>CM042822.1:6837827-9237827 GCA_009982885.2 Hyles vespertilio | reverse complement strand
GAAAAAAAAAAACTAAGAAAATTCGTCGCTATTTTTGCAACATTTTCTGTTGCATTGTGTCTGAAGTCGCTTAAACTACCACCCGGTTTCGTTTTCGTTAGCAGTCTTGATCTACCCGGTATATAAATTAAATTGATTATTAAAATGATTTTTTTTTTCGAATCTTTTCCTGTACAATTATAAGTAAAAATAGTATCTGAAAGTAACTATATGAAAACAAATGAAGCAGTACTTTATTTTTCAATATTTAACCCTAAGAATCCATGCAAGCAGCGTTGCAGCGTCGTGGTATACTTATCAGTAATCAAGAGATAAGGTGTACCGTTGAAATCGTTTGTATGGAAATGTTAATGCTAATGCACGCGAACCATGTACGGTGTGCTTACTTGTCGCGAAACGGCACAATGCCTTGTTAAATAAGATTTATATTGTCCCCACAACTTAATTGATATTTTGTTTACTGTTTGAGTACATTTAGCTTTAATTTTTATGTTAATTTGTGTACTCGTGGATTGACTATGTCAGCACGTAGTGCATGAGGTTTTTTTTGTTTTAATGAATGGCGAGACCAGCATGCTATTTGTACGATGGTAAGCGATTTAATCGCTCTTGTACAGTTTCAAAACCAAACAATACAATTACAAAGCGATGTTTAGCATTCCACTGCGCATACGCTCTGAGACTTAAGCTGTTAAGTATCTCTATGTCCAGTAGTTATTCTTGCAACAATGTCATGAAGAATGTATTATATTTGGAGAAACATCATAACTATTCAATAAATAAGAATGTCTATGTCCCACTAAAGTAGATGGTCTCCTTCTATTTACGATGTATTTATTAATTAAGAGTGAATTAGACGTTAGTCTACCACACGTATTTGGTTGATTGAGGGACTTTGCATCTGTATTTTTTTTTTATTGCAGTGAATGGCGAGACGAGCATGCCGTTCGCTTGATGGTAAGCGATACGACCGCTCATGAATAGTAGCAAAACCAAAACAACACCTTGAATTACAAAGCAATGATGGCCTGATGGATGGAATGATGATTCCACTGCGCTCGCCATCCCGAGACATAAGATGGTAAGTCTCAATATGTTCAGTAATTACTCTGGCTACAATGTTCTTCAATCCGAAACACAACAGTGCATTTAAACTGCTGTTTGACGGGAGAAATAGACATTGCGATGGTACCCACCCAGGCAGCATCTCACATATGAGAGACCTACCACCATTATCAATATACGTGCCACTGCAGGGCACAGGACTCTTCTACAATCAAGAATACTATTGAGAGTAGTTATACAATGTACTTCACATACTAAAGCCTTAATTTAGACGTAGGTGTCTTTACGATGTTTTCCGTCACCAAATTATTTCTTTGTATTTTTATAATCCAAGATCATAAAAATGCTATACAAATCGATGACATCACGAATAAGAGACAAATCAGTACCATCGAACCGGTTTGAATACATGAAAGTGAATAAAACGAAAGTGATTGCACCTATGTGGAATTCCATAGGCGCTCTTTATGTCTACGGGACTCGGTGAGAAATGAGAAATTTAGCAGGACGGCATAATTGTATCGAATCACGAATGGCATGGGACTGCCGTCTGATGCCAGTAGGTACATACTCTGCCTAGGCGGCATTTGCGCTTACCATCAGGTGCAGTGCAGACATTATGCCATTCTTCATGCTCGTCTCGCCATACAATGCAATAAAAAAAAATTCTTCTGTAAAAAATATTACTGAATAATCTCAATAGTTAATCACGTGGCCTCGACCCCATCTTGAGATGCAAGATTTGACATCTTCCGTGGCACAGTTGGTAAGACGCCGGCTGTGAAACGTTAGGCAGCTGATTTGATCCAAATACTGAGACAAACATTTGTACGAACAACATGTATTTGTTTCAGGTCTGGGTATTTTTATGACAGAAATGTCTCTCGTAGTTCCTGATAGCCACGACGAAAGACTCGATTTGGGGGGATAAGGACTATGTAAGGGACATTTGGATGAATTTAGTATTAAATAAAAATAAGCACTTGTGTTTTTTGTGCCAAAAACTACGAGAAACTCTCGAGACATGACTTTCCATATCACAACACTTAGGCGCGTAACAACGGCGCACGTATACATTTGTCTCCGTGCGGAGCTCAGACTTGGCCTGATTCAAAGCCGGCTTTCAACCAAAAACTATTTCATTGACCATTATGTAACAAATACGTATGTTATATTAATACAGAATCGCGATTGAAGTTGAGTGGTGCTGGCGGAAGCTCGGATGGGTGGCCCGAGGCGCGGCCTCAAACGGAACACCGCGTCCGGTACATTGTTCCGCTGTACCGCGCTGTTCCGTGCTGTTCCGCGGGACGTCGACTTCACACTATTATTATTATTATTTAAATCTTTATTGTACACAAACTTAAACTACTATTTAGAAATAATAAGAAAAAAAGTACGAATGGTGGTCTTATCGCTCTATAGCAATGTCTTCGAGAAAACCGTAGGATGGATTTAATACATCTATTTGTATGATGTAATGTTTTGTTAATGTTTTTATGTATACTAATATTATCTAACTAAACTAATAGGTGCAGTTTGACGTTTTATACTTTTCAAATCGAAATAACTTTGAAAAAGTGTAACTCACACTATTTCAATAACATCTTCCGTATTAATATTTTATAACCTTTTCATCAACCTTCCAAAAATATTCCTTTGGGCTGTAAAAACAACAAAGACATTAAGCGAAATAAAACAAACGGTAAGGAAACTTTTTGCATAAATGTAGTTTCGAAATCCCCTTCCACGTGCCGCGATAACAAACAAGGGAAAATTTCAAGCTTTGCGAATATAAACTGCTTTTAAATACAAAGTTATACAAATCGTATTAAAAGTTAATCCACCAGTGATTGCTCGCAAATCGCGGTCGGTTGTTTAAATTGTTTGGAACTATTCGCCAACTGACATTGTGTTTAAATATGCATCGTAATCTGTTTGTAAATATGTACGTAGCATTGTTGTTATTTTAGCGTGATATATGCAGATACAAGATTAGCAAAACAAACTCTATTAAATCTATTCTACGAGTATATTGCAATTTGTCGTGGCTTTAAATTTTATATTGATTCTCTGCTCATGGTCATGTCCGTAACATACCATGATCCATCATAATACATGTTGTAGCATTTCATTCGGTGAGTGAGATTGCCGGATGCCAAATACCCCTTTCCTCTTCCCATCCTTATTCCTTCTTGCTCCCCTCCCAATTTGATGCACTGGCAACATATCTGTGATCCAAACGTTGATGTGCATGGGCAGCAGAAATTACTTTTTATCAGGTGACCTTTTTGCTCGTTTGCCGGATTTATGCAATGAAAAAAAAAACAAATCTGTTATTTTTGTGTAGTAATTACCACAGTACACTAAAAATATCATCTTCTTCATGGGTATCGGAATAGAATCGTTTCATAGTAATTCCTATTCAAAATACTTAGTTGTCTGAAATGTTCATATTTCAGTCATGGCATGCTTCAGTATAGTGGACAAATCCCAAGTATTCAATTCATAAACTATGCCCCATTTTAATATGAAGCATAAACAAACAAAATTGTATCCAGTTGAGTTTCGTTTGTTCCAGAATAGCATTGTTGTTCAATTTGTTTGGCATGGAAATATTTGCGAACACTTCTTTAAATATGGACGTGGAATGGACAGGCAGTTTCTCTTATAAAACTTTCACAGAGAACATGGAATTCTGTTTGCCCTCGGGATTGAGTTTGTTTTGGATGCAGTTTGTGGATACGAGGGATAGGTTACATATATACTTTATATGGGTATAGGTTTATTCTTGCAACTATATTTGCTAAATCAGGAGTGACAGATTTAGCTCACATTTTTGTCGTGTTGTTTTAAAAATCGGGTTCTGAGCTAAGGTCATAAGCACGTATTTTAAGGCTAGTATTGTCTTTTTGTTATTAATAATGTTATATATTTTAAACTTAAATGTGCAATTAGAAACAGCTCTACTTCTTTTAGCTTTCGATAGTGTTTTGTGTAAGTAAAAATTAAATAACAGCAGTCACGAATTTATTGCCTGTTTGAACAAATTAACGATGAAATAAAGTTGTATATAGTTTAATTAAAAACATCAAAAAATCAATATTTCATAATGTAAAGAAAATATCGCTTTGTTTGAATAATTATACTAGTTTACTAGTAGGTATTTGTTAGTTGAAATATAGTATTCGCAACAGCCGGACTGCCTTGTGGTGCGAACCGCGTGCATAAAATATTAGTAAGTAAATGCTTGGACATTGTTATACGAGGTCAAGCTAGTGCATTATCTCATCAAATATTTATTGTTTACAATCGCAATTTCACACGAGTACTCGCTAAGTTCAAACACAACAATCATAGTATATTGTAAATTGTTTTCATCATTTATCCTTCTTCTACAGAACATAGATGCAGTTTATAGGTAGGGCAATGCCCAAGGCCATTTTTATCTTAGAGACTGGTGGTAGGTCTCTCATATGTGAGAGGCCATCTGGGTAGGTACCACCGCAATGTCTATTTCTCCCGTGAAACAACACTGCTTAAATGCACTGTTGTGTTTCGGATTGAAGGACATTGTAGCCAGAGCAACTTCTGGACATATTGAGACTTAACATGTTATGTCTCAGGATGGCGAGCGCAGTGGAATGTTGCTACTGTTTATGAGCGGTCGTATCGCTTACCATCAGGCGAACGGCTTGCTCGTTTCGCCATTTACAGCAATAAAAAAAAAGATAAAAGCATATTTTCTTTTAATTCATAATTCTACACTACTGACAAGTTTGCGAACAAAATACAGCTGAACAAATTATGTCCTAAACTGGATAGGTAACCTTTAGAATCGGTAAATATAAAAGTAGTATAAATCCTAGATTCACATTTCGATGATAAATGTGTGTTTTAAACATTTCTATGTACAGCACACTTCTTATTAGTTCAAATGTGATCACTTTTAAGAACACCATTTAAACTGCGTTTCAAACCTGATTGAAAATAAACTTTTACTTGGCAATATATTCAACAACTTATCCTTCACTCGCATGGCTTGATGTAAGTAATTTTCAAAAACAAGTAAAATTTTATTACTATATAATAAATTATATATCTTATGTATCACTTATGTATTAGATTAAGTAATTGATTGGAAAATTATGACCTTAGTTTTTATGAGGCCAATTAGTAAAATATAAGATTCTACTATTTCTTATCAACTCAAAATTTATGCATATTTGTTAAGTAAGTCTTTTAATATGCTTTTGAATACACATTTATATCAGATGTCAAAATATAAATGAGAGATGACTGGTTTCACACAAACATTGGAATGTGAGAGTGTTACATCATTGTTTGAAATCAAAAGTGTTCCAACAGGTTTGTCGCTGTATAATTTATTTCTCATCTAACAAACGGTTTTATTAATCATTGGTTACGTCATCGATATAGTATAAATAGTATGTATGGGAGGACCGATAGCTGTAAAATATTGTTTTCGAATATTGGATTTTTAAGCCATATTTAATTTCAAAATCAAAAGTGCACACCTCTTGGAACCAATGATGGACACATTTATCAGCTCTGATATTGATTTGTTTTATTTCTATGCATGGCGAAACGAGCATTCTGTTCGCCCGATGGTAAGCGATTCGACGGCACATGGATAGTATCAAAACTAAACAACAATGCTTGGCATCCTACTGCGTTCCTGAGACATAAGATGTTAAGTCTCAATATGTCTAGTTCTCTGGCCACAATGTTCTTTAAACCCGAACACTACAGTGCACTTACACAGCTGTTTGGCAGGAAAAATAGACATTGTGGTGGTACATACCGAGTCGGCCTCTCACTAATGAGAGACCTACCACCAGTATATAATGCATTAAATAAGGATCATCATCATCTCAGATACAGGAAGTCTACTGCTGAACATAAGCCTGTCCCTAGGATCTCCACATCGGCCTGTTGGAAGCGGCCTGCATCCAGCGACTTCCTGCAACTTTAGCCAGGTCGTCCGTCTAACTAAGCATATTAAAGTTTAATTTATTCATATAAATTATACTAAAAAATACGATTAATGTACATATAATGCAATAGTTGCGATCTAAAAACAAACAGTGGTCAAATATCACGCATCACTGAAATGGTACACTCGATCAGAGTTGGTTCGAATGAAACGAGAGTCCTCGCTGCGGCGAACACATTCGTTAGTAAACTGATATTGCACACGGGGCTGTCTCGAAATATTCCCACTTCAACAATTTTAATAGTATGGAGTACAGTTTGGAGGATTTGTTTGATTTTTTCCTGTCATACATATTCATACCCGAGCACATTGAGCTTTTTTATGGCAAGAAATGGCGAGACGCTTGCCATGCGCCTGATGGTAAGCCATACCGCTCATGTACAGAAGCAGAATCAAATAACACCATAAATTAAACAGCAACGCTTGGCATTCCACTGCGCTCGCCATCCTAAGACATGAGATGTTGTCATGTGATGTATCTTAATGTCCAGTTACTCTGCCTACAATTTCCTTCAAATCGGAACCGAACAGTACATTTACAATGCTGTTCGGCGGGATCATTACGGAGATACCCAGGCGGTCTCCCACCTATGAGACCTACCACCAGTAATTATATTGAACTCACAATAATTATTCTTAATTTGCGCTCACTTCAACGATGAAGATAAACAACAAACAATGCGAGTGAAACCTCGGACACTTCGTGCTTTAATGACAGCACTGCATGTCCCAAATTAACCTTATTTTATTCAGCATTACCTACGGGTGCATAACCAATGGTTACCCTAGTTGAGGATACAGGTGTCCCTTTCATTCCATTTTATTTGGACGCACGATTACGTACTGGGAACGTCTGTGACAGATACGAATTCACATGCTCTGTCATCCATCTCAAAGTCTCTATAGATGAGGGCGCATCATCTCTCTCTCCTCTCTCTCTTACCTAGTGACCTTTATGACCTGATCGTCTATTAGGATGGTTAAGGGATTGATACTATGCTGCTCATATTTAATATTCCATTTGCGTGGTTCAAATGCGTTAGAAATGAGGAAAATGTATAATTTAGAACAACAGGAAAGTAAGGTTTGATACGCACATCTGCAAATAATATACCGTATTTTACTGTAGGATTTTAAAAAAATGGACTCATTACTTAATAGTTTTTTTATTCAATAACTCGTAATTTGTACAATGGTTTATACATAATATATTCAACTTTGTAATATTTAATTCATGATAAGTATGTCACTAATGGAATCTCATATATACTATACATATGCTAAGTGAATTATCGAAACTCCGAGCCGGTAAGTAAATAAAAAACTTAAGCTGGAAAAAAATATGAGACGCAAATATTTACATACTTGTATTTGTCTCTGGCCTGAATGACGTATGGAATGAAATTTATTCACAAATGTGCTGTTTAAAGCAGGTTTCTGGTTTTGTTTATCTTTGGAAGTAGAAGAATGTGTGTACCAAAGGAGGTAGGGCCTTCGTAGTTACTTAGGACATTTGACCATAATATATTTAAGGGCAGGTTTGAATATGTCTCCATAAAAATCGGTGTTATAAAAAAATCTTTTTTTGCTTTCGTGTATTGTTTGGTGTCAATTTCCTGATAATAAAAAAGTAAGCTCCTGTTACTTTATTCTTCTTTTTTAAAACCTACTTTCAAAGACCGGTACCAAAGCAAAGGTCATAATATCGTGCCATCTGCTTGATCGTCGGGGACAAATAATCTTCATAATACAAGTCTAGAAAAAAGTAGTTTAGAAAATCTAGATTTTTCCGGACACTATGCTAATCTTATGTACAGTATGTTTTAAAAATTAC
Organism: Hyles vespertilio; assembly: GCA_009982885.2. Classification (NCBI taxonomy): domain Eukaryota; kingdom Metazoa; phylum Arthropoda; class Insecta; order Lepidoptera; family Sphingidae; genus Hyles; species Hyles vespertilio. The sequence continues at coordinate 9,229,911 of CM042822.1, read as the reverse complement.
GACCGATTTCACAAAGATGACGACAAACAAGTTGCACATGTTCTTAAAACCAGTCCAATATAAATACAATTATATTTTGCTGTGTATTTTCGTCAAACGGATGTTTTATTTATTTTTATTATAATTAATGTATTCACTGCCCGATATTAATTATTTTTGTTGAATAAAATAATGCAGGCTAGTGATTAAGAGATGTTATTTATTTTATCATTTCCGCAGTAACTTTTAAAAAAATGTCTTATCACCTACGTATATACCTACTATTGCGGTGACACTGGTCAATTACAATTAATTATAAAAGCTTATAAAATAGTAATCGACTGGTATTTAAAATTTATCCTTGTGGGCAGATGGTAGATGAAGAATTGGATTAAAAATATCTAAAATATCGATAAACGAGGGCAGATTTCTTGTGTTGTATTTATTTAAGTGATGAGAACTGAATGAAAGTTACCCGTAGCAGTTATAAACCTCTTACATTTGCAAATTACTAATCTTTTCTAATGACATAAAAATTACTACCGAGGACAAGTGCGTGGTTGCCTGTTGGTAATGGACCAGACGCGGCTGCCAACATGTTCACAGTAGTCGTGGAATTAAATCCTAGGACACAACTCTAACATTTCGGAGTCATGTGTATATTGAAAGTCAATCACTACGCATTAATATAGTCTATCACTACTCCACTGGTGGTTCTCGGATCCATTCTGAGACCATCCTTAAAATAATAATGCATGTTTTATTTATGGATAGAAAAACTCCTTTTATACAGGGTACATCAAGACTGCTACCGAAAACGAAGCCGGGTGGTAGTTTAAGCGACTTGCAACAGAAAAAATTGCAAAAAAAAAGCAACAAATTTTTTTTGGTAATTTTTTCCTATGACCATATTTGGGGGGTAAATAATTTTTTTGCTAAAATAATAGTGTATACCCTTTTATTTATAAATAATTTACGGTATAATAGAGTTTAAATTATTATTTTAGCAAAAACTATGGATTTACCACCCAAAAATGACAATATTTAAAAAATCATAAAAAATAATTGTCGCGTTTCTTTGCGAAATTTTTTGTTGCATTGTGTTTGTAGTCACTAAAACTACCACCCGGCTTCGTTTTCAGTAGCAGTCTTGAGATACCCAGTATTTACATTTTTGTATATACTGTATGAATATACAAAAAACGAGTCAACCAACTGGGTGGTCAAAGGCTGATTTTTTTTTCAAATGGTCCTTGATGAGTAAAAGGTCAAGAACACAGCTCTAGACGATTATACTCCATCCTCATTCCACACAAAGCCAAATACATTGTCTCATTCAGTAAAACAGTACGAAAATAAACCTTAGTCTCCCTTAAAACATAAAGCCGGGCTTGTAGCCCGTGCTCTTGTTGTTCCGGCTTTATTCGCGTTTCTTGAGAACGCGTGCGCTGCGACGCCACTCCGAGCATAATAGCTGCTGTTGATTAAAAAACCTGCATTTAGACTTCATGGCTCTGTTGGTCAAGAAGCCGGGAAACGAGAGATTGTGGGTTCGATTCTCTCGGAGACAATTTTTTGTATAACTTAGTTTTTTTTCGTCAATGTGTAATACTAAAAGCCGTTATTGCTGATACTCAAGATACAAGAATAATTTCTTAAATTTTAATATAGTGTCAGGACTTTATGTCGCTGTTGGCTGCATATTTGAATTGTATTCTATACAGATAAAATGTCGACACGTATTCACATTGTTACAATTATTGCTATTGTTTTACGTAATTATCACTTCCGATGCATCTACTGAGGCGGTCGTGGTTTAATTTTGTCACACATGCATGAGACAATAACCATAAAAAAATACTTTCTATAGTTTTTTTTAACTGGCATGGCATGTCAAGTGACTATACACAAAGAGGCATTACTCCTATTTTATACCAATTTTTAAAGAAAAATGCTCTTAGTTTCCGTGTTATCTCAAGGCAGTCTGGCTACGTAAATGCTGAGTTTGAACTTAAAATACAAAAAGAAAAAATAAACAAAATAAAAAAGTAATTGAGCATAAGAATTCGACCGCCAATAGCCCACTTTCCCCAAAGCTGCTACGTACCAATCTCTAAGAATGAAGTTTTAATGAATGAAAAAACCCACGTACCCTGGTACTTATGTTTACATAATTTTGGTGTTTGGCGCAGTGCGACGCTCCCCGGCCTTGCACTTATCTGAACTCTGTGAATGTGCGCACGCCAGCCAACATTCAACACAACTTTTTATGTGTTTCTCTTGTGTTTCGCGGAGATAAACGATTTTTTGCCGGGATTTGGATCCTTTCCATCTTAGTATTGTTATAGCGAGATATGGTTGAATAATTGGTTTTTGTGAAGTTGGAAAGCGGTTATATAAATTGAAAAAATGTTTGTAAAAGCACACTGGTGCCCTTCTCTTAAGGAATCATCATCATAATCTTCCTGTTAGGATCACTGAAAGGAGAAATGGGTTTGCTCATAAACAGGAGCAATAACACTCAAAACTTATCAAGCATTGCATGGTACTGCAATATTCGCGTCATCGTGAGACAGTAGATGTTAATTGTCTCATTGCCCAGTAATTTTACTAGCTAAAATGTTATCCAGAACATGACACAATCGTGCTGACAGCTGCTAAACCGCAAAAATAGACAAAGCGGTGGTACCTATTCAGGGGGGCTACTCTATAACGAATGTTCGGATGTTCGACGTCCGGAGATTTCCACTTCTAGAAATCAATAATATTCTCTGTTATACTTATCATTTTCTTTGAACTTAGTCTATGGTTGCGACGTACGATAGAAGAATCCAACATTTTGTGGAGTATCTAGGCACATCAGTGAAGTTTTACGTACGGCGTCCGAACGTTCGAAGTTCGTATCGTTTTTATAGAGTAACCCCCCAGACAGTCTTTCGCATACGAGAGACCTCCTAGTCGAATTTTTATTGAATATTGAATAAGCATTAACGTAAACGGTATGTTTTCTATACTCATGTCACGTCGTGTCATAAATTGACATTACCGTGTACTGCACAGCATATGCCTCTACGAGTGGAATTCAAATGTGCCTGCAGTTTTAAATAGAACATGTTACTGTTATTCATGTGCTTTAAAATGGAAATATGAGAACTTTTATAAATACCTCAGACGCGATACGTTTTGAAGGTTTCCATTGATTTTAATACAAAACAACAAGTAAGCGGATGAATAAATACACCCAACAGTCACATACATAGTCCGACTCGACACTAAGATCGAGTATTGTGTCGTGGGTATCAAAGACTACGAAAGACGTTTCGGTCTCACAAACACCCAGACTCGAAACAAGTACTTAAATACATATGTATCTCATATGACACTGGAAATCGATATTTACTTATTTATTCATGCATATATTTTACTAAAAATATGTATGTATCTATGTTATTTTATTATTAAGTTATTATTTCTCTTTACTTTAAGTCTTTTTTTTTTACATTTTTATATATATATTAAAAAACAAAATACATATAAAAATATAAAAAGTTATCCAACGATGGCGAGGCTCGAGACCCAAGCCACCGGTGGTTAGGAGCCCAAAGTGAGGAACCGCCTCACAATACGTGCCGTGTCAAGCAATACTGCCTTCTGAATCTGACTCCTGACCCAACAGCCGATTATTAATATTAAGTTATAATTATTTATTAAGTTATTATTTCTCTTTATTTTAAATCTTTTTTTTTACATTTTTATATATATAGTATAAAAACAAAATACATATAAAAATATAAAAATTCATCCAACAATGGCGAGGCTCGAGACCCAAGCCACCGGTGGTTAGGACCCCAAAGTGAGGAACCTCCTCACTATACGTGCCGTGTCAAGCAATACTGCCTTCTGTATCTGACTCCTGGCCCAAACGCCGATTGAGAGCCTCTGTAGATGTTGGTCGAGGCTCTTTGGTATCAACCCATGAGCAGAAACGACAATCGGGACAATAATTGTTGAGTCGACATCCCACATGTCGGTAACCTCGTGTGCCAAATCTAAATATTTAGACATTTTGTCTTTTTCGGCTTTGACAAGGTTATCGTCATGCGGAATGGTGACGTCAACAAGTATAGCCCGGCGCGCCAATCGATCTATTATCACAATGTCAGGCTTATTGGCTAGAATAGTCCTGTCTGTGATAATAGATCGATCCCAATACAGCGTTGCATGACCATTTTCGAGAACTGGTTGGGGCACATACTGGTAATATGGCACTTCAGGAGTCACAAGTCCATATCGAAGGGCAATTTGCTGGTGTATGATCTTGGTTACTAGGTTATGTCTATGCAAATACTCGCCGTTAGCAAGATACGAACAACCGGAAATAACATGCCTGATAGACTCACCAGGACGGTGGCATGCCCGACAGATGTCGACCGTATCGTCCTTCAGGATGTATTTCCTATAGTTGTTCGTCTTAATAACTTCGTCCATAATTGCAAAGACAAAACCCTCGGTTTCCCCAAAGAGGTTACCGAAGCGCAGCCAAGACACAGACGCTAGTCGGTCCACATCAGGCCCATGAAGGGCTCGATAGAACCGACCGTGCAGCTCTTTGCTCTTCCATATGTCCTCGCGATCCTTAATGCCTACCACCAGAGGTTTCCGCCAGTTCTCAATCGCCAAAGAGAGCGGGGTAAATCCTTTATCTACCATAACTACAACCCTATGCATATCCACATCACTGTGAAGGAAATAATCCCTGAGATTGCACACCTCGCGATTATGCAAGTCCTTAGCATTAAGAATACCTCGGCCCCCACATCTCCGCGGGATGTACAATCTCATCACTGATGATCGTGGATGATGCATACGATGTGCAGTTAGGAGAGTTCGGACTTTACGATCCAGGGCGTCCAATTCAGTCTGAGTCCATTTGAGTATGCCAAAAGAGTATATGAGTACAGGCATAACCCAACCGTTAAAAGCGCGAATCTTGTTTCCACCGGACAAAAAACTGTTAAGTACTTTTGTCAGGCGGCTAAAAAAACGCTCTTTCAACGATCGTTTTACATCTGCACCCATGATACCTAGAGCCTCAGGCATACCCAAATATTTGTAGGTTTCCGTCACAGAGAGGGATCTGAGCCTTACAGTCTCTGAGACTAGTATGTCATCAGAGACCGCAACCTCCCCTCGCTTCACATGGATAACCGCACATTTATCTACACCAAAATCCATATTGATTGAATTGCTAAATCTTTCCGTTATTTTAACAACTCAATCAATTCGGTTTGTTTCGATGCAAATAACTTGAGGTCATCCATATAGAGCAAGTGAGATATAGGCTCAGAGCCTCTCCGTAGACGGTAGCCTAACCCTGAATCCAACAACAGAGTGCTGAGGGGATTCAGGGCCATGCAAAACCACAGTGGACTCAGACTGTCGCCCTGAAATATACCCCGCTTGATTCTAATCGGTTCGTCACAATCAGGAGGAACCGTACCACCTGGATATCTTAGGACAGTGGTCCACTGCCCCATACAAGACCCAAGGAAGTTGCATAAATTTGTATTAATTTTATACAAATTTAACACCCTCATGAGCCATGTATGAGGCACCGAATCATAGGCCTTTTATAATCTATCCAGGCAGCCGATAAATTCCGTCGGTTGTGACGAGCCTGTTGGCAAATGGTCATGTTAATGAGAAGGAGCTCCTTAGTACCACGGGACCCATTCATGCAACCTGTTTGGCCGGAAAAAAGAATTTGGTTAGAATTTATATGGTCTGTAATTTTAGATCTAATTATGGAGGTCAAAACTTTATAAATAGTGGGAAGGCATGTGATGGGTCTATAATTTTTTGGTTCCGTGGTACAACCGGACTTAAAGAGAAGGTGAGTAACACCTGTTGTCATAAATGCTGGAAGGGATCCCCGCTCAAGCGCATCCTGGAATTGCACTGCCAATCGAGCATGCGAACTTGGAAACCATTTTAACCAGAAGTTGTGCAGACCGTCCGGACCCGGTGACTTCCAGTTTTGCGTCTGTCTAATTGCAGTTAGCACATCTTCTGGATTGATTAAAATGGTTTCCATAGCCGGTATTGCCTCGCAAGCTCGATCTACAACACTAAACCAGGAGGCTTCAGTGTGAGAGACAGGCGACGACCAGATATTCGTCCAGTATTCACGCATTTCGTGAGCACTGGGAAGCCGCCCATCCACCACACCTTGTGGAGGATTCTCCCAACATCTATAAACCCTCTTTTGGTCAGTTTGGAACTTGCGATTTTGTTGGAAACGATCCCATCGCCTCCTGTAGCGACGAATGCGGTTCGCCCACGCATAGACTTTTTGTTTGAAGAAGTCTATGCGTTCTGTGACGCAAAGCCTATAATTTCGAGGACTTGTGTTGGTCCCCGAAAAAGCCTGCGTCACAAAACGCATAATCTTCGGCCTGCTGTTTCCTTCTTTAAAAGAAATTAGCTTGCCGATGAGAGTTCGGGCCCTGTTGATACGATCCTCTATCCTCCGCTGCCAGGCAGGCACAGTCACAACACCTCGAGTAGCTCTATATTCTTTTGGGAATTTAACATTAGCCACTCGACATGCTGCGACGGCCGCGCAGTAAAGGATCGAGTGCGTATCAACAAGATCCCGACTGGACTCCAAGTATGTAGGTAACATGGAGTCCAAAGCTCCCATCAGCGCCAAATTTCTTCTATGCGTTGGCAAACGTGGCAGACGCGGTCTACAAGACGCCGATAAAGACGCAAACTCCAAAATCGCACACTCCAAAGCTCCTCTCAGTTGCTGTTTATCTTGGGGACTTACGTTGTCATCCAAATTGTCCGTCAGCTCGAAATCAGCAACAGGTGTTGGTGTTGGGCCTGCCGCTTGATCTCCACTGACGGGCGATACATGGTCTTCCTGGACAAAACATAAGTCTGTGCGCAACCGCTCAAGTGTGTCATCATCCAACAACTTACGCCGCTGAATAAATCGCACTTGATCCGACAGTCGTTGGGATGATACATCAACCGTTGGTTCCAAAGCCTGAAACAGAGACAGCATTTTAACACGATAGGCAGTGAGGTTAATTCCTCCATTTGTTGCCCCAAAGTAGGCCCGCATGACATTCTCATTGATTTCACGTGTCCATCTCATGCGGCGCACTACTCCACCGGTAGCGGGGACCGTAGGCGGGACACTCGGCCCCACAGGTCCCAAGCCCACCGCTGGAGGGGGTCGTCCTCTTCGCTGCGCAGGTCTTGGTGGCGGCGGGGACGACTGCAGCTCGCCGTGTTGGCTCGACGCGTCGTTGTCCGGTGTCACTTCGAATACGTCCGAAGCCGACGCCCACGACGCGGAGCTCGACGAGCTGGGAGATGTTAAATGTGCGTTCCGTTTCTTCCTGGCTTTATTATGGAACATCCTTTTGGTCTTTTATTAACATGTTTTATAAAATAATTTGACATTGTCACACACTGTCATTCTATTATTTTTTATTATGCTGTTTATTTACACTATTTCTTCTATAAAACATTATGTGATTGTAGAAAAGAATAATTTTGGTTACTATTTAGATATAAATTGTGAATATTCTGTATATATTTGATATTAAACATAAAATATATATATTTTTCAAAAGGATGATCTTTAGGTGTTGCCAGAGTTAATTTATTAAGTTTATTATTAAGTTTTATAATACTGTGTGTTTTATGTACGTTGCATCTGTGTATCAATAAATAGTTTTTCTTTCTTTCTTCTTTCTTTCTTATTGAAATTCCGCATCGAATACTGTGGGAAACTGCTGGTCATTTCTGATAAGTGTTATGTAATATGCCTATGGAAATACACCATATGACAATTAGTGTTATCAAATATTTCGTCTCTCTCCCTTATCTCAACATTCGCTCCGGAAATTTTTATCTTTATCACATGTTGAATGGTCGAGCGGATAATTTACTTATGAAGTTATCAGCTCTGCAAAACGAGGCATCTGCTGTGCAACATGCACGTATAGAAAACCTCTAGATGTCGAAATGTTTTGTGTTAATGGCATTGGCAATTTTTTATTCATAATGTATTGTGATAATAACGACTAACTATTATATCTCTTTTCAGACTATAATGGATAGAAAAAAGGTGACCCACAGTTTACCTATAGAATGGAATCATAAAATATCTATTAGTCGGTACCTAAATTAAGCGACTGCTTATGTGAATTCTAAAAACAAAACTAATTTCACATTTGTTTTTGCCAGATCAATGACATCTTATAAAAAGTCCGGTCTAAAATAAAAATAAAAATGTGGAAGTTCAAATTCAAAATTCAAATTAAGAATGCAATACCTTTTACCACCTTTTACCAATAAAAATGCATTATTAGCCGTTCCACATCGTGGTGTAAAATTCAAAATTCGAATATCGTCTGGTAAAATCTATCTCAGCATAAACGGTAGGCGATGTGCCGATGTCACGCACGGCACGATCGACCAAGTGCCGCGCGTGACTGCGGACGGCTTAACCCGTATAATGCATGAACTTTTATTTCACACACTGCATAAAGTTCTACTAAATAGATACTTATGGAGCTTCTAGCTATTCAATTCGTTGGCGGTGTTTAAGTACCCTGTTCAAAGATATATTTTTCATTTGTGTAACAATTCAGAATGTTTTAACCTTAGAGTATATATATATAGAGGGAGCGCTGGTACTTCAAAAACGTAGATAAAAATGGTGGTGCCGGGGCCACCTTTTTCTACATCTACATCCAGTGTGAATTGTGACAGCTTGGAATACGCATGACTTACATGAACAAGAAAAATAAAAAAATGTAGTTTAGCGCTATCGAATACCATCCAAATTTATTTTAGGGGTTAATTATTAACTGTGTATTCGTTTATCATCGACAATAAATCCAATTTCTTATTGATTAATAAGAAATAATTTAAATAATTTTACAGAAAAACATTCATATTTTTGAATTTTCAAACGCGTTTTTATTCAATGTTGCAAGTAATTAAATTGTTGAAATTCCGAAAAAGTTCCGGAATAATTTTTATGTAAAAAATATAAAATATTTGAATTTGGATCGAAATAAATTATAATAAGCCAAGGATGAGTTTTATTTTTCATTTATTATTAATATTTTATATTATGACAGCTTAAAACAATGTAACATGAATATGTTAATTTCGGTTTATTTATTTATTTATATATTTTTCGTGGAAAAGTAATTTATCGGTAACATTATTATAGCAGTGCTACCAACATAACGAACAAGAAAATATCTACGTTTTTGAAGTCGCAAATGTATGACAGCGCTCCCTCTATATATAAATACTCTAAGGTTTTAACAAAACTTTGGCTTAACATTACGAGAGTTAATAAAAAGTAAATTGTTATCATTATTAATTGCTCATGTTATGATTCTTATAAAAACTGTACCTACGTATGTATATCTCACGGTTCGTATGAATGTAACCGAATTCAAAAACTTGTGTTATCACGAAGCAAGGAAAGTTTTTCAGATAATTGAATATAGACGTAATCGTCATATTATTACACCGTTATTTGATTTACTTTACGATAAAGTCAACGAAAATAGAATAATGGTATAGATAGCGTGAAACGTGCGTAGAACGCAGGAACTTTAATAAAAGGACACAATTGTGAACTGCGTGACCTTTAAAGCGGATCTCTGTCAACTTTATCTCAGCGTTCTGCTGCGACTTAAAATCGTTCTGAATTCAAATAATTTCTTCGTAGTTGTAAGTATATCTGTGTGTATTTCGCAAATATAAATTTATTATATTATCATCGTAGAAATTGCTCAAGTTTGTGCGGTCCTAATTTTAATAAAGATAGATTGAAAATATCATATTTGTCGGTAAGCTGTAGAAGTGTAGAATTTCTTTTGGCAATAGCAAAAACCATGGCAAACAACGTTCTAACATTAAAAAAATGTTATTTTGTTCTTCTTTGTCTTATGTGTTATTCATAAGACAAAGAAGAATTATATGTGTAAAAAAAACGTCGGTCAAACATTTCACGATTACACCCAACTGCGTTATGTAAAGGGCACGACCGGCTACATGTATACAGCTTGTGTATTGTCACGCCCGTATCCTCGCAGAGATAGGTAGTGAAGCATGTACAGACAGTTTGTCGGCGGCATTTCCGATAAGTGATAGGGATCCTATCGCTGGGTCACAAAATTAATTCTGGGTGTATGAAGTTTTTGTTTACTTGAGTGAGAGTATATAATGATTACTTGTAGGTATATTATAAAGTGTATGTAAGTAAATATTAGGTAATGCAAATAAATAATTTTATTTATGATACGCTATAATATTGCTCCATTGATAAGCCCTAGCGTTATATAAATGGTCTGAATTAACATCTTCATTTTTAATTTACTATACGTTTTCCTTTCTGTCAGCTGACCTCAAAATAGCACATCATCCTCTTAAGAGTTTGAAGAGTATTCCCAATGCGTCAATTGTACCACGTAACTGTTTCTACAAAAAAGTATATTTCTTACACCTAGTCGCTAAGTGGCTTATCTGGAGCAATGACCTAAAAGAGGCTTTACATGCGTACAATAGCTTCGTGACGTCACTCGGACCATAGACAACCCCGGTGGTTTCTCTTACAGTTTAACAAAAGGACATTATTGATGACATGCTCCGAGGAAATGTGGAACATAAATCAAGACGAACTCGTCGGGAATGAGTTAGCGTTGGAATATATTTTAATAATGCAACGATTCTGTCAGAATGTTGATATATGTTCTGAAAATGAATAAATAATACGAGGCTTTGGTGATGTTATTTTCTAATAAGAGATAATACGTTTAGATAAAAAAAATATGACTAATATTAGCTACTACTTAATTTGTTAATGTCGATTCGCATCAGAAACCTTACAATTCAATTTCGAATTCAGTTACCAGATTGGCCATATCTGTAAAATATTTTCAGAGCCGGTCCAATTGTATCCAAAGCACATGAAAAGTAGACCGACAAAGATATTTACATGAAGAGTAGCGTCATTTTACAACGGAAACTTAATGCAGAAAAGAGCAAATTGTGAGATAAAAAGTTTACGCGCGAATGATGAATAAATCTAAACGAATGACACTATTGAAGCTTCACTTTGTTCTATTTGGCAAACGGTTGAATTCCGACCAGAGTAACACGTAACACGCGTTCAGTAATAATGTACGAAAAATGCGAATAGCTTTGTAATGACTCCACGCGTTGTTATTTTTGTTTACGTATTTTGTTTGAAAATATGCCAATTACCGACTGAAGTATGACATGAATATATATTTATCACGCATTTATATATAGTTTATGAGTAAATGCATCATAAAAATAACTATTTTAGTTGTTTAACCGAGTTTGATAGTTCAATCATTACATTCCATTTGTAATATCGCATAATAATAAGTTTTATGAATAATATGTATTAGGTAAGAGAAGAAAGAAAGAAAAATGCTTTTATTATCGCAGAAATCAGCCGCATACAACACAGTACAATTATAACAATGCAAACAATACAATAATGTAACAAAATAATGTATATATTAAAAAACAAAAAAAAAAGGAAAAAACAGTAAGGTGTTGCGCGGCTCACTCGCGACAACAGGTCGACTTCTCAGCATGTTGATGTGTGATAACAGAAGCGACCACACAGCGCTGGTTTTCAGATGTAACCTAGGGTGACGCGACGTACAGGAGCTAATCTAGCCCAGCAACAATTACAGTAACAACAAAGATTATGTCTATGACTATACTATGACTAATATGTTGTGATCTTAGACGGATAGATAGGTACGTTTATTCCTTAGAGTATATATATACATATAGAGGGAGCGCTGGTACTTCAAAAACGTAGATAAAAATGGTGGTGCCGGGCCACCTTTTTCTGCCCTCCTATTGGCTAATATTTGAACAGGTTGTGCAACATACATAAATTATTTGAAAAAAAATTAAAAATAAATAGTTTAGGTCTATTTAACTCCACTCAAACTCGTTTTAAAAGGATAATAGCTAAATATAATTTCGGCTATCAAAGGAATTTTTAGCAATTTATTGCTAAATAATTAATTCAATTTTTACTAATATAGGAGCGCTACCAACATTACGAACAAGAAAATATCTACGTTTTTCAAAACGCGAATGTATGACAGCGCTGCCTCTATATATATAAATACTCTAAGGTTTATTCATTACTGGTATGTATTATTGGCTCTTAGCCAATCAAGCCAAGGCTTCGTATCTAGAATACCTTATGAAAGATTGTAAGATGTTTTTATATCAAATATATCTATACCTATTTTGAAAATATTTCTACATTTCTTAAAGTAGAAATAAAGCTATTTAAAAAGAAGTCCAACTTAGTTTTTACATACGGAGTAGAAATAAATCGTTCCTATACCAAAAACCACTAATTTTATCTTAAAAAAAATTAATGAATTAAAGGCAATAACTACGGTTGTTGAAAAGGTTGGTACACAATTACAACAGCGTTGTTCATGGAATACCTGTGATAATTAAACGATCATCATCATAATTTAGCATTATTTAGGGCCCTGAACAAATTTACAGACAGAAACATCTTAGCCATTCTTCATCAATGTATTGAACACACTGGTCGCCATATTTATTCTCTTCCGTTGTTGAATAAAAGAATGCAAATTATTCAGCTTACATCTCATTCACCCCACAAATATTTTAAATCGTGACGTCTAAATTTCCCGCAAATTGTGCTATTAATTCTATTATAAATCCCATATAAAAAGTGTATGTATTGAACACACTGGTCGCCATATTTATTCTCTTCCGTTGTTGGACAAAAGAATGCAAATTATTCAGCCTACATCTCATTCACCTCACAAATATTTTAAATCGTGACGTCTAAATTTCCCGCAAATTGTGCTATTAATTCTATTATAAATCCCATATAAAAAGTGCAAAAACATTGGCAGTCACGATTTTATAATCGCACGAGCGTTTTGCCCCGGGATCACTTTCCGGAGTCGTGAGATTTAGATAACTAGTGTTCATTTGAAAGTATACCTCGATAATGTCAGCTTGGATATTTGATATTTGACCGAACGCTTAATCAATTGTTTTTTAAAATCTGGAATTCCATAATTGAATGCAAATTTAGAACTACATATTTTTTTAAAATAAATCAGCTTTAACCATAGTGCAACTTGCTGCTTTTTGTTTTTTTGATTAAGTTCACGTGCCATATATTTTTAAAATCATCAATTTAATATGTATGTCACTAGATTTCTTATTTTATTTACTGGTAAAATACGTGGAATTTTAAAACACTTTTTAATCATATTCATTACGAACGGCACTGTATCGTATTTGAATACCGTACCGTTAACCGAAATGTCTCTTGCATACATACATGGCTCACCAATTGTTCGCCACGAAAGTATGAAAATGTCATTGAAATCTAAGAAACCATTATGAAAATGTCACATTGGTTTTTGACAAATGTCTAGAAATATTTGGATCGATAGTAAATAATAGCACTTTTAGCTTTTTTACATGTAATCATTGGTTTCATAGTTACTATATCTACACACTACGCATCGTGAGGTCTTGGATTTGACTCCCAGGTCGCGCAATGTTTATTTTTTTTAAGTTTTATGATTTAAAATCTAGGATGCAATGGATTGCTTTACTATAGAAAGGGTTTATGTCAGTCTTTTCATAATGTGCTAAATCTTTTTAACAGTGTGGATGAAGACAAGTAGAAGAATTAAATTCTGTTAACTATTTTTGACAGCCTCCGTGGCGCAGTTGGTTAGACGCCGCCTGTGAAACGAGAGGCCGCGGGTTCGATCCCCGCACCGAGAGAAATTTTTGTGCGGCCCACAAATATTTCTTCCGGGTCTGGGTGTTTGTGAGACCGAAAAGTATCTCGTAGTTCCTGATACCCACGACACAAGACTTGATCTTAGTGTGGGGTCAGTACTATGTATATGACTGTTGGGTGTTATTTATATTTATTTATTTATTATTTATTTAGATTTCGATCATTTTACAATTTTTTACAAATTCATTACTACCTCATTTTAAAATTCATTACTTTGTCCGGGTCAGTTCGTTATCGCTGTCACTACCATTGACTTCATGAATTTACTTGCTAAATGCCTTTAATTGTTGATAGAGGTATAGTTTAAAAATATTAATAAACTACCTTAAAATTGGCTGTATTGTATAGTGATTTCACTTACTACATCCTCTATATGAATAAAGATGCTAAAACACAAATAAATATTGACTTATTTTGTTTCTTTTCATCCAGTAGAGCTAACGCAGCGTTGCAAATAAAATTTGCAGAGCTAAACAGAGTTCATTACCGAGTCAGATTTAATTCGTCGCTGCAACTTATATGAGTATTGTACTAATTGCCGTTTAAAAACTCAATAACCATTAAATTAAGCGTAAGTATTTGCTATAGCAACTATTAACCGACTGTTTATTATCTGTTCGAACTTTATTTTTAATTTAATGTTAAACTATAGCGAAACTGTTACTTTGAACTAGAATAATCGAAATGATAACCTCTGCTCGAGTGAGAATCTCAACAAGCTTTTCTAACATAGCCTTATGTATATTCATTGTATAGAATTATTTTACAATACTATCTATTATGCATAATGTTTCTATATAAAATTCAATAGTGCGTGCGTGTTTTGAATGAATTTTATTTACTTTTTGTAGAGCATTACCCGTAATTGCTGGCTATATTGCCTGCGTGATAAATTGTATCTGTTACCCCATTAATGTAAATATCGATTTTAATGTTTATGGCTTCAATAAAACCTTAGTAGGAAGCGTATTTTCATAAATATAATTATAGCCTAGATTCTTCTTCGATATACATTGAATACAGTCCGAATCTGAACATCATCAGAACAGGAGAGGATAAGAAATCGTTTATCTGAGGAGAAATTATTACAGCTCAAGAATGTCGACAATTTTTGAAGAATCGAAGGTGAATTGGTAGTTCTGGGGCACGGGTTATTGACAATCTTCAAAAGCGAACGAAATGCGACGGCAAATTTCACATCGGTATTCTGGTAGGCATTATGACCGCGCCGCTTACGCTAATCAATTCAGGCTGTAGTTTAGGTATAGGCTACCTACGTCATGCTAAAAATAAGGTATAGCATTTGTTTGCCTACTTCTGATGTTAACCCAGTAGGAGTGGATATTTAGGGATATCTTAATGAACTAAATATAGAAAGCTAGGTATGAATTAAGTTTTGAATTATTCGAATCATAATTTTAAATGGATTACGAAATTTTAGTTTATTGTTCGAAGATATTCTTCAAAAAATAAATGGAGGCCTGGTTACCAATAAAAAATATTATTGATTGTTATGACCTTTCACAGGGTATTTGAGGGCATTGTCATACTTCGATTCATAATGTTGTTTGAAGTTATTGTTTTCACCATAATTATATGGAAAAGGAATTCTATTTATAAAAGTGGTTGTTACTCCAGAAAGTGCTACTTATATTGTAAACTTAGATTAAAGGCTTGTGGGAAATATGTGTTTGTATTATTACAAAGATAAAAAAAATTGAGCAAGGCGGTTGATAAAGTTAGAGGGTCGATATACTTAACTTCCATTGTTACCTAAATGTTACTACAACTTTTAAGTAATCGGTTCAATGAACTTGGTCATTGAGCTTCATTTTTGCCTTTGGTCTTGTTCTTTCTGAACATTTGTAATACGTTTTTCAAACTTTTCCTAGTATCAAACATAGCGTGTCACTAACTGAACTATAATTACGTTATGAATCTAATACCACGAAATACTGCTACCGAAAACGAAGCCGGGTGGTAGTTTTAGTGACTACAAACACAATGCAACTAAAAATCTCACAAAGAACCGCGATTTTTTTAAATTTTTTGTTTTAAGTTTTAACATTTTTGGCCGATAAATCCATAGTTTTTGCTAAAATAATAATTTAAACTCTTTTATACCTTAGAGTATTTATAAATAAAAGGGTATACACTATTATTTTAGGAAAAAATATATATTTACCACCCTAATAAGACTATATGAAAAATAAATAACAAAAAAAATCGTCGCTTTTTTTGCAACTTTGTGTCTGAAGCCGTTTAAACTTCCACCCGGCTTCGTTTTCGGTAGCAGTCTTGATATACCTTGTATATGTATAGCAGGTTCTATAATTATAGCCACAGTTTTTGATACAGTGTCCAAAATCCATTACAATTTCAATATATTCAATATATTCTGAAATCTAGACTATTCTGAACCTCTAAATTACATAATTACTAATAATAGGACGAGTTAAAACGGTAGTATTTAAATATTCATAGATATCATAGATAACTGTTCAAATGCCCATACTATATTTGGTATACTATATACAGGGTATATCAAGACTGCTACCGAAAACGAAGCCGGGTGGTAGTTTAAGTGACTTCAGACACAATGCAACAGAAAAAGTTGCCAAAAAAAGCGACTATTTTTTTTTGATATTTTTTTCCTATGGCCATATTTGGGTGGTAAATACATTTTTTTCCAAAATAATAGTGTATATCCTCTTATTTATAAGTACTTTAAGGTATAAAAGAGTTTAAATTATTATTTTAGCAAAAACTATGGATTTACCACCCAAAATTGACGATTCTTAAAAAAACATAAAAAATAATTGTCGCGTTTCTTTGCGAAATTTTTAGTTGCATTATGTTTGTAGTCACTAAAACTACCACCCGGCTTCGTTTTCGGTAGCAGTCTTGAGATACCCGGTATAAGTGATGTGTTAGCGTGGTATTTTAAGTTCCGTGTCATTTAGATCTTCAAGCCAAAGAAATTACAGGTTTTTTTTATATCGCAATTAAAAACACAAGTGCAAAAAAAAAACATTTGGGATTGTAAATTTGACGTCACACATATTGCGGTCGCGAAAGATTTATGAGGTCCTATTCCGTTTTATTGTTCCCATGCGCAGTTTTTTTACTGCCTAATGTCATCCATATTCATACCGTGATATTTTTTATCTGAGTTTTGCAGCTGTCATCAGGTGTTTACGACGTCAGTTTACGAAGGCAATGCTTTTGTATGGCCGCATTAAAAACACACCAGTTTTATGGTGCTCCTGAAAGATTGAAATTTAGTGCAACATTCACCTCTTCAATATTAAAGCGTATTTCCCGCCGTCGATGCCATTTTTCTTTTGACACTACCCTTTTCAATCCCAAAGGTTGGGATGGAGAAAAGGTGTGTCGGGGTTAAACGCCTTTCAGCCATGCGTGCGGAGATCTAAATAAATTAAGCCGATGTACGAACTATATGAGCTGTACGTCGATTTTCAGTGCACGGGGTACGGGACTCCTTCAAGCTATGACTCGTCTCAATGGTTTTCCGGGTCATTTCAAGTCGTTCATAGTCATTCATGGGATAGATTTATTTTTCTACGCATCAATGCGGACATGGAATTGCAATCTGATACTCTATTACGCCACAAAGTGCAGTTATTACCTCAGGAATATCAATATCTTCAGTGCAAATGTTTGCCGTGAGAATCGAAGATTCTCGATTCATTTGACATATTTAAAAACCCTGTGTTAAGCAGTGTAAGTTGTTTGGTAAATCGTAAGTATTGATCGTGCACAGTCGTCTTTAGACCTTTAGGGAGTAACTACACATATTCAGCTCTATGCGCGTTTTGCTGTATAATTTTAATTAGATTTGTATAACGCATACTATGCTGAACGCGGCAGAACAGCGCTGAACACCGTCGCTGAACATATGCAAGAAAAACAATAATAAAAAACCACCTATCCTATAACTCTGCAAAATCGATTTACCCGTAAAATTGAACGGATGTCTCCGCTTCCCCAAGATTGACGTATTTTGGACGAAAGCTGAATTGAGCTGAATAAATGTGGTTAGTCCTTTTCTGGTTAGTAAGCCGCGTGCAAGTGTTAGCCTTCTGTTGTATAACGTCTGTTACCTGGGTCCTTAACAAAGTGGGTGGTGTTATTGTGTAAGCGGGCGCATAGTACGTCCCGTTTATTTTATAGAAGTCGCTCTGGAAAGAAACAAATGGCTCAAATCTCTCATTTTTGATTGGGTTATTCGTCTGTCTTTCGAATGCTATCGAGGATTTCCTTGAAATCTATTGCACTGTTTTTTTACTGCGTAGTTTCTTTTATACCTCCTATGTTAGGACGTAGCCGTAGATATAAGTATATAAAATTAAATAGAAAGTATTACTTTATCAATAGTATAAGAAATAAAATATTCGTAAATGTTACGTAAAATACACTTTAATATTTTTTTGTTATAGTACAGTAATTTTAAAACAGTGTATATATTACGAACTTTATTTTTTCTTTACTTTGTATATAACAAAATATAGAGTAGGTATATACTAATCACAGTAAAATTCATCATTACTCACGCGTAGATTTTGCTCACAAACTCCACTCTACTTTCATAGGAGTACTACCGTAGATACTATGCGGGTATAGTCATCTATGATATTCCAAACGCAAAGTCTTTAATAATGTCAATAAAACTATAAAACACAAAATAACCATGTTTTACAATTTTTATGATAGCTTTAGAAATAACTCGTTTCATAAGATACGCGAGTGGAATTTTTCGTTAAGCAATGAAACAGTAAATTAGTCTTAATGAAGTCATTATGACTGAATGAGTCCTTTTTAGTGGATCATTAAATGGACTAAATATAGTTCTGACTGTTGACTGTTCAGTTGTCCCATGAAATGTATGATTTAGGTGGAGTACATGTGATTTAATAAATTCTAATGATAAAGTATTTTATGCATAATAATCTATAAGAAGTAAAATTATTAACTCGGGATTGCGTTATTTGTTGAATATCGAAGTGGCATTTAATAAATAGAAAAGTACACACTAGGTTTGGATATAACAGCTATTCTTAAATTATTATATTCTTTAAAAATGTTACTTTATTATATTATTTAAAATGTTCTTTCAATAATAAAATAATTTATAGGTATCATACACAACCTAACCTATTTTTGTAATGAACAATGACTTAATTAATATTCATCCAAAGGTTGAATGGAACAAATTGGTAATTGTGATAGGGCCGCCGCCTTTATAATATTGTAATTTACGATCTACTTTTTAATAAGCAAATGTAGCAGAAATTATTTATTTATTATTATTATAACATAGCAGTTCTCTCCAATTTGACGATAAAATTAAAATAATATTACTAATAGCCCTTTTAAGGAATATAATTTAAGCAATGAAAGATACACTTGAAAAGAAGATATTTTCGTTGATCGCTTGATACCGATATAAATCAGATAAAATCAATTAATCTGGTAGTAGTGACTTCACATACTTAGATAAGAATACGCTAGACCTACTGAGATAAATGTTACGAAAAAAAGTTTTTTTTTAAAGTCGAGAGAACTCGCTTGATAGCGAATATCCGTGCCCTGCAATAGGATGTATGTACATCACAGATCACTCCCAATAGATACCTAATGCAAGGCAGCGGTTGCGCCCAACACATATAAGATATCAGATAGATATAAACCGATGCCAAATGTCGCGTCATCAGTGTCGTCCAAGCATGTGGACCCGCACATGTCGTCGCACGTCAGCGAAAATTACATTTTGGGAACTTAATATTACAGTTAATAATGATTTGATCAATTAAATGGTGTGCAAAAAACTCAAAACAATAAAGTATCTAAAAAAACGCAATAAGTTTTCATCGATAACTATACTGTTTCCATTCGTTTATTTTATTTTTGACAGTTCACGCCTATAAAGTACGACATTACAGTAGAACAATATTTTGAAATAAAAGTAGATACTTTCTTGACGGGTAACGCCCACTTAGAGTTGTGCCATTCGTAACGAATGACCACAGATAACAAAAACGATTTTGAATAGAATCAATCAATCGGAATCATTTGAAATAAAATTACATTAAAATGCTAATGAAAACAGTTAAACGTAATATAGTACCCAATATTAGGATCGAATGTATTTGCTGCAAATTAATTAATATGAATAAAGGTATACGTATTGAAGTGACTTTTAATAAGAGTTTAATTTAAAATAATTACAATGATTACAACGAAAATAAATGTTTAGTACCTACTTGTAATAAACAGTTAAACCATGTTGGAATTCATAGTACTTTAAGGATTAAATAATTAAAACAACTAAAAGGTAATTTGTTAATATTTTTATTTATAAACAATCGTCTGTTTCGTCGGAATCGGCGTCGTCGTCACTCGTATCCCCAGTAACACTAATTATTAATGAGTGCATGGGTAAGTTGTCAAATGCGACATCGCGATCCCAATCAGACATTATTTCTTTCTTCGTCTTATCTACGACACTCGCCCAGTTATGAGGCGTCACATTTTCACACGCATTTTTAAGCAACTCCAGCATTTTGTTTGCGGTGAAAGGAGGAGTTGTATTTATTCTCGCAGCATATCCTTTCACTTGCGCCCATATTAGCTCTATGGCATTATACTGGCAATGATATGGAGGAATTCTAAGGACGGTGTGCCCATGTTCTGCAGCCATTTCATCTATAACGTATCGTTTAGGCTGCTTCCTCATTTTTAATATTTTAAGTAACTCTACTTTTAATAGGGACTCGTCCACCTCCTCGCCATTGTTACGGAGCCAGTTTATTATTTCATTTTTTTTACTGGCTTGCGTTGGCATTTTGTTAATTTGCCGAGAGTGATAGGACGCATTATCTATAAATATTGTTGATGGCTGTTCGAGTGACAATAACATTTCCCGAAACCATTTTTCATATACTTCGGAATTCATTTCTTCGTGGTAATCCCCTGTTTTCTTTGATTTAAAAGCTAACATAGCATCTTGCACAAATCCTTTTGCGGTTCCTGCATGACAAATTATAATTCTTTCACCTTTTCCCATTGGCACTGCGGTCGAGGAGCTAGCAGTGTTGTCAGTCCAAGTTTTTGATACCGTGTGATTCGCATTGAGCCAAGTTTCATCGGTGAAAACAACATTCGACCATTCTTCTATTTTTTTAGCTTGTCTTAAAAATTCGCATCGATACAAAGCAACATCATTGCGTTCCATCAATATTTTTCTTTTGTCACATTTTTTGTATTGGAATCCAATCCTATTCAATACCTTCGCCAAAGAAGACTTTTGACCACGGAACAAGCCACTAGTTTTCAGAGATTGTACTAGGTTATGTAAAGTAGGAATCTCTTTTCTTTGGTAATAATCGTATATATGACGACGAATAGCATCACCATCAAAACTGTCAATTGCTGTCACTTTAAAGGGCTGACGTTTTTTCTTAGGTGTAGATGGCTTGTTTTGTTCCATGCCACTACTGCCGTAGCCTTCTTTAATTATTTTTGAAACTGTTGGAGCAGTAATACCTAATGCTGCTGAAACACGGTCTCTGATTTGAGTCACTGGTATAAGAGGTCCACCATTACGGCTTTCCCTTTCAAAGTACTCATGAAGTCGCAACACAAACTCCCTTGTTTGTCCTTTAAGCACCTTTCCTTTAGGCATTTTGAAAGTGATGAAGGCAGGTACGATGTTCTCAATTCAACCAAATGTAGGAATTCACGGGTAAAACAATACGGAGGAATATAAATACTCAACTCGACGTATGAAAAATGTGAATTAAAATTCAGCGAACGGAAAACACTAGCACGGGCGCGGGCGTCTCATTGTGAGTGACCACAAAATGGCGGCGCGCGTCACCTGTCTGCCCAGTGTTGCCGTTTCACAATTTGTTTTTAACAACATTACTATTGCCGACGGAAGTGATAAGAATATTAACTTAACATGAGTAAATGGTTTATTTTAATATAATTATTAAATCAAGTAACTTAAATATCCCTGAAGTTTTATAAAACAATGCATGGAGCAAAAAATAAAATATGTATTAAATCGATTAAAACTTGTTCAAAAATAAAATCGTTTGTTATAAAAAATTGATTCGATAACGCATCAGGCCATCACTATTTGATTCAGTACTCGATGTGTCAAAAATAAAATAAACGAATGGAAACAGTATAATATTCTTTAAATTAATTTGGTCCCGAGCGAGCTCAATTTATATTGGTTAATGTATCAATGTTAAACAGTCGAGTTCGGATGGAGAATCAGCCGTCTCTTTTCCGCATAGCAATAACCGTAATAAGGCATCTTTTTTTGGCGAAATCACGCGTTCTTCTAGTGTTTGACGCATGTTTATAATATAATTCCCAGAAATATCGATATTGTAAAACAATAATGTAAATTGATTTTATTAAATGACAATGTCACAAAATATATATTGATTTAAATAAAAATTGCAAATTACCATAATTACGTTATTTTATGTAATTTGAAATAGTTAAATTTGTTAACAAGGTACTTTTACAATATTTCTTTATTTATCTTTGGCGTAATTAAATTTCCTTTTTTCCCTCTAGTTGTATACGTTTTCAAATATAATGGGAGAGTATTTATCATAAGTTTTAGTATACTAAGTTTATTGAGAATCAGTAGCACAAGCTATTGTACTAATTTTAACATACGTTGTATATATCGTCTCAAAAACATTCATAGTTCGTCAAGTGGGTTTCATCGTCACTTGTCGATATTACATTTACTACAGCCGCCGTCAGAATTCAAGAATCGGAATAAGTTATTGTAGCCCTTTAGGGCGTGAGGTTTAGTTATTTACTATTTCATATTTTTATCTGATCTTTTATATCAACACTTAATTTGGGTATTTCGCCATTATGGTATACAAAAATACACGGTGAATAATAGAAATAAAACCGTTACATACTAAAGTATAAATCTTAATCCTATTTTATTCGTAGTTAGCGGTTGCCGGTTGGTATAATTTATCAGATCAGGCCGAAGAAAAAATATTATCAAACATTTAACAAGTTGGTAATTAAGTTATAGAAGCGATCAAAACACATGAACTTACTGGCAAATCGAACTATCGATACATTTTATTATTTATCGACTTATGCCTCATCTCTCCAGTGAAGTCCACGTGACCGCGCTGCAACCCGCCCACCCCCCCGCGCAGTTCCCTTCGTTGGCGTTTTCGGTTCAAAACAAAACTATCGTAATGCGGTATCTATTGGAAGTGATCTGTGATGTACATACACGGTTTGGACAAACAAGTAAGCAAAGGTGCTTCCAGAACGTTGCGCCCTGTGTGTTACGTCCCACAATGTGATAAGCGAGCATATCCCGAGCCGGGATTTAAACCCGAGACTTCAACTTTACAACCATAATTCAGCTTTAGTAGATTTTAGGACAATATCTTTATAATTGAAAGAATTATAATAGTTGTATTATCAAGGCGCCGTAGTCATAACAGAAAATTAGCTCGATAGCATTCGAAAGAGAATGTAAGATCTCATAGGAGACATTTATTCACGACAAATAACCCAATATTCAGTCCAACTATACACAGTTCGAATGAACTATTTAGATACCTGACTGAAACGATTCGTTCTAATTATTTTGGGTATTTTAATCTTGAAAACTGATTGTTATAATAACATGAAACATTAATCTTATAGACATCAATGTTAAACACTTTTACGCAAGAAAAAAAAAACTATTCAAAACAAACATTCACCCTAATGTTAACATTTATTTATTAAAAAACAAACATTAATTCCAGTGTTAACATCTCAATCAATCTTCAAATATTTAAAATTAGAATACGATTATTGGCAATACCATAAGGCATCCAAGCCAATGATACTCGTATAAGTACCACTAACTTGGACAGTAACCAAGTACCATGACTTACCTCTTGATAAAACACCCTCTTAGTGTTATAGGTGAGGTTGTACTGCTGATCAGCGACCATCAGCAATATCGTGAATGGTAGGAGACACGCAGCGGCTGCCAGGAAAGCCACGCATCTCCCCAACCGCATTACACTCAAATTCCTCCTTCCCATGGCCATTGTCACAATTGCAACGTATATACACTCGTAGTCAAAAACATAACAATCACGGAACACTGGAACTGGTCACTCCAGTCATTACTTTTATAAGAGCGATATCAATGGGTGAGATGCTGTTAATAAAGATAGCGATCGTTTGTAGCGATAAAATGTAACCGGCTTTGAGATAAATAAGATTTTTTTGTATTCGATAACTCGAGTCCGGACGAACTGGCGATATGATTGGCAATGGGGTTTCCGAAGTATTGGTAATTTCAATTCATAACTCAATCCCCAGTTAGTAATGCTTATGTTGTATCGTGTGTTTAGCTAGGCTGGGGTTTTCTTCTTTTACCGCTTTTTTTTTTTATTTTTTTTTTTCTCGAGATGATTTAAAATATTTAAATAAATTAATGTTTTTTCCCGGCTTAAGCATACGTGCTAGCAGGCCGCGTGATAGTACTGTACTTGTACAGTAGTAGCGGTCAAATTGTATTTAATTGTAATTGTGTTATAAAGTTAGAGTAAATATGTATGTCCGTGTTGGATATAGAAAAATCGAATATTCATTATAATTATACTTCCGCTTATTTAGTGGCGGAATCCTAAAAGAATTTTACCCAGAACATACGAGCTAATGGTTGTTACCCGAAATATCCCATAAAAGGATTTATCAGATGAAACTATAAAAACAGATGACGGAATATCCTCACAGCAATAAAAAATATAAGGGGCTGTTCTTCTTATCTGTAATCAGTAATATTCTACCACCCCATCTAAACATTATAGTGATGAGGATAAGCTTATCATAATCGTTTTAAACGATGTTATGGTACACACGTCTATGATAGCAGCATTTTTATGAAATTTCGGAGATAACGCTTTCTTTGTGGTAATAAGGAACGGAAGATGTGTTGGTTTGAGGGATTTTTTTTTACTAGATTATCCTGATTATTATTAAATAATTGCATACCAAAAACAATATATTATCTATGGATAATGCACATAATTTTATGCTTTATAATGTACAAACTACTGACGAGATAGTGGTTTGAATATCGTTAAATCTTTACCGCCGCGCCGCGCCGGTAAAAAAGGCAACAAATATGCAAGCGCATCAGTAATATCAACAAGAACACAGAACAATATTCATATATATAGTTCATTTTATATATTATTACGTTCCAGTAGAGCGTGACCTGTCGACTACATGGTAATCAACTGTTCAGTTTGGGTGTATGACACACCCATTACTTCAATTCATGTGAAGAATGAACAATAACGAAGAATTAACAATATGTAAAAAAACCTTACTTTTACGCACATTATTTTATTTGTTTGTATAAAACTAACTTAGAACTTTAAAAAGTTGCGAGAATAATTACTTAGATTGTCTACTTTTAACAAGCAAAGTGGCTGACAAGAAGTTTACTAAATATAGTCTCTTTAATACGTTGGATTGCCCTTAATAATCCTACCGAAATTCCATAAACGTTAACGTGTGGCGGAATAAAATCTCCTGTTTACTTCTTTTGGCCTAGATCAATAGGCCATGTAAAAAACCTGTTCGTAGCTACATTATTTCTCAGAAATGTTAATGATTGTTGCCGTTTGACTTCAGCCAGGATTAAGCTCGTTGCCTATAATCTGAGTACTTTGTCCTATATTCCCAATGATATTATATCAATTGGCGTTGAGTAAAGTACGTGGTGGCCTGTTGTTAAACGGACTAGACGCGGCTGCCAACATGTTCACGGTAGTCGCGGGTTCAAATCCCAGGGCACACCTCTGACTTATCGGAGTCATGTGTGTATTGACATTCAATCACCACGCACTAAAACGGTGAAGGAAAATATCGTGAGGAAACCTGCATACCATAGCGATTTATAAGAATTTCTATGGTATGTAAGTCCGCCAACCCGCACTAGGCCAGCGTGGTGGACTATATGGCCTAACCACTCTTAATCGTACTTTCGATTGTAGAGTAGGCCCGTGCCCTGCAGTGGGACGTATATGGGCTGATACAATATAATACAATACAAAAAATTGAGATTTGAAAAGTGCCTAAAATCGAAAGTCTTCTATAGTTGTGTGTTACCAGTGATGACATACGGCACCGAGACGTGGCCTCTCACTGTGGGCCTCATTAAAAGGCTCAAAGTCACTCAACGAGCCATGGAGCGGGCTATGCTCGGTGTTTCCCTACGAGATCGAATCAGAAAGGAGGAGATCCGTAGGAGAACCAAGGTTACCGACATAGCCCATAGGATTGGCAAGTTGAAGTGGCAGTGGGCCGGGCACATAGCTCGTAGGACCGATGGCCGTTGGGGCCGAAAGGTTCTCGAGTGGAGGCCACGTACAGGCAAGCGAAGTGTCGGACGCCCGCCTACAAGGTGGACGGACGATCTGACTAAGGTCGCAGGAAGTCGCTGGATGCAGGCCGCTTCCAACAGGTCATTGTGGAGATCATTGGGGGAGGCCTATGTTCAGCAGTGGACTTCCTGTGGCTGATATGATGATGATGATGATGATTTTGTATAAAATACCCAAAATCTACACAAGTATTTTGGCAAATATGTCTAGGATAAATGTCTAAATGAAAATATATTGATTGTTTCATTAGCGTATTATCATGTGCGATGTGACTCTTCAAGCCCATTGCGTAGATGCAAGTAAGCAATAACATAGTCAGCAAACGTATCTTGCTAGTATGATAAGGATTTACTGAATTTGAAATAAAGAATATTTTATGTATTTATTTTATTAGCATCATTTTAGGTTACAAAAGTGTATGTCCCCAATTTCATAACCAAGGTAAAAAATATTTAATCGTACAAGATTTAATATTATTTCTTCTGTATGGTCTAATTGTTAATGTAGGCAAAAAACGGTGAAGCTATCCACAATGGTATACTCGTATTGTTGATGACAAGGTTTAAATTTTTTCCACGAAACAGTCACCCGTTTTTTTCGGTACATCACAAATGTAATTACGACTGCATCTAATGTCGCGTTAGCTCTATGGCCATTTACAGCAAACTAAGAACACGTCGTAATAAATTGCTAGTATTTGGAATAAAATTAACAACAACATTATTTAGTTATGCTAACTTTATAAATGTATCGTGGCTGTGATTTTATAAAATGCAGAACACTATCGTGACCTGTCAGCTAGCATATCGCGTTAAAACTCTTATCTTAAACACGGAAGTTACGTACCAAAGTGTCTGAATTAAAAGCAGTGAAGGGTATACTTGATAAACATTTTGAAATTGAGACTTCAGGTGTTAAGTAGTTTTCTTTAACTCAAGATTAACAAATAGATCAGTATACTTACATGGTGTTGATATATTACTTTAAAATATTAGCCCGATGAAGTATGAACTCATCGGGGGGACTACCACGTGACTCGGTATTCGATTCAACATCATACGATAAATCTACTTTACTAACTTCGTTTTTACACAATGCGACACTTGTCTTGTTTAATCGTTCAAAAGTGCATATATGTGTGAAAACTAAGGTACTACAAGTAAGTTTTAACATGAGCAATTGCACGATATATCCAATATCGTTGATTGTAGTCCTCCTTATCTACTTAACTCTAATGTCTATACCAAGCCCCATAATTATCATCACAGTACATCATCGTTAAGCGTAATTTTCTGTCGAGGCCATCAATTTTCAGTAAACTGTTTTCTTAGAATTCAGATCATCGGTCCGCACAGCCCGAGGTGAAATGACGGTTTCAAATACGCAGTTAGTAATTGATGGTTTTTGCTAAGTATAGCTGTCTGTAATGGGCGTTTAGAGCCTGAGGAATGAAAGAAGATAGGGAAGGGTCGTGATTTATAAAGTGGATTTTTTATATTCGAAACATATATTTGACAGCCTTCGTAGAGCATTTGGTTAGAGACCGACTATGAAACAAGAGGCCGCGGGCTCGATCCCCGCACCGATACAAATTTTGATGAGGCCCACAAATATTTATCTCGGGTCTGAGTGTTTGTTATGCCGAAAAGTCTCTCTCGATTCTCGTGACCACGACACAAGACTTAATAATTGATCTCAATGTGGGATCAAGACTATGTATGTGGCTATTGGGTGTATTTATTTATTCATATAAAACGCATTTGTGTGTTGGCCTGTTGGTAAACGGAACAGACCCGGCTGGGTTATAATCCCAGGGTACGTACACATCTTCTCGGAATCATTTGTGTATTGATAGTCAATCACGCATTGTAAACATAGGAAACCTGCATACTCTAGCGATTTTTAAGATTCTCTATGGTATGTAAAGTTCGCACTTTCCCAGTGTGGTGGGCTATATGGCCTAACCAGTCTCAATCGTACTCTAAACTGTATAGACCCAAGTCCACCGTAGGACGTATATGTGCCGATACAGGTACAGACATATCTCCCCCAAACACCAATACGAATCCTGTCATTGACAATAACGCTTAAAAAACGATATGGAATAACTTATGCTCGGTTAGTGAGATTTCACAAAATACTTGTTTGAACAGTAAAGAAATAACTTGTAAAAATCGAGGAGTTGATCACTAACGAATGATTACCGACTGAATCGGGATCCAAATTAAGATGATTGGATTAAGACGTTATCGTCAGATGTGAATTATTATGGCTACTATCGCTAATTACCTACTGTGAATTAGTTTCAGTTTTATTACTATATTTTACTAAGTATTATCAGTCACGGAACAATAACTGATACGGTCTGAATGTTAGTAAAACTATCAGGCATTATGATTTAATATACTTGCGAATTGTGTAACTACAACAAATGCACACTGATTGAGATTCTCTGTATGTATGTATATACATATAAACATAAACCCATGTCGTTTTTACTGATGGGTAAGCAGAGGTGCCAGCCAATATTTCGCCTTGTACGTATGTTTCCCACAATGTGATAATTGACGAGCTTATTCGGCTTATACACTATAGAAAATATAACAAAATCTTCTAGTAGATTGCAATTTATAAACATAGATACACTCAGAGCGGGGCACAACTGCATCCGAATTGTTAGCTTGTCAATGCATCTAATACAGTCTCTATTCTAAAATTAGATAATGATCGCGGATGTTGATCGTTGTGTACGGCAATTTTCTTTATGGACTATCAACTGTTACACCTATTGTGTTTACACATGTAGTTTATTGTTTAGGTAGAAATCGTAAGAGAAACTGAGGGGTTGGGTGAAGCGACCACATTCTTTAAACAACTGGGAGTTATTGGATTCGAAAATCTAATGATCTATTTACTTTGGTGTTAAACTTATGAAAATTCTAATTTATTATTTATTTATTTGATAACAGCTAATGATGATAGCTTTTACTATTTGCTCTGTGGA
The DNA here is from genome assembly GCA_009982885.2 of Hyles vespertilio. Classification (NCBI taxonomy): domain Eukaryota; kingdom Metazoa; phylum Arthropoda; class Insecta; order Lepidoptera; family Sphingidae; genus Hyles; species Hyles vespertilio. The sequence goes on along the minus strand of CM042822.1, from coordinate 9,200,540 downwards.
TCTTGAATGCGAAGTGACCTTCAAATCTATCTATTCATATAATCTATAGGCTTATCTTAAATTCTATTGAGAAAATTAGAAGGGGCATACTCATCAATTTCAAGCTTCAGATATATTATGAATTTAATTATCTCTTGCATTTATTATTCTCACACATACAAAAACACATAGAATGCTACTAAACAACTTTGACCTTAGTAAAGGCTCCAAGGCTATGAGTCATTGCATAATGTGAACCATGTTCGACATAAAATTGTTTGTAACGTTATGTTATATACACTAGCAATTTGCATGTGATCTCTTGGGACACACCTTGCAGTACAATTGAGTTTTATGTGTCCTTCATACACCATTCACAATTCTTCTATCAATGATTCTTTGTTTTTCAATTGTTCCTCATTTTTTGTTATTTGATCGTATTGCGAGGAAAGACCTTAAAAATGTTGAATAATACAACATGTAACAGATTTAAATGTAAAAGCGGAAAGTAGTACGTTCAGAATCAGCTACTGAACCGATATCAACATTTTTTTTGGTAGGTATTTTTTTTCAAAATAATTAGTTAAGACCAAGTAAATTACAGACACTCTTTCATTTACTACTCCGAACAAACGAAATTGAAACGTAACTCCAGGACATAAGATCATTTTTAAATGAATCACTAAACGAATACTCTAATAAACTAAATAATGAACAAAAATGAACGTTATTTCGATAGTCATAAAGTTTATTTAAGCAATCTATCATTAATCAAACGCACACAACGATAGGCCTCAATAAACGTAATAAGCTACCAAAATAAATAACTATCATATTCTCTTTTCCGCACATTTAACTACAACTAGATAGAGCAGGATGCAGCTATTGTTTAATGCAATTTGATCCATCCGACAAACGATGGCGCGCGCGGCGCGGCGGTACATCAAAAGGTTTGGCAAACGGTATAGGGATGCGCCGCGAAAAAAATTACTCCTGGTATTTGCAAGACCGGGCGATCCAAATCCCGCGCAATACATGCACTTAAATGAAACAAATTAAATTGTAACAAAATCACTATGAAATGAAACAACAAGTAGGTATTTCTATGAAAAATAATTTCGCGGAACGTTACAATGGTGATTAAATTCGGTTTGTAATTTTGCTACAATGTATGCGGAATCCCGGTGTGTCTAATATCCCGTTATTGCAATCCCTAAATGGGCACCGACTATGTGAAAAAAATCCAGTCGTGCACCGCAATTATCTGTGTCTACTTGTATTTAAGTGTTTAGTAGATATTTCGATAACTTTCGCGCGCGATGTCTTTTCGGTATTCGAATATTGAATACACTGAAATGGTGCGAACTTTGGCACTGTGTGGTGATAATGTATCATTGGCATGCAGGATATTTAACAACAGGCACGGCACCAGTGTAGTGTCCGACAGTATCTCGATGCTGAGTTCGGAGAAAAAAGTAGAATAGTGGCAGCCTTCCTAAAAGTGAAGAGTGACACTGAAGTTTTACATAAATTACGTGAACAATTACGCAAATGTGCATCAAAGTGTATCAAGGTGGTGGACATTTCGAACATATTTTAAAAAGAAATCGCCGCATGAGTGCCATGTAACACGTAAGTTAATTTTGTTGTATTTTTTTTGTGTTGTGATTCCCAATCTAGTCTTCGTTGTTAGATATTGCGTTATCTAATTATCTTATTCATTAGTAATGCAAAATAAATGACGCCCGTATCCTGCCCGCCTAGCCTGTAGGAACGAAGTTTAGCGGAAGTGAAATTAATAATATTTTATAGCCGATTCATGCAAAATATTGTCTTACGTTGGGTTCGTACGCATTATATCTAGTAAGTAAAATATTTAGATTTTATACCTAAAACACAAATGTTATGCTTACAGATTAAATTAATAATAATTTGTTTACCAAACCACCCAGTAATCAGTTACGTACGTAATTTGTATTTCGTTTATTGTCAGCTGTTTCTGCCGGCGCGGCGCGGCGCGTCGCGTCGCAGCGTTCGGCGTTAGGTATTCGTGTGAATAGGTTTTGTGTAAATGTGTGCGTGTCCGCGAGCGTGTGTAGTAGTACTCTCTTATTTGTAACTCGTGAGGTGACCATGTTAAGTGCCTACATTTGGTATAACCATCGATATCAATGTTACACTAGATAAGACGTTCTTTGTAACAAACGTGTCCCACCAAAGTGCGGTGCATGCACCGCACACGAATCAGTGTGCCGCGTGACGGCCGCGCAATAGTACGCCTCTTTGTTTATATTTATAAGTAATTTATTTTGACTTTTCCCCGTCAAACCGACAGCGAAATTTTCTTAAGTTACAATATAATTAAAGAATACAACGTAAGTTATATAATATTGCAGAATAATGCCGATAATACAGATCTTTTATTTATTAATGGATTAAATATATTTTAGAGCTCGTTAAAATACAAGGTGAGCTCCTTAATCGTGTATCTCATTTCCGCGCATAAAAATTGCCCGTCGAGTGAGAGAGACGAACTATATAAGATATAGATTATTCAAGGGACATTCATATCAGTGGACCAAATAGGCATAAACTATTCGAATACATTACAAATACAAATATGTAGGAAGGATGTAGTTGCAAATTGATTTCAGTATTTTATTTTAATCATATGTTGTTAATTATTAACTCAAAATATGTGTGTTGTATGTATATTTTGAAACAGTGGATAGTATTTAGACCCCATTTCTTAATATGAATTACTTAATGGACTATTCGAACCCATTGTTATTGAAGACTAATACCATTTAATATTGTTTTATATTCTTCCGCGTCGGTTACGAAAAAAGGAGATCTCTATAATATTTGTCCACAATTATTGGAATGGATATAAGTGGCTGCCATTAGAACATACCTATATTTGAAATAAAACTATTATTTACGGATTTTATCGCGAATTTAGTTTAATTTTTTACATTTTTAACTTCCCGACTATACCTATATTTGTTCAATTTATTTTCGACACGAAGATTTCAGATATTCCAAATGCGGTAGTCATTTTTGTATCGGCTTGTTAAAAATTCATAAATGTTATTATAATAAATGTCAGACTGATTGTACACTGATTGACTGCTTGACAGACTTGTACACTTGTAAGAGTATTTAATTTCATTTACATCATTTCCATTAATTATTCACGTAAATAAAAAAAAAAACATTGCAAATATATTATTGCTATGACGGTATTTATACTTAGGCAGTATCTTAGGCAAAGCTATTATTGACATGAACTGTCTTGTCTGTCTAATAATCTTTGATCATAATTTGTAATATTCAAGTAAACGTACTAGATGTCGCTACTGAGCTTTTGACAAATACGGGACAAATAGTTTCTATGACGCGCCTCGTCTATCGGTAGAATATAAGTCAATGGGTATAACTAATTTCATAAATAAAAGATTTTTGTAATTATGGTAGGATGATTTCAAAGCATAAACTATGATTGCAATAATATTTTAAAGTTGGGGTGTCTGAGGTTGTGAATTAATCCTGTTACACGTTGTATTTGTTTTACCGATAATTACCGATTACTCTACTTTCAATGAACTATTTTGTTTAAAATTGTAGCCGTAAATTGTAAGCTATACGTATTCTGGTATAAGAAACAACTAGGATATAACTAATAATTAGCTACACTGATGTATGCAATACTGCACTAACATTCTTCCATCAAATGCAACTTACTATCTTAAATAACTTTATATAAACATTAATTATGACATCGCATAAATATATTCCAGTAAAGTACAACTTTTAAGCAATTATGTTTAAGGCTTCTGTTTTTTATTTCCTCATTTGCCTCGCACAATACTTAAAGTTAATTATCAACCGGCCGTGTTTCCTATTGAAGTGTCTAATCATTCCGCAAATGACTTGTGTTCCGAAAGCAAAAAACACATTAAAAATATAACAGGACTCTTTGATGATTTATGATATCATCGTTAATTCGGCCGGGGCTGTTTTTGCGAGGCCTTCTTTTATTTTTATTTGCGATCGAAGTTGTACTGTTCTTGGATGGTCTGAGAAGACAGTGGAAAGTTCTTTGGCGGATTTTTCCAATGGCAGCTTTGAAAAGTGTACACACGCATAACACGTTCTTAATCAACCCATTTTGACACACATTTAGGGTTTTTGTATTTAAGTAGTTATGTTTAAATTGAAAACCTAGCAAGTTCCTTTAGGTGATGCTTAGATTCGGAATGACGATTTTTTTTAACATTCCGATTCAGTGAGTCATATACTAAAGTATTTAACACCCACGCAAATTGTTTTTAACCACACAATAAAGAAATAAGGGAACGCGCACCAAATTGGAAACATCTGTAGGGTAAATCGTGCTGTTAACGCTGCGCATATCTGAAAATTCGCAATTCCGCGAAAAGCATACGCAAATCGGCTCCGCAAGAATAAGCAATTTAATTTTTAAGAAATAATATTACATTACACGCTCCGGAAAATTGGTTTCGCAGAGTTGAATTCATTCCGTGCCGATGTAAGGCGAGCCATTCTCTACGTAACTATGAGATTTCAATTTGTTGATATCGCATTGTAAATGTACATGTATTAGATTAGCTTCATGGTTCAGATGGGATTGGATATTTGTGAGAAAAAATAAGTAACTTAGTTTGAAATAAAATATATGATATACGGAAAAATGTTATTCTCGAAAAAAAAAAGTTTTTTCCACAATCAATTTTTTAAAAAGATTACTACGAATGGAGAACCTCTTCCTTTTTTGAAGTCAGTTAAAAATTGCTTATCATCTCGATAATAACTCTTGGCTCGCACAAAATCCCCGAGGCAATTGTCTCGCCCTTAGATTCACTTATACCGACCTATTCAATTTCTTCTTAACTCTACCAACAGTGCAAACAATTTTTCCTGGGCAATTATGACGTCACAAAGAACATATCTATACTTAAAGACTTTTTACGCATCGCATGCCACTCGTCTGATGTTAAGCGATACGATCGGTCATGAACAGTAGCAAAACGACACACCTTGAATTACAAAGCAATACTTGGCATTTCACTGCGCTCACAATCCTGAGACATAAGATTTTAAGTCTCAATACATCCAGTAGTTACTCGCACTACAATTTCCTTCAATCCGAAACAAAAAAGTGCATCTACACTGCTGTTTGGCGGGATAACTTTTTACCTAGGCGTAAACTATAAACCCAAGTAGGTGCAGTAACTGGTTTAACTGTTGCGGTTTTGAAAATGACTCTGTAATTTAACGTGTTTTCTAAAGCTTCGGAATTCTTTGTATCTTCCCACCATTATTAGCAAATAGCAATCCATGTTCAATCAATGGACGCGTCGAATTACGGCTACACACGATAGCGGACTTATGTTTAACAGTTATTTACAATATACTATACACAATATTATTGTTTAGTATAGCCATAACTTGAAATTAAGTAGGCCGACAAAATTTCGTCGATTGGCCAGAGATAATGGTCTGTTGCCAATTGCATTGTAATTTTTACAATACAAAAATACAAATAGATGTAATAAACTACGGTACTACAATACGGGATGGTTTACGGGATTAATATTTAAGTTTCTTATAATGTTTATGTGAATGTATAGTAATATGCAACTGAGTATAGCCGACCTAATATCCGAATGTGGTCCATAAGCTTATTACCCAAGGTGTAAGCATAACCTTTGGAATAACGTAAAAATTGAGAGCGATCAAGATATGCGTTGAGTATTGGTTTTTGAAAGCTTAAAGGAAGTAATGCAGTCTTCGATGGTGGAGATAAGAGTGACTGCGATGTGCCTATACAAATTTTATAATTTAGTTAACAGTTATGATGTTTCATCAGGAATTTTCATCTGCATAATAGTATAATTTAGGGTATAATTTTGTCTGTATGGCCTAATGCGATGAGTAGACTTCACATTCTTTCAAGATTATCATGAAGAACGACCCACGCACACGGTAGGTCTGAGATCAATACAGCCTCTGTGGTGCAGTTGGTTAGACACGGTCGCGGATTCGATCCCCGCACCGAGACAAACGTTTTTGAAGCCCACAAGTATTTGTTTGGGGTCTGAGTGTTTGAGAGACTGAATAGTCTCCCGTAGTTCCTGATACCCACGACACAAGACTTAATTGATCTTAGTGTTGGCTCAAGATTAAGTATTAGACTGTTGGTTCTATTTATTTAATACTTAATGTTCGAAAGATTGACCGCAGTTTTATCTTCTTGGTACTCACCCAACTGTACCATAGCTTACTCGTAATTTAATTCCCAAAAGTATAAAAACAAAACATCTCAATTATCAACGGCTACGTTTTTCTCGATAATCGATCAAGCGCGAGTCACTCATCACATCTATGTTGGCTCATTAACTTTCTATATCATTGAACTGTTACCGCTGTATAGCGCACTATTTTTATTTATTTTTTACACTTTATTGTACAACGAAATATAACAAAACAGCCTAAATGTACAGTACAACTGGCTACCGGAGATATCATCCAAATAACCTTTGCAGTTTTATCACTGTCGGAGATATCTTCCAGGCAACCTTTCTATGAACTGGAGTGAACGGAAGTAGGAAAACGGTATTGACAAGCGAAAGAAGTAAAATAAAACATAACTAACGATGGACTGGTGGAAGGTCTCTATGAGAGAGGCCGCCTGGGTAGATACCACCGGAATGTCTATTTCTCCCGCTAAACAGCAGTGAAATGTATTTTTGTGTTTCGGTTTGAATCATATTGTAGATAGAGTAACTACTGGACATAATATTGAGAGTTAACATCTTATGTTTCAGGATGGCAAGCGCAGTGGAATGCCAAGTATTGCTATGTTCATGAGCAGTCGTGATGCTTACCATCAGGCGAACGACATGCTCGTCTCGGCATTAATTGCAATAAAAAACCTAACATAAATATACTAAATACAAAAAGTGACATTATTTACTACATAATATAATACGTCTGTATATCGCACTAGTTATGTGTATTTCAAATGCCAGAAGCCTTCGGGGAACGATGGAATGAAGCTCTAAAACACCTTTGGATAGGTCACGCTAACAATTAGGCTAAATACCATGCAAAATAACGTTTTGATATGGAATTGTGATTCTTATTTCGGTTTTATTATAATTACGGTTTAAATTGGCAAATGAAATAATACATTTCCGTCATTCGCATTGGAAACTACATGCGACAGGTTAATTTGGAAATATTTTTGTAATGAACTTAACATGAACTTTAAGCTGTTGATCGTAAAGCAAATAAAATTAAAAAATATATAAAAATAAATTTGGAGCCAATATATATCTAATATCTAATTACCTCCTGCCTATGATGCCTCACATTACAACGATTAAAAAACCTGGGTGCGCGCGATCGTTCAATTAAGTACATGATTATTTATATTCTGTTTACTCAAGAACATTAATTCCCTATTTATTATTGTGGGTTATTAAAGCACCGGTTATAATGCATATTAATATTTTAAAGAGACAATTTTAGTTATTTAAGAAACTGTAATATAGGCAGGAAACTCATCGAAAAAGGAAATTATAAACATTATTTTATCGTGATATTACAGAATTATTCTACGATTTAAAGTCGTAGCATTCATAATGATTCAATAACTTAATATATTAAGAAGAGTATTTAAAAAAATGTACTGAACTTATTAGCAAGAGGTAAAATTAAATCTACATCTATCGGCATAAAAATATATATATATATATCGAGAAAAAGCTAGTAGGCTACGCACAGCTTGTTAAATGTGAATATTACAAATTGGATGGCAACTTGTAATGTTAATATGAAAACCTTAGTCGATAACATACTATGTAGCTTGTTTGATAGTTAAACTTAATTTCGCTGTTCCTGTTGTTTAAACTTAGCACACACTATAACTATTAGTCGTACAGTGGATAATGAATAATCTACATAACATAGCTTTGACAAGTAGTTTCTAATTGGATTATTATTTTTAAATTACATAAAAAGGCAGTAGCTTAGCTAAGTTCTAAATATGATAATAATACTTCGCGAAAACGATATTTTCAAAACTAATACGAGCTAATTCACCGATTTATTTATTATATATTATAAATATCGATTCTATTTAGATTTTAACATTTGTGAACTTTTATGGTATGGTAAATATTCTGTAATATTTTTGCAACCAAGTTTTAAAGGCTGTCTCTTTTTGCCAGATTTTGAATTTTCTTTTGTGCACTACCATTAAGAAATAACACTAACGCTTCAATTTTTAGTCGATAGTACGCGGTAAACCTAACGTTATGTCAACGTTAATAATTGCAGGAAGCTAAAAGATTAAACTTAAGGTTCTCGCGTGTTCGTTTCCGAACGTGTACACAGTACTCAGTGGTAATGGGAATTATTGCTATTTCAAATTAACATCGCATTGTTATTTTTAAAACCTTAGCATACTCTATATTTCTATTGCTAATTGCCCCCCACAGTATTTGTTAACAAAATAACTGATCATATATTATAATATTATACAACCATTTGTCAAATCTAAAATTACACACAAAAAATTGGTTTCGTAAAATAGAAACACTCCCTCATAGATTAAGTTTGAGATCTTATAAAAATATTAGCCGATCGGCTTTGTGAATCACAATTTATGAACCCAATCAAATCAAATCGCAAAATTTACCTTATTTATATAACTTATGAAATGTTATTGTACTGCGCGTCGATTCGTGACATCTTCATAAACTGTTTTGTTTACTCAAATGTAGGACATTGCATTTTGAATATCTAGAACTATTTTCAGTGCAATCACGAAGCATAAACACACGATCCTGTCCATTGTCGTGTGTCCTTACTCTGGTTTAGACCTCTTGACAATGGGCTTAGTTCTTAGTACCGTGAATGTGGAATTAGAACACTTTTCTATGCATGCTGCATGCAAATACATATTTTATTATTGAATGTTTTATTTATTTATTTATAAGAATAAGTTCATAAGAAAGAAGAAAAAAAACAAATTAAAAAAAAACATGTTAATTTATTTGGAAATTATACATCCAGAATATTTTTTTGTGTGATTTTCTTGAATGAGATTGTCCTGGACAAACACGCATAATTCCCCAGCAATAATCAGCCATCATATGAATATCCCATCTGCCTTGGTACCTGTGTTCCATTGTTTTTATATCCTGGTGGAAACGTTCACCTTGTTCTTCGCTAAAATCTCCTAAATTATGTTCAAAATGATGGAAAACTGGTATTGGAACAGTTTCTGAGTGAGGAATAGGTCTTGTAGCGGAAGAAATATTGGGGTACTTCCACTTGCTACGATTGTTTTTATTAATGCCCGCTAGACTCATCATACAAAAATAGCAATCGTCATGATGATTTTTTTGTTCTCTCCACATCATTGGTACCCCAAACTTCAAAGATTTTCGCGTTCCTTTTTCCCATTGCCACAAATGTTCAATGCAAATCTTACAAACAATGCGAGGTGCCCACACTTTATCTTGATTGCCAATTTCAGTACCAAAGTATAGAGAATACAAGCGAATTACCGTGTCATTTATTCGTTTCCGTTGATCTTTTATTATATACTCACCGCATATATAACAAAACATATCAGGATTGTTAATACAACATCTCGAATTACTTGCCATAATAAATTTATACGATTAATGCCATAAAACTTGTTATAACATGGACTAATTTTGAATAAAACCGTAAAAAAATTGAAAAAAGGATTGTAGGTAAAGTAGAGCTGTCAGCTGACATCTAGTAGCAGGAATGTGGTTCATCGTACCTACTATACCGACTACTGATGCGTACAGAGCTGCACCAAACCAAAATATTTTTTTTGTAGGCCAGTGTTATATGCCAATATACCGTGCATAAATTAACAACAAATCTATTCATTGAAAAGTCGGATTATCGTTTTTTGCAATGACATCACTTCATGTACGTTTATAATGTATAATTTTGAGGCTTGTCACAATTAGTTTGTGTGTACTAATCACTAATTATGCTATAACATGGCCACGAATTAATTGGCACTAACAGAATAATCAAAAACTAGGTTGAATTTAAAATACATACATAATTTAGCCTTTTCCCTCAACAGGTTTAATTTAAATACATTCAGTGGGGAATAAAATTCGTAACAACATTTCCTCGTTTAAAGTAAATCGTTTCAGTTGGAGCGACGCGACGTAAACTTGTACTGTTACCTATTTTCGTTGTGTAGAAAATGCTTTTGAACCGATATTGCATTGCATCATGTGCAGAATTTAAATCAGAATTATGTATTTGAAAAGAAATAGTCATTGATGTAACATTTTCTGCAACTTTTAATACAAATTTATCGCTTAATGGTATTTTAAAGTGAGTTCTGCTCCGAAGTCAGTGGAACATTTGCGTGAATTTCTTTTTGCGTTTAAATCTGCGGTCACATAATGATTAACTAAAGGTTGAATGCACTTTTTCCACAGAATTACATAATGAATGATCAAGTTAACATTTAATTTATACGACTCAGAGGCGAGTAATCCCACAAGATTCCATTCAAATCTATTAAATCCCGTAACACAAACACGTTTCAGTGCAGTTCGCATGGCCTTTAGTCTATGCGCTATCGCTGCATCCATTAGTTAAACATCCAGTAATTGTGGTAATAGGCCAATTACGCGACAAAGCGCTCTACAAACATTGTCGTTGCTGCAACATTTAATGTGCAGTCGACGACAGAAGTGGGTCACTGAATTTTTTAGTCATTCTTTTGTTTATCGTTTGACGAACTTTAGGTCGAATAATTGCTAGTGCGGTACTTTTGTCCACTACAGCGGATATTATGAGCTATGAACGTATATAGCTTGGCAAGAAAGAATATGATGCGGGACAATTGGCATTAAAGAAAAACAATTATGGCAACATTATTAAAACTGTCATTGTGTTCTTAGAATAATTTTATAGGTAGGTATTTCTGTAAATTTCTGTAAATTAAAGATTTAAATTACAGAAATACCTATTATATATAATAATAATTTAAATTCTGTAAATTAAAGATTTAAAATACACAAAGAGACTACTAACAACAATGAATGAAAAATAACAATTATCTAAAGGTTTTCTGTCTTAATATATCGAGTAGCCATATTAATAGAAAATTCGATCTGAGCACCCTCATTAAAAACAGACTCATGAAAAAAGAGGTAAAATTATTGTTTGTTTGAATTATGAACTATTCCTTAAGCATCCCGTAGTAAAAGATAATCCAAATTCCAGAAGTAAGACAAAAATGGACCGATACAGATATTGGATTGAATGAATTGGCAGTACATACAATATTCGCGGATGTTGGTGTAATGAAAGATTAGTCAGCTGATAAATAACATTCTATGTTAAATATTTATTCAAAGAACAAATATAGCTCCTGACACTCGTAAAATGTTAAGAATATTGATTCACCATTAGGAAACATTGTATCATAATGTGCACACAAATGACGTAGTTTTTATATACAGGGTATATCAAGACTGCTACCGAAAACGAAGCCGGGTGGTAGTTTAAGCGACTTCAGACACAATGCAACAGAAAAAGTTGCCAAAAAAGCGACAATTTTTTTTTGTAATTTTTTTCTTATGACCATATTTGGGTGGTAAATAATTTTTTTCCTAAAATAATAGTGTATACCATTTTATTTATAAATAATCTAAGGCATAAAAGTGTTTAAATTATTATTTTAGCAAAAACTATGGATTTACCTCTAAAAATGAAGATATTTAAAAAATCATAAAAAATAGTTGTCGCGTTTCTTTTCGAAATTTTTGGTTGCATTGTGTTTGTAGTCACTAAAACTACCACCCGGCTTCGTTTTCGGTAGCAGTCTTGAGATACCCGGTATGTGTAATTGCGAAATAATAGATTTTTACAGAATGACTGTGCCACTGTTTTTGATCGTAAACTGATAATACAATGCACATTGTTAAGAATTGAATGCAAAACTAGAAGGTCGACTAATTGCTTGATTGCCTGTTTTTATTCATATCAATATAAAGACAGGCTAAGATATATTGTAGTATACTAGTTTCAATGTTTAAAAATATTGGAGATTAAAATATATATTTGCTTATAAATTTCTATTTGTAATTTAAAAACAGATATTGCTTGCCGTATGTATATTTCTACGAAACACAAGATGATGTATTAGGAATGCATAACTTACATCACTGCATGTTCCTACAAAGATAAGAACATCAGTGCTTTCACAAACATAATATATAGGTATTTACTTTAAACTGCCAACGATGTAATGATAAAAACAATGTGGGAAATTAAACCTTTTTGTTCGGTTTTATGTTTATCAATTTTTTTCCTGTAAAATATTTTATTGATTGTCTTTCCTCGGTCTTGTCTATATCTGTTCATGTTTGTAAATATTTTCGAATTTTTATTATACACTTATTATTTTGATTTCGTTTATTTTAATTTCTAATTAATTCCTTGAAACAACAGGTGGAGTGTAAGCCTCGTCCGCAGTCACACGCCGCAAATTAAAATATTTCCCAAATGCTTTTGCTCCTAACTGTACTCTACGTCACATCCAATGAGATCAAATTATATTGTTGCTATGTAGCAGTTTGTATTATGCCACATTCATTTTATCGGCCAATTCATACACTGTCTATAGCTTGGTTATTATTGATAACGGGCCATATTGTACTTTCATTACAGGAATTACCAATATGTGTGATATGTTTTTATTCTTATATTATCGTGTTTTCCCTCGAATTACGTTCTAGTGCGATTTGAGTAACCGGAGTATGACGTTTGGTATGACGGAAACTAACACTAACACTTTAAATAGAGTACAATTTTGTGAAGATAGATCAATAAATGGAGATTTTTCATTATGATTTATTTAAGGCAATGAAATTTGGTTACAAATAGGAAAAAAAATTACTTATTAAATATATTTATTTATTAACACCCAACAGTCACATAATCTAGTCCCCACACTAAGATCGTGTCTTGTGCCGTGGGTATCAGAAACTACGAGCGACTTTTCAGTCTCACAAACACCCAGGCCCGAAACAAATACCCGTGGTTCACACAAATATTTATCTCGGTCCGGAATAGAACCTGCGGCCTCTCTAATAATAAATGCAAATTTAATTGGGAAAGGTTTTCTAAATAGATTCGTGACAAATTGCAATTCTAGATTTTTAACGCGAGCAGAGTTAGTAATGTTTAATGAACAACGTTGTACGACCTCTGTCATCTAGGCTATCAACTATATTATGGGGGTTAGTACAATGTCTTATGGACGTGCAAAACAATGGAATATTAAAAGTCACGTTACTGCATAGTACATATAGTTAAATAGTCGTTTTTAATATTTACATATGTGTGTAAATTACTATACCAATCTTGATGATCCCTATGTTAAATGAATTGCTACTAGCAGTGGCTAAAGATAATCTTTCTCACCTTTTTTCTTTGAACTAATTATAATGCCTAATGACCAATTGTCTATCTTTCACTCGATCTTTGGCATCCCTAAAGCCTCATTTATACGGGTAGAGTTTATCGCTTTAAAGATATGATTACGGTAAGGATATAAAAAGTTGCATGGTGTAAAAATTTTAAGAACACGATAATTTATGGCGATTATGTCATGCGATAATAGCACACAATTCTCGCCACGTGAAATTCTCTGTGTACTGTACTGTACTGTATCAGCTGTTTACGTCCCACTGCAGTGAACGGACCTTCTCTACAATCGAGAGTACGATGCAGGGTTAGGCAATATATAGGTAGTCCACCACGCTGGCCTGGAGCGGGTTGGCGGACTTTACATACCATACAAATTCTAACAACACGCTATGGTATGCAGGTTTCCTCTCGTTGATTTCCTTCACCGTTAAAATGAGTAATTGTAATACTTCACACATATTTGATTGTATATATTATATTTCCCCGCATTTTCATGGCCGGTTGTTCTATTGCTTCTTAACGCTTCGTTTAAAGGAGCCAAGGCAACAGGAAGGAGGGGACATGTGCACCGATCTGTTTCACGGCTTGATGGACCGAATAAAATATTATACCAACTACCGGACTTTTTACATTGAGGTGAGGTAATATTGAACATGATTATAATGTTGACATCTTGATCTTATCTGGTTAGCTCATAATAAAAGAGAAAAATTGATTTAAGTAACCAATGACGATGCCAAATAAGTGATTAGCATAAGACGATGATTAATTCACCTTACATTACCTATGTCTATTCTATATGTGTAATTAATTAATCTGCTCTTTTAAAGGTGTGGTTATAACATTTATAGCTTTTAAAGGTGTGGTTATAACATTTATAGCTTTTTCCGTTGCCATCCACTACACAGTCGAAAGCCAAAAAAATATGATTATGGATGTAACAGAAACACATATTTTTTTACCGTTCAAAAATATCTAAGTAGGTCAAAACTAATAAAGCATAGTGCAATTCCTTCATAATCTGATTGAACAGGGAAATATTAGATAATTGGATAATAGACCTACATGAAGTAATATAAAATTATTAGAAAGTATTTTTATTAACTCGCAAGTGAATTGCAACAATAACTAGGAATAGTAGAATAAATATTTGGCCACTATCCAAGGACTTTCATTTTAGTATCCATATGAACGGGTCAGCTTTACCTGTTCAAACACATAAATATTTTAACAGTTAACTAATTACAAACTTCCTGATTCTAATGACTTCGGGAAACATTACAAATATTTACGTTTAATATAAGAACTAATGGCCTAATTGAATGACTAATTTATTACGAGAATAGATAAACGTGGCTTTTTAAAATTAACGATGCTTAAGATAATTCAAAAACTAGGCTTACCTAATTATTATGTTTTGAAATTGCTAAATAAATCTCTATTCGCTTCATATACTGATGTTATAAATAGAAATTAATATTAATAAATATACACTTTTTTCTGGTATCTAATCAATGATATATTATACAAATACGACGTAGATATCGCACTAGCACTTCAAAAGTGAGGCGTTCAAATTCGGGCAATTGGTGTAATTTCATCTAGTCGCATAGCAACGGCGACAGAGGGAAGACCTCAGTGCTGTCAACATAATTTATTTCAAAAATATTGTCTAAAGTGTCGAATTGTGTGTTTTAAAAGTGTTAAAACAATGGTGCAAAAATACGAAACTAAATGGGACCTATACACCATACGTAAGTATATAAAAACCACACAAAATTTAATTTTTATTTTAAATTAGTATACACCGCCTTCAATTGTGTAAGAAGGATCGCGTAATACAAAGATTGTGAAGTGCGATAGGGACAAAAAGCGTACGTCATAGATTAACAAGTCAGAAGCGAAACCGATCATACAGAAAATTGACGATGAAAGTTTGAATGGATTTGGATAGTTGTATATTTGTTTCTAATTTAATCACATTTAAAACAATTAAGTTATTTGTTATGAATTATTTTCATAATCAATTCAAATAACTTAATCCAACCACGAACATTACAAAATACATTAGCTGCCTCATTATATATTTTGAATAACTATATTTACATATAACATTAATTAATGTTTCCAGATTTCCACGTGATGAGCTTTTAAGACGTTAATGGATATGCACTAAGCACAGCTCGGACAAAAAGAGAGGTTCGTGACTGGATGCCTTTAAAACTGATTAATATTGGTTTAGCACATTTAATTATGAATAAAAATATACAACTACGAAAATATATATATATATATATCCACCTAAAAAACCCTGCACCATCGGTTGTAGTATCGGTTGTTTACTAGTGGCAGGTCGCTTATACGTTACCACCATGTGTAGGTACCACCGCAATGTCTATTTCCCCCGCCACACGGCAGTTTAAATGCCATGTTATGTTCCGATCCAAAGGACATTCCCGCCCGAGTAATCGCTGTACTTATACTTAAGATCTTATGTCTCGGAATGGCGAGCCCAGTGAATGCCAAGCATTGCTTTGTAATTTAAGGTGTCTTGGTTTCGCTTATGTCCACGAGCGGTCGTATCACTTGTCGTCATTACAACAAAAAAAAAAAATTAATAAGATATCGATTTTTCAGTGCATGCTTACCATAAACTTATATAAAAAACGGCAATCACTTATTTTTTTTATTTAATCAAAGTTATGTGCAAATAAAAATATATTTGTTTCAGGATGGCGTACCACAGGTGGACTCATGTAGCAACCTCAAAGTTAATATATTATATACTTATAAAACCAAATAGGTAGTTTTATTTATCGTCACCCTTCTGTTTCTATCGCTTCGATTCTATGTTTGGATAGCGCAATGCTATCTCTTTTCGTCTCGTACTTTCTGTATGATCTGTTTCATTCACTAAAATTGTCATAAAGTATTAACAAATGAGTATGTATATGCATAGAAGTACAGTTTTTAAACGTCACGCAGTATGAATATGCGTCATCTTTATTAAAACATCATTGTATCTAATGATGTTATGTATTTTTTATCTGTGGACTTAAAAATAGAATAACGTTAATCCGCTCGATTGCAGGTAAAAACTTATGGATATTCCGGTCATGACCACTTGACTGATTGAATACTTGACGGTCAACCGTTGAATGTCAATGTCGAAATTACACACGAGTGTTGACAAACTACAAACGCCCTCACGGACCTAATTTGTATCCCGTTTTGATTGTTTGTAAATTGTAATAGATAAAGCGAGCATTAGAAACTATTTGTATCTCGCTCTAATCTCTATAGACATAACACTTGACTTAATAAGTGTAAAAGAGATAGACAAATATAATGTTACGCGCTTATCACATTCGTATGCGGAGCGGAATGGTTACAAAATAGTTAAATCAATCAAAATTCAAGAATTTCAATGATGCTTAATGTAAATTATTCAATTTAATTATAAGTTGGATTTATAAGTGTTGGAAATCAGACTGTAGATAGTTGTTTAGTACTAGTGACCACGCATCGCCTACTTTTGTTCATTGTTATAGAAATAATCTTTTAGTCACCGATGTGTTTAGATTTGGCGAACTATTACTAGTAATCCGCCTTATACTAAAACTAGCTCAGACAGATCTATCATTCCTTCGTAATCTATGAGTTTGCACTTTGAACCTTCAGTTGTAAACCACACAAAGGTCATCATTTGGCAGTCACGCTGAATAGGTCTCACAAGATTAATAGATTGTCTACACATAATATACAAGCAATTACCGGCTTCTGTTCCAATTTGTGATAAATGAGCACAAATACTCGTAAGGAGGATGAAATTGCACAATTATATGACGTTTCAGAGTCTTGTATTCAATATTACTGTCATCAAAGTAGACTAAGTAGTCTGTTATCGAAATTGGCTCAAATTTTGTGAGGCTTCATTGGTCGGTAGATAATCTCCAATAAGTACCTACTCTGTGAGGTAACGTAAGAAGTCTAGGATATAAAATAATATTTAAACATTTTCGAACTCATTCATAGACAGTTTCAAAACATTTTGTCTTTTTTTCTCAAACTGAATTCAAAAAATAGTTCGAAGGAGACAAAACATTCGATAGCAAAAATAGGTTTTAAAACTATCTATGAATAAGGTCGTTTGTGTTTTAACAGTTTTAACTTTTAAATTGCAAACATTCGAAGAGTATTCAAAAGGTATCGGAAAACGTTTTTAAAAGGTCTTCGAAAGGTTCTTACGACGAATCCACTATATGATTTTACATCTGCAATCTGTTTAACAACAATATACATATAAACAATTCACATCCTCGTGTAAAAATGGTGGACGGAGCTCAAAAATATTATTTATTTGCTCAGGTATATACTTACTGGAAATATATGAAGATTTGTTTTCTTATTATGTTAATATAATCACCTTCTAAATAGATATCCTGTAACAACAAGTCACGGAACCACGACTATGTTATTAAGTTTTAGTTTTAGTGTTCAAAACATCATGGAGTTCAATTGGTCATTAATTTTTATCACTTGGGAGGTTTTAAGATCATCAACAACATCTATCTTCTCGAAGTCAGGTGAGTATTGGTAGTAAATAGCCACGCACTATAAGAGTGAAGAAAGCATCGTGAGGAAACCTGCGTACCATAGTTATTTGCAAGAATTTATATGGTATGTAAAGTCTGCCAAACTACACTAGGCCAGCGTGGTGGACTATATAGGCTAACCCTGTGGGCTAACCACTCTCAATCGTACTCTCGATTGTAGAGGAGGCCCGCGTTCTATAGTGGAACGTATATGGGTTAATACAGTACAGTACAGTAATTGGAAGTACAATAATTTAACTACTACTAGTATTGAGTCCACATCATCAATTAAACTGTTTATAAATAATGATTCAATTTCATTATTTATGAAAGGGAACACGATATATGTATAAAAGGCTGATATTAAGAACATCTTTAAAAATTGTCTTATTTCGGAAAATAATGTCAATTAGGTGTACAAAATAATAATATATAAAACCATCCGTTTCATGCATATCTTCTTAAATGTCCCAAAGCAATAATGAAATGTTAATCGATTGACTAATTACTCGAATTTAATTAGATGACGAAAGATTGTTCATTACCATTTATTATTAATGAAAACAAATTAAAACGAAGATAAATATAGTACATATAGAAACTTATTTCATAATTTGCACGTCGCGCTTCTGTTTCGCTTACATAACTTTAAAACCGAGTTTGGCGAAATATATTACAAAATGTTAAGTAAGTTCGATCGATGAACCAAAACATGAAAATTGTGCATTTGGATATTCTTGTTTTTATTCACGAATACACCTGTCGGATGGTCTTATGCAACTAAATAGCGAGGGAAATATTAATCGGATAGCAAATTCAAGTTGTTGTATTCTAGTTATGTTTTCGAGCGAATATTTTGGGTAAATGAGTTCAACAATTCGATCCGACGTTAAGGAATCTCAAATCTTATTCTAAGAAAGAACAAATTAATGACTAGTAAAAAGGAGTTCATCTTGAAGCTAATTGAAAGTTGTGACTATAATTCAACTGTGTGATACATTTAAGTCTGGATAAAGTTATTTTGAAGTCATTAGGAGCTATGATTCAAACTAAAGGAGATTATGTCAATTAGTATCCAAACTTTAGTCTTTAGCGATCGTTAAGTGATTAGTTTATCTATTAGCTGAAAAGCTACATCTAATTTACCTCGTCGAGTATACATTTTGTTGCTTTACTAATTTTAAAATTTAAGTATTCAAGCCCTATTCATTGAATCAAGAGGCAAATACATTCTGATTGCTAAATGCAAAAACTGTTGACCTATAAAAAGCTAAGAGCATGAATCTGAATGTCACAGGTTAAATTAAGAATGACCAGTTATTTCAATGAATCAACAATTATGACGTAGCTAAACAAAATAGATATCTATAGTTGATTTAAATTAATTATGTTTTGAAGTAAGCAATCATCGTAAACACGTTACTCGGCTTAGGATTGAATAGATAAATGACGTATTATATTATACGTGAGTACTACGTTTTTTTTTTTTTTTATTGCATTGAATGGCGAGACGAGCAAGCCGTTCGCCTGATGGTAAGCGATACGACCGCTCATGAACAGCAGCAATATTCCACTGCGCTCGCCATCCTGAGACATAAGATGTTAAGTCTCAATATGTCCAGTAGTTGCTCTGGCTACAATGTCCTTCAATCCGAAACACAACAGTGCATTTAAGCAGTGTTGTTTCACGGGAGAAATAGACATTGCGGTATCTGTAGTAGAATTTTTTACAGGTTAAGACGATAGTCTAATGATCCCAATAGTTTTTAAAAAAACTTCAACCGGTACAAAAGTATTGTTGAGCCGTACCCGGCGTATGATTTTAATGAACTTCGTTAACCTCGTCGGAACTCATTTTATTGTTGAAGTGCATGTTAAGTGGATTGTTGTAAGCCATATCCTTAGACGAGCAATCCAACTTGTAAAGTTATTCGAATAGGAAAATATGATAAGCTGGAATTCTACAGTTCCTGAAAGAAAGTCAGACCAATCTTATATGAATTTCATGTTAGATTATTTCATGGAGATCTGAGGTACCTAAGTCTGAAGTAAGGCTAGGTGAATAATAAGTTATTACTTAACATAAGAATATCTGGTCATGATAGCATTTGCTCTACTATACATGAATCATCGTCGTCTTTGGCTTCAAGAAGCACTGCACACAGGTCTTTTCCAAGAAATTCCACAGTAACTTATTGGAAACGGCCCGCATCCAGAGGCTTTCTGCGAGTTTATTCAATAATCTGTCCATCTTGTGGGTGAACGGTCGACATTTGTTCTTGCCAGTACGTGAACCCTATATTGGAACGTATAAACAAGTCCATTTTTTAAGAAATTGTTGAATTAAATTTTTTTATCTTCAACCTGCCCTTATACATCTCGACTGGGCCGGTACAACGTTATTTTTTTGCAGAATAAGTAATACGGCTTATGTTCATACGATCACGTTGTCTGCCTGCCTGATATCAACTTTTTTCGTTACTACCATTGATATACAAATATATCAATGGTTACTACGATCCTAACATACTTTTAAAAAATATTTTTTGCAAGAAACCGTTAAAATAGTGACCTCAGTGATAATTTCTAACCTGATCATTATTGAAAGTATTATTTTTATATTAACTAACAAATTATTTGGCAATATAATTTCATCACCACGTAACTAAATGTGAATATCAATAAACCAACGTTTTGAAATGTGAAGTTTGTTTACTCGTGTTGGAAGACACCGGGTGACCTCGGCCGAATGTGAATTCACTAAAGGAAAATGTATGGATGCCGAATGTTGAGCTTAATTTACTAAATAGGAATAAAAGCTATTTAAATGTATCTGGGTTAATCTGTCTATAGTATAACATACATACTACTGGCACACTGCGTGCCATATACATGTTTCGAGTACGGAATTTGGTCACAAGAATTTGGATCTTGGTCTACCAGTTGGAAGATGTTAGTCCAATGTAACTGCATAGATAGGTACATTTTATATCATTAGTTTCATTTCCGAAAGAAGAGAATGCTAATGAGATGCATTCTAATAACTGCTCATTAATTAGACTCGTTTCGATTAGATCTGCAAATCCGAAACTAATTTAACCAGCAGTTTTTTAAATAACTATTTAATATAATATTTTTCAAATATAGGTATTTTGTATTAACCTTACTTTAAATCACATTATTCTGTTCTTTTAAAAAATCTAGAGATCTCATTTCATTTTGTACTAGCTTCCATTTGTAAGAGAACCGATAGAATATAATACAATTGAATAACATGTATCAATATACTTTTAATTCAGGTCCCCGCCGCACGATGTTTTGAATGATAAATTGATTCTGAGGGTACAATATACTAGTATATTATTCCGCTTTTAAATTCTTACATAATTATCATGACCTTATGTCCTTTGTAATCATTGACGGTAGCGTTAATCACAATGTTTTATGTTTCTGTTAAACTAAAGAGACATTCATAATTGTATACGTGAAACAAAAACATAATATCAAGATAATAGGTGAGGAATATACCCAACAGTTCACCAGGCTAGTTTATTTGCTTACATAAATGGGCACGATAACCGAAAAATAAAAACAGTCTTTTTAGTGAATGATTGATAGGAGTGAAGTAAAACTCACAAACTAGCTTATAAAAATATAAAAACATTAGACACGCCATTCGGTCGTTTTGTGGTGAAGATACATTAAAACGAGCTTTCAATACGTGACAAAGTAATTTTTTCCAACTCTACATAGTTGAGTTTGAATTGTAATTCCTTACAGCTATTTACAATGCGCTGGTATTTTTTTAATAGCATAACTTGTATTTTAAGTAGTTTTATTTATGTGGTCAAGTTTGCGCTGAGATTGGTAGAGCTTAGTTGGAAAAGGTAAGAGTGATGTTAGTGCGATATGATTTTTAGGTTTTGGTCTAACTTAGAGCAGTGTTAGAAGTTGAAGTGTGTGAATTTAAACTTACACATATCTATTTCTTATAGTGTGTTTCTAAACAGAAACATTTAAATATTATATGCTAAGGCAGTTATGTTTGTATACAAGCTTGTGTATTTTAAAATTGTGTATTGTATTTATTATATATATGTCATTCAACCAAAGAGGTTTAAAACCTTCTTAAGTTTACATAATCATTAGATATTTTTTTTATTAAAGCTTTCAAGGCTGGCTTTTGTACATACCAACCATTAGTCACGTGTCTCATATACAGCACATTTGTACTTTTAAGTCATCTCAAACCACCATATAAAAAAATGAAACCTACTGGGCATGATATGACGAATCATGAATGAGAACATTGTTAATTTTTTTTTGAAGATAAGGAAAAGGAAATTTTGTACAATGTATTAATAATTCTGTTTCTTTATCTTACATAATTTTATCTGCAGTACCTATTAATAGTACTACCTAGTACTAATTCCAGAATAAGTACTTCAGTACAACCATCTATATGGACTACAAGTTAATGTTCTATTGTTTCGAGCTGATCACACACAGCCTCCTAATTTTATTCACAAACGTGTCACAATTTCTAAAACAGTATTTAGATCCGTAGGCGTGAGTGATACGCAATCTCTATTATTATAGGTAATGAAAATCAATTGGTACCGACTGTAAGCGGCTTCTTGTCAATATTTTTTGTGATCGACTCTGCTACTAATTATTTTAGTCGTTTGTACGCCTCGAGCCTTCCAATATACTGATTACTGAGTTTTTACAACGATATCTCCTTTTTGTACGAAGGCTTTATTGCCAGTCATGAATCACCGGTTTCTTCTTCGGAATTTTCTGATCAAGTCAACGTTTCACCCATTAGTATCGCTACTTACAACTATTACTCTCAATTTGTCAATGATCGCATTATTTAATATTTATGTAATGTCTTCTGTCGTCACGTGCTTTCACGACAAATAATATTGAATATATTTGTTACGTTCGTCAATTTCACTAGTATACATACATCCTCGTGAATTCCTCGCGATGATTTTTTTAATAAATTAAACATGTGTTGTAATGCAACATATGACACACTGTATTTAATATTTGTTTATAAATAAAAGCTTCACTGTGGATACGAGTCGGTTGCGCACTGCTCAGAGATGTAAGTGAGCGGCGCCGCGTTGGAATCACGACGGACAGGCGTACAACCGCGCAGCACAGAAGGCGCGGCGACACTGACGATGTATCGACCTCTCGACATCACAATGAATGGGCCAGCACCGCAGTCTGCCGCTGCAAGCTCACTACTGCACTGCAGCTTTATTTCTGGCAACCACCCCGATACTTAGCGAATGAAAACAACCGTGTATTTTCCGAGCGGAGCGTGCATTGTGCCAACGACACCAGTCCGTGACATGCGAACCGATCCGCGCTCGGCCTGACCCGGTTCCGAAGAGCGTATACAAATCATTTTCACGTTTGCATTACCCGCACCGTACATAAATTTTAATTTCGCTAAATCCGCCAAAATGCCGGCGAGCACGCATGCGTGACTTGTCATCCGC
This sequence comes from Hyles vespertilio, assembly GCA_009982885.2. Classification (NCBI taxonomy): domain Eukaryota; kingdom Metazoa; phylum Arthropoda; class Insecta; order Lepidoptera; family Sphingidae; genus Hyles; species Hyles vespertilio. The sequence continues at coordinate 9,176,914 of CM042822.1, read as the reverse complement.
GCCGCCTGCATCAGCTGATTCGATGACCTTGTTCCCGAATTCGAATGGTCCAGTTTATTTGGAGACATTTCTAACATATTTCTATTGTTCCTAAGCGCATTATTGCCGTTGCTATAAATAAATACTGAAATATCAAAGATGGTTGTTATATTAGTTATATATGAGATATACATTTAATAAAAATAATGAATAATTCATTGCGAATGACTTAGTAAACGCAGTTGCATTTTCTGTCCCACGGTATAATTTTGCTGAGATGCATTTGATTTCCTATTTCCGTTTGTACATTTTTCACTTCGTGTGTGACATTTAATTTTGTCGTTCATAAAAGTTTCAGTTAAGTGATAATTTCTCAGCAGTTTCCGTTCTTAAATGGAACGATCAATAAAATAATATACAGCGAGCATATGCAGTTTCGTTGATCTATATTTTGCGAAACTTCAACAAACTTGATACAATTTTATCGCTTACAAATAAGATTTTAAATACCACAATTTAACTTCACTGCTTACTCCGTTATAGTCTTGATTTTCCTCCTACCACAGGAAGCTTGTACATTTCTACGAATTTATTTCGAACCGCATGATTATAATACAACACTTTGCAAGTGACCTGAGTGGTGGCAGGTACCGAACAGCTCACTTCCTACGTGACCCGACTCTCAGATTTAGGAGCGATCGGGCCAGCGCATACGATACTATCAAACGCTTCCTGTTACCTGCCTTTGGTATCAGTTATTTTATTCAATTGATTTTGTTGACGGTATCTTTCAATCAATGAGCTATCGATGGGCTGAGATTTACAAGTTTTTGAAGTTAATACACTTGTTATTGGACCGAACTGGCAAGTCAAAAATCTAAAGTTCGACCCTTACGACGGCTCATTCATGAACAGTTTTAAAACCTACTTAAGTTATCGAATTTTTGTCCCCTTCAAACGATTTTTGAATTCACTTTGAGTGAAAAAACAAAACATTCAATTACTAACATGTAATATTTTAAAACCCTCTATGAATAAGGAATAAGTTAGCAACTAATCTCGTATCATGGAACGGGAACATGCTCGGCTAACTGTGAGTAACAGTAGAGCAGAGAGCAGTTTACCCTAGCTCGGAACCAAATCCAAGACTAGAGTTAGAGTCTACTAGAGACTAGATCCCTCTAGAGATCTCAATTGTCACTGTACAATAAAACCAAACACTTATTTTTACAGCTTCATGGATATTTGTACAAATCGCAAGACAAGAATATGTACAATATAAAAATACTTCATGTTTTAAAAGGACATCTTTTCCTCTTTTAAGTCGAGCTATATCGGGAGTTATTTTTTGTTGTAGTGACTCATCCGCTTTTAATGATCTTGTTACTTTGAATGCTTCTTGTACAACGGCGAGCTTTGTGTACCTAAAGTTCAAGTTGATATACATTTGTTTGGTTTTAAATATGTTATCTTTTGAATATGCCATAGAATTGTAAAGGAATAGATAATTATATTTAAGCCGATATAAATGAAGTCCTGCTGCTGATATTTTTTTTTACTAGTAAAATTAATAGATACTGTACAGCCCATCTACCTATTAAGTGCCTTTGAATAGACTTCATTAACTTATGAAATAAATACCTGTGAAAGATTCGAAGATATGAATAATTCCTTTCGAGTTTCGATCGTCTTCTTTACCATTAAATAAATTAATTTGTAATGATTATCTCATCAAAATTCAAATGAAAGCTTAAGAACATTTAACGCTATAAATTTAAAAAAGCTTGCTGCGAGTATATTTCAGTTATTGCTATCTACTAATCTTGATAATCTAATATAAACCATAATGTACATGCTTGTAGTCGTCATTATTATAAAACTCGTTATATTAAATGTTATGTCAATTTTCAACTTGTCTCTAAATTGAGTGTTAATTCCTTTACTTGTATGACTGATGACTGATTACTATGACCTGTATGTACATGTTTGGAGCGAAGTTCTATAAATTAACATAATATACTCAACAAAACCATGCATGTATTGCATCATCCTGGTGTTTTGCAGCTGGACTCGAATCGAAATATTTAGAAGAAATATATAAAAAAAAAACGGTCCGGAGAACCAAACTCAAAACCTAATTCACAGCCTGCACATAAAGGCAATGTTGAATTAGTCTGATGACGCAATATTGACACCAAAATTAGAACATTAAACTTCACAAGATCTTTGGGTCTCTAAACATTTCAAATCGGGACAGTGTGCAAATTTTAATTGAATAAAACTAATAGTTGGACAGTGAAGTCATTGTCTCCGAGAGGTATCACGTGCGAGTCACGCAGCAATTTCATTGCCTGTTGTTATTCACACCAGAGGAAGTACCCCATTTAAACCTATTTTAGACTTTACGACTCACGGCCACAGTATGCGTAGATGCTAGGTCTCGCGAAGGTCTATCATGCGCTACATTTAGAACTAAATTGCTCTTAATCTTCCTGTCAGGGATTTGCGTGATTAAGAATTTTCCAGCAGGTTAGGTCATAGCTTGCTGATATTTTTTATAACACTAAGTGGGCCTGAGGTAAGGCGTAGGTTTTGAAAAGAAAAGTATCTTGATGCAATCTTGATGACACAATGTTTACATGAACAATTAATATTCGTTTCGGGTCTGTTGTGTTTTGGGTTCGAAAAAATCGAATTCACTCTGATGAACTAATGTCGACACGTCGTAATATGGTATTACGACTGCTTAAAATGTTAAATCTATTTGTTTATTATACTTTTTATATTATAGTGACAACTGAATGCAATTTATTGTGTTTCTTGCAATTAATGTACCGTTAATCACTCTAAAGAATGTCGAACCCAACCAAGCTTTATTTCTAAGCACAAACAAACTTCATTCTAATGTACAAATTGATTTTAGGTATTTTGTATGCTGCTCATTTTATACTATTGTGTTTTTGTATGTAATCTATTTTGGCTACGATTTTTTGCGAATAAATCTTTGAACTCTTGCGTCCGAGAAGTTGATATCTCTTCGGTACCTAACTCGTCTATATCTAATTATGTTTTATCAAGTTTCTCATTATTAATAACCAATGTATGATTGGCATCTTTAAAAATATCTCTTTGTCACTAAGTATGTGGGTTTCAATATAACAAATCGCAATCATCGAGTATTATTGCGATTTGTTCTATTGAAACCCACATACTTAGTTAGATTATTAGATTATTATTCTCAGAATTTGCAGAAATTTTTGTGTACACTGCTGGTGACGGACTAGACGCATCAGCCAACATGTTCACAGTCACGGGTTCAAAACCCAGGGCATACCCTACTTCTAGCTTTTTGGAGTTATAGTCGTATATTCAAACACCACGCACTTAAATTTTGAAAAGAAACATCGTGAGGAAATATGGATACAGTAGCGATTTTGAAGAATTTGTATGGTTTGTGAAGGCCATATGGCCTGACCTCTCTTTATCTCTGTACTCTCGTTTGTAGAGAAGGTCCTGTAGTGGGACGTATATAGACTGATACAGTACAGTCTGAGTTAACATCTTTGCCTTGATACTCACAAAATTTCTTGCATCTATAAACATACATGAGTATATCCAAGTATCTAGTTATTACCTTTTTTTAAAATATGCTTTAAGTTTTATGTTATTTGCTAGAACAAACTTAATTTATTTTCCTTTCTTTGTGATTCAGATATTAGCGGTATAAATGCTATCCACGAGTGCAGTGCTAATTCAACGCGGTCACATTATTTCCTGTCAATCGAAATAGATTCATTGAACCGTAATGCGATTCTATTTGCGAGCTCGGCCTTCATCCATGCTTCTGTGAACACATTGTGATAATTCAGTCATCTTTTCATATAATTCCATTTGTTAGTAGATTTTTTTTGATAGTTTGATCACGTGACCTTAAAACTACAAGACGTTGGCAACAATTAAGGGTCATCATCGTATGGACAAGGCTTTAAACAGCCCAAAAATACCGGATGTCGTCTAGTAAGGTATTAAAGCTAACGGAAGAACTTTAAACGGAAGATACAGATACAGATACACAACACTTTATTGAACACCACAAATTACAGAGAAAACAAAAAAAAAAAATACATAGAGATACCTTACAGATAAGTGAACAATAGGCGGTCTTATCGCTATGAGCGATCTCTTCCAGACAACCAAAAATCATAGAAAGGATCGAAAATGAAAGTGGGCATTTTTGTGAAATAGTAAAAAATAATGAATAAATAAGTATGTGCGTAACTTATAATGGCAATGTTAACTAACCTAGGTACTAAAAATGAGATAAATAAAATAATAATCAAAATACACATTTTATAATAATACAATTTCCTAAACGTAGAAGAATAAAAGAAAAAAAAAAAAAACTTACGATCACTAAGACAGAAAATGAATTTTTATTCTATTTCTAAAAACGTTAAGCGATGGCGCTTGTCGAATTGCCAGAGGCAGAGTGTTCCACAGGCGAACAGCCTGAACCGTAGAAGATCCGTCGAAGAAAACACTTTCGTGACGAGGAGTCTTCAATTTTAGATTCTCTGACGATCTAAAAGCGCGGGAATGAGAGCTGTGAAGGAATTCAAAGCGTTCCTTAAGATAAATGGGAGAACTAGGATTAAATAATACATTAAATAGAAGACAAAGAATATGAGTATTCCGGCGAAAGCGAATAGGGAGCCACTTGAGCTTAGTGCGGAAAGCAGATATGTGATCATATTTGCGCAAACCAAATATAAACCGTATACAAACATTTTGGAGCCGCTCAAGTTTATCAAGTTGAACTTGGGTTAGGTCAAGATAGCAGACGTCAGCGTAATCTAGCACAGGATGAAGAAGAGACTGTGCAAGCATAATTTTGGTGGCAATGGGGAGGAAGTTTCGAAGTCTCTTTAAAATTGCGGCCGACGCAAATACCTTACGGCCCGTGGCTGCTAACTGTGGACCCCATGATAATGTCTGATCTAAGATTACCCCAGGGTTTTCCACGGTTTTACTAAAAGGTACGATTGTACCATTAGAAACCACTGGAGGAAGAACTGACCAATCAATTTTAGCTAACAGACGTGAACTACTAATAATAATGGCCTGAGTTTTTGCAGGATTCACTTTGAGCCCAAAGCGATTTCCCCACTCAGATATCTTAGCCAAGTCTGAATTAATGACCCCAATGACGTCATTTAGCTTCCACAAGGAAGCTTGATTGTAAACTTGGAGATCGTCTGCATAGAGGTGGTAAGAAGAAGATAGATTTTGAGTAATAGAATTAATGAAAATTTTGGAGACTGTCCCACCCTCACACCCACCACTGTAACTCCTGTGAGCCAGGATCAACAGTGGCACGCAATGCACTGACACCGAGCATTGAAGCTCGGCGAGTCTCCGGGAATGTCTAACTTGTCTTTAACCCGCAACGAAATTAATCAGAAAGTGAAATTAATAGGAGGAGTTGGAAATAAATTATTGTCCACTTCCCTCCGTGCAAAGCGGGCGACAAAACAATGAACTAAACAGGTAAATAACCTCGTAAAAAGACTTTTACAGCCGGAGAAGCCAGCTGTAAAGCACCACGGATCACACCATCACTACATTTAAATGGGACCTATTATGTGAGCTTTTAGACTTGATTTCAATAATAAGTATGGCAAAAAACGCCGGAAAGCACGGAAGTTCTTCCTAGTCTCTACAAGGTCCATATAGTATACGACTCCAGATGATATCTGCATACTATCCAGCATAGTTTTACGCTCATTCTGCCAAAGACTACACTCCCAAAGTATATGATACGCGGACTGCTCATACTCGCAATTAGGTGTTGAACATGGGCATGCAGGCGATTCAACAAGCTTAAAAGAGTAAAGTTTAGACCTAAAGTTACCATGGCCCGTGAGAAACTGTGATACGCAATAATCGACATCCAACCAAGTCTTTGTCAAACGGTCACGAACGCAAGGAAAATATTGATTTAGATGTCGTCCCTTCAAAGATACCTCCCATCTATTTTGCCATTCATCTAATAGTTCGCTATATACCACTGAAAGCGGTTTAAATAATCTATCAATTTTTAAAAGTTCACGTGCGGTTAAAAAACTTTTATCCATATTCTCCCTAGTAGAGTAATACATGGCGGCGCGACGTTGCACCTCCAGGTCGACTGGAAGTACACCCGCCAGGACAGGCAAAGCTTCGGTACTAACAGTTCTATATGCCTTACACAAGAATATCAAGGCCAAGCGTTGGCTCTGGAGCAGTTTTCTTCGCACAGCGCCGATAGTAGCCCTATCAGCCCATAGGGGAGATCCGTAACAAATACATCCTAAGTAAGTTGCTCCATAGATGATTTTTAGTGTATTGAAAGATAGCCCCCATGTTGATTTTGATACTCTTGTCAAAGCAAAAAAGTTCCTTTTCGACTTTTCCCCGACGTTTTTAATATGTTCAAGAAATGAAAAATTCCTTTCCAAAATTAAACCAAGATAACAAACCGATTCTTTTTTCTTAACAGTGATATTATTAAATTTAAATCGCGGCGGTGATTGTAAACTTCCTTTTAAAAGTAATTGGAACGTTTTATGTGGTGCAAACTTTAAGCGATTTCGATGGCCCCAATCATATATTAATTTTAAACACGCGTCTGCACTATTTTCTAGTCCCGACCTACTGTTTGATTCTATGAGCAAGAGGCCATCGTCCGCATATCCGGTCAAAGAACACCCTGATTATCTGATCATTAATGAAAATTGCGAAAAGTAGAGGAGATAAAACGCCGCCTTGAGGTACGCCAGCTGAGGTGTTACACCATGACGAAAATTCGTCATTGAGGCGAACCCGCTGCCGGCGACCAAACAGATAACTGTGAAACCAATTGATTACCGTTGGAGATATGTTAATAGAGCGGAGCAAGGCAAGAAGGATTTCAAAGTCAACAGTATTGAAAGCGTTACTGAAATCCAGTAACGTCAACACCGTGAGCTGCCCTTTTTCCATTCCAAGATTCATCAGTAATATTTACTAAAGTAGTAACTGTACTGTGTCCTGGACGAAAACCGGATTGAAAAGGGTTCAAAAGGAAATGGGTGGATAAGATGGAACTTAATTGGGAGTGGACAAGACGCTCTAGTACTTTGGAAAGGAAAGGAAGGATGGAAATAGGACGGTACTCGGAAAATAATTCGGGATTAGCTTTTTTAGGAAGAGGTATAATTAGCGCGTCTTTCCAGTAGGAAGGGAAAATTCCATTGAGAATGGAATAATTGAGGATGTGGCAAATCGAAGACAGTATAAATTCCAGAATTGGTATTAGCATATTCCGGCTAATGCCATCTACACCAACTGCATTCGACGTCACTGACATAATGCTCTTCTTAACATCACAAGCGGTGAATCTTTTAAGAACAAAGGGAACGTATTCAGGAATTGGTAAGGAATTGAGAGAGTTAATAGTTTGGTTCTTGATTAATATGTCAATATAAGAACATGAAGAAAAATGATTATTTAGACCATTAATGTCAAGAATATTAGATGATGAGTTGTGTTGAGATTTACCAATTCCCAAACTTCTAAGGAATTTCCACACTTTAGCTGGATCTTCCTCATCGACAGATTCGTGAATATGGCGACGATAAGCATCCCTACACACCCTATTGCAGCGATTCCGTATGCCTATGTATTTAGCCCTGGTTTTGTCTGTTGGATGACATTTGTATTTGTTTTTGGCCGCTACTTTTTTGCGCATCAAACATCTGATGTCATCCGTGAGCCACGGAGCAGGGAGGTGCTTTAATTTGACTGCTCGTAGAGGGGCATGGATGTCATACAGCCTTGTTATCAAGGAATTAAAAATCGCAGCCTTGGCATCGATAGTACTGGCCTCAGTAATAAGAGACCAATCAGTATCAGAAACATCACGTCGAAAAGCCTCCTGATCCATACCACCAAAATTACGCTGCAGAACTATTTTAGGTTTACGCTTAGGAAGATACTTATAATAATACCTAAAGACAGCACCCTAGGTACAAATTAGAAGATATCCTCATTCTGATATTTTATTATTTCACCCAAATCTCTACATTTCAGGTTCAAAGTATGTGTGTCAGTCTCTGACTCATACGTATACATTGTTGAAATGTTTAAAATCATATCCACAAAATGCTGCTGCTATGTGTGATAAATGAACGTCGATAGTTATATTAAATAATTGATGTTCGAAATGCAATCGGAACATTTCGTTCAAAATAATTATAATTATAGTCGGATTTTGTTTCACGCGTTGCGTGAATGTGATAAGCTTGTTCGGCGCAATGCATAAATATGATGATACACAATAAGTACAATTTAGTTTTGTTCGAATCATCATAAAATTAATTATATTATTTCTTTGTAGAAATTCTACCAACTCATAGCCAGACCTCGGAATTAATAGTCAAGAATATGAAATGCTTCCAATAATGATATGAATGAGTTATTAGACAATATTTCCTATAAATGTACCCACTCACCCACTCACCACTGTACCCATAAAGGGTAGGTAGAAGATGCCAGTCTATTACCATGATGGGCGCAAATTACAGTCCCAGTAACATAGTATCATTTTTTCTAAATGGAAAAGCTCACACAAATCATATTACCTGATCTGATATTCGAACTCAAAGTCACTGGACCAAGATGCCACTTTATACGTTAAAAATCTACTCCAAGAAGCCAAAATTTCGTTAATCACAGTACAAATATGTTCTCAAAACTTGTATGCCGAGCAAAAACAATATTTTCCATGTTATAATGATGTAACGTATGTGCAATGGTGCAAAGCAGATGTTACTTTGCAATTGCGAGAAACATCACATCGTGTTTCCCAGGCCTCACTGCATTTTCGATTCTAGAATGTTTATTAACGCCTGCACTTTGTTTACTTTCGATTACTAGAATGTTAATTTAAGATTATTGAACTAATTAGAATAACGCATTGGAATTAGATGCGTGAAAACGAAGGTGGAATTCATAAATGTAGTCTATACTCTCTGGCCAGAAATATTAAGTTCATCGTCAATAGGGAATATGCATGCCATTTTTTTATATTTTTAATCAATTCTGTATGTTACATTATCAGAAAAAAATATAAGTCTTTGATGATATCAATAAAAAAAGTACAAAAAAATAATCAAAACTGCTATCAGTTTCGAAGCATTTAAACGCCATGTTGGCGCGAACTCGCTGTGACGTCAAAGGGCACGATATGAACAACGTAGTATTTGAATTAAGTTTCTTTCATGAATTGCTACAGAACTATATTTCGTGACAAAATAATCCATTTTATTTAATAGTATAAAGAAAGCACAAAATAACTCATAAACAAACGTAAAACAACAAGCTAAAACTTCATAAGAACGTGCCCTCTGACGTCACTTTCCTTTTCAAATCGCGTTTCGGAAAAAATGCGCGGCTTTGAAATGTCATTTTTTAAGTATTTATTTTACCGATTTAGAGTTGATAAATTTAAAAAATATCTTTAAGGTATATTTCTATATCAATAAAGATTACAAAAAAAATATTTTGACTTATTTTGAAGTCTGATGCATATTCCCTATTGATATCATTTTATAGTGTTCGATCACGAATTGTTTTCTTATGATGTATGTTAATTAAGACGTTTTTTTTACTGATAAATGAATGTAATATCATGAAAACTTGTTTGAAGGTGAAATTAATTTCAAAATAATAAACTATAAACTGTAACTTTTTCATTCGATAGGCCTGGCAAACCTGATGGTTTGTAATTACTCCCGCCTAGGAACATGTACAACGCTTGGATCATACATGTGTTGCTGGCCTATATTAAGTTGGGAGAGGAGAGAACAGGAAAAAGGATGGCAAGTAGGAAGAGGCATTGGGCATCTGGTAGGACTGGGAGAAGTGGGATAATGAAGAGGAGGCCTATGTGCAGCAGTGGATAAGTATAGGTTGATATAATTATGATGATAAGGTAGAATTAATTACTAAGTAGCATGTTACTTACCTAATCATTTAAACACTAATCAATAAATACGAACAAGAAAATTCAAGTTAGTTGATTATAAATTTCTTTGTGATGTAAAGTTAAGTATTTATTATGCTGTAGTACTCTTTACCAATTAGTTATTTCCTTTCATATTTCTGCCGTGAGTAAGGACGCACTTATCATTTGAGATCTTCACTCAAGTCATCGGGTACAATTGTACAAACATAATATTATGTATTTTCTTTTGTTCTGGCTTTGTGCCAGTTTGTGCTTCAGATTGCTTTCCTACTTGGCCTTCTCCACTTCACCCGGCCTTAAGTATTACTGAATATAACCTTTGATTTTCATGTTTGTTTAAAAAAATACGATTTTAAGATTTTCTTTTGTTAACATTGCTTTTAGATTGTTATTTTTTGGTAGATATTATATCCTACAATTTTATAATAAATTATTCGCTTAATTACATTGCTATGTTATGTGTTAAAATTACAAATATATCTACACCGACTTAAAAGATGATTTTTCTTTCTGCCCAATATCAATGATTGTAGTGTTATAGATCGCTAGTAAAGAGATCCTACGTTCATTTCCAATTATTACCTCCGTGGGTTTTCGAAGATACGCTTATGTTTACGTAAAACAGAACTCCGTTTTCAGTTAGTACCCAGAGAATTAATTTTTCACAAATTTATAAAAAAAATCGAATTATGCGGTTACGGGTCGATCCCACGTATCGGTATTTATTTGGATACTAAGATCCAACTAAACCAATAAGTAGGTACTAGGTACAGTTTGACCGTTTCAAGTTGTTTAAACTTGAAGATGGTTGAAATATATTATAATAATATTCTGTAATTCCATTCGCTCTTTAAAATAGACGCCAGCGTCAATTAATATAAAATTGCGAAACTTACGTTTTATTCAGTCATATTGAAGCAGGGTATTCAAATATGTTTTACTTACCTACCGAAAGCTGCTAAATAGCAATTGTTTATTGTAGTGTGATTTTTTTTTATTTATTGCAGTGAATGGCGATCGTGCCATTCACTGCAACTGATCGTGTAAACGATGCGACCGCTCATGAACAGTAGCAAAGCCAAACAACACCTTGAATTACAAAGCAATGCTTGGCACTCCACTGCGCTCGTCATCCTGAGACATAAGATGTTAAGTCTCAATATGTCCAGTAGTTACTCTGGCTACAATGTCTTTCCAACCAAAACACAACAGTGCATTTAAACTGTTGTTTGACGGGAGAAATAGACATTGCGGTGGTACCCACCCAGGCAGCCTCCCACATATGAGAGACCTACCACCAGTTAAAAAAAAAAACAAATTTTGCTACTAATCTGTTTTTGGTTCGACTCTTATAGTAAAAAAAAACTAATATCTTTCTTGCTTCAATGTCTTTTTTCTAATGGTTAAGAAGGTGGCAATTTCGTTTACTTTTCTCTTAGTACGGGTAAAAACCGCTTAATTATTTTGCTGAGAAGTATATCACGACATATTCATTGTCTAAGGATAAAGGCATTCTGCGAATATATTTATACGATAAGAATTTAACAGAGCGTAGCCAAACCCTGAGAATATCAGATGTGTAAGTAAATAAAGCGTTGCAATTTTAATATTATGCAAAATGTGGCCTCAAAACTGTTGCATGTTATTAGATGTTTGTTTAGTTATCATAACATATTAATAAACGCAATGTGGTCTATTATTGCTGGGTTTATGCAAATGCGATCACGTATGCTGCATGCAATACACCTGACACCGCATTAACAGGCTACCGTGAGATGGGAAACGCATTTGTGTTCGATGTTCATTGTGATTACAATATATGTAGCTACTGTGATTACTGTGATAGACATTGAAAACTGTTTTAAAACGCTATGTGACACGTTCGCACTCATTAAATCTCTTTGTAATGCACCTATTGAATATTATTTTTATGCTATATCAATCAAGTGTCCGTGGGAACAATCAAATTATGTATTAAAAACATCTTAATTTATACGTAGGTATATTGTTGCTGTAGGGCATTACATGTAACGCTTTTTTTTCGCAGGAAAAAACGGTTTCTTGCTACCGCTGCCTGGAGGAAAGGCGGGCGGTTATTTTGGTTTCACCGGTCTTACGACTCAACGCTGAACTACTCGGGAAAGATGTTACCACCCAGACGACCGTTGAGTCGAGTCTCTACCAAAATTCCTACACCGGCATACCAACTAAAAACCCCACGGTGATCCTCTTCAGCGCATTGGAGCGGGTCCGGGATCCTTAGGCTTTAGCGCCCTAGCCTCGCCGGATCCATTACATGTTACATTGTTATATTACCAGTAGGATCGGAAAATATTATTACGTTACTAAAATGTACCTACTTAAATTATTATAAATAAAGGTTTAAGCTCAAAAAGGACTTCGTCTTTAAATTGTCTCATAATTTTTATATATTGACATCAAAACTCATAATAATCTACAGAATTATATAAAAAAAGAAATCAAAGCTTTGGCAGTATAAGCTCTTTTTTACTTTCTTTTATAACGGGCTATAGTCGCTATAGTGAAGTAAATATTATTCCTAATGGGTAAAAGGAGGTTATTGTATTTTCGTTCTTTAATCGGATTCTTATTTAAGGCTCAGTTGCACCAAGTAACTTTGCCAATACCTTTGCCTATGAAAATGTCATCGCCATACATTTGAGATGTATTTGACCTTGCGAATGTATGGAATTGACAGTTTCAAGGGCAAAGGTATTGGCAAATTGACTTTCGACTTTTGAAATTAGGGATGGACAAATGAAAAAAATATATCGATATAATTATATAATCAATGTTTGCAGAGTAAATAATCGATACTTTACCTCAAAACGCGATTACCTCAAGTATTATATAAAATGAAAAAATAACACGTTTTGTATTTTTATTAGCTTTATTGTAGAATCAGGGACAATTTTTTAAAATTTGTTATTCAAAATTTTATTTGCACCCATCAATTAATTGCACTCGCTGGCCTGTGACATTCAAATTGTATGCAGTTTTTTCGAATATTTTACCTTGATATTTTGTTTTTTTTTTTTTAGTAAAAACTACTAAATAAGTTTACTTTTTTTAAATACTTCTGTTCTATAGAAATTTCGCTAAAAATTTAATTTTAACCTCATAAAATTTTGTGAATTAACAAAATCTATGTAAAATGTATATGTTTCTAGTTAAAATAAATATTATTCCGTGCCGTTGCGTAAAGGTGAAAACACATTGTAGGTTTTCATCTTACGCATAGAGTAAAGAAGCGGCCATAAATACTAGAGCAACGCGTCTTAGAGCGATCTGTAGGGCGATTCACGTATTATAATAAGTTCAGCTGCAGTGCAGTTGCGGATAAGTTTCGATCAAAACAGCCCTTTTCGTATTCTCGTAATTTTGACAACCGCTGTCAAATACGCTCGCGTCAAGTTCGCGTCACGTAAACGTTTTAGCTTAATCTACCTCCTACTATCTAGACCCTATTTCAATAACATTAGGTAGGCTTTATTGCTTGAACGACGTCGGTTTGTTTGGCGAAATTCTTTTTTCACCATACAACAAAAAGCGGCACGTCACATGAAATAGAACATTATTTTGCATCTCATTCTGACATAAAGAAATTCGTATCGGTGTGTCTCATTTTTGCGATGTACAGTACATTTTGGCTCTCTCTAGAGGTAATTACTCCAAGGTTTTGAGCTTTACACTCACTTTACAATACACATACCACGGACACAGACACAGCTGAGGAGCAGAGAGAAAGAATCCTCGGGTCTGCTCGTGTCTGTTGAATTTTGTTCTCGGGCTGCGTTTATAATTTAATGAAAAATAAAATTTATTTGCTCTTAAAAAATATAATTTAATATTTCGAAATAAATATCGAATGTCAATATTATCAAAGTAAAAATATCGACGATTCATCGATTATTTTCTTTGACACATGGATATTTTTTACCCATTCCTAATTGATATTTTTGACAATGACATAAATTAAGTTGTAAACATTTTAAAGCGGGAAAATAATAAATAGGTAGTTTTCTAGTTTGTTTAATAGTCTGTGTTGGTGCCTGTGGCTTGTGCTACATTCCTAAATGTTATTTCTTTTATACACAAAATGTCTTTTATCCCGGACAATGTTCGCCAAGAAATTATAAAATTAGTACCAGCGTCTGTTGTCAATGATTTAACATGTTTTGTGTTCTTCGACGGTCACCCGTGCGATCCCACCAAATTAGACATTACAATTTGTACGAATTACAGTGAAGTGAAAGAGTTTTATAAAAGAGAATTAGTTTCCTCCTTACATTTGGGCATTCCAAAGCCTAAGGAAATAAGAATTATACGAAATGAAAACTTAGATCTATTCTATTTAGTGTATGGTGGTGATGAAATTATGATATTATGGAGAGGGGAAGATTTATTAATACATAAGCATTTTAAGAATGTAGACAGGTATGAGCTACAAGATTCATTGTGTACTGGTAGAGCTTGCCTTAGAATCTTTGTAAAAGACGATGCTGTGCCTATAGTATTGGATGAAAATTTTAAGGAAATAGAGGAATTAGGCAAAGATGATCAAGTAGGTGAATCCACGTCTGTACTAAAAGAGTTGATGAGAAAATTAACAGAGGCGAAATACAATGTATACTGTAGTGAGAAGATGTATGAAAACTTGGCTAAACAGCGTCATCTTGCCCTTTTCTCAAAGTATCAGAAAATCAATCTCAACACCAATGAGGCTGTTTACAAAAATAGTCCAAAGGAGGTAAGATATATTGTAATATAAGTTGTTAACATTGAGTACAATACTGCCACAGCAAAGTGGCCACCACACATTATAACAATGCTGATTAATTTATACACACATAGTGTTATTTTGTGGGCTTGATATTACTGATGATAGCAAATACTAACCAGATGCATATAATTTATCAATTAGAAAACCATATAGACATATAAATCTAGATATAAGATTTTAATTAAATTATTCTTTTAGAACCTATCTCAATTTATCAAAAATATATTAAACTAGCGGTCGGGCTCGGCTCCGCCCGGGTGCATACAAGTTTTAAAATGGCTGTCAAAATATTTAATTCTGACTATCAGTTTAGACCAATCAGAACACGAAAAATGAACAAAATTTCCTCGTATTTGCTAGAAATATCACTACTGCTTTCCTCCTATAGGTCATAGCGTGATATATAGCCTATAGCCTTCCTCGATAAATGGACTACCCAACACTGAAAGAATCATTCAAATCAGACCAGTAGTTCCAGAGATTAGTGCATTTAAACAAACAAACTCTGCAGCTTTATAATATTAGTATAGATTTGTATATGTTTTAATGTAATTTTGCTATGTGTTAATATAATATTGTGATTTTTTCATTTTCAGATAACAAGTGCATTGAAAATAGAAACACTAGTACCATGGGTAAAAGTATGTAACAAAAAAGTAGTCATTGTATTTGATATCGTAAATCAGGATGAAGAGTAAGTTTTATAATTATATGTTTCATAATATTAGTTCAATTAGGTTGCTTTATATTTGCATAAGTCCTTACAAAAACACTTCACTACATAGTATAAAACAAAGCCGCTTTCTCTGTCCCTGTGCCCCTTTTTATGCTTAAATCTTTAAAACTACGCAACGGATTTTGATGCAGTTTTTTTTAATAGATAGAGTGATTCAAGAGAAAGGTTTATGTGTATAATACGTGCATATTATTGTACAGAAATCTTTATGCACCCGGGCGAAGCTGGGCCGGGCTGCTAGTCAGCAATATAAAATAGTATTACCATAAAAGGAAAATGCCCATTTTACTATGAAACTTAGTATTGGTGCGAAGGTTGTTGTACTTCGATGAACTCGATTGTGTAGTGAAAAAAATATTTTTTCAATAAATATAAACATAATCGAGACCCAGGCCGGGAGTTCTTGGAGAAGAACTTGAAGTCCAATGAAAATATTTGTATGTATGGAGCTCTGTGAACAAAATGTAAAATTTTATGATAATTATTTTATTTTATAAAAATCTGTTGCCTGGGATAAAACGGTTTTTTTAGGACAAACCATAATAGGTGGTATAATATAAATAAATAAAATAAAATAAAATAAATTTAAAAATAATTAGTTTTAGGCAGTATTGGTATCAAGATCAATGATTTTTTTACCGATACTATGAGATGGGCATCCTCCTTTCAATTACATATGAGTTGCAAGCTGCATAAAAGCTTCCTTTTACATCTGAGAAGTATATATTTTTATCACTAAGTTGGCTCAATGTTTAACATGTACCACAGCAATATCCATACAAAATATATATATATATACATATATATATATATATTTAACCCGCAAACAAATAGGCGTCCCCTGAAGGAAAAAGTGCATTTAAACTGGCGTCCACCTGCTTTGGGCGTCCGTATACCGGACGCCACTTTGGTGGCCGGTGCCACTTAGGTCCTTTTACTCCTGAGAGGCCGTAGGCAAAAAATCGACAGAAGCCAAAAAATCGCTTAAATGGCTGCAATAATATATTGAAAAGTTCACGGAGAATTCTCAGCGCAGGTTTGGCGCTGCTGTAGCGCGTATATCCACAGCCGTATATCTCAGATATTTTCTGACTACGGATTCGCGTATTTGGCATCCGCAGTTGCGACGTTGTCAGTCCGCTCATTAAATCTGTGACACTAGATGACATAATATTAAACACAATCAAAATAATATTTATCGTCCTAGATCAGGCACGCGGTGCGTTTGAATCGGCGTCCAATTATCTTAAGCTTTTGGAACTAACTTTTTTTTAAATGTATGTATGGTGAAGTTGACAAATTGTCAATTTGGCATACATTCACAAAAGTTTGCTTAACAACGGAGCAAACAACTTAACCTTTTTTAAATCTGAGATGTTTTAGTAAATAATAAATACTTACACCCCACCAGGAATATATATATAGTAATATATAATATAATATATATTAGACTGTCGTAAGCGCCGCCCACTTTCGTTGATTTAAAAGTAGCCCCTATTTCAATGACATTAGGTTGCTTTTTTGCCTGAAACCCGGAGAGCCGTATAATAATAGACCCCTATTTCAATCCCATTAGGGTTGCTTATTGCTTGAAATCCGAACGAACCGTGTTGCGGTTCCCGACAGTCTAAGGGTACCCCACAATACGATCAATTAAATGTTCTTTCGTGGTTATCAGGAAATATGAGATACTTTTGAACTCACAAACACCTAAACCCGAAACAAATATCGGGGCATATTAGCGTAGCAATTATGAACAATTTTGTTGTACTTTGAAGATATACGAACGCCGAATTGCTATATACGGACGCTCAATAGTATATACGGATGCCTATTATCTGTATACGGACGTTCAATAGCTATCTGGACGCACGATAGTCAACACTAAAGTGATGTCTTCTTTTAGTAAATTAATTATTTATCTTTAAATATTTTACTCTCTAGCTCCGACTGCCTCGATGGCGTAGTTCTACTACGGTACGGTTACAAAGCTGAGGTCTCGGGTTCAAATCCTGGGTTGGGCAAAGTGATATTGAATTTTTCTATTCATTATCAGCCCAGAGTCAGGAATTTGTGCCCGATATGGCGATAGGCTCGCCACCTATCACATTGTGGGACGGAACATACAAAGCGAAATGTGGGTATCCTGGCACCTCTGCCTACCCCTACTGGGATATAGGCGTGAGTTTACGTATGTATGTAAATATGTTATTGTTTTGAAAATTCAAGGGGAAATTATAGGATATTATGTTGTATACGGATGCCCAATAGCTATATACGGATGCGTAATAGCTGTATACGGACGTTCAATAGCTAATTTACAAACACTTTCGTCTTTGGGGAAGGACAGCTCATAAACAGTAGCAACATTCCTCTGCGCTCGCCATCCTAAGACATAAGATATTAACACTATTATTATTTTGAGGTAGGCAGCGACTTTGTTGTGCTGGTCCCCTGGCACTACGGAGGTCCATGAGCAGCGGTAGCCGCTTACCATCAGGCGGGCCGCTAGCTCGTCTGCCTACAAAGCAATAAAAAAAAAAAAAAAAAAAACTCCATATGTCCAGTAATTACTCTGGCTACAATGTCCTTCAAACAGAAACACAACAGTGCATTTACGCAGTGTTGTTTCACGGGCAAAATAGACATTGCGGTGGTACCTAATCAGGTGACTTCACATATGAGAGACCTGCCACCAGTAAAAATCCCTAACTTCGCATCTGAGACACTGTAATTTCTTCTTCGGGAGAAGGCTTTCTTAATCTCTGTGACTCATTACCAACCTAAAGGTTGGATGACCAGAAGTAGGTAAAATTCTTTTCTTTTATCTGATTAAAAACATTTTATTTAAATTCGTCTAATGAGTTTTGCGTGAAAGACGGACAAATATCTACCAATTAATACATTCACCTATGCTTATAACAATTATGGTAGGTATGAGATAGCTAAGGACTAACAAATACATTTTATATCAATATTGGACGTCCGTATATCTATGGAACTCACCAATATTGGAATAAATTAAATGATGAAACTGTGTAATACAAACAAGTGATAGTAAAAGAAAGAGACAAGTGACGAAGCTGGCAACGTCGCATTCTGAGGATGTCAAATTGTCGTTGCCTAGGGTAAATCAGGATCAATATATCCAGGATGCCTTTTATGTTTTACCATGGTTCGGGGTTCAAAAATGTTGCGGCCCGACTGCAAGAAGAATATCGCGAAAAATAAACTTATCGGAAAATAACGTACCCCACGGAGCTGGAAATCGAAAAACTAAGCACTATTCATCAAGACATGTAAAAAAATGTAAGAGGAACTGGGAGACGTCGTAATGATGCACTACATACTAGACGCCAAAAACACTTTAGGATGTAAATATATATATATATATATATATATATATATATATATATTAAATTTTCAGCCCATTAGAAGATGTCCAAGTCCTACTACATGGGACACCAGGAATATCAATATCATACACCACAAAGCTATTTGAAAAAGTAAATGAAGAACCATATTGGAGGGAAACAAAATATCAACAAGTAAAACAAAATAAACAAATTGCTGCCACGGTTGTAATAGATTTAAAAGATATAATGTGCAGTATTACTCGCAAAGTAGTATTTGATGCTGTCTTCAGGTTCAATAAATTAAAAAAAGAGTTCTTGCTGCCTTTGCAAAATGTGAACTTATCTTCATTAGAGACTATCAAAGAAGATTTTGATGTATTAAACAACAGTAAGATGGGTAAGTTAACAGTATAAACTATTTCTACAAAAAACTACTAGTTTTATAAACATTTATAATGTTCTTTTACGTTTATGGCAATGTAAATAAATTATTAAGACCCAAATACTAATACATAAATAAATCGGCCAAATATTTTTCTCTACTTCTGATGAGGCCATTGTACACCACACTGACCTATGGTATTTGGGGCTAATTACTAATCAATAAATATTATCTATTACAGATGACCCCAATATAACACTAGCAATATTAGCCACTTCAGTAAAGACAGATCTTCATATGAGGCATTTAAGGATAGAGATTGAAAAAGTTATCTCACTACAGGAAATATTTTGTACACATCTACACATGGAACAAATATCTAATGCACCCAATATGGTTATTCACAAGAAGTCACCGTATCACACACTGCATGGTGTTATGATTTTGTTTCATGATAAAGAGAATTTGGATCAAGATGCTACTGTGTCAGTGTTTACAAGGTGTGTATATGTTTTTGTTGAGACTGGCATGATTAAGTCACATCTTCTCACCTGATGGTAAGAGAAGAAATTATATTTTATTGCCTGATTAAAATTAGATATAAAAACCTAGAAATTTCTGTAACAATTTTTGTTTTGATTATTTTCTGGTACAAGCACTTGTCTGGACATAAAATTGACATTGTGTTGTAACTTCACATTATACTGTTATTATGTTACCTATAAGTATTTATCCTGTGTTTGTATTATATCCCGTTGAACTTTAAAATTACCTATTTCACGTAAAAACTACACCAAATTACTTTTATTTTACAGGATACCATCTCAAGTTATAGCCCTGATACATTACATACAAGATGCTGTGCCAGCCAAAATCCTAATAACAACATCAAACTACAAGATAACAGCTAAATCTGAGGAGTTTAGTAATTATAATGAAGATATTTCTAGAACTGATCATATAAACTATACAGAATATGCTGCATCAATATTGAAACGCACAACAACTTTATTGGAATATTTGGATAACTCTATGATCAAAATGAATGAGAATAAAGATCCAAGCATCCAAAGTAAAATTGGTAAGGAAATACATTTGTTTGCTAACGGCTTAGCCAATTACATAGAGTTCAGGAATAAAATGTTGGAGGTGGCTGAGGAAGGAATCAACCAAGCTTTTAAAACTGATACATTGCAAGAAGAAAGGGAACCTATGCTCATTGAATAAGGAATAAAAATGTGAGTGATTAAAAATTTTTATGTTTTCTACAACATTTTGTTAAGAAAATTGATTGAATTTGAAAGAAATATATGATGGTTCATCACTGCCGGTAGATGGCATTACAGTACAAACAATAGGGTATTTGACTGTTTTTTGGAAAGTATCTCAAATTGTTCATTTTACTATAATACACTTGCAATTTGATTATTTCTTTGTGAATTGCTATATTTTTAATAAAAATCATGATTAAAGTTTGAATGATAAATAAGACCGCCAAAACGCGATGGACGCCATATATGCGGGTCACGTGATATTATTACGTCACTTGCTTGCAAAGCAAACATTTTGATTCAATATCAAGAATAACATTGATCAGGTTACAGCTAAAAATGCCTTATAAATGGTGTTGTTGCGGCATCTCTTCCATTAATTTTATAGTTTAAGTTAATTCTTAACGATAATTACGCTCTAGTATATTATTAATATCAATTAAATATATAAGCATACCTATAATATGATAATTCCTGCAGGCGCTTCGTTATAAGTGTCATTTTTGAAAATTCATTACACTTTGAATCGTTGTCGTTTCTGTTTCATTTGTAAATACTACAGAGCCGCTCCCTTAAAAGATGTGAAAATTATTCCCATCCTTTAATACAGGTGTGTAGTCTCAAAATGCACGAATACATCTACTAAAACACCGGATAAAATGTTCGTGAGCATTACAAAGAACACCAAGATTCGAGTAAAGTGGTTAAAACTCGCTCTTATAATAATGGAATGATTACATGACAGGAATGATGATAGCCTCTGTGGCGCAGTCGGTTAGACGCCGCCTGTGAAACGAGAGGCCGCGGTTTTTCGATCCCCGCACCGAGAGAAATGTTTGTGTGGCCCACAAATATTTCTTCCGGGTCTGGGTGTTTGTGAGACCGAAAAGTCTCTCGTAGTTCCTGATACCCATGACACAAGACTCGATCTTAGTGTGGGGTCAGGACTATGTATGTGACTGTTGGGTGTTATTTATTATTTATTTATTTATTTATTATATGATATAATAGTGGAATACAATAATTTCTTGTATTTTTCATACATTGTTAGCTTAGTTTTTTTTTTATTGTATTGAAAGGCGAGACGAACGTGCCGTTCGCCTGATGGTAAGCGATACGACCGCTCCTGAACAGTAGCAAAACCAAACAATATCTTGAAATACAAAGCAATGCTTGGCATTCCACTGCGCTCGCCATCCTGAGATATAAGATGTTAAGGCTCAATATGTCCAATAGTTAGTCTGGCTACAATGTCCTTCAATTCGAAACACAACAGTGCATTTAAACTGCTGTTTGACGGGAGAAATAGACATTGCGGTGGTACCCACCCAGGCAGCCTCTCACAGATGTGAGACCTACCACTCGAAAATGCTTTAGCTTATAATATAACTAATAGTGATATTTACATAGGTATGTTTATAAGGTTATTAATAATTTAATTGAGCAGCGTAAAAGTAAGGTTTGTTAAAAAAATTGTCCGACCACTATCGCGTCTATTTTTGCGAAGTTTCCACTGTCAGCTTTTATATTTTAGTTTCCATCGTACAATTATTAGAGATAAAGTTCGCATTGTGCCCTTAGCGGCGCAATTGGATCAATATTTCAGAAATTACTGCGAAAACAAAGGAAAACACTCATGAAATGTTCTGAAAATCGACTGAAAACAAGAAAGTGACGTCACTAATGCAACCAATGGCGTGCGTTTTTAGTCACGTGGTCAAGCTCGAAATTTTATTTAATTTTAAAATGTTTTCTTAAGGCAATCCAACATTGTTTTAAATATTTTATTAGTTAATATGGTTTAAAAAAATATTTACAGTTTAGTAACAATATGTTTCATATTTTCATCATAGTCAATTACCCTATTGTAGTTGGGTAAGTGGAAACAAAAATAATTATATTATGCATAGCCTACTGAAATGTTTGTCTGGGTGTTGTTTAATATGCAAGTAAAACACTTTCACGATTCATGAATTTACCTTATGTTTGTTTAGTTTTTGAAGTTATAGAGTTGATATTCTTTTGTTACAAAAATAAAGAAATGCAATTATGATATTTCGATTCCATGACTGCCAACAATACTCTAACAAATAGTGTGTAAATGTTTGGTTGCAAATATTGAATATATTTAGTTTTGTTTATAATACTAGGATTTTTAGCGTGTAAGCATAAAAGCCAAAGCGAAGTAAATTGTTGGGAAGTAAAATGTTTTTATTAAGGTATGTCATTATGAAAACGTTGAAAAACATCAATATTAAAGCTTGTGATAAACATATAAAAATGTTTTTACTGTTGAAAAATCAAATTTTATTATTATATAATTATAATGTTTATCTACCTCCTAATTATATTTTAATTTAGAAAAATGTCAATGTTGTTAGCACACACTATCAGAAAAAAAGAACTGTTGTGATATTTCTTTTTATTGCTGATTCAGGATCAATAAACAATACAATATTTATTTATGCTTTTTATTATAACAAAAATTGTTGAATTGACATGTATAAAATTAAAAAATATTACAAAGGTATTTAGTCTGAATACTTTTGCTTAATTTAGTAGTAGCCAAAGTTATTACTTAACATACAACCTTAACATTTAGGTTAAAAAGTATAAATTAATTTACATAATAATTTAAAAAACAAAATATACAAAAGCCATTGAATATTGGCTGTAAAGAATGGCATTAACAAAATAATCTTAAATTAAAGAATATATTAATTTTATGTCTTTAAATTACGCATTATTGAGCATTATATTTCATCATATTATATATCTTAAGTTTAATATTTATCCCTATTAATAATATAAAATTAACAAAAAATCTAAAATTGGAATCATGTTCCTTTACCCTACAAAGTACCCGGATTTCCCTTTATGCGATTTCTTAGCACCTTTATCTCAGCTACTAGAGCCATTTATGAAGGATTTAAAGTAAATATAATTATACAATTTTATATGGTTTTTATAATAATAAAAAATAAAATCTTGAAAATATAACGCAAGAAAAATAATCTTTGATAGTAACTAAAGGACGAAGATAAAGAAATCGAATTTAAGAGTAAGTACAACAATAATTAATCTTAATATAGAATTTAGGAATTGCTTTTGAAAAACAGGTAATTACTAAATAGGCTCGATTTCTAAAACACATTAAATGTGAAAAGGCTATGCCTGAATTATATCTAACAATAATTATTATTACTAACATTTACACAGTCTAGACAATTTCTTAATTTATTGAAAACCCACAACCGAAGTAGATCCCTGTAGGTTGATAACAAGCAATCCTTGTGTCGGGTCATTATTTTTTCAGTGATTATGCCAAGAGAATCGTTGAGAAAGCTAAAATATTTTACATGTCTGCCTCCAAATCGTTTATAGTAATAATACTAGTTGTAAAACGAATGCGGATTCGATTAAATGTATTCAAGGACCATAAATACTTTTTTACGGGTCTGGGTGTTGTGAGACCAAGAAATTTCTAAATTTCTAATACGCGTTATGCTAGATGGATCAAAAAACATTGAATATGAATTTTGGCTGTTGAATGTATCTAAGTATTTGTTTTTATTAAAAGTATGTTGTTGTGATATAACTGCGCGGCTGTACCTTTTGTTTAGTTAAACACATACATACTTACGAACATGTATGTTTGTATGTAGGTCTAACACTTGTAAAAAATAAAGTTCAGAAAGTATAAAGTTTAATAAAATAGCCGCCATTGAAATAGGATTGTTTGTTGCCAACCAGCGAATAATGCCCCAAAGCCACGTGCTCTTATACATCCGAGAGAATATGAGGTCACTGAAAATACTCTCTGAGCACCAGTATTATATGTCAGGTACTAGGAAGCGAGGGTGCCGCCTGACTCTGTTTACTATATACATTAACGTCTGTACATATAATTAATTATTTTTTACACATTTTACGTATTAGCATACCTTGGTTTGCTCATTTTTATTAAAATTGTTAAACGTAACACATAACAGTTTTTCTACACGTAGACACAGAAACTTATGTATATGATAAAAATGTCGATTGATAAAAATCTTATAAGTAAATATATAAAACATTTATACAATATAGATTTCAGATAAAAAAATCTGTGGATTACTTAAACTACGATTGCATTGCACGTCCGGCCATTTATCTATTCTTACAACTAATTAAACTACATTATTCTGAGCATAATTTTCGTTATTTTCAATTCATAAATTAATGTATAAGTATTATTTCTAATTACACAATAACTTAATCAGGCGTATTGCACACAATATTGCACACAAAGTTCATAAAACATTATTGCACGAGACGTAATTATACTAAAATTAGTAGGATTTTACTAAGAGTTTCCGTTTGGACACCTAAGTTTTTTGCTGCTGTTCCTTGAACTACCATTATCATTAGAGGTTCCATCACTATTCTGAATCTTTCTGTATGCACCGAAAAATACCGAATGCGTCTCTACACTTTCCGCACCAGATTCGCTTCTCGCTTCGTTCTCAGTATCGTCACTTTCACTACAACTCACTATTTTGGCTATCACTAACTTTCTTTGCATTTGCCTAGAACTAGTTGAGTCACTGCTTAAGTATCCTGAGTCCTGTACGTTCGAACCCTTCTTGCGCTTGAACCGTGGCTTACCATCCTTATTAACTTTCACGAAAGTGTCCGTATTCAGTCTGCATCCCGGCTTACCTTTATCTGACCGCCTCTTATTAAAACTTCTACATAAATCTCCCGATTTCTTTTGTAAAATGGGATCTACGTTTTCGTATTCCGAGGATTGTGATTGGGCAGAAGCTCTTAATGGACTGCAGGTAGAGCCATAACAAGGTTCGGGTGTCACTGTTGAATTGTCGCATTCACTTGGTTCAACTACAGTATTCTTCGTAAATGTCCTCGGACTGAGACTTCTGCCATTCTCTTTTTTTGGATGAGGTTCCATACATATTCTGTTGTCTTCCACTCTTCTCGGCGGAAATCTTGGTTGTTCATAGATTGGATCATCATCAGCAGGAGGCAAAGGTGGAAGGATGTCTGGTCTAGCTAAGCTCTTGAACTGGTTGATTGTGGGTGGTGTACATTGCCGTTGCCTTTTGGAATGTCTCAATTCCAGCGTTAAAATCCTCCCTTCGTCTGTATTCCATTCTGCAGTTTCATCCCATGTATCATCTGTGGAGTCTTCAAGACTTTTTGCTTCACTAAATATGGCCTGTGTTAGTTTTGGACGATCGGAAACATTTTTTCTCTGTTCGTACTCGCTTCTCAAACTATGAAATTTTGCAGTGCAATCAACCTTATCAGTAGTTTTCTTAAAGGTTCCACTACTTCTTAATTGTATGCGTTGGCGTGGTGGACTACTACTGTCATTACTATTTATAGTTTTTATTAAGTCTTTTCTGCTAAAGTGTATATTTTCCATATGTTCTTTATGTTTTAAATGCTTACGATCTAGTGTATCTGGTTCAAAACCATCTGATTCGTGAATTTTTATGTAATTTTCTGGGCAGTCTTTTACTTCAATAGTCAAACATCCTGGTTTTTCTTCTAAGTTGCTTATACTGTTTGTATTTAATTTCCTACTACCCATAGAACATTCAGATCCACTAGGCGAGGTTGGTGTGCTACCAAAATTGTAGTTATTGTTAACATATACCTCACTTACCAAGCTGTAATCGGTACCTTGTTTAGTTGTTTTGTCTACAATATTTGCAATTTTAGTTTTACCAATAGTCTCATAGTGATCATGGTCCATATTGGTATCTTTTCGAGGAGGGGGTGTTTCGCTATTACTACTGGAATGTGTTTTATACACGGCATTTCTCATAGTAAGCTCTTCTTCAAGTGGTAATGCATTACTAAGACTGGGGCTAGCTTGCGAAGAAGACACTTCAGGATATTCAGTCGGTGTTAGCATCCCCTTTTTATTAGAGTTCCTCTCAAGACTATCCGTCTCATAATCGTTTACTGAAGGGCTCTCTGAATGAATTCGTGTGTATGGGTTTTGGCTGGCGATAGATGGAATTTTACTGTTAAGAAATCTTTCCTCATCCGAACTGCTTTGATTGTATGATTTAACACAATGCTCAAGAGCTATAGCCTCGTTAATCATATCAGGTAATGCGTTTTTGGTACTGATCAAATTCCGAACTTGATTATTTGGGTTGTATCGCAAACTACTTGAACCGTAATTGCTAGGAACGATTGGATTGATGTCATCGATGTGGCCAATTGTCTGACGGTAGTAGTTATAATTATTATGCTGGAACTCCATGTTGTCGAATTCAGGTAGTGGTAAGTTATAATTTCGTATCAGTGGTTCAGATCTAACGGACATTGTTGCAGATTTTTTAGGCAATATAAATTCATCTGCTAAACTTGTCGAGGGTGGGCTAGAAAAACTATTGTGTTTTATAATCTTCTGCCTTCTATTTTCAGTTGCAGGTAAAAGTAATAAGGCGTTAGGGACTTCATCTTGGCTTGCATGTTGTGCGTACTCATTGTAAGCTTGTTTTGTTGTGGGAATGTTTTCTAGCCATTTCCTGATACTGTTTGTTTTTCACCTTTGTTGTTCATGCAATTCGTGCAAGCTAGCATGTTATGTTTTACTAGATGTTGCATATCGTTTGTAGTTTCTGTTTGACAACCAGGACATCCGACACAATTCTTTTTTCGACTATTTTCCCTTTTAAGGCTTACTACACTTTCGCTCCTTTGGCTTCCGAGTCGTTGATAGAGATCTAAACTATTGCCATTGGAAGAGTAAGTTTCCTCTTCCGGAATTTGGTTCAAAGATGGTTGAAATCGTTTGGCGGCCATTTTGTGTTTGGCAATCGATATAACTTCCCTTATTTTAATCAAGAACTCCAATGCAGCAGCTGGAGGTTCCTGCAAAACCAAGAACATATTAATTAAATAATGCAGTTACTACGAGTAATAATTTCGTAAATTCTTTTATATCTACCGCCATGAGTTGTGGTTCGAAGTAGGCCGGATTAAAGTAGAGTTTTCTTCGTGTGGTGCCTACGGGCCTAGCAATCTCTCGGTCGTCTGTCGTCTCGACTATAGAAACATGTTCGTCGGGCAGGCGCTCAATTCCAGATTCATCGCGATGGGATATTTCCGAATTATCGTTTTTCATTTTCATTTCACCACGATGTTGATGAATTATGGCCGATATGGTTTGACACTAAAACCAAAAATATTTATTAATATACCTGAAATTATTTAGTAGGCAATATAGATTAGAATTAACATACATTATACAAATTTTCATCACTACGGATGCTGCCATCAGCGAAATCTTCTGAGTCTGATAAATTGCTTCCCGAGTCATTGGGAAAACTTTTCGATTCGTGGTACTGTCTACTAATACTAAGCAATGGATTGTTTTTGATAATTCCGTCGTCTTGTCTCATGGTGTTGGGTAGTATTTGTAGTCGTTCGTTATTTACGCGAACTATATCTCTTTCTGTTATTGAAGACCCATCTCTCTTCTTCAGCCCTTGTAACTTTCTACTGCTGCCTCCATCCGACATTGCTTTTCTACGTTTCCGTAAGTGTAAGAAGAGGAAAACAGACGCAACGTAGATGAGGCCGAGCAGTAGCGAGCTGATGCCAATGGCGACATATTCCGTCACAGACAGTCCCGATGCGGTGGTTGTGTCCGATCTATGTGCGTTTGACGCGAATAGAACTTCTGTTACATCTGAAAAAAAATAGGTTAGTAATTGTCTTTTGTCTAACATACATACACATACATAAACTCATGCCTTTTTCCCAGACGGGCTAGGCAGAGGTGCCAGGACAACCACATTTGACAGCCTCCGTGGCGCAGTCGGTTAGACGCCGCCTGTGAAACGAGAGGCCGCGGGTTCGATCCCCGCACCGAGAGAAATGTTTGTGCAGCCCACAAATATTTCTTCCGGGTCTGGGTGTTTGTGAGACCGAAAAGTCTCTCGTAGTTCTTGATACCCACGACACAAGACTCGATCTTAGTGTGGGGTCAGGACTATGTATGTGACTGTTGGGTGTTATTATTATTATTATTATTTCGCCTTGTATGTTCCGTCCCACGATGTGATAGGTGGCGAGCCTATCACCACATCGGGCACAAATTCCTGACTAAGCTGATAATGAATAGAAAAATCCAATATCAGTTTGTCCAACCTGGGATTCGAACCAGATACCTCAGCTTTGTAGCCGTACCCTAGTATAACTACGCCACCGGGGCAGTCTCAGAGGCAAAGTGAGTTTTTTGTCTAAGTTTAGATATTTATCATTTTGTATTACAGTCAGATAAGGATCTTGATTCTTTAGTTTTTAATGTTGTTTATTAACGTCTAGATACCTAAACGTTTCTTGATTGCGTTATATTTGAAGCCGAAGTGAAAAAAGGCTAAATCTCTTACTAGATGAAGGTATCGGTGGTGTGCCCTGCACTCTGAAAGCCACGCATGGTGTGAACACTCCTCGTAGGTCTAAGGGCGAGGAGGGACGGGCTGATACGTCTCGGCATAGCAAACGCACTACCATCACGCGCCCTGACATGCGAGCACGGACATCGTCTTCACCGCTCCACTGAAAATATTTAAATAATTACGTTAATGTAAACGTTGATGTACAGTCAATGTTATTAATAGACTCCATGTATGGCGAAGATGTGCAATTACAAACTTATTATTGAATGTTCAATAAATCATGGATCTGTTAAATATGATTTTTAATTTTAACAGGTGCTACATTTAACCATATTACTCGTATTATAGTTCTGATAAAAATAAATGAATTCACAACAAGTCTATTATTATAAATGTCAGAGGAACTATTGTAGTCCGTAGATAAAAATATAATACCTGAAGAAACGTTCGGCCTTCATCTCGGAACAAATTGAACGGCACGTCGGCATCGAGAGTATTCCTTAAATCCAAGAAACCTTTGCGAGTGAGGAATTGAGCACCAGAAACAGCACAGATTGGAGTTTTCACATCTGAAAATATATTTATAATTGTTTTAGATGCCAGAAACGTAAGGAATATTGTTTTTATAATCGAGTGATTTTATTAATAGCCGTCGTGGTATGTGTAACTAATATAGATCCGATTCCCAAGTGTATTTAGATTTCTTTCAATTAAAATTATTTTCTCTGAAATTGATCATCCTTTGACAATGTAAAAAAATATCATACAATCATTACCCCAATATTTCTGCAACATGTATTAAATGCTAGGCAATTAGCAGAACACGAGAATGTTTGTCAACTTCTGATCCTGTTTAAAGATTGATGAGAGTGAACATCGGTACTTACTTTGAAACGTGATCTCTTTGGACGGATGAATGATTTGGCCCTTCAATGGTAAGTACACGAACGGGATGCGCTGAACACCTGCGCCGGTCCCGAAGGTAGCTAATGAACATTCTGGAGACGAAAATATTTACTTAAAAACATTAAGAGGTCAAAGTAGAAGTCCTCAAACATTCGGTTTGGTAGACTCCGTTTGATAATTTTGGTCTTTGATTTTCATTCCAATTCTTTAATTTTTTGCTTTCGAATCTTAAATAAAATCTACAAATATGGACCCTTTGAAATTCGCTGCCGAGTTAAGTATCAGTGGCTTGAACAACATTGCGGATTCATGAAAAGCAAAGAAACAAATATTTGACAAATTCGCCACACTAACTTTCCAGCCTTTTAAGCTTTTTATGGCCGTCTCATTTGTAAAGGTATTAAGACTAAAGCTGGCCAATTTATACCGATATGCTGTATATTATTAACGGCACGAAATTGGCCATTACAACGGGCGCTGAGCAAAATGTCGCGGGACATTATCGATATAAATTATTTAAATTATGAATTCGGTAGCAACATTATTTTTGGCCAGTATTGATATTAAGTTAATGAAAGTTTGTATTAAAAACTTAATCCGTGCTACACTTTTTAAAGTTACCATAAATATAGTAAAGTACATGTAATGGAAGGTTTAATACTAATGCTTTGTCTTCTAGTTGCACATAAGTACAATCATAATGTTTGAAGGCACAATTCCTTTAACAAATAGTTTTGTGTAGGAGTCATTCATTGCTGCCTTAACGAGAGAAATCAATCATTGAGCATGAATGTTAATCTATTGTTTTTATTCCATTCTCCAAGAAAAAAAAACGATTCACGATACCAACTTATTGGTTTCCGACACCTGTTTAATTGTTTTATTTATAGATCAAGTTCTCACACTCTGTTATATTCTAAACTAGTAATAAAAATTGATTGTGTTATTATCTCGCGAGTAGAAATAATTTATAAGTGTTAAATGTGTATCCGTGATATTTAATCGATTTTCATGTTTTTGTGTGAAATATCTAACGAATCAGGAATTTATTCGGCAGTTCGCAGAATGCCAAATAATTAAAGCCAGTATCGTAAAAATATTTATCAGCCTGCGTGTTTGAATCAAGGCGTTAATTTTAATGAATATTGTATTGAACGTAAAATCAATACGATTTAATATCGGCGCTTGGTACTGTCGGTGTTGCAAATTTTAATCGAATTTGCCGTAATGGATCATTAATTAAATTTTGTAATCACAGTACCATTCAATATGTGATTTTAATAATTGATATTACCGTTTAATTTTGTTTATTGACGCTTATGAGGCAATTGTAATTATGTATTCCGCCCACAAACCTTCGATCAGCAATTGAAAATGATCAGAAAGGTAATAAATTGAATTCTAAATGAAATAAAAGTATCAATTTCTTTCCATAGCAAAACCCGGCGACTATGGATAGAGGTGTTTAGTACTTACTGAATCAATTTTGATATTTTTCACATGTAAGTATCAAGTAAATAGTTTGAGATTCCCAAAGTTAAAAAAGCCTTAAACCTTTGTGCACTGGCAAAAACTGCTTAATAGCCGTATTTTAAGTTTAATCTTCATGAGTTGTCACGTATTTTAAAATATTTATATTTGAGTATATTTGTCGTGTAGTAAAATTTAACAGGTGATAATAAAATATTATCCAATATAGGCAAATGGGGTATCAGTATGCGATTACTATTTATCGTGGTAGTTTTGTATAAAGCACCGTAGGGATTTAAATAAGTATCCTTGTTCGTAAGACTACTATAGTATGCACTTACGTTGTTGTAAATAAATAATTTAACGCCCGAATACTGGAACGCTATTCAAATAATAAGTTGCTCTTAACAGCGCACGGCCCACTTAGCCAGTACATATAAGCGGGATTAACGTAGTTAAGCGCAACTTATATTCAAGTTGCGTTCCAGTATTCGGACGTAAAACTGTTTTATGTTCCGGTACTTCTTCAGCATTTTGAAAGGATGTATGCACATCCTTTCAAATTTTTTTTTTGACGTGACAACGTCTTAAATTAGGTTGCGGCTGGGAGTCACTTATGAAAAAGTGTAACGCCCGGTAACGTAACGGTGCGCGCGCAGCACTAGAGAATTAGGCGCATTGAATCGGCGCATGCTTGTGTCTCTGTCTTTGTCTTTCTCGAACGTTCTTGGCGTTGGAAAAACAAGAAAGCGTCACAATACAAGTTCACACGTGTGGTTAAAGTATCGTCAGCTGTGTCTGTAGTGAAAATATGGAGTGCTTAGATTCGTCATTACATGTACAATGTTTTAGTAAACAAAATATATTTCTATAGTTAAAATTTGTGCAATTCTTATTTTCATTCAATTCCTTGTTCCTATTGTGCAATTTAATTATATTCATATCAATAAATATTCTACCGAGAAAAAGACGTTGTCACGTAAAATCTTCGCCCGTAAAACCGACTTTACAGGCAACCATTTTTTTTTTGATTGATTCTTTTATATTTTTTTTATTTCTCAGAATTAGAGATTATTTTCATTGAGTGTTAGTTCAAAGGCAATCATTTTGCATCATAAAAATAATGCAAAGTTTGAATCACGGAGAAAGCCTGTATCTATTCAACATCATAGACACCAACAAAAAGGGGGCAGTTTAAAAAAGTCGCCTAAAGAAAACTAGACCAGACGTTAGATGATACCTTATTTTTCGCTTTTTGGAAAACTATGTTTAACTATTTTTGAAGCTGAGTAAATATAAAGAATACCTAAAATATCACATATAATTGACAAGCATCGTACCTGGTAAGTCATCGACGCACAGTTCCCGGTCCTCCCTGAAGAGCGGCGCGCGCTGCGGACATGCGCACGCGCAGCCCGCCTTGTCGCTGACGCGCACGCCCGCGCTGTGCTCCGCGCATGCCGCCGCGCCGCACTCCTCGCCTGGACATTATATTTGTTAATTTGAGAAAAATAATATGAAAAGAAAATGAACTGAACATAAAAATAATTTATTAAATCCATTAAGATGTTCTACATAATTTAAATTCAGTCATTTTTTTATGTACCACCCGGTTCGGAAAGCGGTTTTCACTAGAGAAGAACGGACAAGAAACTCTAGTGTTGCTCTTTTAAAAACCAGTTTACAATTTGGCGATTGTTACAAAAGTTACAAGTGGTTTAAGTCAGAGCGGGTGATTAATAATTTGTTATAACTAAAAAAACAAATGTGTAAATATAAAAGGATGTTAAACAAAGAATCAACGTTTTATGCTGTATAATTTTCTTGACGTATCTTTTTGTGCTACTATCAGACAGAAGTAGGTACAAGTCCTTGCTAGGTTTAGATTTGGATTTTTTCTAAAATATTTTGACATGATGCTGGAGCGATTTCATCTGTAGTTTAATATCCCGAAAATAACTTAAATTAATCCAAATGGCTAAGTAGGGATGCTAGGATGTAACTAAGTTAAAGCGAACCTTTACTTGACAAGTCGGAAATCTGAGCTAAGCTGTAAATTTTTTGTAGCTTACTATCATGACGTTGGGATATTTAATAACTTGGAGATGATAAAATTGTACTTATTTTTGTTTCACAAATAAATATAGTAACTATATTATAACTAGGTAAGTGAGTGAGTTAATATTTACGGACTAAGCTTAATATGAGTAAGGAAAAATATTCAATCACCTTTTAAACATTGAATAATATTTGCCAAGTTTTGAGTCAGTCATTGAACGGTAATACTATAATAGTTTTTAAATTTGTGTGTGAATGAATTGAAAAGTTTCGCGCGGCATATGAAAGTTATTTGCAGTGCTTATGTTCTGTCATGCTTTCTTTGCTAGTTTCATTGTAAGAACAGCAACTTGAATGATTTTCGCAACCAAAACAATGTATTATAGATTTTTCCTACGTGATGTCGAACTCTCATAGTTTTGGACGTAAAACATCCTCACATTTTAATGCCAGCTTGATCCATTATATGACTGTTATATTGGGCAAATAAGTGGTTGCAAAAGCTTATTATTTCAGAGTTCAGACAGTGCATTAGTAGTACGTGGTTTCCGTATTTTTTACGGTTCACCATAGGATCGAAGCCGCGGCCTCACGATTCACAGCCGGCGTCTAACCACTGCGCCACGGAGGCTGTATGTATTTCTTTATAAGGTGTATTTTTCGACAACTCTGTATTGAGCATAAAAAACAACATTCGAGACTATAAAAAATCAATACTAATAAGCTCAAAATTCCCGGACCTCAACCGAGGATTAGATCAAAGTACCGCAGGCTAGATGTCAAGGAGGATATGAGTTTCAATGACCTTACTATTGAAGATGCGGAAGATCGGACGAAATGGAGGAGAAATAACTCGATGGCGGACCCTGACACCGACCGGAATAATGCCAGGTCGAAGAAAAAGATGAATAATATCCCATGGTAGTCTGTAAGACATTGCTTTAAGCGATAAGACCGCCATTTGTACTTTATTTCTTAATTTTTGTTTCTGTATTTTTTTTAATATGTGCAATAAAGATTTGAATAATAATAATATCCTGCCGTCTTACCAACTAGTGTGAAGATGTCTCCAGTTTCCCTCCTGGCCAGGTCGCCGAGGCGGGTGAGCGTCGCCGTCGCCGCTGACGCCGCCGCCAGCAGCAGCAGCAGCGCCCCGGCCATGCTACCCCCCGCCACCCGCGCCCAAGCACCACCCCCGCGCACTCATCGCTTACTGCACCTGGAAAAAAATAAGCGTGAATATTTGCCGATACATATTTTTTTTATTGCAATGAATGGGGAGAGCCATACGACCGCTCATAAACAGTAGCAGAACCAAACAACACCTTGAATTACAAAGCAGTGCTTGGCATTCCACTGCGCTCGATATGTCCAGTAGTTACTCTGGCTACAATGTCCTTCAATCCGAAACACAACAGTGCAACATTTAGCAACCACACGGAGGTAGTCCGTAATATAAATATATGCCATTTTTATCAGGAGGTTAAGCGCTTAAAACACCATGGTGCATCAGGGGAGGATGGAACATAGTCGTGTCGGGTCACCTAGGGGAATACCGACTATTGAAATTTATTTCGGTACTGCTAAAAATATGCTAATAGATATCGATAATCTCTACACCATGTAACTTTTTTATATCCTTCCGATAGTTGTATTCAGAGCCTAGAAACTGGTTCCGTCTAAATGGGGCTTAAGAATAAATATTATGTAAATACTAATACCCACGTCGAAATTCTTCACTTTAAACTCTTGCGAGAATCAACTCTACCAGTGAAGATTAGATATTTTGTAGCAATACTCAGCTTAGTTATGATCTGCTTTGGGTTTAAGATAAAATGTTATTCATATGATTGGGATTTGGCTGTTTGCTTAGCATTTGATAGCCGGATTTCACACATTGACCGACAAAATTAGTGACGTTCTCGGAATAAACTCTTCTTACTATTTATGTAGACTGCACAAATTGTAAATAAGCGTAAAATACGTCTTGTTGAAATCCTCAGCCTCGTATGGCTTTGCCATTTCGGTCTAAGATTAGAATCTTAGACTTTTTTGATATCGGCACAATATTTGTGTCTAACGAACTTAATAATTGCTTAAATAATTATGTCCAAGCTGCGAACAGCTCACGTGATTATAAGTGATAGCCGCCGCCCGTGAATCTGTATCAGCCCATATACGTCCCACTGCAGGGCACGGGCCTCCTCTATAACCAACAATACGATTGAGAGTGTTTAGGCCATATAGTCCACCACGCTGGCCTAGTGCGGGTTGACGGACTTACATACCATAGAATTTTAAAAAATCGCTGTGTTATGGTGTGCCTTGGGATTCAAACCCGCGACCACCGTGAACATGTTGGCAGTCGCGTCTAGTCCGTTTACCAACAGGCCACCACGCACTTATATGAATATACATATACTCGTAATAAACTAGTACTTTAGCTGCGTTGCCGGTCTTTGAAAATGGGATGGGAAGGTTATTGGGCCTCCAGCAATATTTATTATTGAACGAAAACAGCAAGTAAAGCCGTCGGTACATATCCGTTTCGGGGATTATGGATGGATATGGGGATTTTTCGGAACCAAACCATGCGATTTATTTCCGTTATTGGAGACAAATATCATCCTATACAAGATAAAATTAAACCAACATGAGTTCATACACAAGTATATATCGCGAAAGTAGTGGTGACAAATCATTCAATTGTTTTAAAAATACTTGATGCTGCATTTTTCATTGTGCCCCTGACATGACACTGTAAATGGCCTTACTTAGAGACATAAGGGAAAACCCGAGATAAAATAATACGAGCTCAGTGAAAGCAAATGATTGCAAAAATGTGAGACTATTGTTTTATCGATTTCACTTATCTAATTCACATGATTTCTTTAATGCTTGCTTATATATTTCTCTTGAATATTATTATTAAACATTGTTTTGTGAGGTATCCATCATAGCCTTTAGGTATCTACATAATAATATGTATGATCCCACCTGAAAGTGTTGTGCGAGGGAATTTCAGGCAGTTGGTGCTCGTAAAAATAAAAGATATCATCCAGCATAATGGCTTAAAGGTCACCGAACCTATGTAATAGTCGAAGAAGGGCTAGCACAAAAAGAATACAATATATTACAATGATCAATTACTAAATGGTAACCAACGAGCGTTTAACAAGTGGTTTATGTTAATTGATGAAACGAAAGATGTGTGTATGAACCTTATGGCATTATAGAGCCTGCCTCATTCAATAGAGCTGAAGCGTAAGTTTCTATAAGTAAGTTTGAAACCGTTGCCAGAATTCACCTTTCCGGCCAATCTCCTCCAATTCGATCATACTATTGCGTCCTTTCATAATATCTATACATTATCAACAAGGATTCTCAAACTCTCACCAACCACTCCATATAAAGCAATGAAGAAGTTCATTACTGTTTCAATAACCCTCAACATTGCTAAAAACACGGCACTCGACGCAAAATCAAACAAATTTCGAAACTGCTTGGTAATAGTCGAATTTGTTACACTTTGTACACATAAAGCAAGTTTGGGCACGCGTCGTGTGTTTGTCTTTCCGTGTTTCCGCGTCTGGTGAGCTGTTTGTCTAACTGTGGTACGAAAAATCGCACTTAAAAAATCAAGAACGGTATTTAAAAGTATTAACGAGGTGACGGACAAGCGTATCTGTTGACACTGGATAACTTGAGCGTTGGTGGGCCCGATCGCGGAGTAAAGATGAACTAGATTAAAAAACAATGCTGTGGTAATTAAGATATAGTTTAGAAGTAATAAGTCTAAGTAGCCAGTGGAAAATGTAAATGTAAAGAGCAGATAGGGCCCATTTTACACAAAAAGGTTGTGACGTTATGGTTTCAGCCCCTATACCGGGTATCTCAAGACTGCTACCGAAAACGAAGCCGGGTGGTAGTTTTAGTGGCTACAAGCACAATGCAATTAAAAATTTCACCTAGAAACGCGACAGTTTTTTTTTATGATTTTTTAAATATCGTCATTTTTGGGTGGTAAATCCATAGTTTTTGCTAAAATAATAATTTAAACTCTTTTATACCTTAGAGTATTTATAAATAAAAGGGTATATACTATTATTTTAGGAAAAAAATGTATTTACCACCCAAATATGGCCATAGAAAAAAATAACAACAAACTGTGTCTGAAGTCGCTTAAACTACCACCCGGCTTCGTTTTCGGTAGCAGTCTTGATATACCCTGTATATCTGGTTTCAAACAAACTAGCGTTATTTGTCTTGACGGGTGGCAGATAACCACATCTCGTCGCGGGCCACTTTATTTGGATTGAACTGCATTTACTATCAGATGTACTGGAATCAGTCTGATGTACCAGTTTAATGAACTGTATGACATTACTATATTTTGAATTTAAACAAATCATGTAATTAAATTAACTTTGTAATATGCTTTATATACACATATTAGCTTGTGACGTATCCATAAAAAATATCATGGCTGTAAAATATTACCAACATATATTATTAATTATGAAATACGGCGACATTGATTCACGCTTCCTCTCATTAGAAATTTTAAATTTCGACCATTAGCTTGTCTGCATGCCCTTAATCTCGTGTCTAGGGCCTCCGTCAATCATTTCTCGCGTCGTTTTCTACCATATTAACACGGAGGCCTGACATATGGTTGCATATCTCGGCAGACACGCGACTATTTATTGTGGACATCCATCATGCCTTACTAATACCAGTTCCGGAATACATTTTGCAACATAAACATAAAAAAATCATAAATTAATTAAGGCCAATCTGCAGAAGAAGCGTTTCAACTTTAATAGAATATATAAAAGTTATTATCTCTTGTGTGGACATAAAATATCTATATTTGTCATTTTACGAACAGTTGTCTACAAATTGGCTATTGTACGGTACAGGTTGAATATTTTGGCATCAGAACAAAGGCTACGTAGGTTTCATTTAAGTTTTACTGCTTGTCATTGGTACAGCGTGCCTGGGTTTATGTACGGAGGCGATTTGCGGCGTAAAATACACCGTTTGAGGGCGCATGCTTCCTTACTGCAAACAGAACCGCGAATAAATAGTTAATGGTGCAGGAAAATCTATTTTAAAATAAACTCATTGTTTTTGGTATAAGGTTAGGCTCATTGGCCTTAATATTATTCTGCTTATATTGTCACGTGTGTTGCAATGCGTGATTTGAAATACTCTACTTAATACATGTATGACAAATGCGATTTTTATGTATGTCGTACATGATATTATTAAGTAATATATTATGTTTGTTATTCTTTCGTTCAAAAACTATTAAGGGGATTTTAATTACTCTGTACTCTAACTATAAGTGTATAGATCAAAATAACGCATAATTTATATAAAATTGCCTGAACTGTCCGATTCTGAAAATTATTTAACTAAAATTAAGTAATAAACGACCCAGTTATAATTAATATAGTTTAATGGTATCTAGTATCTACATTAAATGCTATTTGGTGTTATTTTGTGTCAAACATAATTGGATAATTTAATCAAATCGTGCAGTGAAGTCGTATTAAAACAGAAATCTTATTGGATCAATGATTTATGTTTTCGCCACGCTCTATTTGGTACTTAGTATCACTTATTCCATATACGTGACCGTAGTACATTTAAAGCTGAACTTAGTTTGACATATAAATTATTCGATTATAACTGTATCTTCACAAACATGATAACATATATTTTCGAAATATGTAAAATATTATTTGCTAATAACGAAATATTAAGAAATATAGTAATTGTGGTTAAAGGTGCAGCAAAACGCTAAATGGTGGCCATTTCTAACAGGTTGTTGTGGAGATTACGGAGTCCTTAGTTCAGCAGTGGACTTCCTGTGGCTAAGCAGAGAGATATAGTAATTATTTCTAGTTATCTGGGTTGTGAGCCGACTTTCAAATCTCAACTCAGCACTGCAAAATTATGAGGTATGTTGGTTTTTCAATGCTGTATTTTTATATTTAGGTACATATGCCAATGACCCGAGGGATTCGATTACCGCATCTGGGCTAATGTTTGTGTGATCTTATATGAATATCGGATCTGAATGTTGGTAATACTGAAAAGCTTTCTGATGTATCTGACGTAAAATAAGAATCTTTAGTGTATTACAGTAGTGTTTGGATTATCAGGTGAGGTTCATTCGATTTATTTTTCATTCCATAGTAAGGTCCGGCAAATGAGCAAACATGAACAACAACTATGAAAATCCACAACGCTTGGATCATAGATGTGTTGCCAGCTCATCAAATAAGGACGGGAGCGGAAAATGAAATGGGATAGGAGTATCGGGCATCCGGAAATTTCGGTCACTGAAACACGACACACTACACGACACGCCAGCCGTAGGTACCGCATCTGACGAGCCTGCCCATTCATGCTGAGTGAAGGCCGAAAACACATTGACTCTACCACTTCCAATAGGGGTATGAAGGGTTCGCACCCTAAACAAATAATTAATTAATTATGATAATAGTATTTGAATCACGTAAGCAGTCCTTAAGATGCCGTGGTAATGGGCCGTGCGACAATTTACACATCTCCTTATTCGCTCGTCTCACTATTTAAATGTTGCTTGTGAATTAATTAACGATATCGATTTGCTTCGTTAAAGATACTGAGATGTTTATTGACCATTAAAATGTTTTTATACGTTTTTATAAATCGAGGAAATAAAAACAAACATCCATTTGTTTGGCAAAATAAAAGGATTCTTAATTAGATAATATTATATTTTAGTAATAACTTTCCTGTAACTTTTAAAATTAAATAACCATTTTTTTAAATTTCTAATAAGAAGGACTTGGGCGTCTTAAAATACACTGCATTTATACCTACAAGATAAAGTTATTCCAAAACTATTATACCTAGTACCTAGTCAAAAGATAATTAAGATTACATATTTATAGAACAACCCATGACTTATATCTACGAGTATGACCTTATAAAGAGCTATTTTAAATAAAAGTCTCGCGCCCGAATACTGGAACGCAACTTAAATATGAGCGCTTAACTACGTTAATCCCGCTTAAATGTACTGGCTAAGTGGGCCGTGCGTTGTTAAGAGCAACTTATTATTTGAATGGCGTTCCAGTATTCGGGCGTCGGACTGCTATCCAAGTCCAGCTTAATTTACGACATGCCGCTTTAACATTTCTTCGTAACAAAGTAGAGAATAATGAAACTATTTTCTGCGTCTAATGAGGTACAGAGGAGCTAATCTACGCAATTTAAATAATATTAGCTTTTATAATGCGGTTAGGTATAATCATACCTAAACTGTGTAATCACACAGGCTGGTAATTAGCGGTGATGCTGGCATAATCAGATTATGTTCTTATCCTTGTAGGTTTTCCCACCATTTTATACACATTTAACAATTTAATTTCACTTTAATGCCTTTGATTTCTAATGTTAATTTTTTATTCACTTTCTTGCAAGTTGTAAGTCATGCATTTGGGAAATGAGAAGACGACGCAAGGGTAAAAATATTTAACATAAGGATATTAAAAATCTATTAAACTCTATTTAAATACTGGGCGATATTGAAATATTGTAGGTGCTTTTTTAATTTAATCCACATGTGTCCAATCATCCCTAATGACATTGTACAAAATTTGAAAAATATCCGACTGGATTTTTTTGGTAAAATATTGAGTTTTTAATTTTCCCGATTTTTGCCCACTGTATATAGATACGAGTTATAACCTAAGCGGTACAAAGACCTCGTATCTGTTTTCACCAAACAAGAACGGGCCAGAACCTCTAGCGTTGCTCTTTT
Source organism: Hyles vespertilio (assembly GCA_009982885.2). NCBI lineage: Eukaryota > Metazoa > Arthropoda > Insecta > Lepidoptera > Sphingidae > Hyles > Hyles vespertilio. The sequence goes on along the minus strand of CM042822.1, from coordinate 9,135,659 downwards.
CAAAATAAGTTTACAATGTAGAAAATGAAATAAAAAATCGCTATTTTTGGCAAAACTACTAAGCAGTTTTTTTCCAACTTGGCACAATGTTACCTGAGGCGGTTAGGAGCATGTGGTTTAAATTAAGTACCACATGTCAATACCACCCAGTATATTATATACGTATTATTCAGTCGCTACAATGACTCGATAATGTATGAGTAGGTCGGCCACCTGATGGTAAACGGTGTGTCTGCCCATAAACAGGGGCAACACCACTCAACACCGGCTATTATGGACCCTTGCATGGTATTGCGCGGTCACCCTGAGACTGAAGTGTTAAATCTCTTAATACCCAGTAATTATTGGATACAATAGCCTTCAAACTGGAACTTAACAGTGCTTATACATTGCTGGTTGGTGGCAGATATAGATAAGGCAGGATACGAGGATTCTACCGCTAAGTTATTTTATGAACAATAACATAACGTTAAATAGTGTGTACAACTAATTTTCAGGAAGATTTTCTAGATTTTTTTGTGTGTAATGAATGTCCAGACAGACCTGCCATTCACCTGGTGGTAAGCGGTACGACCGCTCATGGACAGTAGAAAAACAAAGCAATGTTGTAACATTCCACTGCGCTCGTCATACTGAGTCATAAGATGTAAAGCCTTATCTGCCCAGTACTTAGCTATAATGTCCTTGAAACCGGAACACAACAGTGGATTTACAATGCTGTTTGGCGGGAGAAATAGACATTGCGGTGGTACCTAACTAGACGGCCTCACGTATATGAAAGACCTACCACCAGTAATTGATACATACAAGTAATCTGTAATAGTTATATCTTTCGAAGCCATTTCTGTAAAATCACAATACCATCTGAAGCTTAACTTACTGCTACAAATACAAAACCAGATAAAGAAGTACACCTCGTACACATACATACACATCGTCACGTATTACCTACTCTCCAACGAAATCAGTTAGAGCTCCAAGCTACCGACTATTAGGGAAACGTGCAGATTAGTGAGCATTTAGCTTTAGTTTTAGCCCATCGGTAATTACAGCATGGTGTCAGTAAACAGGAAGTCGTTTCATTTAGTTAACAGGACCTGTGGCTCTTTTCGCTTAGGGTGTTTTCCTCGTGGCCAAGTAATGGTTTAATGTTAGTGATTTAAACGACACACGCGTGTTGCAATATTTCTTCATTTTACAGGTGTGCTGAGCGTGGTTGTAAAGGTTCATTGGAAATTTATGAGGGAATACTTCATTGTAGGATGTATTACTTTTGATTTGATACCGTGGTAGTATTCATTTTATTAAGAATGTGATAATTTTATTAATTGAAATGGATTTTTAAGAAGTCAACATTTTGATTTTCCTTCCTATAAAATTAAAAGAAATTCTCGTTTTCCAGTATTTGTGATAATTTGACAGCCTCCGTGGCGCAGGCGGTAAGACACCGCCTGTGAAACGAGAGGCCGCGGGTTCGATCCCCGCACCGAGAGAAATGTTAGTGCGGCCCACAAATATTTCTCTCGGGTCTGGGTGTTTGTGAGACCGAAAAGTCTCTCGTAGTTCCTGATACCCACGACACAAGATTCGATCTTAATGTGGGGTCAGGACTATGTATGTGACTGTTGGGTGTTATTATTATTATTATTATTATTCAAAGCCTTGGGGTTGTCAACAATTGAGATCCAAAATACATTATAATTTTTTGAATCAAGCTTTGTGATATCCGACAACGTTTCTTCTCCGATCTTAAATTTACTACAAATATGATCAAATATTTGCAATATGAAGTTTATATTAGTAAGCATTAATCAGCTACCAAAGGACTATTCACAAAAGCTTTTGACGCGCATCAAAGAAGTACGCTTCGTCACACCACGACTGCTCATCAAGCTAGTTAGCCATCATAAATTACTGTCAGTTGTCCAACAATAAAACATAGTAGCATCTTAGAACTATGATAAGACAATCTATGATATTAATACATCCGGCGGGAGACTAGATGACCTCTCGCCTGTATGGTACAAATTAGATAATAAATGGTTTAACTCACATAGCCAATCAAAACGTAATTACATCGTCACACCGCAGACTCATCTATAAGCATATGGCACAATTTGCAACTGATGGTTGTAAAGATGAAATTAATAATGATTTAGACGCCTTTTTAGATCACAATGACCCGAAAGCATTATATGACTGTTAGAAATGCAACAGTGCAATTTCTGTAACGGTTGTGCTGAATGCATTGGGTGGCCTTATGCACGCTGAGACTAGTCATCAAGTCATCAAGAACTAAGATATTATGAGTGGTAATTTAATTTGGAATAATGTTCTATAACAAATAACATCGATTAACTGATGGTAGAATAGTAAGCTGAAAAACATTGTATTGCCTGCGAAATAAAATACACAAAGATATTAAAATCTAGACCGTGTACACGTGCGTGTACACGCGGATTGATCCTACAACTCAGAATAAAGTTTACAAAACAGCAAAAAAATACAAATAGACATTTACAGAACGGCTGTATTAAAAAACACATTACAAGCCATGCGAATAGAGAAGTAATCGACACAAACAATACCAATATCATGTAAACACGAGCTGAATGTCAATGTTAAAGACACAAAAAATATTCTCAATGCTCTACTCGAACTGAGTACCCACAAACTTCAATGGCATCTCAAACAAATTTTGCCAGCCGTGGCTAATGACGTTCTCGAAACTGGAGAACTCTTGAGACAGTTAGGTCGGCCTGCAGCTCAAATACAAATATGTGTTTATCCAACCCGACTCCTAGTGGACTTACCGTTGCCTCACCGTCATTTAAAACTAAATTATCAGATTTCAATTCGCAATTTACTAATTTGTGCTACGTTTAGAGAATTCGATTGCAATTTTTCAGATAATCGGCTTTGTCTAGCTTTGCAGATTAGTGCCAAATTTGACGTAGCAGTATTAGAAATCATGCTTTTAATGGCGATTGGATGCGAATTAAAGGTGTAATTTAAGAATGTATAGCAATCATTACCTACTGCAATTGTTAAATCATCATTTTGCACTGCATGAATTTTGCTACAGAACAGTTAAGTATGATTTTCTGTGGATGTAGCATATCCGTTTTTAATGATTTTAAACATGACAAAATTATCTAAGTAAAAAGTGATCCAAGAATATTTCAACCGATTCCTCCCCAGTTTACATAAATATGCCATATTACTTCTATAATCAAAAGACAAAAGTATAATAGGTCAATATAATCCTCGGGCTCTAGTTACCACATAAAAACGTTCAAAGATGCACCAAATTCAAATACTACTCGGATTCATGATTTGGCAATTAATCTGTTTTATTATTTATAACCCTATTTCAGCACGAAGGATTTCTTTTTTTTTATTGCATTGAATGGCGAGACGAGCATGCCGTTCGCCTGATGGTAAGCGATGCGACCGCTCATGAACAGTAGCAAAACCAAACAACACCTTGAATTACAAAGCAATGCTTGGCATTCCACTGCGCTCGCCATCCTGAGACACAAGATGTTAAGTCTCAATATGTCCAGTAGTTACTCTGGCTACAATGTCCTTCAATCCGAAACACAACAGTGCATTTAAACTGCTATTTGACGGGAGAAATAGACATTGCGGTGGTACCCACCCAGGCAGCCTCTCACATATGAGAGACCTACCACCAGAAAAAGGAATGGAAAAAGGATGGTACAATATTTAATTTAATTTAACATTTTTGTGCTAAGTGAATGGATTAGATATGTCTAAGAGATCTGCTCTTAATAATTTACATATATTGTGATAAAAACTTTAAAAAGTACCCGTATTGACCCCTTAATTTTGTAAAGTAAACGTATATACGAAAAAAACAGCACTCAAGTGTTATACTTTCTAAAAAATATACCGAGGTTCGTTAATAACTTGCGTTATTGGTCCCTTCCAAGTATTAAGTGTTCGGCTGTTTTACATCGAAAGCAATGGCAAATAACTAATTAGAGTTATTTGACCCTGTTATTATATTTGGCGTATTCGTTTCACAGCTCTTTAAATTTTCCAATAAAATTGTGTGGTATCGTAAAGTTTAAAGATGTTATAATGCTGAATTTGGAGTGTGCGGCCACTGGAGGAACGTTAAAAGCCCCGTGCCGTACAAAATACTTACTTTTAATACAAGTATTATACAATATTTTCTTAATAATCTGGTTTAAATGTGACGAAATAATACAAGGGCAATTTTGGTGTGCAATACCGTTTGGTTTTGGGTTATGTTTGTTGTTTAAAGTGTAATATGGCCGAGCTTGAAAACGAAAACAATTGGTAAGTATAAAGGCGATGCCTGAAACACCCCTAATTCTTTGAGTTTTTATTTATTTTGAAAATAAAATTTCTTTTCATTTTTAATTATTTATTTTACTCACTACATAATAAAATCATGTTATGATTGAAGGACTTAAAGCTAAATATAAAAAGGTACAAACGGCGGCCTTATGGCTAACTGAGATCTCTTCCAGACAATCTTTGAATAGTTTGGATTGAATGAGATTTGGAAACCGAAGATCAGTACGTTCATTAAATGGAAAAGAAAGAAAATCATGTACAATTATTAACGATATTATTAGAATTTGTAGAGAACGGATAAATTACCGAAAACGTTTACCTAAGACTGGCCCCTAGTTATAAAATCAAATATATTTCAACATTTACTAACCATTAATGTTTATAAAAGTATTGCTTCCCATTTATATTTTGTTTTTAGTCTACTCTTTGTTTATTAATTATTGTTATATGTGTACTTCGTAATTGGCGTAATGTTTCGTTTGAAATTATAATGTATTTTAAATTGTCAGCTGTGAAGAACCTAGTAAATAAATAAATAAATAAAATGTTTATGTATGGAAAATATTTGGATTTGGTTATTGTTGGCTAAACGTCCAAAATAATACCTGACAGCAGTTACGGCAGACATAAACTTTAGACATACAGCACTCAAAATTAATGTAGTAGCTATTACAATCAATCAAAGAGAATCATAATTAAAATGCCTAACAGGTGATTATTTGTACGTTACTAATTATTTATTGTAATTATTTTTTTATTTATTTGTCAATTATTAGTCAGTAGTTTGGAGATTTATGACCCGTACCAATACCTAAACTACTTACGCACATACTAAAATATATACAAAAATAGGCTTTAATTTACTACATTTATTTAAGGCTTTTGGACTCTACCTAAAATGAATATTTTGCTTCTCTGGGATATTGTACTATTAAGGTCTTGTTACAGATCATGACTTGTGCATGTCAAAATTTACAAAATAATTTCTTAGAAGACCAACAAACTCACAGATACAAAATAATATATACTGAAATAAATAGTAATCTTCATTTTGATATGTCATCCACATACCCGGATTTTACATCACTAAGGACTACAAAAAGTTTATACCTCAAATTCACAATCTATTTTTATAATTTTGCGTCCACTCGTTCAATAGTTAACAATTTTATAATTAGCCATAATCCTTCAGAAGCCGATAAAGTAATTCCAAGTCAATTACGCCATCCGATCATGTGGAACGTTAGAATGATAATTTATAACAAATCGATATTAAATAGGATTATGTTCGCTTCACTCGAACTTTTTACCAGTAGTTCAAAGATTCCTCTTGACATGCCAGTGAGCTACATTCATTTTGTGCTATTGACGTCTCAAATTTTAATTAGAGCCACGTAGATAATTTCTTTTAAAGTGTTATTATGTCTCTTGTATGCCGTGTGAACGTTGTTCTCATCGTGACGGATGACGTCAGGTCAATTGTCGATCGGTTGTTGGGTTCAAAACGGAGATGATATTCCCATGGTCGTGTGGTTTTCGCGTAGACACGTAACTTAGAGACTTAACACTGTCACTCTGTGTCTCGTTAGGAATTTGTGGGCCAGTTATTACCTAGTTAGAATTGAATAAATGGTTGGGGAATGCGAATAAATTATTACTACTATGGTGTGGGAATCTGAAAGAAGGGCGTGTAATTTTTGATCATTTATAATATTGGTGGAAATTAAAATGTTGTTTTGACGGATGATTTAATGAAGATAGTAGGAAGCTGCTCGACGCATACGGCCAACAGGTATAGAATCTTTGTGGGAGGCCTATTTTGAACGTCCTGTGCCAGAGGATCATAATGGCGTTTAATGGATAAACACCTCCTCTGTCATTCAAAGGGCTTAGGAGTTAATGCCTATTTTTCTCGCCAATCAGTGTAAATGAACTGTTGTGTTCCGGTTTGAAGGCCATTGTAGCCAGAGTAACTACGGAACATATTGAGACTTTAACACCTTATGTCTCAGGATGGTGAGCGCAGTGGAATAACAAGCATTGGTTCGTGGTGTTGTTTGATTTTGCTGCAATAGTTAAGCCGTATCGCTAACCATCAGGTGAACGGGATGCTAGTCTCGCCACTCATTGCAATAAAAAAACACATTAGCCCTATCAAGTTGGTAGAAACACTCAGGTTCACAAGTTTCCAAACTAAGTCTTCTCCCTTAAACCGAATCTTAATTAAGTAACTATAATTAGGTATGATATTGTTTATATACCAAAGAATATTGGCATTAAGGAAATTGTCACCTTATCAATTTGTAAAGCCATACAGAAAATCTTAATCTGAAACATTTTATTGAGACATAATGTAGTAGCACGTACCGGGTACTCGTAAAATTAATATAAATGTTATCCAATAACATGCGAGTGAGTTTACAGTTGTGTTTAGGGGCAATTAATTACGGAGATATGTTAATGATCGACACACGGCTTAACAAATTGCAGGCTCTTTGCTGTATTGACACGCCGTCGCGCCACCTTACCAGTTCAATTGGTCCAATTAAGAATATCGAGATAAAAACTTAATTTAGGTTTTGGTATTTTAAAAATATAGGAATAAGAAAATGCACTCCAGTTTTGGACACGAGTTTTGACAAATATTTCGGTGGTTTTGTTAGTAGTATTCGTAATATTGAATTTGATTGAATTGTTATTTATCTGTTGATTAATGATTACTTATTCAAGCAAATCAATACACTGACTCATTTGACAAAATATGTACATAATATAGGTTCGAGTAATTTAGACGCTCGCGGGAATTGAGCATTTTATAAGTAATATTGTTTCATTTTAATTATATGTTAATAGTCTTTTAATGTAGAGGATTTTTAAAACGTGCAATAATACAATCTTTAAAGTATATGTACTGGGTATCTCAAGACTGCTACCGAAAACGAAGCCGGGTGGTAGTTTTAGTGACTACAAACACAATGCAACTGAAAATTCCGAAAAGAAACGCGACTATTATTTTTTATGATTTTTTAAATATCGTCATTTCTGCGTGGTAAATGCATAGTTTTTACTAAAATAATAATTTCAACTCTTTTATACCTTAGATTATTTATAAATAAAAGGATATACACTATTATTTTAGGAAAAATTGTATTTACCACCCAAACATGGTCATAGGAAAAAAAATTACAAAAAAATAACTGTCGCATTTTTTTGCAACTTTTTCTGTTATATATATACAAGGTATATCAAGACTGCTACCGAAAACGAAGCCAGGTGGTAGTTTAAGCGACTTCAAACACAATGCAACAGAAAAAGTTGCAAAAAAAGCGATATTTTTTTATTTTTATTTTTTTCCTATGACCATATTTGGGTGGTAAATTAATTTTTTTCCTAAAATAATAGTGTATACCCTTTTATTTATAAATAATCTAAGGTATAAAAGTGTTTAAATTATTATTTTAGGAAAAACTATGGATTTACCACCCAAAAATGACGATATTTAAAAAACATAAAAAATCATTGTCGCGTTTCTTTGCGAAATTTTTAGTTGCATTGTGTTTGTAGTCACTAAAACTACCACCCGGCTTCGTTTTCGGTAGCAGTCTTGAGATACCCGGTATATATATATTATATAAACCAAACAAACATAAACACGATAAATTTATTTTTTTTACCGAGGAGGAAAAATTTGCAAAAATAAATGATGTATTCAATCGAAAAAAGTCACTTGCTCCACTAATTTTATTTAATTAAACCAGTTTAATTTTTATTATTTGAACAAGTTGTATTTTTTGCATTTTATGTATTAGCTAAAGGAAATTAAGTCTGCCATTTCATGCCCACTTAATGTAGGGCCCAAATATATAAATTTAATTAATTATGAACTGTTAACAAATCAGAATGCGACGTGTTAAGGATAAAATATATAAAATAATGTTTCAACTTCAATGATTATTTCAGTTCTTAGGTCGTACAATAGCAAAGATTAAAAATGTGAGAAGTATATGGATAGCAAAGCACTATGTGATAATAACTAGATATAAAGTATATGGAAGCGGAATCGCGGGGAATAATACTGTATGAAAAAATATATATTTATTTAGTTGCTATTGAAATATATTCTTAAAAACACCGATTAAAATATATATAACAAATATTATATATGATTAGAAACTTATTCTAAAATAGAACATGAAAACATTATCTATTACAAAAGCAAAACATCGCAAAATAGCAACGTATAAAAAAATAAAAAAACAAAACTCCAAACTGAATGAAGCCTAACGTGATAAAATGAAAAAATATTTTTGTTGTTAAAATCACTTCAAGAACAGCTTGTCCGTAATAAAAATACGATAGCACCTCATAAATCCACTTGCGTTTACTCGTGGTAAAGTGTGTTTGTCAAACATACGGTGGACAATGACCATCGTTAAGCATCGCTCGTACGTGGCCCATGACCCGCGCCGACTCTTGTTATTCTTCGAACACCTTGATTTTTCCGCTGTGGGAATTTTGACCTGACATAGATTTTACGCTGTTCATGATACTTGACGAATTTTATGAAAAATATTTAGTTGTAATTCATATCGTTTAAATAAGTGTCATTCAAAAATCAATGGAGTAAATAAATAAGATAAGGTAATTTTTATTGGCCATCAACAAATATTGGAGTACATACCTTATAATTATGTTATACATACAGTGTTTAGTTCATTATGTATTCTTATTACTAATGACCACTGTCGACTAAAGTAGGCCGAAAAATATTAAATAATATATAAAATCCTATCCTATTTCCTAGTAATATTATAAAGGCGAAGTTTATGTTTTTATTACTTCTTCACGCTCAAATGTCTAACCAATTTTAATGAAATTGGTAAGAAGTTGCTGTAGAAGGGTGGCTACGGAAGAATGTAGTGTTCCCCTGGGTCGAGCATAGAATTCAATAAGTATATTTGCGTCTCTTTCAAATTCAAGGGAATAGGATTGGATAGAATATAAGGCTGTTGAAATGGGATATACGAGGACAGGAGTTCACGACTTGAGTGATGTAATGACGGGTAAAACATTATCAAGGACGACTGTTACGGTGAGTTTAAATATTTTTATTTTTTAATTTATTTAATAAAGACACACCAACAACATATGCATTAAAAATTAACTGAAACACTTATTAAATATAGTGCTGATGCACATGCCTATTAAAGGTGTGTACAACATTCACAAGGAGAGGGTAATATGCACTAGTAGGAAAACATTAAAAATAAACTATATACAAACAAAAATAACATGAGGTCACATAAAATCACTGAAATAAAATAAAATAGACTAACATAAAATAAAAATAACGTAAATCTAGATAAGGAAAACAGACGGCGTTATAAATTTATTTAATTTTTATGCAGTAGGGTCAGTGCTTGTTTTTTGAATTTCGATATTGGAGTATTAAATATATCGAGACCTGAAGTTTTAGTGTCCAAAGTATTGTATGTGCTACACATTCTTATGATTGGTGAGTTGAGTCCAGTGTTTGTCCGAATCGATGGTATATGAAATGTCTTAGTGATGCGATGTCTTGGTAATTTGTAGGGGGCAGTTAAACAAATACGGTTAAGAATTTTGCTGCTGTTCGTCATGTTGTTGATGATTTTATAAAGAAATACTACATCTGTTAGCTTGCGTCGTTCACCTAATGAGGTCATTTTGAAAAAAGATAATCGTGAATTGTAGGGACTTCGGTGACTTATACCGGATGTGTGGAATGCTAAGTGTCTGGTAAAAGCCCGTTGAACTTTTTCTATGCGTTGAGAATGTACCGCATAGAACGGACACCAGATAGAGCTGCCGTATTCTAAATGACTGCGCACGATAGCGTTATATAAAATTACTTTAGTCCTGACATTTTTAAAACCTCTGGTGTTACGTTTTAAAAAACCAAGCATTTGAGCGGATTTTTTAACTACTGAGTCGACATGTGATGAAAAACGTAGTTCCTTATCGATGATCACGCCAAGGTCTTTGATTTCATTGACTTTAGTTAATTTAACATTATTTATTGTGTACTCAGATGCCGTAGGTTTTTTTTTTCTTGGTAAATTTTATGTGGAAACATTTACTAGGATTTAGTTCCATGTGATTAATAGCGCACCAGTTCTGGATTCTTTGTAAGTCTTCTTGAATATGTATTATATCATCTAGCGAGTGTATTGTCAAATACATAATACGTGATCAACATGACTGCGAAAGGATAATGTGGTATCAAATATTACACCAAGGTCACGAATAGTAAACACTCTTTCTAAATTAACATCATCCAAACCATAATTGTAATTAACAAAGTTAGTTTTATTTGTAAATTTAATAATTTTACACTTACTTACATTTAAGGACATTTTGTTAGTCGAACACCATTCATTAATTCTAATAAGATCACCTTGTAGTTTCAAACAGTCATCCAGCACACATATTTTGTTATATATTTTGATATCATCGGCATATGCCAAGCATTCGCACTGTAAACTCTCCAAGAGGTCATTGATAAAGATTATGAACAATAACGGTCCCAATCTAGATCCTTGTGGGACGCCAGATGTAGGAGTAATTGGAATAGATTCAAATCCAGCTAACGCAACTATTTGAGAACGATTGAGTAAATAGCTCTCAAACCATCGCAAATATTGGACCGTTGAATGTGTTTTGAGTGGATGAAAACTGCTGTGCGAGAATATTAGCAATATCCGGACCGGTGGTGGCAGTGCTGTTTTCATTTTGGACATATTCAGGAAAAGATGAATGATTAGAATTTTTGTTTTTAATATAGCTCCAGAAGGATTTAGGATTTTTAGCTAGGTTATCTTCAATTGTTGTAAGGTGCTGGGAGAGACAAAACTTGTATAGTTTTTTACAGTGTTCACGGACTATTTCAAAGGAAATCAAATCACGAGGATTTTTGTACTTGCGATATTGATTTCTTAATTTATCTTTCTCAGCAAGTCTTCTTATTAGTGCGTAATTGAACCAGGACGGGTATTTCAGTTTAAACTTTTTACGCGCAGGGACATATTTGGCTATAACATATCTTAATTTATCATAGAGCACTGACACTATTGCATTGACATCATTACAAATAGAAAACTGTGCGACCCAATCAACATTTTTCAATTCGTCCTTTATTTTTACATAATTAGCCTTGAAATAATTCAGATTACTACAATTGTTGTTAGGTAGATGGTATGACGTCATAAGGTTAAGACGGACAGACAAACATGGGTGGTGGCTATCTACGTTACAGAGAGGGTCAATTGATTCTTCTACCAGTACATCCGGTAAATTACTAAAGGCCAAGTCCAATATTTAACCGACTTCAAAAAAAGGAGGAGGTTCTCAATTCGACTGTATGTTTCTTTTTTTTTTTTTTTATGTTTGTTACCTCGTTTCTCTGTACTGTGTGAACCGATTTCGACCATTCTTTCTTTGATTGAAAGCTGATGCTTGTCATTTGGTCCCATAAAAATATGGTGAAAATCTGAGCAATATCTTCGGACCTGGAGAGGGGAACTCCTTAAAATTAAGTAGGATTCCAATGGTTCTTTTTGCATTAGGTTCATTATAAAAGTTAATTTACAGAGAGAGAGGAAAAAAGGGGTGGGGGTGAGGGGGGTAGGTGATAAAATTAAAATACACGTAAATTCTAATATCTTCGGCAGGATTTAACCGATTTTAGTGATTTCTTTTTCATTGGAAAGAATGTATTGACAGGTTGATCTCAGGAACACAACATGGAGATCTGATGATCATTTTCGGACCTGGAGTGTAGAACTCTTCAAACTTTAGTAGGATTCCAATGGTTCTTTTTGCATTGGGTTCAGTATAAAAGCTAAGCTACAGTGGTGGTGGGAAAAGGGGGTAGGGGCAAAGGGAGGGGGGGGAGAAAAAATAATAAACATATGAATATATGCCGATATCTTTGGCAGCTTTTAGCCGATTTTAGCGATTTCATTATCATCGGAAAGAACATATTCCTTGTGGGGACCAAATCTTCTTCATTTTGATTCCTATCAACACTAAAAAGATAAAAATAACCAAAATTTTTAATAAAAACCGACTTCAAAACAAAAAACCGCTAAAAACCAAAAAATAACTAAATAATAAGTACCACTGCAAAGCAAAAAAATAATATTTGTTTCATGGAACTTGCGCTTGTTGATTAATTTGCTTAATGACTTGACTAGCCAACAAATCAAAATATATGCATAACATATTGAAGGCGGGTCGCCCAGTACCAAACATATAGATATTTAAATTAATATAAGGCACAGGTCCTACATGTTTGGTACTTGGCGGCCCGCCTTCGATATGTTATGCATATATTTTGATTTGTTGGCTAGTCAAGTCATTAAGCAAATTAATCAACAAGCGCAAGTTCCATGAAACAAATATTATTTTTTTGCTTTGCAGTGGTACTTATTATTTAGTTATTTTTTGGTTTTTAGCGGTTTTTTGTTTTGAAGTCGGTTTTTATTTTTTTATTATGTTACTTGTATTGACTACATTATTGAATTGATACAGGTTATTTAAAGACATGAAGTCAACAAGTATATACCCTAATGAGTTATTATAATTACCAGGGACAGTGTAAGAGTGACCGTTGCTTGATGACCATTGAATGAAGTTTAAATTAAAATCTCCCAATATTAAAATATCATCGAAAGCATTAGTAACATTACTCACACTGTTAACAAATTTGCTAAGTGTCTCAGAACTCACTGGGGGTGGTAAGTAAACAACATCAATAGCTAGTTTTCTTACACTATTTCCAGCTTTAAGATGTACAACAACCCATAGGTCCTCACAGTCAGTCTCCCATGATTCAACTCGGGTAGAAGGAAAATTACGATCTATAGCTAAAAGAACTCCACCACCAAACTTTTTGGCTGAGATACTTGAACGATCACGCCGGTAAACAGTGTATCTACTATCAATGAATTCATTATCTTTAATATTGTTATTCAACCACGTCTCGGTAAGCCCTATAATATTATAGTTATACTGCAAAGCGTTATTATATATGTTGTTTGTCTTAGTTTGAATACCTCGAACATTTTGGTAATATATGTTTAGAGAGTTGAATTTTATTATTTTTTTAATATCATAACAATTAAAAAACGAGATCAATAATATAGGAAATAATTAAAGAAAAAATATTAAATTAAGTAATAAGACCTAAACTGTCCAAGCTACGAATGGTAATTGCACTGCATGACTCATCTTTTCTTACATAAATGCGCCCGTTGCGAACCCACACAAACTTGTATTTCATTTCCTTGCATTTTTTACGTGTAGCAGCATGAAGCAGTTTGTTGCTGGGGGTGAGATGTTCGGCGACAAAAACGGGTGCTCGGGGCCCTGCTAGGCCCAAGTGATGTGAACTTAATTTATCGGTTGCGTTCTTCTTATTGAATTTAGTAACTGCAGCTAGTATGGAATCTCGCAGGCGTGGGCTGCGCAGTTTCACGACGACAGTACGGGGCGTATCACTATTTTTCTCCAGTTTGGCAACGCGTGTGGTTCGTAGAATATCGTCTTCTTTCACTGGATTATCTACAGAGTTCGACAGTTGCATGACGGTATTTATGAGATTCTCATTGCGATGCTCTGGAATGCCATTGATTTCCAAGTTAGACTCTCTCATGTGTTGTTCGACTATGCTAAGTCTGGTGGATAAATCTGTAACCGTCGACTGCAGTACCGTGTTGTTAGCTGAAAGTTTAGATATTATAGTTGACTTTTCCTCTAAAGCATTCTTAAGGTCCTCATATTGCTTGTTGAAAAAATCCATAGCCTCGCGGAAACTAGATACTTCTTGTTTAATAGCCTTGAGTTCTGTGGTTACGTGTCTACTGACAATATCCGTTAATTCCTGTTTTATAATGTCTCTGATAGTATCGGGATTAGTATTGGAGTCGAAGAGTCTTGGTATGTTTGATTGCTGTTTGGCCCTGATCGTCACATTGCAAAAGTCTGCCGCGTCCAGAGAATCTTCTACAAGAGTATCGCTAAGATTGGCAGGAGATGTAACCTCAGTTGACCCGGCAGGTATCGCAGTGTTATCCATCTTGGGTATATTTTGTGGCATGAGTGGCACGTCCAAATGCGCTTTTGTTCGTTGTTAAATGTATGTATAATTTATCTGATATATTGGCGCATTGAAGATCATATTTACGTTCGCAGACGCAGCAGATCATAAACAATTTATTCTTCATTACTGTTTTACATGCATAACATTTGACAGCAGAAGACATGTTGTATATTTGCAGTTGCGACACGATAATGAACTGTAAATTCGGCGCAAGCGCACACGCGCTCTTGGTCTAGGGGTCCGCGCGGCGCAGTGCCCACCGCCGCCGCTGCGATGCCCGAGTTCGAGTCCTCCACAAATTAAAAAAGATGCAAAAAAGTTCAAAAACACCTGACGCACAATTAAACTGTTTTCACACACGAACCACTGCAACACAAGTCTATCTCTTTCGCGGGGCGGGGCCTAGTCATTAAAACACTTCAGGAAGAAACGAGAATTTAAAAAAGTCAATTGGGCCAATAGGAATTTAGATTTCGGTTTAAAATTAATAAAAAAATAATAATAAAGCAATAAAACGGGAGCTATCGCGACACACGGGCACCCTCGATCACGGTCCGGACGAAATTATATAACAACATGTGTCTGAAGTGGTCAAAAAGTATTTGCACCCGAAAGGAGCCAGGTTTTATAATAATATCTGGAATGTTCCATACTAAAACACAACGGGTAGAGTTTACATTGCGAATAAGAAGGCTAACGAAGAAGAGGCTTGCATTGAAGATATCGTAGAGAGAACTTATGATTGTCGTAAATGTTTTTGGGGTTGTTATGTGATTAAACGGGTTTTTTATTATTTGATATGTAATATTTTTGCAGAACATTGGCCATTGCCAATGACAATTGTCATGACAATTTTGTGAAAAAACTACCGAAGAATAAATGCAGACGAAACCGTGCATGTCCATAGATACCAGCTCATCAAACGAATTTATAATTTAAAAATACTACTATTCCTTTCTTTAATTGATTCTAAAGTATGTATTTCATGAAATAACAGTGTTACGGTAATGTGGTGTCTAAACATTACTACGGCTACTGCAACGCGAACCGGTCCAGTACTCCGATTTTAATCTTGCAAAACAAAGCAAGCTTTTACAGGCAGCCATACAAATTTTTATCATGCATTTGTAAATGTTTAAGATATCAATGCCAATTCACTAAAAGCTGATCTTAACAGAGAATTATTGGGGTTTAAAGTCCAGACTGTTTTGAACGTCAACCGAATTAGAGTTATTATTAAATTACGTTAAAGCTAATTTTGACTGTAGCTTGTATGATTAGATCGAGCTGATACTGTTTTGTGGAAGAAAAAGGAAACGAACTCTCGATAACCACGACAGTATTGATTCAGAACATCTTTTTTAAATAAATATAGTCAACGACCAAGATATTACCAATCTAGAAATTCGGTATTACTGAAAACATTTTTTTATTTTCAGTAATCAAGCAAACTCAAAACATATTTTGAATGATTTGCGATTCCATTATCCAAGAATAGATGTGTTATCATCTAACATTCTCAATATCTATATTGCAATCATGCATCAGATGCCAGCGCATAACACATAGGCACGTGGTCGAATCTGATGAAATTGTTATTTCCAATGTGCATGCTAATATCGTAATCCGGATAGAGTGTGCGTCTAAAATCGAACGATTCGATCCACTCTTGAATTTAGTTACGTGTCCATATTTCTTCACGTAACGGATGGGCATGAGACTGGCGGTATCGGACTAGCTCCGCACGCGATAGATAATTGTTTGTGTCGCAGTATCGGGACTTTTAGGGGGGTATTTGCTGTTATAGTTGATTGGGATTGGGATTTTAAGTCTGAGGATCAAGAGATTAATTCTGATGAGATTTTGTATAGCAGATATTGCAAAAACAACAAAATAGATGTATGCATTTATTTATGCTTTATACGTACAGAGTATAAAGGGGGACTTAATGCCTAAAGGATTCTCGGTCATTACAACTTTGAATGGTGCATAGAGAAAATTAGTATTGGAAATTAATAAAAATGAGTAATGTAATGTTTGAAGATTAGTTTCGATCTTCGTTAAATAATTTGAATTCATTGTTGTGCATATCATTATAGATGATCATCAAAAATGTGTATCTAAAGCATTGAATAAATTTTGATCTGAATTAATTATTGATCTAACTGAAAGTATTTTCTTTAATCGAAGATGATATAAGTGAAGTAAATTTTGATGTCCATGGGCGGCGGTGTTCACTTACCATCAGGTGAACCGCATGCTCGGTTGCCCCCTATAATATAAAAAAAAAAAAAATATATATTTTTGCTTCCCAATAACACTTCCACACATATATTAAGTAATACTATTATTTTTCAATCCAATCCCAATATATTTGAATAAAACCATACGTCATACTGCAAGTTTATTACATGTAGTCCGAGTTTAGATTACACACGCACCGCATCGCGAGGCGACGTGACACCGCGGCCGTCGGCTCTCATAAAGATAAACGCTTCATGCTCAGACAAATGTACCGGATTGAAAAGACATCTCAGATTAGACCTTCAAGGTGGTAAATACACTTCACTTGTCAAGGGATGTTAATGGAATACATGATGTTATTCCTTAGCTTACTTTGTTTGTAATGCAATGTTTATTTTGTCGGGTAAAGTTTTTGTATTCGCTAATAATAATATAATAAGCGACTTTTATTTTAAATTATTATACCTAAATAAAATAAATTAATTGATTTCGTAATTATTTGTCTATTTCTAATCATTTTTTTTGTAGATTATTTATAAATTGAGTGTGAAACCTCGGCGTGAATTCTTTGCGTGCCACTGTTGATCATGTAGACTGTAGTACATATGTACATATAATGTGTGTCTATCCATCATGGAGTGAATAAACATATAAGTTAATAAATTGCATTAAATTAATATGGTACAGTAGTTTATTGATGGTACGGCGTGTAACGGAGCGATAAAGTTTTAATGCATCATAAATACAATTTATAATCTGCCGACCGTTGCTTCATGCATTCCTTAATTACACGGTATTTCATTGTATAATTTTAAAACATTTAAGCGTTCTAAATCCTAAAATAAGAGCGTAAACTTTGACTTTTTTTCTAGATTAAAATTATGCTTAAAGCTTACGTTTCACGATAGGCCGACGAAATTACTTAAGTAATGTAAGTAATAAATCCTTCTTTTTCCTTCAACAGTTTTACCAATCGCAACTGTATCCTCCAATTACCAATTATCATTAACTGAAAGCAATAAATCAATCATAGGAACTACACAATCGGATTTATAACATAATTACACGGAAATAACAATGAATTATAATCATTATAATTACACGTACAATGTTTAATTTCACTACAAAATATGGCAATCAGAACTGACACACCCTGTGATTATGTTAGATTGAGTCGGTGTAACGGGGGTCTGTAATAAGGGTGTAAGACAGTAGATCGTATAGTATACTAATGATCTCAGGTACGGACACCCGGTAATGTGGTGGCTGCAACGGCTATTATCTGCGCACGTTCACAAAAAGCCCGCGGTGGCGCTAGTGTGTAGTTTAAGTCCGGCTATGTGTAATTCGTGTTTGTTTATTCTGTTTAGTGAATAACTGTATACAAATATATGTAATATGAAATAAATATATAGATAAAATGACCTATTTATTAGAATACTTCATTTTAATTCACTATGTTATTAATTTTATTTATGCTTTATATATGTCTGCCAGTTAACTTTTGCATGGTGCAGAGAGGAAATTAATAAGCGCATAAATTCTACAAATAAATATAAACAAAACTCATTACATTCACATACATATTTACAGATATATGTGTTGTCACTGATATACAAATATGAATTAATTATACAAATTATTACAGTTAAAAGTTCCATACATTTGACATTACCGAATTATTAAATATCTACATGTTTACATCTATAATTCAAACAAAGAATATTTTAAGCCGTAGTTCTCTTCTACTTTGGGGCCCTACTATATAAATCCGAAATTCGAATCTTCGTGATGTTTTTCGTTTCAAAACCTACTCTGTAACATGAAATTCGAATCTTCGGATCGAAGAATGAATGATTCGAATATATCGGCAATCCGAACATTACAGAGTAGGTACATTCGTATCGTCACAAACTTTGTTCGTCCGAAGTTTCGAACTTCGTTTCGGATGAATATAGTGAGGCCCCTGGTCTTTTCGTATTTGCGCTATTAAAAGCAACCGTGGATCTTCTAATCGATATTTATTTAGCTAAACTGTGGAGACCCGTACTCCATCGCATGAAATTTCCCAACACTAAGTTTCTTAAGCCGCAGTCTCACCATCAATAGCGGTAACCCGTACGACATCCATAAAACATGTGAAAGTAAAAAATAAAAACAATATAGAAACGATGAAAACCATTGTGCCGCAACAAACGAGGTGTTAACCCGTCGAAAGTACGTGCTCTCGTTAACTTATGGCCTTTAGAACATTTTAATAGGGATAGGGACGTGTTTACCCAAGCACTGCATTTTGTTGGGTAGGTTAGACCCGCGAACACGATCTGGGTTATCTCGAAAATGTGTCGGATACACAATATTTTTGCATTCGTCAGTCACGTTTTGGTGTCGTTTATAACCAGTTACATTTCTGCGGGTTTATGGATATCAACTAAAGTCATTTTGATTGTTCATCTAATAGTGTGTGTAAGTAGTTTTCACAATCGAGTGTAAACGTTCAAAGATATTTTTACTAGAACATAAAAAATACAACATTCATATCCAAATTATATATCTAAGTAATAGACCATGTAATAAACTATTTCTTTCTTAATTCTTCATAAGTTCTATTTACAATGAACACTTTTTGAGACTTTCAATTTTTTTATAATTTTTCGTTTATTGTCCTTACAAAATTGGGCTAAAGTTTGAAAAAGAAAAACATCAATTAAATGTAAGTAACCGGAATCTACATCTATAACAGTACTCATTCAAGATCGAAAAGAAAAAAAATACGTGTCCAATTTGTATCTTAAACAAATCTTTTTGAGAGCTTACACTACAACGTTACAGATATGTTTCATTGTGCGTCAATTTATTTCTATCTAGTTACAACAAAATATATCCATAACTCTAAAGTATGAATGGTTCGAATTAGGAGAATAATGATAGTACAAAACGAAAAAAAACCTTACTTTCGTTGATTACAATGCATTCAATATTACTCAGATTAGCAACAATTGTGTTAACTAGTCACTCATTGTGAATACAGTCGGTTTAATTTCTTTATAGATAATCTTTTCAATAATCAGCATAACAATATGCGGAATGCTATGGCTGCCTGGGAGATTAAAATAGTTCGATGTTTCTATAAGAATTTGTATTTGATTGACTGATGCTTTGCGGTGGTCCCTGCCATCGCGCATTAAGATTATTTACTTTTACACTTTTGATACGCTTTTTGTACCGTGTACTGTGGGTAATTTATGCTTTGTTAAATATTAGGTTTTATTTCGAATTAGTTTCCTTTGGCCAAAAAATGTAGATATAGATATAGCATGTAGTCTCGTTCGCTCAATACTTTGCTTTAAATAGTTTTTATAAGATAATTCCTGGGATTGTGCTTTAACTATTTTTGTTAGGAATTAAACAACTCAGACAGACATGAAATATGACAGAAAGGGCTTTAATTTTTTTTTAGCATAAAATAACTTTTTGAATGTAGTATGACAATTATCTCAATGTTATGGACAGACATTCGTATTTTATATATGATTAAATAATATAAATAACGTACTCATGAAATGCCAACGAATTGAATGATACTTTGTGGTTTTAAAAGAAGAGTATGAACAGAAGAAAAAAAGTTTGAATGTAATAAGATTCCTTGGAATATGGAATCAGAAAATAAGTTGATATCAATTTGTCTATATCTCAAAGTTCGGTGTACACAAAAGGTGTAGGCATGGTTTTGTCTATTCTATAACATACCAAGTTTCCTAATGTAGTTATAGAAAACTATTTAAGTTCCTAAAATTAAAAGATTAAATGCTAATCTTTTGAAACGCATCATCTCTTTTTTATGTAACACACTTACTTATATGATATGTCTTAGGAAACCACGAAGCAAGAAGACATAAAATACAATCAAGAGATCAAATACCCTTAATATGTAAGCGAACGACTACAGAATTTATTTTCTGACAGATCACTACGTCCACAAGGTATACAAATGCTAATTACGTTCCCATGCTGACATTTACGGCTCCGCAATCAACAGTAATTAGCAACTAACGCCGAATAAATTCGACCAAATGTTATATTTCACGGTTCGTAAGTACGTATGGTTGGTCTATTACCAGTGTCGCTCTAATATACTTGATGCAAATTATCTCGCCTCGATACGATCTACGGTAGGTCGGTGATTTAGATGAATTCAGGGGCTATTTTAATTGCACCTGCTCGATTATCAACGCATCTGGCAGTTTGGTTGGAATTGATCAGACTTTGGACATAGAGGACGCAATTAAATGGAGTATCGAAAAATCAAAGGATTTTATTTTGATTTTAACTTTATAAATCTTTAATTTTTTACTGATGAGGAAATATGCCCACAACTCAACCTTAAGATTCCCAGCCACACAATGGAAAAGATCTGCATCGAGTTCTTATGTCAATTTAAACTTTTTCAGTTCAGGTTTTAATCTATGATGATAGAAGTTAGAACAATTGCCACTAACAAAACTACTATTCCATTTGGCAACTAATACATTTGTTTTTACTGTTTTTAAACAATATATGATGAAATAGATTCCAATGATTTAAAATATCTACTACACTATCTAATAAATAATTCTTCAAAATATTGACAAAATACCTGTAGCGTGTTCATATTTATTCTTTTCAAACACGACCATACTATGATTCCTCCGATCTATCAATATGCCAATGCTATGCGTAAATAAGGAACATCATTAGGGAATCGGGGACCATTACAGCTGATTGATGAGTCGGCTGGCTCGTGGGCTCTTGAAGGATCGCCTCGTTTGTGGTCGCGAGTTATCGCACATCGAGGAGGCAGCCTGGACGTTTCATTAACAACATTAGTCCTGTACCGTACAGGGCTTGATTTTATCTAACACGATCCTGTTCTGTGATGGTGGATTTTTAAGTGTTGATATTATGATTTTCTAAATGAGTTTTGTTAGTGATTTTGTATCTTTCTAATAATTTTATTTTTAACTTGCACATTAACTGTTGTCCGTAAACAGGTTGTAATTTTACTTGGACTTGTCCCGTAACTGGGTGGTTTTAATTATTTTTTTTATAATTAACATGGCAGAAAATATTATGTGATGCTATAATTACGTCTACTTAGTAAAATTACTGTTAAGCAAACTATTTTACATCTAAGAATACCTCATATCTTGTAGCTAGCTTAGGGACCAATAGTTTATATTAACAAAAACTAATTAAATTCTCAACGACAACATTCTTACTGATCTACCAGCATCTTTTGCATTCTCTGCAAACAAAGAAGCCGAAGCACTTTTCAAAATTTTCACACAAAATCCAAGTTAACACGTATAACAGAGCAACGGTATTCCACAAGACAGCGAAAACTCAATGAAATGAACAATAGTGCATTCATTATTATGTTAGAGCCGAGGCACACGCAATCGGTCTGGAAGCGGTAAAAACACCGGCTGTTACTTGAAAACGGCACTGCACACGTTGGCTAAAATCAAGATTTTCGCTAAATGTAACTGTTGACATACTAAAGAGTGAGGTATGAAAGTTATCCTTTGCCTATGAGGTTTATGCTCTTTGACAAACTGCAGCTTATTAATTTGTGTTTGATGGAATTTATCGTTGGGAGTGCGGCAAAAATCTGAAGTGTAGGTATAGTTTATTTTATTTAGATTCTAAAAGTTGTCTATACGTATTCCTATGTAATATTTAATAATCAACATTTTTGGAACTACTTAGGATTAGTGAACAATTGTGTGCTTATGGATTTCAAGTTTGAAACAGCGCGGCGGTTTGTCTGGCAGTCGATTTTATTGGAGTTGAGAGAAACACCTGACTTACATTCCTTTATTTTAATAATATCATCATATTCCGCCAACGTGGTACCATTAACTACTTATTTTAAGTCGAGAGGTACATGTCGCGCAATTGACTTACGTGGAGTAATAGAGAAACCTTTGAAAGGACGTAGATAAAATGTTTTGCTTCAATCAATTCTCCAGAAATACTTTTCATACGGTTATTTAGTGCAGGCTAAATTGATTTTTACAGCGATAGAATCGACCTGAAATACCCTGGGGATCGAGCAGACTGATAGAGAAATACGGGCGGGGTCGATAGAAAACTGCCCAGTATTGCAATCTGTATTTGTCCATATACGTTCTACTGCGGACCTTCTCATCAATCGAGAGTACGATTAAGAGGGGTTAGACCAAATGGCCATAGTTCACGTCCCCGGCTGAGTATTGATTGGCGTCGAACATTGCAATGCTGTAAGTTAAAAAAATATTTAATATAATATCAAAATTTTTTTTTCATTCCTGGTAGGCACAATATTCAAGAAACTTTAATTTCAGCCACTTGCATAAGCGTGTAATGTGTTGAGAAATTCTTGGTACTTCATGGTTCAAGCCCATTCCGACAGTACCGTATTTTAGTGTTACAACTAAATAAAAACTGGATTCTCTGTTACATTATTTGTATGATGGATGATAAAACCTGCTGCTTTTAATGTGAAACTAGACAACATTACATTTAGGATGCTTCGTTTTATTTCTTTCAATGTAGTTTAAGGACAGAATTGCGTGTAACTCAAGAGTTGGCATTAATTAGAAAAGCACGGTAAACTACAACTGTTTTTTTGTAAGTTTACGGTTTAAACGAAAATATATTTCTTTTTCACACGCGTTTGCCGACTTGTTCACGGTAGTCCCGGGTTCAAGTCCCAGGACACATCTGACTTGTAGGTGTCATGTGTATATTGACAGTCAATCATTACGTACTCTAACGATGAAGGAAAACATCGTGAGGAAATCTGTCTACCACGTCGACTTTTAAGAAAATGTTTGGTATGTAAAGTCCGCCAGTCCGCACTAGGCTAGTGTGGTGGACTATATGGCCTAACCCCTCTCAAACGTACTCTTATTTATAGAGTAGACACGTGCCTTGCAGTGGGATGTATATGGGCTGATACAGTGCACAGATTTTTTTAAAAACAGCACTTTATAGGACCAAATCACGCACAACAACAAGGACAACTACTCCACGGAAACTATCAAATAGACTAATGGATCTAGAAGGAATATTGAATAATATCGGAGCTAAAATTCTTCATTGGAACATAGCAACAATCTACCTTTACAATGCACCGCTGTCTTGTATAATAATCACAATAAGCGTGGTATCAATCAAGATAAACAAATTACCGCTTTATTATGGGAGTTTAATTAATATGTCAATCGTGAAAACTTGTATCAGGAACAAAGGTCTTTTGTGCATAGCATTGACCGAGATTGGTATAATCATATAATAATGGTAGCTTTAAAATAGAATCTAGGTATCGATAAATACTTAGACTAAAGATTTATATCTCGACGATAAATTCCTTGCGATACGCAGAAGTAATACTAGTGGTCTGTTACTCATAGTTAGCCGAACTTATATCAGTCCCAAATGTGACAGAACATATCGCCTTGATAGACATAAATTCAGTGCTGGATAGTTCGTATTATTGTATCATTATTAACCCATATACGTCCCACTGCAGAGCACGAGCTTCCTCTACCATTGAGAGTACTATTAGGAATGGTTGGGCAATATAGTCCATCACGATGGCCTAATATGGATTGGCGGACTATATTATAAATTCGCATTTAATATAACAACACAAGTTAATACAAGTAGCTCTAGAGCCGTGGTTCCTAACCTTTTACACCTCCCTCCCCTCTAGGGTGACTGATTTTACCCCTCCTCCCAAGGATCATCTCAAACAACACAAAACAACACGATTTTACAATTATCAGTTAAAAGTGTTAGGCATACATTGGTATGATGAATACTTGTGTTTGGGTGTTATTTATCTTGCTTGTATGTATTTGTCTATGTATGTATGCATATATACCATCTGCCCGATTTCCATAACACCAGCTTTAACTGGTTTACTTTGGCCACATGGCAGATCAGATGGCCGTGTGTGATATGTCCCCCGCATTTATTATTATTATTTAACTTATTATGCTTTTAAAGGTACTGCTTAGCTTTTACAAGTTTGGTAAGGCAAGCGAAGCGTTGGACGCCCGCCTACAAGGTGGACGGACGATCTGACTAAGGTAGCAGGAAGTCGCTGGATGCAGGCCGCTTCCAACAGGTCATTGTGGAGATCATTGGGGGAGGCCTATGTTCAGCAGTGGACTTCCTGTGGCTGATATGATGATGATGATGATGAATGGTATGTAGGTAGGTAGGTAGGTTTTGTTAAACTTAAGACGACTACCAGCTCATTGTTACCCCCGCAAAATACAAGTTTTACCCCTGCGAGGGTAATTACCGCCAGGTTAGGAACCATAGGGCTCTAGAGTCCCTCGATCTTTAATTTCTAGAAACATAACACTTGAAAGGAGTTTCGAACATTGTACCCACTACCTTCTAAGATTTAGCGGACAAAAACGTAACAACAAAGTGAACCTCCTTTCGAGATCGAGACTCATTATATTTTATTGATGAATAGTCCGTATTTTTTCGACACAACAACGTTTATACAATTCATTTGATATTCAGCGCAATGCAATGAAAAAGGCTTACATCAAAATATGTTAATTTCTCAGCTATGAACAAAATTACGATCCGCTTGAAACCGGATATCCACTGGATAAATCAGAAACTTAACACATTTGCATAGGTTATACTTTTCTATTACTTGATCATATTTTTAAGCCTAAAACTCCCTCTAATTTATCTATTTTAGGCTCAGCTCATTAAAGTTTAATTATTGATTTGCAAAATTCCCATAGTACGCGTCCCAACATGGCAACAAGTGTATCCATAATAGGATTGCTCGGAACACACTCGGTAGCAAATTCCGTACAAAGTCAACAGGCAGTTGTTTTTGCGTGCATACATTAAATGCCATATGCATATCGAAGAATATCGACCGCGGAATTTGCGATATTACGCAGTTCGAGGAATTTACTCATGATACACACGACGATTAATACGCACTATTTATTGTTCTCGCTTCGGTAGGCGTAGTGTATGACGCCCTCCAAACAGGTGGTGTGACGATATTCGATAGATGGCTGGTAGCGGTTGGAGACAATGGAGTGAAGATCAAGCCCAGTGGCAAGCCATAGGAAAGGCCTATGCTCAGCAGTGGACGCGGTTTTTTTATCGCTATTAATGGTGAGACGAGCCTGCCGTTCGCCTGATGGTAAGCGATACGACTGCTCATGAACAGTAGCAATACCAAACAACACCTACAAGGCGATGCTTGGGATGCCACTGCGCTTGTCATCCTGAGACATTAGATGCTAAGCCTCAATATGTCCAGTAGTTACTCCGGCTACAATTTCCTTCAAACCGAAACACAACAGTACATTTACACTACTGTTTGGCGGGAGAAATAAACATTGCGTATTTACCTACTCAGGTGGCCTCTCACAAATGAAATACCTACCACAAGTAAAATTGGGATGGATGACGATGATGATAATTGATTGTCGAGATATAAGATATTCTAACAAATATACCAAATAAGGAGGACTTATAAGCAACGAGCGCCTAAAGAGGTTAATGAGTAATGACAGTTGAAGCGAAAGAGGTTATTTCTGTCATATCACGTGGCATTACAGCTTCTGTGTACCACAATGGGATGGACGCCTGAGTTTCCGTTTGAAAGTATGGAACATATTTATTTCGGGTTTAGGTGTCGCATTGCAAAGTTAGTCTTTTATTTATACACCACATCTTGAAGTACCCATATTGCTTTGGAGTTTGAAATATGCGGAGTCCCTCAGTCATGTTGTCTTTATTTTGAATTATTTGAATAGGATTTAAATGTAAGTTCTATTTTTGACTCAGTGACAGGATCGTTTTTCGTGTGGTCATTATACAGGGTATATCAAGACTGCTACCGAAAACGAAGCCGGGTGGTAGTTTTAGTGGCTACAAACACAATGCAATTAAAATTTCGCATAGAAACGCGACAATTATTTTTTATGATTTTTTAAATATCGTCATTTTTGGGTGGTAAATCCATAGTTTTTGCTAAAATAATAATTTAAACTCTTTTATACCTTAGAGTATTTATAAATAAAAGGGTATACACTATTATTTTAGGAAAAAATGTATTTACCACCCAAATATGGCCATAGGAAAAAAATAACAAAAAAAAAATTGTCGCTTTTTTTTGCAACTTTTTCTGTTGCATTGTGTCTGAAGTCGCTTAGACTACCACCCGGCTTCGTTTTCGGTAGCAGTCTTGATATACCCTGTATAATACTGGAGAAATAACGGTACAAACAAGGCTTGTTTCTGGCGTACGTTATTATAAAAATAGTGTCATAATTAGAACTAACCAAACACCAATTAATACACCAAAAAATACTATCACTACAATACGGTACAATGCACCGCAATTTATCATTTTGACACAGCTTCATTGACTCGTTTAGTTAAGATTTTATTTGAATAACTCTATAAGGATGTAGTTTAATGAGATCTACGATACAAGTATCGGTGCCAAAAAAGTCCCAAATAATGATGTCGAAGTACGTTCGACCTTTGACCTTGACTGGCGTTTCTCCGTCACTATCTTTACAATCACGTATCATAGGTTTCATCGCGTCCTATTGTCTGGCTTTACCCAGCAAGCAATTATTGTCAAACCTTGTTAAGAACTCGATACGGAGTAACAACAAAGAAATGCGCCTTGTCCGAACGAAACCACAATAATTACAGAGGTTCGTTCACAGCGTAACGTAATAGTTTTTTTCCAAGCGGCTTAATAAAATTTAAAGAAAGGTAAATGTATGTCAATATCCCAAGCTTACACAGTCTTAGATGCAATTATAAATGTTTTGGAAGTTTATAGGATAAAATATTTTATATTTGGGTCGAGGTTGTTAAACATATGCATCACAATATAATTTTTACTATTTAGGTTTCACTAATAGATATACAAAAATTTTCGCATTATTTTTCAATACCTTCAAAGCAATAATAAGAATTAATGATATACGCTATTTAAATAATAGTCTTGGTACTTAAATAAATGTAAATTCCACAAAAATTAAATCAATCACAACATCTTTCTAAATTATACAGCGTGGATACAATCTATTAATCTGTATATTGAAAAATCCAAAAATTACTTACTGATGGTAAAAAAGGTTACATCGACGTGCCGAAATCGTTCCGAGCCAGTCGTTGGGTGTGAACGGACGTCACCAACTATAGATTGACACTTTAACCCGGCTTTTACAATAGGACATGCATTCACTTCGCCATTTTGCGTATTCTTTACAAACTTTCTTTACAAATAAATACACACAATATCTACTTTCATACATTACCTGCAGTATAAAAGGACTTCAAATGGAAGCGTTGTTTTTGATTTGATATATACGACCGTTATTTATATGAAAAGCGCTTGTACGAGTATATTTTGTTTCAGTTTTTATTTTTTATTAATTGCTAACCTTAAAAGTTGCCAGTAAAGTTAAATTAGTATTTATTTTTTAATTTTTCGCAATAAATTTTTGCTGTTAAATTCAAAACGTTTTGACCTTAGATATGCGCAATTATAATTAAAATTGGCACAGAAGTTCTTGAGTCACGGTATGATAAGAACCTCATTGAAAAAATACTTAATGTCGAAATATCTCTAGAAATTAACATTGTAAAAAGTGAACAGTTTGCGACCTTATTTATGTTTAAAATTTCATTCTATCTAAAAAACTTTCATCTACGTTTAATACAGGCAGTTAGTTCTTAGATTTAATAATAAGTTGTGAATACAGAAAGGAGACATGCAATGCCAGATGATTGATTACTATTACAAGTCTACAAATAAATGATGGAAAAGCGCTGAAAACCAGTAAAATGATCTTCGTACAAAATTATAATAAGCGATGTCAATGGAATATCGTTTATCCTGTAAATCGTTTTCCAAATGATGACATGTAGTGATACATCTAACTGTTGATGTTATGACATAAACATAAGTTAATAAATATTATGTAACATATCTTTATCTATGTCATTTCAGTAACCAAGTTTTATAAACAAGGACAATGACTATCAAAACCAAAATAATACAATTGATGTAGGCAATTATCGAAACAGTGGACATGGAATTATGAAATTCACGGTACCAAATAGAACAAACATTAAGCAGACTTTTTATACACATATAAGTCTGCTTAATGTTTTATTTGGTACCGACAAATAAATCAACCCGGTGCTATTTGAAGTCAGCATAAAAGTTGTAAAATCTACAATTTATTGGTTTTCCTAGTAACTGTACTTTTTCCATGTTACAATAATTTAAAAAGAAAACCGATTTGCGTCCACCACTTCCCTCTACAAAGCAGTTACAGTTGATGCGACCATCTGCGTACCATACGCGAGGAAATTGTGGTTTTATACGCAATTTATCGCAGTTGGCTCGTTTGTCACACTGGGATCAAGTGGTAATAGCGGACGCATCGACGTAACCAATCACACCACATCAACTTGGATACATGTCTGATTGAAGGCATATGAATAACGTTTGTATCAGAAGAAATGCTGATAATTATTTATGGAGTATTTTTTTGTTAAAAATATGGGGACTTCTGTACCTATTCTTATTTCTCAGGTTACCTAAATGGAGCTATATATTTTAACTATACAACACGCGTTTTACTTGAAATTAAACCTTTTAGAATTACTGCTGTAATCCATCTTTCTGATCAACTGCGGATTGGTAGATATCACATCATACTTTTCAAAATTTCTTGCATTCTTTTTGTATGCTGTTATTAACTGAAGATACTTTATATGTACGTTGAAAAAAGGGATGGATAAAAATACGGGAAAATTCGAAAAATCGTGAAACTTCGTGATTTACAATTAGGTTCTCTTACCACGAAGCTAGAATGTTGATGCTAAGGTTATATTGGAGCGTGTGTGAAGGGGCCATATGGAAGGAGAGCGGTAATCACCGTGCATAATCCACCATTACAGAACTAGACATCTTATGTGAATTGCGCTGATAATCGTCACTTGAGATCATTTGTTGCAAATATATATTTTATACGGTACTAAGTCAGACTCGTGCTATAAGCCTCGGCCGTAAACCATACAATGCTAGGTATAATGATGGTTACTTTGAGAGATTAGCATATAAGGTTAAAAGATTTTGAACTGTCTGAAAAAGCGGCAGCTAGTTTTTAGCGTTGTTAAATTTTTCAATTTAATCGCTAGAGATTAATCATTGTGAATTTTGTTGTTTGCTTTCGTGCGATATATTTACGTGACATGGCTAAGCTGATTTCAAGATGTTGGTAACTTTAGATGGTAAAAGCTGATGCGTCCTTCAGGCGCTAGAGAACACAGTCATCGATATCGATGATGACATTGCATTGTGTAATATTTACTTTAGTAACATTTGCGACCATTCACAACAACCATTACCTAATTCGCAATATTAAAATAGTTTCAAGATAATTGTTTAAAAAATATTTTCACAACTGAACACTTAATTGTGAAATGCAAAACATACAATTAAAAGGAAATTGGAACGTGTGAACATCTACTGGAATTGACAAAAGAATATTGCACACGTTTACATACACACCATTCTCTTTCGATAACATTTCCATTCGGCACCCATTTGGCCATGAATGGCGTATCATCTCCGAATTCAGCGCAAACCCGATTCGTTTAAAAGTAATGAAGGTCACATGTCATTTATATGGCCTGAACTTTCTTACAATCGATCGCGATGAGCTGGTAATGGATCTTAGATTAACGCTTAATTAACAAGCATCATTTATCAAACTCTTTTATGATATGGTGAGTAATATCCGAAACATCGTATATTTAAACAATATTATGACTTGTCAATGTAAATTAAAGTCTATTAAATAATTGTGAAACGATCGCCACTCGGTATTTTATTAATTTCTGATTAGCTTAATTGACTGGTTAGTCAATTAAGCTAATCAGAAATTGTCCAGGCGTCTAGGCTATGAACAATTTAGTTCAAAGTTCAGTGCCAAGAATAACACAAGATAATAAAAAAGTTTGTTTCGGTAGACATGATTTACAAGGAATTCAAAACATCAGAATTTTCCGGAGACATAAATGAAATAATTCGACATCGTATCAATTTCTACATCATGTTGTTAGAGGGACAATTGGAACAAGAAATGTTCTATTAATATCCATATTTACTTATATGACTTTGACATTTCAGATAGTCTGTGCGCAAATGGCTAAGTGCAAAATCGTATTTCTTCATTTCTCGGCCGGATTACATAGGCAAAGCAAGCATTATAATAACTTTAAGTGTGGATACACCGCTACCATGGTCGTCATTTCCTCTCGCCTACTCGTCTAAGTGACAGGGGCCCGTGGTATCGATTATTGGCTATCCTGTAGATGGGTGATGTGCTAAACCGCATACCGCAAAGGCACATGCCACCGCGTTCCAATGAATCGGCCACGCATTAGTTCCGACTGTGTGGACTGTGGAATTTAAAAAAAGCCATCCATCATTCCGAACGCGTGGCTTATTGAAAAATACGGGGTTTACTGTGACAAATATTTTGTTTTTAATTTAATGGAATTGAAATATTTATAATAAGTTATTGGAAAATATTAATATTAATACCTAAATATGATATAAGTTTTCACAGTAGTTACGATTGATAATCAAGTGCGATGCATAATATCTCCAAGAATAGAAGCTTTACAATAAAGTATAAATTTTAGCCTTATACTTACATTGACAATTGAAATTTTAAGTAATGTAATTATTAACACAGGAGTATCTGCCTAGTAGGTACTATCCAATTTACTACAAGACTACGTAATATTTGTTTACATTTTTATACATTCATATTCAAACAAAAAAGACATGTCATATATAAATATAAAAAGTGGTAGGTGGTGAGGCTCAAGACTTAAGCCACCGGCTGATAGGGATCCAAAGTGAAAAACTTCCTAACTATGCGTATTATATTACTCATTATTACCCGTATAATGTTTGACTTGCAATACTCGCAACACTTATAAATATGTAACAATTCACCCAAGTATTTTTCATCTAGAGAGCTAATCAATTTGTCAAAGCGGAACATGGCAGAAGGCATGCGCGCCGCGCATTGTACGACACCGATCGCGTGCCAAGCTAATGGTCAGTTGCGGTTGGCCATACCATCTTGGCCTTTATAATGGCCAACGTGGAGTCTTAAACGATTAGCCACGCTACAATGTTTATTGATGTAATGTTTTAATTGATGTGGCTTTGCTAATAGAGCAGATTACGCTCGGTATTGGACAAGAAGATGTCGTATTGGTATTTTCATTTGAAATTAATATCTAATTATTTACTTGCGGTTTTTAATATAGCAAAAAATGATTTCAAGCTTTTGCGTCATATTTTACATACACGGCAAACTTAAGGCCGTATCATTGAAGCATTTAGCATACAAAAAATTGCTGAAGAACCGAAGAGATGTTAGGCTATTCCTTAATTAAATATTTCCGACTATCCTACTACATGATAATACCTACAATCTACATGATAATAATAAACAGGCACATACATAGATATTAAGCACCCCACATTAAGATCAATTAATTCTTGTGTCATGGGTATCAGAAACTAAAAGCGACTTAAGACTTTTCCGTCTCACAAACACTCAAACCAGATACAAATAAAAGTATTTGTGAACCCTACAAATATTTGTCTCGGTATGAGAATCGAACCCGCGGCCTCTCGTTTCACAGCCGGCGTCTTACCAACTGCGCCATGAGGGCTGTCAAAATAATTATTCTTTTATTAATATAGTTTTTCTCAAGATCTATTGAATCGTTAATTACTGCACCACTGCTGCGGAACGTGTTGTAGCTGTGCAGAAGAAACGGCGCAAGAAACTCCCTCAGCAGGACGAAATGTATTTTTTCTTACTTTTTTTTAAAACCATATGTAGTTACGATGGTTCATATCGTAGATATCGATTTGCAAAAGGCTTACTGTATGCTACCGATGGATGCTTTGTTTGGATTCCCCTACAATTACGATCAGGTATAAATGAATGTGCTTACATTATTTGCAAATAATATCCTCAGTCAATATTTAACATTCCAATACACAAACAATGTATATCTCATGACTCAGCATTGGTGAGAAATCGGCATTTCTCTTTATTGTTTCACCGACATTGCATATCTTGAGAACATTACACAACTTTCAATTGATAACAATAATAACCGCATTTCTTTCTACGAATCAAATACAGCATTGTTATTATTACCTTCTATTTACAAGAAAAATGCGATGCAAATATTTGCTTTCTATCATAAAACATTGAAGATATGTTAGAAAAGGACAAGCTTGCGAAAAGTGTGGTTGAAAAGGCAGGGTACACGATTTCAATCATATTTTCGTTGGTTGATATTGATCCTATAACAGGTATAAGTGTAAAAATAAAAAATCTGGGTCACGATGCGAACACATAATAAGAAAATGGGGACAGGCCAATGCTATTTAAAACATATTCTATTCTTAATAATTTCAAATAGTAAACCCAAGTGCTTTAGTTATTATTCTGAGGCAAGTTCGCTTCATGTGAAAGCAATATTGACAACTCTCGCACCATTCATACGTCTGTGCAAAAAGTTTCTATCGGCACTCACTCCCCCATTTTTTCTAACGGTAGTTTTTACAGCCACGTGTAATAAATTACTATGGCATTATAAACTGCAACATTGTGAATGAACACGAGTTTACCATCTCTAATGACTTGGACAGGATGCCCCTTGATCTTGTTTTATGGGAAGATGTTATGGTTGACATAAAGCTCGTTATTAGGATACTGTAACCTCATAAAGGGGGGCTAAAGGTATAAACTCTTACAACAATGTTTAAGACACTGAAATGAAAGAGTTTGATTTGATAAGTTTTCATGTTTTACTCCTCCGCTGAAGATGTCGGAGATTTGACAATTAATTATGTTTCTCCTCTTTTCTCCGCTTGATATTTGAAGGCCATCATTACAAGCACTGATTCTTGTATTTCATGGTAATATACATTATTTAATTCACCTTACTGATCCCCTAACAATCCTGGCATCTGGCATTAAAGTAACTATACGTCTCATAAAGTGTAACGATCCACAAACCTTCAAGTTGCTTTTCTAAATGCAATAAATACACCCAACAGCAAAGACCAATCAAAGTGGTATTTTCCCAGCGGTCACGCACACAGTCTTGACCACACAGTAAGATACGAGATATAGATGTATGACAGTCTCCATGGTGCAGTTGGTTAGACGCCGGCTGTAAAACGAGAGGCCGCGGGTTCGATCCCCACACCAAGACAAATATTTGTGTGAACCACAAGTATTTGTTTGGGGTCTGGGTGTTTATGAAACCAAAAATGCTCTCGTAGCTCCTGATACACACAACACAAGACTCAATCTCAGTGGTGGGTGAGGACTATGTATGTGACTGTTGGGTGTATTTATTTATTTATATATATAAGAAACTACCACACACTATCCCATTTTACTCAAACCCGAAACAAATATTTCATCACACAAACATTTGTCGAGTTCGTGAGGGCCTGTTATTAATCGCACCAGATGCGGCTGCCAACTATTCACAATACTCGCGGATTCGAATCCCAGGGCACACCTCTGACTGTTCGGGGTCATGTGTGTATCGATAGTCAATCACCACACACTAAAACGGTGAAGGAAAACATCTTGAGGACATCTGCATCCTTACTAATATTATAAAGGTGAAAGTTTGTATGTATGTATGGATGTTTGTTACTCTTTCATGAAAAAACGGCTCAACAGATTTTGATGAAATTTGGTATAGTGATAGCTGACACCCTGGATTAACACATAGGCTACTTTTTATCCCGAAAAATGTAGTGTTCCCGTGGGATGAGTCAGGAAACCAAATATACATATTTTCTACTCTTTCAAATTCAAATTGTTGGCACGGGATGTCCTCTCCTACGGAAGGGAAATATAGTCGACGGCACGCGGGAAATATAGTTAGTAGACACGCGAAATAATATGTTCTTGATGTGGATTGGACTCAAAAACTATCTGCACCCGGGCGAAGCCGGGCCCGACAGCTAGTATCATAATAATTTGTAAAATGTTTATCCTACGTAAAGTCCGCCAACCCACACTAGGCCAGCGCGGTGGACTATATAGCCTAACTACTCTCAATCGTACTCTCGATTATAGAGGAGGCTCGTGCCCTGCAGTGAGACATACATAGGCTGATACAGTATATTTACTAAGACGCAAAACTCCTAACATAATGAGGGTGCTTATGCCAAGAAGTAAGACGTGTATGAACTAATCTCTCCTGCTCTAATAGCTTATGTTCAACATATAGCATTAGCATAATTGTACCGAGTACATTAAACCCTTTTCAATTGTTTCCGATACTTGTGTGTCTATACGTGTCCTTGCACGGACCTCACAATACTGTAATTTGAGTACTGTTTAATTGATAGTTACGACTCATGGAAGCCAGATCTGCGGAACTAAATAATATTGCTGATGGAACTTGTTTAGAATTATTATCTTTAACAAGCACGTTATTAGTGCATACGAAGAACCTAAGGGTTTCAACCGATGTATTAATTTTGTATAGTTTTATACTGATTTTCTTGCCGAGGTCTATTTAGATAATTATTTTACTGACTTTTGTATTTCAATTGGCATTAGAGATTTTATTCAGCTCATGGAGTAAGAAAGAAAGGAAGCAAAACTTGTTTATTTGTCACGACAACTTACGACGTTCATTAATATGTAGTTAATAGTAGTACTTAGTACCTATCTACTGGTAGGTTATACTAACAAAATAAAAAAGCTAGAATTATAGGTACTGAAATAATTGACGTATACATAAAAAGATAGTATGATATCATATTAGCTTGTGAGTAGAGCTGACGTTTTGTGCTCAGAATGATATATATATAGTAATAGTATATATAGTAATAGGAATATATAGTAAAAGGAAGATATATAGATAGATTATTGGCGTTATTTGAGATCATAAGTATGAGCATTACGAAACTCTGTAAAAGACTACGCTGCGATATAACTATTTCTGAGCAGATCCAAACATTAACAATTATTAGTAGTTTCAAACTAATTTAATATGTATAACCTTTATTCTAAGCTAGAGAACTATTTTAATAAATAATATCCCGCCATCGATATCAATGTTACACTAGATAAGACGTTCTTTGTAACAAACGTGTCCCACCCAAGTGCGGTGCAATGCACCGCACACGAATCAGTCTGCCGCGTGACGGCCGCGCAATAGTACGCCTCTTTGTTTATATTTATAAGTAATTTATTTTGACTTTTCCCCGTCAAACCGACAGCGAAATTTTCTGAAGTTACAATATAATTAAAGAATACAACATAAGTGATATAATATTGCAAAATAATGCCGATAATACAGATCTTTTATTTATTAATGGATTAAATATATTTTAGAGCTCGTTAAAATACAAGGTGAGCTCCTTAATCGTCTATCTCATTTCCGCGCATAAAAATTGCCCGTCGAGTGAGAGAGACGAACTATATAAGATATAGATTATTCAAGGGACATTCATATCAGAGTACCAAATAGGCATATAAACTATTCGAATACATTACAAATACTAATATGTTGGAAGAATGTAGTTGTAAATTGATTTCAGTATTTTATTTTAATCATTATGTTGTTAATTAATAACTCAAAATATGTGTGTTGTATGTATGTTTTGAAACAGTGGATAGTATTTAGACCCCATTTCTTAATATGAATTACTTACAGCCGTTCTCTATAATCTATCTATCTTTAACTAGAGATTTCATTCGATATTTCGATACAGTTTATGTTTCAGTTAACAAAGATATAGAGATATAAATATGGTGCACATTTTTAAAGATAGCTAGTTAAGACAAACCTATATTTCAATCTTAGTTTATTGAAGTGTACAATTGTACCGACATAGTAATGGTATCTTTTTTAACCTCTTGTTAAAGATAGATAGGATATAGAGAACGGCCGTTAATGGACTATTCGAACCCATTGTTATTGAAGACTTATATGATTTAAAATTGTTTTATATTCTTACGCGTCGGTTACGAAAAAAGGAGATCTCTATAATATTTTTCCAGAATTATGGGAATGGATATAAGTGGCTACCATGAGAACATACCTATATTTGTTCAATTCATTTTCGATGCGAAGATTTCAGATATGCCAAATGCGGTAGTCATTTTTGTAAACTTCTGGTGTACCATTCCTTTTGTCTATTAGTCTCGAAAAAAGTTTATCAGCTTGTTAAAAATTCATAAATGTTATTATGATAAATGTCAGACTGATTGTACACTAATTGACTGCTTGACAGACTTGTACACTTGTAAGAGTATTTAATTTTATTTAAATCATTTCCATGAATTATTCACGTAAATAAAAAAAAACATTACAAATATATTATTGCTATGACGGTATTTATACTAAGGCAGTATCTTAGGCAAAGCTATTATTGACATGAACTGTCTAATAATCTTTGATCATAATTTTTAGTATTCAAGTAAACGTAGTAGATGTCGCTACTGAGCTTTTGACAAATACGGGACAAATAGTTTCTATGACGCGCCTCGTCTATCGGTAGAATATAAGTCAATGTATCCCGCTGTGATAATCTATATATACAAAAATGAATTGCTGTTCGTTAGTCTCGCTAAAACTCGAGAACGGCGGAACCGATTTTCTTAATTTTGGTCTTCAAATATTCGTGGAAGTCCAAGGAAGGTCTAAACGGTGAGAAAAAATGGAAAAATTGCGAGGAAAAGCCAATTTTTTAATTGTTCAAGCGTGATGCGTCCAGCCAATATAGGATGATCTTTGTTTGGTTGACGGGAGACGTAAAAGACGGTCCAGCTTCAACTACCAACCAACGTAAAATGATCTATCTTTCCATTGTCTTTCATTGACGGCTGACGAAATAGAACAAAATTCAAAAAATGTGTACATTGTGTATATAATATCTAGATACGGCGTCTTTCGCGTAATTTGTTAAATGTAAAATAAAACGATGTCCATATCTACAAAAATAGCCCATAGTTTTTTGAGATTATTGCAACAGTTTTAAACAAGGTATACTCTATCGAAGCGTTTTGCCGGAGTACACCAAAATATATCTAATTATAATTTTTCGTTTTCATAAAGGAAATTGTTTTTGAATTGATACTTTTAGATGTTCTGGGGGACAAATTTAAATTCCGCATTGGTATTGTTTTCAGACTCAAGAATAAAAAAATATTGGGACGTTGATGCCGCATCTAGACATTATAATGAAACCATATGCAGTTTTATATTTTTAAATATTTGATTTATTACTTACGTCACCTGGTAAGGCAGTATGAAGGTTTTATTAATTTGTATATGTATAGATAGTCTTCTAAAATAAATAAAAATAATTCCCAGAAGCGCGTGGTTGTCCGTTGGTAACGTACCAGACGCGACTGCCAACAAGTTTACGATGGTCACGGGTTTTAATCCCAGGGCACACCTCTGACTTTTCGGAGTAATTTCTACGTTAAATAAAATCCGCCAACCCGCACTAAGCCAGCGGGGTGGACTATATGACCTAATATTATAACACACTATTTTTTTTCTCTCCGGAAGAAAAAACGAAAAATGTTGTTTATTACAATGCAATAAATTAATTAGGTATCAAAATCTTAGACTTTAGACAGTATTGATGGTAAAAAATGTGACGATACGAAGTTCGCCGGGTCAGCTATCATCACTACATAGTATAAAACAAAGTCGCTTTCTCTGTCCCTATGTCCCTTTGTATGCTTAAATTTAAAACTACGCAACGGATTTTGATGCGGTTTTTTTTAATAGATAGAGTGATTCACGAGGAAGGTTTATATGTATAATAGTACATATTATTGTACAGAAATCTATTTGTACCCGGGCGAAGCTGGCCGGGCCGCTAGTTAATCAATAAATAAATCTATTAACAATAACAATGAAATCTCATCAAATGAGATTGGAGCAACATTGTTTGATTTAATGTTGTATTGCATTAATTAATATAAATGCAAATTCTAGTAAGGAAAACAAAGACTTGATATTCAACTTTTACTTATCAGTTTTAAATATATGTATATTTGTTTGATACATCCACGAATACTATATAGCCTAAACTACTCTTAATCGTATTCGCTATTGCAGAGCAGGTCCATTCATTGCAGTGGGACGGCCATGGGCTTATACATTCACATCCATAAATATTTGTAGTTTTATAATTTGTTTACAGACAGACTATTTTCTCAGCTCTTCTGTACTTCTATCCTGACTGTATATCAAATTTAGATGTGTTGATTTCTCTTATGATAATTATAGCAATGAGCTTATACAAACAAATGTCGACAGCAAAACTTTTAATTTTCGTAACCCTATTATATCATACAGTGATTGTCCATCACAGTCATTGCACTGGTAAGAAAGTAATAAAAGAAAGAAAATATATTTATTTTGCCAAAACAAGTTCAGTTCAGATAGAATATTCAACGGCGAGAGACGGCTAAGCCGCCGGTCGACATAGATTTACCAACTTGATTGAAATCTGAAATACGCAGACTGACCCAAGTTCGTGGCACACTTACGCGGTTTACAAAGCCGGGTTTTCCGCTGTTCTATACTACAGTCGCTATACGCTCGGATTTGAATATAAAACTTCTGTTGTATCAGGTCTAGCGGGTCTAACAACAATATCATCAAAATTTATATATTCCATCATTTACAAACTTTAGACTTTTTTAAAGGTGTGAAAAAATATAATAGGTTTAAAAGCGTGTCAAAATAAATAAAGAATAGAAGATTGACGTAGATATGTCTCAGGAATTTCAATTAATATGTACTTAGTAATGCCTACGTTGAGCCGTTAGTCCTTCCGTGGGACAATGAGCGGCAAACAAAACGCTAATGGATTGTGTCAGCTTGTCAAAGATCTCAAGTTAAATGTATATTCTATTGAGTTCTTTTCGATGTCTACGACAGTTTTTAATAAGCCGTACAAATTACACGGTCTATTTGGGGGCGTAATGGACATAGTAATTATTTTTTCAATATTCTCGCACTTTATTGATGCAATACATATTTTTATTATTGTTATGTAAGTATGGCACAAACTTAAAAGTTCTTGAAAGCTCTTGTTCTGCAGTGGATATCCTATTAGCTGTAGATAATGGTTATCATCATCTGATGGTGATTATTGTGATGCCCATTTACAACAATATTTGAATAAAGTATATTTTATGGATTCGGAAATTCATATCACTGTTAGAGACGTTCAAATGTTTGATATTTAGGTCCTTATAGCGTAAGCTAAGCGAAGAATGAGACCGCAGATTAATTAATACATTAAAAAAAATGAAATTGATGTACAATCCACGGCTTGAAATAATATTAAGACGTTGTCCAAATATATGTATCATAGTTATAATTCTCTTGAATATTAATGTATTTATTTAATTCAGATATTCATCTTATTATACAACGTATGATCAGTTTTGTATAGCCAACTTTAAAAATCTTGTGATTTAGCCAAAGCTCATTATAATGGAAATTAAAACAATATGTTTAGGTTTTCTGAACTTTTTCAAGGATGTTTTATAATTCGCAAACATTAGATATTTATTTATTATTGATTAGAAAAATGGGTATGCAAAACAAATAAAACATAATAATCTTACGATAACAAATACATTTTACAGCCTTACCTTAATACAGCTCCCGGTAATCAAAGATACATGGTGTTGCACCGCCGAGAATTGATTTGAACACTGCACTGTATTTGCACTTCAGTTCACAACACAAGCAAATTTATATGAAAACCCTAGAACGCAGCACGTGCGACGCGTTCGGAATTTTACGCGAGACTGACCATAGATCGCCACTAGAGACTGCAAGTAGGCAACTTATATTGTAACTACCCACCGTTTGATTTATATTTTTACCTTATTTAAAATGCAACAACGAAAGTTTTGTGAACAGTCGTGAACTCTTGAGAATCGGATTCTCGCCACAGTGTGTTTATGAGCAACACGTGTGCATTGAATACTTTTTTCCTTATCTTAATTGATATTTTTATTTTTCATTTTTAAATCGGATACGACTTTGAATTGATTTTAGTTATTTGTGTTGTTGTTTATATTATTCTTTACGGTATTTATAAATAACTTTTGTGTTTGTTGTTATTTTAGTGTTTATTGTAACTAATTTTCAACAAGTTGGTAAGTTCATCATGAATCATGATCGGAATAAACCTCCTGACCCTCCCGACATTACTATGCCGCTATCCCCAACCTCATCAATCCCTTCTTCTTATCCCAGTAATTTGAGCCCGCTTTCGCAAATTGCGGAAGTTGCGACTAGCATGCTAGAAAATGAAAACTCTGTTTCTCATGCAAACAAACGACCGGCTAATGATGACAGACCGACAGACATCCGCCCTTCGAAGCAGTCCAAAAGCAATATCGGACGAACCAGGTATAATGCTGAGGATAGAGCTCCTTATCTAGTACATGTGTCCCGTATCGAATCCCAACCCAATTCTGGCACGTTTCTTCATCCAGTAACTTTTGGCCTTTTTCTTTATAACCAGAATATTCACAATATTGTAAGAGATGGCGTAAAAAGAATAGGAAGAAATCGTGTTTCTGTTGAGTTTACTTCTCCTCAAGATGCGAATTCATTCCTGACAAATTCAATTCTAACCAAACATAAATTTAACGCCTCTATACCGACCTTTAATGTTACTAGAATGGGTGTTGTTTCTGGAGTACCGATTGATATGGATGAAGAAACAGCAAAGAAATATATAACCGTCCCACCTGGATGCGGTCATATCCTCAAAATTAGACGTATCAGTAGGAAAGTTACCAGAGACGGGGTTTCAGAGTGGAAACACACTGAGACCTGCGTTCTTACTTTTGATGGGCAAGTGCTTCCTAAAAGAGTTTACTGCTGCTATACGTCCCTCCCAGTTGAACGGTATATATACCCCACAATCCAATGTAGAAAATGCTGCAGATATGGCCATGTGGAAGATATGTGCAGGTCCAGGCCTCGCTGCATTAAATGTGGGCAGGACCATCCTGGAAGTGGTTGCGATATATTGGAGAGAGATGCTTTTTGTGTGCTGTGCTCCGGTGAGCACTTTGCAAATAGCAAAGTATGCCCGGAATACAGCAGACAGAGAGCCATTAAAATTACCATGGCGGAGAAGAGCATATCTTATGCTGAAGCCAGCAAAATGACCCCAACGACATCGCCCTCACGTAGTTATGCAGATACTGTAAAATCTACTCAAGTCCAAGTTCCCCTCCCCCACCGCAAAACAGTTTTCCGTCAATCCAAAACCCATATACCCTTATCCCCTTCTTATGATAAAGTCGCTCATCGTACCATTGTTAATCCTCCTAGATCTTCACAGCATAATGGCTGTGCTCTCAATCCATCCTTAGACCCTTCCACTATAGATATAATTACCCAAATATTGACCCTACTCCTTTCTACAAATTCCCCTCAATACCATAATACTTCTCCATCTAAACAACCGTCCAACATTGCCCAAGAACTACTATCAACTTTAATCAACTATAAAAATGGCTTCCCCACTAATATTTCTCCAGTGGAATGTGAGGAGCGTGCTACATAAGAAGCACGACCTCATTTTCCTTCTTAACAAATTCAAGCCATTGGCTTGTGCTATGGCTGAGACTTGGTTGCTTCCAAGCCTTAGCTTCCGTGTACCACAATACAATAGTTTCAGATGCGACAGACCTGATGGCTATGGAGGTTCCGCCCTTTTAGTTAACAACCGAATCCCTTTTTTAACGTCTCCCATTGCACCCTTACTAGGTGGTATAAATATGGTAACAGGCAAAGTAGACGGCATTAACGTTGTCTCAATTTACATCGCTCACCCCGATCGAAACTTTTTGCCCATAATTAAAACCACCTTCAAAATTTAAGTAAACCTTTATTGATTATGGGTGATTTTAACTGCCACCATTATAGATGGGGTTCCGAATACTGTGACTCTTTCGGTACAGGTTTAGTTGAAATTTTAGATGACCTTAATCTTTGCATCCTTAACAATGGCTGTTCGACTCGTCGAGTCTTACCCGGCCAACGAAAAAGTTGCGTCGACCTCTCCATTTGTTCCCCGGATATTGCTGCATCTGCCTGCTGGCAATGCACAGACCTGACACATGGTAGTGATCATTACCCCATAATCATCTCCTTTGCTCATCGAACTTACTTAGAAAATACATGCCCTCCGTTATTAAAGTATAATTTATCTGATCCAGACTGGTCCAAATTTGCATCACTTTTAGAGTATAGAATCACTGGATTGCCTAAAATAAATGACTCAAATTTTGGTAACATTAATAACTCTCACGTGAATACTTGTTGTGAGCAATTCATACAAGCCCTACATTCCTGCGCGGACTCCTGTTTCCCAACTAAAAATAGTGGCAGGTTCAAAATCCCATCCCCACCCTGGTGGGATCAGGAATGCACTTCAGCTATCAAAGAACGCAATAATGCAGAGAGGAAATACAACTGTGATATGAGCACCCAAAATTTGTTGCACTATAAGCAGGTATATGCAAAATCTAAAAGACTTTTACGGAGAAAGAAACGCACTGGTTGGGCGAACTTCTGCAACACTTTGTCACCCTCAACACCTCATACTGTAGTTTGGAAAAGAATAAATAGATTCCGATCTGGATGTTCTCCTTCACTTTCCTCTACTATTTCCAGGGAGATTGCCGATCTGTTTTTTGATAAAATAGCTCCCCCTTATGTACCTACGTTACAAGAAGCTAAAATTCCCCCCGTTTTTACATCCGAAGACCCATATGATAATCCATTTACAATGGCAGAACTTGATCTGGTCCTCGGTAGTGTTCGGGACTCTGCTCCCGGTGCTGATGGAATACCTTACTCTTTTTTAGTTCATTCTGGCATACAAGCAAAAACATATTTTTTGAAATTATTAAATTTTTCTTATTATAATGGTCTAATACCAAAGCATTGGAAGCTACAAATTATTATTCCCATCTTAAAACAAGGCAAGCACCCGGATGATCCTAGCAGCTTC
Organism: Hyles vespertilio; assembly: GCA_009982885.2. Lineage (NCBI taxonomy): Eukaryota > Metazoa > Arthropoda > Insecta > Lepidoptera > Sphingidae > Hyles > Hyles vespertilio. Next base: position 9,091,710 of record CM042822.1, on the reverse strand, counting down.
AGACCAATCGCTTTGTCATCGGTCCTGGGGAAAATTATGGAGCACCTAATCAAAAACAGGTTAGAGTGGATTGTGGAGTCGAGAGACTTGCTTCCAAACTCTCAATTTGGATTCAGAAAAGGACTCGGTACCATGGATAGCGTCGGAGTGTTAGTTACAGATATTCGACTCGCCCTTTCCAGAAATGACTCAGTAGTTGCTTCCTTTTTAGACGTATCTTCTGCATATGACAACGTCCTCCTTCCCACTCTCAGGCAGAAAATGCTTCAGCTGAGATTCCCGGCAAGGATGGTTCAATGGATATGCCTTATGCTTACGTCAAGGTCACTGACCCTAAGAGTTCCTGGTGAGCAATTCGATCAAAGATTAACATGGAAAGGTCTACCTCAAGGGTCCGTGCTGAGCCCAATTCTGTATAACCTTTATACGGCGGATATTGGGACATGCCTTAATTACGATTGCCACATCCTCCAATATGCCGACGATCTGGCTTTGTACGTAACTAACAATTCAATCCATGATGCAGCGTCTTCCCTTTGCCTCTCTCTTCAATCCCTGAATCGTTGGCTTCTGAGACATGGCCTGAGTCTTTCACCCCAAAAAAGTTCTGTAGTCATATTCTCCAGGAAAAGGCAACTCCCGTCGATACAAATAGATTTAGACGGACATGCTGTACCAATTGTCTCTAAGGCCAAATTTTTGGGAGTGTATCTGGACTCCAAACTAACTGGCGTAAGCCACATCAACCATTTAGTTAGAAAATGTGAACGGGTAATTCCTATGCTGAAGGTACTAGCTGGTGTTTGGTGGGGTGCACACCCCTTCACAATGAAAGTGGTTTATAATGCTCTAGTACGTAGCATCATGGATTATGGTACGTTCCTCATAATTCCATGCAACAAGGGAGCGCTAACTAGCCTGGATAAGCTGCAAGCTAAATGCCTCCGAATTATATCTGGCTGCATGAAGTCCTCTCCAATTAATGCATTACAAGTTGAATGTTCAGAGCCGCCGTTATCCTTGAGAAGACAATGTCTTGCCACCCGGTTTTGGAGTAGAATCTGTGGCAATGTTTCCCATCCCCTGTATGAAAAAATTACAAAATTAGATCGAGTTTGCACTGAAACTACTTTTTGGATCCGTAAAGAAATTCCACTTTACCTTCAATCTTATCGCTCCTTTAAAAATTTGGAGGGCTCAATAATACAGTTAAATAAACTCCCACTTTTTAACTGCGAATTTGAAATTCTCCACTTTAAACCTGAAATCTTCCTAGATATTGGCTTTTCTAAAAATATGGTGTCAGCGGATAGGATCTTCAATGCATTGGTTGGAGAACGCTGGCATGATTTTCAAAGATTTTTTACCGATGCATCCAAGTTTACATATGAGGATTATACAGGTGCTGCCGTATACTATCAAAACTCAAAAATTATTATGCAATTTAAATGCCCTAAAGAGTCCTCAGTTTATACAGGAGAATGCATTGCTCTCCTAGAAGCATGTAGCTTTATAGAATCCCATAACATCAATAAGGGTGTCATATTCACCGACTCGTTGAGTTGCCTTAAAGCACTTTGTCAAAACCCTTATAAGGATAAACTTTATAGCTCACTGATTCTGCAAATTAAAAAATGTCTTTACTCTTGTTCAAGAAAGGGCTACACGGTGCATTTGACTTGGATTCCGAGCCACTCAGGTATAGAGGGTAATGAGTGTGTAGACAGGCTGGCCAAGAATGCAATTTCTTCAGCATCATCTGATCTGAAGCATTTTGTCCATTATAACTACGATTTATTAAGCCTTCCTCAAAGGACATTGTTGTCTTTATGGCAGGACCATTGGAACAATTCTGCAAAGCAAAAGGGCAAATATTACTATGCTATACAACCAACCATACCATCTAAACCTTGGTTTTTTAAATTTAAAAAAGTGTCTAAACCTGTCATATCTACAATTTCCCGAATTCGTATAGGCCACTGCTCTTCCCCTGTATTCTTGAACAAAATTCGGGTTCGGGATTCTTCCCTATGCGAATGTGGGCTGGACGATGGTAGTCTGGAGCATATTTTCTTTAATTGTTCTAGAAATACCTCCCCATTCGATCTATACGGTCATTTAACATCATTGAACATTCCCGTCCCTATTAACCTTCCTTGTCTTTTAACCTACTCTTCCCCTCGACTCTTCGAAGCTATGATTACCTTCATAAGTTGTAACGCCATCAGACTGTGATACTGAAATCCGGTCTGTGCTGTATTGTGGTATACCCATGTTATTCAATGTTTTAACAACTATTTATATGTCAATGTTTTATTTTAATATATATACTACATTACGTGTGATTGTGTTTGTTTCAGTATACTAACCACGACGCCACAATTTTATACGTAAAGTTCACTGTCGAATCAATTTTAATGTTGTAGTGGGTAGTTTGCAACAAATAGTGATAGCACACACGTATTCTCATCGCACATCTGACACTGGCAGAATTGTCGACATCGGCATATATTGCCATAAAGGAAAAAAAAAAAAAACTCTTGAGAATCACCGATCAATTGTTCCATTATTATAAAAAATTAAAGCACGTTATCTACATATATTATTTAAAAATATATTAATTGGAAATAATTCTAATTCAATAAGTATTTCACACGCTATAAACAAAAAGTATTCCGATACCGGGAATCGAACCCGAGCCTCCTGGGTGAGAGCCAGGTATCCTAGCCACTAGACCATATCGGAGATGTCTAAGATCAACAAATTTTTGATTCGGTGACCATTGCGCTCTTGGCCATCTTCATAATATGAAAGATACATAGAGCATGCTTCTATAGGCCATATCGTCCACCTCGGTTGGCGAACTTTACTTATTACTTTTTATAGAAATTCTTACACATCGCCGCGCCGCGGTATTTCTTTACGATATTTTTTCTCGCCTTTATAAATATTAAACAAATTGTATGTTAAAAATATTTACATTTATTTAAATATGAATATTAAATTAGCTGCTACGTACAATATGCTTCCAAAACACTTGCAACATAATGTGTAATATTTACAGAATATCGAAAACAAATTTAAGGAACGATAACAAAATGTTTACGTAGAAATCACTTAAAAGAACAGATAAACTTTTAAAAGGCACATAAAAGGACCCATCACGGAACGAATAAGCTACTAAGTACCCCTTACACGCAGTTATCGAATATCATAAAATTCGAATATCTTCAGAAAGGTTGCAAATTTTTAAGTAAGGTTTAAAAGAAAAGGACTTTTAATAATCACTTTCTGTGTCTGTATTACCCTAAGTACGTCCATTGCACATTGACAGCCTCCGTGGCGCAGTTTCGATCCCCGCAGCGAGAGAAATGTTTGTGCGGCCCACAAATATTTATTTCGGGTCTGGGTGTTTGTGAGACCGAAAAGTCTCTCGTAGTTCCTGATACCCACGACACAAGACTCGATCTTAGTGTGGGGTCAGGACTATGTATGTGACTGTTGGGTGTTATTATATTATTATTGCAGGGCAGGCGACTCCTTTATAATCGCGAAAACGATTGAGAGGCGTTAGGCCATATAGTCCACCGTGCTGGCCTAGTGTGATTGACTATCAATACCCACATGACTGAAATATCAGAGGTGTCCCCTAGGATGTGAACCCGCGACCACCGCGAACATGTTGGCAGCCGTGTTTGATCCATTACCAACACCACGAATTTTGTCATGTTAATTTAATTTTATACAGGACAAAATGATAATAATGCAGGAGACGATAATTTCAGTGTTATCCAGATAGCCATTTTCGGTGGTCGAAATAACCGAAACGAGGTACTGTAGTTTGGTTACTCTTTCTCTTTCTCTTCAGCCACAAGAAATCCACTGCTGAACATAGGCCTTTCCCGGGAGCTCCACATCGATCTGTTGGAAGCGGCCTGCATCCAGTGACTTCCTGCAAACCTTAACCTTTTCCTGTTTGGTTACTATGACGGTTTAATACCAGCAGTTATGGTGATTGTTAAAAGTGGGGAGATGAATTTTTTACCACCATTATTTGAGTTCTTACAAAGTTTTTTCTTCATTCTCCTTTAATGGAGGCAAAGGGTTCTAGTGCATACAGCCTCGTCATTTAGAGTAAATTCCAGTAGATTCTAAGAGTTTAGATAATTTCACGCATCGAACGAAACCCTATATCAAATCGTTCTTAGTTTTGAGCCTAAAACATATTATTCTAATGCTCTATATATAAAAGAATTGTTGAATATTTATTAGGTTTCCAGGTGGTCAGATTTGGTGCAAATGTAAAAAAATTGGGGTATTTACAATAATTTACATTTAATATGCAAATTCTTTGATAAAACATTCGCTTGTATTATACGAAGCTTTGACCTTCGCTTGAAAACTATACTCGTGTCGTAATTTCTTCATACACATTTTTTTGTTAATATGTTTCATCTTTATATTATTTTTTATGATCATTACGCATGTAGCTGGTGTAGTAAGAGAGATATTGTCGATGTTATTAGATCCTTACGAGTGATAGGAAAAGCAACAACATTTCAGAAGTCGAGAAAATAATTATTTCCTTCATGTTTAAATATAATATCATATAAATACCAAAATTTATTAAGTGCGTGGTGGCCTGTTGGTAAACGGACTAGACGCGGCTGCCCACATGTTCACGGTGCTCGCGGGTTCGAATCCCAGGGCACACCTCTGACTTTTCGGAGTCATGTGTGTATTGATAATCAATCACCACGCACTAAAACGGTGAAGGAAAACATCGTGAGGAAACCTGCATACCATAGCGATTTATAAGAATACCTATGGTATGTAAATCCGCCAACCCGCACTAGGCCAGCGTGGTGGACTATATGGCACTCTCAATCGTATTCTCGATTGTAGAGTAGGCCCGTGCCCTGCAGTGGGACGTATATGGGCTGATACAGTTACAGTTACCAAAATTTAATAATTGTGAATATTTTTAGCGTATTTAAATTAGAAGTTAATATGTAAAGTCCTTTTCGTAGGTGTTATGATTTTACATATTTAAAATTATGGTGAAACCCTTTTTCACGTAGATTTAACATCACTATATAAAAACTACTGAGAAGCATACCGTATGATTTTTTGTGTGACCTATACTATGTTGTTATCTCGAGCGGTTTAATTTCTAAAAACTTTTAAATTAAAATATATCATTTATATGAATTTCGCAGGAAATTAAACTTTTTTTATTAATTGTTTAATAAAACTTATATTCATTGAAATTCTCATAATTTGCATACCTTATGTCTTCATCATGGCGATTATGCTACTTTGTTGTTATCTGTAAAGAAGTAAAACTGAATTATAGCACTTGATAACTTCATTAAACATTTCTTGTATTTTTGTTTTTTGTTCAACTTTTATTATAACATGCTTGGGTGTATTTCTAAGCTTCTGAACGTCAAGGTATTTGAATTTTACGAATGAGTTACTAGGCCTAAACAAAAAGGCCACATTTTTCTTAAATGTTATGTAATAGATCAACTTCTGATTCTAATTAAAATTTTTTCCAGCTTTATTTTTAAAACGTATTGACAATCAAGGTACTATGAATTGTCTCATTTTTTCCCATCATAGAGGAAACATATATCGTAAACACTATCTGCAAAAATATCGTAATAGTTTACAAAGGAAATGAATTCTATGCCAAAGAACAAGTATGGCGTACTAAAGAAAACAAGTTTATTGGCTTTTTTCTAATTAAACATCTGAGTAATAAATAAATACACGTCATAAACGGCTCATTTAGTTTATTCTGAACGGGCAGTAAAAGCAGTTTTGTGTACATGTTAAGAGAATATCTCAGGATCTAAAGTACTGCGAGTCCATTTCGAATGCTCTGTTGAGTATATTTTTTTATAACAAGCGAGTGAAATAATCTGCGTGTTGTTTTAATGCTTTGTAGACACTGTACAGCCTATCTGTTTGTGGGATTTATTCTTTGTATCTTTTTTTAGCAGGTCTCTCATAATGATTTCTTAGGTTAACGCGAATGTTACTCATTAAAATAAAACTATTATTTACGGATTTTATCACGGATTTGGATTTCCAAATAATAGTTTAAAATAATAGTTTTATTTCAATGAGGTCTCTCATATATGAGAGGCCGCTTGGACGGTACCGCCGCAATGTCTCTTTCTCCCGCTAAACAGCATTATAGATAAAGGGCATTGTATCCAAGGTAACTACTGGATAGGATGAAATTAAATTCTTATGCCTCAGGATGTTGAGCCCAGTGGAATGCCCAGCATTGCTTTGTGATTATCGCTTACCCTCGAACGAATGACACGCTCGCGCTCGTCTCGCTATTCAACGAAATAAACAAAAATGAAAGCTGTTAAGTTCTCGTCTTTTTAGTACAATAGATTTAGGGTAGACAGTATGAGACGTGCGGATGTCACTGGCTCTACGGCCAAGCGTGCTTGCTTGTACAAGGTGGCACTTCACTTTTCTGTACCTAGTAATAGTCCCAAAGTTCACTGTTTTAATCAATTTATTTGGGATTACTACGTCTTAAATGTTTTCAATTGTCTTGTCTAATACCAATAAATTCAATGAAATAAATAAATACACCTATAACACTCATCTTCTTAAGTCTGCATATTTATCGATCTAGAATTCACAAACAGAACCTCAAGGTTGACTAATAACTAAATTAATACAGCGTCAAAAACAAAGGTCTCATAAACGAATCACGGAATAAAAAGTAAACATCGCTCACAGTTCATTCACTTAGAGCATATTAATTGTAGCCTGACATAAGTTGAACAAACTTGAGCTCAACTATTTAAGGTGTATTTTTGTTGAATGTCGAAGGTACGACGCGAGTGCGATATGGTACAATGGTCCGCGCCGAAGCGTGCCATGGGCATAACTTCCTGGTCTTTTTAGACATATGTTCTTATGAAAAATGTTATAATTATGCTAATGAGCTAAATGAGAAATTATAGCAAAACATACAGGAACTTGAGTTCCATTAATCTCTGACCAGAGTATGATCAGTTGTGGATAAAAGTGTATGGCTACATTATTTGTATCTTGTTTTATATTGTCTCTAAAACAGTTATTCTTTTTTTTCCGTGTACAACAAAGAATTTAATAAATAAATAAATATTATTTTTAAAAAAGAAAGTCCACAGCTGGGGTCGTCATAGTGGGGATATTTAGCCGAGATTTATTCAATTTATATAAATTATAATTATATACTGTATCAGCCCATATGCATATTTCCCACTGCAACCTACGGGCCTACTCTACATTCCAAAGTTCGATTGAGAGTGGTTAGTCCATATACGCCTGAATACTGGAACGCAACTTAAATATAAGTACTACGTTAATCCGGCTTAAATGTACTGGCTAAGTGGGCCGTCTTATTATTTGAATGCGTTTCAGTGTTCGGGCGATAGTCTATCATGCTGGCGTAGTGCCGGTTGGAGGACATTGTATTTTTTTAATAAATTCAATGAGCTAGAACCTAGACGAAGTGTTATTGGCATTAAATCATCTTAAATAATATACATATAAAGATCCGTGCTAATTAAATTTATATAACAGCACCTTTGACCCGATATTTTAATAGAATAACCACTCAATAAAACCACAGATAATATTGGATATTAAAGGTAAACAAAATGTCAAACTGTTTAGGTCCATGACAATTATGACTACGCTACAAATGGCTATAAATAGCACAATACCTATAACAATGTTGCTATAAAAATATGTTGTACTAGTTATACATATATGTCAATATAAGCCACATTGCCGATGACATGTCTTCAAATTATTATTCATAACATTAATATCATATATTTTTTTTATTGCAGTGAATGGCGAGACGAGCATGCCGTTCGCCTGATGGCGAACGGCATGCTCTGAAGCGATGCGACCGCTCATGAACAGTAGCAAAACTAAACAACACCTTGAATTACAAAGCAATGCTTGGCATTCCACTGCGCTCGCCATCCTGAGACACAAGATGTTAAGTCTCAATATGTCCAGTATTTACTCTGGCTACAATCTCCCTCAATCCGAAACACAACAGTGCACTTGAACTGCTGTTTGACGGGAGAAATATACATTGCGGTAGTAACCACCCAGGCAGCCTCTCACATATGAGAGACCTACCACCAGTAATTTGTAATATAATAAATTAATACAACTAACAGTATGACTCTACCTTGAGTCGTGGATACCAGAAACTATGACATACTTTTTGGTCTCACAACACTCAAACGCAAATAATTAATATTTGGGCCACAAAAACATTGTTTCAGTGCATGGATCAATGCTGCGGCCTCTAGTTAAAAACCGGAGCATAACTGTGCCGAAGGCTGTGAAATAAGTTTGCGTATATCAAAAGCAATTTACTGAAACTTAAATACTCTTACAAAGCTAAACCAATGAAACCCTAACCTCCGTCAATTAACGTAAAGCTAACATCTCTGAAATCCATTACGCAGTAGGTACCGAGGCGAGCCAAAGAACCGCAGCCATTTGAAGCGAAGGGCATCGTATCACGCTAATATTGCGTAATAAGCATGCTCATCGTTGTAAATGAGGGGTACGCTGTGTGGTTCCAGTGGCTACGGTCAAGAGCCTGAGCTGGAAACGCCGTCACGTTGGTACACAACATCTGCCAACATTCAAACATGATCAAATAGTGACAGGAAAAAGGTAGAGGTAGGTTTCGATGTTCTCTTTTTAAATTTGACATTTACGTCTTGAATTAATTGAAATATGGATCGTAGAGTGTGAACATGCATATTTATGTTATGCTTGGCAAAGCACGTGTCCAGGTTTGAACACATTTTTTAAATAATAATAAAAACGTGGTTAGGAGTTCAATCTAACCTCTTTTCTATGTAATGTAATCCAGGTAGAGCATCCTTGTTTTTATTATAATCACGAGAGTTTGTATGTATGGATGTTGTTACTCTTTCAGGTAAAAACTACTGAATGGATCTTACTGATATATACTGGTATAGAGGTAGGTGACACCCTTGATTAACAAAAAGGTTACTTTTTATTCCGAAAAAAGCAGTGTTTCTGTGGGATAAGCAAGGAATTAAAAGTATACATATTTCCTACTCTTTTAAATGCAAAGGAATGCCACGGGACAGAATAGGACAGGACTGGATAAACAGTATTTTGTGTGACATTGACAGTTACATTGAGATTAAATATAAAACAGTACGTGTAATAATATGTTGTTCATGTGGAATGGAATTAAAAAAGTATCTGCACCCGGGCAAAGTCGGGCCCGGCCACTAGTATAGAGATATGTCTGCAATGAAACTGGGCATTTAAAAGCAATATCCGAAACGCGAGTCATAAAATTCGTGATTCACTTTAGTGAGTTTTCCATCTGTTTACGGTGGTCGCTCTCTAGGTTGATACGAGATAAAAGATTTTACCCACTTTTGAAACTCTTATCGAAACATATACTCGTAATTGTGCAGATTTAATCACAATATTTTCTTTCACAGTTCATGTCTCTTATCATAATATATTTCGATTAAAACTAATATGGAAAGCGACAGGTGTGTGCTCTGCTATCGAAATAATATATCAAAATTCGGAACAAAACTGCAAAGATATCCATCATATTAAGTTACGACCCGTTTAATTTAAGCCTTGACTTTTAGGTCTTGGTACAAATATTTTGACAGTCTTTTCATTACCATATGACAGATTTATAACCAAATGAAGTATTATTTGTCATCGGTTGATAAATGTATCACAATAATTTTTATGCGAATTTACTTATATTTATTTCAAAAGAGCTTAAATTCTCAACTGATTTTTTTATTGCTATAAATGGCAAGAAGAGCTTGCCATTCAGTAGTATTTTATATTCCATTGATAGTAAGCAATACAACTGCTCATGGACAGTTGCAAAACGAAACAACACCATGAATTATAAAGCAATGCTTGGCATTCCACTGCGGTTATAATCCTGAGACATAAGATGTTTAGAAACGACGGGAAGTTAAAAAATGTAAAATTATACCAAATCCGCTATAAAATCCGTAAATAATAATTTTATTTATGTTAAGTCTCATTATGTCTACAACGTCCTTCAAACCGGAACACAACAGTGTATTTACACTACTGTTCGGCGTGAGAAATAGACATTGTGGTGGTACCTACCTAGGCGACCACCTACATATGAGAGACCTATCACCAGTAAATCTGTACTTAAAAAGTGCAAAACTAACCAGTTATCTTTCACATCAAATCTATCTGCATAAACTGTGTTCAAACGAAATGGTCCTAATTTCATTTTTATGTGTGTTAAAAAAGATTTGGCTCACGATTTCACGACTGACCTGCCTAAGGTAAAATAATTAGCAGAGTTAACAAGACATTTCGTTTTGGAAGTGATATAACGTTGCATTGCTTATGCTTATGCATGACTTGTGAATCAAATCCACTTTAAGTTTCGCATCCCTTGAATATTGCTAATAACAATAACAATTGAATATTAGTAGATTAAATCGATATAGGTTGAGATAAATTACAAAAAAAATATTTTCCTGATTGATTCTTAAAAAAAACTCGCTACCTTGGTTTTCAAATGATACATTGCCAAGAATGTGTTACAAAACGTGACATTCCAATACAAATGTTTACAAATTAATTCATAGATTTTGTTTTCGTCACCGTTATCGAAAGGTTTTCGTAGTTGTCCATCGGAAAGGACATCGCTAATCTATATTTCATTATAATTAATTTGTTTGCCGATTAAATTTGGAAGAACCAATGTGGAAGCTATTTGATAAAGCGATATAGTGAGTTTTTGAGACAAATATTTGTGTGAACCACAAGTATTTGTTTCGAGTCTGGATACTTGTGACGCCGAAATGTCTCTCGTAGTTCCTGATACATACTACACAAGACTTGATATTAGTGTTGGGTCAGAACTATGTACATAATACATAAGCTCGCCCTTATATTTGAGAGAGGAAGAACTAACACCAGTATTATTATTTACGAGTTATTCGCCTATCCCATTACCGTTCAGAGATGTGATGAGATATAGTCCTGACCACAACCTCTTACTGATACTAAAGATTGAATCTCTGCATGTCTCCGGGAAAGTAAATAAATAGGTAAATACACCTAAATGTCACAATAGTTCTAAACCCATACTTGGATCTAGTCTTGTGTCGTGGGTATCAGAAACTACGTGATTTTTTTCTGTCTCACAAACACCCAGACCCGAGACACATATTTGTGGGTCTCATAAATATTTGCCTCGGTGCGGGGATCGAACCCGTGGCCTCTCGTTTCACAGCCGGCGTATAACCAACTGCACTACGGAGGCTGCCAAAGTCTTCTCTCGTCACTACGTGGTATTATTTTTAGTCATCGTAGTAGAATTAACCTTGGATTAATGAGTCTGTTATCCGGGTTTGCGATGCATCTATAATTTATATTAACATAATATGCAATCTTTATGTGCGTGGTATAAGTTGTTGACATTTTAGCTATGAGGTATGTAAAATTTAATTAGCTGCGACCTGTGGTTGCGACTAATTAGCCAAATTAGATTCATAATTAATTACTTTATTTTTAATTTGTTGGTCATTTTATCGTTAGTGTTGAAATCTGTTTATATACATATAAATAGATCTCAAACTATGTTCAACATGACAAATTGTATTCATACATACATAAATTCACGCATTCTTCCCAAGAGGTAGGCAAAAGTGCCAGGACACCCACGCTTCGTATTGTGTGTTTCGTTCTATAACGTGATAGGTAGCGAGCCTATTGCCATATTAAAATTGAAAAATCCCAAATCACCTTAACCGACCCGGGATCCGAAACCGAAACCTCAACTTTGTAACCGTACCGTAGTACAACTACGGCACCGCGGCAGTCATGACAAATTACGGATATAATTCAAGGCCATTCAGCTTTTAAAAGGGCAATGTTAGGTTTTCCCTTGCAAGATCGAAGCAGAGATCATGAGAATCTTATAAAATGGAATGTTGGCCAATACAATATACTATAGTGGATTAGGGAATTGAAGCAGCAGTGGACGGAGCAAATATGACGCAAATTTACCGATATGACCGAAATATTTTAACAGAAAACAAACTATTAATCTAAGAGCTAATTATCATCATCGTTGAAATAAAACTATTATTTACGGATATTATCGCAGATTTGGTTTAATTTTTACATTTTTTGAGTTCCCGACATTAAACCAAATCCGTGATAAAATCCATAAATAATAGTGTTATTTCAATGTGTAACATTCGCGTAAATCTAAGAAACCATTATCATCATCGTCTTTGATCACTAGAGCCTTTTCCATTTGGGGAAGAAAAGTATGTAAGATTATTTAAGACTAGTTTCACTTAAAAATATTTTAAGTATTTAAGGTATTATTGATCAAGCCTGAATATTGGTTTTATTCGTCAAGTGCTTTTTATCAACCATTTTTGTATAAACTATAATATTAAAATTAAATTTATTACAAAAGTATTTTCATCTTAAGAAGTATTTAGAAGATACTTATTTTGTATCTAGTATTTCAGATACAATTTTCGAAAGTATTTTGTATCTGGTATCTGAAATACTTAATTTAAAAGTATCTTGCATTTTGTATTCCAGATACTTTGTAAAGGGTATTTTGTACATCTCTGCTTGTAACGGCGTGGTATGAACTTATAAATATAATATTTTTATTTTTATTAACCGTCAAATTTAGTCCAAAGTGATAAAATTTAACCTAAATTTACATATTATTTAATTTTTTATGATGTTTTATTTCGTAAGTAGGGTAAATAAATAAAATTGTTCGATAATGTATTTACATTTGCTGTCTTTGCATTTGCAACGACACTTCAAAGTTACGTCGTCCGTTCGATTACAACCTTTCAGGAACGCATTCTCTGAGCGGCCGGATTATATATTTCCCGCGTGCCGTCGACTATATTTCCCTTCCGTAGGAGAGGACATCCCGTGCCAACAATTTGAATTTGAAAGAGTAGAAAATATGTATATTTGGTTTCCTGACTCATCCCACGGGAACACTACATTTTTCGGGATAAAAAGTAGCCTATGTGTTAATCCAGGGTGTCAGCTATCACTATACCAAATTTCATCAAAATCTGTTGAGCCGTTTTTTCATGAAAGAGTAACAAACATCCATACATACATACAAACTTTCACCTTTATAATATTAGTAAGGATGTAGCAAAAGGTCTGATATTTTTTCCTTCCTAGACTGACTCGGTGCAGTTGCACTACGGTACCTACTTTGATAAACAATAATTGTTGATCGAAGAGTACCATTCCAATACCTCCCTCGGATTAGGATCCCTTGTCGAGCAAAGCGATATTGGATTTTTCTATCATTATAGGCTCAGAGCCTAGAACTTGTGCTCGATATGGTAGGCTCGCCCCCTATCATATAGTGGGACCAAATACGCAAGGTTAAACGTAGGTGCCTTGGTAACACCTCTGCCTACCCCTTCTGGGAAAAGGCGTGAGTTTATGCATGTATTTTTTCCTTACACTGTGTTTAGGTATAATGACTTCCCTGTGCCTGATTATAAGTTTATTGCTATTCAGATGTAATCATCACCTATCGAGAGACGATTAGGTAACTAATAGCAAAATAGTTTAGTATATGTTTTAATGAAGCTCTTTGAACCCTTCATTTAATTTATATTTATAAACTATAAAACTTTAACAGGTTATTCGAAATATTTAATATTGAACACAGGAAAATATAAATTGAAGCAATAGCTTTAAATGTATCTTCTTTTTACTGGTTTCTCATTCAATGAATTTGTATTAAAGTTAAATTGTAGTTAATTAAAGTCATTTGTAAAATTGTGTCTCGCTACAAAAAATAATTTACTTTTTACAGAGCAACCACTTGGCTATTTTTGTTTCAATAAACAACATATTACATATGTAGGTCTTTTCCCTATATAAAACACTCCGAGCACTTGTGCAAGTACTGTAGGTATTTAGAACTCATCAGAAGACACCAAACGTTGCACCACAATCTTATATAAGCATTGGAAAGTGCAGATCTATTTGTAATTTTAGTTAAATTGTACATCAGTATGCTGCAGAATGAGTGTAAGGCTTTCTTTGCTATTAGTATGCCCGCGTGTCGGTGCAAGTTATTTCGTAACTCAGATAATCGGTACCTGTATCAGAATATTTTCTCTAAATGTATTTACGTTACGTGTTATGTTTGCGAAAATCTACCAAAATAAATAAAGCACAGCGCCTGTACTGATCGTGCTGTGAACTAATCTGATACAAACCTTATAAAAAAGCGATGGGATGATGCAGGTCTGTTTTGTTGTTTAGTTTTGCTGATTTAGATACGGATCAATTACCCCAAATTCTGTTTGATGGTTGTCCTATCCCATTCAGTGATACTGTTAAGAATTTGGGTGTAATCATCGACAAAAACCTATCCTGGAGTCCCCAATTGCAACAAGTAAGTCGCAAATTGTTTGCTGCAGCGGGGTCCTTGCGGAGATTGCGGAATTTCCTACCGATTTCCACGAAAATTGCGCTGGTTCAATCTCTTCTTTTCCCCCTCCTTGATTATGCTGATGCTAGCTACCTCGACCTCACCGAAGCCCAAATGGAAAAACTTGAGAGACTTCAGAATTTCTGCATTATTTGGTCTTCGCAAATATGACCATGTTACCGAATATCGTATCAAACTCAAGTGGCTATCAATACCCTTTTATACGGTATCTTGTACAATCCCTCCAGCCCCCACTATCTTAAAAACCGTTTTAAATTCCTCGGTCAAACTCATGCGCGAATTCTTAGATCAACAGAGAATTTGATCCTAGATATTCCCAATCACAGCACATCATTTCTAAGCAAGTCCTTTACAGTTCATGCTGCTCGCTTGTGGAACGAATTACCATTGTCTGTCAGACAAGCTAAGACATTACCAAGTTTTAAGAGACTTGTTAAGATACATTATCTCTCACTGCAGTAACGTATTATCCTGTTATATATATATATATATATATATATATATATATATATATATATATATAAATATACTTTTTTTTTTTTTTTGCTCCTCTACTTAAATCATCATTATAGTTAGCTCGATATATATTAGTATGTATGTATGTATGTTTGTATTTATTTATATTATGTAAATTAATATAATATAGCATGTACATCAATTATTATTGTTTATTATTATTATTCTCTCGCTATTTGCACTACCCTTTATTTCAATTTCACAATAATCCAGTCCATCCAAAGGTTGCCTGGAAGAGATCGCAGCTAGCGATAAGGCCGCCTATTGTAACCCATGCCTTTAGTTTTTAAGTACTTGTATGTGTCTTTTGTCTTTTTGGTGTACAATAAAGCATATATAAATAAATATTGCTAGGAATATACGAGTTATTATATATGCTACGCTACTATTCTTATGCATAGGCTTGAAGCGTCAAAATCTGCACTGTTTTTCCCAATCTATCCCCAAGGACAGAACAATTATCTAAAATTAAAGTAATAAATACACCCAACAGTCATACATAGTTCTGACCTCATACTAAAATACAGTCTCGTATCGTGGGTATCAGGAACTACGAGAGATATTTCGGTTTCACGAACAACCAGACCCGATATAAATACTTGTGGTTTACACGAACATTTGCCTCGGTGCGGGGATCGGACCCGTGGCCTGCGTTTCACAGCCAACTGCGCCATGGAGGCTGTCAAAAATATTTTTCGACGTTATTTTGCCATCAGAGGGCGCGCTAGGTAAATGCGCGAAATTTAATATTTGTTATTCCAATATTTCAAAATATGTATCTCGTAACCTATTGTAATTTTATTAATATCAAGTTAAAATTGTTTTTAATATCAAGAAAGTTCATAATATTAACATACAAAACATATTTTTTGGATTAGTGATACGCTTACGCCATTTAACAATTAGATTAATTACAAGATAATTTCCCGTTCTCGCCAGAGCGTGGCGCTAGAATCAAAATAATCGTTTTCAATATGTTTCATGTTCGAAGTCGCACCCCTATGACTCTCCGGCTCATACACTATCATACTAGACATAACAAGAACCCACCCACATTGTTTAAGTTTTCAGAAACGCTATTAATACAAAAATCACTTTATTTTCTTTTGGACTGATACTATTTAGGTACCTAAGAGTTTATTCAGATGACGCAATGTAACAACAATGCAAAGAGAGGAAGCTACGTTTGGTACATATTAAACTACACTAGTTTTTGTCCCTAATAAGATATCGTAGGTAATACTAAACAGAATCCGAATAATAATTTGTTGTGGACTTCACATTGGTAAACAAAACACAATCGCAATGTTGAAACAAAATACAAATCTTCACATACACATAGCTGTGTAAAAAAGATTTCGAAAATTAATATAAATACGTAGAGATCATTTGTAAAACTGATATTATGGTAAGATGCTAGATGTTAACTTAACGGCTAAGTAATTAAATAACAATATTATTTTCAACCAGAAAGTGATATGGACTGCTTTAGTCTTAAAAAAAATTAGGAGCTAACGTGCCAACCGTAGGCAATGGCAAAAAATAGATGAATGAAAAATACGACCTATTCACAACGCACGGAATTTTTGAACCATTTAATTCCGTTCATACCTTGCGAATAAAAAGAACATTTGGAGAATGCTAATCGTCGCTCACGAATGTAGTAGACTATAAACATGTCTATGAAATCGAGTAGTGAGTTAATCGAAATGCAAGTAGAGCGACTGACGACACCGCGTGCATCACATCAAATTGCAACATCACAAATATTTGCTATACCTGTCGCGAATCACCATCGCTGGATTATGTCGGTATTTCTAGTAGAAATTTCCAAGCTATAAAATGCTTAGAAACTGAACAAAGTACTCGCTATGATGAGTAAGGCACACACACCAAAGCACAGGCCCGGTGACGCAGCCCGCCGTCACAACCCGGCGACCTATACTTTAAGTAAGGTAATCATGTCGGTGATAAGCGACACGCGTGTTGCCCGTCGACATATTGGCGTCATTGCTCAGTTGCTCGGCGCGACTCCACAACATAAAAATATTAATGTCATGTCTGCGATTTGTCGCAAACAAAGTTCCTTGACTTGCAATGTGTCACGCCGCCGACTAGTCCGCCAACAAAAAATTAACAACATGCACTTCGGTGTGTAGTGCGCTTAAAATCATAATGAATCCACAGAGATTTTGCCTGAAAATCTTATACATGAATCTTAATTAATATTAATTATCTCATATACGTATGGAATGACTGTTGATTACTCTTTAAGGACTCTTATGATGGTTAACTTTAAAAACACAACTGAGTCATTTTTTTAGTTTTAGAAACGAATTTATTTATCACGGAGAACATGTCAATGGACTAACTCTAGATAATATTCTGCGATCACTATCCAATAAATAAGTCTAAACTATTAAAGTGAAATAAAAATAATATTTATCAATAAAGTTAAATTATTATAAATCACACGAAAGAACAATTTCACTTTCAAATTATACATAATGGTGCAGCAGTTAAGTAAAAGCGCGAGTATTCAAGAGCTAGTCATTCTAGTTTTTGAAATATATGAATGAAATGAAATGAAAATATTTGAAATATTTATTGAATCCATAAAATATGAATACTTATAAAACTGTTGTTACAGTAAATCTCTATTTTAGTTATAAGCAAACATTCAGAATTCCTCGTGTTTATAGTTTACAACATATTTAACATACACGTGAACTTTTTTAACAATTTTCTAGAATGCTTTCGGGTGCGAAACGCCACCTTGAGGAATTATTTTCCCACGATTAAAAACTGTCCAGTATATCTTGACCCCTGGAGTGACGAAAAAATTGCGCCATAGTTATGTCTCATTTGCTCTCCTAACAATCAATATATTGCTTTATGTAACATTATAAATTATTCGAGTATCAAACAGATTGTGTTTTATGTTCCTTTAATCTAGGAATGTATTTAAGGTTCTTTTGACACAAGTTAGTGTCCATCCGGTTACAAACAGAAGGGCATAATCACATTGACCAGTGGATTATAAAACACTAAATAAAAAAAAAACAATCTATCAACAGTTGATATTTTATCTAGATATTATATTTACCAGAAACAATTTAGTCACCCTACCACCATAAAACCCGATGCGTACTAAAATCATTCGCTGTCGATTAGTCTCAGATTTAGTGATGCAATATTAGTAAATCTGTTTGCGAAATGACCCAGACGGCGGTGTGGCATCCGAATTATCTCAGCATTTGTATTCATCACCAATAGTGTGACAAAATCGTGCCGTCTACAGTACTAACTTTTACTTCGTCTTGTGAACAAGTAGAGCGTGATTCGTCTAGTATACCGTTTTCATTTCTTCCAGCGTTTTCGTGTTGATTTGTGAATTTGCATAATATTACTGTGCGTAGCGGCCAAAAATTTCGCTGTTAGAAAGGTTATATCTGTACTTGCTGAATTCGGTTAATTAATTAATAGTTATTGTTTGTTTTGGCAAAAGCTGTGTACGCCTGTAATGGCTATATGCATTTAAATGTTAACATAGTATATACAACTTAATTAGTGTTACATTACATTATGTTGTTGGCGCACCTTTACCCACAAAAAAATAAATTCAATGTATGAGAAATTATGTTGATATTTTCAATATTTTGACTGGCATAATGTCCATTTGCTAGACACAAGTTTCCTTATAATGTGAAAATTTGGTATCATTATATCTTTGGAGGAGACGTAACCATATTAAGCTGTGAATTTCTGGTGATTGGCGATAACAATGATGATAGTTAGGGATAGGAATACTGTGCTTTCTAAGTAAACTTTGGAACTGTGGGAGACGGTGAATGAATAGAAAAGTATAGCATTTATTACTAGATATGAAAGTACTAGTATGAACTCATTTCCATGAGTTTAACCCATGAGGCAATTATATTTGTCGACATGTATTCAATGTAGTCCAATTTATACCACAAATCAAAAAATATACCTATTTCCAAATACGAAGGCTTATAGCCAGAGAAATATTCGGGATCGTGAAAATTACATTTTATTAGCCTCTGTCCAGTTGTGTGACGTACAGTCGTCACAAAACGTATGTATGGTTTGTTTATCCAACACAATACGCTAATATGAATAAATAACTTGTTATGGGATGTCCTTTGTACTTGTCCCGAGAAGTAGAATTATGCAAGACGCGTGCTGAAATCAAACATTACGACTCTGTCACTGCTTCTACCGTACAGCCGCCGACGAAAATGATGCTTATGTTTACTTTTAAGGTCGATTAATATTGACTTGTGGTGTACTTTGGGAGAGGCCTATGTCCAGCAGTGGAATGCAACGGGCTGATGATGAATATTGGCTAATCGATTATTTTAGTTGATTATTTTAAAGGGACAACCAAGCCGCTAAAATAAATTATCGAGAGATAGGTAAGAGTCAGGTGGGTTTGACTTTAAGTCAAAATTCGAGTAGTATGCATAGAAGATATTATAATTTTATTGAAGCAGATTGATTTCAGTAATTTGTACAAACGGGTAAATTAAATCTTGATCTTCAATTATTCATATTTACACAGGTTTTCTGGTATTCAAATTTATACAGGATATTAAATATTTATTAACATTCAAACTGCACATAATCTATAAGGACCATCACTGATCATTAGGATAAGCCGAAAACATACTTGTGAAAAACTCATCTTTATATCACGAAATATGTCAAAATCCGGAAACCGTTATGAGGCTATTGATCCAAATCTATCCAGTGATACAAATCAATTAAAATCAATAACAAAAAATCTAATTTTAAAGAATCGGCACTTCAATCGATGTCCATTACTGGTGCTTTGAATTGAAACGGTGTCATAACCTGTGTTGCCGTGCGCACGTCCTGTCGTAAACGTGATCACACATTAGTGTTGCCTGTTAAATACACATTTCAAATAAATAAAGCGGTAAGCCGTGGTGTTTACTAACCTGCAGTGATTAACAATTTTATTATTGTTTAATATGTTTTAACGTTTCAGAGTGGTAAATATTTATTTTCGGCTTGTCATATCTAGCAGTTCTTAGGAAGCTTTTTCCTTGTTCTAAAATAACATTTTTAGCGGTAGATCCAATAGATTTCAGCAAGTTTTAGAAGTTAAAAATAAGGCGCACTGGACGGTATTAGGCTATGTTTCATACAACCTTAATTTTGAAATTCTTTAAATAAATAAATAAATAACACCCAACAGTCACATACATAGTCCTGACCCCACACTAAGATCGAGTCTTGTGTCGTGGGTATCAGGAACTACGAGAGACTTTTCGGTCTCACAAACACCCAGACCCGGAAGAAATATTTGTGGGCCGCACAAACATTTCTCTCGGTGCGGGGATCGAACCCGCGGCCTCTCGTTTCACAGGCGGCGTCTAACCAACTGCGCCACGGAGGCTGTCAAATACCTTTAATACCAATTAACCCCTTACTGCATGAATTATGAAGGATGGGTACAAAAAACTTTTTTGGCCAATATATGTTTATTTGTATGTATTTAACATAAATTAACTCAAAAAAATTATCATTTATTATGAAGTTACCCATAAGAGCCATATATGGATTCGTATGCATTCTATTCAAAAACAAGTAAAGCCACATCTGGCTTTGTATGCATAGCTGTTACATTTTGTGAATTATTATATATTAGATTCCGCTTGTCATTATAGCTTATAAAGACCTCGCATTTTTTATATTTTGTGTAACTACCTAACTTTGAGCAATTTTGATACATTTGACGATTATTTTGACAAATACGGAGTCAAAATCTTAAAACTATGGAACAAAACAGTGAAAATTGGACTGGTGAATCTATAGCTACACACCACTGTACTACACACCAAAGCTGCCGACCCGCCGACATAACACAGCGGCTCATAAAAAAAGAATAATGTCGGCAAGAAGTACCCGCACGTGTTGCCCGCCGACATATTGGTGGTATGTCGCCTACACAATCGCTTAGCTCTTTTCATCAACGACATGCAATAATTTCACTAAAACGATCTTCATTTCGAGCCCCCGACATGCTGCAAACAAAATTTTCCGACTTGCAACTACCCCGCCGACAAAAAGTTACTGACATAAGTCGGAGACTCGGCGGCTTTTATGTATAATGCGCTATTTTATTTTTTACGATAAATCTACGGTGCCTGTAAACTTGAAGTTTTCTTCGACATAAGGCTCCATTATTCCCTTCTTCCATAAAATCGAATATTTTTTACATTATAACCCCTAGGTTTTGCAGCATGCAAGTAATGTAAAGGTTTATCATCATCCGAATTCCGAACTCTCCGAGACAAACTCGGGTATGATAACATGCTTTTTTTCGGTGATCGGAAAGAGAAACATTCATATTGTATCTGTATCTGTATCTGTATCAGCCCATATACGTCCCACTGCAGGGCACGGGCCTACTCTATAATCGAGAATACGATTGAGAGTGGTTAGGCCATATAGTCCACCACGCTGGCCTAGTGCGGGTTGGCGGACTTACATACCATAGAAATTCTTATGAATCCCTATGGTATGCAGGTTTCCTCACGATGTTTTCCTTCACCGTTTTAGCATAACATTCATATTGCAAGTCCAGAATCCAAAGCAAGCTCATCTTCACTCAATGAATCATCACCCAATACTGGCTTTACATACTTGAAAGAATAATAAAAGCGTGTAGGATAAATTTCTGAAAAGTATCATAATGCATAGGAAGCCATATTTGGCAGGTTCAATGTTGATGAGAATGCATACGAAACCATATATGGAGTTTGCAAAAAACATATCAAAAACCAAACAAAAATAAAAAGAAAGTAAAAAACAACGTATTCTTATTCGAGCCATAAATGGCTTCGTATGCGGTAAGGGGACTTTTTAATTGATTAAATAATATTATTTTATAATAAATCACAACACCATAAATATTTTCCACTAAGCTAAAAAAATAAACAATCTAAAAATGATTTTCTTCATTCTTATTTCTATAATAGACGAATAAAAACCGTTAACATTTTCAATTGTTTTCAAGTAGAGTCAATGTCATCGATCACTCAATAGCGAAAATAATGGTTTATAGAAAGGCATTAATAATTTTATGTCCATAATATCTTTATTTGCGCCATTCTGAAACTGTTAAGTATGGAGGAAATCCTTTAGAGGCGTCATTGAAGAATTTACAAAGACATTACGACCAATTTAATATCTTCGTGCCATTGAATTTACACGAACATGTATTTTTTTGATTCTGTAGATTTTTTAATAGACATCTTATACACAGTCCCTATTCTAAGATTTAATCTTGCTTCGAGGATATCAGATACTATAAAGGCCTTTGCGGTCAAACAACACCCAGACCTTCCTTAATACTTCTTCTTCTACTTAATATGTCAATTCTTCTATATATTTATTTATTTTGCTTTATTATTATATATACCTGTAATAATTGTCCGAAAAATATTATTTTACGAAACATACATTAAGATCTTAATTAAGCAGCGGGAAAAAAGTCTTAGTTATGTCAAACCGTGTATAATATGAAAAAAATACGGAAGCTTTTAGTTTACGCCTGTGCTCACTTACGGTCTTACAAAACAGTTCGGTGAAGATAAGTCACAAAAGCGATCTGTATGTTGTTAAACATCGCGTGTGTAATAAAATATTGTCCGTTAGCCGATGCCGTTACCGAATCGGCCATAATAGGTACATGAACGTAACGGCGCGTGCGCAACGCACTTTTTAATTGCATCTTTTGATACACATTTTGGTGTTACGATGAATTTCAATTGGTTAAAGACAATTATCCCTAAGGAAACCACTGAGCTCCGGAAATCAGTTTCTTAGTGTACTGTTGATCCTGGCTGACAGAAGCAGCAGAGATGTGTGTGTGGGCGGAAAACTCTCTACATATATTTTTGTGTTTCACACTTAAGAGGCTTACATGCTTTGCTTTGTTAGGATTAATTATGAGTCAATAGTCATTTTCAGGCACAAGAAATCGAAGTGTGTGGTGGCCTATTGGTAAGCCGACTAGACGCTGCTGCCAACATATTCACGGTAGTCGCGGGTTCGAATCCCAGGACACACCTCTGACTTTTCGGAGTTATGTGTATATTGATAGTCAATCACCAGGCACTAAAACCGTGAAGGAAAACATGAGAAAACCTGCATATCATAACGGTTTATAAGAATTTCTATGGTGTGTCAGTCCGCGAACCCGCACTAGGCCAGCGCGGTGGACTATATGGCCTAACTACTCTCAATCGTACTCTCGATTGTAGAGGAGGCCTGTGCCCTACAGTGAGACGTATATGGGCTGATACAAATCCGGAAATATTTGGTATAAATACAGAACTCAAATGCGAAACATAGACCTTCCAACCTCCTTTTAAGCATGCGTATTCCCACCTTAAAGGCCGGCAACGCCTCTTCATGGCCTATGGTTATGCAGATCTCCGTGGGCAGTAGTGATCACCCCTATTAAATAAAGAAAAACCTCTTAAAAATATATCTAAGAAGACACATTCAGTGATGTTCTGAACCTTCATAAGGTCGTCCTTAGATAGAGAAAGCTATTAATACTTCCAATATCCAACATATTGGAAAAAAATTAAGATGATATCCACGTAGGGTTTTGGTATATATCACGATAGGTAATACCACCCAAAAGTAAAGTGCTTTTTCCAGTGTCTTGCATACAAAGATCAATCAGTGTACATCCAGTTTTGAATAAACCGGCATATTCGCCTCGACTGGCAACTATGACTAGCCAGACGATGGCTTATCTGAACAGTATAACACTGAACATGTTATAAGGAATATTACAGTGTGGTCGGTATCACCAATTACATGCGTTTCTTTTGTGAATACTGTATTTTTTCTGATTTGTTTTCTTTTATTAATTATTTTTACATGGTTTTATAATAAAGTGTTTTTTTTTTTATGTTTTATGTGATATATCGTCCTTTATTACAAGGTCTAGCTTAAACTTTTAGATGTCGATACAAAGCAAAAATGTTGTTTAGTGAATATATATTTTGTTAAGAGATAGAATAACGCCATTTAAAAACGAATTGTTCGAACCTAAAGTATTCAAAGTATCTGAATACACAAAAGTCATATTTGAAAACTTGAATGCAATTCATGATGGACCATGCACGTGACTGACAAGAAAAATGTTTTAATATGATATCGCTCATTTTATCGAGCAATTTATTGATAATGATTTTTCATAAACACATAACTACTTAGGGAATAGAATTAGTTTGATTTATCGTTATCTTAATTTCAATTATATCAATGAGTTAACTTGGAGTCAATAATTGAGGCGGAGAACTCTCGTTGCGGAGACGAAGACCCATTTTGGGTCGCCGAGCCAGCGGTGCTAGTTAATTATCATTAGGTTAAATAAAAATAATTTACTATTTTAATTTCCTTCACTTTTCTATCTAGAGTCTAATAGAATACTAGGATTTATAACAATACCCAATAACTCCTTTCAGCACAACCATACAATACATGTCAGATGTGAAATATTGATATTTGCGAGTACAGTTGTGGTGTAGCGGTGGTCAGTGGTAGGAGGGGATCGCAACACCTCTGTCAAACCGTTATGACGGCCACATTGGCTGCCACCATCGGTACCGCCTTCCGTACTTCGCAGAGGCGGTTCGCAAACAAACGTACTCTTATTTAGATTCACTAAGGATCGTGGGCACTTGAGTTTTTTGCTGTGACGTCAATGGTCACGCTTCACTGGCTGGTAAATATCAAGCACAGATATGCAGCCTCATTAGTTTCGCAGTACATTAGATGAGGTGAATAGAAAAGCAGAAGTAAATAGTGACCACAGATAGTGACGTACTTTTATTCTTACATGTATTTTTTTCGACTGCCACTAACATATAATCATCAATAACAGTGTGTTTGAATATCAAATCCTCCCATTCCATTTTAAACCACGAGGAATAATTAACTTCCTATTCATTCCAGGAAGCACTATATAAGCTTTACCCGACGTAAACAATAAAATAAGCATTGCGCTTGATTCGCTCGTCAAAGTTAAGTAAATTTACAGAATATGATTTTCTCGTTATCATGGTAAATAGACAACGGGTAAGAATATGTACAAAATAATTCGGCAACAAGCTAAAAAACATAATATGATGGCGATCTCTGAAACATAGTATAATGAAAAGTTAAAGAGTGAGACAATAACGCTGGGTACCGATCCAATTTGATCTTAAACAGTCAATCAATGCATTCATTCCCTTCCTATACCTTATCTTTACTAACCGTTTATTGAATTGTTAATGTTTTCAATTTTCGTCACGTTCCACTTTTTATCTAGCATCTTGATTTATTACATCTGTTCACGTAAAAATTACCAAACTCTTTGTAACACTATAAATATTAAAAAGAACACAAGACAGAATATATTTGAGTTTAAATTGTCTTCTGTCTTTAATAATTTTACGTTTACTGTTTTAATAACATTAGAGTAATATGATTGTGCACTAAATGAGCTTAAACTATCCCTTAGCGATGCAAGATCACTGAATACGGTAGGATAGGACTTAAAAGAAATAGTGTGGAATAATAGAGATATTGCTTAATCAATACACTAAAGGTAAACTTAAACACAGTTCTAAATATCTTGTATATTATATGTTCGTAATAAGCTCCCAATGGCATCTTCAAAGCGGTAGGAGATACCACCAGCGTCATCAATAATTAATTTTTCAAGATTATTTCCATACGAAAAAGGGATAGGGGAAAAGTAAACCTTGCCGGCTGCAAAGTGCAAAACCAGTTTCAGGCAATTAATGTATGATTTTTCGAAGTGAAAAACACAGACATCGTGGATTATCCTGGTAATCAAAGTGAGAACACACACATAATCACACAGTTCACAGCAAATTCATGCCGTAGATCAATGTCCAACAACCATAGTCATGAAGAACTATTAAGCCAATTGCAAAATATTCGACCACCGTCATCATCTACAACAGAAGTCTACAAACACAGTTTTCACACGTGAATTTTCTCGTACTTTTCTCTCGAGTGGAGTTGTGAAATAAAGCAGATAATTAACCTTTCAAATGGTACGTGTAAGCCACAAGATAAGCCTGTGACGGTAGTCCAGTTGCTAAGCCCGTTACAACCCGCTTCAAGTTTACGTGACGTGAGTGTTAAATAGGGATATTTAGGAATCTAGGTGTTTCCTTCCTTCAAGTTTTAATTATAATAATACTAGTTAAACGCAAAGATAACCAAGAATGCCACAAGCTAGACTGTAGACTAAGATAGGTACACCGGTGTCGTACGTGTCAGAAACTACGAAGGACTTTGATCCCTCAATATCCAGACTCGAAATAAATATTTAACGATTACAATTGTTATCACTAGCTAAAATCTCTGTTTTTGTTTCATCCTTACCTTTACGTCACCATAACAGCAAAAAATAAACAAGCGTTATTATTTTTTCTTTCGTAAACAAAGTGATCTATTTGAAAACCAGTAATCCATATATCAAATTAAAGTTAAACATTAATATTTACCAGCACAATAAACCGATTATTTCCGTGATGCGATTTATCGAAATTGCTTAAGCGATTCCGGTATATCGCAAGAATGCACAAACTTTCATATCGATTGTATTAGGATTGCACTTGGAAATCATCAGCACTACATTTACAAAGAACCCGTTGCTTTTCCACGTAGAAACATTAAATTAAAATTACTCTCTTTTATAGAGTGGATGACGAGGCGTTTACTTGATGGAAAACGAATATTATCGTATGAAGTGTTTGTAAGATGTGCAGTTATGACTAGGTAATGGCTGTATCAACGTTGTAAGGTCATTGCTAGGTGTCAAAGGTTGTCGTGATTAAACAGGACATAAATTCCTTGCTGAATACACAGACTTTATCGCTGTTGGAGGTCTTTGAAATGTTTGGAAGGTTCAATAGAATTAAGGAAGTTATAGTTTCTTAAAAGATAATTTACGCAAATACTTCCTACAGAATGGCATTATGCTATGCTAAAATATACATAGTGCAAATTTGAACCACTTGATAGGAATAAGGTAGAAAATAATGAACACAAATAAAATGCATCCTATGTCAGCTGATACAATTTGATAAGAAATAACATTATCAAGACGGCTCTCTTTTTCAGCACACATAATGAAAGTAAGTTGCAAGCTATTAAGACAATATAGATAATGCAAATTTCCTCAATAAAGAGTGCAAAGGTTATAGTGCAATGGAAACAATGCATGCATTGGGAAAAAATGTATTCAAAGAACTTTGTAACGCAGTTCCTGATTTCTTTAACGGTAATTGAAGATCATAATGAATGTGCATACAGATCGAAATCGCATTAATTATATTTTAATTAAGCAATGCACAGAATAACAGATAGTCACAGAGTGTAAGCTTTTGTTCAATCGACCGTAACATGTACGCCCTGTTGAATTGCTTCCTGAATAACAATTGATTATACCCTCGTAGTTTTCCAACTACAATTGAGTGGGCAAACAAAATGATATTAATAAAACCATTTGTTAATTTGTTCTTCCTTCACGAAGCAGTGGAGCAATGATCGCTGTAGCAGTGCTTACATTTCTTCATGTTTAGGTACATTTCAAGAGTTTAAAATCTCGAGATGGTCCAAAATTCAATAAATAATTTTGTAAATACATTCAGAATTTAATAAGTTAGAAATTTTTAATCTTGGAGTAAAGGAAAAGGGATGAAAACAAAACAAATGACGTTGCTAAGCTTAACATGATTTACAGTGTACGCGTGTGAAAGAAACGGTAAGACGTTCCCACTACACCACTCTTTAGTTTAAAATATAATTAATATTTGCCTCATGTTACAAGTTACTTTAATATTGTTTTGACAGAAATGTTTTATTTAAATGCTATTTGTGTTTGTATGCAAATAATACAAAAATCGGTCATAGCCTAATACCCTATTATTTAATCGCCGAACAGAAAGTACAGTACAGTAACAGAAATTAATCGTACAGTAACAGAAGTTAATCGCCTATCTGATGGGCGACACCTCACAATGTATAAAGGATGAACATGATGTAGAAATAAAATGCGATGAATTGCAAAGTGGGCAAAAAAAATGCACATGCCTACTCGTTAGTCTAGTCGTATATTATTATATATGTTACCGGAAATGTATGAAGTGTAGGAATTGTATACATTTCCTAGGAAATGTATACAATTCCGAAGCTGTTTAGGAAATGTATAAAATATTCTTTCAATAATTATTTTATACATACATATCCTGGGAAATGTATACATTTCCTAGGCATTGTATAAAATTCCAATATCGTATTAGGAAATGTATAATAATAATGGTTTCTGTAATAAAACACGTTGTTCAAATGAGAGTAATATTTTTTATCATAGGTAACAACCATAGCGTTAAATTTTATAATACTTAACTATTATAGAATTTATATTATATATAAATAAATAAATAAATACTAACCTAACCTAACCTAACCTACCACTTTACTGGTGGTAAGTCTCTCATATGTGAGAGACTGACTGGGTGGGTACCATCGCAATGTCTATTCCCGTCAGACAGCAGTTTAAATGCACTGTTGTGTTTCGGATTGAAGGACATTGTAGCCAGAGTAACTACTGGAGTATTCCCGGAGACTCGCCGAGCTTCAATGCTCGGTGTCATTACATTGCGTGCCACTGTTGATCCTGGCTTACAGGAGTTGCAGTGGTGGGTGTGAGGGCGGGACAGTCTCCTACTGGATATATTGAGACTAAACATCTAAATGTCTCAGGATGGCGAGCGCAGTGGAATGCCAAGCATTGTTTTGCAATTCAAGGTGTTGTTTGGTTTTGCTACTGTTCATGAGCGGTCGCATCGCTTACCATCAGGCGAACGGCATGCACGTCTCGTCATAACAGCAATTAAAAAAAATAATATAAAGAAACCTAACCTACACGCATGGACCTTTTACGATCGGATGATGCAATACCTCGCTCCGCTATCCCCGCTTACCCCTTGATATCTTAAATATCTTACATTTCCGATCACTGTTTAGGAAATGTATAGATTTCCTAGGAAATGTGTCTAATGTAATTTATTTAACACATTTCCGGGCGATTTTAGGAATTATATAGATTTCCTAGGAATTGTATACAATGACGGATTTCATACATTTCCGTTAACATATATAAACCAGGTTAAATATTGGTGCCAACAAGGGCCAACAAGCCAAGTACCTATACATTTATCGAATTATAAAGGTGTTTTATTGCAAATTTATACATTATGTTCTGAAAGAATGCCAAAAACTTATAAATTATTAATTAATTATTATCAAATTTAAATAATATGAACCAAATTCGCACTGGTCAATCCTGTATTGAGGGGCTGATTATTTATTACCTCACAATCCATACATATTTCTGAGGCCTCTCATTTTTAATTCCTAGAATATATGTTCAAATGTAAAATTAACTGGTGTATAACTAATATGTTAATAAACCTGCATTTTAATTTCATTGCATTTTTATTTAAATCGTGTTTACCGATTACTAGATACCTCGAATTATGAATAATACAACCAGCGTATGAATATTGCATTTAATCTCTGATTATGAATTTATTTAAAGACGAGAATACTCACGAACATAAAAAAATACAAATTTTAATTTTACCTATACACTGATATGCAATGACTTCGTGAATAATAAACGTAAAATAAATGACAATATTGTAAAATTTTAATGACAATATCGGATTAATAATTTCGCACTATAACAAAAAAAAATACTATTTAAAATCAAAAACAATGCAGTTATACACAAACGCGGAATACGAAATTGAGTACCACGAATTGTAAATTTAATGATAAATGGATCGTAACAAGCCGAACCGCATTTACACCGGCTTTCCAAATAAGATCTATATTTTTTATCTGAATATCATCATGTGTAATCATCACAGCAATGATAGTCGTGTACGATTGGTTACCTATATCCGCCTTGTAGGCTAACGAGCAATTTGCACCTCAATGCGGTATTCGATGAAGTTGGCTCGAAATATTCTTAATGAGAAGGTTCTTTTTAAACCACTTTTATTAATATGCCGTTGTGTTGATGAGACGGCAGAATTACTCACTGGCGTTGCATTGGAAAATGTTATTTATATATTGGAAAGTTTGGAAATATAGTATTACACATACATTCGTTTTAATTGTAAAAGTGAAACTAGCATAAGAATAGCGACATGCGATTATGTGGAGATGCATTGGTATTTCCGATGTTTTGGTGTAAATATTTCTTTACTGAAAGGTGATTTAATTTAATATAATATTAGTGAGAATCATTTAAATCTCAACGACATTCTGTATCGGCCCATATATGTGCCATTGCAGGTCACGGGTCTCCTCTACAATGGAGAATACGATTGAGAGTGATTAGGCCATATATCAACAACATTAATACGTCATAATTAATCTGTGCTATGGATAGAATTTGGTAACAGAATTGCTTATGTTGCAATATGTGATTTTGATGAACATAAATATGAAATAATGTCTTAAACAAATTAATGTTTCCTGTTGAGTTCGATTTGTAACGGTAACGAATTCCATAACGTAATAAAATATGCAAGAATAGTAATCTCAAGATCTTTTGTAAGACTTTAAATAAAAGGGAAAACACTTTTTATGAAAACCGAGTTGTTAAAAATCTGTCACGATGGGTTCAAAAAATGACTTTTCAAATGAATTTACAAGCAAAAATGAGATATAAAAAGGACATTTAGACATCAATAATGTTCAAAATATTGCACCTATTCAATTTAATAAAAAGCTTCTACATCCAATTGGAATACCAAGGTTATACGAAGATAAAATATTGTCCATTAAAATCATTAACACCTCGCAGACATCAGCGATTAATTGATATTTCACCTGGCTCATCGTAGATTTGCATTGAACAACACGTAATAGAGTAGCTTCACTAGCTCTATTGTGCAATACATCCGTATTAAGGTCAACTGGTGGATTCCGTGTCGTCGAGATTTTATACGCATCTCATAAGGTTAGATTATGTGTATGACATTTTAATCCTACTTTTTTATAAGCCATAACATGATAGGTCGTTCGCCTTAAATCGACTGCCTTTAAACAAGAGTTTCACCATTTAGAACACTGCATGACACACTATTACGTTTGTTGCCCTAAGACATTAGGTGCTAGTATAATGCCTAGTAATTACTGACTAGAATGTCCTTCAAACCGGAACATAATGAACCGTTCACACTGCAGCTACGCAGTTGAAATAGACAACAATGATATCTATACAGAGGACCCTTCTCATACGCGAGACCTTACAACCTTGTATTGTAATTGATAAACTAAGTTCCATTGGAATGGTGTCATATGGAGTTATTTGAGGATAAGCTTAATTTGATTTGGGGTTGCTATTAGTAACGTGACGTAGTTTATGTACGAATATTAAAGACCATAAAAGAAAAAAATATGTGGTTCGATACTTTCATAAAATTCCATTAAAACGCAACCATCATTGTCTGATGAGCAGTCCAATACTGGTACAGACGAAATCCTGATTGTAGTTTCTCCAAATTATTAATAGAAAATATTGTATATTTTGGACTACAACTTAGAAGCACAAAAATAAAAAACGGAACAGTTTAAATTCCAAGTTCTAAAAGTTTACAAGGACCTAAGTAAAATACCAGGAGAAAATTATATGTCACTGAAACACGAGTAAAATTATATTCCGTGATTAATTGCTGACGGGGAAGCAACTTTATAACCTTGAAGCGGCCACGGCTTGACAATCTACCGACCGTCACCGCTCATATTCATTTGCTGGAAATTCTATATTATTAGAATCGGAACGAATTAACTGAAATCTGCATTCGAGATACCCATTAGATTAATTTAACATGATGATTTTAAATTACTGGTAATTAAAAATGGAACACCTGTCATATTTGCTTCATTTGAAAGGTTGATAATCCAACTCGATTCTTTATAGTTACTTGGAAAGCTTTACAAATTACAATTGCCAATTTATTGTGCCAGAATTTAACGAAAACATTTTATGATACCTATCCTATCTTATCCTTGACATTAACTAAATGGATTACTAGGTAAACATAGTCCGGAAACCCCGAAGTTTTTTTTAAATTATTATTAATGGGTGATTATCACATTAATTTTAATACTCGCTATTGTTAACCGATTGAATAAAAACTCGTAACAATAAGAATGATACAATTGATATTTGCTCTAACCCAGATTTCGTGACATGATTTTGATTATTGCCTCGTTCTACTCAATTACGTCTTAAATGATTATTGTTAATTAATATAGGTATTTGAAACAAGGAAGAGTATTTTCAAATTGAATCCCATAATAATTAAGCGTATAGAACAGAGTACCACTATATTGTAGCGCACGTTAATTATTTCTCGTTAATTGTTAGCGCTCTCCTTTTTATCGCCGTGTGTTGTGGGAACTCACCGGAACAATATTATCGGAAGTGTTCTTAGTTCGCCCATTAACTACACCTGTACTTAAGTATTGATTTTATCCATAGATATTTTTACGCATTCGGAAATTACTTCTCAAGCTAATTTATGTTGGTAGAGTGAAAAGAAATAAATTGCAAACAAAAAAGGTGTTCGCAATTTAAAAACATTCAAAGATATTCTATACTTTCACTTATTATATTCTTTAATATAACAATAGCGCGAAGTGAATACTAAAATGGCATTGTTTATATTCTGTTACCCAAACTTGAAACAATATAAATTAATACGTATGCCAATATTAATAATTTACAGAAACCAATAACTGTTTAACTTAGAGTTTGTAAATGACAAAGGTTGTTTTGGCGGTAAAATTCGAACATAATAACTCAGGCAAACTTTGATATACTTTCAATCTTAAATATTATTTCAAATTACAAACGTTTATTTTAAAAATAATTAAACAATTACCAAGCACGCTCAATAATTACCAGCATTACTCAAACAAATGATTTACAGTCTAGTCTGAAGTGTGACAAGTCTGCAATGAAAAGCATGAAAAATTCATCTTACCGAACAATCGCACTTCGCAGTCTGTGAAAGTCTCAGAAGAAACGATGCATTACAATTTTGATTTTCAAGTCACATAGTCCACTGTACCACTGCATTTATCGATCACCGTATTTCGATGTTTTGTCGAATAATCGATTTATTCGCGAACACGTGTTCCCGAGTACGCGACGAGGTGACTCGACGGTTCCGCGAGTGTCGTATAAATGGCGAGTGGATGCAGCGAGCACCTGCTCATCTGCGCCCGTATCGCACGCGTACCGAACAGTGAAAAAAATCATAATCACCCGCTTGTGAACGTACATATGCCGGTTTGTTATACAAGATTACTGTACAATATGTATGTCTTTTTTTGTCTTAATCTACATTGAATTCTCCTTCTTTTATATCTCTCCAAAGGTTTTCTTGGTAGATATCGCTTATTAGCGATAAGACCGCCTTTTGTACTTATAATAGATTTCTTCTTTCTGCTTGTGTATTATAAAGATTAAATAATAAATAATAATAATTGATTATGGACTCTATGAAAATTCTTTCTAAATGTGAAAAGGTACATGACGTAGGTTTGATTGTAGAAAGCATATCAGCTAAAATTATGATAATTTTTATACCCTAATTATACGTCGAATAAAAAGTGTCACTTGAGTTTCAAGTAGTTCTTCCGTCGTAGAGTATTGTATTAGAATTATAGGGATAACTCAGACTACTCTATTTTATTTACAAATTAGCGGCACGGCCCAGCTTCGTCCGGGTGCATATAGATTTCTCTACAATAATATGAACGTATTATACACATAAACCTTCCTCTTGAATCACTCTATCTATTAAAAAAACGCATCAAAATCCATTGCGTAGTTTTTAAAGATTTAAGCATACAAAGGGACATAGGGACAGGGAAAGTGACTTTGTTTTATACTATGTAGTGATATTTATTGAAAAAAATGCGGTAAATATCCACAGTAAGTTTAGTCGATATATTGTTTATCTACATCACTAAATTATATGTTTGTTATGTCTACTATCATTTAGAAAATAATAGTAGCCCTTTGCACTATATTATATCGATTTACCGAGTTATTACCAAAACCTTCCTGACAGGTGAAACCAGATCGCGTTGCTTTTGATTTTTCATTACAAAAATACAGGCTATATCCAAATTGCCGCCGAAATTTAATCCAAGTACTAGTTTTGATGACTACAGACGCAACTAAATTTTTGCAGTAAAAAGGTTTTTTTTTTGTAATGTATTTAAATACTATCGTGTTTGGGTGGTAAATCCATAGTTGTTGCTGAAACAATAATTGAAACCTTGCGTATCATAGTGTCTTTAAAATTAAAAGTGTAGACAGTATTATTTTACGAAACACTATGCATTTGCTACACAAATAAAAAAAAAAGACGGGTTGCACTCCGGGAGTGCCGGCAGAAGTGAAAACTTGATTATTAACGTTGAGCATGTTTGATATTATGGAATGGTTAGGGAATAATTTTGCACCAATTGCTTTATCAGTATAAAAGTACTATCATTTATGTGGTAGAATACAATATTCATTTATTGCGCTATCGTACACAAACATGACAATTTATATTACATTAAAAATTTAATTTAATTTAAATTTAATTTTTTGCGTAATTTGGGATTTCTGGCGGGGACAATTTGTAGCCCTCACCAAGACGGTTCCGAGGATACCAAACTCGGTGGGTCTACGACCTATGTTGGCCGAGATAGGATTGGGGGGGGTGAGGTAAATTTTCGGGGTGGGGGTAGGGGAGGGGGGGGGGTAGGTTTCGTGGGGAGGCTAATAGGCACTATTTCGGAATAAGGGTGGGGGAAGGCAGGGGGGGGGGGGGCTATGGGACAATTTTGGAAAAAGTGGGTGAAACTGAAAAAAAAAAGAAACAGGCCCAGGCATACATTTTCGCCGCGCTGTAGAGACCATAGCTGTCTACTCTCCATCCGTCCTACTAAGATGGTTATAAAGCAAACGTCATTGCCGTCCTACGCTTTTTCGATCAGGTCACGTGTCCTGACGCGAGTTTAAGATTTTATACCCATTACAGAAAAGTGCTCAACGCCGCTAAAGAAGTTTTCACTTCAAAAATACAAAAATCGTCGCTCTTTTTTGCGAAATTATTAATTGTATTGAAGTCCAATTATTTAAGCTTAAATTAGGCAAGAATCTCGGAATTCGAGATACCCAGCTGTAAGTCTGTAAATACTTGTATATTGACACCCCAAAAGTAGTCTCAAAACCTACATATGGTAGAGTGTACGCAACTATTAGTAGTACCTTGAAATTTAATATTAATATTAATATTCATTCATTCTAGGTCTTTTGTATATTAAAACTCATGTATAAGGATTTACCCTGGACACGGGGTGTTCTAAGTTCATATCATTGTGCGTTAAGAGCGTTTACACCTTGCGCGCAAAGTCAACTATAGGTTATTTCTTCATTAATTTCACGCACACATAAGTGACCAAAGCTGTGTGCGTAGAGCTGCCGCGTCGGCTCGCTATACACTTAGCTCAACCATCTTTGATCCGTGCGCTTCAAAATTCTAATATTCAATTGAAATGTAACTTATGATTTATATATCGGTAATATAATATCATAAAAATATTTTATTTGCATTATAAGTAGACAAATATTACTGTGCAAGCAATGAACAATACAAATTTAGATACTAATCATATTTTCGTTATTATTACATTGTTAAGTAGCATTCAAATTAGTGTTCAATCAGTAGACACTACGGACGTTGATGTTCGAACA
The DNA here is from genome assembly GCA_009982885.2 of Hyles vespertilio. Classification (NCBI taxonomy): domain Eukaryota; kingdom Metazoa; phylum Arthropoda; class Insecta; order Lepidoptera; family Sphingidae; genus Hyles; species Hyles vespertilio. The sequence continues at coordinate 9,055,672 of CM042822.1, read as the reverse complement.
CATGAATAGAGTTAGGGGCCTTACAATTACGAAATATATTTAATTTTATATTACTTCGGAATTACATTCCATTATATTATTTGAAACATAATTTATACTCACTACAAAATCATTGTAGGTAATAAAAAAATTTAAATATTTTACTACCAAAGTACTAAGATGTGGTAATCGCAGTCCGCGCGTGGCTATTTTTACTACGCACGCACGGCAAAAATCGACTGCAGCCAGGCCGGAGCGACGAGCGATACATCATCCCTCTAGAAGGCCTTGCGGCGCGGCATTTGATGCAGGTCGGACAGCGTGTTTTATAGTGGTTTTTAAAATATTTGTAGAAAACATGAAAACTAATTTTGTTGAAATATAAAAATGGTAATTTATTGATAAGATGTTCTTCTATTATAATATGCAATTGCTATACAAAATTATGTACGATAAGTTTGTAAAAAAAAAATATACTCTTGACGAGAGTTTCTGAATAATTTCGCATGTTAAAATTTTTATTTTTCAGGAACTAAACACAAAAAGATTATTTTTCTAAGCAAAATCCCTCTATAAGGGTCTTATTAGTCTGATAATATTTTTATTTTCATCTTATATTCAGTGATATCTTAAGCTTCTAAATTTCCATTTAAAGCCTAAATAACGAAACTTGTGTTCAGTAATCCCTATAGTAATCACAAATTATCCATCAATCTATAATGTTTTCCACCAAAATCCCTAGATAATAACCTTTCCTAAAATTAGTACTAATTATTTTTCCTTTAAATTGTTTATTGGTGGCTATTAACTCGTTTGAAAAGTGCTGTTTTTAAGCCAAAAAGCGCGCGGAAGGTATAAACGCTCTTAATTAAAGATTTGCTACTTAGATGCTGGGCAGGCAGGTTGGTGAACACAGTATCGGAGCTCTCTCACCGGTAGCGCTACTACTCACAACTAGGCTCTATCATTTAATAGACCCATATTATGTTGAATTGAACCACCACCATCAAATATGACTCAAGTTTAACTTAGTACAAATGACGGCAAATTATAATCGTCAGTTGGACTTAACACCAGAGGGCGAAAAAATCGTTTGGTTTTACGGGTTTCTCCATTATACTTAGATAATATTGGCCCTGAATTACTTGTAAGAACACTGATATGCGATTATAAAAACTTTTTTTATGAAGATGCTTACGCATGGGGAAATGAGAATTGTTGAGCATTTCCATACAACAAACTAACTAGTAAAGTATTTTATATGACATTTTTTTTATATGGCACATGACGCGTAGAAACGATGGCCGTTGGGGCCGAAAGGTTCCAGAGTTGAGGCCACGTACAGGCAAGCGAAATGTCGGACGCCCGTCTACAAGGTGGACGGACGACCTGGCTAAGTTTGCAGTAACTCGCTGGATGCAGGCCGCTTCCAACAGGTCGATGTGGAGATCCTTGGGGCAGGCCTATCTTCAGCAGTGGTCTTCCTGTGGCTGAGATGATGATGATGATGAAAGTATTTTAAATAGACAAAATCCAAATCGATGCTGTTAGATGTAATTCAGGTCCAAGCATCCCTCAATGTTATCGTAGATCTACGTCAGTATAGACATATTTCTGGATTGTTTTTCTTACTTCACGCCAGAGGGCGTCTTCAATTGATTGAGTGATGTCTCTATCTCAGTATGTAAAATGTACTCTGTTTTTAAATGGCTTTTGTGAATACTGTCCTCTTACCTTCCTCCAGATATCTACGCGGCATGCAGGTAAGTTGAACAACTTTTCTTAATATTATCAGAATTAAAGTTTAGTAAGTTTATTCACCACATTACTATGAATAATAACATACATTGATAACATTAGATTATAGATATTTAAAAATATATAAGGCATAGGTCCTACATGTTTGGGACTTAGCGGCCCGCCTTCAATATGTTACGTATATATATTTTGATTTGTTGGCTAGTCAGGTCATTAAGCAAATTAATCAACATGCACAAGTACAATGAATAAAATATTATTTATTGCTTTGCAGTGGTACTTATTATTTTATTATTTTTTGGTTTTTAGTGGTTTTTTGTTTTTAAAGTTGGTTTTTATTTTATACTAGCTGTGCCCGCGACTTCGTCCGCGTGGAATTTAACAAAAGCTTTATTTTTCTAAAATAAAAGATTTTTTCAAAAATAAATGTAGCCTAAGTTACTCCTTATTATATCAGCTACCTGACAAAAAAAGTCCCGTCAAAATTGGTTCAGCCATTTCAGAGATTAGCCGGAACAAACAGACAGACAGACAAAAAAATTCTAAGGTCATTTTCGTTATAGGTATCGTGTATATAACGATATGTAGTTGGACATTTTTTTTATTTTCACTTTACAAACAGACACTTCAATTTTATTTATATGTTTAGATATACACATAGATTATCATACATACATCTAAACTAATATTATAAAGAGGAAAGATTTTATTGTTTGTTTGCATTGAATATAGTCTAAAACTATTGGATCATTTTGAAAAATTATTCTTTTTTTATTTATATCCTTTATTGTACACTGAATAAACTTGATAAAAGAACATTATACACTCATTTGCAAAAAAAAAACGGGCGGTTTTGATTTTAATTCTTCTTTAAAAAAATACGGTCCCAAAATGATTTCAATCATTTGTACATGTTACTGGCTGGTTTTCAAAATGCCGTGGTGTTTAAAACAGTACGTTCTAAATTCAAATTTTCGTTTGATGCTCGTTTTTACAGAAAAACACTTTTTATCCTACATTTTTGGTGCGAAGTTCCAAAAGATAATATCGGTTTTTATAACTTTTAGTTAATTTTTATGAACTTATTTCATATTCTTAATTGTCAAAGCTTCATTTGTTGCTGTTTAGCTGTCTCAATAATGTTAGAGAAAGTGGTAAAACCTACCAAAATTATTGCGCTGCTCGAAGAGGGTTGCTCAGCCAATGCTTCATGGCTCAGAGGCTATGTGTGAGTCGGTCGACGGTTCAAAGGACCTGGCAGCGGTATCAAGACACCGGTTCCGTCGAGAGAAGGCCTGGTTCTGGAAGAAAACCATGTACCCAACCACGGGATGATCGTTTTCTTGTGAGTCGCGCATTGAGAAATCGCAAGTCTTCGTATGTGGACCTTAAGAACAACCTCGAAGAAGTAAGAAATGTGCATATTAGTCTATGGACGGTCAGGAGGAGGCTTCTCGCGGCCAATATACGCAGTCATCGCCCGGCCCGCGGCCCTAAGTTACTCCGTGAGCACAGAGTTGCCAGGCTTAGGTTTGCTCGATATTGTGATCATGGACTCAAGAAGACTGGAATAGGGTATTGTTCTCCGATGAAGCCAAGATATCTCTGTTCGGTGAAGATCGACGTCGGCGAGTGCTACGAAGACGAGGAGAACGCTTTGCAGAGGCTTGTTTTGAAGAAATCACACCTTATGGTGGGGGCTCTGTTATGTTTTGGGCAGGAATAAATTCAATGGATCGTACAGAGTTAGTCTTCATTGAAAACGGCTCACTGACTGGACATCGATACATAACGGAAGTTCTAATTCCTCATGCACAACCCGCATTGGCCGCTTTAGGCGAAGACTCAATTTTTATGGACGACAACGCTCGCGCCCACCGGTCTGGCGATGTGGAAGCGTATGTGCAAGAGGTCGGCATTCGTCGTTTGGATTGGCCAGCTCGAAGTCCCGACCTCAATCCCATAGAGCATGTCAGGGACGTTCTGAAACGACGCGTGAGATCAGTACAACCGGCTCCGCAGACCATCAGAGAGCTGAAGAATGTGATTACCGCGGAGTGGGAACGTATTCCGCAAGCAAGTATCCGGGATATCCTCGCTAGCATACCCAGACGAATTCAAGCTGTGATTTCAGCTAGAGGGGGTCACACTCGATACTAAACATTTATCTGCTTTTACTTTATTAAAGAAAAAACAAACAAAAATCTTTGTTAACTTTTACTTCACGAGCATATGCACTACTAGCGAGCATACATTACTAGTGAACTTTTGCATTAAAACCCATAAATTTTATCAAAATTTTATGATAATACTGACTAAAATGATTATTTGCTTATTAATTTACAAAATTGTGAAAGTAAAACTACCTATAATTATCAAACAAACCAATAGTAACATTTGAAATGGTTCATTGCTTAGGTACCCGTTTTTTTGCAAATGAGTTTATTACACAGCAGTGCAAAAGGCGATCGTATCTCCCTCTCTCTTACCAACTACGATAGGATGGACAATACGAGATGGAAAAAAGAGACGGCAGTCAATACTAAGTAGAGAAAGATAAAGCTTGATTGAAGATATATAATGAATGATTTTAAATTAGTTCACCATTAGAATCTAACATTATCCCTTAAGAACATACGCGACGGAATATTTTCTGAAAGTGTATCTGTACCCGAGTAGATCCTGGCCACGCTGCTAGTTCATAATAATTCTGAGTATGTTTATTATAAAACATGAAAATGCGTAACCGTGAGCATAACTATAAACAGTTTAACAAAAACCAATTACGCACCATATGAAAATCAAAACACATTAGTTATTTTGACGTGACGGCGTTGAATCAAGTTTTTAGGGCCTAGTGTAAACAACTTCTGATTCTCGAGTGCGTACATCTTATTAATGGTAAAAGATTTAGGGCTAGTTAAAATGAATAATTTGATAATACGCACACCTGTCTAATTTGATGTGCGGCTAATGGTAATGTATTTTTAATAAATTGATTTTCGAGAACGCGAGATTGTCCCATTAAAATATGAATAGATTGACTTTGGCTTTATAAAATACCGACATGTTTGATTCTATTTTATACAGGGTATATGAACACTGCTACCGAAAACGAAGCCGGATGGTAGTTTTTAGTGACTTCACACATAGTGCAACTATAAATTTCACAAAGAAATGCGGCGATTTTTTTAATTGTCTTTTTTCCTATCGTCGTACTTGCGTGGTAATACATAATTTGTTCTAAAATTACAGTATCTTTAAAAAAAAGGATACACCATGGTTTAAAATTATTACTTTAATAAAAGCTATGGATTTACCGCTCAAACACGAATATATTTAAAAAATCACACAAAAAATTGACGCATTTCTTCTAAAATTTATAGTTGCATTGTGTTTTAGTCACTATAACTACCACCTGGCTTTGTTTTTGATAGCAGTCTTGATATACCCTGAATAGGTGCGTTTTCCATATACCTAAGTTCTCTGCATCATCATCATTATCGTCAGCCTTTGCAGTTTACTGCTAGGCCTCTCCCAAGGTAAGCCCCAGAGCCCGGTCTGCTGCTTTGTGCATTTAGTCGGTGCCGGCCCTATTGTACAAGTCAACCCGTCATTTGGCTACAGGTCGTCTCACACTACGTTTGTAGTAGGTAAGCGTGTTCTGGATTTTCTTCATAGTATTTCGTTATTTATAGGTACTTATATAAACAATTAATAATTGATAGTCAATCACCACGCACTAAAACGGTGAAGGGAAACATCGTGAGGAAACCTGCATACCATAGCGATTTATAAAAAAATCTATGGTATGTAAGTCCGCCAACCCGCACTAGGCCAGCGTGGTGGACTATATGGCCTAACCACTCTCAATCGTACTGTCGATTGTAGAGGAGGCCCGTGCCCTGCAGTGGGACGTATATGGGCTGATACAGATATAAACAAGCTTGGTATAAGTTACATTGATAAACTGAGAGAGTTAAAAGCATTATTGAGATATCGCAAGCAAAAATGGAAATGGAATCATGCCTTATTATTTTTAGTGTCCTAATTATGTAGAATACATTCATTAAAATAATTTAAACGAAACCATTCGAGATGCCCAATAATAGATAATAGAAATATTAATTGTTCGAAATAGTTATGACTTGTTTAATAAACTGCTTATCATATTTCAATAACAAATATAGGTATGTATAACATACGTGATTAAGATATAATAATAAAAGCATACATTTTTTATCACAATTTATATTTTTAACAAAGAAATGTATTAGAAAATAATTAAATAATCAAAAACATTGTTGGCAGCGGTGGGATTCGAACCCACGCCTCCGAAGAGACTGGTGCCTTAAACCAGCGCCTTAGACCGCTCGGCCACGCTACCCGTGGAGACCACTGGTAAAATAGACCAAATATTTCCCAAACGCCAAATTTTCTTTTATTTTCATATCAAATTCTACGTGACTAGCAATGCTATGTTGACCTCACTTGTCCGTATCATTGGTATTATTTAAAATCTGCTATTCAAAATATAAACAATCTATATTTATAGTTTCGAGATAAATGAAAACTATAGCATTCAATTTGTAAACCAACAAAATTACTGACATGTGCAAATAAATTTGCTATTTTTCAATAATGTTTAACTTTGACAATATGCATTATCAACACTTAAAATTCTAATCATGAGCAAATTCATCAGCATTTAATGATTTTACACAAAATGATACATTATTTTTAAAAACAGAATTAATAATCCACGAAGCTCTTTATACCGACTGCGATCACACATTTCAGTTTAAATTATATACAAACTTCTTAGAAAGAAAACTACAAGACAGGTCGTAAAGTGAGATAACGTCACAGTGGTACATTCGCGGCCAGTCCGCGGTGGTAACATAAACTTTTCCTTAGAAAGCCGCGGGCGCATGAGGTGTTATGTGATGTGACAACCTGGTGGACGTGACTGTATGACATCATCGTAGATACAGGCTAACATAACTGAAATTTTAAAATTCCTAGGCGGGAATTATACTGAATGGATTTTTTGCGTAAATTCGGCAGACTAGCAAATTGCTTACCTGATTGTAAATTATTGCTACAGCGGACGAACATCTAAAATAGTTTAAAAATGCGAGGAGATCCCCTTTACCTTCTTAATGAGCCAGGAGAAGAGCATTGGACCGCCGGGAATTTTTCCTTGAATTTTTTTAAAAAGTGATAATGAAACTCTATTGAAGTATTATGTATTATACATATGGATTTGCAATTTCATGAATTTGTACACAGCGGCAAGTTGAAAATAACAACTTACCAAAAAATATCTGTCTCTAAAATTACACCAAATTGTTGCACCTCCAATTTTTCTTTTATGGTGATATGTGACAGGTAGAGCCCTATTGCTTAACGAAATCGAAGTCACATTCTATTTGAATCTAAATTACTGATATTATTTTAAAAATAAATGCAGATTCTAGTCCTCTTAGAGCTTAAATACATGCGGCCTTATTCAGCAACAATTTATAAACCATTTTTAATTATCGAATATTTTGTCTTATTCGCTCAAATTGAATTCAACAGTCACTCAAAACCGACAAAACATGGGTTAACTAAAATAGGTTTATAAACTGTCTATGTGTAAGGCCAGAATTCTATTAAAGACTATTTATTCATTATATGAGAATTGACGAGAACTCAAACCATATCTACCTTGCAGAAAGCGGTACTTCAGATTGTATACAAAAATAACATGTTAATCATATTATTATTGTGCATTGTCAAATGTTGATATTAATATTCACATTAAAAATATGAGCATATTTAAATATAAATAGCAATGAAAAACATCCTGAGGAAACACGGACGTATTTGGAATATTTGATTGGACATCATATTGATCGTCAAACAGGACACTCAATGAAAATAAACATTATGTTTATGATAAAGTTTTAAAACAAATTACTTATATCATCAAAAGTATTAAAAATAAATACAAAGCACGATGTTTCTTTGTTTGCATTTTATGTGTAATTCTCCGATCTGACTTATTTATTTATTTATTTTATTCTTTATTGTAACAATAAAAAGGAATAACAGTTTAGAGATAATACAAAACAACAAAGTACAAATGGCGGTCTTATCGCTCTAAGGCAATTTCTACCAGACAACCATGGGATGGATGGATGCAAGAAAAAAGATAGGGCAGTGTAAAATAAAGATAACGAAAGCATGGAGACAAATAAAATCATAAAAAACATATAAATACATTATATATATACATACCACATATACATACATATTATATTACACATACCTAAGTATTTTACTTAATTTCATTTTTTTAGTAAAAAGACCTAATCAGGCTTTTACTTTTAATTACAATTACCTAATAAAATTGATGCTGACAGATAATGCTGGGTAAGGCCTTAGAAAATTATAAAACCGTCACCATGAACCGTCCACGAAGCACTAACAAAAATATATTTTTTACATTTATATTCTTGTCGTCCACTCTATGTCAACGCCCAAACCGCCTGTGAAGTCAAAGCAAATAAATTTTACAACTTACTAGATATCACTAACTGAATATTATAACCAAATATTGTCAGTCGCACTGTCTCGCCAACGCCGCACAGAACTTGTTCAAGTGTACAAATATTATAAATAAATTGTATAGACATATATTTCAAATCTTTGTTGATCATCTTGTCAGAATGCGTGCGAATCCTAAAGTGTTTGCGTATATGGTAATGGACCTTACAAAAACATTAAAAAATATTTTTATAGTACAACGACATCTGGTGCGGACAAATAGCAAAATTATAATTTGTTAAAACATTTATCTTCTTATTTGAATGCTATTTTATATGATAAATAAGAGTAAAGCAGAAAGGAACACTATTGCACTTCGTTTAAAAAACGACTATAATTTAGGTATATCATTGTACCTCATTGATTTGAATGAATCCACAAGACTAAGAAATCATCAAACACGCCGCATATGTATTAGCAGGTATCAAACTAGCACATATATAAAGAAGGATTAGCTACTGTAAAATAATATTTACAGCACTGAAGTTGCAACAATGTTCCAAACCCGGTTATTTAGATAACTGTTTAGAATCATACCACTACTTACGATCTTTCATAACCTACTGTGAATTGGCCTTTTTGCCCACCAATGGTTCATTTCTTGACCAATTAAAAATTGCACTAGAAGACAATGCAAGAAATGCGTTATATAATATAAAGTAGGACCAGTTATGGAGATCGTTTAAACGTTTTGTAATCACGAAACCTACTTTCTAACCAGTAGAGCTATAGAAAAAACAAAGAAAGGTGTGTTTAATCCTATGAAAAAATGGCACTTGTTCCAAATATTCCTGCGAATACAACATTTTCACTGTGAAAAATTAATAAGTATAAAAAAACTGCCAAGCTTGGTATAACTTGATTGTACGAGTTATAGTATCCTTGTCTCAAATAAATCGCAATACTCACAAGTCACACTCATATTTTCATTATAAATCAGTATATTTATAAATTCAGTACAATGATAAAACGTTGACGATATTTTGCTGCATGCATAGACTATGACATTTAATTAACCCTACCTTCAACGTAGAATACACCAAAATGAAATTCTATCCAGATTCTATCAATTTCAAATTGTCATTTTAATAGGAAACTGCAACGAAAATTAATTTCACCACATGGCTCTAGATTTTCTCAATATTAACGTCAAGTGTTGTTGGAGCAATTTAAGAAGACTCAACTTCGCCTATCAAGTTTGTTATCAATCCTTGTCTGTTCATCAGAAGACAGACTATGGAAGAAATTAAAACGAAATTACGCGTCAGTACGTAAAATCTCACATACAACCATATTATGCAGACGCTATTATTTTCAATAAAATATTTTAAATTCACTTAGTGTAAGATAACCAGCATTTATTTCTTGCTATTTGAAGATTGAATACACACAATATATTTTTTCAATAAGGTTGACTACGGGAGGAAAAATTAACGTATATTTTCTAGGATATTTTCAAAGTTATGTTTTTAATTATTAATTGTTGATGAATATGTTATTAGTATAAATCACAACAAGGTATGAAGAATTGTGGACAATAGTTATAATACATACAAAATTGTGAATGCTACGGGCCTAATACAATCAACTCTGATTCGAAGTCCCCAAATAAATAAAGAGCAATAGGTTTGAAAAAACTTAAGTAGGTATCAACTTTGTTACCTATCAACTCGATTTATTAAACTACACCTACTTTGCCTTCATTATTAATCCAAATACATCTTTATTTCAAACTTTATACAAGGTAACATAATAAAATAATGAAATGAAATGCTTGTGTCATGTCGGTTTAATTCATAAATCTTGGAACTTATCTCATGACACGGTCCTGCTAGGTTACATCCGGGAACCCAAAGCTTTATGATCTAGCTAATAAAAAACTTATTTTTCAAATTTTCCTGAAATTATGTATTATCTCTTTATTATTTAATTATTATATTCTGTGAGGGATTAAGTAAAAAATATTTTATATGATTTTTTTTCGCTATTATTTGAAACTGTACGTCATAAATAACGTCTTACACTTTACATATTGTGTTCAATTATTTAATTTGCAACTAAAATCATAACAATTCTTGGGAATTATTTAATTACTTTTAAATACTCACATAAATAATAATTAGCTTAAAAAAAATGTACTAAACTTTACAATCGGCTTCACGGATTTACAAAATAATTATTACAAAGGCAAGATACGCACATTAAAAATATTCAAAATTAATCTCAATAATTCAAACATATTAAATTTTAAAACCAAACACAAAAAGAGAATGTGGCCCATGAGGGGATCGAACCCGCGACCTTCGCGTTATTAGCACGACGCTCTAACCAACTGAGCTAATGGGCCGATGCGCAATCTTACTGAAAAAGATGACCACAATCACAAGAAGCAAAGAATTACACAATAGGTATATCTGTATTTATCGATTTACATTGGCGATTCCACCTGCGTAATATACTGGGTATATCAAGACTGCTACCGAAAACGAAGCCGGGTGGTAGTTTTAGTGAGTACAAACACAATGCAACTAAAATTTTCGCAAAAAAACGCGACAATTTTTTTTAAGATTTTTTAAGTATCGTCATTTTTGAGTGGTAAATCCATAGTTTTTGCTAAAATAATAGTAATTTAATCTCTTTTATACCTTAGAGTCCTTATAAATAAAGGGGTATACACTATTATTTTAGGAAAAAAAATGAATTTACCATCCAAATACGACCATAGGAAAAAAACAAAAAAAAATCGTCGCTTTTTTGTTTCAACATTTTCTATTGCAATCTGTCTGAAGTCACTAAAACTACCACCCGGCTTCGTTTTCGGTAGCAGTCTTGATATACCTGTATATATTTTTATTGCTATGAATGGCGAGACAAGGATGCCGTTCGCCTGATGATAAGCGATACGACCGCTCAATATGTCCAGTAGTTACTCTGGCTACAATGTCCTTCAATCCGAAACACAACAGTGCATTTATACTGCTGTTTGACGGGAGAAATAGACAATGCGGTGGTACCCACCAGGCGGCCTCTCATATATAAGAGACCTACCAATAAGAACCTGCGTAATAATTTCAACTTTTTAATTCGATTCTGTTTTGTTAAGATGGAATGTCAATTTTAGTCGTTGATTATTTATGTTATTGTTTATAACATACTAATTACTGCAACATTATTAACATACCTATATCACTAAGGCGGCGAATCAATATTTAAACTAAAAATTAAAAGATAAATCAACTATTTGCTGAGGAAATGAAACCGATTTCTTGTTTATTTGGTTTGTTTATGTAAAAAGAACGTACTATACATATGTATAAAAATGTAGGTAAATACATTAAATTAAATTATAAAAAAAATATAGGTTAATTTACTAAGGATTTCAAAATTTTATATATAACAAAAAATTATTAAAAGCCAATCACGAGGAAATATACACATAAAATTATCAGCCAAGCGCGTTTGTCAAGTGCAGTTGCGTAGCTATATTATCATAAAGTATCTGTTAATACCTACGTCATAAATTATAAGATATGTTCAATCAATTGATAAACAGCAATAAAAACTCAACGATATTTTTCAATAAATATTATATTTCTCGTTCGAACGCAAAGGAAACAAAAAGAACAGAATCGAAAACTAGATCAGCGGTATTTAATAGGTCACCTAGTTTTAAACACAATTTTGTCAACAAAATGTCACCATATTCATATATTTATCGACTTGAAAACGAGCAATAATTAATTTGATTGCCGAAATACTCGTTTGAATATATTAAATATGAATGCTTTATTGTAGACAACATAGAAAAAAAAATCACGCCTTGTTCCCAGAAGGGTAGGCAGAGGATCTCATGGTAGCAACAAAACACCCACGTTTCACCTTGTGAGTTTCGTCCCACGATGTGATAGGGGGCAGTCTATCGCCATACCGGGCACAAATTCCAGACTCCGGACTGAAAATATATAGAAAAATCCAATATCACTTTGCCCGACCCGGGATACGACACACACACATGGGATACTGTAGTACAACTGCGCCACTGAGTCAATTAGTTATTATTTTATACAAACTGTAGAAAAATTTTAAAGTAGCGCCCGCATTTAATCAAACTCTGTTTAAGTTCCAATAAAATGAAAGTTATTGATATTTTTATAAAGTCAAAAGCTGAAGGTATTCGTAATATTTCGTATAGCCACCACAATCTACATAGGTGAAACCCTGTCTTATGGTGGGAGATTGTATCGAATTAAGTTAAGATTGGTATTGATTTCAACCATACCTCATTGCTCGCTACTCTTTTTGATAGCCTTGCATTACAGGAACTTTGTCGTGCCAGTTAGGAATAACAATGGAATTAAAGCAAATACTACTTCGAAGAATGAATATTCTGAATCATAGTGTAATAGTTATATTTATTTTACAACGTATAATTAATCGGTAAGTTGTAGTAAAGTTATGTTAACGCATTTAATTAAAATGTGCGTGATCATTTAGAACAATAGTTCTTGGTCCCTGAAAGCATCCAAATTATCCACAGAGCCACCCTGAGGCCTTCCTAAAAATGATTTTAGGCATGTTTTATTTATGGATAGATAAATATACTCTTATTATTAATTTAAATGTCGATACTGTATTAGCATGCAACCAAAACAGTCAACCAACTGGGTGATCAATGACTAGACAGAATTGTTGTTTAATGCTCGCTTAACACTAAAAGGTTCAGAACCACTGATTTAGAGTTTTTTGCACATCGAGTATGGCAGGGCAATATATCTTAATAACAGATTCAGCGCCATCAGCATTTCCATATGAATAATCTTGTGGGAGCGGGAAGGAAAAAGTATGAGAAAAGGGCATTAGATATCTGGAAAATTCTCTCACCGAACGAAACGTGACAGCAGACTCTACTTTTGAATTTACTACTTTCAAAAAAAAAAACACCGTGCATGACAAAGCAATGCTGAAACATAAGATGTTAAGTCCAAATATATCCAGTAACTACTTTGGCTAATGGCCTTCTAACTGAAACACAACATTACATTTACACTACTGCTTGGCGGATGTAATAGACATTGCGATGTGTAAAAGTGGAAAACTTTTATCTCATACATGTACGTCGAACGTTCGCATATTAGAACTTCGTATCACAAAATAAAGAAGCCCCCTGACTCATTAAAGTTTTGTCGTGGTGATATAAAAAAACACACTTATCAGAACAGTTGCAATCGAAACATTCCTATAGTATTGTCTTCGGCGGAAAATCTCGTTCAGTAATAGAACATGTGACGGAAATAGTCCATCGGAATGTAACAATCTTCAACAAGACCATTAAGAAAGCATTAGACGCCAGCTGTTGGTTTGAAAGTCACGCCAGTTGGGAACTGAGATGTGATGTGATGACATGACTATAATATAACGTTTTTTTATTATTTTATACTGTATAGAGAATTTTCCTGTGTCCTTCGTTCTATTTTGATATAATACGTCATTTAGAATTTAATTCCTGTAAAGAGACTTAAGAATTACTTATTTTTAATTTGTTATTATGTGTAAAACTAAAACTCTCAAATCTTAAAATATACTCGTACTAATGATTATAAAAATCCACTCCAAGATTAATTCATAGTAAATGCGATTCATAAACTAGAAATCTAATATTTATTTGAACTATAGAACGAATGAATGGTGATTGTGCAAATAAACTAAAAAAATATTCGTGGCCCATGAGGGGATCGAACCCGCGACCTTCGCGTTATTAGCACGACGCTCTAACCAACTGAGCTAATGGGCCGATATTTTCCATGGCGAAATTGCGAACCAGATGATAATATAATGGTTCTTCTATATATTTAAATTCAAAGAAAGTAAATATGTGGTAAGACCATTATGATGCCAACTTACTAATAAGAAAGCATATACCTAACAATATAAATAAATATAAACATTATTTAAGACGAAATGGTTTTATTTATTTTTATTGCATAAGTCCGGCAAAACGAGCAAACAGATCACCTGATTGTAAGTGATCAATGCAATCCGCTTTATTTTATTTATTTATTTTATTTTATTTCCCCTTGATTCTCTAACAACCCATCTATGACCCAAGCGTTCTGGATGTTCATGGCTGGTAGTGATCACTTACCATTATGTGTCTTGTTTTCATATTTAACGTACCGATGCAAAAAAATAACATTCTTGTCCCGCACCGCTTTTTGCATAAAAACATAATTTATTTCCAATAAATTATTTAAATCTATTCATAAATATACGCAGTTACCTAAATAGTCGCACTACAATGCAATTTTTACTTTCTCGAATTCGTACGGCCAAGACCCTTTCCATATTTTTTCCGTATAGTCTCGTACCGTAAGTAACGCAAAATATTTTTACAATTCAAATAGCAGAGGTTAAAGATCACAGTTTTGTTCAAGTTACAATTGTCGTTTGCTTAAGAATACCTGGTAAAGCACTCTGGTATTGTAATTTTAAAAGCATTGGGGGAAGTTTTATTCAATACTTGTTATAAAATGGATAGACTGATAAAGCTGAGGATGATGCGAAACCCGTCGTATGACATGAAGTCAGATAGCGGATTCTGGTACTTTAGATATGAAATATGGAATGTACTAGGTATACCTATGAATGCCTTCCACCATGGAATAGATTGTCATCTCTCTTCCGTGGGTTGCACAAACAAAAATATGAAAACCAATACATTGGGAATACATTAAGGCACGCTCACGTCATATTATATCTTTTTTAACCGACTTCAAGAAAAGGAGTAGTTTCTCAATCCATCGGAATCTGTTTTTTATGTCTTTTCACCGTTTACACGAATACGCACGAACTGATTTCGTATTTTTTTTTCTTTTTTTAATATGTGTTTTTAGGAACTTTTTAAAATGATATGTTACAGATGTTTTTAATTATTCAAGTTAACGTTATGTCTATTATTTAAGGAATGCATAAACACCAAGACAAAATAAAATCATGAAACAAATTATAACATTTATTTATACAAACATTTTCTACTATAAACTTTGTAAACAAAGTCTGAAAATAATTATTTAATTTTTATGCACATTACTGATAACGCTATAAACAAATGACTTAAATATATCAATAAATTAATTGAGCCTCTAAATCGTACCAAGCACCATAATATTAATTCCAATCCATTTTATATTTCACGAAAAAACTATAAAAAATTTAATTGCACAACCGGCCGGTTATAAAATTTACAAACAAGTATGACATATTTCATAATTTACATTATAACTTAAGGAATCTCAAGACTTACAATAAATGATTATAAATAAGCAACAAGGAAAAATGTGCCAATTAACACCAATAATAGAAATTAATTTAATTAAAGGCACAACATTTCAATGGTGGGCGACGAAGATATGAATGAAGATCTTTTACCATTTAATAGAGTATCCTAATTTAAAATTGAGCGCCGAAAAAATGGCAAGACTTAAATATCTTACTCCTTGTAAGATCATGAGGTATGATTCGGTGACTAAAACCTACTTCAATATAATATTTTTTACAGAGTAGGTACTTAATATACATTTACTTTTCTATTCCTTTATTCTTATTACATACATTACTAACTAAAAACAAGAGTTTTATTTGGGTGGCGAATCCTTATCTATATACAAATATCATTTATAATTCTTAGATTTATCTAACACTTAATCCTAAGTCGTCTAAAGATTTTTCTGGATTAGAAGACCAGGTATTTTCCTTTTAAAATATATTACTTTACAACTTAACATTCTATGGTGTGCATATATGGCGTGTCGTCCAATTTGGCAATCGACGATGAAGATACTCTCCCGTCATGGCCTGTCACTATGGATATGACACTTCTATGTTCGGAGTCACTATCACCACTCAAAATTATATTGGTCTCTCCCATAAACCCGGAGTCTATTTGTTGGTGAGTTTGCATCTTCTGAGGATCAAAAGTGCTTATTCCTAATTCTGCAAGTAATTCCTTCGAATCATCTAAGTTTCCGAAAAATACGGAATCGGTTTCAACGCTCTCTCCTCCCGATTCACTTCGACCGTCACACAATGATTCTAGTTCGTCGGTGTCCGATTCAGCTTGCAATACAGGTGACGTTTTGATACTAGTTCTCACATTTGGCACAAGGGCCGGTTCAGGCATTACCATTTTAGGTTTCAATTGCATCAGATAGTTTGCTCTACGTTTTGACTCATTGGAGTCTGTACTCATGTAACCTGAGTCTTCAGTCCTGTATAGTTTTCTCAAGTCCGTTCGTCGTGACCTAGTTCTAGCGGAGCGTCTTCCTGATCTTCTTGCATTCAAGTTTTCAACTCTTGTGTACAATGGGAAGCGATCTCTATCTTCTGATCCACGTCGACGATCTCCCGGAGGACTCTCGCGTGTTGAGCTCGAGAACTTCGGAGATAGGTCTGGTCCACGTCGTGATTTCGGTGGTACGGGTGGCTTAGGATCTTTGGAACCTTCAATATTTCTTATCAGATCAGGCGTCTTAACTCCTCGCATAAATGGAGGCATGTCTTTCCCTCCATATGGAACGCTGCCGCGTCTGTTATATAGTTTGGCTTCCTCCTCCTGAGCCTTTGCTTTAGCTTCATAAATTTGCCTCAAGTTTCCAATCTTTCTTGTTATTGCAAAGTCTGGAGACTTCTTACATGGCTCGCTTTCAGAGGACGTTGATTTGTGTTTGAAGCTGCCAGCTGATTTCAAAAGAATCTTCTCGACTCGCTTTTTAACGTCACGCTTTGGCTTACGATCAAGGGTGTCGGGATCGAAGTCATCATTAGTATTACGTCTATTTTCAATGGGTGATCCGCGAACTTGAATGGTTAAAGGTCCAGGTGTCGACACATTGTCGTATAACGGTTCCGATGGATTAATAAATACTTCACTTACGGATAGTCTACGAGGTTGCGGAGGCGAAGGCGAAGGCTTTCGTAATATTTGTTGAGATTCTTCATCAACATCTCTTGTCACATCACGCCAGCTACTAGCCAACCTTTCGTATTTTGCCAAAGGTTGAACATGATTAAAATCATCATTTCGACCCAGTTCGGGACCGCAAGCCAAAGAAAATCTACGTCTTCTCATTAGACTCCTTTCTAAGCTGTCATATTCAATTCCATTATCGAGATTAATATTTGTATCTTTTTTACGCGTCAGAGTAAGCATATTATCATCACTGAAGTAATGAGAATCTGCAGCAATAACTGGTATTACAATCCTAGGGGCGATAGGAGATATAGTCTCTATTTTCATTTCTTCTACTTCTATAGGTTCCGCTCGCTTACAATGGCTGAATTCTTGAATAACTGCCTCCATTTTTACTTTAACTTCTGGAGATAATGGCTCACTCTCCTCTGTAGTTGTTGGTTGTGGTAGGTTGACTGGTGGTGGGGGAGGAGGCGGCAACTTCTTTCTAATTCTCCTTGATGTTTGACTCTGTGGGCTCTTCTTTTCTTTTATTATGGGCGATATTGGCTTGGGTTCACTAATAATCGGCTTCGTTTTCTTTTCTTCAACCGGTTTGCTTTCTTTATTTTTGATAAGTTTACTTATAATAGGCCTTGATTCTGGTTCTGGCTTAATTTCCTTGCTAATCACAATTTCTTTAACGGATTTCTTGATACACTGATCCTTAAGCGTCATTTCTTTGACCTTTGGTTTAGTATCTTCAATCATAATCGGCTCAGCCGATTTAGGTCGCTCTTCTTCTTTAGCTTTAGATGCAATAGCTCTTGGAGTGGCACTTAGCTTGTTCGCAGATTTTATAGGCTTTTTAGTAGCTGATGGTGTTGGCACTTCATCTAACCATTTTCTGACAATTCTTTGCTTGTAATCATCGCTTACGCACGATTTACAAGAATTAGACCTAGTTAAAGCAACGGCCTTTTGTGGCCGGATATTACTATCACAACCCGGACATCCACCACAGTGCACGGCTCTCCGGCTGTTTTCTTGCTTAAGACTTATAGCACTAAATCTGCGGCCACGTCGAGCACATGGAATGTCCCATCCTAGGTCTACCGTGTGGTAAAGGTCTTCCTCAGGAATATCTGATAACATTGGAATAAATCTTTTAGATGTCATCTTATCTTTAGCAATATTCATTACTTCCCGAATTTTCATAAGAAATTCAATAGCTGCTGGTGGAGGATTCTGAAATAGTAAATAAATATGAGCATTTCAAAAGTACGGAACTGAATATCACACTTCAATACTAGAACTACTTAAGATACCTTCAACAATTCTGTTTCAAAAAAAACCGGATTGAAGTAAAGTTTCTTTCTGAGGACGGTTTCCCCGTTAGAAGTAAGTTGACGGTTATTAGCGAAGTTATTATCGACGCTACAATCTATAATCGACAAATCTGAATGTGGTGCTCTCTCTAGCGTATCTGGCGACACTGAACGTCTGTGAAAACGTTCATGATTACGATCAGAGCTTGATACGCTTCTTATTGAAGGTCGCGACGGCTTCTTACGTCTTGAGTGTACCATAGCTGATATGACGTTAGAATTCATTTTCTGAAACTAAAAGTACTAATTAAACAAGCATGAAGACTTAAACATCTCTAAATACGGCAGAAATAAATACCTTTTGTGAATTACTAGGGGATTGATTAATAGTGTCTTCGGTACGCTCACTGGCATCGGAAAATCCAGTGTCGCTACTAAAAAAATCATTGCCCAGTCCATTGAGTTTCAGCAAAGGGTTTGTTTTCAACATCTGTAAATAAGAATATGATAAGCAAATGTATTTTAATATAAGTATTTGAAATCGTAAATAATTGTGTTCTCACCACATTGCTCATATCGATGCGTGATTCAAGTGAAGATCCATTATCAGAAGATCCAGAAGACATGTTTTGCTCCGGATCTTTCTGTTTCCTTTTTTGTCTTTGCTTATAATGTATGTAAAATATAATGCCGGCCGCATAGATGAATACCAGCATAAGCACACAGACGCCGATCGCCAAAGACTCTAATACACTCAAGCCTTGATTTTGTGGAGCCGAGTCAGTGGCCATGATTTCGCCAGAATGGAATGGTATTGACCGTACATCTGTAAGTTGTAATAATCATTAGCTACACACATACACAAATTTCGACTTAGTTTCAAGTTTGCTAGAATCTTTTACATACTACATAGAATAAAAGCGTTTAAAATTAAATTTCGATTACTAAATTTGACCCAAACAAACAAACGGGGTGAGCTAAATAAAGAAATAATAGCGAAAAAATAGTTAGTTAATTTTAGGAAGTATTACCAGTGTATAATAATCCAATATTTTATTACCTAATAATCCATTTTGTGATGCGCCTGCTATACGAAACGCTGCACACGAAGTTGCTAGTCGAGACGTAGTGGATGCAGAACATAGCACATGCACTGCCACCAGTCGACCCTCCAGCCGACCGTGAAGAGCCGCCGATCCGCGCCACTAATACCAAACAAATAAATTAAATAATAAGCTACAACAAATCACAAATAACTCCCCTTAAATTATTCACATAATCCGATGAAAAGCTTATTTATGCAGCAAATCCCATTTTTTTACTTTCATATCAACACAATCCGCAACCATAAGAAGATTAAATTGAAACCAAAAATTACACGGGGTACTTAGGTAACCTGCAAATTAATCATATGAAAAATGTATTCGATAAATCAACTTATAATGTTCACGTAATTTGTTAACAGACATTTTGTCTTCAGAAGGAGGTACTTGAACGAAAAATACCACACCTTCGAATTCATCTTACAAATTTATCAGGCCTGGCACATCTAAATGCGGGATATTTGGACAGATTGTACAAATGGTTCCTTTGCCGCCACCTACTGTATCTCCGACTTCATCAGCAACGTGTCACATTTCAACACTCACACCAGACGATATGTTGACTTCCGCCCGATTGATGAATTCTACAGACTGTTATTTTTTAAACGAGACCGCACAAAAATAAATGAAATTGCTCACTCGAGATAACATCTTTATTCGTTCGACTTATACGTATACCGTTGCCGCCGTATATAGAACGAAATTAAATGACTTTATATACAAAAGTACCTAAACCATTGCAGACATATCTCCTACATTCAATTTAATAACGCCATCAAAGATATTTACGAAGACACTTCGATCATTCGATGGAAGTATATTACAAGATTTCGGCAGTCAGTCCTGTATCGTTTTAACTCTCTTATCTCTCATCTGAATATCATCGACACGGGATTAATAAAATACTGGTGCAGAAAACTGGATTACATCAATTTAAGTGTTAATATCCAGCATGCGCCGGGAGAAATGTTTATACATTTTTTATATTGTAATAATATTAAAGTTTACAAGAGTTGCAGCTCGTGCCATTACCGAATTTATATCTTTTGGATTTACGAAAATGACTCCTTATTAAACTATTACCGCTTAAAGGTTCTCTTTATCCACAACTACATCGTATATTGAAGCGAATTGTAATAATACAATCTGAAGATTCGATACCACTTTAAAAAAACTTGAATAAACAATATTTTGGTTTAAGACATCGGTGTAAGGACTTACTGTCATTTCATGTACCGGAGTAGATTGCTCAAAGCGATGTTATCTCTAACGCAATAACTCGAGTGGACGATGCATCAAGGATTTTTTATCATAGTAACTCGTATTTCAGGAATTATAAGCGGTCAGCGCATGACACTTTGTTTTAGTTTTTTATTACACTTGCGATTTCAGATAAGACTAACCACTTAGAGGTGTCGGCATAAATTTTCACTCCAGATTTATTATTCCCTGATTTAGTTTCTTTTAAATTAATTGCTCATTGAGGCGTCAGTACCACTTCCCTTTTTTAATAGAACTTTATACGCAGAAAACATATGTTAGAAGTATGTAGGTGTTGTTGCCTACTTAGGCTGTCGAAAAAAGTCATAGTAACTATGTTACCGATCTTTAAGAATTAAAAAAAAACGGAGAAAAGAATATGGGTCAGCATTTTTATGAATTTCACTGACTAAATTAATTACAATATTTAATATGTTGTTTTATCTTTGAGATAGAATTATTGCATCAAGAAAGATCGGTTTTTCATGCTAAAATCCCAAATAGCCAATACATAACTCTACTACTTTAACTCATATATACTATTTATAAACATCTTTTTATTTTTTCTTTTACATATCCGACCATATTCAAAACACTAATTAACATCCATCAGATATTCCAATTTAATTTTTTATCCTTATTCTAATGCGTTGCAAAAAAAAAACAATATATTTGATGCTCCAAATAAACTTTTCCAGAGATCAGCGTGCTATATAAACTAAAAATGGATTTCGCACAAGTACAGAGATCTTAATTATGCAAGATGTGGCTTTTTTTTTAAGCCTAAATAATAAACATAGATAAGTATGTTTTTATACATTAGCACGGCTTTTTACTACACTTAATGGTAAGTACAATACTGTTTACAAAAAATACATTATCAATAGGTGAACACAATTATTAAATCCGGGTGAGCACCGAGCACTGTTTGTTCCCGAACTCGACACATTTACATGAGCCATTATAGCGTGTTTTATGCTTTTTTCATAATAACCATTATATGAGATGGATAAATAATAAACATACGTCATCAACATTTAATGTCCACTGCTGGAAATAGGCCTCTTCCAAATTGCGCCATTTTGCCTCATGATCATCAACATCTAGCTCAGAGAGTGGATCCGCTAGTTCTGTCCGATAAGTAGCTTGATTTAATGCAACCCCGGACTGCTCTTAATACTATTGTCATAAGAGTTTCCCTTCTATGACAGGAGTATCCCTAAACCATTTTCCTTTCCTCTTGTTTTAACATTCCATTCACTTCCATAATCAGCTGAATGCAGTATAACCCAGCTCAAACACGGTACAGACAAATCCCCCAGACCGTCGGCAGGAAGCAGTGTCAACGGTGCTACAGCTGTGCCTCTGCGGTCGCCAACACGCTTGCCCAGCGTTGCGATTTTGAGCATATCCCGAAAAAATAACGCGCAGAACAAATAAATAAATACACCCAACAGTCACATACAAAGTACTGACCCCACACTATAGATAGAGTCTTGTGTCGTGGGTGTCAGAAACTATGAGTCATGAGAGACTTTTCGGTATCACACACAGAAAACACCCAGACCCGAAACAAATACCTGTGGTTCACACAAATATATATAAATATACATAGAATACGGATATATATTAAATTAAAGTATCATAAACTTTACAAAAAATATAAAAATCCCCGTGATTATGACACTTTTGCTCTATTACGTACTCGCAGCAAGAACTTAATTAATGAATGTTATAATCACTATCTATCGACTGTTGAAAATTCCTTATCTTCTAACTTGAAGCCTTTCTGGAGTTACATTAACAATAACAAAAAGAATATAATTCATTGCATTCCTTTAAACATGAAATACGGTGACCTAAGTGCATCAAATCATAAAGGAATTTGTGAGCTTTTCTCAAAATATTTTAGTTCCGTGTTTGAAACTGCAAGTATCACCATAGATGAACCTTCTTTGGTTACTGGAAATAATTATAATAGTACTCTGAGCACTATCGTTGTGACTCCTCTAATAATAAAAAATAAAATCAAAAAACTTGACTCTTCTAAAGGATCTGGCCCAGACGGAATACCTCCTTATTTTGTGAAGCAATGTGCTGATGAACTGATTGAACCTTTAAATATAATTTTCAACCAATCCTTGCAATTTGGTTTTTTTCCATCACACTGGAAAATTGCACACGTTGTACCGGTTTTTAAAAATGGTAATAAATCATCTTGTGAGAATTATAGGCCAATTAGTATTCTTTCTTGTTTTGCGAAGCGATTTGAATCTATCATCTACGATTTCATATATTATCACGAGAAGCCTCAACTTTCTTCAAATCAACATGGTTTCATCAAAAATAGATCAACTATAAGCAATCTTTTGGAATACAAAAATTACCTGTGCAATGCTTTTGCAAGAAACGTGCAAGTGGATTCTATTTACACAGACTTCTCAAAGGCATTTGACAAAGTAAACCATAATTTACTTTGTTTTAAATTAAAATCATTTGGTATACACGGCTCATTATTGCGGTGGGTTCAATCATACCTTTATATGAGAAGTCAACTTGTATCGCTTAAGGGTGCTATGTCGATTCCGGTAATCATCACAAGCGGAGTACCACAGGGATCTCATTTAGGTCTGTTGTTATTTATTATTTTTATAAATGACCTCATCGGCCGCCTGAAATGCCCCTGTTTATTGTATGCTGATGATTTAAAAGTATTCAATGCGATAACTAGCATTAATGATGCAATTGCTTTGCAAAGCGATCTGGACCTTATTGGTGAGTGGTGTTCAGTCAACCGTATGATCTTAAATGTACAAAAATGTTTTTGCATTTCGTTCACTCGTAAAATTAATAAAATTAAGTTTGATTATAAAATTCTCCATCATGGTCTAGATCGTAGAACTGTAGCAAAAGATCTTGGAATTTTATTTGACGACAAATTATCCTTCATCACTCATCAGGCTCACAGATTCTTGGATTCATTTCTCGGTTAACCAAACAATTTAAAAACCCGCGTAGTCTAATTTACTTATTTGAAACATTAGTCCGATATACTATATTAGAGTATGGCGCTGTGATTTGGTCTCCCTTTTACCAACTACATATTGACCGGATTGAGCGTGTCCAACAAAATTGTTTAAGATTAATATGCTATCGTCACAATCTTCACCGAAAACTGAAATCGTACCGTCAACTGCCCTGATTTTGCCCGGATTTTGATATTTATGCACTTTAACATAAAATAAAATAAAAAATACGTTCGGTTTTCATGGTACTTACACATATTAACGTAAAAAAACCGCAAGAATGTTGTAATTTTAAATTAATTTACTCATTTTTTGTTTGTAAATATAGTTTTAGAAATATTTTGAAAATCAGGCAAAGTTAGGATCTCATGTCTGTATCATTGCCTAATGTATTTACTCCGAAATAATTAATTAAACTCTGGGACAATCTAAAATATAGTTTAAAATCATGACAATACGACCCAATTTAAATGACATATTCTGAGAGTATTTTAGGAGGTAAAATTGGCTAGGCAATGTCTGGATATCATTTTGCACATTCTCAATACATTGATAAAAATTTATTAGGGTTGTCTCCTTCGTGACTTAAAAAAATGAAGCAATATATGTAGCATCTTTTTATTAAAAAGTATTTATAATAAAATAGTAACTAATTTTATTGTTGACGAGAAGACACATTTGGTAGGCAGGTAGGAAGTTATCAAATAAAATAATCTCAAACAACTAGGAATTTTCTATTCATCTGTTGGTGACAATTTAGTGGGACCTCCAATATTTTTTAAATGTTTTTGTTTGACTTTATTTAAAATTGTGCGGCGAGGTATACCGAATTGTTTTTCGGCATCGTATGACGAAATATTTTTGTTTTGTACGAGACCTACGGCGATGTTTAGTAAGCTCTCATCATAGTCTTTATATATTCTTCGTGATCTGTCCATTTTGAAAGTCCTTCAAACAAAAAGCAAAATCTAAGTAAATTGATAGCATTTTTCATCATTATAAAATAAGACATTAATTAAGTTGATACGTACTTAGTACTTCAGAAAACACATAAAGAAGCTACATTATAATTTTTATCATATGAATATATACATACAGGGTATATCAAGACTGCTACCGAAAACGAAGCCGGGTGGTAGTTTAAGCGACTTCAGACACAATGCAATAGAAAATTTTGCAAAAAAAAGCGTCAATTTTTTTTTTCCTATGGCCATATTTGGGTGGTAAATACATTTTGTTCCTAAAATAATAGTGTATACCCTTTTATTTATAAATACTCTAAGGTATAAAACAGTTTAAATTATTATTTTAGCAAAATCTATGGATTTACCACCCAAAAATGACGATATTTAAAAAATCATTAAAAATTAATGTCGCGTTTCTTAGCAAAATTTTTAGTTGCATTGTGTTTGTAGTCACTAAAACTACCACCCGGCTTCGTTTTCGGTAGCAGTCTTGATATACCCGGTATATAGACAATATATAGAATAGTACATCTCCAATCAGCTTTTAATTGTTATTATGAAAAAATATTTGAGATAGTGCCTAACATACACGAAAATAGACCTCCTGTTTTCGATGTCGGTAAATAACAAAAGGGTCAACCCTAACCCAGGCAAAGTCACAATCATTTGTTCAAAAAAATTGCTGGTTTTGCCTATTCCAATAATTCCTACTACGTACTGAGTTTTATCCACTAGTAACAATTACAAACGATTAAGCTTTCAAAGATTTATAGAATATATTAAAACAAGAAAGAAATTTGCGTATTGTGAAGACTTACCTGAAAAGTTTTTCTCAACTAAAATTAACCGAAATTGAGTGCTCTGTTTTGAGCCACAACTGTCAAAAACTATGCACGCTACCAAACTAATGTCTCCAAATTATTGTTGCTAGATTATATTTCTAAAAAGTGACATACGTTTCGATTGCCTAACTAATAAATTATATTAGATATTCCCATTTCTTCGTTTTAGGCAAACACAGGACCTTAGGCAAAATCGGGGTAGTTGACGGTACAACGCTAGATTAACTTACTTCAATACATTATCATTAGAGTCCAGACGTATAAAAGTCGATTTCATTTACCTATACAAAATTTTACATTCAATTATTGATTCTCCCTCATTACTGTCTAATCTAAATATAAATATAAATTTTAGATGCCACAAACCTAACGTGTTCTATCTTCAAGTTTTTCGCAACAATACCTCATTCTATAATCCAATCATACGAATGTGTAGACAATACAACGAATATAATAAGCGTACTCCATCTCTTGACGTATTCAACAATTATTTCAATTTATATAAACAGCATATCCAAAATATCCTCAAAGACCAATGAGATTTATGCATCAAAATCAGGTACCCTCATATTATTGTAATTATCTTATTATTATTTTTTCTTTTATTTTTTTTTAATAGCTTAAGAATTCTTTTTCATTTGTTGTTATTAATGTTAACATGTTATTAAGGTTTTTCTTTTTAATCTGTATCTCGTTGGTTTTACTGTATTTCATTGTTATCACCAAGTTTTACTTGTAAATTGATTACTACTCACTGGAACACAAGTTTTTGGGTTATAATTATCGTCCAGAAAAATTATGTTACATAAATACTTGATGTTACTGCATTTATGATTGTAACCTGTTTTGTGTTAAATAAAATAAATAAAAAAAATAAAGATATCAGCAAATCGTAACAGCTACATAAAATATCAATCTCGCAATCAGATGTATTTTAAATATTTACATTAGTAAGCTGAAGTGGACATTTACGTATCGTTGTTAAATAAACGTAAGTACATACGTAAAACTTGTCAAACAACAAATTGACTTATATCTACTTTTATGAAAATAAATAACGTAATGACGTGTGTTTATTTACAGTCACCTACTTTGGTAAGTTGGTGCCACCAATGAATAGTACGGAACTGATTTTAAAGTGTACTCGTGTACAAAGATTTACAGTTTACCTCAGCTTTTGTTAAAATGTGTATAAAAAGAAACTCGAAAAGTTATTACAAAAGTAACACTACGTTTACAAAAACGCTCTATGAATATTTTTTCGGTTTTTGTTATTGTGTTTAATAAAACTACATCCTATAATAATCAATAAATAAATACACCCAACAGTCACATACATAGTCCTGACCCCAAATTAAGGTCAATTAAGTCTTGTGTTGTGGGTATTGGGAACTACGAGAGACTTTTCAACCTCACAAACACCAAGACCCAAGACCAATAATTGTGGGCCTCGCAAACATTTGTCTCGGTGTGGGAATCGAACCGTGGCCTCTCGTTTCATAGGCGGCGTCGAACCAACTGCGCCACGAAGGCTGTCAATAATTTCTCATGTTGCCTCTATGTTATTAACCAAGTAATTCGTGCTCTATAATAAACTCTATGTGAGAATAGCCTAAGCAAATCGGATGAGTAGTTTTGAAAGACTCCTCTTTGAAATCAGTTAAAAATACTCCCTAATGTATCTATGGCTGAAAGAAAACAAAAGAACACCACCTTTACATTATTTATTTTTTTAGAACAAGCCACATCTAGAACATGTTTGTATCAGGCACAATCCGCTCCATTTTATTGAGTCCCGCTCCCGTCTCGATAACGATCTTTGTATACCCGAAGCCGATCGCGTAAGGCACAAAAACGTCAAATAATTACCGGATTAGGTACTAATTAAATTTTAACACACATACGCAATAAATATGTGAAAATAATTGCCTTACTTTGATGTGTTTTATGAATTTGCGAAGCTCAGCTTGGGTGGTAAGTGCGGCCTTACATCGGTTCACCATTTGTGTGGTATATCGTTGTGATAATAATTTTTGTTGTTAACAATTTGTACTGTTATCCTACCTACCACGACGTACGATAAGTAAAAAATTAATACCAATGTAGATAAGTACGGTCGAATGCACGTTTATTTTTTACAGCCTTTTACTTTGACAGCCTCCGTGGCGCAGTTGGTTAGACGCCGCCTGTGAAACGAGAGGCCGCGGGTTCGATCCCCGCACCGAGAGAAATGTTTGTGTGGCCCACAAATATTTCTTTCGGGTCTGGGTGTTTGTGAGACCGAAAAGTCTCTCGTAGTTCCTGATACCCACGACACAAGACTCGATCTTAGTGTGGGGTCAGGACTATGTATGTGACTGTTGGGTGTTATTTATTATTATTTATTATTATTTTATACACCCTAATTAAAAGTATGGGTTTGTTTGTTGTTCCGATGAGTGACAAAAATTATTCCGATACCGGGAATCGAACCCGAGCCTCCTGGGTGAGAGCCAGGTATCCTAGCCACTAGACCATATCGGATATGTGTAGGAATGTTGTATTTTGACACTGGATTTTCTTACTAATAAAAAGTATTTCAAGAAAATGTTGTTCTTATTTTACTCTGGAAATTCTTTTGAAACTGTCCCATGTATTTAAAACACAACAGCATCTATCCCCCACCTATAAAAAATCCAGTCCTACTTGAATATTACATTGATCTCAATGGACAAACGGTCAAATAGGGTAATATAATAAATTCGCCGTATCCATATTTTTCACTTCATTATTATGATTACTTTTAAATAAATCTTATGGTGTTCTTCCATCTTAACAGCAAGAAAATTACATGTAGGTCCCTAATTTGTACTCAAAGCTTTTGAGCTTTGAGTAAAAATTTCATTTCAATTGTTCAAACAGCTTAAAAATATTAACGCAAAGTCTCTACATTTAGCAATCTCTTTACTAAAAAAAATAATTCCGATACCGGGAATCGAACCCGAGCCTCCTGGGTGAGAGCCAGGTATCCTAGCCACTAGACCATATCGGATATGTAGCATTGTAATGATATAAGCACCCACAAGAACGTATATTTAAAAATAGCGCAGAGCAAACACCGCTCTCCAAATCTGTTCACAATTAGTGAGTATTATGTTCCACATCGAGAGTTATATCAGTTCTATATCATAATATTTAACTTTGGAAACGAAAATATATTTATTTGAGTTGAATAGTCTCAATATAATATTTGTGATACTTGACCACACAGCAGTCCACAAACTGAAAAGCCGACAACAAAGCTAAGATCGCACGTATATCTCGCTGCAAAAAGTCTGTTTTTAATGAGGGCTCTAAGATTGAATTTCCTATTAAGTTTAGTAACTTGTGATTTTTATTTATTGTTATTAATAGTTTATCTTTATTTTTTATCCCAAAACAAACAAGAGCCGAAAAAGCGTGCATTGAAATAGCAACGTATAAAATTAATCCACAAACACAATGGCATTTTTAATAGTGTTGCTATAATAAATTTCTTTGGTTCCAATTATCACCGCTGCGTACTCTTTTTTGCCAAGAATTTTTTGTTTTTCAAAATATAGATTTAAAAATTCCAGTAGTATTTAAATATCGAGTTTGGGTAATATGGATCTGAAAATTCCTAAGAAAAAACCCTAAGCTTTATTAGGGTAATGCACGTTAGACTTCAAGGTGTAATGATATTAAGGCATTGAAAGTCGGTAAAATATGATTCCGATACCGGGAATCGAACCCGAGCCTCCTGGGTGAGAGCCAGGTATCCTAGCCACTAGACCATGTCGGATGTTGGAGACATGAGTAAATTTGTTAGAATGTTGCGGTGAGAGAGCTGCATATTGAAACTAATATTGTAAAGAAGTAGACAATAATTTATTTCCAACTCCTATTAATTTAACTTTCTGATTGATTTCGTTGCGGGTTAAAGACAAGTTAGACATTCTCGGAGACTCGCTGAGCTTCAATGCTCGGTGTCATTACATTGCGTGCCACTGTTGATCCTGGCTTACAGGAGTTGCAGTGGTGGGTGTGAGGGCGGGACAGTCTCCATAATATTGTAAAGAGGTAAGATTTGATTATTTATTTGGCTCTGAAACGAACGGACAGATTGGAAAAATTCTTTCACCATTATGATCCTACGTTTTCCCTGATAGGCGATTTAATATATTCAAATAAGTATATCTGCACACGAGCAAAGCCGGGCCGGGCCGTTAGATAGTATTTTATCATATTTTGTGCTTGTTATAGTAAACTATAAGTATCCCTCTACGGGACACGGGACAGTATGTGTTCCAACACCGCTAATATGATTATTTTCGTATATTGCCAAATGGAGCAATTGATCAATAGTTTACTTTGTGTTGTTATAATAATAGTTCTCTAGTAGTGGCAACATGGGCTACGTTGAAGTAACAAACAAAACAAGTTACTAAGGATCTTGGCACCAGTTTAAACCACAAATCTTTTACCGACGACCCCGTCTCGTTTAAAGAAAAGATAAAGTCTTGAGAGAATTGAGGTTCACTTCCAGTAATATTATTCTTTATGCAATTAATGTTGACATTAGCAAGCCATTCGCTTGATGGCAAGTGATATGACCGCTTATGGACAAACAAACCAACAACCCCTCACATACGTTAGACCCACCACCACTAGTTACCTCTAATCTGGAGATCACTAATCATCTGTCTTTCGACCAGGTATTTTGGCAAATATTGGGCCATTCTGCGTTAAAATGCAGGCTAAGACCGCTCGATAAGTTTGACGCGGTGTCAGATATCCCAAACCGAGAAGCGCCCGATCTTGTTTCCTTCCGAATTCTAATGTGTTTGTACCAAATTTAACTCTGTTCACATTTTTTTACCCCGATTATGAAACTAAAGGCCACAAGCTCTATCCCCCCGCATTGAGACATACGTTTGTTAGACTCACAAATACATACTTTTTTGCTGTAAGATTACAAAAATATAGTAATTTCCGATACAAACGATAAAAGCCTTTTACTGGCATCTCTCATATGTGATATGTGGGTCTCTCATATGTGATATGCGGCCTAGGTAGGTAACACCGCAAAGCTTATATATGCCGCCAAACAATAGTATAAATGCACTGATGTGTTCCGGTTTTAAGCACATTGTAGCCAGAGTAACTAATGGACATATTGAGACTTAACATCTTATGTCTCAGGATCGAGCGATTTAAGTATTGTTTGGTTTTGCTACTGTTCATATGCGGTCGCATCGCTTACCATCAGGCGAACGGCATGCTCGTCTCGTCATTCATTGCAATAATAAAAATCTTAGTGGGATACGAACTATGTGTGCGACTATTTGGTAACTTTATCTGTGCAATTTATTACTACTACAGCTTACTTCAATAAATAATAAGTATTACCTGCAAGAAAGTGCTTCCCTCATCCCTATAGAGTCCGAAGGGCACGTCGTTGTCCATGAGGTCCCTGAGAGTAACCCATCCGGAGGACGAGAGGTACTGCGCGCTCGTCACTGCACATACTGCGTCTTCCACGTCTATAGACAAGACATTGTGTAATTTTATTTACAAATACTTTATTGTACACCTGGTCTTCCAATGGTACGCAACGAAGTATTGTAAAGGGATCAAATTAAAATGGTATGTAAAACGTGTTCAACTTATCTGAAGAAAGAGAGTTTACAATACAAGAATTTAGACAGAATTAAAAATAAATATTTAGTAGATATAGATAGCAACATTATTATAGTAATTTGGAAATCTTTGCCATATCCGATATGGTCTAGTGGCTAGGATACCTGGCTCTCACCCAGGAGGCTCGGGTTCGATTCCCGGTATCGGAATCTTATTTTTATTATGTGATTAAATAAAAATAACGATTTTTTATTTGGCTCTAATGATAAAAAACCAAAGTAAATATATTTTTATCTGATATTTAATTACAATATAACTATTACAAAACATTTTCCAAGATTCTGCTAAACATTATCGGCATAGCTGATATCTCCGATAAACGAAATCGTTTGAGAGTAACACATACTAATTTAATATGATAATACTCACCAGTAAAAACAATTTCTTTTGAGGGATAAATAATTTGCCCTTTCAAAGGCAAAAAGACAAAAGGAATTTGGGGTTTCGTTTCTCCTCGTCCAAAGCTGGCCATCAAACATTCTGCAAAAAAAAATACTTAATAAATATAGATAGCAATACATATTGTATACTTCTATTAGAAAAAATAATATTCACTAACGACGTCTATCGAAAAGGTTTGTAATTACACTTTACTGCTATTGTCAGCAGATGACGCTGCAATAAACATTCTCAATACGTGGTACTATTTTAAGTGCGCTCCATGCAAATTACAAAGCGTTTAATCATGAATTAAATATTGAAATAGAGATCAAATTCTTAACCTTGGCCATTTTGACTCTTATTATAACGCTACGCCTTTCATTTAAGAACAGTATTCATGTTTTATTAATGTCATTGTTTGAGTTCAAGTAATTGCGGTTTGAGTTAACCTAATTAGAAAATATTATTTATTAATAGGTAGGTATTTTGATAGATAATATTCTTTATTTAATTCATCCTTGATCATACACGAGATTTTGATAAAGTAAAGCAAATTATTAGGTTTACATTCTGATATTGATCAATACCAAAGATTGTCTAATAAAAAAACAAGTATGGTAAGCAGAGATGTGTGACTCTGTCCACTATGGATGGCGCTATTTTCATACCAAAGTAATGGGAAATGAGACTCAGCATACTGCAGACTATAAAAGCATTTAATTACCATCAATGTGATTGACACAAACTCGCTGGTCCTCGCGGAAGGCAGGGGTGTCGCGGCGGCATTTACAAGTACACGAGCTGTCGTCACCGCCCAACGCAGCCAGCGCCGTCCCGTGAGACACCTCCATGCAACGAGTGGGACCGCAATCCGAGCCTGGAAGATGGGATATTATTAGATTAGTAAGTTATAGTAGTTTCCCAAATAATATTATAATGAAGTATTATATTAAGAATTCATGCCACGATTATTTGCATGGCATATTTTGTGGCCGCAAAGTAACGAGGATTGCCAGTGTTATTGGATGTTATAGGCTTTGAATTTATTATGAAAATATTTTAGCAGACTTAAAAATAGTTCCTACATGCCAATACCAATAAAGATATATTCTTTATTGTTATAATACACACTATACAAAGGAGCATAGATACTGTGTAATACGTACACGCAACACACCATTTTATGGTAAGTTTTACAAAAAAGAACAATTCAAATATAATGCAATGGTCAATAAGATTTTTTTTTTTCAATAATCAACGAAACAGTAACAAACAAGGGAAAAGTGCACGAAATTACCTATAAGAGAAAAAAGATCTCCGGTGGAAAGCCTAGTGACGTTCGCCAGCGCCATCTCTCCTGTCGGATTTGACGCAAACGTCAATCCACCAGCTACAAGGAGGACCAGTAATAGCGCCATCTCTTGGTGATTTATTGAATAGTTAAATCAAAGGTCCCAGTCATTTCCATATTAAAAATATATTATTCTGAGTCTTTTTACAGTGCATCCTGTCTTGCGCCATGAAGATATTCCTCTTCATCATCTGAAAAGAAAGAATATTCAAAATTACAACGTAAATTTTACGTAAAATTATTATATAGCCAACATGAATAAAAGATTTTAAAACTTATGCTCAGTAATTTTAATATAAAAGAGATATAAATACAAAATCGTACTCAATAAATTCGCAATAATAAACACATTTCAAATAAAAGTTGATTTAACAACAATGTAATATACAAATTAATATTCAAGTGAGAGTGGAATTATCATGGCCACATACTTAAATACTTTCGAAATCGTAAGGGGCCTAGCGATCCAACTCATCCTCAAAATTAAAACCTGTTAGTCGACATAGAAAATATTGTTTTACGTAAATGTCTGCGATTAATATTAACAATACGAGCTCGTTAAGAACAGTTGTTTTAAAATAGCTACAAGAAAGTTGTGTTGAGGTGTTCCAAAAACTAGATGGCGTTAGTAATATTAAGGTTTTTTTTTATTTACATTAACGTAATACAATAAATACTTATCGTCAATTACTCAATAATTATTACAAACGTTAGATAACTGATATATGCTCATTAAATATACAAAAATCAATTTCATATAAGTAAACAGAAGAGGCGCAAGTCATCTACACGATCAAGGGGTCTTGCACATTATTTACAACAAGAGACGAAAAATTTACTTGGGTCTTTACAACTTTTCTCGCTATCTTACGAAATTAGATTTGACCATCAAATTTATATTTTATCTAAAAGGGGTTTAGCTCTTATCATGCCCATATTTTTAGTTTTTGCTCCAGTTATATTCGTAAATCCAGTAGATGTCGAACCAACCTAGTAAATTTTTTACAAAACTTAAAAAAATAAAAGTATAACCGAAAATAAAACAAATATAAACATATATATTTTATAGACAGGTATCTATCTACATCCAGTAAAATGTGCATCCTACCTTCCTACATAAAACCTATGCTACTTAATCTGCATTAGTATTATTCACATCTATTGAAATGTAGGAAATCGAGAGTTCCGCTGGCATTACAACGCATAATATGATGAGTAAAAACTCGGAAAGCATAAAAGGGGCGAGCAGGCAGCACGATAGTAAAATCATAAGTAGTTTTTATGGCATCCATTTGAGAGTTAGCGATTATGCCTCATTAGCATACCGTTTTTCAAAGTTACATCTTTATGGGGTCACTGGATAAATATTAATTATAATGTTGACATAAAATTTTAATTTTGTTCTGAAAGTGGTTTGTGTTTACAATTCTTATAGAATATATATGTGTACAATTAATTACATTATTTGTGTATTTGGGAAAATAATATTAAGTTAAATTCCAAAATTAATTGTTTTAATAAAATCATTATTGAGTATAAGAGAAAAAATAGTACTCATATAGGTAGAAACATAATTGTACAGTTACATCTAATATACCTTCCGTCTCCGTCAAGTTACCATACATAATTACATAATTCGCACTCTTAAATCTTCAAAATTGTTTCCTTTCATTAAAGTTGAATGCTATCTCAGCTCAACGCGATAACTCTATTAAATCCCTTCAGTGACATAGTCATGAGTTTATTTTTTGATGTTTGGCTATTTGATTTTATATCAATAACAAGCGGCCCGGCCCAGCTTCGCCTGGGTGCATATATTTTTTGATTCCACTCCACACCAAATACATTTTATTTTTCGTATAAACTCTTGTATACCTAAACTTGACGTAGCTATCCTACTGTCCGGCTCAATCCCGTCTCATCCGTCTGTTCAGTCTCTTCCCGATTCATCCCGTCCTTTCTCTTTATTATCCATCCCGTCTTATAACGTGCGTTTACATTTCGTCCTATCAAATCTGTCAGCTATCCCAGCCCTCTCCCGTACCTTCCACTCTATTATATCCCGTCTCTCTATATACGTACATGTACATATAAAGATTGCCATATGAAATTTTGACATTAAAAACTTTAGCGTTTTTTATTGTCCATCCAATATTCCTTCTCTTATTTCAGCACCAAAATGCTGTTTTTCAAAATAATATTGCACGCCATTACGCTTTTTGATAGTAATAAAGGAATAATAAACATTAAAAAAAAAGAAATGGCCAAATTGGTCCAGGCGTTGTTGAGTTATGCGCTTACCAACACATTTTGCGATTCATTTTTATATTATAGAAGAAGATATAGTCCACCCCGCTGGCTTAGTGCTGGTTGGCGGATTTTATTTCAAGTAGAAATTAATCCGAAAAGTCAGAGGTGTGCCCTGGGATTTGAACCCGTGACCATCGTAAACTTGTTGGCAGTCGCGTCTAGTACGTTACCATATACAAATTAATAAAACCTTCATACTGCCTTACCAGGTGACGTAAGTAATAAAACAAATATTTAAAAATATAAAACTGCATATCCTTTCATTATAATGTCTAGATACGGCATCAACGTACCAATATTTTTTTTATTTTTGAGTCTGAAAACAATACTAATGCGGAATTTAAATTTGTCCCCCAGCGTATCTAAAAGTATCAATTCAAAAAACAATGTCGTTTATGAATACGAAAAATTATAATTAGATATATTTTGGTGTACTCCGGCAAAACGCTTCGATAGAGTATACCTTGTTTAAAACTGTTGCAATAATCTCAAAAAACAATGGGCTATTTTGGTAGATATGGATATCGTTTTATTTTACATTTAACAAAATTACGCGCAAGACGCCGTGTATCTAGATAATATTATATACACGATGTACACATTTCCGTCAATGAAAGACAATGGAAAGATAGATCATTTTACGTTGGATGGTAGTTGAAGCTTGACCGTCTTTTACGTCTCACGTCAAATAAACAAAGATCATCCTATATTGGCTGGACGCATCACGCTTGAACGATACCCAAAAAATATATTTTTAGTATCTTCCTTAGAAATTTTCCAACTTTTCTCACTCCTGAAACCTTCCCAGGACTTTCACGAATATTTCAAGACGAAAATAAGCCAAATCGGTCCAGTAGTTTTTGAGTTCATCGATGACATACAAAAAAACATTCATTTTTATATATATAGATTTCATGAGTATTATAATTTACACGTAGAGAGATTACACAAAGAGTAACATTAGTTGCAGAAACCTGTCAAATTTACTTTCGCGGCAATTGAAAACTGTTGCCACTATTTTTGTCAGACAAATTTTATCACATACTAGTAAAATGTTGATAATATCTTTCATATTGTCATAATATGTACAGTGCCTTATTGTTAAAATATTATACTAAAGGCTTTATTCAAAGACAGTTCATTAGCTTATTTTGGTCATCGATTGTTTCTTGTTCTGTTAGATGGATTTGTCCCTTTCGAAAGACTTTTGAATTTAATTTGAGCTGAAGACAAAACATTCGGTAACTAAAATATATTTATAAACTGTCTATGAATAAAGCCGACATTTTATACATTTAACGCGTCATAATCTCTAGACCTGGTAATGTACGAAAATTGGGTATACCATCTCTTTACATACTGCACAGATACTACTTCATGATAAACAAATTATAGTGCACTTTATAGAAAGTAGGGCATGCATGTTTTCCTCATTAAAGACGACTTAGCGATCATGCTGGAATGATAATGGATGTCTTACTAGTTACATAATCAAAACAAATTAAAATCAGTGGTTTACTAATATGTGCATACCCATCATCAAATTGATTTTATTGAATTGCTTTATCTGTAATTATATCGTTTATATTCCTTGTATAACTAAACTTGTTGAGTTTTATTTTATGCGACTTTCACTTAACTATTATCTGACCCTTTGTAAATTACTGCAAATTATGTGGCTAAACCTGTTGAGTAAACCAATAAAATAAGTAATAATATATTTTGTTAATAAACCAAAAAGGAAAACCTAAAAACATTTATATTGGTATTTTATTTGATAGTAAACGATCTTTACAATGCTACAGTGCTTGCAATGTTCTCTATATGTACCTATATAATCGGCTAAATGCCTAAACTACCTAATCCTGAAAATATACATGTACGGCAAAGTCTTTCTCCCACGTGCTACTGTTGAACTGTACTGTTGAACAAGTTGCCAGCGTTAGCATTTCCAGACAAATCATCAGAAAAAAGACCTAGCGACCTTCAAAAATCGAGCGTATTTCCACCTTACTGGCAGGCTACGCATCACCATACCCTACGGTGTTGCAAATGTTCATGGGTGGCGGTGATCACATACCATCAGGTGCGCAGCATCTTCATTTGTCCCGTATAAAAAAAGGTTTTTTTTTTCATAATTATTTTAATGTGTCATATTTATAACTTATATAAGAGGTTATATTTATAATTCTGATCCGGGAATTCTCAGCTTAGTTTTCAAGATATAAAGAAAGCCATTTAAATCTTCAAGACGCGACAACCGTGAGGCCGTGGGCGGGCGCCTACATCGCTTACTCCTAGCACTAGTAATAAATTCAAATCGGTCTGCGATATTAATGCATTATAAAGCTTATTTCATAAATGAAAAAATATAACAGATTATGTTATAATCTATAAAATATATGTGACAAGCGCAGATGAAAAAATGATGGCAATAGTAGGTAAAATGGCACTGAGATCCAAATGCTGTAGATATTAAAATTTACAACAGTATGGTAACAAATTAAATATTCTATAACCGGTTATTTTTATACAAAGCTATTACAATAATTATTTTCACTTTCATGTAATCCGACACCGCTATCGTTAACCAAGACCTTTGATTGATTTCAATCAAAAATATTTTTATGGTTTAACGCTAAACTTTCATGATAATTACAGAGTTCACCCTTAACCTTGCTTTCTAATTCACTGTCAAAGCGTGCCGTATAGGAAGCAAATCAAACCGTATAGAATCAATCATTTCGTAACTTAGCTTAATTATTGCTTAAGCCAATTACAGAGTGAACAGCCGAAATACACTCATAAAATAATTTATAAAGAGATAAATTATAAAGCCATTTTTGGTTAGTGCACTAACTAAATGGAGGGCCATAATGAGTAATCAATAAAGATACATTCCGTTACTGCGCCAGCTTTGTAAGCGATATGACCCAGAGTTCGTAAAAAACAGTACCGGTTTCCGATAGAAATTTTGAAATTATTGTTTGTGATTTTCGCGTGTCATCATCGTTTATAAAAAAAAAAATATTGAAGCTAAAAAGGTTAGCAAAAAATTATTGTATATTATGCTTTTGATTTCATTAACTACTACTTGGTGGATAATGTTCTTTCTATTAACACATTTAAAGCAAATCATCTAGGTACATAGCATTTTTTCTAATTTATAAGCCCGGTGTTTAAAACAAAAACTTCATTGATTGCATTGATTGTGATTTATTAAAATACAGAGAAAACGCGTCCCGTCCTCCTATTAAAATTGGTATACTGCTGAAGTCATCGCATACATCATCAACCATTTTTACTATTACAACATGATTCAACGTTGCAATTATTTTTGGATTCATTATATTTACAATCGTACTACTACTTAACCGGTCAACCGTACTCAGTAAGTCTTATTCCTAATTAATGGCAGGGGGCCGCTTGTATCATCTATTTAATTACCTGTAAGAAAAATATAACCGAATTCTAATAAAGTATATGTTTTTTTAGACGATTTTTAATATTTAGTATCAATTTACTGTTGGCACTTATAGATTGAATATAAAATAAAATGGTTATAAAAAATTATAACCAATTTCCCGCCGTTGACCCAGAGTCTACACGACATGACCTCGACTTAACGACATTAATATTCCAATAACCACGGGTTAAATCGTAAAAATATTGATTAAATATGTTCCTAAATTGTTAATAAAAAATGAATAACTTGTAGGGCACA
Source organism: Hyles vespertilio (assembly GCA_009982885.2). Taxonomy (NCBI): domain Eukaryota; kingdom Metazoa; phylum Arthropoda; class Insecta; order Lepidoptera; family Sphingidae; genus Hyles; species Hyles vespertilio. The sequence continues at coordinate 9,016,407 of CM042822.1, read as the reverse complement.
CCAATAACGACGAATAAAACGATTTTTAATGATTAAAACCGATTGTTCAATCTATACCAAAATAATTCGGTTCTATCGCAGAATATAATTGAAAGATTAATAAAAATATCATCGTTTTATTATTTTTGGGCAGACGAATAAAACTGTAATTTTACGATATCACACTTTTATGAGTGTCTATAATGGGTAACACGCTTTCGCTTTGTCGACTCAATGGCTGAGCTTGTTAAGTGTGAAAATAAGAGACAAACAAAATGTTTATTGTTTTTGTTATCTAACGCTACCGTGCTTGGAGATTGCTGTAACTTATTTATTGACTCTTAAAATCTTGTACCAGTAATATAAAATTAAAAGAAAATATCGTCTTTAAACAACAACGGAAAAAATAGATTGCTTGGTAATTATGATGTTAGACCGTCAATAGTCAACCAGGATATATCTAATGGAGCCGTATTAACAACGAATGAATGGTAAAGTATTCCATAACATAGCATTATAGAAACCCAAAGTCCAGTCTGAAATTAAAGGCTGCAGCAAAAATTTAGACATTAATAAAATTAAAACAATGTAATAATTCTAGTAATATGTATATAATGGTAAAATCGCAAGACGTCAAAAAACTGAAAAATATAAAAAATACTAAACCAATACTTTTGTAATACAAAAAAGTTATCGAATTCCCGAACAATTGATGCCGAACGATAAGCAAAGACAATTAGAGTGCTTTCGTTTTTTTAAGTAAACGCAAGCGACCTTGTGGAAAATTGTCGAAACAAATTCGATTTAAGCTTATTGACCGTTCTTTCACTCACGGCGATTATGTGGTCACACATGGGTGGTTATTGTTTTTGAAAAAATGTGGTTACCCCATTGCGTATTTTTATTAACAAACCGGAATTATTCCTGTTTAGTGATCTTCGTGATTGTAGTACAAAAACACCTCTGAATTTCATAAAAGCGTGGTTTCTATAATTTAGAGAATAAGGTGTATTAAGACCAATTGTTCTTACAATATAGTCGTCGTTTTAACGCAATTATACCGTCAGGAATCTTCATTTTTCGAATGTAGATTAACTTCATTTCGGTATTAGATTGATAAAGTATTTTTTTTATATTTAAAATATTTTTTTATAAATTGAACTTAAGGCTACGTATGCTTCTTGTAATTTTTCCATACTCATAAAAGACAGGATTCGCCTTCCTATACAACCAACGCCATTTTACCAGGTCTTTGGCATTCTCGTTTATAATACCAATGATGTTCATATCGTCCTTGACGAGATCACCCCAGGGCTTGTTTTGCCAAAATTTTAACCTGGCCCATAAAACTAAAATCGTATATCAACATAATCGATATTTACGGAGTAGGCTTTGGCATACATTTACAATTCAATAATATCCGGTATCTTGTATCAAATTCAGAGTTATGTATTATAAAATATTGAAAACATATAAAATCCAATCAAAATTGCTCCATTTAGAGGCCACGCATATTTTTTTATTTCTAATTAAAACAGAATGAATTGACCTTTTGTGGTGATATATTGAACGAGATGCGTGGAAACTGAACGAAACAAATCAACATAAATCATTATTTATACGCCGATATTTGAATAACACCTATACTTAATGAGATACATTTTGTTCTGTCCCGTATATCTTAGACATTCTACGTCTTTTAGCTACAAAAATTCAAACCATTTTAATTACTTTTATTAAAATAACATTTATTTACAGTTATGCCTTAATATTTATTGGACGACTGTGTCGAAACGGCCCTAATCTTAGTGTTCTGCATGGTTACTGGAATTGCATGTATACCTGGTATTTTTCAGTAAGGTGCTCAATTTGTGAGTTGTATTATTCATTGACTATACAATTGACTTGAATTTTGAATTGAAAAAAAAATTGAATTGCATATAGAATGGGAATAATGAGTAGAATGAAACGTAAGGAGACTGTCCCGCCCTCACACCCACCACTGTAACTCCTGTGAGCCAGGATCAACAGTGGCAAGCAAAGTAATGACACCGAGCATTGAAGCTCGGCGAGTCTCCGGGAATGTCTAACTTGTCTTTAACCCGCAACGAAATTAATCAGAAAGTTAAATTAATAGGAGGAGTTGGAAATAAATTATTGTCCACTTCCCTCCGTGCAAAGCAGGTGACAAAACATTGAACTGAAGAGGTAAATAACCTCGCAAAAAGACTTTCACAGCCGGAGAAGCCAACTGTAAAGCACCACGGATCAAATTATTATTACATTTAAATGGGACCTATTATGTGAACTGTTATGCTTGAATCCAGTAATAGGTATGGCAAAAACGCCGGAAAGCACGGAAGTTCTTTCTAGTCTCTACAAGGTCCATGTAGTATATAACTCCAGATGATATTTGCATACTATCTAGCATGGTTTTACGCTCATTATGCCAAAGACTACACTCCCAAAGTATATGATGCGCGGACTGCTCATACTCGCAATTAGGTGTTGAACATGGACACGCAGGCGACGCAACAAGCTTAAAAGAGTATAGTTTAGACTTAAAGTTACCATGGCCCGTGAGAAATTGTGATACGCAATAATCGACATCTAGCCATGTCTTTGTTAAACGATCACGTACGCAAGGAAAAAATTGGTATAGATGCCGGCCCTTCAAAGATACCTCCCATCTATTTTGCCATTCATCTAATAGTTCGCTATGTACCACGTGTGAATGAAACGTAAGATGAATGACTGATATGGAAACTGTTATATAAAAGAAATGACGAATGAATAAACTAGCACTAGGCCAGCGTAGTGGACTACACGGCCTAACCCTTCTCAATCATACTCTCGATTGTAGAGGAGACTCTCGCCCTGCAGTGGGACGTATATGGGCTGATACAGAAGATCATTAAGACAATCTTTATCTGATTTGACCCGAGATGGAACTATTCCCACATACATATAAACATCCAAGGATTTTAAAACGAAATTCAACCCAGTAATTATGTATTTTTATTACTGTTATAACTCTTTAGTTTCTTAACAACTACAATCTTCTAATCATTTGATTTAATAATCCGAAACGCACTGGAAGCACCTAAGGTCATATTGCAAATTATATTACCATAAACAATAAGAAACTGAAGGAACGTTAATAAAATGTATTGCTAAGAAATCTTTACAGCTTTATTCCAATGTTAGTTTAAACCCATACAACTTTGTTATCAATATTCATAAACATGAAGCTATGAAGAACATGAAATTAAGCGGCATTATACTGGAAGAATAAGGCCATTTATTTTACTATTGACATTGTTGATCCCATAAATTAAAAAGCGGAAATTCATATTTTTCCGCTCCAAACATTCAGTCAGTAAGTTATACCTATATACATATGTACATTAACGCTACATTGACGAGGCGTTTGCTTAATTAAGCACTTAAAAGTTAACACTCAATTACATCAATTACGTGTAGTTTTAAATTACAATTTTCTATTACGTAGAATTATTTTTAATCGGATTACGTTGAGCCTAACGGATGTTTTGACGGATCTACAAAAGGGTCACAATCCCGATTTGATTCGGAACCGGTCGGTATCCCCTATCATTTATTCCCGCTATCAGATGTACAAGATTTATAATATTTTGTTGCCATACCGAACTAGACTTTGTCGCGAGCCATATAATGTAACTGTCTGTTTGATCGATGCATTAATTAATTTTAGTTAGTCCATGTAAAATATTATGGTTATTTGGATGAGGAAAGCGAAAGATTATGCTCAATGACCTGTTTCCGTCGGGGCGTTTTCTTTAAAGTAATTTAAGTAAGTTAAAACATGGCTAATGCACAGCACTCGCAAAATTTAGCAAATACTAACTTCTAGGTACTGATTTATAATTATGACACCTTCGTGGCGTAGTTGATCAGACGCTGGCTGTGAAACGAAAGGCCGCAGGTTCGATCCCCGCACCAAGGCAAATCTTTGTGATGCCCACAAGTATTTGTGTCGGGTCAGGGTGTTTATGAGAATGATAAGTCTCTAGTTGTTCCTGATAGCCACGACATAAAACTTTATAGATCTTTGTGTGTAGTTAGGACTACGTATGTGACTGTTTGGCGTATAATTCTTCGTATACACCATATAATATAAATTAGGTAATTAATATAATGTGTAGTTAAATTTGTCGTCTCTCGTTACTGGTCTGGTCTGGTCATTAAAATAAACTTAAAAAAGTATTTTTTAGTTCCTCAACACAAAATATTTAACCTATCCATTGAAAACTAAAATATTTCTTTGCCATGATCCTTCACGCCGAGAAAACATACAAAATAATACAATTCATCAATTTGTAGAGAATGACATATACAATGTGAAAGTCTTTGATTAAAAATATCGTTACTCTAACGAAAACGCTAAATAATATTTCAAAATGCTAGCGATGTTTCATTACACAAGAAGCCATATATTTTACAAAACATTCCTAATACCACATAAATGGTACCACATTATTGCTTGACTCTTACGAAGTATAGTCAGACAGTTTGCATAAATTAGCCAATAGTGAAGGATATATACTATACGAATCATATATTATCGAGTATAAATTAATTAGGCAATATAAATTGATAACACCTCCAATAAAAAAGACGATAAATCATTCATCAACGCAGATCTTAATGATTAGATCTTGGAGGCGTGGCTTTTAAACACTGCGTTTAATGAGCATTTCTTGTTTCGATTTCATAAATAATGTTGAGTTTAAGTGTTCCTTAATTTTATTTGCTTTTTTTAGGTGATTCTAAATTCCGAAGATTTTCTGTTTAATTTGGATGTTTGTTTTTTTCTAGCATTAGTACGGCACAAGAACGAACGATAAATCAGTAAAATATTAGTGTGGTAGTTTACCGATGGCCGTTGGGGCCGAAAGGTTCTTGAGTGGAGGCCACGTACAGGCAAGCGAAATGTCGGACGCCCGCCTACAAGGTGGACGAACGATCTGGCTAAGGTTGCAGGAAGTCGCTGGATTCAGGCCACTTCCAACAGGTCATTGTGGAAATCCTTGGGGGAGGCCTATGTTCAGCAGTGGACTTCCTGTGGCTGATATGATGATGATGATGATGATGATTAGTGTGGTAGCAAAACCACACAACACTTTGAATTAAAAAGTATGGCTTGGCATTCCACTGCGCTCGCCACCCAGAGAAATAAGATGTTAAGTCTCATTATGTCCAGTAGTTACTCCGGCTACAATATCCTTCAAACTAAACACAATGGTGCATTTACACTGCTGGCCCTCACATATGAGAGACATGCCGCCATTCATACATACCTAAACATAGCCCGACCTATACCGGGTATCTCAAGACTGCTACCGAAAACGAAGCCGGGTGGTATTTTTAGTGACTTCAGACTCATTGCAACAGAAAATGTTGAAAAACAAAGCGACGATTTTTTTGTTATTTTTTTCCTATTGTCATATTTTGATGGTAAATTTATTTTTTCCTAAAATAATAGTGTATACCCATTTATTTATAAGGACTCTAAGGTATAAAAGAGTTTAAATTATTATTTTAGCAAAAACTATGGATTTACCACCCAAAAATTACGATATTTAAAAAAACATTAATAAAAATTGTCGCGTTTTTTTGCGAAAATTTTAGTTGCATTGTGTTTGTACTCACTAAAACTACCACCCGGCTTCGTTTTCGGTAGCAGTCTTGATATACCCAGTATAGTTTAATATCTATGATTGTTGGCATTTGAAAATGTATGGAGATGAAGGATATGATTTTAACATGACATTTTTGTATAATTGCCAAAAAGGACAATATTAGCCGATTTAGCTAGTTTTGTATAACTTGATTTATCAAAAAACACCTGTTTATAGCCCAAAAACGACTCAACATTGTTGACGTTCATAATTCTGTATCAGCCCTTATAAACTCATTTGCAAAAAAAAACGGGCACCTAAGCAATGAACCATTTCAAATGTTACTATTGGTTTGTTTGATAATTATAGGTAGTTTTACTTTCACAATTTTGTAAATTAATAAGAAAATAATCGTTTTCGTCAGTATTATCATACAATTTTGATAAAATTTATGGGTTTTAATGCTAAAGTTCACTAGTAGTGTATGCTCGCTAGTAGTGCATATGCTCGTGAAGTAAAAGTTAACAAATTTTTTGTTTGTTTTTTCTTTAATAAAGTAAAATCAGATAAATGTTTAGTATCGAGTCTGACCCCCTCTAGCTGAAATCACAGCATGAATTCGTCTGGGTATGCTAGCAAGGATATCCCGGATACTTGCTTGCGGAATACGTTCCCACTCCGCGGTAATCACATTCTTAAGCTCTCTGATGGTCTGCGGAGCCGGTTGTACTGATCTCACGCGTCGTTTCAGAACGTCCCAGACATGCTCTATAGGATTGAGCCTGGTTCTGGAAGAAAACCATGTACCCAACCACGGGATGATCGTTTTCTTGTGAGTCGCGCATTGAGAAATCGCAAGTCTTCGTATGTGGACCTTAAGAACAACCTCGAAGAAGTAAGAAATGTGCATATTAGTCTATGGACGGTCAGGAAGAGGCTTCTCGCGGCTAATATACGCAGTTATCGCCCAGCCCGCGACCCTAAGTTACTCCGTGAGCACAGAGTTGCCAGGCGTAGGTTTGCTCGAAATTGTGAGTCATGGACTCAAGAAAACTGGAATAGGGTATTGTTCTCCGATGAAACCAGGATATCTCTGTTCGGTGAAGATCCACGTCGGCAAGTGCTACGAAGACGAGGAGAACGCTTTGCAGAGGCTTGTTTTGAAGAAATCACACCTTATGGTGGGGGCTCTGTTATGTTTTGGGCAGGAATAAATTCAATGGATCGTACAGAGCTAGTCTTCATTGAAAACGGCTCACTGACTGGACATCGATACATAACGGAAGTTCTAATTCCTCATGCACAACCCGCATTGGCCGCTTTAGGCGAAGACTCACATTTTTTTGGACGACAACGCTCGCGCCCACCGGTCTGGCGATGTGGAAGCGTATGTGCAAGAGGTCGGCATTCGTCGTTTGGATTGGCCAGCTCGAAGTCGCGACCTCAATCCTATAGAGCATGTCTGGGACGTTCTGAAACGACGCGTGAGATCAGTACAACCGGCTCCGCAGACCATCAGAGAGCTGAAGAATGTGATTACCGCGGAGTGGGAACGTATCCCGCAAGCAAGTATCCGGGATATCCTCGCTAGCATACCCAGACGAATTCAAGCTGGGATTTCAGCTAGAGGGGGTCACACTCGATACTAAACATTTATCTGCTTTTACTTTATTAAAGAAAAAACAAAAAAAAATCTTTGTTAATTTTTACTTCACGAGCATATGCACTACTAGCGAGCATACACTACTAGTTAACTTTAGCATTAAAACCCATAAATTTTATCAAAATTTTATGATAATACTGAAAACGATTATTTTCTTATTAATTTACAAAATTGTGAAAGTAAAACTACCTATAATTATCAAACAAACCAATAGTAACATTTGAAATGGTTCATTGCTGAGGTGCCCGTTTTTTTTTGCAAATGAGTTTATGTCCCACTACAGGGCACGGGCCTCCTCTACAGTCGAGAGTAAGATTGAGAGTGGTTAGGCCCTATAGTCCACCACGCTGGCCTAGTGCGGGTTGGCGGACTTACATACCATAGAAATTTTATAAATCGCTATGGTATGCAGGTTTCCTCACGATGTTTTCCTTCACCGTTTTAGTGCGTGGTGATTGACTATCAATACACACATGACTCCGAAAAGTCAGAGGTGTGCCCTGGGATTCGAACCCACGACCACCGTGAACATGTTGGTAGTCGCGTCTGGTCCGTTTACCAACAGGCCACCACGCACTTCATGACGTTCATAAATACCTATTAATTCATGAATATAGATTGAATTAACATTTGGCTCGTGATTTATGAGTTTATAAAATAATATTTAAGCAGATGATATAATAATTAAAGTCACTTATCGTTGCTATTTGATATTTGATCTAAATTTTCAAGGTTATTACTCGCATTTATTTAATTATTGTCATTTGTCAGTTTTATTGACGCGGATATTCCAAATAAATAAATAGATCAATTGGCTTTGGTAGTGAGATATTTCTATGAATATATATTTAGGTTGCTTGTTAAGATAACTTTATTTATTTTAAGCATAATTAATGGAATAATTGGTAGACTATATTATGGCCTAACCACTCTCAATCGTATTCTCGATTGTAGAGTAGGCCAGTGCCCTGTAGTTGGACGTATATGGGCTGATACAGAATGGAATAATTGCATCATGCCTGCTCATAAGCAGTACCAACACCACTTAGAAAGTATAATTACTAAATACTGCATGTCCATTCCTTACTCAGGGTTGATCATTGATAGAAAAACCAAATATTACTTTGCCGACCCGGGATTCGAATCCAAGACTTCAGCATTGTAATCGATAGTACACCTGCGTCACCGAGGTAGTCAATATTGTGTTTTCAATACACCCAGCCACTAAACATTTCATTAATATAAAATATTCCCCATCTTCTTTCGATGCATAAATCGATTTTATACTTGTAGTTTATACTTTTCAAGAATTACATTTACAGCTGTTTTCTCAAGCAAAAGTATGACTAAGTCTTTGTACCCCTGGTGGGACTCGAACCCACAATCCCCGGCTTAGGAGGCCGATGCCTTATCCATTAGGCCACAGGGGCTACGCTGACACATCTCGAAATACTGTGGTTATAGCGAATATTGCAAACCGAAACAATTTTTTTATTGCTATTTTTGGCGAAACGAGCATGCCATTTGCCTGGTGGCGATACGACCGCTCATGGACAGTAGCAATGCGTGGCATTCCACTCCGCTCCATTCTGAGACATAAGACTGAACAGACTCAATATTATGTCCAGTGATCAGTCTGGCTACAATGTCCTTTAAATCGAATCAAAACAATGCATTTACACTGTTGTTTGGCGGGAGAAATAGACATTGCGGTGGTACTTACCCCAGACGGCCTGTCACCTATCCCCAGTAAAATGAATGCAGTTATTATCATTTTTTCTTTTTCTAATAGTAACGTACAGGGCACATTACAATAGTTTCTGATGTCATTTGCTTTGCCCAAAAACATTGATATTTGAATTTAAGCGTTATCGTTTTCCAAAACCAAAATAACAAAATTTGCAACTTCATATTCCAATGCTAAAATTCAGTGCCAAAACCATTCATTCAGAAGAACCAAAATGCAGCTGGATATGATATAGAAACCATTGAAAAAGCAAACCACAAGATTCTTTAACCGCAACAATAATGAAATGTCCCTCTTATCTCCAATTTTGCAATGACCTACCAAATTTAAAATGAATACTATAAAATAAATTAAAGCGCATCCTTGCAAATTTCGAATATTAAATTGGTATTATCGAAACTTGCACAACTGTTTGTGAAATAATATGGGAGTAGCGTTTTGTAAACATTTGGAGCGTTGCTATACCAGCTTGACAAGTTTTAGACTACATGTTCCGATTACATCTTTATGCAACTTTTTTTTTAAAGAAACTGTCAAAGTAAACTGTTATTATAGCGCCTTGTTCAGCCAGTTTGTAGTTGTATTTTGTTAATTCAGTTAGATGTACTGTTTGGAGTAAATTACTTTGACACAGTACTGTTTGCGCGTTTGTGAATGAATTTTTGCTTCTGATTTTATTGCACATTTTTTAAACTGTGTTTTAAAATAGTTCTTTTCTAGATTATCGTTGGTGTCAAAGGTATTTACTTATGTCAAATATATTTTAAATAAATATATTATTTTGAAAAAAGCTAGTCTACTTTATAGAGGAAAATGGGGAAAGTATATAGTTTTACTAACAGATATCCACTTTCCAAAACTTTAAATTTGAAATCTCATGATTAACTCTTAATGCCATAGATCCCCCACTCAACATAATGCTTATTCTACGCGTTTGCATATTAATGTAACTCTATGTTTTCTTTTAAATTCGTAAACATCCGCTATCAAGTGTGCCAGCTTAAAATGAAATATCGGTTTTAACTTTTTCTTAAAAAAAACTAGGTCGAAATTTACATGTCATATTTTACATAAACGCTTATAAATATTTAACTAATCAGTGTTTTGGCTCCAACTTATCACATTGGATGGCGTAATATTATTGCAATTCACAAGACGATAATAATCTGTGAAACACAGGCCTCACGCGTCATAACTCAGGTTAATTGTAAAATACGACATCAATAATTTATCTAGATGTATTTCATATTCATTTCCTCTAGTCATATGAAAATTCTTTTAGACTTTGAAAAGTACAATCCCCTACTGTATTTGTCTTATAAGATGTAATATTTTAAACAATATTCAATGTAGTAAACTAATTTCACCTCTACATACTAATCTGTAATCTTTCCAACAACAAAAACAAGCACTCATAAAATGAACGAAAGCGGAAAGGTCCATGGCTTGTTAGCAAAAGTTTTACACATGCAAGTTTAGGAAATTACAAAATAACCACATCCAATAAAGCAATTAAAACGAGAAAAGTATTAAAAAGCCGATGAGAATCGTACCAACAATAGCATACATATTTATGGAGGAAAAACGCTTAGCCCGTTTCACAAGAGCTGCTAATTGCAGGGAATAGTTAATTCTCTTAGAACTAACCCGATTATTACTGTCAACATTGTAGACAATATTTTCTGAGTACCTTTGTTTATCTGCCCTAATACAGTTATGTGAAGTCCATATTACGTGATTTTAAGACGGCATTTTGTCTTACTATGCTAGAATGTGTGTACTGTACGGTATCAACCCATATACGTCCCAGTGCAGGGCACGGGCCTCCTCTACAATCGAGAGTACGATTGAGAGTGGTAAGACCATAATTATAGTAGGTACACCATGCTAGCCTATTGCGGGTTGGCGGATTTTCTTTCTTAGAAATAGCTATGGTATGCAGATTTCCTCACTCTGTTTTCCTTCACCGTTAAAGCGCTCGGTGAATGGTGATTGACTATCAATACACACATCACTAGGCCAGCGTGGTGGACTATAGTATGGCCTAACCACTCTCAATCGTACTCTCGATTGTAGAGGTGGCCCGTGCCCTGCAGTGGGACGTATATGGGCTGATACAGACAGACAGTCAGACACACATGACTCCAAAAAATCAGACGGGTGCCATGGGATTTCAACCTGCGACGACCGTGAACAAGTTGGATGCCGCATCTGGTCCGTTTACCAAAAAGCCACTTCCAAAACGCCACAGAGTGCGTGACATTGCATAATCCATTCAAAAAATGGTTAGACCTGAGGCCACATTGCCGGGTAGTGGACTTAAAATATTATATTACTTTTTTTTTATTGCATTGAATGACGAGACGAGCAAGCCGTTCGCCTGATGGTAAGCGATACGAACGCTCATGAACAGTAGCAACATTCCACTGCGCTCGCCATCCTGAGACATAAGATGTTAAGTCTCAATATGTCCAGTAGTTGCTCTGGCTACAATGTCCTTCAATCCGAAACACAACAGTGCATTTAAGCAGTGTTGTTTCACGGGAGAAATAGACATTGCGGTGGTACCTACCCAGATGGCCTCTCACATATGAGAGACCTACCACCAGTAATTATTTATGCTGTTCTTGTGATATTTTCTTTACTGTAAAAGGGAACGATAAAAATAATTCATGCTAATGTAATACTGCTCCTGCACTTTGCTAGTGGTATGATGTTCTTGTTTGCATATATGGTGTACGAGTATAAATATTTGAGATGTGACATCAACCTGATTGATGGAAATATGTGCCGGTCTCCAAGTAACTGTAACTCCGGTATTGGGAAACCGATATATTTGTCTTAACTACACCTCCATATAATTTTAAATCTTCTTAAATTTGTACCTCGTTTGGTATTGTTCAATTTGCCTTCTATTTTTCGTTCCACAAATTACTTTGTTTTTTTAATTTGTTCCACAAATTGAAAAGGTTTTAAATTCCATGAAAGAGAAAACTTTAAGTTTAGAGCCTCATAGTTTGTGACTGCTATCTATACTGAGAGGAGTATTGCTTCAAATAGCAATGAAGTGGCGAGCGTAATGGTGCACAATCTTAATAGTTAACCCTAAACCTTAATCCTTAAAACGGTGTAAGCATAAGATATAGTAGATAGTAATTTGACCTTTGCATATGTAGATATGGGATAATGTGGGTATTGGGAGAGCGAAGTTATATATTTTATAGATAAATGGTATATTTTGTTATAAATCAAATATCACCATATGTTATATGATCTGTGTTATGTGCTATTAACTACATTCTATAAATAAAGATTAGGCAAATTCTTATATAAATGAATTGTCATAATCACATCAAAGTGTAATTACAATTTAAAAGGTTAAAGATAGATATTATATTACGTAACTTGAGTATGGTTATAAAGATGAAATGATTAATCTATAGAACTCAACCAATCTAAAACGGATATACACTTCCTACTTCTAGACACTGTTCAAATAAATATGCGGATATAATGACCCTCATAATTATGAATCGGTTACTTCAATCTTTATAGAAAAACCTGGATAAGAATCAAAACTAAAACATACAGTCTTTTGCTTTCAACAAATTTATTTGGCTAGGAGATAAATAGATCGAATTTTATGTACCGAGTGAAAAACTTTTGAATTTATGTACATTTATGAATGCAAATTTTATAAATTGTGTATATATTTAGATTCAGATTACTAATAATAATTTCTTTTCTGCCGAACTGGTCCTATTCTAAAATATTACCGCATACCAGAATGCATAACAGGCACATCGTCCTACTAACATTAAGCAACAATACGTACATATATGGATTATAAAAAACATACAAGAAATAGCGGTTTTTAAATTCCCGTTTTACTATTACTACGAAGTACGAACATTATTTTTTAACACGGTTGCGGTATTATGCAAATTCAGCCTACACAACTTTCAAGTAAAAAATAATGTATGTAAAATGTCTTGCGACGTTTTGTGCACTGTTGTTGAGTATTTAATTCTTGAGATGAAAGCTGTATCAAACAAGTTCTAATTATATATGTATAATGCGTGAATTAATATTCAGTTGTTATATAAGGTTGTCACATAACACGCATAGGAAATGGATTGGTTAATTATTGTCAATGCATGTTGACACAAGAAGGGTTTTAATTATTAAATTAGTGTTCGATATCCGCTCATACTACGCCCTTTCGAAATGTGTCCTAACGCAAGCGTTATGTAAATAAATACGTGATTACCCAATTATAATAAACGTCTATTATCAGCCTAATTAAATAAAAAAATGCCCTTCGGCGTTTAATCAGATCATGTTTAAAAAGCAATTTATAAACATAAATTAGACCTTTTTTTATATTCACAGCTGTTTATATTCTAATGAAGTTAGATTCGGATGCCAATCAGAATTGTCTGCTAAACACTAACAACCTTTTTCATACACAGTGTAATAACCGATTATAAAATTGAAATGTCGATTATTCTTTTTCGATTAAAATTGAAAATGAGGTTTTTAAACTGTTTTTGAATAAGATATATATTTAAACATTTTTATTCAACAATTTAGAAGACAAAAGTCCCATAATATCTAAAACAATAGATGACCGTTCTTCGTATTCGTATTCCAATTTTCCAAACGCATACTACCTTAAAATCCATTGAGATATTATTCAAAAGCACACTTCGAAAATAAATGTTCATAATATGATAGATTATCGATATACAAACTGATCTCTATCTTATGTCACTATGATCTTAATATTATAATCCATTAAGATTATTCCATGAATTATTTTCTTGCACGTAATATTTAAGTGAAGCCTTGAGTATACATCCAATATAATCTAGTTATACAACTATACTGGCTCTGTTAAACCCTGATACTATATGTAACACAAATCAAGATTTAGATATTCACAAGGTAATATTAAAAATTAGATTATAAGAATGTATAAATAATGCATTTTATAGTAGATGTCTCCTTTGAATTTGAATTTGATATTTAAAAAAAAACTGTTTTATTATCTTGGCACAACTTGGCTGCAAATATTGATTTCCTCGAATTCGTCCTAAAAAGGCGACGATTGTACTATTAATAATCTAAAACGCAGACTTGTTTAAATATGTACAAATACTGTAGACATTAAAATATTTGTGAAAATGACCTCTCGCTATCGAGTTATACTCAAGATATAAAATGTTTACCTACGAGCAAACTACGAGCCATTACTTACCTCATAAAATGGTTAGCGGGAATTCAAAATTTATATTTACGGACATAAATGATCTAAAGTAAGTGTATGCAGATGTCCATTTATTAATCTTTCAAATTGTCACATGCATTGATTGGATTGAATTCAAAGAACGATCTTCGAACAGATACTTAACCTATTTCCTACTTGGCTAAGCTACTTACTCAACCAATGTATTAAAATATTCTAACATTAAATTTACTTTCCTTATATTAAATGAATAACATACACCCCACATAAGATAAAATAAAAATAAATATATTATTAAACAAAAATTCTAGATCGGGTTTTATTAGAATAACAGAGCAAGTAAAGGATACGTTATTATTTACTTACTGTCAAAACAAGTGTACCAACAGCCAGTATTATTCAAATTCCGAAACAAATCCCAATGAAAATCACAATGTCTATGGTCAACGTAATTCACAAAAAAATCCAGTCACATTTTTTCATACAATCCAGAGGTTAATTTTCCCGCGCGATTATTGCGGTCGCCCGCGCCGCTAGTCACAGTGACGGTCGATAGACAAATGTGGCCAATGCTTTTCTGCATACAGCCATTGCTGTGGCCATCGCTGAACATCGCATGGCCCGATACCGGATAGTAATCAATCGAATAGATCCAAAACAGGATCACTGGTGCTTTATTGACAAAATATGAAAATTTTATTGCCAAGATCATTTGGACGCCACTAGATAATAAACGAAGTTTTTTGTTCGAAAATTGTCAGCATCAGCTGTGAGATTAGAAGAAAATTTGGGTGTATTTATTATTAATATTATTTATAATTCCCGGCATATCGGAAATGAGTTTACAAATCAACTGGATGCTATCACCGAAATCTTATTACTCTGACCTACAAATTGACCTATTGGACACGGATGAACTTTAGAAAAGTTAATTACTAGCAATATTCATCAACACGAGTTAACTTATATCAGTTAAATGGTTTTATGCTTTAATTTCCAGTTTACCGTGCCATACACAAACATTAAAAACCTAGATTTTACCACAGCGGTAGAACGGTTGCACTAGGTAACCAAATAAACAAAAACATATGGATGGTGCTTCCCTGTGGCATCTATTTTATCACCGATATATTCACGACGTAGAGACCTCTAAGAAACAATCCTATATTTTCGTTAATTGCCGCCAACGCAGTAACTTTTCATTTAGCGATATGATCTTTGGATTTTCATGGGTGTCTGTGTGTCAGAATCTTGGACAGCCCGACTCCTCATTCGCAAAAGTAAACGAATTTGCAGCCAACAATTTCTTGAAATATAAACAGCACAATCGTTATGTCAATTTTCAGAGAATTGAATTGATGCTACTATACATGTATGTACCAGCTCATTATTATATCTACTGTTTTTGTTTTACTCCACAGAATCGACAATTTAACAAATGGCTAATTGTATGATAAATGATTACCGCTACATCATCTACGTCTCTTGGGTCCTATTTGTATTATATAAAATACGAGTAGAAGGGGATAGAGAAGTGAAAAAGTTTAAAGCAGAAAGGAGTAAATATTGTAAACATAATAAAATTTTGATGTCTTAAAGGCTGGTCATAAGGCTTTTATGAAGTACGGTAACACAAGACATTACTAGAAAATATATAAAACCTTTTTTACGACACACATCTCAACTTTGACCGCACGGTAGTGTAAAATATAAACGCCTCCAAATCATAAACTTTCACTTTGCGTATTATTTCATTAATCAAGACACAGTATTCATCGTTTATCATCTGAAATGATACTCGTCGTGTGCGTTATATGTTATTATACGAAATTTACGGAATATTTATGGTGACCTTTGCATTAGATTTATCTATTACTAGCTTTTGCCCACAACTTCGTCTGCGTGTATATTATAATAATACGGACGTAAAATCAATACATTATAACGCTTCAACAACATTACACTGTAAGCTCTGCGAAAGATTTGTAAAAAAAATATTTTGCATAATGGTTTCTTAGATTTACGCGAATGTTACACATTGAAATAAAACTATTATTTCAAATAAAACTATTTTTATTTCTCTTTATTTCCATAATATTCTTTTTTACATTTTTACACATCATATATATATATATATATATACAGGGTATATCAAGACTGCTACCGAAAACGAAGCCGGGTGGTAGTTTAAACGACTTCAGACACAATGCAACAGAAAAAGTTGCAAAAAAAAGCGACAATTTTTTTTTGTTATTTTTTTCCTATGGCCATATTTGGGTGGTAAATACATTTTTTCCTAAAATAATAGTATATACCCTTTTATTTATAAATACTCTAAGGTATAAAAGAGTTTAAATTATTATTTTAGCAAAAACTATGGATTTACCACCCAAAAATGACGATATTTAAAAAAATCATAAAAAAATTGTCGCGTTTCCAGGCGAAATTTTTAATTGCATTGTGTTTGTAGCCACTAAAACTACCACCCGGCTTCGTTTTCGGTAGCAGTCTTGAGATACCCGGTATATAAAGAAAAAAAAAACAATATGTCGTATAAAAATATAAAAAAGTAATGACCCTTCGGTGGCGGGGCTCAAGACCCAAGCCACCGGCGGTTAGGGATCCAAAGTGAGGAACCTCCTCACTATGCGTGCCGTGTCCAACAACACCGCCTTTTGGATCTGACTCTTGACCCAACGACCAATTGAGAACCTCTGAAGATGTTGGTCGAAGCTCTTTGGCATCAGTCCATGTGCAGAAACAACAATCGGGACAATAACTGTTGAGTCCACATCCCACATATCGGCAACCTCGTGTGCCAAATCTAAATATTTAGACATTTTGTCTTTTTCAGCTTTGACAAGGTTATCGTCGTGCGGGATGGTGACGTCAACAAGTATAGCCCGGCGCGCCAATCGATCTATTATCACAATATCAGGCTTATTGGCTAGAATAGTCCTGTCTGTGATAATAGACCGATCCCAGTATAGCGTTGCATGACCATTTTCAAGAACTGGTTGTGGAACGTACTGGTAATATGGCATTTCAAGAGTCACAAGTCCATATCGAAGTGCAATTTGCTGATGTATGATCTTGGCTACTAGGTTATGCCTATACAAATACTCGCCGTTAGCAAGATACGAACAACCGGAGATAACATGCCTGATTGACTCGCCCGGACGGTGGCATGCCCAACAAATGTCGACCGTACCGTCCTTCAGGATGTATTTCCTATAGTTGTTCGTCTTAATAACTTCGTCCATAATTGCAAAGACAAAACCCTCAGTTTCCCCAAAGAGGTTACCGAAACGTAGTCAAGATACAGACGCAGGTCGGTCCACATCAGGTCCATGGAGGGCCCGATAGAACCGACCATGCAGCTCTTTGCTCTTCCATACTTCCTCGTGATCTTTCGTGCTCATCACCAGTGGTTTCCGCCAGTTCTCATTCGCCAAAGAGAGCGGGGTAAGTCCTTTATCTATCTTAACTACAACCCTATGCATATCCACGTCACTGTGAAGGAAATAATCCCTGAGATTGCACACCTCGCGATTATGCAAGTCCTTAGCATTAAGGATGCCTCGGCCCCCACATCTCCGCGGGATGTACAATCTCATCACTGACGAACGTCAGTAGAGTCCGGACTTTACGATCCAGGGCGTCCAATTCGGTCTGAGTCCATCTGAGTATGCCAAAAGAGTACATAAGCACAGGCATAACCCAACCGAATGAAGGCTCGAATCTTGTTTCCACCTGACAAAAGACTGTTGAGAACTTTTGCCAGGCGGCCAAAGAAACGCTCCTTCACCGATTGTTTTACGTCTGCACTCAAAATACCCAGTGCCTCTGGCATACCCAGATATTTGTAAGTTTCTGTCTCGGAAAGGGATCTAAGTCTTACAGCATCAGAGACTTGTACGCCATCAGAGACTGCAACTTCCCCCCGCTTTACATGGATAATCGCACATTTATCTACACCAAACTCCATATTGATTGAGTTGCTAAATTTTTCAGTTATTTTTAACAACTCAATCAATTCTGTTTGTTTTGATGTAAATAACTTGAGATCATCCATGTAAAGCAAGTGAGAAATAGGCTCAGTCCCTCTCCGAAGACTATTAATTGGAAATTTTACATTAGCCACCCGACATGCTGCGACGGCCGCGCAGTAAAGGATCGAATGCGTATCAACAAGGTCCCGACTGGACTCCATATAGGTAGAAACAATGGAGTCCAATGCTCCCATCAGCGCTAAGTTTCGTCTATGCGTAGGCAAACGCGGCACGCGCGGTCTACAGGACGCTGGTATGGATTTATATTCCAAAATCGCACTCTCCAAAGTCCTTCTCAAACGCTGTTGATCCTGGGGACTTACAGTGTTGTCTAGATTGTCCACCAGCTCAATGTCAGCAGCAGGAATGGATGGTGTTTCTGCAGCTCGCTGGGTGATAGGCGTGATAACATCTAGAGCAACACATGCTTCAGTACGCAGCCGCTCAAGTGCTTCATCATCCAACAACTTACGTCGTTGGATAAACCGCACTTGATCCGATAGTCGCTGGGATGACACATTGACCGTTGGTTCCAGAACCTGAAACATAGACAGCATCTGAGCACGGTATGCAGTGAGGTTAGTTCCTCCCTTTGTCGCCCCAAAGTAGGCCCGCATGACATTTTCATTCATTTGATGAGTCCATCTCATGCGGCGCACTACTCCACCGGTAGCGGGGACCGTAGGCGGGACACTCGGCCCCGTGGGTCCCAAGCCCACCGCTGGAGGGGGTCGTCCTCTTCGCCGCGCAGGTCTTGGTGGCGGCGGGGACGACTGCAGCTCGTCGCGTTGGCTCGACACGTCGATGTCCGGCGTCACCTCGAACACGTCCGAG
This sequence comes from Hyles vespertilio, assembly GCA_009982885.2. Taxonomy (NCBI): domain Eukaryota; kingdom Metazoa; phylum Arthropoda; class Insecta; order Lepidoptera; family Sphingidae; genus Hyles; species Hyles vespertilio. The sequence continues at coordinate 8,997,224 of CM042822.1, read as the reverse complement.
GCCGACGCCCACGACGCGGAGCTCGACGAGCTGGGAGATCTTATTTGTGCGTTTCGTCTGCTGGCGCGTGTCGTCATTGTGTGATCATTTTTTAAGATTTTATTGTAATTTTGTAATATTTGACACTGTCATGGTTGTCAATTAAATTTCTTCCTTATTTTCTATAATAAATTGTTGCAAATACCAAAATGTTCTTACAAAATACATAATTTTGATTGCAGTTGATATTTTCTTTAAAAAAGCGAAAAATATATGCTGTACAGTAATTAAATAAATAAAATCAATTTTTCACAATTTTGCACACGATGAGTCTTGGTAAACTATTATTATTATTATTTGAAATAAAACTATTATTTCGTGGTCACGTGGCGGACCGCTCCGTGACCACGAAAGCTGTAAAGTAATCGAAACGTCGGGAACTCAAAAAATGTAAAATTAAACCAAATCCACGATAAAATCCGTAAATAATAGTTTTATTTCTAAAAGATTTTGGTAATATACATAAATCAACTTCAGTGGTTCTGATTTTCACAAAATATAATATCATCACTTATTTACACCACCTTAGTGCTTTTTTTCTAATAGTAGTCCACGGCATTATTTTTCGTTTAAAATAAGTGGTGAAATACAAATTTTCATATGAATAACTTCAGCGGTTTCGACTTTGCATACAACATTTCAACCCCTATTTTAAACCTTTTAGGGTTAATTTTAAGAAAATAGAGTGGGCAATTATATTTCTTTGTAATGATTAACTAAAATGCCAAGTTTTACCAAAACCACTATTTCACCCTTTTCACCCTCTTAGGGGTTGAATTTCCAAAAACGCTTTGTTAGTGCTACTCTACGTTACAATGGAAATCTTTTTGTAAAATTTCACGTTTCTAGCTCCAGTATTTTCATCTGTACTTTGATTGGGCACTCAATAAATCATCCTATTCTCACAACACTTCAACCCTTATTTTTACACCTTTAGGGTTAATTTTAGAAAAATTAAGTATTTATATTTATAGCTGTTATATTTGTTTTTGATTGGCTAACTAAACTGCAAAGTTTGAGAATTGTAGCTTTTACGGTTTCGATTTTCCATACAACCGGTTTTTACCCTTTTCACCCTCTTAGAGGTTGAATTTCCAAAATTCCTTTCTTAGTGCTACTCTCCATCATAATAGGTATCCTTGTGCAAAATTTCACTTTTTTTACTCCAGTAGTTCCAGCTGTGCGTTGATCCGATAGTTCGATTCTGCAAAATTTCAACCCTTATTTTTACTCTTTTAGGGTTAATTTTAGAAAAATGAAGCATGCAGTTATTTTTACTTTTGATTGGCTAACTAAACTGCAAAGTTTGAGAATTGTAACTCTAACGGTTTCGATTTTCCATACAACCGTTTTTTACCCTTTTCACCCTCTTAGGGGTTGAATTTCCAAAAATCCCTTCTTAGTGCTACCCTACGTCACAATAGAAAACCTTGTGTGAAATTTCAGGTTCCTAGCTCCAGTAGTTTCGGCTGTGCGTTGATACGTCAGTCAGTCAGTCAGTCAGTCAGTCAGTCAGTCAGTCAGTCAGTCAGGTTCCTCTTTTATATATATAGATTATTATTATGTGATCAGTAAATCTTTCTAATTTTAGCGCATATTTTTTAACGTATTAAAATCCATAGTTATTAATAACAATGTTGTTGAAGTAGATTTATATTATTAGGCCTTTTAGGTTTTTTGTCTTAAGTTGGTTTCAAAAGGTTTTGATGGTATTCACTATTTATGACAGTAGATACAATACGATATTATAGATGTAATTTTCTTTTCTTATTGCCTTTATTAAATTATTATGAAATTTGTAAATAGCCACCCTAGCTATTATATGGCGATGTGCGTGGTAGATATTAATGTTACTAAAACTATGTAAACTTCATTATTGGAATAGTCATAGTTTATTTCGTTCAATTAATTATTATCCTGCACCGCATATGGTGTTATGTAAGATATCATCCATGAATCATATCATCCATATGTAGAATAATGAGAAATCATCATCTGTTGCAAATAGACACAATCAAATTCATACTTGTCTTATTTAACTGCTATATTAAAAAGGTAAAAGGTCCCAGGATTAAAGGCATGAGGGAATACGTGAGCCTGAAAACAATTTCAGAGCATAATATTGCGGTTAAGATAATAAGGTTGAACCGCTGCGTTTTGCTTATCATTTATCAGCCCGTACTAGAACCAGTAATGAGTAAACATGCACATTAATACTAACAGAACCCCTAAGTCGAATTGATGTATGCAAGTACGTCAATTTTGATGCTATGAAATTTGCATATAGATAAATGGTTCCTATAATATTCCATTAGCCGTGTCCATTTATGTGTCATATTGGACAAGATTAATGTGATGGCGTCGCTGTAACACATTTGAAAACAAAACGTCATACGATCATTCATTTTGAACGGTAAAGCATTGTTTTATTAAGTACCTACTGTTGAAGTGTGATTTTTTTCGTTTCTTTTATTAAAATTTATAATAAGGTTACAATGTGTTCATTATCTTTAGTGACTAGTAAGTACATATCTTCTTTCATTAATTCAGGCCTTAGGAGGCTTAGACATAAATCCTCCGATTCTAGTATTATGAAATTATTTGTTTAAATAAAGAGTTAATATCACTTAAGGATTAATTAGTGGCCCCCCTCGGCCCTAGTGTTCGAATTGTCAATTGATTCTCAAAGTATGAACTTAAAAATGATAGAGGTGGTCGTTTAAAACATTAGCTACAAACACAAGGTAAAGCATGTAAAAAGTAAAAAAAATCGATAAAATCCGTAGAAAGTAGTTTTTTCTTTATCACTGTGAAACATTCGCGTAAAAGTAAAAAACCGGTTATATTTGCTCAAAGAGGCAATCTAATGAGATTTGTTTAGCATCTATGAATGAGTAAAAAATATGACAATGCACCTGTTTACCAAATGTAATGTAAAATTTTACTCATTAATAACAGCCTTATTATTTTTTGTCGACGCTTATAGAGTCTAAACGGTCATAAAAATAATTGAAGCGACGACTTATAACTATTTTACGATATTAAATACATGGTCAAAATCCGAGATTATGACCGATTGCCATAAATTAAATACTCGATATACCGGTTTGTTTGTATACTAACAATTTTAGTATTTATTATGTGATAAAATTTATAATATAAATAGATAGTTTACAGATTTATTCGCGTGTTGAAAGTTTATTTCTAAACCTCTCTGTTGAATTAATTGTTACAATATTAATTTAAAGGCCTCTAACTGAGGAACTCGGGATATTAATTCAATTCCATTGCACTAAAAGGCTATCAAACAAAGCTAGATGAAGTTTGCCTTTGCCCTTTTGTGACTGCTGTAAAAAACCTGACTCCGGTCTGACATGAGATACATTCACAATTAGGTTAATTAATCAAAAAAATAATATGTGTATCAGATTTTTCGGCGGGTTTTACCCCGGGAGGAGGTACCTGTGGTCACCGGTATGACAATTCTTCCTACTCCAACCCACTCACTTCACTCAGTACTGAAACTTTATTTGGCCATGGATCATGTTGTCTTATCGTCCGGCAGACGAGCATGCAGCCTGCCTTATGGTAAGCGGTGACCGCCGCTCATGATCCTTCGCAGTGCTAAGGGTCTAGCACAGCCAGTTCCCTGCCTACCATAAGGAGAGTACTCTGTTTAAGCCTCGTTTGAAGGACAGGTCATAGCGCTCGGGAAACACGGTGCAGGGAGCTCATACCAGAGCTTGCACGTGCGTGGTAAAAAAGAACGCTGGAAACGTACCGTTAGAGAACGGATAGAAAAATATTTAAATCATTCACCTTAATATTCCATACACATTCCAGACATATTAAATTACGCACCAAAAAAATACTACAAAGGTTACGTTATTAGCGAGAACTAATGCATATTCCGCGACTATAAAGTGAAAGGTTCATTACAAATTATTTGTTCAAAAAGCCTCTACTAAGCAGATACACGCATTATACCTGTATAAATTCACACAGTTGAATATGATTCAGTGATGTCATTTAACTGTCAAGTTAGCACTTAGCGAATGAATCATACAAAATGACTCTACAATAGATTAGAAAAAAACGATTTATCATTACCAATTTGGAGTTTTTCATCCTTTCCCTAACTACAAGCAATTTGTTGTTTATTTGCTTAGTTATGTTAATAATCACTTAATATTTTCCATCGTAATAATACTAAGTTTATATGTTTTTCTCCAGATTAATTCGAGCAACTGACCCATGGTTCTCAAATAACGATGAAAGCCGAAAAACAAGGACTGAACTGATGTAGCTCATGTTTTGTTAATAAAAACATTCTGACGGCGATGTATTTTTTTTTTCATTTAAGAAAATTGATAAACTGTTTACTTACTCTCTTGATTTATAAATCGGCCTGCTGCCAATAGCTCTTACATTTTACAGTTGCAACACTACCTAACAAGCAACTACATCCCTAGGTACTATAGTGAATAAAATTTGCTTAACACGACTTATTAGTTCCGAGTTTGAATAGCAAGTTTGAAATGGTTTGACCGAAGTTGCTCATAGCTTATCCCAAAGTAGCATGGAATAAGGGTTACACCATAAATAAAGCCTTAGCTATTACACAGAACAGATATAAATAGTGGTTTCCAACAGAAGATCCGTATGTTACTCATGCATGACAAGTTGAAGGTATCCTAGGAAAATGCAAACAATATGTAAAATCATGTAAAGTACGCAATATTCTGAGGTCGCCCTCACACCGGGAAAGGTCGAAGAAAGCCCTGTTTATACCGAATATGTAAATTAATTTGTTTACGTTCGCATTATTCGTTTTATTTTACGATTTACGAAATTATATTATATATATATTACGTTGTTATGAGATGCCTGGATTTTCTAAACAAATTAATTCTTAATTAAATCTTATTAAGCCTATCTATATGAAATGGATAATTAATAATTTATTAATATTAAGTTTAAACTTTAGATATAAAAAGTAATCGGTAATAAATCTAGATTACCTTTTCATGTTTTATTCTAACGTTTATGTCCATGCCCATCTTGTTCTTCTATCCCAATCAAAAATATTTAGTATGTCTGTCTGTTGAAAGTATCCCGTCGCTTATATAAACTAGTTAGAAATACATAATATTCAGTATATTCGCAACAAGATTTTTTTTGTCGTCTAGTATGGATTGGAATTCAGGACGTTTTCAATCGCAGAACCTAGTAATGAGTATAAACTAAAAAACAAACATAATAATCTATTCGGTAAGATAGTTTATGCTACACAGTATATCTGAATTACAAAGCATGTTTTATCATAAAAGAAAAACATTGTTTCCAAAACACTATTCCGTCACCTAACCGACACGTGACGCCCAAATATTGGTAAACTACATGAAATTCTTTTGTATTCAAATTACCATTACGGCGTGGGCGGCGTGTTTGTTTTACACACTTTCTGTTCAATAATACTTTTCAATTATCTCGTATATTTCTCGGGAACAGCATTAGCGGCGTGCATTAAGGCGAGCCTTCATCAACATCGACCTGGAATAGGCAAATAGCCTTCGATAAAAACTGACAAGTTCCCACCTTTAACGGCATAGAGAATGTATATTAGTGCCCTTCTCATTAATGACAAGTTGATACACGGGCATCGGTTTTTGCTGTGGCTTTTTTCAAATTAATAGATAGGGAACGTGTTTCATCCCGGTGGTTGCTATTTAGGGCTTTGATGTACTGCGCACTTGGATTCATTATATTCATAAGGAAGACAGTGTAAGTAGCAGACGAATTGAAATTGTTCGAGAAAGGATGGTTGGCGAATACTCGGAGAGCTTCACATCCAGCAGTATACGCCAATGGGCTAAGTATATAAAAGCAGTATTATTCATGGGTATGTCATAAAAATACAAAATAGCTGAATAATTATGCTTAAAAAATTATAATTCCAGTATGTATACATTACAGTTTTAAAAAACAGGTAACGGGACTACCATCTGTGATAATTGTTGCTCATCTGCTACAAAATTATTCTCCAGCAATATAAACACATTTCATCAATATCATAGTCACAATATGTCAAGAAATGTTGAAAATAAGGTCCAACTGACTGAAGGACTGGTGGTAGGTCTCTCATATGTGAGAGGCTGCCTGGGTGGGTACCACCGCAATGTCTATTTCTCTCGTCAAACAGCAGTTTAAATGCACTGTTGTGTTTCGGATTTAAGGACATTGTAGCCAGAGTAACTACTGGACATATTGAGACCTAACATCTTGTGTCTCAGGATGGCGAACGCAGTGGAATGCCAAGCATTGTTTTGTAAATCAAGGTGTTGTTTGGTTTTGCTACTGTTCATGAGCGGTCGCATCGCTTACCATCAGGCAAACGGCACGCTCGTCTCGCCATTCAATGCAATAAATAATAAAAAAACAATTTTTGTTAAGGTCACCCCTTCGGCAGCTAATAACTCAGCTAAACACTGTGTACAGCAACATTCTTGCTGATACATAATAACCATAGGGAAAAGTGAAAAAAAAAATACTGGAAGTACTATAGCATCCTTCGAGAGTTCGCAACTTATATTAGGTTTCTGTCCAATCCATACGAGGACAGTTGTGTCATATTTACCTTTATGCTTGCTGATACGTAGCCTCCACTCAAGTACTTAGTTACTTTTTCCCACAATGTGGTAAAAACTTTAAATTCTTTAATGGTATTATTGAAATAAATAAAATAGTAATTTAAATGTTACGAAGTTGTCGGAAGACATTTACATTTCTTTAAAATTTAACACATACATACATTACATAACTATATATTGGTAAAGTAATTGACACGCCCACACAGCCCTGTTTGCTGTGTATTTTAACTAATTTATTTTGACCAATACCAATATTTTTTGTAATACCAAACCTAACATTCTTTAAATTCTCTAATAACTCTAGAAATCAATAAATAAAACATTAACATACATACACATACATAAACTCACGCCTTGTTCCCAGAAGGGGTAGGCAGAGGTGCGAGGGCACCCACATTTCGCCTTGTATGTTCCGTCCCACAATGTGATAGGTGGCGATCGCCATATCGGGCACAAATTCCTGACTCTGGGCTGATACTGAATAGAAAAATCCAATATCACTTTGCCCAACCCGGGATTCGAACCCGAGACCTCAGCTTTATAATCGTACCGTAGCACAACTACGCCACCGAGGCAGTCGAATAAAACATTAAATTATTCATAATACCAGTAAATCTATTGTACACACCATAAACCATTGTTTCTTGAAAATCAGACCTGTATCTGTTTAAAACCTGTGTTACATGATAATAAATACTAGACTCGTCAATCCATCACGCATAACAAGCGGTGTAAATCATCAAGACAGCGAGGCAAAACATTAATTTATTCCCTTTCGTCGAAGTTTTGACGACCTCTGAAAACAATGCGGCAATTCCGATGATCGCGTTACACAGCGCTTCACACTTCCTGAATGTGCGTTTTCTCATAACATAGCCGTTTCCTTATATTCGTATGTACTCATACTAACATCATGGTATTGTAATGAGCTGTTTTAGCCGTTTTTCTGCATGTTTGTTAAGAATGATGACACATAGGTAAATCTTTGTTGACACTTCTGAATTAAAGATATTTTAAATCTTTGAAAGTGAATCCAGAGTTCTATAAAACATGTTTGACATTACTCCCCTCCCTTTATATATGCACTGTTTCATTTCCTAATAGGCAGAACTATCACTGCCACGCATAGAATTTCCATCGAGAATAAGTCGGCAAGTGTAGTTTCTTTTTCATCCCGCAACCAGTATAAGCGACAAAATATAAATACGAAGAGTTAAAAAATAACTAAACATTATCGCATATTTAAGAGGGCCGTTTATAACACACATTTAAATACACGTGTCATGTCCGCTAAAATCAATATTCTATAAAATACTCACACCGACACTCAAATCCGATCCGACGAAGTAAAAATCTCGATAGTTATCTCAAATTGTTTTCGGAAATGCGTTCTATGCTATTAACTGCGGACACGATACCAAAGCAAGAAATGTAACTCGGAATAAAGTTATAAATCAGAAAGTGTATTTGTATGTTTGTTTTTGCCGTGCACCTTGGAATGGAGCGCCGACTAACACGAATCTTTGCGCTGAGGTAATCAATATTTAAATTCTCATTGGAAACGATTTAACCGAGAGATATAGAAACGATCTGGTGTTGCATTATCAGAAAACAACATTCATTTGTTTTTATCTGGGATATTGAAAGTACTTGCTATTAATTTTATGTTCATTATTGTATTTTTTCTGACAAGCTGTTTCAAAGATTGAATTAAAGAAAGAGCTGTCGAGAAATAGCAAACGTTTATATGGAGTTATAGAATTGATAATCATTATTTACACAGTATTTTTACTTATTATTTTTAAATTACCTAATTATCCCTTAAATTATTTTATTTTTGCGTTAATAAAATCAAACCTTCCATTGCAATGCCTTTTATAAGGTCATATTTAACCGTTACCATGTCACCATGGAATTTAAATCAACATCGATCATGTATTAGTTGTTACGTCAAACCGATATTAAAATTATAACCGCCCTTTGAACATTAATCATTGTGACATGCTGTCACACGTTAATAGCTCTGAGGGACGAACTGATAGACACATAACTCGATAACATTTGCTTGATTAAGCGCAATGACTATATTTATGTCCAATTCTTGACATAGATTTTTTCGTAATACAAATACCATGTTAATCGGTTATTGAACTCAAAATTTTGATGGCGTGTTTTAATCGGTAAATGTCATAGATAATTTGGTTATAAGGGCAAACGCATCAGTCACATGCCTAGCCTTGGCTATAAATTAATGGTCTTGATGTCTATCGTATGATAATCTAAAATTCCTAACATAGTAATAAGTACGATTTTTTACGAACCTGTTATCCAGATTGTAACACGTATTTTACACAAAACCTATGTTCATGTCATATTTTATGATTTGATTTAGATCTAAAATTGATAGATCACATTGTGGATAACCTTTATCAAAATTTATATTTACGACAGTTTTTACACGCAATAAGGAAACATCATCTAATGGCCATCACTAATGATATATCAAAGATGGATGATACATAATCATTCACAAATAGGCATAATTAAGTTAAACCTTATTAATATGCATTTATTTCTTGAATTACAATGATATTGGGGTCACTTGAACTGGAAAAATGTCAACTTGATCGGTATTAAAGAGGTTTTACTGTTCGTTGTGGTTTTAAATGTTGCTGTTTTCATCAAATAATATTATGAACCTTGTGAAGAGCAACGAAGTGATCCGCAAGGGGACCATGGTAATCGAAATAACTTTAAAAGTTAGTACGTTGAAGTGGCAATGGGTTGGAAAACTATGTCAGAGAACAGGATAATCGCTGGAGTAAGCGGTTCGAAACGAAGCGTGAGCCGTCCTCTGGCCAGATGGCTGGACGACTTGCACAAGCGAGCACAGCACAAGCACAGCGACTGGTTGCATAAAGCAGCTGACCGGGTCCCGTGACGCACCTTGGGAGAGGCTTATGTCCAGCAGTACAGTGCAACGCGCTGCTGATGAAGAGCAAAAACGAATGAAGTTTCTAGAACTGTTTTCGCATAACACAAGATTAACTAATTTTTTTGGGATGAATATCGATTCAAGCTTACCATTCGCCTGACGTTAAGCGATACGACCGCTCATGGACAATAAAAAAACAGGCAAGACTATGAATTACAAAGCAATGCTTGGCACTCGACTGCCTTCGCCATTCTGAGACATAATATGTTACGCCTCCTTATGTCCAAAATCTGTTAACAGCTCTAACCTCAGAAAGCCCACTACCGTAATAGGCCAAAATGTTGTAACATCGAATTTTATAATTGTTCACGTAACAGTATGTATTAATACTAGTTTATGTAATGACACAATTTATTTTCAATCTGATAGTTCAATTTAATTATAGTGTCTCTATATTTGAGTCTTCATCCTCGGGCTAAGGAAGTCCGGTAAGAAACATCTGAGAAGTTTAGTTCAGCATTTATTTTTATGAGAAGCTGCCGTGGCGCCGCAGATGGTTAAAAAGGCGGCTGTGAATGCCGAAGGTCCGAAGTTTCAACACACGTTTCACGAATGGGCTTTTTGGGACCTAAAAGTCAGTCACAGATTTTGATATTACCCAAGAATTTGTATCTGACTGTAATGTAAGAACCAAGTTTGTTAATGTGGTGACTATAGACTTTTTAGAATAAATACCTGGATTTAACACTAACTGTTCTATTTAGTCTATGCTCTGAATTTCTTTTATCTCAACAATTTCATAAAGTGAAAATTCACAACCAGTTTTTCATCAAGATTAAAGTGTAAATTGTATTTTCGTTGACAATTTCAAAGAAGTTATGCGTAACCTACAAAAGTTAGAGGAGATGACTTATCACAGTGCTTCGAATGAGGAGAGAGCACACTTTACGTAAATAAACTGCAAAGTTTAATATCCACTGACTGTTTGCATCGCTTCCTTGCCATACAATACCCAATACGTCTTCAATTACGCAAGCCACAACTTTGGCATATTACGACTTTCAGTTAAGTTGTGTTTGTGTTGTGTAATAGCTGAATCCGTCATAATATAAGCGATTTGCATTGAGCTGTCAGTATACGGATTAAAAATTTACTGATGAACTGACGAATAATACTGCGGTCCTTATCAACATTCCTTTATTAAGGAACTGTGTAACTTTTTACAAATAACTGAAACAATGTTGATATCTTGAAGCTCCGATTACTACACATAGAAAATGAGCTGATTACAAACTATTACGCGAGCCATAATTCTATGAGCGCCATCTATGGACCAGTACAGGTAATATTATGGTGATAAAAAAATCAGTTATTCAAAAATAATGAAAACTATGAAAACGAAAGTATCTATATTTGCATGGCGAGACGAAATATTTCTACATAATTGTTACGACAAGACACCGGTATTTATGTAGAAATATAACAAAATGCAAGCAATAAAATGCAGTTTCTGCAACAATTCATAATAGTTTATAGTGATGACTCTACAGATGTTTAATGCAGATTGCTGGAGAATTTTCACAAGATAATTATTTCTACTCGCTGGATTATAAACTTTAAATACAATTTTCTTTATATCCGTTATTTAGGAATATTGCTATGGTTTGGAGATGTAGAGAGGGTGGATGAAAGGAGACTAACCAAGCATATTTACAAAGTCAGTGTGAATGGGGAATTCGATAGTTGACCTCACCGAACCTACACTATCCAAATCGGTGATATCCCACAAGGGTCTGTCAAAAGTACCCCGAATCGATGAGAATTCAAGAAGTGGTTGATGAATGAACTATGTCAGCACCGAGCAGTGGCGGCCTATACTCTCTGCCTACCCCTATGGGATACGAGCTTGACGATCTTATATGTATATACACAGTCAGGTCATAAGTATTGTCACACAGTAAAAACTTTTCTTTTAGAATGTTGGCCACAAAAAAGTTTATTGAATTCGAATTTCGAATTGTTCATGAAAATAAAAATGTATATTTTTTAAAATTTTACTAATTTTTAAATTTGGATTGGACGCTTAAAGAAGACCGTGTTGCAATTATTTCGTTGCATCGTTGCGGTTACGCGCCAATTCAAATTTTTGACATACTGAAAAATTTGAATATAACCAAATGATTCGTTTATAGTACCATCAAACGATACAATGAAGACTCGAGTGTAGATGACAGGTCAAGAAGTGGTCGCCCTCCGTCTGTTAGGACTCCAGCAGTGATAAAAGCTGTAAAGGCGCGAATTCAAAGAAATCCCAAACGTAAGCAGAAACTGTTGGCCCTTCAGATGGGGTTAAGCAGAACCACGGTGAAAAGGGTGTTAAATGAAGACTTAGGGCTTCGGGCATATCGAAGAAAAACAGGACACCCTTTGAATGCTCGTCTAATGGACCTGAGACTGAAGAGATGCCGCGCTTTGTTGAAGCGGTACGCGGGAAAAAAATATCGGGAAATTCTTTTTTCAGATGAAAAAAAATTTAGCGTAGAAGAGAGCTACAACAAACAAAATGATAAGGTGTACGCACACAGTAGTGAAGAAGCGAGCTACCGTATTGCGTGTCCAACGAGGTCATTTTCCATCCTCGCTCATGGTATGGTTGGGAGTTTCTTATTGGGCTTAACAGAGGTACATTTTTGTGAGAAAGGTGTAAAAACGAATGCAGTTGTGTATCAAAATACAGTCCTGTCGAACCTTGTGAAACCTGTTTCTCATACCATGTTCAATAACAGGCACTGGGTATTCCAACAAGATTCGGCGCCAGCTCATAGAGCGAAGAGCACACAAGACTGGTTGGCGGCGCGTGAAATCGACTTCATCCGGCACGAAGACTGGTCCTCCTCCAGTCCAGATTTGAATCCGTTAGATTACAAGATATGGCAACACTTGGAGGAAAAGGCGTGCTCAAAGCCTCATCCCCATTTGGAGTCACTCAAGACATCCTTGATTAAGGCAGCCGCCGATATTGACATGGACCTCGTTCGTGCTGCGATAGACAACTGGCCGCGCAGATTGAAGGCCTGTATTCAAAATCACGGAGGTCATTTTGAATAAACTTTAGTGTCATAAGAATCTATGTTTTGTTAAGTTCATTTTGGTATATAAATGGTTACATAATGAATAAACTTGTTTCAATTATTTTATATTAAACATGTCACAGAATTTATGACCTGACTAGATATATATGCTATATTTCAATATAGACTCAATAGGTCATTTATATTAAATGACTATGTAAAAATAAATTTATAGCATCTTGCACCACCCGTTTTGGTGTATTTTATTACCTCTTACAGCATCGTTTCTGCTCAATTTTATAATTCGAAATTTGCTCATATTTAGTAGACCATAAATCAGCTCGTCTGTATTTTAAAGTAAACTGCCAAACTATATTGCTATGTAAAGAAAAAAATATTTAAATCACTTGCAATTTATGTTTTACGTCACCTGTATTATTATTTTTTTGCATCGAATACATCGTTTCAGGTGCACCACAGAGTACATTTTACATAAAGGTGCACTATCTGTTAGTTTTATCTAACAACATTAATATTTGGTTTCGTATCGTAGGTATATTTCATCAAGCGAAATAGAGCAATGATCTTGACAAATTAAGTGAGTATATAGAAAATAATCACTACGTTCTATGAATTCCTATAGTATTAGGTGGTAATTGAAATCACAAGGCGAAAATGCAATTATATTGCCTGTGGGTTGCCAAAATGCAATGACTCCATTGCTAAGTGAAATAAAAAAAATATATTTAACAGATCTGTTATTTGCTTTAATTAATCTGTTTAGATAATAAAATAATGATAAAATCTCAAAATACCAGGTAATTGGCCAATAAAAATAGAATTATAATTGAAAACTTGTTTGAAATCAGCTACTATATTAGAAATAAAACAGATCACTTTCTTTAAATATTCTATTTATGTAATTTATTAGATATTCATTAGTTTATATGAGTTTATTTTTGATACCAATTGTAGATAACCTAGTTTGTTATTGAATTAATTATAATGCGAATATTTTTTTGTAACTTACAGTTAAATATAAAACAAACACGTTTGTTAATTGTATTCGTAAGATGAGATGACCAATATGCCTACCTAAATCGAAATCTTTAAGAGCCACAAAATCATTCAAGAATTGAGACTAATCTACATCCGAAAAAATAATAAACAACAAGCCGCTTGAAACACCTTAAAGAATTGCTTGTAAATTTCCCTAAGGCTAATCACTAGCTTAATAGTGTAATATATTAATTTACACTCCGAATTTTGCGTTTCAAAAAAACACGAAAAAAAAGCTCAAAGCTACCTAAATTTATTTTGCGAGAAATATGGTAAATTCAAATACCTTCCATACTAGATAGGATACACACACGGACATACCAAGTCTACACATTACTTAGCAAAGAACTCATCTACAATGGAGATACTATGGTCAATTATTTATAATTTATTCGTCTCTGCCTTTCTCTCTCTCATCACCGGACGTCCACCGTAGGACATAGGCCTCCATTGATCTCCACATTGACCTGTTGCATTGATTAATTAATCACAATTACTCTACACTGGGTATATTAAAGACTAAGTTGATAATCTTTCTCATGAATAGATGCAAAGTTGAACAACTCAATAAAACCACGCCGCGTGTGCGGAAGAACGTAATATATGTAAAAGGAACACTTGTAATTGCTTTCAAAATCGTAAAAACTAGTTTCACTCGTCATTTTCATGCACCCACACGATACCAGAGGGTTCGGACCCATCTGGGCACATTAGGTAACATTTACGCAACATTCCTAATGAGTTTCCTATGTTAAGTTTTTACGATGTTATGTGATTTACGCGTAAATTAATGAATAGGAGACTCATTAGATATTAAAATTCCAAGCCATTTTTCAAGTGGTAATGTGCTTTTGGCTTGAAACCCTTTGAAGAGGCTTTTTAATTTCAAGTTTGACTATTGGTGTGTCTGTTAGTGGGATATATATAACGTTATTTTCTCAAAATTAGATGCATATCCGAAAAAACGACCGTCTGCTTAACCACCAGATCATTTGTAAAATTGCGTTAAACCATGTCTCATGTGTGTGTCGTTAAATTTATAATCTTATTATTAGGCAGAAATACTAGAGCATCACATTAGTAATTTATTCCTTAAAAACTAAAAACCTAAGTAATTAATCAATACGAGGTTTTGTTTGACTGACAAATAATAGAGAAAATACAATAGTTTATGTAACACAAGTGGTACTGCATTAAATCTGTTATATTAAATAAATATAATACCTAATCTTTCCGTTAGATGTTAATACATATTTATTAAGTTATTAATTCTAAATACTCCATGGGAAAATACCAAGCACTTAGAAAGGATATTCCAAGGCTAAACTAGAGCGGCGAAGGGTGCGTTCGCTAAATACACGCACATAAATTGTTCCGCTAAATGTCAACGAAAGTTGACCGAAGAGCTTTTGGCAATGTTTTGCAACCAAGTACAAAGTAATGTATTAAGTTTATATACTGGGTATCTCAAGACTGCTACCGAAAACGAAGCCAGGTGGTAGTTTTAGTGGCTACAAACACAATGCAACTAAAAATTTCGTATAGAAACGCGACAATTATTTTTTATGATTTTTTAAATATCGTCATTTTGGAGTGGTAAATCCATAGTTTTTGCTAAAATAATAATTTAAACTTTTTTATACCTTAGAGTATTTGTAAATAAAAGGGTATACACTATTATTTTAGGAAAAAATGTATTTATCACCCAAATATGACCATAGGAAAAAAATAACAAAAAAAAATTGTCGCTTTTTTTGCAACTTTTTCTTTTGCATTGTGTTTGAAGTCGCTTAAACTACCACCCAGCTTCGTTTTCGGTAGCAGTCTTGATATACCCTGTATTATTTGTATTGTTATCAAGTAGAACATGAAAAAACGTTCTCTTTCAAATTTCTGTGCCATATAATCTACTAGCGGCCCGGCCCAGCTTCGCCCGGGTACAAAAAGATAACTGTACAATAATATCTACGTATTATTATTATACATATAAACCTTCCTATATAGGCACGCTGCCGCCGCGCCGCGCCGCGCCGCCCCGGTCGGCCAGTACAGCCGCAAGCGCTACGTCCCGCAATTTTAAATCTGTAATATCTTCGAAAATATTCATTTAAATCTTGTGCTGTAAAGGATCATATAGATCTATATCAAATCAACAATGTATTTAAGCTAAATGTATTTATTTATTTAAGTGCGTGGTGGCCTGTTGGTAAACGGACTAGACGCGGCTGCCCACATGTTCACGGTGGTCGCGGGTTCGAATCCCAGGGCACACCTCTGACTTTTCGGAGTCATGTGTGTATTGATAATCAATCACCACGCACTAAAACGGTGAAGGAAAACATCGTGAGGAAACCTGCATACCATAGCGATTTATAAGAATACCTATGGTATGTAAGTCCGCCAACCCGCACTAGGCCAGCGTGGTGGACTATATGGCCTAACCACTCTCAATCGTATTCTCGATTGTAGAGTAGGCCCGTGCCCTGCAGTGGGACGTATATGGGCTGAAACAGTAAATGTATTTAAATATGATAAGGATTAATGCTGTATTGATTAAAATCGCTTCGAAAATTAGCCATTTTTTGTCGTAAAAAGTAAATGACAAAAAAATGTTATTGTGGGATATCCATAAGAGATAGATATACAGGGTATATCAAGACTGCTACCGAAAACGAAGCCGGGTGGTAGTTTGAGCGACTTCAGACACAATGCAACAGAAAAACTTGCAAAAAAAAGCGACCATTTTGTTTTTGTTATTTTTTTCCTATGACCATATTTGGGTGGTAAATACATTTTTGCCTAAAATAATAGTGTATACCCTTTTATTTATAAATAATCTAAGGTATAAAAGAGTTTAAATTATTATTTTAGCAAAAACTATGGATTTACCACCCAAAAATGACGATATTTAAAAAATCATAAAAATATATTGTCGCCTTACATTGCGAAAATTTGAGTTGCATTGTGTTTGTAGTCACTAAAACTACCACCCGGCTTCGTTTTCGGTAGCAGTCTTGAGATACCCGGTATACCATCGCGGAGTTTTCTGTGGACCTTTTCAATGTGTATAAATACCTATATAGCACATTATTTTGATAAATCTCGTAGGGTTCAGCCTGCGTTTGCAATGTAAGAGGAAAAAATTGATAATTAACAACATCACATTAGAAACCTCAAAAATTACAATATTTCTTCACTATTTAATGGATGTTATTATACATGTAAACCTTTCTATTGAATCACTCTATCAAAATCCGCATCAAAATCCGTTGCGCAATTTTAAAGATTTAAGCATACAAGGGGACATAGGGACAGAGAAAGCGACTTTGTTTTACACTATGTACGCCCAAATACTGGAACGCAACTTAAATATAAGTTACGCTTAACTACGTTAATCCCGCTTAAATGTACTGGCTAAGTGGGCCGTGCGCTGTTAAGAGCGTATACACCTTGCGCGCAAAGTCAACTATAGGTATTTCTTCGTTAATTTCACGCACACATAAGCGACCAAAGCTGTGTGCGTAGAGCTGCCGCGTCGGCTCGCTATACAATCGGCTCAAACAACTTTGATCCGTGCGCTTCAAATATTCAATTGAAATGTAACTGTAATATAATATCATAAAAATATTTTATTTGCATTATAAGTAGACAAATATTACTGTGCAAGCAAAGAATAATACAAATTTTGGATACTAATCATATTTTCGTTATTATTACATTGTTAAGTTGCATTCAAATCAGTGTTCAATCAGTATACACTACGGACGTTTTATTAATCATTTCGTGTTCGAACACATAAATAGTGTTAGGGGCCTTACAACCCCTAACAATTACGAAATATATTTAATTTTATATTACAATACATAACATAATTTAGCCTCGGAATTACATCCCATTATATTACCTGAAACATAATTTATACTCACTACAAAATCATTGTATGTAATAAAAATAATTAAATATTTTACTACCAAAGTACTAAGATGTGGTAATCGCATTCCGCGCGTGGCTATTTTTACTACGCGCGGCATAATTGACTGCAGCCAGGGGCCCTACTATATTCATCCAAACGAACGAACGAACGAACGAACGAAGTTCGAAACTTCGGACAAACGAAGTTTTTTATACGATACGAATGTATATATATAACGTACACCGTAACTATAAGTCTATGGTTACGACCATAAATCAATAACGACCATAAGTTTTATGTAGTTACATTCGTATCGTATATAAACTTTGATCATCCGAAGTTTCGAACTTCGTTTCGTTGAATATAGTAGGGTCCTTCGTTCGTTCGATGAATATAGTAGGGCCCCAGGCCGGAGCGACGAGCGATACGTGCTCCCTCTAGAAGGCCTTGCGGCGGTCTGATTTGATCCACGTCGGACAGCCTGTTTTATAGTGGTTTTTAAAATATTTGTAGAAAACATGAAAACTAATTTTGTTGAAATATAAAAATGGTAATTTATTGATAAGATGTTCTTCTGTTGTAATATGCAATTGCTATAAAAAATTATGTACGATAAGTTGGTGAAAAAAAATATGTTCTTGACGAGAGTTTCTGAATAATTTCGCATTGTTTAATTTTTTATTTTTCAGGAACTAAACACAAAAAGATTATTTTTCGCAGCAAAATCCCTCCATAAGAGTCTTATTAGTGTGATAATATTTTTATTTTCATCTTATATTTAGTGGTTTCGGATATCTTAAGCTTCTAAATTGCCATTTAAAGCCTAAATAACGAAACTTGTGTTCAGTAATCCGTATAGTATTCACAAATTATCCATCAATCTGTAATGTTTTCCACCAAAATCCCTAGATGACAACCTTTTCTAAAATTAGTAATAATTATTTTTCCTTTAAATTGTTTATTGGTGGCTATTAACTCATTTGAAAAGTCCTGTTTTTAAGCCAAAAAGCGCGTGCAGGGTATAAACGCTCTTAAGAGCAACTTATTATTTAAATGGCGTTCCAGTATTCGGGCGGTAGTGATACATTAACGGATGCAAACAAAAAGTAACCTTTCTGAAATAAGTAGTAATGAATCCTAGGAAAATAAATTTATTGGATGGCATTAATAACGTAATCAGGATAAATGTCGAAACACACTAAACTCATGAAATTAAATCATTTAATTAATCATACCAATTAATCAATTAATTATCAATCATTATATAGGCATATCTAAAAAAATGCGTGGATTGGCTCTCCATAAAACCGACGTACAATTAGAGCAAAAAAGCAAGATGCGGCATACATCAAATGCAATAGGCAATAATTGATATACCATGTAATCGTTTTTTTTATAAGTAATCATGTATTTTAAATCTCGGTTGTCAATAACATTATTTCTTTTTATTTTATATCCATGGCTTTTCGGCTGTTATTTTGATGATGTTAATTAATTATAATATACATAATGAACATAAAAATAAGGGAGATAGAGCACCTCTCACCACAACTTTCCATCACCAGAAATGTGATATAGTAACTTTTAATACATCTCATGTAGCATTAATCTTTGAATTGTTTCAATTCACAATATTGCCTTCATACATAGAGATAAAAGTCTAAAGACTAAAAGCACTTAGTACAGCTCTGTCATCAACTGCTAGATATAACGATCTAAGTAGATGTAATTGACTAGTTTTGCTACCTAGTTTTATAACGAAGGGCAGGCATTATTCGATCATTCCTTAAGGCTATTGCACTCAGTTAGAAAATGATTCCTAGTCTAACAAAATAGATATTATAATCTGTTCAGCTTTGACTATTATTTTTATATTTACATCCTTATTCATAGACAGTTAATAAACCTATTTTAGTTATCGACAATAAGTATTTAGAATCTAGCTGGCGCCCGCGGTGACCACTAAAAATCAGCTTTGGGTTGTGGTTTCACGTCGCAGCTTAACATTATACTGAGTTGCCTACTGTATGTCAAAGCCATGACGCGATATCTAGATGCATATAGTATAAAATACGTTTTTATACTTTCTTTTTGTTATCTGTTTAGATGTACGTCTTAATTAAATTTACACAAACAGTAGCAAAACCCAAGAACACCTTAAATTACAAAGCAATGCTTGGCATTCCACTGCGCTCGCCATCCTGAGACATAAGTTGTACAGTCCCAATAAGTCCATTAGTTACTCTGGTTACAATGTCCTTCAATCTAAAACACAACAGTGCATTTACACTGCTGTTTGACGGGAGAAATAGACATTGCAGTGGTACCAATCACGGCCTCTCACGTGTGAAAGACCTACCACCAGTATTTTTCTTTTTCTTTTTTTATCGAATATTTTATCTTCTTCGCTTAAACTGAATTCATAAGTCGTTCGAAAATACATTCGATTACTACAATTGGTTAATAAACTATCTATGAATAAGGCTGTTTAAACATAGGCTATTTTGAAGTTTTTGACCCGTTCTTAGGTGTCTGTCACCTGCCATGGTAGCTTTTTCATCTATAGGTAAGTGATTGCGGCGACGTATGAACATCCACATTCCATATGAACATACTGGGTATCTCAAGACTGCTACCGAAAACGAAGCTGGGTGGTAGCTTTAGTGACTACAAACACAATGCAACTAAAAATTTCGTAAAGAAACGCGACAATTATTTTTTATGATTTTTTAAATATCGTCATTTTTGGGTGGTAAATACCTAGTCAGGTCATAAATTCTGTTATATGTTTAATATAAAATAATTGAAACAAGTTTATTCATTATGTAACCATTTATATACCAAAATGAACTTAACAAAACATAGATTCTTATGACACTAAAATTTATTCAAAATGATCTCCGTGATTTTGAATACAGGCCTTCAATCTGCGCGGCCAGTTGTCTATCACGGCACGAACGAGGTCTATGTCAATATCGGCGGCTGCCTTAATCAAGGATGTCTTGAGTGACTCCAAATTGGGGTGAGGCTTTGAGCACGCCTTTTCCTCCAAGTGTTGCCATATCTTGCAATCTAACGGATTCAAATCTGGACTGGAGGAGGGCCAGTCTTCGTGCCGGATGAAGTCGATTTCACGCGCCGCCAGCCAGTCTTGTGTGCTCTTCGCTCTATGAGCTGGCGCCGAATCTTGTTAGAATACCCAGTGCCTGTTATTGAACATGGTATGAGAAACAGGTTCCACAAGGTTCGTCAGGACTGTATTTTGATACACAACTGCATTCTTTTTTACACCTTTCTCACAAAAATGTACCTCTGTTAAGCCCCAATAAGAAACTCCCAACCATACCATGAGCGAGGATGGAAAATGACCTCGTTGGACACGCGGAATACGGTTGCTCGCTTCTTCACTACTGTGTGCGTACACTTTATCATTTTGTTTTTTGTAGCTCTCTTCTACGGTAAAAATGTATTCATCTGAAAAAAGAATTTCCCGATATTTTTTTCCCGCGTACCGCTTCAACAAAGCGCGGCATCTCTTAAGTCTCAGGTCCATTAGACGAGCATTCAAACGATGTCCTGTTTTTCTTCGATATGCCCGAAGCCCTAAGTCTTCATTTAACACCCTTTTCACCGTAGTTCTGCTTAACCCCATCTGAAGGGCCAACAGTTTCTGCTTACGTTTGGGATTTCTTTGAATTCGCGCCTTCACAGCTTTTATCACTGCTGGAGTCCTAACAGACCGAGGGCGACCACTTCTTGACCTGTCATCTACACTAGAGTCTTCATTGTATCGTTTGATGGTACGATAAACGAATCTTTTGGTTATATTCAAAAATTTTCAGTATGTCAAACATTTGAATTGGCGCGTAACCGCAACGATGCAACGCAATAACTGCAACACGGTCTTCTTTAAGCGTCCACTTCATATTTAAAAATGAGTAAAATTCTAAAAAGTATACATTTTTATTTTCATGAACTATTCGAAATTCGAATTCAATTAACTTTTTTGTGACCAGCATTCTAAAAGAAAAGTTTTTACTGTGTGACAGTACTTATGACCTGACTGTGTACATAGTTTTAAATATTAGTTTTGCCAAAATAATAATTTTGACTCATTTATACCTTAGAGTATTTATAAATAAAATGGTATACACTATTATTTACCACCCAAATATGGCCATATGAAAAAAAATACTAAAAAAAATTTGTCGCTTTTTTTTTGCAACTTTTCCTATTGCATTGTGCAACTACCACCCGGCTTCGTTTTCGGTAGCAGTCTTGATATACCCTGTATGAACTACCACTTTAAAAAGCTTACATTTGTTTGTTGCTTGCAAAGTTTGTAACGTTCAAAGATTAGTGCGTGTACCTACATAGTACATACGGATTCGAGCAGGCCAGCATAATTGTGTCCACTGGTAAGCGATATCTTTCAAATATGGCCATATGAAAAAAAATACTAAAAAAAATTTGTCGCTTTTTTTTTGCAACTTTTCCTATTGCATTGTGCAACTAGAGTAGGCCCGTGCCCTGCAGTGGGACGTATATGGGCTGATACAATACAATACAATACAATTGTGCAACTACCACCCGGCTTCGTTTTCGGTAGCAGCCTTGATATACCCTGTATGAACTACCACTTTAAAAAGCTTACATTTGTTTGTTGCTTGCAAAGTTTGTAACGTTCAAAGATTAGTGCGTGTACCTACATAGTACATACGGATTCGAGCAGGCCAGCATAATTGTGTCCACTGGTAAGCGATATCTTTCTATACTTTAGATTCTATCCACTAGACAACATTGCATTTACCATCAGTTCTCACGTCACCATGTCAAAAATAGTTTAAAATAACGACATCCTCAATTACAAATCAGATATATTTAGTCGGGATCAGATATATTTTAATTATGACGAGATAAAATAAATTTAAAGAAATAAATTTTATCGCTGAGATCAGTGAAGCTTACACAAATTGGTATAAATTAATGTTCTATTAATTGGCACCGTTACCTTTTTTCTCTCTGTACAAACTATAAATATAAATTCAAAGAAAAGTGACAATATTATTCTTCTACCTTATCGCGTGCAGTTAAAGAGATCATGTTCGCACACCGACAAATTCACACAGAACAAGGGAAGTTGATAACCAACATTCTTTGAATAACCTGATTGAGGCACTTCCTAACTATGGGAAAACACGTCAATGTCTTTCAACTCCATATTTATTGTTTTCTATAGTTTCATATCGGGATGCAATTTGAAAGCAAATTTTATGTATTCAAATAATGCCTTGAAAGACCATTATTAAAATAGAATTTAAAAATAGATAAGAAAGTGAAAACTAGATTGCCTACTAAAATATTAATTAACATTTTACAGCTAAATTTATACTCTCTCGAGAAAGCATTTTGTTGCAGAAATATTAGTACAGGCAACGAAGCATTTTTTCCTGCATAATTTGCCAGGATTTTTTTGATTTCATGAAGAGGTGGCATATGACCCCACTAAGTTAAAAACCCAAAATACTTACAAAAATGGCGTCCGCTAGAGCCGCCATTTTGGAAAACGCGTTTGAAGCCATATCTCCGGAATCGTCCACTTTAGGCCCATCATGCTAAGGACCTTTCTTGTAAATAATTAAATTTACTATCTTTTTTGTTCAGTAATTTTTTTTTGTACCATTAACCGTTCGCGATTTACAATGTTATTAATATTCGTTTCATGTCTTTTTGCCGATATCTTTGTTAATAATTGTTTAAACAAAAAATTGTTAATGACTAAACTTTTAAATCAATAAATTCTTAACAACTTTTCACCCATACTTTTTTTCTCTAAAATCAATATTTTAGAAGTTATCGCGCGTTGAATGGTGTACTACCGAATCAAGGTCAATGGAAACGAAGGATGCATAGCTTAATTATGAAATCCAATGATTTCTCCATGATTATCACGTAATTAATTAAATACTGATGGCATAAGGGAACAAAGCAATGAGGAAATAGTAAATTTTGTTAAAAATCCATGTAAAATTTATTGTAAAAAAGGTATAAAATGAAAATTAATAACATTGTAAATCGCGAACGGTTAATGGTACAAAAAAAATTATTGAACTAAAAAGATGGGAAATTTAATTATATACAAGAAAGGTCCTTAGCATGATGGGCCTAACGTGGACGGTTCCGGAGATATGGATATATTTTGGAAAACGCGTTTGAAGCCATAATTTTTTTTGTACCATTAACCGTTCGCGATTTACAATGTTATTAATTTTAATAACAAAACCGAATATCTTACTGGTGGGTGGGACTCTCATATGTGACAGGCTGCCTGGGTAGGTACCGGTGCAATGTCTATTTCTCCCGCCAAACACCAATGTAAATCCACTGTTGTGGTCCAGTTTGAACCAGAGTCACTACTGGACTTAACATCTTATGTCTCAGGATGGCGAGGGCAATGGAACGCCAAGCATTACTTTGTAATTCATGGTATGTTTGGTTTTTCTACTTTCCATGATTGGTCGTATTACTTACAGATACGGAAGGCAAGCTCGTCTCACCATTCATATCAATAAAAAAACCAGATGTTTGAAAACGAATGTGCACCATAGTTAACGATTTATGGGTAAAAGTTTTCCTAATTATAGAGGCAATGTGGAAGAATATGCAAATCGTAAAATACGCCTAATACACATGCTCATAATAAGTCAAGGTCCACAAGGCCGTTTTTTATTGCACTTTCACTAACATTTTGTATATAAAACGGATATATCTAATTTTCAATATGCTAATTCATCCAAATGTGAGATACCCGTAAGCGGTTTGATAATGAAAGTTGTATTCAAAACCGACAATTTATACTATTAAGATAATAGAGATAAAGAACACAATTTCGATATGAATATGGAAATGGGTAAAGGTGTTTGGGAATGGCATTTAAAATATGAAGAATGTAGAGTCTTATAAATATTTAATTTATGTACAAACATTGTGAAATCGGCTTCATGAAAAATTAAAATTTTTGTTTAGCAAATTGGTCCTCTCCACATTAGGCTAGCACTTGCTTTGCTTTGCGCATTTGATAGTTAAAAGCTATTGATCATGTGCATATCTGTAACCATTGTTAGATTCCAAAAAATTAAAAAAAAACACAACCTCACGCCTTTTTCCCTGGTGGAGTAGGCAGAGGTGCTTCCAGGTCACCTACGTTTCACCTAGTGTGTTACTTTTAACCATATTATATGTGAGTAGGAGCGAGTCTATCGTAAACTCATAATCATAATTTAAATCATAGACTATCACCTCCCATTACTAGACTTAGCAGGCTACAATGGTAGTCTTTTGTCAGAAAGAAAACAGAGAGACTGTCCAAACAAAGACAGAAAAGATCGAAAAATTACTGAACAACAAAGAGGATGAGCATTAACAGCCTAAATAAAATTATTCCAAATAATATGCTTCGGAAAAATTGTTACATCTTAATTTAAAGATGACATCAAATGTGCCGTATTTTCCAGTTGGCCACTATTATTAAGAAAATCAAATTATTTTGTTTTCATTAAAGTTACAAAGGTTTAAATGATTCACAATTAATCTTAACTCAAATATGCTAATAATATAAATACTTAATGTCAAATTAGAAATCTTTCAAGGTACCAAACAAGGATACATTTTAAGAACTAATATATTTACTGTCAACCGATGATTACGTTAAAAAAACTGAGCCGTACATAAAACACTTTTATAATGTGTTAAAAAATCTAATTTTATATGCCGACTCTCATTTAAATGTAGCCGTAGACTTCATGCTCATTAATATCAACGAACACGGCCGGGTTTTTGAATAGTTTGTTGAATGAAAGCATGTATTTTTATTCGTGGTTCGACGAAATCATTTATAAACAAACCAAAATCAAAGTTAAAGAACATATAAATTATCTTTTAAATTTTCTATTTAGGTCGTGATGGTCCTGACGAATATTCGTTATGATTCCTTGGTAGTCAAATGGGTTATAAGTAAGAAGCTATCTATGAAACCCACAAATTCTATAGCAGAGCCAAGATTTTTTTAATCATACTAATTTGTTTCATCTTATTCACTTTGTGACCATAGACAAATTTATTTCTATGCTTGTTTTCCAAATATATTTACTCTCAGCCTGGATGCTGTTTGACTGATAAGTCATTTAGTGATTTCGTATATCCATGTGAGTAGGATCGGAATTACGTGTGCAAGTGATTTGTGATTACTTATAACGTATTACACTATCACGAGCCATCACCCCAACAGAATGTCTATAGGAGTTGTATATTAGGCCGTCGTTCAATACTTAAAAGCAAAAACTACATGTAATTATATTATTTGATACAAGTGTCGGCAGAGGGTCAATGCTCGAACACCTCATTACAAGAGCGGTGTGCTCCTAACACAGCATAATGATGTGCTTTTTACATCCAGTTTATTCCATCGCTTTTTATAACCAAGGAAACCTTTATGGGGTTATACTAAGCTCGTTATTTTTAAAAATCCTTCTTGTTACACTGAATCTGTTTATATAAAACGTATTTAAGTTGATAGCCCTTAGTTTAAAGAAACCCAAAAGGAATAAATGAAATAATTTACATGTTCACTTGGCTGAAAGTTCTACAAAACAATTACGTTTAACTACATAATGCACTGGATGGCTCTGTTTAGTACTACTTACTTACATAAAACTAAAATAAAGCAGTCTCCAACATATTTTACTCAGTGATTAACATAAAGAGGGTATTGGAAACAAAATGTTAAAAAAATGAACTGGGAACATAAGACATAGAATAGAATACACAACATACATAGAATTATGGAATTTCGTTTATGACATTGCTATTGATATTTTATACCGGATGGTTGTTATTCAATTTAACCCACATGTTCCACCCACATCACCCTAGGTAGCACTGTACAAAATTTGAAAAAATCCGAGATGGTTTTTTGTCAAACAAACCGCACTGGGTCAGCACTGTGGACTATACGACCGAACCACAGTCAATCGTACTCTGGATTGTAGAGAAGACCCATGCCCTGCAGTGGGACGTATATGAGCTGATACAGTACAGTGCAGAATCTGAGATGTTATTACAGCAATTGAACCGTATCATATTGGCATACTCGATGGCATAACCCGGAACGCGATATCAGTAATGTCAAGAAGAAAAAAGGTATTCTCCAATGTTGAAAAAATCTATGTTAAAAATAGACCATTACAACCGGTAAGATCATATGTTACACATATTAATATTTATGAAAACTTCGACAACATAAGGTTAATGTGACATGCAACTAATATTAAAGATAAGTAAAACAAAACATGTTTACAAAGTCTGATATCTTTTCACCACATTTTGTAAACTTTCATCACATCAAAATGCATATGTGCAGAATAAAAATACCTGAACACAAAACATCAAAACCCACTTTTCAGAAAGGCATACATACATACATAAATAAATAAGTTCACGTCTTTATTATCAGACTGGGGAAGGCAGAGCTACTACCAGGTCACCATGGTTTCTCCCTATGTGTTCCGTGATTATCCTTTTTAGATACATCTATTCTATTTAATTATTTACGTATAAGTGTTATTATACACTTAAAACCAGTGGTCCAAAATAAAACTACACATATCTTTATTATATTGCACTTTTGAAGTTGAAGTTACAAACTCCGGTTTAAAAGACACTATA
The DNA here is from genome assembly GCA_009982885.2 of Hyles vespertilio. NCBI lineage: Eukaryota > Metazoa > Arthropoda > Insecta > Lepidoptera > Sphingidae > Hyles > Hyles vespertilio. Next base: position 8,969,834 of record CM042822.1, on the reverse strand, counting down.
GCCAGTGTAACTACTGGGCGTAATCAGACTTATGTCTCAGGTTGGCGAGCGCAGTGGAATGCCAAGCTTTGCTTTGTAATTCATGGTGTTAATTGGTTTCACTACTATCAGCCTACTACTACCATAACGTCTATCAGCGGTCCTATCGCTTACCATCATGCAAGTGGTATGTTTCTCTCGCCAATCACCGCAATAAAATAAATCAATACACTGAGCTTCAGACAGGGATATGGACAAATTGTATACAAAATTATATAACTAAAGTAAAAGTGTTACAGCACCCTACCAAACTAAATACACACACTAGCTTACATAATCATACCATTATAAGTTATCAATTATTAGTAAAAAAAATCTTTACGATATTAATTTGTATGCAAATCTTGTAAAAATAATTCTCAAGTTTTTTAATTACACGCAACAAAACGAATGGATTTAGGTCGTCTAACACATATCTATTAACATGATTTAAAAAAAATATATTCTATAATTATAAATACAAGAAATAATGGTATTGAACTTTGATGAGATTTTTATAAGGTTTGTCGGTGAAATCTTATTATTGATTACTATAATAGTTAAATCTAAGTGAATTTCATTTACTTAGCCATTAGAATACTTGCTATATTTCGCCTCTCATTTAAATATCGAGTGTGTCTAGACTGCGACCAGAATAAAACAATATTATATTCCTGTTGATATTATCATAATTATGATATTAAGTAAAGCACATGTTTCTAACCACCCAAGTTAACATTGGACCAAGTCTGAAAAATAACTGGTAGTTTTGTCAAAACTCTCGATAAAAGGCTTTCTATCTGCCCTTACGCTTATCTTTACCGCTGAGACAAGTCTTCGAAAAAAAAGGAAGCTTAGCAAAGTGCTAAAAATATTCGCATCTATACTGGGTGGCCAAAAAACATGAACATTATAATCACGACTTTCAGCAAAAAAAATTATCACGGTTTTTTTTCAAATTATGTACATACAATTTCATCTGGAGTGATGAGAAACATGTGGTTGAAATTAAATACCACATTTTAATATCATCCGATATAAAGCATGAATAAATAAATAAAATGAAAGCCAGGTTATAATTTTAGTGACGCAGACACAATGCAATTAAAACTTTCGCATAAATCCTTCTTTTTATATTATTTAAGATACCTTTTTTTGTTTGTATGGAAAAAACATAGTTGTTGCAAACCTAAATAACCACTTTTCGTCGTTTTCGGTCGCAGTCTGAATACATCAGGTGTATGTAATTATGATGAATAAAGGAAGGAACTCCTTTAAAGATGCAATCAATATTTTCTCTTATCCGCCTTAATATTACATGGTATTTGGTAAGGTCCCACAATGACCTAAGCAACGCTTTGAGTTGTTAAGTAGATGCATTACCTTATTTGACAGCCTCCGTGGCGCAGGCGGTTAGACGCCGCCTGTGAAACGAGAGGCCGCGGGTTCGATCCCCGCACCGAGAGAAATGTTTGTGCGGCCCACAAATATTTCTTTCGGGTCTGGGTGTTTGTGAGACCGAAAAGTCATAACATAATATGTGTATTTATTATTTGTATTACTTGTAATTTCATTAAATTATTTGTACTTATTTGCAATACTTTTCCTTTCTAAGCAAGTTCTATCCTTTACACTTTACGACTGCCCTTTATTTATCCTATTTTTAAATCCATCCCATGGTTGTCTGTAAGACATTGCCTTTCGGCGATAAGACCGCCAATTGTACTTTTTGTATATGTGATTTCTATTTGTATTTGTTTTCCTTTTGTGTGCAATAAAGTGTAAATAAATAAATAAATAAAAGTCTCTCGTAGTTCCTGATACCCACGACACAAGACTCGATCTTAGTGTGGGGTTAGGACTATGTATGTGATTGTTGGGTGTTATTTATTTATTTATTTCTCATGGGTCAGTTTTTATGAAGCTTTAAATTATTTTAGCGGTCGGATCCGGCGTCAACCGCGTGTAGATACTTTTTGAGTCCAGTCCACACCCTTTTCAGACCCGTTTTATTACATCCCGTCTCATTCTAAGGCACATAATTCTGTCTTCTTATATACCATTTCATTTGCCCTACATTTATAATTTCCCATGCCATAGCTTTGATATGAAAAACATGATTATCCTTCGGTAATACTAAATTTTCGGGATAAAAAGTAGCCTATACCAGAGTACCAGCTTCCTCCATAACAAAATTCGTCGAGCCGTTAGACCGTGAAGAATAACAAACACACAAACTGTAGCCTTTATACTATTAGAATTATCAGGATAGTAGGATTTTGTTCATAATTATCGAGCCTATTTCTTACAAAGACTTAATATTACTAAAGCATGCTTACTTGAGTTTAATTTAATTGCTGTTAATTTCTTGATGTTTAAAAAAAACATCAAGAAGTATTTTTGCGTTGATTATTATAATAAAATTATCTATTTTAGTTGAATAAATAATAAATAAAAATAATGTTATTCGTTCTCAAACGAGATCATGATTCCATTACAAACTGACCACACCGCATACCTAAAGCCATCAAGTAACCACGATTTAACACTCATAGATATAAGTTAATCATCTAACACATGATTGATATAAAATTACATATAACAACAATTTCGAAGTTGATTACGAGTTAACAAGTAATATAAGTGATCACAAAGTAAATTTTATGTGATTAAACGCTTGCATTTGAATTAAAACAAATTAATATTATAAATCATGAGAAGATGCATAGTTTATCAATGCTCCAGCGTGGTGGTCTTTGGAATTGGATGATGGAATGATGTTACAGATTATATTAACAGAAGCCGATAGTATACACACCGGGAGAGTTATTAATTGTCTTCAGTCTAGGGCAGCTATGTAGGTGGAAATGTTTAAACTTACTGTGCTTAACAAGATTTAATATATTATTAGCGACTACTTTCAAATTTTATTAAAAAAAATTACCGTGACACAACAAAAATGTTTATTAAATGATTGATTTTATTATAATTTGCCTTATACTATCTAGATCTTAACCAAATATAATTACTATCCTTACTAATATTATAAAGGTGAAAGTTTGTATGTATGTATGGATGTTTGTTACTCTTTCATGAAAAAACGGCTCAACAGATTTTGATGAAATTTGGTATAGTGATAGCTGACACCCTGGATTAACACATAGGCTACTTTTTATCCCGAAAAATGTAGTGTTCCCGTGGGATGAGTCAGGAAACCAAATATACATATTTTCTACTCTTTCAAATTCAAATTGTTGGCACGGGATGTCCTCTCCTACGGAAGGGAAATATAGTCGACGGCACGCGGGAAATATAGTTAGTAGACACGCGAAATAATATGTTCTTGATGTGGATTGGACTCAAAAACTATCTGCACCCGGGCGAAGCCGGGCCCGACAGCTAGTATAACATAAATTTAAATAACTTATTACACAAATTACACAAATTGATAATAATTATGAAATAAGTAGTGAACGCTGCGCGTGCCGAATGAAAAGTGAAGCTCCGTCACAAATGCACAACCCCTCTTGGATTCGTTGATGACGTATTCAATGGTCGGGTGATCACGTGATGCGCTGGCTACGCCCTCTTTTCTTAACTTGATGCTAATACGGCCTCTCCTGACGCGTGGACGTCCACGTCCACCTCGGTATTGGAGCTATGAGCAACTTCTCCCATTGGTGAAGGTTGAGTTTGATGTTCTTCATTGGATGAATCAGGACTGCCCTCGTCACTAGCTGGATATAAAAATTGAAGTTTTTATTAAATTGTCAGTTTATAGTTCAGCCATGCAAACTATGTTGATGTTACTAACTAGCTAGTGTGGCATGCCAATGTGTGTACATGTTTTGTGTCCGTTGTTAAGCTAAGTTAGCAATGTAAACAAAACGACATGGTCAAGTTATCATGTCGATGTGTGTAGTGACAGAGTACAGTAAAGTTGGTATGGCCAAGTTATCATACCAACTAAGCCCGTACATGACACAGTTAGCATGTCGGCTATAAGATTGACATGTCCATGTTATCATGTCAACTAGTGGCACGACATGACCCAGTTAACATGTCGGCTTCATATGTGACATGGCCAAGTTATCATGTCAACTAGTGGCACGACATGACCCAGTTAACATGTCGGCTTCATATGTGACATGGCCAAGTTATCATGTCAACCCTACAAAGCATATGTAGGCCAAAAATATCAGTATTACTAACTGTTAAAGAATGCCGCACATGATTCAGGAGTCCATTCTCCACGCCATGCCACCATATATTCGGCGGCAGCTCGCGTGATTTTACCAAAGGAGCCTCCAAGCAGTCGCAACTCGTAACGATCATGTGGCAATACTTTCAATACGCGGTAAGGGCCACGCATTCCCGAGTCTAGTTTTCCACTACTCTGCGCTGCCTTCGTGACGAACACTAGGTCGTTTACTTTAAAACATCTAGTAGCCTTGCGTTGTTTGTTGACATAGGCATCCTGATATCTTCTGTTCTGCTCGAGTCGTTCGGAAGCCATCTGGCGACGTATTTCCCGCATGGCCTCGCGATTTGAATTAGTGTTGTCGAGAGCAACGTCTCGTATGAGAGACCTTATTACAGGCGTTGCGCCTTCAATACCGATGAGCAGTTGCATGGGAGAATTATGTGTAGTCTTGTGCGTCGTACAGTTAAGCACTAGTTGAATTCTCCAGAGAGAATCAGACCACTTATTGCCCTTACTATCAGCTTCAACCCTGATCATATTAAGAACAGTGCGGCAATAGCGTTCCGCCTGACCGTTTTCTGCGTGCATTTCCGGGGTGATGTAATGAACCTGACTACCCACGTCATTTGTCCAATTTCGAAAACGTGTACTTTCGAACATCCGACCGCGATCACAAACGATAAGCTTAGGGGTTCCAAACAATGAGATAGCGTTAGTCATAACTCGAATTAATTCATCAGAATCTTGACGTTTAATCGCATAGAGTAGGCAAAACTTTGAATAAGCGTCGACAATAATAAGAATGAATTTAAAACCATTAGATTCAGGTAAGACGCCTAACACATCTATATGTATTGTGCTGAACGGGGTATCCGGTTTGACCCATGACGATATTGGTTGATGAGAGGCCCTAGGTACTCTCTTTGCAGAAATACAGATGAGACAGTGCCCAATGTATTTTCTCACAAAAGTCCTTAATCCCGGAAACCAGAAATGATTTAATATAAGGTCGACAGTTTTGTCAACACCAATATGATCATGTTGATCATGAAAAATGCGCAACAAGCTTAATCTATGCCCCTTCGGAATATAGCAAAGCAATTTAGGGTCCTGACCGACGGGCGTATATTTATAAAATAAAAGATCGTTGCGAACTACGTAACGTGATTGATCTAATTCGTTGTTTCCGAGTTTATCAATTAGAGTACGAGTCTCATCATCGGCAGATTGCGCAATTTCAGCCCAAGTTTTTGGCTTCGTGATAGTTCGCACGTCTACAGGGTTTCTACTCAAATAGTCAGCGTGGGCCATTTGAGACCCCTTTCGGTATTCAATTACGAAATTATAGTCTTGCATATAAATCCACCAACGCGCGACACGGGGAAGTAAGTCTTTTTTTCGTTCCGTTAATTTTAACGCATTACAATCTGTTACTATTTTAAACCTTATGCCTAGTAAATATTGTCTGAAGTGACACAATGCTTTAACTACTGCGAGTGTCTCGAGTTCGTAAGAGTGATAACGAGCTTCCGCACCTTGCGTTGTTTTGCTAAAATACGCGACTACGCGACGTTTCTTATTTACGTGTTCTTGGATTAACACGGCACCATAACCGATGGAGCTAGCATCCGTGTGGAGTTCGGTTGGCAAGTTTTGATCAAATATGGCTAATACTGGCTCGTTTGTCATACACTCTATCAAATATCTGCGAGCAGACTCTTGTTCCTCACTCCACACGAATGGTACCCCAGCACGAGTCAATCTAGCAATAGGTGCAGCTTTGGAAGCGTACCCGGCAATGTAACGGCGAAAGTAACCAGCTAGTCCTAACAACTGTCTGACTTGTTTTACATTTGTAGGTACAGGTGAGTTCACTAGGGCCTGCACTTTTCTGTCGCTCGGTCTAACCTGACCTTGACTTATTTTACGACCAAGATATTCGACCTCTGTAGACACAAACGTGCTTTTCTTTAAATTGATCGAAAAACCCGCGCACGTCAAAGTTTTCATCACCTCTCGCAAGTCTGTCAAGGCCTCATCTACGGAATTTGACAATATACAAACGTCGTCTACGTAAACTAACACTTTGCCTGAATTTATAAATGATTGCAAAGTTTTCGAAATTATTCGTTGGTATACTATAGGTGCGTTTGTGAGTCCGTAGGGCATTTTAAGATACTCGAAATGCCCCTCAGGCGTCACAAATCCGGTTTTTGGTATGGAATCGTCATCAATTTTTATCTGGTGGAATCCAGTAGCCATGTCAATACAACTAAAATATCTGTGTTTGCCTAAGCGGTCAATATGATCCTCTATGAGAGGTAACGGATAACGATCTCGCACTGTAATGGCGTTTAACGCACGGTAATCCACACACATGCGATCGGAGCCATCCTTTTTCTTGACAAGAATGACAGGGCTTGCGTAAGGAGATTCTGATTCGCGGATGATTTTATTTTTCAATAGGTCTTGAACAATCCCTCGCACCCTGATCTTTTCGTCAAGAGAAAGTTTGTACGGACGGTAGTGAACCGGCACATCACTAGTTAATTCTATATGCATGGTGCCTGTACTAACGGTTGACGCGGCGGTGCCGATTATGAAATAATCTTTGAACTCCGCGATTATTGAGGACAACTTTGTTCGCTGGCCACCCTGAAGTGGTGACTCAATGAGGGTTTGTTGGTCCAACTGAATCTGTAATACCTTACTAGCACGGACTGATTCGTCGACGCGCGTTAAGCGTTGCTGTTTGTTCGTTCGTATATATGCTACACCCTCGCGGTTTAACACGTCTGTTCCTATGATCACGGGTACATTCATACACGACTCGGAAACTACAAGAAAGTCTATTTCCAAAGAAATTTCATTAAATTCAATTACCAAAGTGACGTAGCTGGTACATTCTACGTTTTGACTACCTATGCCCCGTAATAATTGATAGGTTGGTATTTGGCAACAATTAAAATGTTTTAGAAGTGCTGCGGATATTAGAGAAACGCGCGATCCACTGTCAATTAAAACGTCGGTAGGTACGTTTTGAATTACTGCGGTCACAATATCATTATCAGTCAATTTACCCTCTAATTCGCGACAAAAATTAACTTTTTGTTTACGTGCTTCTAAACGTTGCTTTGAGAAACAAACGCTCGCATCATGACCAATTTTCTTACAAAAGGAGCATGTCTCAACCGTCCTCTGTGCAATAGAGTTGTTAATATTTTGTTGTTTAGAGAGTCAGATTTATTACGTTTAGGACATGATCCTTGTGTATGACCTATTTCATTACAACAAAAACATTTCACTGATTTCAACCCGTTATGAAATGGTCGTTTCCGCGTATTTCTTTCAATACTATTATGATTACGAACATTACGCACAGAATCATTGGAGGTGCTGGGTTTCACGTAAACAGAAAAGAACTCTACTAAATCCTTAGGTAATAATTTTGAATTTGTTGCTGTTGCACGGATTTGTGGGTCAGTTATTCCACGTATGATTATTGCGACTATTAGTTCGTCACTTAAACCTTTTACAATATTTAACCGCAATAGCGAGCGTCTTGCATAATCAGCATACGTGGGATAGCGATCAGAATTCGTGCACATGACATTAAACAAAATACCCGCGATATCGACTCTTCGAGAACACAAAGGCTTGAATTCAATTTTAAAATTTGACCAACTGCGGTCGTGAGTCACCCAATCTTGCAACCAAGATTTGGCGTCTCCCGTAAGACAGTTAGCAATTCTAGATAAGCATTCGTTATCGTCCCATCCATTTATTTCACGAGCTCTTTCAACTTCGTCGCACCAAGAATCGATATCATTCACACTGGGGTCAAAATTAGAAATATAAAAATGGTTAGATCTTATTTTACTCAATGCACTCAACGCTCCGATGATTCTGTCTGTAGTGTCAAGGCTCGATGCTGTGGCCCCAGTAACACTCGTACTAGCACGAGATTCCGACGGCGCAGGTGGCGTCGGCGGCGTGGCAGTACTCCGAACTATCGCGGCGCCGGCACCCACCTCGTCCGCGGCAAGATCCGTACCACGTGCAGCGTTCACACTAGTTGAGTTTTCTAGAGCGGTTAAACGTGCGAGGATCATCCCGAGAGTATCTCGGAAATCCACCGCATCTTCGCTTCTATTTGCCCTGCTCCTAGTTGTGCGTCTTTCAGCCATACTAAATTGTACTATGTAATAATTGTTTCGTCAGGAAATATCAAAGCTGGACAGAGCTATGGAGCCCTATCCCACTTCTGATATTAGCGACTACTTTCAAATTTTATTAAAAAAAATTACCGTGACACAACAAAAATGTTTATTAAATGATTGATTTTATTATAATTTGCCTTATACTATCTAGATCTTAACCAAATATAATTACTATATAACATAAATTTAAATAACTTATTACACAAATTACACAAATTGATAATAATTATGAAATAAGTAGTGAACGCTGCGCGTGCCGAATGAAAAGTGAAGCTCCGTCACAAATGCACAACCCCTCTTGGATTCGTTGATGACGTATTCAATGGTCGGGTGATCACGTGATGCGCTGGCTACGCCCTCTTTTCTTAACTTGATGCTAATAATATGTTTTCATTGTGGAACACTGCACCGAGCATACTGATTAATAATGATTATAGCAATAAAATATTAAAAGCATATTATACCAGAAAAGAAACAATTTTGAATATACTTCTGATTTCCATCACCATATAAAGTAGTATGATAATGAAATCTGATAAGAGATATAGGCTTTTTTACATAGAAATATATATATCTATTTTATTACAATATTTATTTTATTTTTATTTATTAGAATCTCCAACGAAGACAACACATAACATATATATAAAACTACATATTTATCATTCTGCGTGCATCTTCAATTACAGGAGAGTACAGCTTGCATAGAGTTAGTTAACAACATAAACATCAGAACAATAATGACAATTCCAATATGAATAAGGATGAACAGTCTGCTACTGAATGAGACTTATGGGCTCTTTAATAAAATAATTACATAAGAAAAATAAATATCTTATAATTATTCAATTGTGAGTATGGATATTCCCGGTTATATTATATTTAGCTGACTAGATATTCGTAATAATTACCCGTATTAATATTATTTTTTAAGGTTTTCGTGTATTTATTATGTATCTATCATATAAAAACCTTTCTTATCTACGTACATTCAGATTTACTTAGGTAATCTAACAAGACGAGTTGAAGACCCCTTATATAGGTAACTAAACGAAGTCTAAACACAGTGTGTGTAAGGCGATGATCATAAGTCATAACATCCGACAGCACCAATTACGATCACATGTTATGAAACAGTGCCATACAGTGAAAGTGATTTACCGAATGGAGCGGATGAACACGCATCAGTCCCTATGCTTTGGAATCGGTTTATTACTACAAAGTTAGATATTTCAGAAAAGTATAGCGAAGTACATATATCTGTATCAGCCTATATACGTCCCACTGCAGGGCACGGGCCTCCTCTACAATCGAGAGTACGATTGAGAGTGGTTAGGCGATATAGTCCACCACGCTGGCCTAGGGCCCTACTATATAAATCCGAAACAAAGTTCGAAACTTCGTGACGTTTTTCGTTTCGAAACCTACTCTGTAACACGAAATTAAAATACGAACATTTACAGAGTAGGTACATTCGTATCGTCACAAACTTCGTTCGTCCGAAGTTTCGAACTTCGTTTCGGACGAATATAGTAAATAAAAATGTAAATGTTCGGATTGCCGATATATTCGAATCTTTCATTCTTCGATCCGACGATTCGAATTTCGTGTTACAGAGTAGGTTTCGAAACGAAAAACGTCACGAAGATTCGAATTTCGGATTTATATAGTAGGGCCCCTGGTGCGGGTTGGCGGACTTTATATACCATAAAATACATATATATTTTGTACAAAAAACATATTATATTCATATTCATAGTAACTGAGTCTGTACATGCGTTGGAAACTCTGCTATAGTTTTCAATGCAAATGATATTCATAAAATAAATTCTTTCGAATCGCTTAACGTTTTACATGACATTGAAAAAAATAACCTGTTTTACAGAAATAAAAATAAAAAACACAAACTTGAATTCAAAAAATCTTCACTCATGCATTTTGCACATTAGAGAGAAAGAAATATTTTTCATGCGAAACTCACAACATAATTTAGACTTTTTATATCATAAATATTTAAATACTTACTGCAAGGTCTTAGCTTACAATATCAACGCCAAAATGTTTACAGTTCGATCTAAATCTGTGTTGTCTCATTTGAGGCAATAACTCAGCCGATCATCTCGGATTATCGCTTATTACTAGCATTATGAGCTAGTAACACAAATAACGTTTTTCTAAGCTACAGATATTCTTGGGAACGACAAAACACCGATTGTGCCTACAGCTATTTGTTTAGAATAAGTTTAGTGAAGCGAAATTAGCTTTACTAGTCTTATTTATAGAAATAGAATATTTTAATAAATTTATTTAATTTTAATAAAGATATTTATTGTAATATAAAAACGGTAGTATTTTATAGAATACAGGTTTTCTTTCCAAATGGTTTGCTTGTTTATAATGCGAAGTTTATATTTATAATTTAAAATAGTTAATACAATCATAATATCTTTTTTTTTCAAATTATGTGAATTCCATTAACATTTTCGTATATAAATGTTTCTACTTATAGTCTAGAAATCTGCAGTTACTTTTTCACATTGATGACGAAGGCATTTTAAATCTAATAAACTCTTTATAGACCTGTGTGATGGAACATCTAAACTTATATCTCAATTGCAGAGAATAGCCGGGTCCGTGCTTATACATTATTCGTAGTATTGATTAATAATAATATATTTTACACAAGTACACAAGCTATATTAGCGACTTGTTGAAGTTACTTCCACTGGACGGGTTCCAGCAACCTTAATTAGATCCGTTGTTCTGACTTGGGGGTTGCTTATTTCCAACGGTAAACTCAGAAGCAGAAGATGAATTTGAGGAAAAATTACATAATTAAATCTTCGCAATACTTATCATACAAACCCTTCTTCACCACAAAATTTCAAACAATAAAAAGTATCGTCAAGATCTGTATTATCTTGAGCGTTGTCTCCGCTCAATCACGTAGCACCGTCATTATGTTCCAGGGACGCTCTGATAACCATCCGGAGCGCTCGTGGCGAGCTGTAACTGCCATTTTCTAAATGTTTCGTCGTAGGGTGTCAATTTACACGTGTTGATCGCTGCACGCCCTCGATAGTCGAATTGGTGCTATGTACGTGAATTGCTTGATGCCTAATACACCTTTCTTCTTCCCATTCTTTGTACTTCCCGCTCTTCTGTCGATTTGATGAGCCGTCAACACATCCATGATCCAATCGTAGTGGATGTTCTTGAGTGGCAGTGATCACTTACCATCAATTGACTTGCTTGCTCCTCTGCTAGACTAACCCAATAAAAAAGAGAATTGCGTTATGCAAAAACGATGAATTTCAGGTGCAGTTTCTCAAAGAAATACACGGCTAGCGTTAAGATAATTTTATACCACCGGTCTGGCGATGTGGAAGCGTATGTGCAAGAGGTCGGTTACTGGTGGTAGATCTCTCATATGTGAGAGGCCATCTGGGTAGGTACCACCGCAATGTCTATTTCTCCCGTGAAACAACACTGCTTAAATGCACTGTTGTGTTTCGGATTGAAGGACATTGTAGCCAGAGCAACTACTGGACATATTGAGACTTAACATCTTATGTCTCAGGATGGCGAGCGCAGTGGAATATTGCTACTGTTCATGAGCGGTCGTATCGCTTACCATCAGGCGAACGGCTTGCTCGTCTCGCCATTCAATGCAATAAAAAAAAAGGGTCGGCATTCGTCGTTTAGATTGGCCAGCTCGAAGTCCCGACCTCAATCCCATAGAGCATGTCTGGGACGTTCTGAAACGACGCGTGAGATCAGTACAACCGGCTCCGCAGACCATCAGAGAGCTGAAGAATATGATTACCGCGGAGTGGGAACGTATTCCGCAAGCAAGTATCCGGGATATCCTCGCTAGCATACCCAGACGAATTCAAGCTGTGATTTCAGCTAGAGGGGGTCACACTCGATACTAAACATTTATCTGCTTTTACTTTATTAAAGAAAAAACAAACAAAAATCTTTGTTAACTTTTACTTCACGAGCATATGCACTACTAGCGAGCATACACTACTAGTGAACTTTAGCATTAAAACCCATAAATTTTATCAACATTTTATGATAATACTGACGAAAACGATTATTTGCTTATTAATTTACAAAATTGTGAAAGTGAAACTACCTATAATTATCAAACAAACCAATAGTAACATTTGAAATGGTTCATTGCTTAGGTGCCCGTTTTTTTTTGCAAATGAGTTTATATTATTATAATATCACAATGTTTTAACACACTTCAGTAACACAAGTCGGTTTGGTATTAAAAAAAATGAAATTGATTCAACGAAATTTTGACTGTAAATTATTTAATTTGATTTGCTTTATTCTTTATTTAAACGGTCTCTTTATGCTATGGAGGATTATCTTGGTTACAAACGAAGCCGCGCTCTACCAAAGCAATAAAGAACCAAATTACAGAGTTCATGACGATAGACACATTATCATTTAGTTTTACCTACCAATACCGGCACTTATCAACAATTTTCATCACCAACACAGTTAATTGGCTATAATTTTACATTTGGACACCTGATGTCGAAACAATACCCCAATTTAAACACGAAATATTTTAATGGATCCCAATTGAAAATGATAGAATGATTTGTTGTTCTCAACCAGTTAAATTATGCAGAACAAATGCACATTTAATGCAGAATAAAAATTACGTCAGGCCACACGTGAGTAATTAACGTTTTTGCGATTTCATTCAATGCTGTAGCTGTTTTAAAAGTGAAATCACTAAACTCGAATAGTGTATTCTAAGTATACTTTAAATCTCTAATATAAAGGCCTTGACTAAACCGATGCGTTTAAAATTTAAGCACATAATTTTGTCTCGGAATTCTATATAAAAGTGATCACTAAGAAAGAAAATGCATCTCCTCTGCGATTAAAGGATGTAAATATATTTTATGCAAGTAACGCGATATTTAAAATTTTGAAGTTTGTTTTAAAGGTCAAGACACATTCACAATTAAAATAGCTTCCATGATAATTATCGATCTTTAGACTAATTATAAGATGCTTTCGATAAGAAATATTATCGAAGATGGTGCTATTAAAATATTTATATCAAACATGAACTTAAAACACTTAACTGATAGAGCGGCCAAGTTAGCTTTCTATGCGAGATTTTAAACTCTGGGTGGATTAATATTTGCGAGTTACATATTTTATGGACCAGATACTAAAATAAATTCTAGAAAGACGAAGTCCCGAGTAATCTTATAGTATCTACATTTACAATTTACCGTACAGAATCCAATAGTCTACAATCAGTCGACACACATTCCCAATACCTAATATGTAAAGCTATTACACATCATTATAGATCATATTAAATCGGATTTACATTTGTGTATCTATAATTTATAGCTTGCCATTGCCGTTAGCAATTTCGGTAGCGGTTACATTTGCTACGCACGTGGTAACACTACAATATTTAATTTGTTTTGAAATAATGCCTTTTTTATTCTGACAGGGCTGACTAAAATGTACTGAACCGAGTCACCGAATAAAACTCAACAGAAAACTCGGTCACTTTACACTATTTTTTTGTAGGGGTACCGCGGACCACCCCCATCCAACAGAATCTTACATAGATTCTATTCTTTACAACTCTACAAATAAAAATTAGCAATTGGCGCCTAATACGTAACATTCTGATTTTCCGTAAATTGTGGAATTTGCGGAGAAGTATTAATAAGCTGATTTATTACCTCGTAAAAAGGTTAAATATTTAGAAAAAATGCCGTTTTTAAGTTGCCGAATCATGCTATGTAATATTGACTTAGCAAGTCCACCTTAAAGGACACGTTTGAAAGACATTAAAATATAATCAATTTACATTGATAAAAGATTATATATTTTAGAGTTTTCTATAAAGTTTTATGGGAATGTACTTAGGTACTAAAGTTACCTGAATTCTGACTAACCTTGGGCTAGCATGATGGGCTCAAGACTAAACTCTTAACGATGTCTTGGGTCCAGCTTTAAAACGTAAACTAATAATCATGTTATTTAAATAATATTATGTATTTTTTAATAGAGATTAAGTATCAGATCAAAGAGCACCTACCTATGTCATAAACTAAAACAAGTGAAATACATGATTTATGATTAGTACTATGTGTATTGATTTGTCGTCAGAACTATTTAATTGCCTACTTGATGAATAAACGAATTTCATTTCATTTCTTTGTTTGCGCAGTTAAAACGACTACTTAAATTTATATATAATACATTTTTTTGTTAGCCTATATTTTCCAACTGCTGGGCAAATGTCTGCCTCAACTCCGACCGTATTATGCAAGTATTATGTCACTATTTTTGGCCTTGCCATATACCCCCATGTTCATGGGTAGGAGATTAAATATAGTTATTACTTTGAAAACGTGGAATAATCCAATGAATGTAATATTTAATACAAAATGACTACAGCTAGTACCTTTAATGAGTGCAAATCTAACATTTATTTATGTTCGCAATATAGACGGAGCGTTAACTGCAAAGTTTCAACGCGATGCAATTGTACGCCAATTATGTATGCAATGTGAATTGAAGTGTAAGTGTAATTACTGTATCTGTCTGTATCAGCCCGTATACGTCCCACTGCAGGGCACGGGCCTCCTCTACAATCAACAGTACGATTGAGAGTGGTTAGGCCATATAGTCCACCACGCTGGCCTAGTGCGGGTTGGCGGACTTACATACCATAGAAATTTTTTAAAAATCGCTATGGTATGCAGGTTTCCTCACGATGTTTTCCTTCACCGTTTTAGTGCGTGGTGATTGACTATCAATACACACATGACTCCGAAAAGTCAGAGTGTAATTACACTATGTCATAATTATTTAGATCTAACATGCAAACATTGTATGTTATTATTTTCAAGTATAAATTGACGATTATTGGTATTGAGCATTTATTTATGAGTGCGGAGTAATATCGTTTTGTTTTCTATAAAACCTATTTAGATATATTGAAATCCCGACGTTCTTATTGGAATATGTCTGCTAATAAGTTATTATGGAGTTATCCAAAAGCTCTTAATTTCTTTGGAGACGTTGAAGTCAGTTAATATGAGAAAGTCACCTTCAGCTTATAATTAAAGTAAACAAGAAGACTCTGTTTACAGTTAAATGTGTTTATAAAGTAGATTTAATTATACGGCTGTCGTATTACGCACTATATAGTTGCCCGACTTGTCGACACGGTTGATCAATAAAATTCGACCATAAATTTATACATTAAAAGTGAATAATATAAACTATAACCAGATTGGACATCTTACCGCCGCGCTGCTAAGCCATAAAATTTCTCTTTTACTATTTTCCCGACTATTCAAGACGTCAGGGAAGCAATTTATAGATAGTTGAGCCCTATAGGTGACAAAAAAACTTAAACTGATAAAAACATGTAAATACCATGCACTATCTACCTAACTTTTAACGTATATACAAAATTAGATAGATCATATTTTACAAGTTTTTGTATTACCGAATTTAATAGTCTATAAACATTGGTCCAACAAACCTAAAGAAGGTAATAATTTCAATCAATTTTCAAAAAAGTTAGTTCATGTAGGCTAAGTTCAAGTGGAATTACCTACATACCTGGCAATTATGTCATGAATTAAATACTAGATAATACTTGTTCAATTTTAGGCATAGGTACCATTAAAAGTAATGACAACACAATTTATCTACAGTACACAGTCATTCATTGTTTCCATTGTACGGATTAATTTGACAGCGTAAATAGTGATAATCTTCTTTATCAATCGAATACATCTTGGCATAAAAACAGTCATTGACCGGTATTTTGCATGCGCTCAATCAATGTTTCTATAACAACATAATAAAGCATTAGAAGCAAGCGGTGCGAAAAAAAAGACGACTAAGCCATCATTTAATAGTCATTAAGAAATAAATTACTGACATTATAATTTTATAATCCTCCAAATTTTAATTGAACACTTGCGGTAGAAACATTTTTTCCTTTGATAATTTATAGGCAGACGCCTAGTAAAACATTGAGAAATATCACACGTGAAAACTAATAAAAAACGGGCACCTAAGCAATGAACCATTTCAAATGTTACTATTGGTTTGTTTGATAAATTATAGGTAGTTTTACTTTCACAATTTTGTAAATTAATAAGCAAATAATCGTTTTCGTCAGTATTATCATAAAATTTTGATAAAATTTATGGGTTTTAATGCTAAAGTTCACTAGTAGTGTATGCTCGCTAGTAGTGCATATGCTCGTGAAGTAAAAGTTAACAAAGATTTGTGTATGTTTTTTCTTTAATAAAGTAAAAGCAGATAAATGTTTAGTATCGAGTGTGACCCCCTCTAGCTGAAATCACAGCTTGAATTCGTCTGGGTATGCTAGCGAGGATATCCCGGATACTTGCTTGCGGAATACGTTCCCACTCCGCGGTAATCATATTCTTCAGCTCTCTGATGGTCTGCGGAGCCGGTTGTACCGATCTGACGCGTCGTTTCAGAAAGTCCCAGACATGCTCTATAGGATTGAGGTCGGGACTTCGAGCTGGCCAATCCAAACGACGAATGCCGACCTCTTGCACATACGCTTCCACATCGCCAGATCGGTGGGCGCGAGCGTTGTCGTCCATAAAAATTGAGTCTTCGCCTAAAGCGGCCAATGCGGGTTGTACATGAGGAATTAGAACTTCCGTTATGTATCGATGTCCAGTCAGTGAGCCGTTTTCAATGAAGACTAACTCTGTACGATCCATTGAATTTATTCCTGGCCAAAACATAACAGACCCCCCACCATAAGGTGTGATTTCTTCAAAACAAGCCTCTGCAAAGCGTTCTCCTCGTCTTCGTAGCACTCGCCGACGTCGATCTTCACCGAACAGAGATATCTTGGCTTCATCGGAGAACAATACCCTATTCCAGTCTTCTTGAGTCCATGATCACAATATCGAGCAAACCTAAGCCTGGCAACTCTGTGCTCACGGAGTAACTTAGGGCCGCGGGCCGGGCGATGACTACGTATATTGGCCGCGAGAAGCCTCCTCCTGACCGTCCATAGACTAATATGCACATTTCTTACTTCTTCGAGCTTGTTCTTATCGTCCACATACGAAGACTTGCGATTTCTCAATGCGCGGCTCACAAGAAAACGATCATCCCGTGGTTGGGTACATGGTTTTCTTCCAGAACCAGGCTTCTCTCGACGGAACCGGTGTCTTGATACCGCTGCCAGGTCCTTTGAACCGTCGAGCGACTCACACTTAGCCTCTGAGCCATGAAGCATTGGCTGCAACCCTCTTCGAGCAGCGCAATAATTTTGGTAGCTTTTACCACTTTCTCTAACATTATTGAGACAGCTAAACAGCAATAAATGAAGCTTTGACAATTAAGAATATGAAATAAATTCATTAAAATTGGCTAAAAGTTATGAAAACCGATATTATCTTTTGGAACTTCGCACCAAAAATGTAGGATAAAAAGTGGTTTTCTGTAAAAACGAGCGTCAAACGAAAATTTGAATTTAGAACGTACTGTTTGTTTTAAACACCACGGCATTTTTAAAACCAGCCAGTAACATGTACAAATGATTGAAATCATTTTGATACCGTATTTTTTTTTTTTTTTTATGCCAATTATTGGAGACGAGCATGCCGTTCGCCTGATGGAAAGCAATACGACAGCTCATAAACAGTAGCAGAACCAAACAACACCTCGAATCACAAAGCAATGCTTGGCATTCCACTGCGCTCGCCATCCTGAGACATAAGATGTTAAGTCTCAATATGTCCAGTAGTTGCTCTGGCTACAATGTCCTTCAATCCGAAACACAACAGTGCTTCTACACTGCTGTTTGACGGGAGAAATAGACAATGCGGTGGTACCCACCCAGGCGGCCTCTCACATATGAGAGACCTACCACCGGTAAAATTTATATAAAGGTGAATTAAAATCAGAACCACCCGTTTTTTTTTTGCAAATGAGTGTAGATTGATGGCCTTCAAGATTAAACTTAAGTACATATCAATACACGATTATAATGATTTATTGAAGCATGCCGGGCGGGTCGCCATAATGATTTCCAAACAGACGAGACTGCATTCATTATTTCTAACAAATAAATATTTAAAGAACAATTTTTGTTTCCCCGCTACTGCTGTAAAAGGGAGTAGTTTTATAGTTCTACAACCCATTACGGCTGAGAAAATAATATAATCAGTAATATGATTCTAGGAGCACATCATTGGCACTAAACATGTCGCGGCGGGCATTAAAGGAATGCACGCATATTAGTGATATTCAAATCATTTGAAAGCTTGTTACAAAGTGTTTCTTGTAATTTATACTGGATGATATTTGTTAAAATATCATTGGTAAACACTTAGGAATGTAGAAAACTACACGTTTTTGTAATTCGTGACTTGCTACATAATCAATAAAATACTAGGAGCTATTGTATATTTGAAGATACTAATAGCGCACTGCACATTTACTTCGCCTTTTCTCTGTTTGTTTGCCGGAAAACACTACGGTTGTAGGTTTTCCTGGTAGCCAAATTTAAAGCCATCGTTGTCCAATATATAAAATCGCTAAATAAGGCTTTTTACCATTATTTGTAAATTCTAAAGGTACAATTGCATGTGCAACATACAGATGTTAAACAATGGATCATTAGTTATATGTTTAAAATATTAAATTACATATTGATTTTAGTTACTTCTTAACACCTGCTTTTATACATACATAAATTCATGTCTATTTTCTAGAAGGGGTAGGCATCGGTGCTACCAGGACAATAACGTTTACCCTTGTATGTCTCACGTCTCACGACGTGATAGGGGGCGAGCCTATCGCCATATTGGGCACAAATGTACAACAACAAAGCTCTTACAACTTTACAAACTGTGTTTAGACTTTAGAAGTTATACTGGTAATTCAATTATGACATCTGTTGTTGTATTGTCTAAAATAGTCCCAAGGCTTCTTAAGGTCAAATTCCTTAAGGTAAGACATTCAATCACCACAAACACCACCACAAACTAATTCTCCAAAATAAGGAGTGAATATGTCATATTAACATGTAGATTTATCACCACAATGTATCGGCAAAGGAAAATATTGCAGCCGAAATCTGAATGGCCAATGTAAATTAAGAAGGTTGAAAAATAAGATTAAAGTTGGTAACGAAGTTTATGGTTTCTGAAGTTTAGAAGATTCCCATAATATTTAGTCTTTTGAAATGTTACCGTAATACCGCTTAAAAGTCGGTGACCGTAAGCAAATATATTATAATCAGCAGGTCCGATTTTATTTCCACGTTACCACTCAAAAGACTTCAAAGGAACAAAGATGTCCTCTAATTACGAATCAGGACAATCATCGCTATTAGTGACTAGCTCAATAAATAATATAAACTGCCCCAATGATACGGGGTAATTTTAAGAGAATAAACTTAGCTGTCAATTAGTGTTATTACATAACATGTTAGAAACGCATTGCTATTGAGTTTTATGAGGTGCGTGCGTGTCGGATGTTTCGCGCTCCTGTTCCGCTCATCGATCCGGTTCATTTATTATCATAACACCGAACTCATTCAATGTTTGTATCTGATGTTTTCCAACAAGAATTTGTGTTTATATTTTGTTTCACATTGCTTTGTTGGAAGCTCAATTTTTCATATCACACTAATAGACTTCATGGGAAAAATAATTATTCAACATGCCATCTTCAACGCCAAATAGTCAAATGCCTACTTTCATAAATGTTATTCATAAATTACATTTTCATAACACCCAGTGACTCTTATTTTAGTAGTTTAAACGCTTTTTCCTACTTCAAAAAGAGTAACCCAGCGTTTTAGAAGGACATAAAATAGTTTTCTAGAAAATAACGGCTGATTGAAGATTCTAACTCCCGCAAACTCGATAAAAAATTAAAATTCCTCCAAGGAGAAATTCCTCCTAGTTTCCACGAGGTCCGTATAGTATGCAAGACCAGATGTTATTTGCTTATTGTTCAACATTATTTTGCGTTAAGAAGTCAAGTGTAGAGCATTGACATCTGAGACGCAGGCAATTCAACCAACTTAAAAGTGAATAGTTTGCTCTTATAGTTGCCATGTCCTGTTAGGAACTGTGATACACAGTGATCAATTTCTAGCCAAGATTTCCCTAAGCGATCGCGTACGGACGGAAAGTATTGATATAAGTGACGCTCCTTTGAGGAAATATCCCACCGGTTCTGCCATTCGTCAATTAATTCAGCGTAAGCAGCACAATATGGCTTAAATAACCGGCTAATCTTCAAAAAGTCGCGGGATGCAATAAAGTTGGTGTCTATTGTTTCTCTATTGGAATAACATAATGCGGCGCGTCTTTGCACCTCCAGATCGACCGGAAGCACACCCGCAAAAACAGGCAAAGCCTCTGTACTAAAGATTCTGTATGCCTTACACAAGAATATCAAGGCCAGGAAGAATATCAATTATGAGAATCTATCCTACCACCAATAAAAATATCCGGAATTTCGCGACAATCGTCTATTTATTGTATTCATGGAATCATAAAAGACTATTGGGCAAAGCCGACCAACATTCGTCATTTCGTTGTGTCGACGATCGACCAACGCCCACGTGATAGTCGAAAGGACGTAAAACCAAACAGCCTAACATTCAATATTAATAAGCAAGTGTAAAAGTGATTTATGGAGGACGTTAATCATTGATGTATACGGTTGAGATCGGATACAACATTTGAATAACGAGGAAACTTCGTACATTTCCTCACATTTGAAAAACCGGTCGGATTTAAATATTTAAATCAAATATTATTTGAAATTGTTCGAGCTTTCTAATTGGTATATCGTGACCGAATGCTAGAGACCATGGCGGTTGATAGAGTAAATTACTAAAAATCTGTGCAACAGAACAGTGAAAGTGCCATGATGTTAATTGACTAAAGTATTTACAAATTACAATACTTCGATACCGCTTATTTCGGTTACATATGAATATCTTCCGTAATTTATTTCTTATGGGAATTAAACAATTACCGCGGCCGTCTATGGTCAACTTTTGATTGGTATATCGAAAAGTTGGAATTGCACACTGTTGGGTTTATATTAAAGATCGAATCAAGCTTTCTATCAATGAGAATAATAGACCGAAAGACATACATATTTATAATGTATAGTGTACTAGCGGCCCGGCCCAGCTTCGCCCGGGTGCATATAGATTTCTCTACAATAATATACACGTATTATACACATAAACCTTCCACTTGAATCACTCTATCTATTAAAAAAAACAGCATCAAAATCCGTTGCGTAGTTTGAAAGATTTAAGCATACAAAGGGACATAGGGACAGAGAAAGCGACTTTGTTTTATACTATGTAGTGATGTTTCATACAGGGTATCTCAAGACTGCTACCGAAAACGAAGCCAGTTGGTAGTTTTAGTGACTTCAGACACATTGCAACAGAAAATGTTGAAAAAAAAAAGCGACGATTTTTTTTCCTATGGTCGTATTTGGATGGTAAATTCTTTTTTTGTTCCTAAAATAATAGTGTATACCCTTTTATTTATAAGGACTCTAAGGTATAAAAGAGTTAAAATTATTATTTTAGCAAAAACTATGGATTTACTACCCAAAACTTACGATATTTAAAAAACCATAAAAAAAATGTCGCGTTTGTTTGCGAAAATTTTAGTTGCATTGTGTTTGTACTCACTAAAACTGCCACCCGGCTTCGTTTTCGGTAGCAGTCTTGATATACCCAGTATACGATGCATGTAAGTACCTAGTTATTAAAGAAATACAAAATACGTGAATCATAGTAATTACCTACTTGGAATGCGCAGTAGATAGTTAAAGGATACACGATATAGATGATAGGCCTAAAAATAGCTGCAAATCATGCAAGAAACTACTCACCGTAATCACATCTCTTTACCAACATCAGTAGCCATTAAAATCAATGAAAATCATCCGTCGCTGAGCCAAATTATCACAATCACCACTAGTTCTACCACTACCACGAAAAATGATGCGATCAACGCACAAGTATTAGTACTAACTATATTCAGATTCACTTAAATGTTAATATTTTGTAAGCATTGCATTTAGTTGACTAAGTTTATTGTAAGAGCACGAAATTGTTTTCGCGCCAATTTCATCTGACATAAGGCGGAGATAGGGTTGTCGCGATTGAGGTGACGTGCGCGGGGTGTGATGCGCATGCGCCGTGTGAAAATATCGCGCAGTCGCGTGTTGCCTACAGCATGACTGCGCACGCGTGCCGTTACATATGCTATTACTTAGCAGAGGTGCACTCAGCATTCTACACATGCTTTTACGTGCACTTAAATGTAATCAATCTATGCAGGTGCAAGTGGAATGCCCCTAATGACCGCGGCAATCATATGCAACCTTAACGTTACCTTAAGGTTCTCTATATTCATTTCATTTATATCTAGCTAGGGTTGAGTAAATTTCGGAAAAAAATCATAATAAAAATATTCATATACTTTTATATTCTCAATTAATTTGCTAATAAAATAAACATCCGTACTGTAAAGTCCAAATTCACGTTAGGGGTCAAGTGTAATGTCTCCATTTTGGACAAAGTTTTTCATGACCCAACAGTATTTATATCTGCTATTTTATTTTATTTTATTTTATGTACATGTATATATTCTACTACCCACAATGTAAAGGCAATCCTGGGGCCCAAAAACGCGCCAAGGTACGCTTACCTATAATAATTTGTTACATTGGACTATTAAATAAAAAGAAAATGAACGTAATCCGTTCTGATCCCACAGAACATTTTATTGGGAGGCAAGACCACACCCTCCTTAATTACGTCCACAACAATGATGGTATTTCACGAAAGTATTTTTTGTTGTAAGGTCTTAATCGTATAATTGTTATAGTTACTACGTCACGGTATTATATTATAACGATGCCGTACTCAGGCCGAGCGAATCACCATGACGGTCGCTTCAAAAGAATTTATGTACATATTCAAATGTTTGTAAATGATCACTGGGTCTTCGGAACGGACTTTGATTGGCGTGTGACCTACCTACTTATCATAATAATGACGTGAAGATAATTTCTTTACTTTTTACATTAGTATGGACCTATTGAACGTGCGGTTTTTACTTTTATAATAATGATGCGATTTTGATGACATGCGACTTAATCTTTTATACGCCTCTATGATAACTTTCAATTGTCTAGTATATGTTAAGATTATAGTGCAAAAACTGTTTAATAAACTGCCGAGCGTGGATGCATTAGCTTAGTTTTCTCTTTCAAATTAGCAATTTAATAACTTCTATTATGGTGTGGCAGTTATTTTTAAAAAGTAGAATGGTGTTGGATCTTGTTTGATATTATGGTCGCATTGCTTTAATGAATAAAAGAATCATTAAACCTTCTACACGCTGTGTCTTCGCCGCCTTTTAAGAAGCGTTTTCGAAACGCGATATAAAAAAGAATAAAAGATTTTTTAAGTCTTATGAAAATATATTTTATTATAATCTATCTTAACATACTAATCTGTAGGAAATATATCTTCCTGCCGTTTCCGATGACCGGATGATTTTCACTACCTGCAACAATAAATGATAATTTTGAGATGACTCATGCATTAGATTTTTTGTCGGTTTTCACTACATTAAACTTTGAATTCACTGCAAATATTCGGGTCATATTGCAATCAAATTTGAGACGGGTCCTTTTATCGCAACATTGATTTCATTTCAAAATAATCTGATGATAATTTTAGCCATTTTTGGGCCGGCAACACATCCATGATCCAAGTGCAGTGGATGTTCACGGGCGGCAGTGATCACCTGTTTGCTGATAAATAAAAAAACATAAAAACTCGAACAGGAATTCGACATCTCGATAAATATAGAGTAACAAATCGTGCAACATTAAAACAACTAATTCATGTCTTTATAGTGAAATATTCTATATTTAAATTGCAAATTTGAAAATAGTAATACATCTAATATCTTATTCTGGCGTAGACATAAAGCATGAGCCTGAAATACCTGAGAATATTGTTATTTAAATAAGTCCAGAAAGTTAATACCTGACATAAACGATGGAAAAGTACAAAGTATATCTTTTTCCTATCAAATGTGTAGTTTTTCACTGCTTTTCTACGCATCCATATATCAGCGGGCTGTTATAGTTGTGCTTGTAACCAAATATCCCTTTATATTATCTGGCACTTAAGCATGTTAGTATAAAAAATCGCTTACAATGCCAATGTCTTTCTCACACTTTCGCGCAAATTCTGTCATGACAGCTATTTAAGAAAGCTTAGTATATGCCTTTAAAAACTATCACTTATATATCTAAGGACCACTCCGGAAGATAAAACAATCGAGTCATAGACTTATTGAAATGCCCACCGTTCATCTTGGCTTATTTTCGCCAACCCCTGGATATAAATTAGGATTGTTTGTTAATCCGCCTTACATCAATTTTGTGTAACAGTAAAAAACAAAACCCAGGCCAAGCGCAAAACGGCCAGCTCTGAAGTTAACGCGAAACAATAAGTATTAAAGTAATTGTAACCGGCGCAAACGTGCCTAACCAATGTAGGTAAACATTTGAATATTCAAATATGTATCGTGCAAAACTTGTTGCGAGTTCAAACGGGTGTCTAAACAATCGATTTCTACCCGACGTCGTGACTCAAGCACACGCCTCCACAATGCACGTTACAGTTTTTTGCACCTGCCTCGTCTGACATAATTGTTTTGTACTCTTAATAAACATTTAAACAAATTTATTCAGATTTCGTTTTTTTGCACAATAAATCTGACTAGCGAATGTAGTTGACATATCAAATTTATTGCCATGCAGTACATAAGTGTTGCTCGTGTTCATGAGCAGGCGTGACGTTTACCATTGCCCGTGCGTTCCCCTAACGTCTGTCTAAACTCTTTTGGCGTGTGGCGAAATTTGGAACTACAAATAAAATGTAAGAAATATATATTTTTAACATTGTTTCAAATATAAATCTTCTGAACAATTGACGCATTACTATCAATTTGTTTCTTGTAGTAGCAGCTATTTTTATTACATATCTTTAAATTACAGCAGTTGTTACGATTGCAAATGCGTTACAGTTTCATTGCAGTTTCAATTAAAGTAATTGTTTATCAATACATTTAAAATCATTTACTTTATATTCAACTTACACATACATTAATAATAAAAACTGACTATATGATTTTAAACGGAGCCACGGCATTTTCTAAATGATGAAATTTAATTTCAAGAAAACATACAAGAAATGATCGTACTTAAACACCGAGTAATATTCTTCGTATATTGCTAATTATAACCTGTCTATATGCAAATCCTTACACACTCGTGCAATTGCATGTTTCCTGTATTTTCTAAGTGATGCATACGTTATTACGTTTTTACACACAAGCATAATCTCACGCCGTCGTATTTAAAAGGTCGGCAGATACACTACTAATGCCACTCATAGTCCTACGATCTTATTTCCGCAACAAGTTGTGAAATAATAGTGTGATAATTATGTAACACAATTTTCTAGGAGAATGTGATTATGAAAAATTATTCCAGAGGACAATGCCCATTCATAGTATCGGTAGAAAATATCATTGCTCCCGATACCGATACTGCTTATAATAGTTTTTTTATGGTTTATTCTTGAAAGTTTTCCTGTTATCCTGGACGACAGATTTTTATAAAATAAAGTAATTATCATCACATTTTACATTTTGTTCACAGAGCCGAATACAAGAAACAAATTTTATTGGACTTCCAGTTTATTTCTCCCAGAACTCCGGGCCTAGGTCTCAATTATGTTTATATTTATTGAAAATATATCATTTTCCCTACACAAAAAATGTTTTTTTTCTATCGAGGGACAAAAATCATCGCACCGATACTAAGTTTCATAGTAAAATGGGCATTCTCCTTTTCCTAATAACTATCTCGTAAAGTATTTAAAATTTTAATTTCTATTGTATGTAAGTCCGCCAACCCGCACTAGGCCAGCGTGGTAGACTATAATATATCCTAACCACTCTCAATCGTATTCTCGATTGTAGAGTATAGTACGAGAGATGACAACCAAAATTTTTGTCTCATAGCAATACGGCCACAACCGCATCAAATTGATAGATTTGATTATTTCGAACTCGAAAATACCAATTTCAGACATTTTTCGCGTAGCGTTTGACCGCACTGAATTTTCAAAAATGTCAACAAATTTTACCGGACTGTATCATAGCAATCTGTCTGATTTTCTGACTGTAGTTATATACCTAATAGCTATAAGATACCGAAAACATATTTTTATGATATCGACCGTGTTGATGCGTGACTGATTGCAGGTTGGGCAATCACCTTGTTTTTGTCTTACCAAAATAGAGCGCGGACAACGTATCTATGCTATAAAAACGTCTATTCTAAGATAATTTTGAATTCTTAAAAACATACTCTTCCATCCCCGAAAACTTCGTCAATGGGAGATGAGCAAACTATGCCTTATCATTGGGAATAGAAGAAAAAAAAAACGTCCGCGAGCCCTCGGACAACCAGCGACACACCCACGTCCGCCTGAGCTACTTATAGTTTGTTGTCACTTTAAGTGAGCGTTATTTCAACGGTTAGGACAGCTGACTGACTAGTGACTATGTATAGTAAGAGAGTGGCAGGAGTATAATATGCAAAAAACCATTCCCACCGCAGCAGAAACGTAAGAAGCGCTCAGGCATCGGCCAAGCGACTCCAAAACGTGCTTTTCTCTTTTGGGAGTATATGCGACATCTAAAAAAAATCGCTTCAGCTATATACTACGCGCAAAATGTCTGAAAACCAACTTATTCGTCATAAAATTATAAAATCTATGTACATTTCCAATATCAGACGTATTGCTATGATACCGACTGCCTTTTTTTTTGGACACAGCAGAAATAGCCTCACATGCAATTGCTACACTTTTGACCGTTACTACCTACCTAGTCGGGTTTAGAATCACATAATCTAACGATTTTATACAGTTTCTTATGAAATTAGTTATACCAAATGTAGGCACATAACATGGTTACCTTACGAGTTACAAATAAGAGTCCACTACTACACACGCTCGCGGACACGCACACATGTACACAAGACCCATTCACACGAGTACCTATTACCTAACGTCGAACGCTGCGCCGCGCCGCGCCGGCAGAAACAGCTGACAATAAACGAAATACAAATTACGTATGTAACTGATTACTTGGTGGCTTGGTAAACAAATTATTATTAATTTAATATTAATGTAAGCATAACATTTGTGTTTTGACTATAAAATCTAAATATTTTACTTACAAGATATAATTCGTACGAACCCAACATAAGACAATATTTAGCATGAATCGGCTATAAAATATTATTAATTTCACTTCCGCTAAACTTAGTTCCTACAGGCCGGCAGGATACGGTCATTTATTTTGCATTACTAATGAATAAGATAATAAGATAACGCAATATCTAACAACGAAGACTAGATTGGGAATCACAACACAAAAAATACAACAAAATTAACTTACGTGTTACATGGCACTCATGCGGCGATTTCTTTTTAAAATAAGTTCGAAATGTCCACCACCTTGATACACTTTGATGCACATTTGCATAATTGTTCACGTAATTTATGTAAAACTTCAGTGTCACTTTTCACTTTTAGGAAGGCTGCCCCTATTCTACTTTTTAGTTCCTCCACATTAGTACTTTCACTGAAGTATACCGATAGAGATTTATTACGTCCCCACAAAAAAGTCAAGAGGCGTCAAGTCAGGTGACCTAGGAGGCCATTGCACGGGTTTGCCGCGACCTATCCAGCGCTCTCCGAACTCAGCATCGAGATACTGTCGGACACTACACTGGTGCCACTGGTGCCGTGCCTGTTGTTAAATGTACTGCCTGCCAATGATACATTATCACCACAGAGTGCGGAAGTTCTCACTATTTCAGTGTATTCAATATTCGAATACCGAAAAGACATCGCGCGCGAAAGTTGTCGAAATATCTACCTTAACACCTAAACACAAGTAGACACAGATAACTGCGGTGCACGACTAGATTTTTTTCACATTGTCGGTGCCCATTTAGGGATTGCAATAACGGGATATCCGACACACCGGGATTCCGCATACATTGTAGCAAAATTATAAACCGAATTTAATCACCATTTAAACGTTCCGCGTAATTTTTTTTCATAGAAATACCTACTTGTTGTTTCTATTCATAGTGATTTTGTTACAATTTAATTTGTTTCATTTAAGTGCATGTATTGCGCGGGATTTGGATCGCCCGGTCTTGCAAATACCGGGAGTAATTTTTTTCGCGGCGCGGCGCGGCGCATCCCTATAACCTTTTGATGTACCGCCGCGCGCGCCGTCGCGTCGTTTGTCGGATGGATCAAATTGCATTAAACAATAGCTGCATCCTGCTCTATCTAGTTGTAGTTAAATGTGCGGAAAAGAGAATATGATAGTTATTTATTTTGGTAGCTTATTACGTTTATTCAGGCCTATCGTTGTGTGCGTTTGATTAATGATAGATTGCTTAAATAAACTTTATGACTATCGAAATAAAGTTCATTTTTGTTCATGATGTAGTTTATTAGAGTATTCGTTTAGTGATTCATTTAAAAATGATCTTATGTCCTGGAGTTACGTTTCAATTTCGTTTGTTCGGAGTACTAAATGAAAGAGTGTCTGTAATTTACTTGGTCTTAACTAATTATTTTGAAAAAAAAATACCTACCAAAAAAAATGTTAATATCGGTTCAGTAGCTGATTCTGAACGTACTACTTTCCGCTTTTACATTTAAATCTGTTACATGTTGTATATAGCTGTAAACTATTAATTTGACAAATAAATGGAATAAATACTACATATGGGTAACAAATACTTGATTTCAACTCACCTGTCCTCGCTTTAGTCCGAAATATCTCGCAACAGGATCTCCTGCTTGTATTCTCATCAACATGTTCTCTTTCAGTTTACTGTGATGGGGTTAAGGAATATTATTGAAACCTGCATATTTTTTTTTTTGCAATGAATGGCGAGACGAGCAACCCGTTCGCCTGATGGTAAGCGATACGACCACTCATAAACAGTAGCAAAAATTCCACTGCGCTCGCCATCCTGAGACATAAGATGATGTTAAGTCTCAATATGTCCAGTAGTTACTCTGGCTACAATGTCCTTCAATCCGAAACACAACAGTGCATTTACACTGCTGTTTCACGGGAGAAATAGACATTGCGGTGGTACCTACCCAGATGGCCTTTCACATATGAGAGACCTTCCACCAGTAAATAAGCATATAAGCGATTTATAGGATTTTTATGATATGTAAAGTCCGCCAACCCGCACTAGGCCAGCGTGGTGATTTATAAGGCGTAACCACTCTCAAATCGTATTCCTGATTGCAGAGGAGTCCCGTGCCTTCCAGTGGGATATATAGGCTGATACAGACTGTATTGTATTGTACGAATGTATGTATAACCAAATTGATAACTATACTTAAAATGAGACTGAAATGTAGAAGCCAAATAAGGCGCAGCGCCAACGGTACTAAAAGGTCGACAGACCATCAATTAAGAGTAGTTCCAGGAAATTACTAAACAGATACTCCCAGAAAAGCATAAGGAATACACAATTCTGTAAAGTCTAAGTATTAAAGTATGTTAACACGTTGAACGCCACGCGGCCCACCGGTGGAACGCGTGGCTTGTTTCGTGGTATTTTCTTAAGAAAATATCACAAAAAATTGTTTAAATCAAATTAAATATGCAAATTTAGTATTTTTTTATTGTTTTGTGTTGATATTAACTTAAGCGAAAAATGATGGAATTGATGATTTCCACTTGGCCCGAACGGGTTTGCTTGAATCGCCCACCGGTGGGCCGCGTGGCGTTCAACGTGTTAAAAATACTTTACAACAAATCTCCGATGATGACAATCATACTGGCGCCATCTCTTAGATTTACCGTGGGATGCCAGCTTTAGTGGGCAATGGGCATATCCTCTTCTGATAAATTATTATTACAGATGTTTAGTAGAATGTCTCTACATGCATGATGCCTATTACACTATATCTGATAACCACATTAGGATGTTGATAGCCAAACAATACATGTTGATATTGAGATATTGCATTCTACTTAACCCACAAGTTTCTTATTGCTCTATTGGACATTATACAAAATTTGTAATGATTTTATATCAAAAAAGCTTTTAGTTATCTGGGGGCGCGGCCAAGCCCCCTCCAAGTCAAGCTATAGGCCGTAACATCCTTTTCTCGAAGCAATTCAGACCATTTTCAACCCCCTATAACTTCGTTGTGGCTAAAGCATGAAGCCTGAATTTTCAGTTACTAAGCAGGCATTGTGTAAACACGGTATATTTAAAATTTCATTCAATTTGAACCAGTAGTTTAAGAATTGTAACTAGTCAAACTTTCTTAATTTTGTCACTCACTGACTGACCGATCATCAAAAGTCTAAGGCACTTCTAGCAGACATAGAACCTTCAAATTTAGAATATAATTAGTGTTTAGTGTCTAAAGTAAGGGAAAATTCAAACATTTCATAATTTGTGTCTAGTTTTCTAGTTAGACCAACTGCGTGAATAACTTTGTAATCCCATATAAATGTATAGGATTACAAAGTTACATTTGCAGTTAATGAATCATTGTACCCGTATATAATGGAATAATAGTTGTAGATAGATATCTATATACATGAGGCATAACAGGAGGGGATATAGAGAGGGAAATGATGTATTCAGCCCATGAAACTGTACAACATTCCTCTAGAAAAACATGACGAAGAAAAACTTGCAAATAAATAGATTAAATAACTCGAAAATATCAATTACAATGAAAGAAAGAACATTAATAATCAAATCCGCTATATTTGTGATAAATTGATACCTACAAAAATAAGAAAAATCCACAAGACAGAGGCTTTAAGAAAAATCGTTAGTAATATTCTAGAAGTAAGAAGTACCGAAAAGGAAAAAAGTAAGACTCTACAAAAAGACGTGAGATCCCATCAAAAACATCCTGTAAAAAAATTCCAAGTCTCGCGGCTCAGGTTTTCTACCGCAAAAAGTTGTGAGATGCATGTAATACCAAGTCGATTAATTTATTTAGTCCTTAAAGGACCTTCTATATAAAGTTATTACGTTAGTTATGACCATATCAATATTAAAAATTCTTTACGTTTTAAATAAATAGATCGACTTGGCCAGCAGCATTATGTATAAATTGTACGATACATTATGTTTTCATGCGATGGCCAAGTCGATCCATTTATTTAAAACGTAAAGAATTTTTAATATTGATATGGTAATAACTAACGTAATAACTTTATATAGAAGATCCCTTAAGGACTAAATAAATTAATCGACTTGGTGTTACATGCATCTCACAACTTTTTGCGGTAAAAAACCTGAGCTGCGAGACTTGGAATTTTTTACAGGATGTTTTTGATGGGATCACGATTTTTGGCCGCTCCTACATCTTAATTCGGTTTGGGAACTTACACTTGCTATCAAAGACTCATACCTATGCGCATTTAACAAAAGTCTAAAAAACTAAAACAGCTATTTAAAAAAAAATCCACAGGTTGAAACCTGGGGTAGTTAGAAACATGGAGTTTAAATTAAATATCATGTAAATATCACCCTGTATAGCATGATCGACGATTTCATGATCTGCAAATTAAAGCAAAATCACTTTAAAACGCACTACACACCAAAGACGCGAACGCACTTGTTACCCGCCGACATGTTGACGGCATCATCCACTCAGTTGCTCGGCGACACTCAACAACGTGATAGAAATATTTATGTCATGTGGGGCCAGCGACATGTCGCCGCCGACTAACCCGCCAACAAAAAGTTGCCGACATGGGCCGGCTGGTCGGCGGCTTCAGTATGTAGTGCCCTTAACACAATGGATGGATCATAATTATTTTAGAAATTGATACAAAAAATTTAATATTAAAAAAGGATACTATCTAGCCAGCAATTCTTGTTTCTCATCAGGTGTCAACACAATGTGCTCTGGAACTAGCTCGTGTTCAGTAATGTTGATAAGAAGTTCAGATTCGAGGAACTGTTCCAGTATGTATTTCGGCGCCATGTCTACAAGCGATTGTTTCGCTGAGGGAGTCATACCTGTGGAATAAAGAATAATTTTATTGTTAAATGAACTTTTTCTAATATGTGACTTGTTCCTACTATGTCTAGACCATGGTGTGAATAACAATGTATGGTAAACACATTACTTTTAAATTGAACCCTATATACATACATGTTGAATGTTATGCTATTTGCTTAACAATAAAACCATAACAAAAACAATACACTGAAATACAAGATACTTTATTAAAAAAATAGTAATCAAATTCATCATCATCATCATCATATCAGCCACAGGAAGTCCACTGCTGAACATAGGCCTCCCCCAAGGATCTCCACAATGACCTGTTGGAAGCAGCCTGCATCCAGTAACTTCCTACAACCTTAGCCAGATCGTCCGTCCATCTTGTAGGCGGGCGTCCGACATTTCGCTTGCCTGTACGTGGCCTCCACTCTAGAACCTTTCGGCCCCAACGGCCATCGGTTCTACGAGCTATGTGCCCGGCCCACTGCCACTTCAAGTTGCCAATCCTATGGGCTATGTCGGTAACCTTGGTTCTCCTACAGATCTCCTCATTTCTGATTCGATCTCGTAGGGAAACACCGAGCATAGCCTGCTCCATGGCTCGTTGAGTGACTTTGAGCCTTTTAATGAGGCTCACAGTGAGAGGCCATGTCTCGGTGCCGTATGTCATCATCCATCCATCCATCCATCTGCCAAAGGAAGTCCACTGCTGAACATAGCCCCCCCAATGATTTCCACAGAGACCTGTTGGAGGCAGCCTACATCCAGCGACGTCCCGCGACCTTTACCAGGTCGTCGGACCATCTTGTGGGTGGACGTCCTACCCTGCGCTTTCCGATACGCGGCCTCCATTCGAGCACTTTCCGACCCCATCGGTCATCAGATCTCCGCACTATGTGCCCTGCCCATTGCCACTTCAATTTGCTAATCCGGTGGGCTATGTCGGTTATTTTAGTTCTCCTACGGATCTCCTCATTTCTGATTCGATCTCGTAGGGAAACCCCGAGGATAGCCCTCTCCATAGCTCGTCGAGTGACTTTGAGCTTCCTAATAAGGCCCATAGTGAGAGGCCACGTCTCGGTGCCGTAAGTCATCACTGGCAACACACAACTATCGAAGACTTTCGATTTAAGGCACTGAGGTATTTTGGACGAGAAGACGTCGCGTAGTTTCCCGAACGCTGCCCAACCGAGTTGGATTCGACGATTGACCTCTCTCTCGAAGTTGGACCTGCCTAACCGGACCACTTGTCCTAAATAGACATATTCGTCAACAACTTCAAGAGTCGAGCCCCCAACACCGATGGGGGTGGGCACAACATGGACATTCGACATGATCTTCGTTTTGTCCATGTTCATTTTAAGACCCACCTGTTGGGAGACTCGATTGAGGTCTTCGAGCATAGTGCTAAGGTCTTCCAGCGATTCTGCCAAGACTACTAAGTAATCAAATTATATTTTCTTAATGATATTTTTTGTTACATTATTTACTCTGTTATTTTATCTACTTACAGTAAAATAAAGTGTTAAATAAATAATAATACTTTTTAAATAATGTATAATTTTTTGGTTTCATGTCACAACTAACCTGCTTGGACAACAACTATAGCTCTGTGAATGTTTTCTTCCTGCATCCTGGTACAATAAGTTTTTATAGTTTTGATTCCTATTTTGGCTTCATCGGGGAAAAACACAAACATTTGATCAGTGGGGTCATCATTATGAGCTACCAGCACTATCAAATCACTTCTTGCTGGCCGCTTTTCACTGAAAGTAAAAGGTTCATTAATATTATGTACTTATGTTTTAAGTATATAAAAAAGATGTAAAAATAGTCACAACTAATAATGACATCTACTGACTTTTAATAAAATGATTAAGCAGGCATATTTAAAATAACTCAACTCAGAATTGAGTAATTTAATGTTCTTACAATAACTTGTTTTGTTTGGTTAGATTAAACAAGTATATATTTTTTTAAATCAGGTAATATTTTACAAATCTATTCACAACATGGCAATACAATCTTACTTTTTGTGGAAAATATTTATGATGAACTTTAATTTAATCATTAATTATTAATTACACATATTGGTAAGTACAAGAATGGAACCTCCTTTTCCAGTTTTTGAATAGATATGTAAGCCCCAAATTCAGCCAGTAATGTTATGTTTCCAATGTTATGTTTGATTTCATTAATGTCAGAAGTGACATTAAAATTACATACAAATTCAACATGAATTTAAAAGACATCATTTGATACTAAATTAATATCAATATTATACATTCTTAGCAGTATGCAGGTTATAGATGAAAAGATTAAGCAAAATTTAATGAGAAAAACTTTATCAGACACCACCAAGTTACATGTTGGTAAGTGGTTATTATCACAATATCTCTTGGACTGATGAATAGTTTGCTGTTTAAGCAACATATTCAATAACAATTTAACTTTAGCTATTCATCGTATTTTATCACTAAACAAAAAGAAGCAACATTATTTTTGAGAATTGTTTGGAATTTCTGTCTACAAGCTTACAATAATATTTTTTATACTATCTAACGTTGTAGAATGTTTATTCCTTAAAGGAGGTGACAGCTTTCCTACTAGAAACCTAATGAGCATAACATCAAACAAACCTGGGCTTATCTCCAAATTGCTCCTTGAATTGCTCCAAAGTTTGATCCAATTCATCTTGGGTTACTAAATAACCCCGATCGTGGCACAACTGAAAGATAAATTATTCCATTTAAATAAGCTAATCAAGAACAAAAATGCAAAACAAGTTATCAACATAACCTAGATTACCTGCATAACAGTTTTACGGATCCGCCAAAGTTTGTATGTTTCCGCATCGTCATCCATTTTACTAACTCGAGTTTAAGATAGATACGATATTTTGTTTTCTGCTCTCAGACAGATGCCTTTATTGTGTGAGTTTAATATAATTTATTTAGTTTTTGTCACCGACCCCAACAACAACACGCGATAGGTTATGTCAACAATGACAGTGACAGGCGACAGTGGGTGACAGACTTTATGTTGCCAGTAAAAATAATGTTCGGGTTTAAAAACATTGTGCCATCTCATGGTTTTTAATAGGGTATTACCACGGTACTGATATACAAATTACAGTATTCCGTCTTCATACAAACGTTCGGAATGTGAGATATACCTGTAGGCTCTGATTTCGATACACACTCAGTACACAACTAATGCTCCGTGCCGCGCCGCGCCGCGCCGCGCCGCAGCGCCGCGCCGCAGCGCCGCGCCGCAGCGCCGCGCCGCGTCGTTGCACAGTGCACTATAACGAGCCGACGCGACGACGCGACGCGACGCGACGCGAGACGGTGTGATATTTAATTGAAATACATACATATACAATTATTTACATAATATCGCAAATACAAATTATAGACTTTATTATGTAGGAAAATTGAAGGAAATACTTCGAACTTTATTTAAAACAAAAGTTAACTGCAGGCTTCGATCAAATATACACTAGATACAACATGAGCGCTCAGAAAATGTCACCAAAAAAGAGTGCTTTAAGCACTCTTTCGCCTTTAGTCACGCACCGACCGTTGCTTCTAAAACGTCGCAGAATTTTAGACAATATTATGTGAAAAGCTACTTTAAGCTCCAGGAATAAGGTGGAATTTGTGTTAATATATTTGGAATATGTGATCTTTTTGTTTACATTTTTTGTGTCAATGCATCGGTGCCACTTTTTAACAGAACCTTTACAGGGAATTGTGTATCTAGTGTATATTTGATCGAAGACTGCAGGTATCTACACTACAGCCAAGTGAAATATATTTTTCTCCTCCTTGTTAAGTTTCCCAAAAATATTTTTGAATAAACTTTAAAGAATGCGGATTTTTTATACAATTAAACTTAAGAGCGTTTATACCCTGCACGCGCTTTTTGGCTTAAAAACAGGACTTTTCAAATGAGTTAATAGCCACAAATAAACAATTTAAAGGAATAATAATTATTACTAATTTTAGAAAAGGTTGTCATCTAGGGATTTTGGTGGAAAACATTATAGATTGATGGATAATTTGTGAGTACTATACGGATTACTGAACACAAGTTTCGTTATTTAGGCTTTAAATGGCAATTTAGAAGCTTAAGATATCCGAAACCACTAAATATAAGATGAAAATAAAAATATTATCAGACTAATAAGACCCTTATGGAGGGATTTTGCTGAGAAAAATAATCTTTTTGTGTTTAGTTCCTAAAAAATAAAAATTTAAATAATGCGAAATTATTCAGAAACTCTCGTCAAGAACATTTTTTTTTTTCACCAACTTATCGTACATATTTTTTTATAGCAATTGCATATTACAATAGAAGAACATCTTATCAATAAATTACCATTTTTATATTTCAACAAAATTAGTTTTCATGTTTTCTACAAATATTTTAAAAACCACTATAAAACACGCTGTCCGACGTGGATCAAATCAGACCGCCGCAAGGCCTTCTAGAGGGAGGACGTATCGCTCGTCGCTCCGGCCTGGCTGCAGTCGATTATGCCGCGCGTAGTAAAAATAGCCACGCGTGGAATGCGATTACCACATCTTAGTACTTTGGTAGTAAAATATTTAATTATTTTTATTACCTACTATGATTTTGTAGTGGGTATAAATTATGTTTCAGGTAATATAATGGGATGTAATCCCGAGGCTAAATTATGTTATGTATTGTAATATAAAATTAAATATATTTCGTAATTGTAAGGGGTTGTAAGGCCCCTAACACTATTTATGTGTTCGAACACGAAATGATTAATAAAACGTCCGTAGTGTATACTGATTGAACACTGATTTGAATGCAACTTAACAATGTAATAATAACGAAAATATGATTAGTATCCAAAATTTGTATTATTCTTTGCTTGCACAGTAATATTTGTCTACTTATAATGCAAATAAAATATTTTTATGATATTATATCACAGTTACATTTCAATTGAATATTTGAAGCGCACGGATCAAAGTTGTTTGAGCCGATTGTATAGCGAGCCGACGCGGCAGCTCTACGCACACAGCTTTGGTCGCTTATGTGTGCGTGAAATTAACGAAGAAATACCTATAGTTGACTTTGCGCGCAAGGTATACGCTCTTAACAATAAAGCTTTTTGTACGTCTCAGTCGTGACGCAGCTGTTTTTCTGTTCCTTTATAAAGTTGTTATATTTATCTTAATATTAAATCTTATAATAATAAAATATAACATGCAGGTATCTTTATTGAACACTTTCTATTTCATTATTACTACTCAATCATATTTTTCTTACCAATACAACTTTAAACTATTGCCCATTTCCACCCATTTCAAAAGTTGTGGCTGTATATTTTACTTTCCTTTGTTTGTATCTAGCGTGCACAAGAAAACTCCCAAAATGCCTATCATTTTTTGCCATATATGAATGGTCGAACTTTGTATTTTTACAATTTCTACCTTTTATTGAATGTAATTGTTGGTTTATTTTAAGATTAAGTATCATGGCTGGAATTAAAGGTAGGTACATTATTGCTCTAAATACCATATCACAATAGAATATCGTTAGCCATCGTATAATCCTTTAAATCACTATTGAATCTCCAATGAGTCATTTATTTACAAATATTTTTTATATCATCGTACAGATCACCCACCAAACTGATAATTTACCGGATTTCTTAAATGTCCTTGTGTTACTACATTAATTATTTCAATATTTTCTTTTCATGTACTCTTCATGGACGCATCTGAACAGGGTAAGATGACAACTGCTTTCACAAACAATTGTTATTATTTAGTACCTAGATATTACTATATCTAAATAAGTGTACTGCTGGTAATATTATTCGCAAACATATTGTTTGACTTCGTAATTTAAACGAGTATTAAATCTGTTTATATCATACATTTAGAAGTGCTAAAATGTCCACATTGCCATTTTTAGTAAACCCATTGTTTTAAAACCTTCAAAATGACCAACTTCACTAAAAGAGGTGTTATTAATTTGTAACAATGTTCTATTTTTTTTTTATTGTACAGCATATGTCTAATGGGTGTAAATATTCCCCTTTGTCATTATAATATTAAATATTTAAAAGTGATATTGCTAGCAATAAAATGTGTTTTACTGCTACAAGTATAATTACAACCTGAGAGTACTTTATACCAATAACTACCCTCTTGAAGATACTAAATTTTGTCAAATGTTTTGTTTTGCATACTGCAGTAATGATAATTCTTCATACATCCAACAGATATATATTAGGATATACTGACCATATATTAGGAAAATATTGTGTCATGGGCATAAGAAAGTCATAGACACTCTAGTCTCACCTAGTCATTCCTAGTCCTAATACAAACTTCATCACACAGACATTTGCCTTAGTGTAGCAATTGAACCTATGGCTAAAGGCCCTCCAGTTTATCAGTGTAAATAATAATTGCCACAGCCTATCAATTGTCAATGACATGCATGACGTTTGTGTTAATAATATTAGTTTAGGAGATTGGTATTGCTCTTTGCATATCCTAAAATCCCACTTCAAATCAGTTTTGTCAAAGTTAACACACTGTGTTGAATTATATCAAATGAGTAAAAATGTATATTACGGAAATACCAAATTTGGATGTTGAGATTACCACTTGATGATTTGTTTGACTGTTTTATAAAATGGTTGCATAAATGATATTGTTGGCTAAAGCTGACTGTATTCTTTTAATACATATTGAATGAGATTCTTTATTAATTCAAGCCATAGCATCAGCAGTGTGCTAATCAAAATATGTTAATAGTTAATTGACTTTTTGTTTCGTAATGTATTATTATCATCTACTACCAGTCTATTGATGGTCATAGACCAGTTCCAATAAACCTGGCCCTTTCATCCTGTCTTTAGCTTGTTGCATCCAGCTTCTGTCAGCAACCTTTCACTGATTGTCACTTGACCAAGTTGGTTCTGTACTTTATATTCTCTTATAATATATTAATTGTCTACTGCCACAATGCACAACAATAAAGGAAAAAATATTTTGCCATACAAAATGTTCATGGGTTTGTAACTGTCAAACATTTAATGTTCATAATGTTGATACGGTAAATTCTTCCCTCAAATTAAATAACGTATTTAAATAAAGGTTTCCAATCGACAACATATATCCACAATATTCGATTAATGGCGTATTTTAGATTTTAATGATGTAAATTAATGACAGTAATGAAAAGTGGTCGACATTTAAATTGGTTGTCAAATATTTATGCATGAGTTCATGCATTCAGAAATTTATTTTGTGTAACCTAAAGAGTATATTATGAAGCTACATAAATATAGGACAATAATTAAATAAATAATATTCACATGTAAGAAGTGTTACTTCTTTTCAAGATAGAATGTCACTTGAAAATGAAAAATCTTTAATAAAATAACACATAAAAATAAAAACTGAACTGAACTGAATAAAATAACAATTTTATGTAATTATGGAGAATATTGCAGGGATAATTAGGCGTTGCCTGTGTCTTGAGAAACCAGTTAAATATAATTGTTACTACATTAGTTGTGTGTGTGAGTGTGAGTGTATTTCTATGAAAATTTATATTTCATCTCTTTATTATTAACAAAAAGTAATGGCGTAATATTTTTGGAAAACAGCATAGTGGGGGTGAAATAAGGGATGGAATATTGCATGGATAATCAAAATTGCTAAAGTGTTTAATGTCAAAAATTTATAAGGCACATTATTTGGATATGGAGAAAAGGGATATAATAGAGTGGGAGGTAGGGGAGAGGACTAGGATAGCTGACAGATTTGATAGGACGAAATGTAAATGCACGGTATAAGAGGGGTGGTTAATGAAGAGAAAGGACAGGACGTATCGGGAAGTGACTGAACAGACGGGATGGGACGGAATTGAGCAGGACAGTAGGATAGCTGATTCATGTTTAGGGATACAAGAGCATATACGAAAAATAACATGTATTTGGTGTGGAGTAAAATAAAATAATATCTGCATCCAGGCAAAGGTGGGTCGGGCTTTTTTGCTATGCTAAATAATTGAATATAAAATTAATCATATAATAACTAAGCAATAGCGAAGTGTGGCCGGGTCAGCTATGGTATCTTTTAATTGATTTCAATGAATGTCAGAGTAGTAACAGTGTTATATCTCCGTAGCAAAATAATGATTTGTATCTGGAGAGATGGGATAGAATAGAATATAAGGTGGATAATATGGGACATAAGAATAGGTACAGGATGGAATTGGAATTGGATAAGCAGTTTAGACAACGGCTGTCATATTGATTTTAAATAAAACATGGACTGGAATCTGTATTTGCACCCAGGCAAAGCCGGGCCGGGCCACTGGTATGTTATTTATGTAAGGCCTACTAGATTTTTATGTAAATTATCTGGAAAAATAAGACAAACTATCAAAACTGCAAATTATTGTTCATGGAAATATTAATGTATAGTGTTCATAATGTTATTACAAGGTTTGTACATTTTTAAATAAAAACATTTGTCTATAAATTACTTAAATATTAATTAATCAATTAAACTCATAGTAATTTATTATTCTTCACAATGTTTATGATTAATTAGCTAGAGTATACATTTTTTGGCTGTGTTTATATATGAATGAGATAAAGATAATGGAAGTAAATATAGTATGCTTTGTTTCATTCAAAGTGTCATTACTATAAATATTTCATAATGTTTACTTGCTTAG
Organism: Hyles vespertilio; assembly: GCA_009982885.2. Taxonomy (NCBI): domain Eukaryota; kingdom Metazoa; phylum Arthropoda; class Insecta; order Lepidoptera; family Sphingidae; genus Hyles; species Hyles vespertilio. The sequence goes on along the minus strand of CM042822.1, from coordinate 8,928,388 downwards.
TTAAAATTTGAAATTAAATATTATCAGCATTTGGCGTTTGTATATTTTACCATTTTGTCTGTTGCAGTTTGGTGTCCCTGGCTTTTGCTGGTTCAATTGGAATGACATTTGTTATATTAGCATGTGCCTTACCCCAGTATAAGTAAGTATCAAGTACTTTATTAAGATTCACATTGAAGTTTCGCAAAATTTTTTCTCTACCTATTTTTTTTGTTATTACAAGGAATAGCGAGAAAACCATGCCATTCGCCTGATGGTAAACGATATAACTTCTCATGGACATAGCAAAAGTAAACAACACTTTGAATTAAGAAGCAGTCCTTGGCATTCCACAGCACTCGCTATCCTGAGACAAAGTGTTATATCTCAGTATGTCCAATAGTTACTCTGGCTACAATACTTCAAAGCACAACACTCCTGTTTGCAGTGGACCTATCTAAGAGGTCCCTTACATATTAAATAACCACCAGTACAACATCAGATATGTATTTAGATAAATCAATATACCATATAAATTCATACACTTAATTTTTTAACATTCCAGACTATGGTGGCCATTCTTTGTGGTTCTTTTCTACATTCTGTGTCCGATACCGACGATGGTCGCTCGGCGGGTGACAGACAACGCCGGTGGCACAAACTCAGCTTGCATGGAGACAGCTATATTTATTACTATGGGATTCCTAGTTAGCTCGTTTGCATTGCCCATCGTGCTCGCTCACGCTGCTGTGGTAAGTGCTTTATAACATACTTGTGGTTCGGTACGCCTGTGCCCTGGTGCATATACATTTTTTGATACCATTCTCTCGCCTATGTTCATCAGAGATAATGTAGGATTCTAACAGTGAAAGAGGTTCTTCATGTCGATCGACTTCAAATAGCAAATGGTCCTTCAGATATAGATTTTGACACCAATTGAACCAATAATTAAAAAGTTCAAAATGGCGGCCAAAATGGTCAAATCTGACTATCAATTTAGAATACAGGAGTAAAGGATACCTCAGATCAATCTGACCACGAATAAACCTTCATGACAGCCTTTGTAGCACAGTTGGTTAGACGCCGCATGTGAAACGAGGGTCATGGGTTCGAACCCGTAAATACAAACTCTTCACCTTTATATATTAGTACAGATTAAAATAAGGATATACGAGATTTTCACTAATTGTTAATTGTAATAATGACCTAGATTGGTGTTTAGTCTACAGATTCTTGTCCATTCTTCTCTAGAGAAAACAAATTTCGGAACCGGGTGGTAGGTAAAAAAAATTTTACTGAATATAAATAATGTTGAACATTTTCATGGATTCAATAAACAAAGAGAGATAAACCTTATAACATAGAGGTTTATCTCACTTTGTTTGATATCAGTTATAAAACCATTTTACTCAAGATAACATTCTTGGGCTAAATACAAAAACGTCCCTTTGTTCGCCATAATATTAGCAAACAACAATGAATGTTACTAAAATTGCCCTTTTTTATGGCATAGGTCGGGTAACTGGAGACTGTCCCGCCCTCACACCCACCACTGTAACTCCTGTGAGCCAGGATCAACAGTGGCACGCAAAGTAATGACACCGAGCATTGAAGCTCGGCGAATCTCCGGGAATGTCTAACTTGCCTTTAACCCGCAACGAAATTCATCAGAAAGTTAAATTAATAGGAGGAGTTGGAAATAAATTATTGTCTACTTCCCACCGTGCAAAGCGGGATAGGTCAATAGCGCAATAGGTCGGGTAAATGAACGAATATGTCATCTGATGGTAAATAATAACTGCCGCCTATAAAACATGCATATTATTTCGATCATAGATGATATCGACCCAATAAATCAAGAGGGGCGCAGGAAGGAAAAACGATGGGAAGTGTGAAAGGGTATTGGGGTGTTGAATTGATCTTCCTCATATAGTGTTTTATATTAAGTTTTTATATTTTCAGATACATTCGGGAGCATGTTACCTGACTCTTGCTGGCAATGTTATAGTCTACCTTACGATTCTAGGATTCTTTACGATCTTTGACATGGACGACTCCGATTATGCAATGTGGTGAGGGATCTAGAATGCTTGGTTAATTTAATTGGACGATTTTTTAGGCAAATGTAATATTGAATTGTAAGACATGCCATGTCGTCTATTTATTGTTAAGTCTGATATTTGTTACTGATTAGTGTAACCTGATATACTGTGTGAGTAAACGTAAAGGGTATTTACTTTAAACGATTGTAAAACCAAAACTGTAATTGTGCAAGGGTTGCCACCACATTGAAATTTGTTTGATTACATTGTAATTAAAATAATTTTTTGCCACAGTGGATTATTAAAATAAATATTTTGACTTCATTACAATTAAAAATTGTATTGTGCAAATTGATAGATATAACATATTTTGGATTTATATTTTCATGATTAATATGTCCGGTGACAAAGTAATGATAAACAATGAAACGAAATTGAAAGCGACTTTTTATTATAAGATCTGATGACTAATCAATACAACATAAGTGTGTGTCTCAATAGACATTGTTACATATTATATTACCTTATTAATTCATAATTAATCAAATTTTAATAATCTGTATAACAAATAGATATTCAAGCTGGAATATTTTTTGTATGATTATAATATAATTTTTATTACAATAGCATGTATGTCAGTCCAAGTACATATATTGTTTTGTTTAACTACAAACTTTTTCATATTCACTGATGTATTAACAGGTAAAAGTAAGGTATTATGTAACATGTACTGTTACTACACTAAAATAAGTAAATTTAAGAAAATTAGATGAAAATATTTTTTTAATAATGAAATGCTGTAGTTTTTTGTGCACGAAACAGATTTTTAGTCAATAATCACATATTCAATATTGTTAATCTTTTCATAGAATCTAAAGTCCCATTTACACAAGGAGAGTTTCTCGCCTAGAAGATTATCGTAAAAATGTTAATCATGTAAATTTTTTCAGAATAACTTTGACGACAATATCATGTGATAATGGCATACGGTTCTCCCCGAGAAACTATCTATGTGTACTTGGGAAATTTATAGTTGAGTTGTTATTCTGCAAGTTATTTTATTTAATGCCTATAGCCTCTACTGTTGTAAATTATGGAAAGGTCAGATATAAACACTGGCAATCTCAAAATAGATTGAAAGGATTTTGTTTGTCACATAGTCTTTGTTATTTGTTTAATTATATAATTTATTTTATCATTTTATTGCCTGCTGAAATTTTTAGCCACAATTCCAAAAATACTTTTTAGTATGTATTAAGTGTTATAGTCCAATCGTAAATGGTAAACAAAATTCTAAAGTATTAAAAGTTACGATGTGTTAACGCTTTCGATGAAACTTGCGTTACATTCCTGTAATGTGAAATGTGTAAATATAGCATTAGTGTCAGGTCACAATAAATTCTACCTGCTTTATATATTTTTGTTTGATTTGCACCTTCATCTTAAGCCCCATTTGCAAGGAGAATTTCCTGCCTGGAAGATAAAATTATTGTAGGGATAATATAAAAAGTTAAACATTTTTATTGATAGAGACAGTAATATTGACAGTCTCTATGGCCGGCTATAAAACTTGAGGCTGCGGGTTCGATCCTCGCACCGAAACAAATATCTTTGTGATCCGCAGGTATTAAATACCGATTAGTATAAATTATATAATGAGTCCGAAAAGTCTTGTACATTCCGATATCCAGGACACAGGACTCGATCTTCGTGTGGGGTCGCGAGTGAATGTGACTTGGTTGTATATTTTATTCGTCAGAATATGATATTTATGGCGGCTATGCCATGGGATAATGGCATACGAATTTTGCCGCAAGATACACCGTATAAATGTGTTTCTACAATTATTAAAAAAACATGTAGAGTCCAAAATATTGTAAATAAAAAAGTATTGCAACTTTAAAGCGTGGTGGGCATCAGAATAGGAAATAGGCGAATTAAATATAGTTGCGAACATGTTGGTGGACGCGTGTTCTAATCCCAGAGCACAACTCTGACTTTACGGAGTCCTGAGTGTAATGATTTATGATAGTCAACCACTAAGTACTATAACGGTAAAGGAAACATCATGAGGAAATCTGCATACCATAGTATATTTGCAAAGTGATAATGGAAAATCTTTGATTTTTGTTCTTTTACACTGTTAGTTATAAGATTTTTATTCTGTATTGTTAGTTATGAGACTTATGAGATTCACGGGGATCCCACAGGCAATTTGCAGCAGCAGTTTTGTGGGGCATGGTATTTAATTGTACTGTTTTTATTTTTGTAAATGTTTGTAATAAATAAATAATAAATAAAATTGCGATTCGTAAGATTTTCGCATTAGGCCAACTTGGTGGACTATATGGCCTAACTCCTCTCAATTGAATTTTAGATTGTAGACGAAGTCATTGCCCCGCAGTGGGATGTCTAAGGGCTGATAAAATCTATACAATACATTATACAAGAATGCTGGACATAGGCCTCTCGGCCTCTCCTAAGGTAAGGTATGTAGCCAGTGCCGGCTTTAGGGTAGGGCGACCGCCCAGGGGCGCCAGACCAAGAGGGGCGCCGCAGGTGCCCCTTATAGTAGCTTGTTTGTTGGGCAAGTATCACTTATTTGAAATCCCTAAATCTAGATACAAGATCTGTTAGATTGAAATCCACATTTCGGTTGGAGCACTGCTGTTAATTTCACCAGGAATCCTAAATAATAGCATAAACTACAAATCAAGTGACATATTTTTGAGTATAAATAAGATGGCCGTGAAAATCGAGCCATCTATTAAATACTGTAAAAACCACTTCAAAATAAAAATGCTGAAATAAATATTATAGAATTAAAAATTTTGGTTTAAGTAATTTTTTTGTCATACTACAATCAACCATTTTCAAATTCGTTGTGAACGACGACTAATTTCAGCAACGCTCTACTGGATATACACTGCAGTGCCGTCCGCACCACTTACGTCGGAACATTTGCATGTCGCGTTTCTCCATGAATCGCTCTGGAATAGTGGCATGTCTTGGGATATCAGGCAGGGCTACAAGCTGATTTACAGTGGATATCCTACTGGCCGGAACGGGGTTGCCGTAGTGTTGTCGTCTAGCGTCCGGGAGAATATACTTTAAGTCGACATACGGGGCGACCGGCTGGTGCGGGTTATAATAATGATTGAGAGGGGTGTTGTCAAGTTGATCAGCGCTTACGCCCCACAGGCGGAATGCTCGGAGGCGGAGAGGAAGCCTTTTGGACCCTGGTTAATGACACTATGTGCAATCTGCCCTATTTTTTTTTAACGAGATTATAATTCCTTAAGCTTTTCTTCCAGTACCACCGGGGAACATCGAAATATGCGTGTTGGGGTCTCCGGCCTTTTAGCCTGGCGCACGTGGATGTTACAGCCAGGCTGGGTCTCCCCCGACATCATGCCGCCTAAAATCCTGTCGGTGGCCATCGCGTGTATTACGGACGGCAGGCGATGTGGATGGGCGAGTAGCGCCTAGTTGATTCACCGTACCATCCAGCGCATTGGTTCCTCACAACTTGAAAGGGCGCAGATGTCTCCACTTTCCATTCTTCAGACGTACATGGTGAGTCGGAGATTCGCAACAGATACGAGACTACGCGTTCTGCTGCCCATCTCAAAGTTGCTCCTAACATGAGCGCACGGACGTACACACTCTGTTATGTGCTCAGTGACTCCGATGACTCCTATTAGGCGCCTCTTACAACAATCAAGGGATATTGTGGTGGCGTCAATGTCCCAGGGAAGGAAACAGGCCAATACACTGATTATTCGCTGCTCTATCGCTCGCTGTGTCGAACTCAGGAGGAAAACAAAACCAAACGGGAGCCCAAACGAGGCAACCGTAAAGAGTCATAGATCGGACGATTCCCACGTACAAGCTGCGGCAAAGGATGCCGGGACTTTCAAGGTTTGGCATACGTAATGCATGGGAGGATTCAATGTTCAGAGCCTGATTCGTTTCACATCTGGCAGTTGTGAATACGTTTTTCCAAAAGATTCCCGAACATCTCATCAATGGATCATCGTAATCCAAAGTGGCCGAGCACCGAGCACGACCTACTGGGCGGGGTTTCCGCGATACTTTGGTCCCCCTACTGGAAAACAGTATGGAGACCAAGGAAGTGGGGAAATGTGGGGTGGGATTCAGTAAGTAATCTAAAACCTTATGAAGTCTAAGCACTAATTGCGGTTGCATCCTTATGCATTTCTCAGGACTAGGACAAGTATCTGATTCCTCTGTATGAGAAGTTGGTGGCTGCGGAAGTCACCGAAGTCTATCGTTAAATCTATCGGCGCGCTATTTCTTGGGAAAAAGTGACACTCAATATTACCAAATGTCGCAACTGTCAAGGATTCCCGAGGAAAGGTATGTAAGGTTGGCGCGGTGAAGGAATAGTGATTGGTGGCGTACCTCCTCGATTTATTTAGCATCTTATATTTGAGAATGTCCTGTCCAGAATTACCACCGAATCAGGGTTATGTGGCAAGAACTTGAGAGCGGTAGGTAGGGCCTCACCTTATCTCCATCAAGGCGTGAAAGTCGCTGGTACTTAATGGTGTGGACCTTTTTGCTGCGCCACTTAACCTCATCCTGGATACTAACAACCAGACCCTTGGCGGTTCAGTGCTATAACCTCCGTATACAAGGGCAAATGCTATGTTCAGGAATGCGGTAATTTTCGTGGCATAAAAGTACTACTAAAGTAAAGTACCATACCATGAAAGTTGAACATTTTCCGAAAATAAAATTCCGAAATTACATAACAATATACAATTTATTATAATTGTCAAATCTATTAAACATAAAAAAATAAAATAAAAAAACGTTTTTTTATGCATTTCAATGGGAGCCCGGGGCGCCGTATAAACCTCGCCCAGGGCGCTGATACTGCTAAAACCGGCCCTGTATGTAGCACAGATCTGTAGATAATTTTCATTTTACGCCATCTTTGTTTGTTTATATTTTGGTTTATATTTACTATTTTAGTTGTTGAATACTTAAAATGTTAAGCAGCTACCTATTTTATGTAGTTGTTAATTAATATGTTGCAAACGTAGACGGAGAATCTATAGCAAAATAATAATGTTATTCCATAATCCATGGACTGATCTCCCACGATGGTGTTTCTAATATCGCAAGTCTGAAAGCTATTTGATGACTTGTGTGTAGATAATGAAGAACTTGAGTCAATTATACAACGAAATTTATTCGTTCAAGCTAATATTCTTTTATATATTACGATTTTTGTTAAGATATTTTGTTTTAATAAATAATTTAGATTCAATGAAATCAAGATTTGAGCATATATTTATCTTTTTGCGACAGAAACGAAATGTAACTTATTAATCATCACCGCTAGTTGACATTTCTTAAACGTCAAAAATACCTACTGAAAGTGTAGTATTAATACCGCACCCAAATTCATTTTCCTTATTTATTGTAGTGATAACTTGTACTTAAAAGTCAATTTTAGTGTTCAACTAAGATGGGTGATCACCTACCTGCCTGTGTAATTGACGTGGGGACAGGGTATACGAAATTGGGCTTCGCCGGCAACAAGGAACCCCAGTTTATCATTCCGTCAGCCATCGCGATAAAGGAAACTGCGAAAGTTGGCGATCAAACGACGCGGCGAATGGCCAAAGCCGTAGAAGATTTGGACTTTTTCATTGGAGACGAGGCGTTTGACGCTACCGGTTACTCGGTGAAGTACCCAGTGCGTCATGGACTTGTCGAAGACTGGGATTTGATGGAGAGGTACATTGAACAGTGTATCTTCAAATACTTGCGCGCAGAGCCCGAAGACCACCACTTCCTGTTGACTGAGCCGCCGTTAAACACTCCCGAGAACAGAGAGTACTTGGCTGAGATAATGTTTGAGTCATTCAATGTCCCTGGCTTATATATTGCTGTACAAGCCGTGCTAGCACTTGCCGCGTCGTGGAAATCCAGGATGTCGGCCGAAAGGACATTTACAGGAATTGTAGTAGACAGCGGAGATGGTGTTACTCATATTGTGCCCGTAGCAGAAGGCTATGTTATTGGTTCATGCATCAAACACATCCCAATTGCAGGAAGAAACATTACCTCCTTTATTCAATCCCTACTTCGTGAACGTGAAGTGGGAATCCCACCGGAACAAAGCTTAGAGACTGCCAAAGCCATAAAGGAAAAGTTTAGTTACATTTGCCCCGATATTGCCAAAGAATTTGCCAAGTATGACAGTGACCCTGGCAAGTGGATGAAAAAGTACACTGGGATTAATGCCATCACCAAAAACCCATTTACGGTTGATGTTGGCTATGAAAGATTTTTGGGCCCAGAGATATTCTTCCACCCTGAGTTTTCCAATGCTGATTTCACAGTTCCACTAAATGAGATGGTTGATGATGTCATTCAGTCATGTCCCATTGATGTAAGGAGAGGACTGTACGGCAACATAGTGTTGTCAGGAGGCTCAACTATGTTCAGAGATTTTGGAAGGAGATTACAGCGTGACATTAAGAGGTCTGTTGATGCAAGACTGAAACTTTCAACGATGTTGTCAGAAGGACGTATCACACCAAAGCCTATTGATGTGCAGGTAATCTCGCACAATATGCAGAGATATGCTGTGTGGTTTGGAGGCAGCATGTTGGCTTCCACACCTGAGTTCTACCAAGTGTGTCACACAAAGCAGGCATACATGGAGTATGGACCTAGTATTTGTAGACACAACCCTGTCTTCGGCACCATGACATAATTATATCTCTCCCAGTATTAAATTATGAACAATTTATTATCTATATACTTAGCAATGTCATAAATACTTTTAAGTTTATAAATATGAGATGAAAAGAGATAGCAAAATATATTATTCACTGATAAGCAATTTTTTTAGTCTTGATTTAATTGGTAGGGTTGATGTACTTTTTGTAACATTAAACTATTCACAACCAGATTTGATTTTACAAATAAACTTATAATTTTTAATATCTTAAATATTGATATTTGTTTTTTTTTTACGCATTTAATATAGCATTCCAGCTTTTTACTTAGAAATAAATTGTCATTGTAAAACAATTGTGTTTTTTTATTTATTTTCTATTTTGTAGCTTATAATATCTTAACATCGAAAATAAATTGTTTTATTAATATTGACTACCATACTTGAAACCAAAGAGTTTACAGCATATTCTCTAAGCTTTAAGCATTTAAACTCGTGATTAATTTGCAAAAGTCAGTCCATTAAATGCTCACTTCCAGAATAACATTTGCATGATATTATAATATTACTCATGTGCAGTAATGTAGATTTATTTCATGTGTATTTTTTTACGTATCCAAATTTAGGCAATATCTGTATATTGCCTAATTGACTGTTCAATCGTACCTACTTTTGAGTGCAGAGGAGGCCTATACCCTGAAGTGGGATCTTTCATAAATCTATTGGCCCCAAATTGGCAAACTTTGCCTATATTTTGCCTTCTATCGTTAATTTCCTCTACTGATTTCTTTTGTTTTTCCTTCTATCTTATTCTCCTTGCTTATTTCTCTCCTCCTGTACCTACGTCCTCTTCAACATTTCTCGTCCTGTTTGCAAATTGCAATGCTGTGGTACAGTAAGTTTCATTCCGTATTTTGCAAATAGATGGCAGTGGCGTTGAATTGATGTCGGGTTGGGGATGATTAATTATTTACGTCACTATTGTTAAACTAGATGGCGTTAAAATCGAATAGATTGCACGCACCATGCTTTTGTTATTCTAAGCTGGGTTCGAATACTTGTTTCGGATCAGAGATTACTTCTAAGTTCTAGTTGATTTTGCTGCATATAACAGGTTTTAAATCCTCGCAGTTAAACCAACGACTAGAGCCGTGGTTCCTAACCTTTTTAGGTCCGTTACCCCTAAGATCTAAGGGTGACTGAATTTACCCCTCCTCTCAAGGATGATCTCAAACAACAAATGTTAATACCTTATACATAGACTTTATTAAACTTGACACAATTGCACATAACCAATAATTGTGCTTTTGAAATTTCTATTAGTTTAAAATGTTTATACCACCACAGTACCACAAGGTACTGCTTAGCTTTCACAAGTTTGTAATATTAGGTTCTGTTTTACTTAAGACGATAACCAGCTCATTATTACCCCCGCAAAATACAGGTTTTACCCCCGCGGGGGTAATTACCCCCAGGTTAGGAACCACGGGGCTAGAGGCTAGTGAGTGTGCCTATAATTCGTTCATACATATTCTTCGTATATTGGAAACTAGATATATGTAAGAATATGTTATTGAATGCACAATGTGAAACTGATGCCTTTCTATGGCAAAAATATTGAATTCGTTGAGGCTAGTTGTTTTGCTTAAATATTCGATATCAAGGGTAGCAGCGGCTATTTGAAATAAACTATTAATGTTTATCAAAGCCTATTGTTTAGCTTCGACGAAGAGTAGAGTTAAAATTATTTTATGGCAATATTACGGGCCTACAAGGATATATAATTAGACATAATATTTCTATGTGGGTCGGTATAATCGGTCGATGATCATATTGAACTAGTTTTTCATGAAAAGTGTCAAGTGAATCAATAGAATGTATACCATAAAGGGAACCATCTCTCGCCAGTCGAAGCAATAATCCCGGCCTACTTGAAACGCTACACCTCAATAAGTAATGCGCCATACTTGCACGAAAATATGGTTGGTGTTACACCATTCTGCACGGTGGTCCCCAGATTACTAGATATTTGTTAAAAGAATTAGAGGAAAAATATATAGTTTTTTGTTAAAAGGCATTCTAGTAATAATATCTCTGTGATGCCGTTTAAATATTACACTAGTTATAATAATCAATTCGGGGAAAGCATTTCAAAACATTCAGAAAGGCTGCCTTATCTCTTTACAATTTCATGTTTTCTTAGGAATTTCTAAAAACGAAATGAAATTCTTTTTACAAGAAAATCACAGCCAACGATAATACAAAAATGATTTAACAACAAAGAAATAATCCAGGGCTCTTTTAGAAGCTTGCTCAGATTACATACAATGGCAATCTGAGGACATTCATACGACTTTCTATCCAAAAGCATCCAATTCAAAAAGTCAACGTTGCTCTTTCATCTTCCTTCATGTAGGCTTTAATTAATGTCTAGTAAGTAGGTAAATATATCGTGCACGCGTGTATCCTTTATAGCGAGGGCTGTCACTTTATTCGATTGAGATAGATTGTATAATTATTAACTAGTTTTTAAATCTTATTACGATCTAGATACTAGTGTGTACTAGTGGATCGAGTCGGCTTCATCCAGATAGCCACTCAGAATATTATAGCCTATTTGTTATTCGGATATTATGTATAATAACTTAATGCTATATAAAACTTATGAAGCAGTTTTTGCGTTAAATGATCCATGCATACCTACTAAAAAGCTAGAAAAACAGTATTTATAATAGTAGTTATTAATCTACTCATACGCGATTCCGAGCGCTTTAGTGTAGACCTAAATTTCTTGGGGGTCCCGGGTGGATTTTCTAAGATGCCTCAGACGAGATTGCTACGGTACCCCCTTCTAGTAACTACCATGTAAATCCCATGCAAAAGGAACAGTAGGCATCTTACTAAGTAGTGAAATGAATGGCAGTGTAATTTGAAAGCATTGGTCTTAAATCCCCATAGCATTGAGATTTGGGCTCAAACACTTCCAGCGTCAATAAATTCCAACAGCCCTCGAGGCTTATCTGTATCAAAGGGCGAGAGTGATAACCCTAGGAATTAAAACACGACCGGTATTAACAGGTGCCTATTAGCCGTTTTTTACAAAGCCACCGCTCTAATTAGTCTGCAGCAGACGTGTGTAGACGCTTCTCATCGTGTGCTATGGCCTGTGGCTTACCGCACTACACAAAAGGGCCAATTTCCGAACGAATCCACGCCAATTCTACGCCTCGCTGACGCGTACAAAACATAGTTACAGCCTTACAGTGGGTGTACAGTTCAGTACACTACACGCGGAAATGAAGACTGCACAATGCACATATTCATACTCGCAACGCGAATGTTATTTTATTTCGTGCATTTGAATTCAGTCTGTGAATGCGCAATTATTTATTGCACATATTTAACATTATTAGGGATTTAAGCTTTAATTACAAATTTTCCTAGAATACTTTGTAGGTTTTTTATGAAATGTTAGCGGATATACCTTGGAGTATTTCCAGTTTTAACCCAGTAGGATTAGAATCAATAATTAATTTACTAACATTTTGTTGATCACATTTTCGGAACAATTACTGTAAAGATGATGTGCAAAACTGATAACTTTTTTGTTGATTTGATTTAAACTTTCTACATTCTTCTTTTTTTTTCAGCTCTAAGACCTCCACTGCTGAACATAGGCCTTCCCCAAGGATCTGCCTTATTGTTGTCATCTTATCATTCAGTCCTTATCGTTAAGGTTCGAACATGTTGAAAACAACTCAAATTCATTTTAGGCAATCGACTGACTTGGAAATCAAGCAGTTGATTCCCTAGTACAAAACGATTCCTAGCAAGTACGTTTCAATGCAATTTATACCATCAAAATTATCATCATCAACCATCATTTTATGGATAGCGTTATAATCCCGTAAGTTTTAATCATAAATGCATGCATTTACGCGTTCTCATGTAAATTATACAAAATTACAACATAATAAATCTAAAAGTACTTTCAAAGCAATAATGTCATTGGTATTTATCGCTGAGCATGATACTGCGAAGGTGCCCCCTATAAAAGTCTGTTCAGTCGCGCCGCAGTATAAAATGCGGTGTGAGCCCGACCGCGGTGAGACGAGCCGGAAAAAGCTAAATATCTAGCTACATACCTGGATTTATTGAGATTAACGATATGAACAGCTTACCTGCTATGTAGAGGGTTGTTTGAATTCGTAATTGACACACAGGTATTTAGTGTAGTATGTTCAATATTATGAATAAGTTTTAAATATTCTATATTACTATGAACTTTATTTTAGCGCTTTTTAATAGATATATAATTCAACATTCGCTGTGTATTTGGAAATATATTAAATCTAGTGATATTAACGTTTAAATAGAGGAGTACTGCATAGCGTTTTTGTTTTTAATTCGAGCCATTTATACAATGAATATATTTAAAAAAACGTCCCACTGCCAGGCACGGGCCTCGTCTACAATCGAGAAGACGATTGAGAGTGGTTAGGCACACACAATATAGCCCACTACGCTGGCATAGTGCAGCTTGGTGGACTTTATATATCACAGAAATTCTTTTTTTAAATCACTATAGTAGGAACCCTGCGTTCCTCACGATTTTATATCGCGTAGTGATTGAATATCAATACACACATGAAACAGAAAAGTCAGAGGTGTGCTCTGGGATGGGACTCGCGACCACCGTGAATATGTTGGCCATCGCAGCAGTCAGATTACCAACAGGCAACCACAAAATTAACAAATCCTGATTGTAGAATGTTGGAGGATATTGGCTAGTGATAGGATACCTGAATTCGTTCGTATAGAGATAATGATTAACACACCAATCGCTTCACTTTTAGCTCTCGCCAGTTTATAGGTATGTACACTGCACTTGATTTCTTTGCTTTAACAAGGAAAAAGTAAATACTATCTGTTGTTTCCTCGTTATTGCAATAAAGAAAGCCTGGAAATAACAAAGGGAAATAACTATTTTAGTAAAGATGTAAAATCTACTTAAACATTTAATTCAACTGTGCGCGTTTTGCTTGGCCGAGTGAAATTTTGCAACAATAAAAATACAATTGATGTTGCAGCGGTTCCTTCAGAGAACTATGTGCGGGCTGGTAGTTTGTGAAAGTAAATAAAACTCTTGGATTCTGCGAACTACATAAAGTTGAAGCTGCGAGAGGCGGTGCGGTAATAGGAAATCTTGCAAACTCTTCAAAGGTTCAGAACAAGTGTAGTTGCCTACTTACGGCCGTTCTCTATATCCTATCTATCTTTAACAAGAGGTTAAAATGGATATAGTTACTATGTCGATACCACTGTATGCTTCAATAAACAAAGATAGACATACAATATTGTCTTGCCTAGATATGTATAAATATATGCACCTTATCTAAATATCTATGTCTTTCTTTACTGAAGCATAAAATGTATCGAAATTTCGAGAGAAATCTCTTGTTACAGATAGATAAATTATAGAAACCGGCCGTTAGAGAACAAGTTTATTAATACATGCTTGCCGAACGCTTCGTGGCTTATTAGGATTTCTACTGTTTCAAATTCTTACGTGTTAACGGGTTCCCCGTACGAGTTTGGGCTATCACGAAACTCATTACTACTTCCATACCCAGATAGACTCATATTTGTATAGCTAACTAATTTTTACATTGACTATTAGTAGGAATTGTGGCATTCTAGTGATATAATCCTAGTATTATATTTTAATTATTGTACTATAATAATATTAGTAGTCAATAGAAGTATACGGTGCGTTGGGATAACACCGTAATACAAGGATGAATAGGGAAATAACGTAAAATCCAAAATTGTATATGAGTTAACGTTCTTACCACTACTATTACTGTGTTCTCAAAGCACTTTATATCATTATGATGACAGCAAAAACCACTTTTTACTCTTCAAAAACTCGTATTTTCCCTGTATTCCGTAGGGTGATTACATCCGTAATGTATGCAAATATAGGTAAGAACTAAAAAACATTTCTTGAAAGTATGGAGCAGTGACATGAATTCCGATTATCAATTCCACCTTCTGATATTAGTTCGGAGGCAAGCCAAGTGCGGAAGCTATTGCCGTCGAACGGTTACGCCTTGCGGAAGAATATTGAAATTACTTTCTGAATGCATACGTGATGTTTCTGCATGCTATCATTTGCTGTCCGGGTTGGAAGAATGAGAAGAATCGTGTGCATGTAATTATAGTGGGGTAAAGTAATTTTATAATGAGTAAAAGTTTGCGTATGTGTGATGTGGATGGATTGAGGAATATATCTAATATATAAAATTCTTCTGTCACGGGGTGCGTAATCGAACTCCTCCGAAACGGCTTGACCGATTCTCATGAAATTTTGTGAGCATATTGAGTAGGTCTGAGAATCGGCCAACATCTATTTTTCATCCCCCTAAATGTTAGGGGTAGTCCACCCCTAAATTTTTTTTTATTTTTTAGACAAAATTTTTAATTTCTGTTTTTTTTATGATACAACATACAAAAATACATACAATCCTCAATTTTCACCCTTCTACGATCAACCCTTATTTTTTAATAGCCATTTTAGTAATTTAATCATTTTTCCTCTCCGGTCGAAAACTGATCAATCGTCATTTAATTAGTTATCCCCGCCAGATGTCTACAGGTGTCACTTCTGACCCAGTAAACAGCACGGAGTAGGGATGAGAACGAAGCCGGTCTCCTGTTTCTCTCACACAATACGATTATTGTTTATGCATCAAGTGTAGTAGTAACGTTGACAATTATTATTTTGCTATCTCAGTGTAACTCTCATATTAAATTTTAATAATTCCTATTTTATATATAAGATGTATATGGATGTTTATGGAGAGAAGGGACATAAAGTAAAATAGAATCGAAGGTACGGGAGAGGGCTGGGATAGATGACAGATTTGTTAGGACGAACTGTAAATGCACGTTATAAAACGGGATGGATAATAAAGAGAAGGGACGGGACGGATTGGGAAGAGACTGAACAGGCGGATGAGACGGGATTGAGCCGGACAGTAGGATAGCTACGTCAAGTTTAGGCATACAAGAGCTTATACGAAAAACAACATGTATTTGGTGTGGAGTGGAATCAAAAAATATATGCACCCAGGCGAAGCTGGGTCGGGCCGCTAGTATATATATATATAATTGTTCAGCACTTTAATTAGTGTTTTAGCTGGTGGTATATATATTATGTGCCAGAGTGACAACGTGACATAAGTCAGTATTATGTCGCCAATGATCATCAAGCCAGGCAATCTTCTACCTTTGGATGCTCAATTTTCAATGCTATATATTATTAGATTAATTTTAATAGTCGTGCCAGTACCTATAAAACAACCGCAATGCTGCATAACTAAGGAGTGTCTAACACGCATGAACTGCAGCGCTGGCATATCTACGTAATAATTCATTAATATAGAAAAGTGTTTGTATATATATGTGAGTGCATGCGAATGCGCTTACGAAACTCGAAGCAATTCAAGTAGGCCACAGAGTTCTTCAGAGAAATAAGTCAACATATTATCATACTGAAGATTACAATTAGTCCCACATTATAACTACTTAAAAATGAGCCATATGTAAATGACAGCGGGTAATTTACATCGATGCGTGGAAGTACGGAGACAAAGGGGCGCATTGGGGTTAGAGCTAATTGCAAAGTGCAAGCATTGTTTTTACGCGCCCTGCTGCGGGGAGCGCCGTATCATAAGATTTTTAATTATTCCGCCAGACGGTTCCTCCGCGTGAATGGGCTCTGAAAATAATATCGGAATGTGCGGCTTTTGTTATAATTTATACACGATCTTTCTGGATGTTTTTAATAACCAACTCAATTGTTAAATACAGCGGGAGATATTTCTTATTATCTACGTATACTAACATCGTATTTCATAAATTTCGTTTCATTTTTCCCTTTAGGTTCATAAGTCTTATATCATGGTTTAGAACCTCTACTTTTAGTAATTGGTTTATCTCTATATTGTTACTATTTGGCAAGTTACTAAACCGATTTGTTAGTTTTGTCCAGAGTGACGGTGTTCAAACTCTGTGGCATATATTCAGTGGTCAATCGCCATTGGAGGACTCTAAAAATTCCCGTTTGCGTTGAGTTATTTCCTTCACTTGATGCTTAAACTCACATTCGTTTGTCAGGTTGTGTGCTAAACAACAGAGATTTTACGTTGTTATATAGGATGTTAAACATTTTCCTTGTTTTACTTTTTCATTTTATTTTTTGGAAATAAAAAAAAATTGATTTGAAGTTAGGTTCCAACTCCAGGCAATCCATGTCGTCCAGATGTGGAAGCAGCAATGTTATTTATAATTATGTCTCTAGACCATGTCTATAGTTAGTATATCTTAGGCAGGCAGGCAGTGTAGATGTTGGCCATATGTCGGATAACTTCAGGAATATCGCTTGAGAGGATTTGGCACCAGGCCCGGATCTAGGGGGAGGGGGGGGGGGGGGGGGGGGGCAAGTCGGGGTCTGTGCCCCGGGCGGCAAGTTTAGGGGGCGGCATATTGAATCTTGGGAGACAACTACAAAACTCATCAATAACGTAACACCACTTACACTTTGTTTTTCGCCGTGCGCGAATTAGTGATTATGCGATAGGGGCGCGTGAAAAAGAGATGAAAACTTAATATTTGGAATGTAATTTATCCATCTCAACAATTACGTTTAGTTTCAAATATCCAATTTGTGTTTAGTAGTTAGTTTTAGTTAATTAACCGAACAAAGAACGAAAGTCTTTTATGTGGTACAGGCAGTGACGAATTTACTAGTAGGCTGAGTAGGCTGGAGCCTAGGGCGGCAGATTTTAAGGGGCGGATTCACTGCGGATTCAGAAGTGATTTCGATCGTGAATTGTTACAGAATCGTACGGCTGGGCCATTTTTTTTGTTTTGATTTACTGAAATAATAAAAGGCAATATTTTACACACTGAAAAATGGGTTTTGTAAATTAAGAATAGTTAAAATATTTCAGTAATATAATATGTTCCCACGTCTCCACGTTGACAATTTAATAATAAACACTTTATTAAATATCTATACTTGGATATTATAAAATATTCCAATAGTGATACATTATAAAAAAATCTTGCTTAAGTGTGAAAAAACACCTATTAACATTGATTTTAATCTTTAGAGTTCCTTGCTAAGAATATTGTTTTTTTTTTAATTGGTTATTTATTGTTTTCACGCACCCAGTGGTCAAGGGGCGGAAAATTCCTCCACGGTTTCCTTTGCCTGTCGTAAGAGACGATTAAAAGGGGTCATTGGGGTCGCTGGCCAACTCTAAGATGTGCGACAGAACTCGTGACTTCATAGCGGACGCCCACGGTTAGGGCGTCCGTTGCAGAGAAAATCTACGCTACCTATGATGTGAGGAGCGATATTAAGAAGTGCGCCGGGTGGCACGGCGAGTCAACTAGGTGTTACTCGTTCATCCGCATCGCCTATCGTCCGTAATACATACAGCCTGGTTGCAAAATCTATGCGGTACGGACAATAATTGTCCCCGTGCGCCAGATTGGAAGGCTGGAGACGTCGACATGCACTTTATGATCTCCCCGTAGATATCGATTTAAAAAAAAGGTATTGTTTTCACCCCGTTTTTAGGAAATTGAGTTTGAATCAGATCTGGACGTTTTGAGGCCTGACAAGGCTATCCTTATAATATCCGCCATAATATCTGTGCCGCTGTACGTATGTATAATGTATATAAATTTGTATGTATGGTGTCCTACCACGAGGTCTATTTCAGTCTACTCTGCTCTATTAACCATAAGATGTTCTATAAAGTCGTTAATTCGTCGTGGGACATCACCGAATATTCGAAGTATACGGGGCCGTACTATCTCGGAAAGATGCTGCTTGATGCCGAGTTCTTGAAACGTTTGTGTGGAATTCGGACCTGATATTCCAAGCATTCCAACACCTCATCTCTAGGGAATCTACATTTTTCTTCTCCCGTAACGTCCATGTTTCAGCGCCCGGTGCCCGGACAAGCCTGATCTTTAGTGGCCTTTGTAGTAGTACGATTCCTCCATATTTTCCTGAGCTTCTCCATTGCCCCTCTAGCCATCGCCATACGTCGTTTTATCTCAATGATACAACCACCATTGTTTTTTTTAAACAGCCCAGTATAAATGTACGACTGAACCAGTCTTGGAGAAGCCCAGCGACAGTTTGTGATGTGCATTGAAATCCCCCAAGACCATTTCAGCCGACGGGAACTGCGTCCGCCCGTCATCAGCCATATGGCTGAGATACCTGAACAGCCGAGTCGTCTCATCTTCCCCGTTGTGAGACCTGTAAAGGCACACGTCGGTACGGCTCAGGCAACCAAGATTCACGTGCAAACACAAAGCGGAGAAGGAGGGGCATGCAGCTTAAACGGTGACAGTAGACGTCCAACCGAATATACATACAAGCATACCCCGGCTTTAGGCTTGAAGCTTTCTTCAAGCGAATAACCGGGGTACAGCAGGTAGGAATATTCGGCCAGACAACGAATCCGCGTCTCCATCAAGAAGAGCAAAGCAGACTAGGCCGTCTCGAGATGGTGGTGGACGGCATTAAGGTCGTTTGGAGTTCGCGGATGTTGGTGAACTCCATAGTAAACGCGATGGTGGGGCTATGCACAGCTGAAAGACCTGCTTTGTTTAATTGCGCTGTCATGAGGTTGAAGGGATGGGTTTGATGAAGAGGAATCGAGAAGCCAAAGTCCGGGCATTAAGTAGACCGAATGGGCACCGGCATGAAAGGGTCGGCATGTCGCTAAAGGTCGGCAACATCCGGTCACCAACTGGCACGACGTACCCACCCAAGATTATGTGCGACATGGTGAGGCAGCCCCTCGTGGTGGTTAGCCACGATTGAGCTCTTGTACTGTACTGTCTCTTTGGCCGGCGGGTCAACACTCCTTCCTTCGAGATCGACCAAAAATACGTACAAAATCACTATCAAATCACTAAGACGGTTTTTACGCCCTGTGGACGGTGATCGCTACCCAGACGGACACTTAATTCCTACCACCACGAACTGAGCCACTCATTTGGCACTACCCAGGGGTTACGTTTAGGAAAACTAGAGTCAAAGCCTACAGACGTGTGTGACGTTAACCCTCAAAAGTGACGCTAATATAAAGCGTGTAAAAATGCTTAACATTGTGGTAAAATGACGTTCTTTCCCGAATTCCTGTGTTGAGTGGGCGTCTGGTTGCTAAAAATGATGATGATAATTAAGATAAAAATATAGGCAAGGGGGGGGGGCGGCATTTTTCAGTTTTTGCCCCGCCTCGAAAAATACCTAGATCCGGCGCTGTTTGGCACGTGTCACGAAAACCAAAGAAGGACGTCGGCATCATATTAAGTATTTATACTTTCTCTTAGAAAGTAATTAAGTTAACTGTTTGTGGCAAAATGTGTAATAAATAAATTTATATTATATTATTATATTATATACTAGGGCTTCAGTATAACCTCACTAAGACTATGGATCCAGCCATGAAAGTGCTGGATTGATGTCGTCAAGGAAGACATAAGAAAGTTGAGCTTAAAATCGCCCAAAATGGTGAACATTTGGTACAAAAGCATATTCAGGCATCAGTTAACACATGTAGAAAGAAAAAATAAATGACAAATTGACTGCCATGAAATTCATAAATAAATCGATTGCAAGATTTGTTGCAGTTAAAACAAATTAAATTGTCCTGCTTTGAAACATAAACAAGACTGTATTAACTAATTAGATATTTTATATTAATGAGAAAATCTAAAGCATTGAAAACTTCAATGATTCGTCTGTGACACACGAATGAAGAGAAATTTATGCAAAGAACACTCTATTCGATTAATATCATCTTGAAACTTGAATAGCAATTCAGAGATGATTGAACTACTGGAAAGATTGACGGAATATAAATGAATATTATTATGATTTCATGTTTATCATTGTCTTATCTATATAATGAAAATCTTCGAACAGATCGTAATAGTTATTAGAGAATTTCATTATAGTTAATTACTTGCTTTTTTGAAATCATCTTAATATAGTATGATGCTTAAAGAAACAGAAATTTCACATTCTTACACACAACACAATAGCTGATACGTGTGCATATGTGCTTTTATCGAATCAGCAAATCTTGTAATTACACTATTATCCTCTTTTAAGACTCATTCCATGGTCACTTCGCAAACCCTACATTCCTAAATATTCAATTCTTCGATTTACCTAAATAAAGGCATCTGCATAACCTATACTTCCAAATGTATGTACAAATGTGTGAACTGTCGGTTGACCTATCTCGGCTCGATTTCTCGTTTTAGTAACGTCCAAAATACCTCATAAAATCGATGCTGACCCAAGCTACGGACAGAAGTCTAGCTACTGCCCAGATACATTTTTAAATAGGAGAAGAGTTATTAAATTCTATTAAGTTATTGCTTTGGAACTCGTAAATGGGGAAGAACTTAATGAATCGGCAGAAAAGGAATAGTTGCTTCGAAATAAATCAAATGTTTTCCTTATTCTAATCAATTATGTGCTCATTTCGGATGATAATGTGACATTTTCCTTGTTTACTATTTAAGGAACTTGTTACATTTATTTTTAAATCAGAATGAATCAATAAGCGCGGCAGTCTATTCAGTTCTGCAACAAATTCACAAATATGAAGATATAGGTTGGTAGACTGGTTTCTAAGGTACATATTTAACTCTTAAAGTTACAAGTGTATTGATAGTGTGTTCATTCGTATTTACTAAATTTAAACTATAAGCGAAAATATTGTGACAAAACCTCTTTACTTGAGAAATCTTAATAAAAACTTAAAAGGAACGTAAGGCTCTTAAAAATACAACCCGCATGAGATGAACGCAGTTCTTAGAACTTCATCCTACGGCTGGCCTAAAGCCTTTACCTTATAGAAGGTTCGTGCTCAGTAGTGGGACGTTTATGGTGTGGTAAAATATGTATATTTCCTATTATTCAGTAAAACCACTCTCAATCGTACTCTCGATTGTAGTAGAGGAGGCCCGTGCCCTGCAGTGGGATGTATAACGGCTGTACACTTTGAGAATTTCACAAAAATAATTTAAATAAGTGATAAGATAAATATAATTATATAATATATAATCAATTCTCGTCACGAGTTTGTTGCTAACATATGCGGATTGTGAGATGTTCTCATGAGATGTGGTGTGTGTGTCATTATAGGTACTCCCAAAACATGATTTACCCACGATACATAATTTAGAATTTGAATTGGAATTGAAAATTGTCTTGAAAACTGAGAATTGTCAAATTGACTCATGCAAATGCTTAGAAAATCATTTAACGATGATCGAATTTCAATTTATACTGGTGAAAGGATAGAATACATTCATCAACTGGGATTGCTCTGCTATATGGTGAATTCTTAGGATACATCATAGGAGAGCATACCTGTAGTACACTCACGTGCGTATTATTTACATTACATGTTTTTTTTATAAATACGCCACCTATGGGAATATTTTTCAAGGTTATGCAAGCTATATATTTTAATTGCACCGATACAGGTTATCATTATTTACCTGCTGTGGAAAAGGTGGAAAGACAGCTAAATGAAGGCTGCAGGGAGTTGTTGGATGCAGGCGGCTTCAGACCAATCGCTATGGACATGCCTGGGTGAGACCCAAGTTCGGCAGCGGACATCGGGTAATCTGAAATGATGTATATTTTGATACAATTATCCTAGTATCGTTGTAATATAATTTTACATACATACCTACATACATTTATTTTATTTATTTATTTGCCACATAACACTACTTTTACAGGTTAAAACCTAATACAGTAGTATCGATAATCTTATAGCTAACTACATACATATTTAAAGTTACGCCTTCTTTCCAGAAGGAGTAGGCAGAGATGCCAGGACACCTACATTTCGCCTTGTATGTTTCGATCCACGATGTGAAAGGTAAAGGCGGCCTATCGCCATATCGGACACAAATTCCTGACTCTGGACTGGCAATAAATAGAAAAATTCAATATCACTTTGCCCTTTGTAATTTTAAAGTCATATAATATGCATTAATGCAGACGACTGTACGTACATGTACGTGTGAAGGAGACTTGGCAGGGCGAGGTGTGACAATGCTGCGAGATATAGCAATTACCATTCAGGAATTGGTGCTTGTCGTGGCACTGGAATCGTTTTATTATTGCCCTTAATACTAGATACATTATGCATTCGATGAAGTACGTTTTGTATCCTTATTTCTCTATGTTATCGGAAATGTATGAAAACTAGGAGGTGTAAATTATTACTAGGAAATTCATACAATTCCGATCATGTTTAGAAAACTTTTAAAATACAGATTAAAAGATTCTGTAATACAAACATTTGTTGGGAAATGTAAAGGTATATTTCCTTGCGATTGTATGGGATTCCAAGATAATGTTAGGAAATACAAAAAAAGGAATGCTTCTGTAAACAAATAAAACGCACCAGTAAACAGAGGTTCAAAATAGCCGACGAGAACGAAATAATCGTTAGTTTAGGTTAGTATAGTAGGTATTTCCTTTTTTATTTTATAATATTTAGTATTTTACATTTCATCCACTATTATATTGTATACGAGTAATTTATTATCATATATAAATCAATATATCCATCACCTATTTGATAAGTCCTCAAGTTGCAGTTTTTTAGTGCATGAATTTTGAGTTATTTCCAATCTGTGTGTGAAGAGACATGGATTGAACAGAAAAGGCTTTTCTAATTACAGTTTCGTATTCTACATAAAATTTATATGCCTTATCTGTATCAGCGCGTATATGTCACACTGCAGGGCACGGGCCTCCTCTACAATCGAAAGTACGATTGAGAGTGGATAGGCCATATAGTCCACCACGCTGGCCTAGTGCGGGTTGGCGGACTTACATAATATAGATTTTTTTTATAAATCGCTATGGTATGCAGGTTTCCTCAAATGTTTTCCTTCACCGTTTTAGTGCGTGTTGATTGACTCTCAATACACACATAACTCCGAAAAGTCAGAGGTGTGTCCTGGGATTTGAACCCGCAACCACCGTGAACATGTTGGCAGTCGCGTCTAGTCCGTTTACCAACAGGCCACCATGCACGTGGGGTCAATATTATGAGTATAACTTTTACCACCAAAAGAGTAAAGACTATCAAGAATACTCCATGTACAGACCATACGTAACCTGTTTTAAATACTCCATCACCTCCAGGAGAAACAATTGATTAAATCTAACAGGTTGAGAGTGGCTCACGATAATACTTTCAACTTTTATCTGAAGCGTTAGTTCTAACAAATACTTTGTGTTTAATTGGTTCGCTGTGCTAGTTCCGAACATCGGGCTATCAGCCACTGTTCATTGGCAGGCTGCCTTAAATAAAACGGGCTTTGTACGGGTTCGGTCATAACCAAGACCCTGCCAGGTCGTTAAGCTCTGCGCTGAAATGGGAAAGTGAAGGGAGGGTTCATTATAAATAGTCCAGCGATATTGTGCCCGGCGTGCACGAGTTATAGACGCCGTGTTTATTATTGCATTCTGTCTTTGAGAAGTCCTTGGGTTCGTGTCTTGTGTAAGTTAGAGAAGTTAGGTTATTTTGGAATTTGAATAGTGTGTGTTGATTTGTCTTATGTTTTAAACAAGTACAAATTGTGTTGTCGATAGTATAATGTTTGTTGTATACTGAAATATACATTTTATTTTATTTTATTTGGGTGGCTCACAGCTATCAATAGCAAACAAACATATATTATACAAATTGTACACAAAAGATAGCCAATTACGAGCTACCGCAGATAGGTAAAGTAAAAGGTACATAGATGCATCATTTGAAGAGGATGTATAGATTTTTCTGGATATTAAGTTACCGATGACAGAATAAATACGATCACAATGCCCAATTAAATGAATGCCTTATTCCATTATGTTTAGGTTTGAATTTAACACCAGATATAATATTTTTAGTGTAATAGTTCCATGAGATATAAAATCGTAGAGAGATATACCTTTTTCTGTTTACGTAACAACTTGAAGGACGCTAGTGACGAGACTAAAATTTCTAAAATTTACCAACATAATATGAGTATAATATTTCAGTTTCCAGAATTTGCAATTTAATATTGACATTTTTACACCACTCGTTTAGCTTAAATTAATGTAGAATAAAATCCAACCTTTCAGGCATAATATAATTATTCTATCAATACTATTTTCAAATATCGTGTCCTACGAATTAATTATTTAAACATAGTTGTGCGGAGTAAGTTTCCATATCATTTGTTACGCTAATCACATCTGGTTGCGCCAAGTCTGATGGATTATACACTACCACATGTAGACAAGAGAAGGGCTCCATAACTTGTAAATTATTTGGAAACTTTGTAGGTTACGTAGGTATGGACTTATAACACGTATGTAATGTCCCCAGTATCATATTGTCTAGTGACATTTGTCGTGAATTAGTTTTGGATTTCTTGTGTCAGAATTCGATTTTTTTTTATATTATAGGGGGCAAACAAGCATGCGGTTCACCTGATGGTAAGTCCGGGAATGATGCCGCTGGCAACTGGTTCCACAGATTTGTATATGTTTTCAATTATTAAAGGTATTGAAATACGAACCTTTGCAATCGTGAGCTCAATTCTATTGCGGATTGATAGACTTCAAATGCCCGTAGAAATTTTAAAATTCCCGTAGAAAAATCTGTTTGCAGCTTTCCTCCTGACATTTTCCTTTATGGGTAAATATTGACTGGCGATAGAAAAACATTTGCCACATTTCATTACAATAATGGTAGTCATATACATTTGTAGCTTAAAAATTATGTTGCAATACAGTTTTGTACGATGTATTTCGATTTTACAAACTCATGTCCACATTCAACTAATAAAATCAGTATAAGAAAAGTAAAAGCTAATACATTTTAATTATTTTTTCCTGTACCATCAGGCTAGGATCACTATTCAATTGGGAATCCGGTCACGGAGCGCAAAAGGTCGTGTTTCCACGTCCATTCACTTACGATTTTCACTGCGTCATCACTCCATTGAAATAATAAAATTACCTTAGTCCGGAGGTTTCCAACACGTAGCATCGTTGCGTTTTAGTGAGGAGTTTCAAATTGGTGATTATGGTTATGTCACCCAGATATTAAAGGAGTTAGAGCTAGCTGGGTATGCAAATTCAATGTGTGTTGGTGAGACTTGGAAGAACTTTGAAATATTATATATATATTAGATCATATTTTCTTAATATTATTGGTCTATCCAAAATGTATACTGCTAGTTTTTTTTCTTAATATATGAAAAATTTTTTACTTCTTTGTGTCTCGTAAATCGTTTTTTCAATTGAAATAAAATAGAAATACTAATTTAACCTCATGATAAATTCTTATAATCAGCATTCAATATCGGACCTTCGCCGAAAAAATACTTTTATTTATAATGTTGGGACATATTTTCGTCTTCTTTTTGAATTAATATAATCTAAAAATTGAGGAACTTACGAAAAAAATACTAACAGTAATAATAATTTATTTTTTTAATACTTTAACTGAAGCATACCATTTTTCCAAACAACATTTCTATTCGAAAACCAACATTCTAAAATATACCTTTATTGTAAACACAGCACGTAGGTTCTCGAAAAAAATTACATACTAGCTAACGTAAAATGCGGGTAGGTAGCGCGACTGTAAAACATCTGAAATGTACGAACATTGCTTAGTTTCGGTTATGGGCGCAACAGTGATTGATGATGTGCTGTGTTGTGTAAAAACAAAGCTAGGGTAATGTGGGTATTACCAATGGACACGATATTATGATTGATCCGTATCAAAGTGCCGTGTTCTGTTCTGTTCAGTAATGTGCTGATATATTTCCAGATTTGAATTGTGTGAGTATTGTTTTTCTTCTATTTACCTACCCAAAAGGATAAAATGAAAGATACATCATGACAGGAATATAGTCAAAATGGAATGTAGAAACGGAAAATTTTCTATGGCATGTAAAGTCCGCCAAACCGCACTTGGTCAGGGTGGTGGTTTATATGTTATGGGCCAAGTGATTAATCGGGCATTATTCATAATGCCCGGGCAATATGAATAATGCACAATAAGAGCGGGCAATGTGATTATAACCAATCAATTTATCACATTGCCCGGGCGTTATGTATAATGCCAAGTGCCTATTGGGCAGAGTGATGTAAAGCGAATCAAAATCAAAACAATGAGCCGAAATGGTAGAATTTAGAATAGGGCAGCACGAGAGGGTGGGTTGGGAGGAGTGGAGGGGGAGTGTCGCAACTCCCCTGATACCACTCCCATGCAAAGGTAACGCACTATTCCTGAGAAATATCTATTATAGCAACCTAACCCTTAAAACACTTGTAGTCAATACAAATTAGCTTCTGCATCGTCTCCGGCGCTACGGGAAGTTCAGCCCCTTCGGGGGCTGCTCTCCCTCTGCGCCTCCGGCTTTTTATATATACTCTAGGGTCGGTAGCCAAAAGACTACGTGAAGTCGGGGTGTCCCGAGTCGGTTTTGGGGCACAGTCGACCTAACTGATCCATAAAGTGGGTACACTAATTTTCTTCTGAAGATAATGTTTCGGACGTTAAAAAACAACTAAACATAAGCAGATCAATTCAACCTTTCTAATTTATGGGTCTATCGTAGATGCGACAATGCGGCAGCGCACCACGTAAAAAATCACCTATTAATCACATTGCCCGATCATCATGTTGCCATATTCATAATGCCCGGGCAATGTGATAAATAGGTGAGTTAAGATTGTAATTAATAGCCGCGTACTGACTAGCCGCGCAGCCTCGCGCGGCAGCCTCAGACGTTTGCTGCGGGACGGTTGCCTCGCGAGGCAGCCTCGATGTGTACATTTTTTAGATCAAGGCAGCTTCGCGCGGCATGGCCGAGCCAGTTTTGCTCAAGAGGAGTTTTGAGGCAGTACGTTCGGAAAGCTACCGCCACCACCGCCATTTAAATAATTTTACGGCTTGTAAAGTAAAGAAAACGGGAACCTAAACGTTTTTGGATGAAAATATTATACCAAAACAGATTAGATTTTTTTCTTCAAGTCATCTATTGGAAAGTTCATTTTCTAACTTATTCTCCATGCATCTTCTCTTAATCCTCTATTAGTATAATCGGGACATTGCGCATCCCAAAGTCTTCTATATTCACCGTATAGTTGTATTAATTTAAGACACTGTTCTTTATCCATGGCGCTAAACTGCGACTAACAAGCGAGGTGAAACACAACCGTCTTGATTGGGCGTGGCAAACGTACCGAGGCGCCTTTGAGCATGGACAAAAAACCGACAACGCTCGGCTCGGGCCGCGGCACGCTCGGGCGAGGCGGCGCGGCGCGGCGTGTGCGTTGGCTCGGGCGAGGCACGTCCCGACTAGCCGAGCATTTGCTTCGCGCGGCAGGCCTCGCGAGGCTGCTCGGTCAGTCAGTACGCGGCTAATCACTTGGCCCGATATGGCTCGGCAATATTCATACTGCCCGGACATTATGAATACTGCCCGCATTAATTACTTGGCCCTTAACATATAAACTAAACACTGTCAATCGTACATTTGATTGTTGCAAGGCCCTGTAGTGTGACGTATATGGGCTCATACAGTACAGTACTTAAAGTTTTGTCATCTTGATTGATAGCACATTTTTCATTAATTCAGGTTATTTACAAAAATAAGTTAATGCAGAAATAGATGTTTTTCAGACGAAAATTATTATGTGAAATGATGAATGCCACTTGTTAGTCACAGAAGTAAAGTATAATTTATTTTGACGGTATAGGGTTTGCTTATTCGGGGCTGCGCTTTTCCTTTTTTTTTTTTTTTTTTTTTTAACGAGAGTTAAGCTCCTTTAGCCTTCCTTCCGAGGGAGATCGGAAGGGGCGTGTCGGGGTCTCCGGCCTTCCAGCCTGTTATCAGGCTGGGTCCCTACCGAGATCTAAAAAGATCTTTTGCCGGCATACCGACTAAAACCTCTCGGTGGCCATCACGCGCGTTATGGGTGACAGGCGATGTGGACAGGCGAATGGCGCCCATTTAACTCGCCGTGTCACCCGGCGCACTGCCAAATATGGCTCCTCACATGTTGGGAGGGCGCAGATGCCCCCTCTTTCCCTACTTCGGACGCCCATGGTGAGATGGGCGTCCGCGAAAGACACGAGGCCACACGTTCTGCCGCCCATCTCGGGGTCACTCCCGACGTGAGCAGACAGCCCCCGCTGTGTGCTTAGCGACCCCGATGACCCCTTTTAGTCGCCTCTTACGACAGGCAGGGGATACCGTGGTAGAATTCTGGCGCCCCTTGACCACAGGGCGGGGCGCCGGGTCAGCCATTGTCATTCACCCGGCGCCTCCTTCTCGGTTGGCGGCGGCGGGTGGGATCGTTCCGCTCACGATCCCGCCCCGCGCTCTCCTTCTGTGAGATGATGATCTCACAGAAGGTAAGCATGGCCTGCCATGACCTCCTACTCTCAACCATGGAAGGAATCACGGCTGAGAGTGAGAGGTCCTCTCCGATGACTGCTCGGAGAGCTGCGCGCTCCTCTTCCCAAGCTGAACACTCCGAGAGAGTGTGCTGGGCTGTGTCTTCCGGGCAGTTGTCACAATGGTGACACACGGCGGACTCTTCCCTTCTTGCCACCCGCCACAGGTATCTGCCGAAACAGCCATGCCCCGACAAAACCTGTGTCAGGCGGAACGTCATCTCGCCGTGGCGCCTGCCCAGCCACTGGTCTAGGACAGGACGCACTGCCGCGATGGTCCAAACACCAGCACTGGGATCGTTCAGCCTGGTGCGCCACTCCTCCACTGCAGCCGTGCGGAAGGAGGCCCGAACGGCCTCGACTTCTCTAAAGGCTGGTAGCTCCCCACGACGGGACGCCTCCTCCCGCCAGTGGTAGGCTGACGAGAGGGCTCTGGCGTCAATGTCCCAGGGAAGGAAACCAGCCAGTACGCAGGCCGCCTCATGGGAAATCGTGCGATAGCCCCTGACCATTCGCTGCGCCACCGCTCGCTGCGCTGGACGCAGGAGGAAAACACAGCGCCTGTCCAGGGACTCGGCCCAAACGGGGCAACCGTAAAGTGCCATGGATCGCACGACTCCCGCGTACAATCTTCGGCAGGGGATGCCGGGACCTTCGAGGTTGGGCAGCAGGCTTGACAACGCGCCTGCCGCCCGAACCAGCTTCGGCTTTAGCTGGGTGAAGTGGGCGCGGAAGTTCCACCGGCTGTCCAGCACGACTCCCAAGTACTTCATCGTGGAGCCGATGGAAATAGCCACGCCCTCAATCGCCAATTGGGCCCCTGCCGGTGGCCCCTTCCGAGGTCTGTGGAAGCAGATGGCCTCGGACTTATGGAGGGCCACGGCCAGGCCCAGTCGCCTTATCCTCCTCACCACGTTGCTTGTTCCCAACGCGGCGAGTGAGGCAGCCTCCTCGAAGGTACCGCCACACGCGGTGACCAGCGTGTCATCGGCGTAGCAGATGACGTCGACACCCCGGAGATTGGCACCACGGAGCACCCAGTCGTAGCCGATATTCCACAGGAGAGGTCCGAGAACTGACCCCTGCGGAACGCCGCACGACATGGCTCTACGGTGCCACCCGTCCGCGCCCGGGTACACTACGTATCTGTCGGACAGATACGAGTGCACCAGGACTGCGCTTTTCCTGTGCCAACATAAAGGGAGAATGCCTACAAACAGTATCGGTAAAACAATATTGTTACAATACAGATACTGCACCCCCGATGCACCACCTACTTACAGTAGCCCTACGGGCGAATCTTCTATTGACGTCACACTTTCTAGTGGGGACGTTCGTATTGATAGGTGGCGCGTCCTGCCGGACGCGTCATGTAGTGATCATCGCCTGATTGTGTACGAGTTCGTGCCTAGATTGACACAGGGTCCTGTCGACAATAATTCAAATTTTAGGTATAAATCAAAGGGTGCTGACTGGAATTGGTTTAGCACGTTATTTGCTCAGCATGCCAAAGACTTCGCTTGCGATGATTTATCAGCTGAATCTTGTGCCGAGATTATGTCGGACACGTTTACGTATTGTGCTGACGTCACCATCGGTCGGGGTCCCATTGTGAGTACTCGTAGATGTGATTGGTGGAGTGTGTCCCTAGTCCATCTGCGTAGAACATTTCGCAGGGCGCGTAGGCGGTTTAACAGACTTAAAAAACGCTGCGTTACTGATGAAGCATTTACATCTGCTTTTAATGCACTAAGAGTTGCCAGGTCACATTATAGAGCCGCCGTCCAAAAATCTAAGGGTAACTTATTGCGAAAAATTGTAGCCCGGTTGGAAAAAGAGGGTCCGTGGTCTCCCCTATACCATGAATTTAAAGCAAATAAGTCAATCGACTTAGCCTACATAGATAACTTAAAAATCAACAATAGTTATACAACTGGTATTGAGGAGACAACGGAAGCTCTGTTAAACTCGTTAATACCTGACGATTCGGTTGAAAATGACACAGTATATCATAATCACATTAGGTCGTGGGCAGCTGAATTGCCAAATTCTCCAATTTCGAGTCTTCCAACGTTTGACGAATTTATTAACATTGTTAGATCATTGCCTATTAATAAAGCCTCCGGCGAGGAAAAAATATCTTATAGAATGATTAAAGAAGCGTGTAAATCTGCCGGTGATGCCGTATTAGCCGTTTTTAATCGATGTATTGTTGAGGGTGTATTTCCGCGCGTATGGCGTTTTGGTTTTATACGAATAATACCTAATGGAGGGGATAAATCCCCTCAAGATCCTAAATCATACAGACCCATTACGCTCTTGCCGTCATTAGGAAAACTCCTCGAACGCCTTATTGTTCCTCGACTGTTACCGGGAGGTCCAACTTTCCACGAGAAGCAGTTCGGGTTTACTATCGGTAAATCGACCGTAGACGCGGCGATATCGGTCCGTAGGGCGGTGAGCACATCTGAACACAAGTATGTACTTGGTATCTTTCTTAACATTTCCGGTGCATTCGATAATGCCTGGTGGCCAATGCTGCTTCTTAAATTGAAAATACGAGGTTGATTTAGGAATATTTATTCGCTTATTTACTCGTATTTCTTGCATGGAACAACTAAATTAAAACTTGGCCACCATGCCGTGTCGAAGCCACTTACAATGGGCTGCCCACAGGGCTCGGTTCTAGGTCCATATTTGTGGAATTTTGGCTTTGACGACTTCTTGTCTATTCCCTTACCATTAGGATGCTCACTAACGGGCTATGCTGACGATGGACTCTTACTTATACAGTCTAATAGTAGGTCGGGACTAGAAAGTATGGCTGAGACGTGTTTAAAATTAATATCTGAATGGGGTGACCGAAATCGCTTAAAGTTTGCACCACAAAAAACGTTCCAATTGCTTCTTAAAGGGATCTTAAAATCGCCACCACGTATCAAGTTTAATAATACAACTTCAAGCGAAGGGAATCTTTTTGTTATCTTGGCTTATTTTTGGAAAGGAATTTTTCTTTTCTTGAGCATATTAAGAACGTCGGGGAAAAATCGAAAATGAACTTTTTCGCTTTGACAAGAATATCGACATCAACGTGGGGATTATCTTTTAATACATTAAAAATCATCTATGGAGCAACTTACTTAGGGTGTATATGTTATGGATCCCCCGTATGGGCTGATAGGGCTACTATCGGTGCTGTGCGAAGAAAACTGCTCCAGAGCCAACGTTTGGCGTTGATATTCTTGTGTAAGGCATATAGAACTGTTAGTACCGAAGCATTGCCTGTCCTGGCGGGTGTACTTCCAGTCGATCTGGAGGTGCAACGTCGCGCCGCCATGTATTACTCTACTAGGGAGAATATGGATAAAAGATTTTTAACTCCACGTGAACTTTTAAAAGTTGACAGATTATTTAAACCGCTTTCAGTAGTATATAGCGAACTATTAGATGAATGGCAAAATAGATGGGAGGTATCTTTGAAGGGACGTCATTTATATCAATATTTTCCTTGCGTGCGTGATTGTTTGACAAAGACTTGGCTAGATGTCGATTATTGCATATCACAGTTCCTTACGGGCCATGGTAACTTTAAGTCTAAACTGTACTCTTTTAAGCTCGTTGATTCGCCTGCATGCCCATGTTCAACACCTAATTGCGAGTATGAACAGTCCGCGCATCATATACTTTGGGAGTGTAGTATTTGGCAAAATGAGCGTAAAATCATGTTTGATAATATGCAGATATCATCCGGAGTCGTATACTACATGGACCTAGTGGAGACTAGGACGAATTTCCGTGCTTTCCGGCGTTTTTGCCATACCTATTACTGGAATCAAGTATAACAGCTCACACAATATTTCCCATTTAAATGTAATAATGAATTCCGTGGTGCTTTACAGCTGGCTTCTCCGGCTGTAAAAGTCTTTTTGGGAGGTTATTTACCTCTTTAGTTCAATGTTTTGTCACCCGCTTTGCACGGAGGGAAGTGGACATTATTTATTTCCAACTCCTCCTATTAATTTAACTTTCTGATTAATTTCGTTGCGGGTTAAAGACAAGTTAGACATTCCCGGAGACTCGCTGAGCTTCAATGCTCGGTGTCATTACATTGCGTGCCACTGTTGATCCTGGCTTACAGGAGTTGCAGTGGTGGGTGTGAGGGCGGGACAGTCTCAATACAGATACTGCTTAAAATTTATTATAGCATTTTTAATGGTTTGTCCTTAAACGTTCTTATCCCGGGCGACAGATTTTTATATAATAAAGTAATCACATATCACATTTTATATTCTGCTCACAGAGCCAAAGAAAAAACAATATTATTGAGTTTCAAGTTCATTTCTCCAAGAACTTCACAAAAAAACTAGGTTTCATCACGGTACAAAAATCTTCGCATCAATAGTAAGTTTCATAGTAGAAATTCTCTATTATAAAATTCCATTTTACAATATGGTTGAATCAGATTAGTTACATATTTTTCAAGTGATATTTATACGCCCTCAACTCCATAAGATTTATAGTTTGTTTATATCATACACCAGCAAATTCAATAATCGTTTCATCGTAATAATTTTAATGCGCAAATAAATAGAAGTTTCGGTGTGAGCCTGTCATTCAGTCCTAATCGAGTTTCAAGTATGAAAGTTGGGCTGGTGTCACATTCTAAGGATAAATTCCCGCTTATTCCAAGTATTATTGACAATGATGAATGGTTATATGGCGGAGTTAACCCCGAGTTAACTTGTAAGACAGCTTATGAAACACGATGTACGATTACATTTCCATATCTAAGGAATTTCTTGAAATAATATTATTCAAGTGAAAAATATTTTTGATTGATTATTGTTATGTGTTAATAAGCAAAATTCGTTTTGATTCGTGTTACCTATTAAATATGTTGTATGCTGTTATTAGCAAATTACTAGTCAAATAAAAAGTGAAAGTTAGGATTTAAAAAATAATTATAAGTGTAATCAATTTTAAAATTGATGTATCGACATCGAATTTCCGATAGTATTACAATATTAAAAAGATGAACACTTCAATTCGACTTCGACAGCCTCCGTGGCGCAGTTGGTTAGACGCCGCCTGTGAAACGAGAGGCCGCGGGTTCGATCCCCGCACCGAGAGAAATGTTTGTGCGGCCCACAAATATTTCTTCCGGGTCTGGGTGTTTGTGAGACCGAAAAGTCTCTCGACGTTCCTGATACCCACGACACAAGACTCGATCTTAGTGTGGGGTCAGGACTATGTATGTGACTGTTGGGTGTTATTTATTATTTTATTTATTAATTAATAATCGAATATTTTATAATAGTTAAGTGATTAACTTACCAAAATAACTATTTCAACTAAAAATAAATAAACAAAAGTTAATTTATCAAACAATGTTCCATGCGATTCGAAGCAAAGACCCTTTCAGGTGATCGTTGCAACCCCCCCCTCTCCCCTCTCTCCATCTCCCCCGTCCGTGCCGCCGAGGCGTTCTCACCTGGCACGGACAAAAGAAACAGAGCATACTGCCATGCACTGTCTACTCCGAAACGCAAAGATTTTCGTATTAATTCACAAGTTGGTAGGGGTTTTTGGGTGTATGAAAACTTTTGTGATAATATTCCGGCGATGTTATCGATAATATTTCTATTTTTGACACGATCGGTTTGTGGAAAATTGTTCAAGAATGTACTTTTTTATAAGAACCCGTTTGATGTTAAGTGTAGACCAGTCTACATGGACAATCTATCGACGATAGCATAGACTATAGACAATTAAATCTCGTAGCATCGAAATATTGATGATTTATATAGATTGAAACCTTAAGGCATTATACCTGTATGTGTAGGTCATTAAGACAATCACTAAAATATACTCGAATAATGTTATAAAAAAGGGGGAGACGATATACATCTACCCCTTTATAAATATAAACGCAAATCAACCACAAATACCTAAATGAGTAAAATCATGTTAAGATGAGATAAAACGTATATTAAGTTATGCTATTGATGATTTTTTTTCTTCATTTTAACTAATATTGCTACTTCACAGAAAATAAGTGAATTTATTCACTTGAATATTACATCAAACGCTCAGCTGACAGATATCCGCCAATTTTCTGCGTAAAATTTGTCTAACAAAGGTCTCGGCCATTTTAAAATTAATGAGCTGTTCAATAGCTGGTTACTGATTTCTGACGTCTATGAATAATATTTTTGATTCACCTCATATTAACGGCATTTGAAAACTGCGAAGCCCTTATGAATTACGTCGATAATCTATGGCATTAAGTGCGAGAACAGTCGCTATTTTATATATTTCTCAAATACAGTTAAGAATCGTGCATGTACATACATACATACGTATATTGAACAATCGAAAAAAAAAAAACCAGTACCTCCTAGTTTCCGTGAGGGAATTCTAGTTTCAACGAAAACTAGCTCAGTGTAGTGCAAACTAGTTTTAACTAGTGAAAACGAAAAATGGAAACAATTTTCTGTGCAACATTTAATTTTGCAGCAATATGTAGGTAAGAGCTGAAACAAAACTATAAACGCAAAGCTTAGATTCTAAATGAGAATTAATTAAAATTAAAGATAGTGTAATACTGTTTGTATTACAAATTATTTTATTACTTTTGTGCTTTTAGTTACTATACCTAAACCTCTTTATGTAAGTACGGATAGCTCTCATTTATATCTATAAACTTCATTAGACGCCATTCATCAATTAGTACGACTGACAGACAGTGAATTTCCGGGATTAATTCCTGGGTTAAGAACAACATATAGGTATATATTTTTACTTAAACTCATATAAGGGATCACACTCATTCTTTAAATGTAGACATAAATTTTCTCACAACTTTCTCAAAGGTTTTAAGGCTATTTTGAATTTTTTATGTAATCAACTATGTAATTAGTTATCAAAGGACAATTTATTACATCTATTTATTTTCTGTATATGTATCAGCCTATATACGACCTGCTGCAGGGCCCGGGCTTCTTCTACAGTTGAGAGTGGTTAGGCTATATAGACCACCACGCAGGCCTAGTGCGGGATGGACGATTTACTTTCCATAGATTTATAAAAATTTTATAATGTATTATTCCAGTAATCTATATTACATTACAGAATAAAACAGAATACTAAATTAGATTTAATATTGTGACTTGTGATGCTTATCGAGTGAGTAATATATTGGAGTTAATACCTATGTATTTTTATTATGAATTTTTTTTTATTGCTGTTACTGACGAGACTTGCATGCCGTTCGCCTGATGGTAAGCGATGCGACCGATCATGAACAGTAGCAAAACCAAACAACACCTTGAATTACAAAGCAATGCTTGACATTCCACTGCGCTCGCCATCCCGAGACATATAGATGTTTAATCTCAATATGTCCAGTAGTTACTCTGGCTACAATATCCTTCAATCCGAAACACAACAGTGCATTTAAACTGCTGTTTGACGGGAGAAATAGACATTGCGGTGGTACCCACCCAGGCAGCCTCTCACATATGAGAGACCTACCACCAGTAAAATATATTGTGCTCATTCCCCTGATGTATAGAGTTATATCACTAAATGTTAGAATCATACAATTTAAGACGAATTGATGATTCAAAGGGCACTTACCTCCAATTTTACAAAGTACCGGTGTATAAATAGTAAATTTTTCGTTAGTTTTAATGGTGAAACTGTATTAGGAACGGAAATGTTGTCGAATATAGAATTGTAGTAGTGTAGATTGTATAATTAGATTTATTGTTTATTTTTTCTCTATGTGAGAAATATGTCATAAGAGATAAAATGACATTGACTACACTCCAATCTCACTCCCTTAAACATCAGCAAAATCGTCATTTCTTAGAAGAAAGAGAGTCTTCCGAGACTGTCCTATTCCCACAGTGGACCAAAGTAACTTCTTATGTATCAGCCCATATACGTCCCACTGCAGGGCACGGGAATCCTCTACAATCGAGAGTACGATTGAGAGTGGTTAGGCCATATAGTCCACCGCGCTGGCCTGGTGCGGGTTGGCGGACTTACATAACATAGAAATTTTATAAATCGCTATGGTATGCAGGTTTCTTTCACGATGTTTTCCTTCACGGTTTTAGTGCGTGGTGATTGACTATCAATACACACATGACTCCAATAAGTCAGAGGTGTGCCCTGGGATTGGAACCCGTGACCACCGTGAGCATGTTGGCAGTCCCGTCTAGTCCGTTTACCAACAGGCCACCACGCACTAGTAACTTCAATATGGCTCTAAAATTTAATTGTAATTGTATCTATATCTATTACAGCCTTTATATGTCCTAGTGTAGAGCACGGGTTACCTCTTAGGGGTACAATTGAGAGGGGTCAGGCCATGTAGTTCATAATTATCATTACCTGGGTATCGTCTGGTACCGCCAATGACATTTAACTGCATTTGTGTCAGCATCAGCCCTTACATGTCCTACTGCAGAACCCGGGCCACCTCTTAAGAGTAGGATTGAAAGAGACTACCTGCAAATAGTCTGGTTCCACCAAGACACTTGACAACATTTGTGTCTGCATCCGTATCAGCCCTTATACATCTCACTGCAGAGCACGGGCCACCTCTCAGAAGTACTATTGAGAAGGGTTAGACCATATTGTTCATAAATATCTCTCATCACTACCTGGGAATCGTCTGGTACCACCAATGAACAGTATGCAATGAATAGCATTGTCAATATATTATGTGCTTAATAGAATGAAGCACTAGAGCATAATAGTAGTGCGGGCTCATACATATTATGATTAATGTTGCGTCGAGCGTTGTTCGAGCAAATGTTCCGATTTCAATGCGATACGCAAATGAATTCTCAGCATACCTGATAACAAGAATTAGGTGTGCCATGAAATAGGTATTTATTTAATTATAACTTGGCTTAGAGTATATATATATACAACATGTAACAGATTTAAATGTAAAAGCGGAAAGTAGTACGTTCAGAATCAGCTACTGAACCGATATCAACATTTTTTTCGGTAGGTATTTTTTTTCAAAATAATTAGTTAAGACCAAGTAAATTACAGACACTCCTTCGTTTAGTACTCCGAACAAACGAAATTGAAACGTAACTCCAGCACATAAGATCATTTTTAAATGAATCACTAAACGAATACTCTAATAAACTAAATAATGAACAAAAATGAACTTTATTTCGATAGTCATAAAGTTTATTTGAGCAATCTATCATTAATCAAACGCACACAACGATAGGCCTCAATAAACGTAATAAGCTACCAAAATAAATAACTATCATATTCTCTTTTCCGCACATTTAACTACAACTAGATAGAGCAGGATGCAGCTATTGTTTAATGCAATTTGATCCATCCGACAAACGATGGCGCGCGCGGCGGTATAGGGATGCGCCGCGAAAAAAATTACTCCCGGTATTTGCAAGGCCGGGCGATCCAAATCCCGCGCAATACATGCACTTAAATGAAACAAATTAAATGTAACAAAATCAATATGAAAAGAAACAACAAATAGGTATTTCTATGAAAAATAATTTCGGGGAACGTTAAAATGGTGATTAAATTCGGTTTGTAATTTTGCTACAATGTATGCGGAATCCCGGTGTGTCAGATATCCCGTTATTGCAATCCCTAAATGGGCACCGAATATGTGAAAAAAATCTAGTCGTGCACCGCAGTTATCTGTGTCTACTTGTGTTTAAGTGTTAAGTAGATATTTCGATAACTTTCGCGCGCGATGTCTTATCGGTATTCGAATATTCAAATACACTGAAATGGTGAGAACTTTGGCACTGTGTGGTGATAATGTATCATTGGCATGTCTGACGGTATCTCGATGCTGAGTTCGGAGAGCGCTGGATAGGTCGCGGCGAACCTGTGCAATGGCCTCCTAGGTCACCTGACCTGACTTGACGTCTCTTGACTTTTTTTGTGGGGACGTAATAAATCTCTGGTATACTTCAGTGAAAGTACTAATGTGGAGGATCCAGGATGAGGAGGGTAATGTGGAGCAAATTCCTAAAAGTGAAGAGTGACACTGAAGTTTTACATAAATTACGTGAACAATTACGCAAATGTGCATCAAAGTGTATCAAGGTGGTGGACATGTCGAACATATTTTAAAAAGAAATCGCCTCATGAGTGCCATGTAACACGTAAGTTAATTTTGTTGTATTTTTTTGTGTTGTGATTAGGTTGTGATTCCCAATCTAGTATTCGTTGTTAGATATTGCGTTATCTTATTATCTTATTCAATAATAATGCAAAATAAATGACGCCCGTATCCTGCCCGCCTGTAGGAACTAAGTTTAGGGGAAGTGAAATTAATAATATTTTATAGCCGATTCATGCAAAATATTGTCTTATGTTGGGTTCGTACGCATTATATCTAGTAAGTAAAATATTTAGATTTTATAGTTAAAACACAAATGTTATGCTTACAGATTAAATAAATAATAATTTGTTTACCAAACCACCCAGTAATCAGTTACGTACGTAATTTGTAATTTGTATTTCGTATATTGTCAGCTGTTTCTGCCGGCGCGGCGCAGCGGTCGGCGACCGGCGTTAGGTACTCGTGTGAATGTGTCTTGTGTACATGTGTGCGTGTCCGGCGAGCGTGTGTAGTAGTACACTCTTATTTGTAACTCGTAAGGTGACCATGTTAAGTGCCTACATTTGGTATAACTAATTTCATAAATAAAAGATTTTGTAATTATGATAGTACGATTTCAAAGCATAAACTATGATTGCAATAATATTTTAAAGTTGGGGTGTCTGAGGTTGTGAATTAATCCTGTTACACGTTGTATATATAGAGGGAGCGCTGGTACTTCAAAAACGTAGATAAAAATGGTGGTGTCGGGCCACCTTTTTCTGCCCTCCTATTGGCTAATATTTGAACAGGTTGTGCAACATACATAAATTACATGGAAAAAAAAATAAAAAAAAAATAGTTTAAATCTATTTAATTTCACTCAAACTCGTTTTAAAAGGATAATAGCTAAATATAATTTCGGCCATCAAAGGAGTTTATAGCAATTAATTGCTGAATAATTAATTCAATTTTTACTAATATAGGTGCGCTACCAAAATTACGAACAAGAAAAAATCTACGTTTTTTAAAACGCGAATGTATGACAGCGCTCCCTCTATGTATAAATACTTTTTTATTTTTATTTTTACTGCAATGAATGGCGAGACGAGCATGCCGTTCGCCTGATGGTAAGCGATACGACCGCTCATAAACAGTAGCAACATTCCACTGCGCTCGCCATCCTGAGACATAAGATGTTAAGTCTCAATATGTCCAGTAGTTGCTCTGGCTACAATGTATCCTTCAATCCGAAACACAACAGTGTATTTAAGCAGTGTTGTTTGACGGGAGAAATAGACATTGCGGTGGTACCTACCCAGATGGCCTCGCACATATGAGAGACCTACCACCAGTAAATACTCTAAGTAACTGGGTTTGTTTATGATATTTTCAGAATTGAGATTAAAATGGATTTACAATTATTATATTTAAGTATTTTGTGTTAGATTTTGTATTTATTTTTGTATATATTCGAAAAATAAAACAGAGCCTGTTATTCATATCAGCTAAATTTCCCACTGTTCTATCTCGTAAAGAAATACCGATTATAACTTGAACCCTACCCTCTTTGACCTATGGGTGTGACGTTGTGGGAATGTCACCTTTTATATTTGCGATCTATAGTTCAATAGTCGACATAAATCCTATTGTCTATGCCAATCAACGCCTCCGTTGCGCTGATTGGTCGATTCATTTACTGACTGACATCTGTCAAATTTGACGTACGAACTGTCATCGGTGCTCGCTTAAATACGCGTGTAACGGCGCTCGCGTCCTTTTCCCTAACCTGAAAGCCGCGTGCTACCACGCGTCTTTCCGAACCCGCTGGGGTGAGTGTTCAGTGTTCTATTTGCTAACCGCTTTTTACTGCTTGTTTGTCAGTGTATTCTGTCTGCCGGGCTTGTGAGCTACCACGAGTCGCTGGCACGGAATGCAAACCTAGTTTGCATTCCGATCTCTTGGATACTGATTCCAGGTTCTTCTTCTTCTTCTTCGTTCTTCTTCTTCGTTCTTGGCGTACTTGGCGTTTTTTCGCTAACTCCGTGCCTACTGCCCGCTTTGCTCCGCACCGCTTCCTGCCGGACTGCATCCGAGCCTGCGCCTGCCGCTGACCTGCGCACCGTGCCCGGCCACGTGGCAGCTGACTTCGCCGGCGAGCTGTCGCCGGGTTCCGCCACGTGCCGAAGACCCGGATCAGTGTCCAGTGAAGGCCAGTGACTCCTGTTGCATACCACCAGCAACAGTGCCGGGTGTAAATAGTGATGCGAAATTATTAAAGCCCGAACCACGTAATTACCCTGAGTTCTCATTTAACTACCTACCCCTACCTGCGGGCGGCCTAACCCGCCGCATGGGATCCATTAGAAAGCCATGTCTCTGCCATGATCTAAACTCCAACTAAAATTAGATTCTAAACGTAAATTATTCAAAAACAGCAGTCCAGAACAAATAAACTACATATAAACACAACTATTTAACCAAATCAAAAACCATGCCCATAAAACAACGAGCCGGCGAAGTAAAATTTTCATTAGCCGAGTATGCAGCGAGGAAGGTAACAAAACCGTCGGTCGTCTGGTTGCATTTAAAAAGATGTGCGAGGCAAGATCGCCACTTGACTGGAGTCGTAACGCATGCGCGTCAGCCTCCGCCACATTCCAATTTCATTTTCCACTAATTTTTTTCGTAGGTGTTAACGAACTCCTTTAGAACTAAGATTTTAATTGCTGTATACATTTTAATTGAACTGAGGCTTTGGGTTTCTAGATATGTGGTGACTGTACGGTTATTTTGAGTATATATTAGTATTACAATGGGTTGACTTTGTGTCGATGTTTAGTGAAAAGTTAATAAAATTCGTAGAGTAATAACCATAATATATTCGTCGTATAGCACGGTTCGGATTGTTTCAGTGCCTTACACAATAAATATGTGTACTATTGGTCTTAAATATGTAGATCTGATATAGTTTTCACCAAGATTATTTTTTTCATAATCTCTATATAACCCTCTCAAAAGTACCTAAAATTAGACTAGAAATCACGACACAAGAGAATTCCTGCTAAAATGATGGGTGACATCATTGTTTCAATTTCGAGGGTGTTTGAATAATAGCTACGGAGTAGGGGATAGCCTAAGTGTTCCAATCGTCCCCCTTATTTGGCCTGAGGGGTTGTTGAGAGGACAAGGGATTCCGAAACTCGCTATACTCAGCGTTTTAGGGTAGTTCCATCCCTTATGTGTCCAACCAAAATTCGTCAAGACTAGTTTAAAGTATAAAATAGTTTAATATATATATATATTACAGATTTACATTATATATATATATATATATATATATATATATATATATATATATATATATATATATATATATATATATATATATATATTATGTAAATCTGGAAAAGATAAAACGTTTTCAAAAAAATCGTCATCAATTTATTTGACTCACTACATACTTGATTCTGCATTAATTTTTAAATAATAAAATAACACTTTCTAATGCGTTTGTAAAACATTTAAAACAATTATAAGCTGCTTTAAAGATACAGGCGTACCGTAACTGAAAAGTATATTTCAAAGTTTTTCATGGAAAGTATATTCTCTAACAAAATCTGCATTATCATCATGAGTTTCTGATCAGCGTAGCGAGAGCAATCTTATCTTCTACGGGTTGTTAGTCCCGCGGTTGTGGTTGCAAGATATCCATCTTGTTCTCCCGTAGTACAGCCTTCTAACCTCAGATTAACTAAAATACACTCTTTTATAAATACTATTGGCCATATTCATAGATAGTTATAGCCTATTTTAGTTATAGGATGATTGGTCCCTTTCGAAAGACTTTTGAATTCAGTTTGCGCGAAAAAGTCAAAATATTCGGTAGCTAAAATAGGTTTTAAGACTTTCCATAAATAATGCCTTAAATGTATTTGAAACCGATGAATTCTGCACTGTCATCATCAACTGATCAGTTTTAATCATCACTAGTTTCTGTAAGCGAAAATTATCACCGAAATCAGGGTTACCACCAGCTTATGTACAACGAAGCACAAGCTATGTTATCCTTCACGGGTTGTAAGCTCCGCGCTCGCGGTCTCAGTCTTATCTTCACAAATTCACTAATTTACAATCTCCAATGAATATTAAATGGATGTGTCACCCCTGAAATTTTGGATGTTCCTACAAGGGCAAAGATTAAGTGATGTTGAGATGACGTGGAAATCTCGGCGCGTGTTACATTAAAAATGAATTTCAGTGCGTGGAACTAAGGTTTTCTTGAAGGTTGTAGCATTTTATTAAATAGTAAAGTCTTCCTTGCGTGCGCTAACTTATTTTTTATTGTTTATCATTTTCATAACAAGGAAAAGTTTCCAACGACGATAAATTGAATGTTGTGGTTCTCTTTATGCACTGCTGTTCCATTAGTTTATATTTATGATATTACGTTTTATCATTATGTTTTGTATTAAAATGAATAAATAAATTACTGAGTGAATATTTACAAAATTCTTAAACTATTTCCGCTATTTTTAAACAAAAAATTTGATTATGGATTTCTCAATATTTGTTTAGGCAACGTATTCATATTTTTAACCACCATAACTCAACTAAAAAAAAAAACCGGAACACCAATAATAAAACAGCGAAAATCAAACGAAATCACGTTTTTTTTACCGAATTGGTCGTCTACCCGTTCGGCCGTAGTACGAGCGGGGGCTGTGGCGGGGCGTGCCGGGCGCGCCAGGGGAGGGTGGGGGAAGAGCGACGCAGCCTCCCTTCCCAGCAACGATTACTGATTAGTACAGTGTGGCGGCGTGTGCGGCGGGGCCGCCCGCTTGTTCTCGCGTCATGCCGCCGCCGGCTGCCGGTCCCGAGCCCTGTGAGCTGAGCGCGCCACGCCGAGCGTCTGTCGTGCCCCTGTCTCCCGTACCACTCGCGCGCGACGCCATATCCTCGTAATTGATAGTACGCGATCAGCTGATCAAGCCGCGTGCACCGGCCGACGACACGCCTGTGCATGTGCTACTACAAATACTACGATTGTGATATAATGTATATGTATTTGGTGGTTGACGGATATTTATCGTGTACCGGTGTGCACATTATCGTGTCTCAAGAACTGTTCTGAGTAAGTATGTTTTAGTTGTATACATGAAGACATCAACTCAATGTTTTTATACGTAGAGGTTATGTTATTCTTTGGCTGAATGGCTTGACGCCGGTTCAGTCTGATTGCAATTTTCGAGAACTTTCACATATTTAACTATGTAAAGTTGT
Source organism: Hyles vespertilio (assembly GCA_009982885.2). Lineage (NCBI taxonomy): Eukaryota > Metazoa > Arthropoda > Insecta > Lepidoptera > Sphingidae > Hyles > Hyles vespertilio. The sequence goes on along the minus strand of CM042822.1, from coordinate 8,883,661 downwards.
GCCCTGTGTTTTGTCAGGTTTGCGGATGTTAAAAGAAGTTAAATAAGATTGTTTTTGAATAAATTAATGACCCACGATAATATTTTTTTTTAAATAATCCTGTGCTTTACATATTTAATATGATAATATTTTTTTACGTCCATTAAGTGCTTTTGCCTGAAAAAATAATCTAAAACCTAATTTGTAAAAATCTATGTAGCGATATTATTATAATTAAATATACGAAAAAGGAATAAATGCTGACTTAATGGAGGATATTATTAATTTTATTAACAAAAGGTGCGTTGATGTCTTTGTTATGGTTGAAACGGAATCGATCGCACTCCATTCACATTTTCTCGCGTCCACGCATTTCATTCTTAACAGTAAACGTAATGTGCGTAAAACTAAAGCTTCACTTGAGTTATGAATTTTAATAAATAATCGTGGTTGGCAGTAACGTTTATAAAAATATGTTTATTTGTGATAAAAACACAATGAAAAAGAAATTACAACTGTAAAACTAAATTTTAATCTGACTCATTTGTCATTGAAGAATTATATTTCCTTCCCCAATATATATAATGAGGGCATTAACAATAATAATTCGTAAAGTATCCATATTGAAAAATAATTGCTTTCAAGAATAGTATCATACGCTACAGGAATTCGCTTCTATCGCAATCATTTATTTCGTACTTTTAATAATTCGAAAGGTCCCAAGGATTCATATGAGTATTTGATCTCTTGAGAAACGATGAGTTCGAATTGAATAAGAAGATCGATTCGGTTAACATGGAGTTTATTTATAAATTAAAGTGTGTAGATACTTCAAATGGTTTGTTCTTTATGTGTAATTCTAATTGGTTTCCTATTAGGAACGAAATTTTACTGAATCCTAAGAAAACTACATCATATTTTATATTTGTTTGGCAGATACCTTCATTTCAATCCTGTAATTGACTTTTGTTACATATTTTCAACTAGAATTAGCTGGACTAAAATTTAGACAAAGGCACATACACTATTGAGAAACGAAAGATTGATAATAGCAAATTTTCCTGTACCATCCATTTATCACAAGTTTTACATAAATAATTCCCATCTTATGAGAATATTTTTCCTATTACGATCACTTAGTCATCTTTATGTCCCGAGGAGGACGCTTTTCATTTATAACTCATGCATAAGGTCACAGAATGGGCCCGAAAATATGAGCCCGGCCGAAAAATTCGATCCCTTTATAGCCAAGAATATATTATAACTAAAATTACACGGATTCTCGAAGGAGTTTTAAAATTAAAGCCTTTAAACTTTTATTCAAAGACATTGTAAAATTAAACGCTTAAATCCCGGAATCCTGCCAAAACTGGACATTTAGCTTGGATAAAAATGATCGCGATCTCTCTTAAAATTTTAATCAACGACTTCAGTGGATATGTATGCATGCTTCCACATGCTAAAAAATCAGATCTAAGTTAAAGGAGAAATTCGTAAATGTTGGTGTCTTCTGCAATTTTTACTGCAACTAGGAATCCAGATGATTTGGAGACCCTGATATAGATTTTATGGAACACAACTCAGAATCCTTTAAATAAGAATTGAAGGACATTATAGCCAGAGTAACTACTGGACATAATTATTGAGATTAACATCTAATGTCTCAGGCTGGCGAGTGCAGTGGCATGTCAAGCATTTCTTTGTAATGCAAGGTGTAGTTTGGTTTTGCATGAGCAGTTGTATCGCCTACATCAGACGAATGGCGTGATCATGTTGCCGTACATTGCTAAAAAAATACGTCACACAAAAAGTATGTACTTTGAAGTATTTTTAACGAATATATATATATATGTAGTCAATATATATAGTCATTTGCCATTCTCTCTTTATACACAGAAAGTCCACTGTTCAACATAGTCCAAATAAATTCGGCCCAGATACAAGAAATCGCCAAATCCAGAGAGTCGTAAATAACAAAGATTCTTGTCATAGTGCAATAAAAAAATACAAAGCAGAATTGAAACGAATAACATGAAATATGGAAGATAAACAGACGCAGCGCCCGGTGCTATCTGAAAAAATACTGCCTCGTAAACTGAGGCGCTTGGATTTCCGCTAAGCAATATGCTGCTAATTTAACCAGCAAAATTATGTATATTCACGACATTCGTTTTGTGGGAAAGATAAACGGATACTTAACTTCCTTATTATGAGTCGAATGAGGCCGTATTTTGCGAAGGAACAGATTTTGCTACGTGTTTCTTGGTCTGAGATACGGTGGGCGTTTTCATTCGATTTCTTTCTTTGAAAAGTCTATCATTAGGTTAATCGTAAGTTCGGTTTACAGGAAAGCATTAATTGCAATACCTGTTACATTAGAGTGTATATAGTGCAAACATTTTGAATATACATACATACATATTTTCCGTATAATTAAAATGTGCATATACTTTAAACCTCTTATTTTTTTATGCTGGCGCGGCAATTTGACTGCTTTGCACTTACTTATAAAGTGCAATATGCGTGCTAGAAATTTAAAACTACAATTTGATTTGTATCCTTCATATCGAAGGTTCCCGAAACGCTATATTCGAAGTAATACTGGTAATGGTATTTAAAATCCTAAAAATTATCTGTATTATAAACTACAACGTGTTTAAAAAGTATAATTTCCTAAGTATAAATCAGTTAATTTCCCACCTGCTAGTTTCCAGAAGGATCTCTAACTGCTTGAGGTATTTTATCAAAAATACGTTAGCAATACGAGGAAATTGATGTGAAATATATCGGTCGGCGAAACGAGTGGAGTCAACCACCCCGGCAATAAGTCAACGTTGTTGGCAGACGAAGGCGGCTAATGCGAGCCAATTATCCCACCTCACAGCCGCACTGTATGTCTTGTGGCTCTGCACTTATCCACCACATTGGACCAGAACCGAATGCTAGGGTATAATTGTATTTTGGAACGTTATTATTGGGGACTAGAGGATAAGGGATAAGAGGTAGTGGGATATATTTATTGGTGGGTAATGACCACTTCGGCGATGGTGAAAAACTTTATAATGATTCACATGTTTCGCTTTTTAGGTTCAGTCTGTGGTAATATGGTTATACGATATGGATTTGAACAGAGCGTATTATAGAGTCGGTAGAAACTTTATTTGGATTGTAATGCATTCACCATCAGTTACATTGAATACATTGGTGTGTCGAGTCATTATATTGAAATAGATTAAAAGAAAAGAAAAATATTTTATTGAATTCATACGATGTTTTCTTGACCAGAAAAATGAGCGATAATTAACTATGAATCCATACATTATTTAAACAATTTAGATTTGACTGTTTTTTATTGGTAGCTCTTAAATGAGACAGGCTTCCTGGGTACCGCCGTAATATCTATTTCTCCCGTTAAATAGCTGCGTAAATCCACTATTGTATTCCGGCTTAGAGGACATTGTAGCCAGAGTAACTACCGGACATATTGAGACTTAACATCTTATGTCTCAGGTTGGCGAGCGCAGCGGAATGCCAAGTATCACTTTGTAATTCATTGTGTTTTTCGGTTTTGCTACTGTCTATAAGCAGTCGTATTTCCTTCATTAATTACTATAAAAAATACGAAGTCGTATATCGACTATTGTTAGCTGAATTTCTCCTGTAACCATTGATTTCAGTTACTTAAATAAATAAAGCAGTTCTAATTGTTTGCTACCAAAACGATATCCTTCATGGTTTGGAATCCATGTTACTTTAAGACATCGGTGTCAGGAAAATTGCATTCTGTCAGCTGTGACGAGCAGCTTGTGCTAATTGCATAATAATTTTATCCTAGTTAGTTGAAGCGGTATGCTGATACGCCACTTGTCCGTTGAAGTACCGGCCGATAGGCTAACGTCCAGGACTTTTTATAGCAATATATTTTTTTAAATTTAGAATAACTTTTCAATTATTTATTTTAAAATCACGCCGCACAAAGAGGTTGGCTTACAGTTTTGCGACTGGGAACTGTGTGAGATTATTTTACCTTTTGTCTAAACCAAGAAAAGCTTTGAAAAATCAAAACTAAAACCCGATCTGTGATTTTTTTCCGCAATTTATAATTTCATTTGAGCCAGAACAATAACAATACCTAAAACCTAGAAATAATTTTATTATATTTGCTGCATTTTCAGTTATTCTTTCAGTCTGTGTTTTGAATCTATTTTTACATTCCTATTCAACCTTTCAGATTTTTTGCTGCCACTTTTCATTGATCAAATATATTTTTTAACATGTATTCTTTGTTCTATTTTTGGTGTTAAACACAGATTCTTTTTTTCAGCTATATCTAAATATCAGGGTAGGTTATTTCGAAATAGGGCGGTAGTAGGTTTAGATGGGAGATAATTCCTAATGGTCCCAGGCATCTGTCGAACGCAGGCGTGTTTGAACGGTCTGTGGACATCTATAGACAAAGCTTTGCCCATTTAGCGGTAATTAATGCCTGAAATGAAGGAATGAACTCTTTACGAGTATTTCTAGAGTATAAAAACGGGCTGAATGTTACAGATCTTTTAATGTGACAGTAGGTAAGATTTTTAAAAGGTTTTATTTTTTATTAATGGCAAGATAATTTTTATCTTTGTATGTAATTGTAATTGCAAATGTCTATGTGACGTTATCCACCAATATTATTTAAATACTGTCATAATCACAACAGAGAAGATATTTTGTGTCTTTACAACAAACATAGACATATATTTCATTGGGGAAAAGGTTTCTACTCATTTATGATATACTTACAAATATAAATAAAAATAAAGAAAATGTTACTGGACCGGACACTTAATGTATTAATTACTTAGTCTGTATAGCAATAGAATCGAACCCAGGATTTGAAATGGATGTCTAATGTGTCAATCGATCATCTGCTTTGCCTCCAAATGATAATTCACGACATGAATCTTAAATACGTAATCGACAAAATCCATCACTCCTTTACAAGCGAAGTAATATTTTAAGAGACAGTAATTTTCTCCATACATGAGAAAATTAGATGTGTTATACGTCCTACATGATAGATTTCATATTTTTTGTCCTACATAAATGTGATTTTACATGACACCAGTTATTTTTTGTGTAGTACCGACGTAATATGTTACAAGGCTGAATCATTGATCTTCCAACCTATGAATATTATCTATATATACGGCTGTATGCACGGCTCGGTATGTAGTGCGTGGTGGCCTGTTGGTAAACGGACTAGACGCGACGGCCAACATGTTCACGGTGGTCGCGGGTTCGAATTCCAGGGCACACCTCTGACTTTTCGGAGTCATGTGTGTATTACGCACTAAAACGGTGAAGGAAAACATCGTGAGGAAACCTGCATACCATAGGGATTCATAAGAATTTCTATGGTATGTAAGTCCGCCAACCCGCACTAGGCCAGCGTGGTGGACTATATGGCCTAACCACTCTCAATCGTATTCTCGATTGTAGAGTAGGCCCGTGCCCTGCAGTGGGACGTATATGGGCTGATACAGATGCACGGCTCCCCTCTAGAGTTGTATAGATATTTACATTCGGTTAGTGTCTGGTGTTTTTCTCCGGAGAACACATAGATATTTTATATTGAATGGGATTACTATGGGTCTTCAAACCGCTGGGAATGCAGCACAGCGTAGACAGATCTTTATGATACGGTAGGATCCAACTTCCAAGAATATTCTGCAAAGTTAGCAACGACATTGGGTCATTGTGCATTGTGAATTAGTAGACTTAAGTAATACTAGTTTTTTAATGAAGTTTCCATACCACTAACGAGAAAATCTAAGCTCCTCAAATACAATTACATTTTCGTTTTAACAGTTTACAGCTTTGGTTTTATCCATCCCTTTCCAATGTAATCTCCAGTTCTTTTGAATGCGCTCCACAAAATTAGGTCAACCACTATTCATTACACGTTCAAAGTGAAAATCAAGAACTGTTGCCGAAACAAGAATATTCTGTGCGGTGAAACAATGTAGCTGTAGATGAAAAGTAATAATTAATAAAACAATAATACTCTGAGGGTAATAAAAGAACGAAAACAAACGTTCTATTTTGAAATTTTTCTATAAGCTTTTAAAAGGCACTTAATGGGCCAAGGAAAATTAATGTTAATAATCTCCTTTCTTTATAGTCGATTAAAAATAACATTTTAAATGCTGTATAGGATTTAGGTACTTTCTATTACTGGGTAGTTATTGCTAAGGAGCACACAGGTGAAGGGGCGAGGGGCGGGGTGCGAGGCGGAAATGAGGCAAATCGAATACATGACAACGTGTGAAAGCATTTATGGAGACGCGGAATTTTGCAATTTCCACGTACATTTGCAAGTAAAGCTCTGGAATGAACTCCCTGCTTTGGCATTTCCCGAGTGCTATGGCTTGGAATTCTTTAAGTATACATATAAGATAATATTCGCCACACCGTAGCAGGTAGTGAAAAGGTTGCACAGTGACTCAGGTATTACAAAAGTGTGTTAATAACAATTTTCAATTAATTATCAGTCCGGAGTCAGGAATTTGTACCCGATATGGCGATAGACTTACCCCCTATTAAATCGTGGGACGACACACAACGCAAAATGTAGGTGTCTTGGTAGCACTACTGCCAATCCATTCTGGCGTAAGTTTTTTAATTCAAAATTAGGCCGTATATCATCCTTCATATTATGCAGGTCTTAAAATGAACATGGACAAAACGAAGATCATGTCGAATGTCCATGTTGTGCCCACCCCCATCGGTGTTGGGGGCTCGACTCTTGAAGTTGTTGACGAATATGTCTATTTAGGACAAGTGGTCCGGTTAGGCAGGTCCAACTTCGAGAGAGAGGTCAATCGTCGAATCCAACTCGGTTGGGCAGCGTTTGGGAAACTACACGACGTCTTCTCGTCCGAAATACCTCAGTGCCTTAAATCGAAAGTCTTCGATAGTTGTGTGTTGCCAGTGATGACTTACGGCACCGAGACGTGGCCTCTCACTATGGGCCTTATTAGGAAGCTCAAAGTCACTCAACGAGCTATGGAGAGGGCTATGCTCGGGGTTTCCCTACGAGATCGAATCAGAAATGAGGAGATCCGTAGGAGAACTAAAATAACCGACATAGCCCACCGGATTAGCAAGTTGAAGTGGCAATGGGCCGGGCACATAGCGCGGAGATCTGATGACCGATGGGGTCGGAAAGTACTCGAATGGAGGCCGCGTAGCGGAAAGCGCAGCGTAGGACGTCCACCAACAAGATGGTCCGACGACCTGGTAAAGGTCGCGGGACGTCGCTGGACACAGGCTGCCTCCAACAGGTCTCTGTGGAAATCATTGGGGGAGGCCTATGTTCAGCAGTGGACTTCCTTTGGCTGATGGATGGATGGATGGATTATGCATGCCTTCAGGTTACGTTAAAAGTTTCGTCCATCCATCCATCCAGCCAAAGGAAGTCCACTGCTGAACATAGGCCTCCCCCAATGATTTCCACAGAGACCTGTTGGAGGCAGCCTGCATCCAGCGACGTCCCGCGACCTTTACCAGGTCGTCGGACCATCTTGTGGGTGGACGTCCTACGCTGCGCTTTCCGCTACGTGGCCTCCATTCGGGCACTTCGAATGGAAAAGTTTCGTGCATTCATCAAAACACTGCGGAGTTTCGACCTTCTTGCGGTATTGTGCACGCAGCCTACATAGTTTAACATCTTTTGTTTTTTTCTTAATATTGTGTGCAATATCTCGGATATAAATGCTTTTCTTACTTTTCTTTACCAGGAATCTTCATTGTTAATGTATTCTAAAGATTGCGTCAGATTTGTATGACGGTAAGAGTTCTGTGCTTCCTAACAATTAATGATGTACAATTGTTCAAACTTTGACGGTACATTTAATTACATTTAGGATATAATTTTATATTATTATACGTAATCATGGTCGTAGACTAAATTATAATATATTAATGAATATATTATTTCCACTCAAATATTACTGGAGGGAATCATAATTTGTCAAAATATGAAAGCAATTTATGTACATCTACAGAGGCAATCATCAATAAAGGATTAATATAATTGATTGATATTCAATTGGACATTTTATTGTGGTACGATGAATTGTTTAAAATATATTCCATTTTATACATACCATTGTATTCAGCACTTTGTTCTCGTTTAAAAGCCCAATTAGTGAATTGTTTAATTTGAAATTAATATGCTCTCTCGTTAACACAATTCAGTGCAGTGCGCTTTAATTTTTATTGCAACATATTCAGATATTTATAAATTCATTAAGGTATCCAATATTCGCACAATTACCTAAGGACTTATCTTTTTAACTAGTATTTATGACGCTGCATTGTGTGTTGTGATCAGAAATCTAAAGCTTGATTATCTCTTGATCAAAACGCACAACGCTGCGTGTTGCGCGGTGTTGACCACGTCTTCATGTAAAAGACTTTAAGAATCGCCATTTGTTCCGTCAAAGTTTTAGGGTTCGTACAAAAAACTGCGATGTGATGTAAATCATCACATCCTAAAACCAACGAGCTCCTACGACGCATCGCAAGAACTTGACTTGTATTGCGTATTATTACGAAGCACGTTGTTTGTTTTTTCTGTATTTCCTTAGAATTAAGCGTCATTCGCATCGTGCAAGGGAGACGCCTTGCCGCATGAAATCGTATCGCAATTCGTGTCGCAGCTTTCTACGTTGCGAATTCGCATCGCGCTGATTTGCACTTCTGTGTTTGAGCCCTTATGACAGTCAGCACTGATTAAGATCGTTTTTGTAATAATTTACTTTTAATTTAAATATAATTTTATTTGTTTTGTACGGCGGCGCATCGCTTAACTATGTAGGCCCTAATATGGGTCAGGTGACCCTTAAAAATATCTTACGTTACTTATTTAGATCACATTTAGCTGTCACTTGTAACTGAATAAGGGTCACAAATGTTATTACTGGTTACAAACTAGATTAACCTCTCCCATTTCATTATAACTACACAAGTTAATAGTTTGCCGCGGATATCAATTCGTGAAATTACACTTTCATATTAAATTAAATAGAAATACCGCATTTTGGATAAATGCATTTATGCTTCGAAATTTGGGAGCCCACATTGTGTTCTAAACAAGTTATGGAATTAATTATTGAGTAATTATAATATTATGTAATTGTTTCCAATGCAAAATAATATTGTTTAAACAATACTTCACTTACAATTATGATTATAATGTGCTAGGCAAATGATTGAATGAATGAATTTATGCTAACATTCTGAAAATAAAGATTAAATTAAACTCAATGTGACCCTTCCTTTATGCTAGTTTTCTTGTCCCGTCCCGCTACGTCCCGTCCAATCCCATCCCATTCTGTTCCTTAATTCAAGGCATGCGATCCTGTCCCTTTATATCCCATTTCATTCGCCTTATATATTGTATCCCAAATGAGTTTAATAGTAGCAATTATACATATTTAAAATTTTTGCTCATCCCACGAGAACACTACATTTTATTCAGGATAAAAATTATCCCATTTTAATCCACAGAATCAACTCCCTTCATACCAACCTTCATCAAAATTGGTCCAGCCGTTTGAGCGTAAAAAAAATAACAAACACACAAACTTTTGTCTTTATAATATTAGAAGTAGGTGCTATTTATAACTAGTGGTAATCATTCTCTCATAGGGTACCACCGCAATGTCTATTTCTCCCGCCAAACAGCAGTTTAAATGCACTGCTGTGTTTTGGATTGAAGGCATTGTAACCAGAGTAACAACTAGACATATTGAGACTTTGCATTTTATGTCTCATGATGGCGAGCGCAGTATCCACTGCGCTGGATGCCAAGCATGGCTTTGTAATTCAGTAATACTGGGATACCAAAATTGTCTTGAAGAATGAAGAAAACAGATAGTAGAAAACAGATAGTATCATATGATGGAAATGGGAAAAAAACACAAATATGTATATTACAGAATGTTTTCTAATAAAAGATGTTGCCGGTTGCTCGACAATACCAAAGTGTATACGAATATCTTACCCACAAACAGTTTTATAGTTTTCTAAAAAACTCTAAAAATACTCGGAACTAGCTCTAAAAAGCATCTAGAAAGACGGGGACAATTAACCAGCTGAGGCACGACAATTACAGTTCTAGACGAAAACGATATCAGAAAATATTTCAACTTGGCGGTAGACGGGTGTTCTTAATTAGTTTGAAGCGTTATTTTTACTAAGCACTAAAATACCTAGAGCCTGTGAGAACTAGAACTTCGTTATTGCTGACCGTGTGATTCCTATAAATAAAAAATTACACACCGAACAGTGATATAGTCGTCACTTCACACTAAGATCGAGCCGTGTGTGGCGAGTATAAGGATATGGTATATAACATATTGATATAGACTAATATAACATATACAAATACATCTAACAGTCACATGTATAGTTCTGATCCCACACTAAGATCGAGTCTAGTGTCGTGGATATGGGGAACTACAAGAGACTTTTCGGTCTCACATACACCCACAACAAATACCTTTGTATCTATGCCGCAATCAAATCCGCAGGCTCTCCTTTCACAGCTGGCTTATAACCAAGGACCCCACGGAGTCTATTTATGTTTGAGACATGCATATACACATACATTCTGTCAGGTTTTTTAAAATTACGAAGGTGTGGCGCTCCCGGGCTCTAGGTCTATAAGTTAGGAAATTCGTTGTAAAATTATACAAAGCCAAACTGCGAGTTAAAATGCCGCCGGAAGGTGTCAGCCACAGATGTCGCTGAATTTAATATAACCCACCTAAGTAAATACCGACACTTTTCTTATTTGTCCGTTTCATGGGCGATGGTAAAGCTTTGATCGGAACAATGTTTTTGTTCTACCTTTAAGGGTAATACTTACAATAAACTACAAAATAATTATTGTAACTTTGACAAAGCGTATCAAGTTGTATTGGTCATTGGTAGGCAATTAATAAGCACTGTAATTAGGTGCAAATAATAAAGAGTTGGAACTATATGAAGTTAATTTAATTGCAAACGTATTGTAGTTATTTTTATGCACGCGCTAAAAAACATGTTTATAAAAGGGTCTGTGACAAATACTATATATACTACATATATGCTATACCGGATAATTAGGTTATAAAATATCTGGAAAAGTATAAGCTAAGCTCAATTTAGATAGCTTAATGAGGTCTCGGCTCATAGCTCGTTAAGCTATCGCTGTTATTAGGCAATTGCAGCAGTCGTTAAGCCACGTCAGAAAGCCTATATGAGGCTTTTACATTTTGATATAACTCGGCCATTTATTTATTTTTATTTTTATTTTTTTATTATCATATAACTATATAACAAGTATAACAATTACTTATAGGTAGCTCCAACGTACAACAAATTAACATACCTGTTCATATTATAAAGATAAACAATTTTGTACATCATTTTAAAACTTAAACATAATTAAGTCTAAAATTCAAAAGCACTGAAATTAAAACAAAATATGGTAAATAAATTTTAAGATCCCATTAACGACTAGGTTAGGGCGTCAGCATACAAAAAATCGCTGTTCAGTAACAAAAATCACCTGGTGATTGGTCCAGAGAAGTAGAGTTGATTATTTATTTATTTATAAATTATATTTAACAATAATATATATACCGGGTATCTCAAGACTGCTACCGAAAACGAAGCCGGGTGGTAGTTTTAGTGACTACAAACACAATGCAACTAAAAATTTCGCAGAGAAACGCGACAATTATTTTTTATGATTTTTTAAATATCGTCATTTTTGGGTAGTAAATCCATAGTTTTTGCTAAAATAATAATTTAAACACTTTTATACCTTAGATTATTTATAAATAAAAGGATATACACTATTATTTTAGGAAAAAATGTATTTACCACCGAAATATGGTCATAGGAAAAAAATAACCAAAAAAAATTTGTCGCTTTTTTTTGCAACTTTTTCTGTTGCATTGTGTCTGAAGTCGCTTAAACTACCACCCGGCTTCGTTTTCGGTAGCAGTCTTGAGATACCCTGTATACATAGGAACTACGGTAGTGTCCTATAAAATTGTACAACAGTTTGACTGCAGGAGCGGTGTTTACTCAATACATATTTATACTCGTACATTACGGCAAATTGTCCTATGTCCAACTTGTGGGTGGACGTTCAATGTTACGCTTGTCTTATATGTTATAAATACTTGGAAATTCATTATATCTTTTCTTAATTTATAAATTCTTTATTGTTCGCCACAATTATAACACCATTGAAAATTAAAAGCGCTTTAAATTAGAGTAACAATCTTCCAGACAATCTTTAGATGGACTAGATTGAATAGAAGCAAGGAAGAAGTGATTGAGAGGGCGGGACAGTCTCCATATATCCTGTTTCCGAGCATATTCATCCAACTCGCATACTGGCATAGATGAAGCACCAGCACCATCAATATGAATTAACTCCTATAATGATGTTCTTAGTCAGGAATTTCTTTATCTGATATGTAAAACAATAACGCTGCGATCGTAGCCACAATACAAACCAAGCCTAAAAGCAAAAAGCCTTCTCAGAATTACAATTTCAAATATCTAAATATTCTTTATAGTAGTCGTAAGTTTGTACAAAATATGTTAAACAGGAATACCAACATCACTTCGGAATGTGTTATAGCTTTGAACAAGTTGAAATTTAATTAAAATTTCAACTACGTCATAACAGAAAAACACGCTCATTCAGCAAAAAAATCATTTTTAATTCACAGAGGCGTGTGAAAAATCAACTAGAAAGTTCCACGAAGTTTCCCGCGCTCCTTCATTCTGTTGAACTAAACAAAGGTCGGCCCCAACAATGCACCGACAATGGGCACTTGGGCATGCCCTCAATGAAATTAGATCCGCTATTTTTCAAATAAAATAGGACGTATTTAAATAGGGAAGCGTCAACGAGCACGCTCGCGTCACAGGCACGTCCCAAGATGGCGGACGCATGGCGACTGCCACTTTAGGCGGGAAAACGTGACGGGAGTTTACTTTCAAAACCAAAATAGGTATGAGATAAAATCACGGGTAATTTAACAGGGTTTTTGGAGCTATCTTTATGGAAGAATCCAAAGGGTGATATTTGCGTTAATGCGAATTTGAATTTCAAATGTATCTAGTATCTATTTTTGCAACTTCATGTTTACCGTCAATTACTTGTAATACTGGGAATTTTAGTCATGTCTGGACCACTGAGATAAGCTTATCCTAAAGTTTTCGAAGAATTGGAGAATAATTTACTTCATGGCTTATAGGCTCATCGCTGGCTTGCGAATTCAACAAACTATTTTACAGATTATAATATTCAACTAGAGTTACAAGGACTAATAACGTATTTCATAATCATCATAATGCATTCTAGTTGCATTTGAAGTATTTTTCTAGATTTCTACACCGATTATGTTACTTACATGCTATAAATAATAAGAAAATTTTATTTATTGCATAAATTAAATGTATGAAAAATTTGATATATTTAAACTGACAATATTTGTGTTGAGCATTACATCATTATCATGAGTATCCAAATTAGGTCAACTATTATAATATTAAACATAGACCGAAAGTGTTAGAATAGGTATCTGTTAAGTGGCTGTAATAATATTTACAATTGGATAGATGTACACTGATACAATGGGTTCGTGACGGATCCTTCCCAGCCGATCTTACAAGGAAAAATCTTTGCTATAATAGGGTTTACCACGTACAAAAGCTTAGCTTTAACTTGGGTACGTTTCGTCTTAATACGTGCTGGGTGGGATTAAGACATCTTTGCAGTTGAAAACAAACGTAGAAAAAATACACTGGAATTGTAAAGATAGCTTATTTTAGTGGCGTTAGCTTTGGAATCTGCAAATAAGCACAGATTATTTGCTGAGTACGTATGAATTTTTTAAACTGCATAATGATGCACTGCGTCTGATAGTAAGCGTAAATGCAGACAGAGTATCAAATGGCATCAGACGTGGTCTCATGCTATTCGATACAATCATGCCGGCCTGCTAATATGTCTCTTTCTGTGTCCTGTATGAAAGGACACAAGGTTATAAACATTGGTATCTTCTGTCCACAAACCAAATTCCGTACTGAAAAATTGGGGAGTTTCATTTTGACTACTTGAATAAAAAATGATTTGATTATGATTTCGACACTAGTCAAAGTCTCAACTTTCCTCTACATGGCTGTGATCTTATATTGAAAAATATTTATCTTTATTAATAATTAAAAAGTAGTAACATAATTTTTTCAACTGAAAATAAATAACAGAAACATAAATTCATATAAAATCTGCACTCTTAATAAATGAAGAGCTATCCGTAAAGTTACAAAGAAAACTAATAAAACTTTTTACATACATCGTACATAATTACAAGTAGTACCTTCGCTGACGAGTCGCAACTCCGAGCTTAACTTCATAATACTGCTAAATCTCTTCACAAACTTACAAGCGAGTATTCAAAACACGTTTATAAGATATGTTGTTGGTACAAAATTAACTTCAATCAGGTACAATAGCTCGGGGCGTTTGTGAGTGCTATCATGTTATCTCGACTCATTATGTTAGACATTTATTGCTTGATGTAGCTGCAGAATATATGCGTGTATTACTCTGGCTTGATGTAAAAGTGATTACGTATTGAACGCATAGATTGTTTGACTTTTGAGGAAGAGAGGAAAATTCAACAACTCTCTTACTTCTGTTAAATCTATCCCGTGGTTGCATGTAAGACGTTACTTTAAGCGGTAAGTCCGCCATTTGTACTTTTTATTTATTCTTTTTGTTTCTGTTTATTGTATTTTGTTTTATGTCTACATTAAAGATTTAAATAAATAAATAAACTGAATGTGAAATAAATACCGTTTTAATATACTCGTAGTTAGTTATTTCTGTTTATAGTGCGATACAAAGCTGAGTGGCCAAACACATGTCACAGCTACAATGCGATAAGCATTTTTATTTTCTTAGTACTTAAGATATTATAGTACTCCTAAATATGCACTTCATATTATGTTGTAGTGACAAATAACTGGTGGTAGGTCTCTCATATGTGAGAGGCTGCCTGGGTGGGTACCACCGCAATGTCTATTTCTCCCGTCAAACAGCAGTTTAAATGCACTGTTGTGTTTCGGATTGAAGGACATTGTAGCCAGAGTAACTACTGGACATATTGAGACTTAATATCTTATGTCTCAGGATGGCGAGCGCAGTGGAATGCCAAGCATTGCTTTATAGTTCAAGATGTTGTTTGGTTTTGCTACTGTTCATGAGCGGTCGCATCGCTTACCATCAGGCGAACGGCATGCTAGTCTCGCCATTCACAGCAATAAAAAAATAATAATAAACAAGCTTTTCTTTTTTTCTTCTTTTCTGTGAGAAATTAATACAATCTTGGTCGATTAAAACTTTAGGGTTGTCGAAGTAAGAATACGTTCTAACCTCGACCGTCTTTTGTTTATCAGCATTATGATTTGGAGACGTAAGGTTCACAATATTTTTTTCTTAAGTTTGTCGTCTTAAAGTCATCATCCGTTCTTCCAAGTCAATTACTTTGAAGTGCACATCTATAAAGTGTAGATAAGTTCTACATTCGGAATTCTGGTATATTTACGACCATGTAACAACTGTGGACTCTGCAAGCGTACCCATTGTCACATTAACGACTTATAAAAATTAAATTAGCCGTACCCGAGCCAGTGTATCCCAGTTAAGTGCCGTGTGAGCAGGCACAATGTAATGGGATTAACTGAATCTTGTGACCACAATGGAATCCTCTGGGTAATGTAACCCACAGTATTAGTAAAGGTTACGCGAGGTTGTAAATAAAATAATTGCAATATAGGGGGATATTTTATTTCTTTTTCTTTAATAATTGTAACTGTTAGTATTTCACCTTAATTTTAACAGTGAGCATTGGCATAAATACATATATGTACAGGGCGGAAAGCGTGTAAAGTGTTCCAACGTAAGTGATGCGCGCTTCAGTGTATCACTAGTGGAGCGTTACTGAAATTACTCAACTTTCACGACACAAAAGTAATTTTATGTAGATCAAAATTTTCTAAAAAAAATATATCCCATGTCAAAGCATCAAATAATGCTGTTAAACCAGATGGTACCAGTTTGTATCCCCCCCCCCCCCTCTGTGGTGCGCTATTAGTATTTGATAAATGTTCAATATTCAACTAATCGTATAATAACCACTATTCGAATCTAAACTAAACACTTCTAAACAAAGTTAGTGACGTGAAAATTGAATCAATAAGCATCATTGATTTAGTACATGCGCAAGTTTACCCACCGTTTAATACGCACCGTATCCTTCAACAATACTCGGTCTTTATTTCTCTCTGCCCTTGTTTTGTTTACATAACCTTTCGAGGATACCAGTGCGTTTAATTTAGTTTTATCTTGAACTATTAATAGACGATCCAGAAGTTCTGATCGGTAAACGTTACGCCTGTTCGTAAAGAGGAGGTACAACAGTCAGTTTTTTTAAAATATTTTTTTTTTTTACCCACTACAAGCTTCGTAGCTTAAAGTTTGAAACTAAAAATGAATTAAATTATTTTTGTACTAGCATTGCGAGGAAATAAATAGAAGTTAAATTGTAGTTGCTACAATTTAACTTCTAGAATCTTAAATAGAAACAAAAAAACATGTTCTCATAATGTAAACAGTACATTACAAAGGATTTCTACACACTAATTTTCGGGTTATCAAAACCTTTATTTCATGTTTGAACGTGAAAAAGATAGGTATTTTGTGCCGAAACAACACATCGCTCACCTCTCCCTTCGTGTAGATAATTAAGAATGATGACATTAGTACAAAAAAACTCGTTGCTACAGGGGGAATGCCAGCCTCGAGTTTCGTGGCCTTAGGCTTTAATTTATTTAGTCTAGACATGAGCCTGAGTCAATATTTTCGGCTAATACTCGATTGATTTTTAGAAGTAATGATATTTTGCTTGCTTCTATTTTGAAATTACAATGTAGGTAAACTCTCTCGATTTTCATATGAAAAGATTGGAACAGTAAATAGAAAGGTCTAGTTAATAATAATCATAAATAAAGAATTCATAAATACCGTATAGAATGAAGCTACGAAATCACTTTTAATAAACCGGACAACTGAATAATTTTGATTTATTTGTAACTGACCTAGTTAATATATTCGTACATATCTTCTGACGGTTTGCCTTGGGCTATGTTATGCTTTATTCTAGTTAAGTATAAAATATATGTATCCATGTACAAAGCTGGTAATTCGGTTTCAATTGACACGTTTAAAAACTTGTTAAAAACTGAATTCAAAAGTCGTTTGAAAGGGACAAAAGATTTGTAAGCTAAAATAGGTTTTAATACTGTCTATGAATAAAGTCGTAAGGTGATTAAACTCAATATTTACGGATTGAGCGAAGAAGTGAAAATTAATATCTTACCATAGACAAATAAAGCTTATAAAAAAACTTATAAAACTATATAAACATGATATATTATTCAATTACAAATTATCCACTCAAAAGTAATTTGTTAATGGCAGCTTCATAACATCGTAGTTAAATTAAATTTTGTTGGTTAGCCGGCGATTTGACAGCGGACCCGCACTCGCTAACTCTGGGGACGGTTGAAAATCTCCTGAATATTACACGTTTAACTGAATTAATGTCTGGAAAGTTAAATTACGTGTTTCCTATGAAGGTTTTGTTTTAAAAGTTAGATAAGGATATAAATTATGATTATTATGAGGTCGGAATAAAGCGGGACATTCGTCTTTAGTGCCACAGGTACAGAACTAGCGAGATTGCGTTTGTTGGCCGAGTTAAGAACACATTATTTCACAATTGCTCGGAACGTAATGCGGCAAGTTCTTCTATTTGTACGTGTCGTGTTTTATCAACTTAACTTGTAAGAATAACTTTTCTTGGATACAAATTACAATTATATTATTTTTGTTTTATTGTGGCAGTCGGATAGACTAATTTGAATGACTTTGGTTAGATTTAAATGTAGAATGTAACTATTTTATGACAACTTTGAAGTCTACCACCATTTAAGCATGTTGGACGTGGTTCTTCCACTTTGGGACTTGAAGTAACTTCGAGAGGTTTGTATTCTCGAACATTTGGTGAGTAGCCTTTTTTTATTGTTAATATACTCGCTTAGACTTTTCTTTCTCACAAACATCCAGACCGACCACAAACATTTCTTTCGATGCGGGGTCGAACCTGCAGCCTCTCGTTTCACAGGCGACGTCTAGCCGACTGCGTTACGGAGGCTGTAAATAATTCCTTAACAGCTGCACCAAAGTAATGTGCTGCACTAAAATCAAGACGCGTTTTTATTATGTCTAGCCGACGATCAATATAGACAAATAATCCTTTCACGATGAAGGACAATCTCCTTCATCGTGAAAGACGACCAATATGTTCAACGTGTGAAGTCTGCCAAACCACATTAGGCTTGTGGACTATAGCCTAAGCCTTCTAAATCGAATTATCGATTCTAGCGGAGTCTCTCGCTCGTCTGTAGTTCATTATGGGCTGAGAAGGTATAATAATCCTTTAGTACGATATCGTAATAAATCATTCATAATTTCATAAAATATATTCGTATTTTAGTAATAAAAGAAAAATAAATCCATAGAAAAGCAGAAAGAAATTATAATGATAGTGAGTCCCCATGTGACCTATTTCTAAGCGTGATAGATGGGACACTTATCAACCCGTGCCGTGCTTATGCCAGATAATGTCAATACTAGTGGATATTAAACATTCCCCGAGTAAGTGCTTTAGTTCGGTGTGAAGGGTCTCGGAAATCTTAGAGAGGAGGTCGATAAAGGATGACATTGTGATTTGGTTTTCATTGTTAAAAGTGATTTTTCGAGACAATTAAACGCATAGATATTATTTATTAGTTTCTGCTAATGTAGTAATATAAAATTTTTGAACATGGTAAAGCTGATGAGATGTAGTTTATTGAACTAAGTTTCTGTATCAGTCCATATACGTCCCACTGCAGGGCACGGGCTTCCTCTACAATCGAGAGTTCGATTGAGTGGTTAAGCCATATAGTCCACCACGCTGGCCTAGTGCGGGTTGGCGGACTTACATACTATAGAAATTTTTATATATCGCTATGGTATGCAGGTTTTCTCACGATGTTTTCCTTCACCGTTTTAGTGCGTGGTGATTGACTATCAATACACACATGACTCCGAAAAGTCAGAGGTGTGCCCTGGGATTCGAACCCGCGACCACCGTGAACATGTTGGCATTCGCGTCAAGTCCGTTTATCAACAGGCCACCACACACATCGAACTAAGTATATGCAGGTTCAATTCCACATGCTTTTCTTATGAGACCTTGCTAACATTCGGCCTAAGTATTGTAAAGGCCTTAAAGCTTTTTATATTATTCGATACCCATTAATTTATTAGTGCATGTTTAGGACTGTGATAGTGTTATTTTTATTTTATGAAATAACTAATGAAACATCATTATCAAACTACTGTATATTTCTGTACACGGCCTTCTAAAAATACCATTAATTTTCATTCATATTATTTAACATTTTAATTATTTTTCCGATAGCCGACCCTTCTGAAAAAATCCCGTTTTATCCACCACTTAAACATTTTTTTAATTAAATGAAATGTCCGACACTAACGAATTTTCCCGTCGACATACGGCTGGACTTGTCAAAGCGCTTTGCCCTGTGACACAGCCCGCAGGTCAGCCGAGTGGATGTGCGTTCAACTAACTTGCCTGAAACTGTTCACGCGTGTGGTATGTGCACGAATGCCGATGCTGGCTTTTTAGGGTCCGATAAATGAGCAAGGGAATTTGTTGATAGTGTTCACTAATCAGTGCTATTTCAAAAGGCTTACGTTAATATTACAAATTGAAATAAAATGTATCTTTACGGATTTTATCGCGGATTTGGTTTGATTTTTACATTTTGTAACTTCCTGACGTTTCGATTACTTTGCAGATTTCGTGGTAACGGGGTGGACTCGCATCATGCCAGTGTTACCTTTTTTAGGATTGTATGTGTTGTAACTGTTGGTGTTAAAATCAACCAATACTAAGGGCTACAGGTGTTTTAAAAGGAGAGATAACTATGGGATAGAATAGAGAGAGAACAGGGTTTGTCCGGAGACACGGGTCAGCCGTGCGATGTCTTTCAACTCGCTTACCTGGAATTTTGTGTTCATGCGTGTAGACCATGGTAGAAGCCTTTAAAAATAATAAAAAGTGAAAAAAAATTATAGTGGGATGAAACCCGCGTAGAAAAGGAGGGGAATATTATAAAAATGAAAGGAAAAATAATTTACGGGCGATCTGAGGTCGGGAAGGGGATGGGGGTGGGTTTTTAAGGGTAAAAAACGGTTTTTCTCGATTTCCGGCAAAACTAAAAGTCCTATCGAAAAAAGTCAAATAGCAAAGTTGTAGGTAATAAAAAGATCTAAAACTTTTGTATTTACACTTTTTTCACAAAACCTCAAAGTTTATGTGAAAAATTCAATAAAACAAGTTCCATCCCCTTCCTGACCTCAGATCGCCCGTAAATTATTTTTCCTTTCATTTTTATAATATTCTACCCCTTTTCTAATGGGTTTCATCCTACTATTATTCTTTTGGTTTTAAAAATTATCGACCCTGGTCTAGTGGGGCATATGCACGAATGGAGATGCTGGCTTTTTATAAGGATTCGATAAATGAGCAAAGGAATTGGTTGATAGTGATAACTGATCAGTGCTGCTCCAAAAAGGCGTAAGTTTTTTAGAATTGTAGGTGATGTAATAGTTGGTGTCAAAATCACTTAATACTGGAGGATTGTAGATCTTTAAAAACGGATGAAAATTAGAGAGATAAAATGGGAGGGAGCAGGGTGTGTCCTGTTACATAGGTCAAAATATTTTTGATCTGAAAATATCATGTCAATAAATTACCCAATAAAAGTATATGAAACTATAAAATTATAGGTAATGAAAAACTGATTAAATCCAACACGACCATTCGAACATTGCTATCAAAGCTGATTTAACTAAAATCTCTGTTAATCACTACATAGTATAAAACAAGGTCGCTTTCTCTGTCGCTATGTCCCTTTATATGCTTAAATCTTTAAAACTACGCAACGGATTTTGATGCTGTTTTTTTTAATAGATAGAGTTATTCAAGAGGAAGGTTTATATGTATAATACGTACATATTATTGTATAGAAATCTATTTGTACGCGGGCGAAGCTGGGCCGGGCCGCTAGTACTATAATATATTTTCAGCACAAACGTGAACACCCGGGGATTTTATTTGAATATTTAACTGTTATATCAATAATATCCAAGTATCGGCACAAACATTCCGTTTCAGGACGCGGTTGACCAGTGAAGTTTGAGACGCTCGTCCCCATCGTTTGTAAGGAAGTGTGGGTTCTGAGGGGCGGTTTGAAGGGTTTTGAGGGGTCTACCGTGTCTGGACGAGACTCGAGAGTGATCGTGCCCTCAAATGGGTTAATCGTCCGGAGTCGTTCGTGGCATCTGCACCTGACGTACTGAAATACGATACCGCCGCTCTAGAACGTTCTTGTATGGAAAACACTTGGAAATTCGCGCAAATTAAATTTTGAGCTCGCATATTTTAGTTGGTATGTGGAATATCTTCTTACTAAATACTTTGTGTGCGGAACAAAATATATCTTGCATCTTATTAATCTTATTATGCAGGTAGCGGAGTGGTTGTACGTATTTCTAGAAGTTTCTTAATGATATTTTGATGTTTATCATGGATGCTAGTAATTTATATTATGCTCTAAATGAATGTATTTTGGGTCATTTTTCATTTGAATTGAATCTTCAATATCAGCCCATATACATACGTCCAACTGCACGGGCACAGGCCTCTTCAACAATGGAGAGTACTATTGAGAGTGGTTAGGTCATATTAACCACCACGCTGGCCTAGTGCATGTTAGCGGACTTTACATTCCATAGAAAATCATTCAAATTCCCTATGGTATGCAAGTTTCCTCACGATGTTTTCCTTTCATCGTTATAGAGCGTAGTGATTGACCATCAATACACACATAACTCCGAAAAATCAGAGGTGTGCCCTGGAATTTGAACCAGCGACCACCGTAGCATGTAGAATTCAATAAATTCTACTGTACTAGTAAATTATTTTATTTTAACTAGGTACATTCATACGTGGGTTTGGTTTACTTTTTTGTTTTTCAGAAAGGGAACAATTGAATCACGCGCAAATTGTATTTTCGCATTAAAACAGAGAATAGATTGAAGGGGTCTGAACCCACAACTGTCACTCAACTCTTGACGTAATTGTGGGCGATAATATGTCGGTATGTTTTATCCTTTTCAAAATAACCTTAACATAAGCATTTATTACACCCCTCTAAATGAAAAGATCGTGATATAATTCAAATTCCAAAATACAAACAAAGACAATACAAAGTCCACCACGCTGGTCTTATGCGGGTTGACGGACTTTACGTACCATAGTAATTCTTACAAATTGCTATGGTATGCAATAAATAAACAATTTATTAAAATATCATTCATATTTACATATTTCTATACTTTTCCATTTGCGTCACCGTGTTTATCCAAAAGAAAAAACAAGCAGAACAACTTAATTGTTGGCTTCCCGCAACCTTGCCGCCCGACAAGTATTGTCAGGATATTGATATTGATGGCCGCTCCCGACTAATTATGATGTATCACTAAAATGTAACACGTGTCTTATTTCCCCGGATTACCAAGTAGACAACACGTTATTTATTGTGTACTCGACCTAATTTCTATAATAAATCGATGCCTTGTTGAAGAGAATTATGCCGCCTTAATCTTTGAATGCGTAAGTTTAGGAGATATCTTTGTTATGTCACAAGATCGTTTCAGTTATATAATGAGAATATTAGATACATACATACATTCACGCCTTTTGTCCCAGAAAGGGTAGGCAGAGGTACTGGTACCAACCAGTACAAAAATAGTTGTAGAAAGTAGTTCCATAAATAGCCCGCAATGGCTCGAAAATAAACCAAGATCTTTTATGGAAGTAATTAATAAAACTTTTACGTAAATTAGTATTAAGTGTATTTACAATTTGGAATTATTTGCATCTTGGGCTATTGTAAAAATAGGTCGGCTCAATGGGTCTTTCTCTGATTCTTTTCTCCTCTCGTTGTCTTCTAATTGTGAAACCAGTCAATTTACATGCGATACAAGTGTTGAAAAAAATATTTTTGGTCTACAGTCTTTTATCACCAGTAAATCTGCTTGTTTACCAGCCCTAAAAATAAACCAGCAATTATATTACATACCGGGTATATCAAGACTGCTACCGAAAACGAAGCCGGGTGGTAGTTTTAGTGACTACAAACATAATGCAACTAAAAATTTCGTAAAGAGACGCGACATTAGTTTTTAATGATTTTTTAAATATCGTAATTTTTGGGTGGTAAATCCATAGTTTTTGCTAAAATAATAATTTAAACTGTTTTATACCTTAGAGTATTTATAAATAAAAGGGTATACACTATTATTTTAGGAAAAAATGTATTTACCACCCAAATATGGCCATAGGAAAAAAATTACAAAAAAAAATTGTCGCTTTTTTTTTGCAAAATTTTCTATTGCATTGTATCTGAAGTCGCTTAAACAACCACCCGGCTTCGTTTTCGGTAGCAGTCTTGATATACCCTGTATACATATCACGAAAATAAAATAGGATATTGCGACAAATAATTAAATTACAAATATGTTTACGTCTTCCGTGCTATTTTTTCGTTATAATTACATCAAAACTATATTTCAAACTCAGAAGCATTCCAGCAGTAATTCACAGAGCATGTTCAAGTCTAATCTTAAATATTCACAAAGTTACTTTGATTGCCCATTTCTTACAGCCATTGCCTCAGAAACTGTTGTGTACAATTTACGCTAAACATTGCACATACGAAGTTTGCAGAAGCGAGAACACACCGCGAACTTTCTTCACAATGTGTTGCTTTAAACAAATTGAAACATTTCGTTTAAAACAGTGGCTTAACTCGAATATTCACTCATAAATATTGTCGAAGTGAAGCGCGTGTTCATAATGGCGACATTAACCCAGAAACATGATTCCCTAAACGTTATTCAACAGTGGTATTTTTGCTGCACGTGTAATTTATGTGCACAATATCTTAATGTGATTTATTCTACATAATAAGAACGTCGTTTGTCTTAGTAGTGCACCTTTATATCTCCGGTCATAAGTTATCTAATAGCAGATTATTTGTGACTTTCTTGCTGAACACATTGTCTTATTGTACGGAACATGTTGTGGTATTCAATTGAATTATTTGGTTTGTAATTTTTATTTTATAATATTGCCTACTAAGCACCACAAATAAAAGCACGCGCTACGTATGTATAATTAAATGCAGTGTAAGAAATTAGTGTAAGAATTAGTTTGTATGGGGTCAGGACTATGTATTTGACTGTTGGAGTATTTATTAATTATTTATTTATTGTATGCGATAATGGCGAAATCAGGCGAGAAACTCTCTGTGTAAATGGGCTGTAAGTGTAACGGATGCTTTACAGTGTTGAGCCGACTTGTAGCGTGTAAACTTGAAGTCGATATATTGGGTGTTTCCTTACCGTACTACCATTGACGTACATTCTGTATCATGCTTACATTCAACGATGCAATGTTTAAACTTTAAGCAAGTATGTGTTGTCGAGTTGAAAAGAATTTGGAAATTAGAACATTTATTAAACCCGTGTACAGTAGATTATTGAACTCAGTTCAAATTGTATTTAAGTACAATCTTAAGACACCATCGATATAAATTTCGGAAATGTAGATAAAAAATACTAAAGCCTTCTAGTCAATATACAACATAAATGAACTACAACATTCTCTTAAGTACTATAGAGTAACTTCTGACATTATGAGAATTAACATCCTACGTGACAATATGGCAGTGAAATTTATGTTGTTCCTTGGTGTTGTACTGTCTATAAGCGGTCTTATCGTGAACTATCAGGCCAATGGAATAGTCTAGCCATGAATTGCCATAAAAATGTACGAAAAGTTGGTAACGAACACACAAATAAAAAAAACTAACTCCAACGATGTATAAATTTTTTTTTAATCGCATTATACGCGGTGTCGATATAAGTGTGAGAACCTATAAATCAATATGTGTCACAAATAGGAATAATTTTTTTGCAAACAAAGTTATTTAATCCATTTGATCAATCCTCATAACTCTCTCAATTCTATCGTCAGAGATCATTGTGGGAGAAAAAGTTATATAAACGAATGTACGAGTATAATGTTTTTTTTTCAATAGATTTGTACCATAAATATAAATCTTCGTATTATAAGAAATATTATAGTAAGTACAGAAATCATAAGATATAAGTAATATAATTAAGAAAATGAAATAAAAATCTGTCAGAGATCGATAATTGAGATCGAAACAAATTAGGTATGGCATCGTTTTTTAGTATCAAGTAGTATAATATAAAGTGCCATCCATGGTGATTTACCTTAGAACAAACGACGGCGAATTATAATCATCGGTTCGATAAACTTAACAACAGAGGGCGAAAAAATCGTTTGGATTATATTTAACACAGATAATATTGGCGTTGAATTGCTTCTAACTAACAGGTTTCTAAGCCTCCGTTCATCTGTTGGTAAGCGATAGCACCGCTCATAAACAGTAGCGGAACCAAACAACACCTTGAATTATAAAGCAATCTTTGGAATTCCACTGCGCTCGCCATGCTGAGACATAAGAAGTTTAGTCGTAAGATGTCCAGTAGTTACTCTGGCTATAATGTCCTTCAATCCGAAACACAACAGTGCATTTACTGCACTGTTGTTTAACGGGAGAAATAGACAATGCGGTGGTACATACCCAGGCAGCCTCACACATATGAGAGACCTACCACCAGTATTGTAAAAGTTACAATACCTGCTATTTCGTAATTACACACCTCCGTACATATATTGAATGGATTTAAACCTGTCAAATATGTTCCACCGTCACGGAAGGGACGGTGCTCTATTTTGATCAAATATTTACATTACAGAACATGGGTCTGACATTTTTCTGTTCCATTCAAATTGTCAATAATGAATGTTACGGCCAAGCTGACAGGCAGTCTGGTTCGCAAGCGTGTCGTGAAAATTCTCGACTGACTGGGAACGAGCATATAATTTCTTTTTGGTCCTGAATTTTCTAATTTTAAGAGTCAATTATATAATTGAATTTAATATTAATATGGCAACCCAATATACTACGGCCGAAAATGTTTAGATACTTGTTATTTTTATTTATTAACGTAAATAGTCTATTTGTTTATTACAAACTTAAACCGTACGAAAACATATAGAAATAACTACGTACAAATTACTTCAATGAACACAATGACATTTTAATAGCGATAATTACACATATTATTTCATCATCTTAATCATGATTACAAATCAAACAATCCTAAAGAAATAGTGTGTCGGTATATTAAACATCAATGAAGCTATATCGAACAATGACAGTAGGTATCATAAGGATTGTTTTCTGCTGGTCTTTCAAAGGTTTTAGTAGCACTCCCAAAATAATACTTTTATTTTTATAGCATAGGTCCGGCAAACGAGCAAACTAGTCACCTAATGGTAAGTGATCACTGCCGCCCATGAACATCCATTACGCTTTTATCATATTGTGGAGGTTCACTATGTTTACTTGACAGATAAAGACTGTGTACTTTTGCATGTGTGTTTATGTTCCCTCCACTTGACTCTCAGAAGGCTGTATAAATGAAAGTTCACCAAAGGATTAATAAAGTCTATATTGTTCACTACTTTTACATTCACCACTTATTACATAAAGTGTGTACGGTACCTAGCGTCTAGTATGGCTTAGCGAGGCGAGTGACGGGGAACGACTGACGATGACTGGCGGGCACGCTCCCGCGCAGCTACAAAATGCGCCTTAAGCAAAGTATAAATTCTATGTAACATACAGTTTGTCCCTATAATATGTTACCGGTCCATCCAATAGGGAGGAGAGCGGGAAGAATAGAATACGGGAAGAGGAAAGGGGTATTAATCATCCAACAATCTTACCGAATGAAATACGACAGCCAAGCTTTCTCCACGTCGATTCTCTTTAAGACTGTTACCGCTCTGACGGATCCTGCCCATTCATGCTGAGTCATGACTGACAACAGCGTGGGTCTACCACTAGGAAAAATATACTGCCTATATACTGCTTATGAGGTTTATTTTTGTACTAGATTACTATTTGTATTGTATCAGACTGTTGTTGCCTTTGGTGAAGATAGGACATACCTTTATAAGCGATTTTGTTCTATATTGTTGCAGACTTCGATAGACATATTATATGTTAATCTAGTCCATACGATGGTTTCCTGGAAGAAATCGCGGTAAGCGATAAGACCGCCAATGGCCACCTTTATTTGAATGAGTTGACTTATGTTTTTATGGAAATTACATGTGGCATAATAACAAAATTTATTAAAAAAAAATATATATAAATATATGGTATGAAAAGTTTTCAGGTAATAACTACAAAAGTTAGATTGAATAAGTTTTGCTGACCAGTATCCGGTCAATATAACTAAAGAAGAAGAAAGAAACTTTCACAACATCAAAGATTTGTGAATAAGAAGCATGTAATATTTTACGAGTAGTATATGTATTTTTTATAGAATCATGCCAATGGAAAAATAAAAAAATCTTTTTTTAAATGTCTTTGAATCCATCGCTTTAATTTCTATTTACTATGAATGTATTATGACCGTTAGCCGAATCTAATTTTTTAAAGAATTATTACGAAAGGTTTTGTTACTTCGGCCCTTTTTTTATTAATTAAGAACTTTTAGAAACTTATTTAATTTAACTTCAATTGGATTTGTACAATGAATCTTTTAAATATTACCTCAAAATGGTTACGTACAAGAGTAAGTGTAGTCAGACGAATTTTACGGTGATATTGAGATTAGAATTTTGGCTATTTTTATATTATTCACATCTACTTACGTACTTGCACGTTTAATTATATTATTTACATTTTCTTTTACTTATTAAATAAGAATTTATTTATTATGTGCATGGAAAGCCAACAAATATTTTATAAATAACATTATGTACAACATAGAGCCAACATACATATCGGGTATCTCAAGACTGCTACCGAAAACGAAGCCGGGTGGTAGTTTTAGTGACCACAAACACAATGCAACTAAAAATTTCGCAAAGAAACGCGA
Organism: Hyles vespertilio; assembly: GCA_009982885.2. Taxonomy (NCBI): domain Eukaryota; kingdom Metazoa; phylum Arthropoda; class Insecta; order Lepidoptera; family Sphingidae; genus Hyles; species Hyles vespertilio. Next base: position 8,855,307 of record CM042822.1, on the reverse strand, counting down.
CAATGATTTTTTATGATTTTTGGGTGATAAATCCATAGTTTTTGCTAAAATAATAATTTAAACACTTTAAAACCTTAGATTATTTATAAATAAAAGGGTATCTACTATTATTTTAGGAAAAATGTTTTTACCACCCAAATATTGTCATAGGAAAAAAATAACAAAAATAAAATTGTCGCTTTTTTTTACAACTTTTGCTGTTGCATTGTGTCTGGAGTCGCTTTAACTACCACCCGGCTTCGTTTTCGGTAGCAATCTTGATATACCCTGGTTGATAGGTCTTCACGCTAATTACAGCAAATTAAAAAAACATTAAAGAAAAGCAAATAAGACAGTAAAACTATAACAAAACCCTTATGAGAATAAAAGAAATAATAATAAAAAACAATAACTGTATAAATCACTTCAAACTAAGATATTAATCATAGCTCATTCAACCACATTACCAAAAAAAAATAAGATTGCGTTCCTTCCTAAACGACACACCTGTACAAAATGGATCTAATGAAAACTATTTGCAACTCTTATAAAGGTAGCTAAATAGATAAGTGTAAAGTTGGATTTTAAAACCTCCCAGAGACATTAGAGCAGTCAGTCGGCAGTCGAACGAACGTTAAATTTTATCGAACAGTGCGCGCGAGATAAATTTTCCACCGAAACAATAGAACACATTTGATGTGATGTGAAACAGTATTACTTACAGGGGGACCTTCTATCGTCAACATTACATGTCTTTTACGTAGAATGAGATAATATCAATAACGAATCAGTGGATTTTTTTAACCGACTTCAAAATAATGAGGAGGTCCTCAATTCGACTGTATGTTGTTTTCTTACGCAAGCAAGTTTGTTGATGGATATATCAGCATTAGTTTAAAAATACTTGATATTTTTTACTTAAACAACTGGTTTGAGAGGTTAACTCCAATGTCTATTTATCCCACCCAACAGCCATGTAATAGCACTGTTGTGTTTCCTTTTGAAGGACGCTGTAGCTAGAGTAACTACTGGTCATATTGAGACCTAACATTTTATGTCTTAGGATGGCGAGTGCAGACAATGCAAAGCATTGATTTGAAATTCAAGATGTTGTTTAATTTTGCTACGTACCTTCAGGCGAACGGCATGTTCGTCTCGCCATTCATAGCAATAAAAAAACATGAAAAAGATATTCATAAAATCACCACTAAACATATTTTTATGTAATTAAAAATTAACGTGTGCTGAAATTTCATGTCTTTTGTATTTTTCTTCTTTGCAAAAAATTCACAGCTCTGGTAAATAAACATGCACATTCTAAGTAACACATGAACGAAGTGGTTACCGAAAGTATTCCTTACACGTGTTGAGTTCTACAAATGGAAAATGTACAAAATTCTCGTTTTTGGTTAAATAATAAAATGTTCAGGAAAGAAGCGTTTCAATTTTTATTTCGCGCGACTCATATTTTGTGAGGACCATTTGAAAGGACACAAAATTTAATAACAACATCTCATTTTTTTTGTAATTAAAATTACATTTTAGGTTTCGCTTCCAAGCTCTGAGATACGTGGTAAGCATTTTAATGATGGCAGTTCAGTATTTAGAACATTTAAATACAGGCTAGAAAGTTTTGATTATGTTTACACATTTAAAATGATTTTTGATGTAATTGATAATGTGTTTCTTATATGGGTAGATCCCACCTATTTAGCATATAGTAGTGGAATTATTTATCACACATCAGTTAACATACTGACACATATACCTTGAACATATTTCGCAACAATAAAGTCTACTATATAAACTCAGATACACCTAATTTTCACATACAGTACGTGTAAGCACTATTTAATAATATTAAAAAATATTCGAGCGTCACTTCACCTGCTTATTCGCGGGATGAAAGAGACAGAGCAAGTGAAAAATGTAGTAATAAAAGGAGGCGATGCGGCGGCACGTAGCTTGTTATGTGCGACGACGTGCACCCCCCCCCCCCCCGTGCACCCCTCCCCCTGCATGCACTCCTCGCCTCCCGCAACTCCACTCAGGGTTGCTAGAGTGTACCTAGATGTAGATCAATGGGGAGAATTACAAGAAAATTGTTGGGGAATATTTTAAGTATAGGTTGAGAGAGCAGGCTTCCCAATACCCCTTCGTCTTCCCATTCTTTTTCCTTCTGGCTCCTCTCGCAGTTCGATGGGATGGTGACACATCTATGATCCAAACGTTGTGCACGTTTAGGAGCGGCAGTGATCATTTACCATCAGGTGCCCTGGTTGCTCGTTTGCCGGTCTTATGCAATAAAAAAGGATGCTAAGTAGCTGTAGCCAAACGGTACATGATTTAAGTATACTCGTATATGATAGATCATTTATTGCTAATCCTCATTCAATTTATGTTGTGGCTAAATTAGTTGTGGGTTAGAAACAACCTTCATTTTTTTGGAGACTCGCACATCTTAAGTTTTAGGTGTTAATTAAATTCGTTGATCCTGACTTATAGAATTAAAAACGAACAGTGTTAAGAATTTATATATGATAGTCAATCACCACGCACTAAAACGGTGAAGAAAAACATCGTCAGGAAACCTGCATACCATAGGGATTCATAAGAATTTCTATGGTATGTAAGTCCGCCAACCCGCACTAGGCCAGCGTGGTGGACTATATGGCCTAACCACTCTCAATCGTATTCTCGAATCTCGATTGTAGAGTAGGCCCGTGCCCTGCAGTGGGACGTATATGGCAGTCAGTACAGTCAGTATTAAGAATTTAGAGTAGATAGGTATAAGTGCGGATTAGTTTGTAATTTACCGTGAACCAAAATGCGTAGATTTTCCACGTTGATTTATTGAAAACGTATCCGCAAAATATACACTAAGACCTATCTCCGATTTCAAAATATTTCGTAGCAACTAACGGCACAGACCTACTGGGGTTTCCATCTCCATCAAAATAAATATTTGAGCTTGCAACCCTGCGTTCACTCCGGCACATACGTATCTGACAAACACTTATAATATCCTCCGGGAGCGAATGTTCACTGAATTCACTAATATTTGAAATAGCGTGTCGTTGAACATAATCGGAGGAATGTAAGCCTGGTAAGCTATGCGCGTACTAATATGCTAATTATGTCACTGAAATTAGATTTCAGCAGCAATCAAATACGTTGGCTCACTGCGGCTAGCGCACAATTTTGGCTAATCGCCTAGAGCTTAAAGGATGGGCTTACTGCTTAGCGTTTGGCGATTTTTATCACTGATACACATAAAGCTGAAGACTTTTTTGTTTGTTACCTCTAATCTCAGAAACTACTGGTTCGAATTGAAAAAATATTTCGTAAGGTTATTCATCGAGGCATGCTATAGCCTATACATCATCACAATTTCGCCTATAGGAGAGAACTAGTAGTGCAAAATCTAGTAAATACGAGGAAATTTCAACCGTTTTTCGTGGTCCAATTGGTGGATATTCTAAATTGTCCCTATGTATTCTTAGATCTTTAAAACTACGCAGTGGATTTTGATGCGGTTTTTTAACAAATAGAGTGATTCAAGAGGAAGATTTATATTATGTATAATACGTATGTCACAGTTTGTAAGAAAAATAATATATATCTACTGTGAAGTGGAATCAAAAAACATCTGCATTTAGGCGAAGGTGGAATGTCCCCTAGTTTATGTCAAAAAAACTCTCTCTCTGTCATAAAGGCAGGTAGACATTATAGCGCCTCCAGTACTACGGAATATTTTGCAATACATTTTTTGCGGAAGGAAAACTGTTATGCTTCCCGACCGGTACCCTCGGGGATGCTGAAGGGGTAAGCCAGTGATACCAGCGCGGCACTACATAAAGACAATGCCGACGGCGATTTTTCCTAGAATTTTGCTTTTGCAAGCTTACCTGTTATGGGTGCTTTTTATTTAGTAATATTAAAATGTTATGTGGTATTGTAAAGAAACATCCATCCTAATAATTTATTGTAACTAGATTTTCTGTGGAATGAAGATTTCACTAATCCGCAATAGGCCAAAATGATGGACTGTGGCATATGCTCTCTCAATCAAATTATCGATCGTAACGGAGACTGTACTCAGAAGCAGAATTATGAGCTCCAATGATTCCCTCTTTACGATGTATTAGACAATGATCATTTTTTTATTATTGGCGTACAAAGGCAAATACTATCTATTGGAATAAAACATTTATGTCAAATCAATAATAATGTAGCTTGTAACATGAGCCGAAAATTAGTACTTAAAATAAAAATGAAAGCATAGTGACGACATAACGCTCTCTATTTCACACGCGCATACTGTAATGCATATTGTGACTAGTGACGTCACTAGTTTTATTTTGCATCCTATTTCTATTACTCTCACTGCAAGATTTAAAAAGCTTAAAACTTGTCAATTTCTGAATGGATTTATAAAAAAATACCTTTTAACAAATACGATTAAGAAAACAGTCTAAAAATCTTTTTAAAATGAAAGTTTTCACAATTAAACAATGCTATGAAAATGATTTTAAAGCTGGATGTTGAAGTTAACTTTTCGTTATAATTTAGTAAGTCTGGAACAGTCACAGCGGTATGAACTCGTCGGCAAGATGTGTCAGAATTAAATGAGATTTTGGAAGTTTAATTTTAAACGTGATTAAGCGTAGTTGCAACGCGCCAGGGATTATTTACTTGAACCAAGTCCGGTAATTGTAAAGTTTGAGTGTTTTTAACGTTAAATATACTGGAAGAATTATTTTTATGGTAATAGGTATTCATTTAGATCCACTTATAAATTGCAGATTTTGAAAATTGAGATAGAGTAATTATATGTTCTTCTATCTGTAAAAAACATTTCTAAATGCTAGCAACTTTGCAAAAAATTTTTTTTCAATTCATTTAAAATGACTTTCACAAGAGACCAAATGCACAGACAATTAGACCGGTTGCATTATCTATGGGCGATACGCACATATTCATTCCTTCAGGATGGCCCTGTGTGTGGACTCGCTGGCCCTGTCGCAAAAAACCTTTATGTCTTTAGATTCTTGCGTAGATTCTGCTTTTCTATATTCTGCTTTTCTATATTCTGCTGTCGTAATTAAATCCATAATTTTAGGTCTTGTATTAGATGCTATAATTGTGATGCTGTATAAACCTATAAAGGTACGTCATCTTGCAAAATATTTATACATAAAATAACATGTAATTTTATCGGTGGCGAACCGTTGGTGTATCGATTTAATAACATATAAGTACATTAAATAAAAATAAATAATTCATTAGGACGTATTGGTCGATTAGTAGAAAGAGTAGACTGTAAATCTTGTCTTGTGTACAATTCTCAGTTATAAAGTTGTGTCTGATTCGCCTCAAATATGTAAAAGACCAAATTATTAAACCCGTTATGACTACCCCTATGTTCTACAATATTCCTCGCTGTGGTAGGACATTCATACCCTCCCGGATTGCTACTACCGTTCACTACTAAGAACTCTTCAGAGTGATGTGTAAATCATTCACAGGTGTAGGTGTGTCGTGTGTTATATTCAATTTTATCCGCGTCATAATAATAATAATAAGTCTTTATTTACAACACCACAACGATCTTACAAAAATAAAAGATTGTACAGACAAAAAAAGTGTTAAAAAACGGCGGTCTTATCCTTATAAGAGATCTCTTCCAGACAACGGTGCAAGAAGAGGATATAGGTAGTTAACACGGACGGTGCTTTTATAATACTATAAGATAAACTTACATAACAATACGTAAATTCATACTCCGATGTAATGAAAACATACACCAAATACTATAAAAATACATAATATATACATATATAAATACATATTAATAGTATAGACATAGGTTTAACTTGCAAGAAAGTTTGCTTTCACTCTGGTTTTAAAAGTTTCCAAGAAGGGCAAACGTTTTATACTAAGAGGCAATGCATTCCTCAAACGTACTGCTTCCACGGTACTGAAGCGATCGTAGAACGATGTCTTGTGTGTTGTAAACAGGCTGGCTTGATGATGTCGACTAATGCAATAAGTAATATCGGTGTATGCTCTTTCTTGACTACAATTTTCATCGGGTGCATTGTGACTTTATCGTGGTAGAAAGTTAATTTGCAGTTGTATTATCCATCCGCCAAAGGAAGTCCGCTGCTGAACATAGGCCTTCCTCAATGATTTCCACAGTGACCTGTTGGAGGCAGCCTGCATCCAGCGACGTCTCGCGCCCTTTACCAGGTCATCTGAGCACCTTGTAGGTGGACGTCCTACGCTGCGCTTTCCGCTACACCGCCTCCATTCGAGTATTTTTCGGCCCCTTCTCGTTGTAATATAATTGAGTCATAATTGTAGCAAAAATGTTAGAAAAGGAAGAGAAAAACACAATAGCCTGGAATGTAATTCAGTGTAAGTAAATCGTGTGTATCAATTGAATTTTTTATCGCGTTATATCCTTGTCATCAATCACGTAACTTAGGAGTAATTCGATTGTCTTGGATGCGTGTGGTCTGTCAGATAATTCTTGGCGAAAATGTTGCTTAAACGCTACATTGTTTTATTATTATAATTTCAGACATACATTTTCATGTATATTTAATTTGTAAATGTTGTAATGTTATTGATAAAAATGTTAATAAGTTTTTTTTTGTTCTATGTCATTTTCTCATGCTTGCGCAATATGAGCGGAAAATAAAATATAGGCGATTTGTGAAATATTTTGAATATTTTTTGCTAGTTTGATAATTGTTTTCGTTAAATGAAACACATCCTGGTTTGTTATGTTTAGAATCAAAAAACTCCGAAAGACAACGTAGCTTTATTTATGAATTGTTTTATACTCTACTTATTATGTTTAAACCAAAATATTGCTAAAAGATTTCGCAATATCTATACAATTAGTAAAACAGAAATATTTACAAGCCAATTCACAGTAATTCAAGTTGGCTGACCCGCAAGAGGACAGTTAAAGCGTCATTTACACGAGAGTTTATAGGCGAGAATCGTATGCCATTATCGCATGGAATAAACGCTATAAGATTACCGTGTTTGACAATATTTTACACGATGCAACTTTTTCATATCTTTACGATAAACGCATCTTTGATTCGAGAAACTCTGCCCGTGTAAACGGGCTTAATTCAGTAGAACTGTCGATTATAGAAGAGGCTTCCGTGCATTGGGTCTATACGGACTGATATAAGTTCAAGTATGATATGTATGTTCAAGTATGATATGTATATTGACTTGGCCATCGTATGAAAACATAATGTATCGTACAATTTATGCATAATGCTCCTGGCCAAGTCGATCTATTTATTTAAAACGTAAAGAATTTTTAATATTGATATGATAATAACTTACGTAATAACTTTATACAGAACGTCCCTTAATCAAGGACTAAATAAATTAATCGACTTGGTATTACATGGATCTCACAACTTTTTGCGGTAGATAAACTGAGCTGCGAGACTTGTAATTTTTTACAGGATGTTTTTGATGGGATCTCACGTCTTTTTGTAGAGTCCTACTTTATTCCTTTTCGGTGCTTTTTATTTCTAGAATATATATAATGATTTTTCTTAAAGCCTCTGTCTTATGGTTTTTTCTTATTTTTGTAGGTATCAATTTATTACAAATATAGCGGATTTGATTATTAGTGTTCTATCTTTCATGGTGATTGTTTACGAGCTATTTAGTCTATTTATTTGCAAGGTTATCTTTGTCATGTTTTTCTAGAGGAATGTTGTACAGTTTAATGGGCTGAATACACCCTTTCCCTCTTTATACCCTCCTGTTATGCCTCATATATAAAATATATAGATATCTATCTACAACAATTATTCCATTATATACAGGTACAACGAATCATAAACTGCATCATCTTTGTAATCCTATACATTTATATGAGATTACAAAGTTATTCACGCAGTTGGTGTATCTAGAAAACTAGACAGAAATTATGAAATGTTTGAATTTTTCCTTACTTTAGATACTAAACACTAATTATATTCTAAATTTGAAGGTTCTATGTCTGCTAGAAGTGCCTTAGTCTTTTGATGATCGGTCAGTCAGTCAGTGAGTGACAAAATTGCGAAAGTTTGACAAGTTATAATGCCTAATTACTAACTGAAAATTCAGGCTTCTTGCTTTAACCACAACGAAGTTATGGGGGGTTGAAAATGGACTGAATTGCTTCGAGAAAAGGATAGTACGGCTGTGCCGCTTTTTAGCTCGACTTGGAGGGGGCACTGCCGTGCCCCCAGATTCATACAACTCATGATTTCTGTCTGTTGGGTTATTAATACGATCAGTGTTTGACTTGTACACGTCTATTGCACCGCTTTGTTCATCTATGAATGCTTTCAACTAGTTTGCTTCAGCGTCCGGAGTATCATTCATTTGTTTCTAATTTCCTTAGTTGCTTACGTCACGACTCACCAAAACTGCTTGTTTTCTGATATTCGTAAAATAATAATAAATAAAAATCCCAACAGTCACACACGGGACTATGTATCCTCTCCACATTAAGATCAATTAAGTCTTTTGTCGTGGTTATCAGACACTACGAGACACTTTCGGTCTCACAAGCACCCAGACCTGAGAAAAATACTTGTAGGCCTCAAAAATATTTGTGTTAGTGCGGGGTTTGAACCCGCGGCATCTCGTTACACAGCCGGCGTTTAACCAACGGCGGCTGTCGTATTATCCGATGTGCAACGTCTTACGGAAATATTTGGAGGCGAGATACTTAATCTTTGGCGTCGTGGAATACTCGTGAAAATTCCAACCACCACTCACTTTATGCTGAAATATGTGGTGGCTTTTTGACGCTGCATATTCGGGGTGAAATGTTCGCGGAAAGATTATGAATGTGATCTTTTGTTAGTTTATACGCTGTTATCAAATTACTTGTTTGGGTATTAGGTAAATTTCGAAACCATAAATGATTATGTGTTAAAAATAGGCAAATAGCTTTTATTTATATAATACTAGAAGAAAAAAATGATTTGTTTATTGTATTTTTTCTTATCTCCATATGCAATCTATATCTAATATTTAAACAAAGCAAATATGTATTACATACTCGTTATAATTGGTTAGTTTGAGTGCCGCGCTCTCTTTGTTACAGTTCCATTTTCAAAAAAATAATTCTCTCGGACTTAAAACCTCATTTCAAATTCCATTGTTCGTATTCTATTCGAATTTTAAAAACTAAACCCAATTTACCGAAAAAAGCGGCTCATCTACAGCGTGTTTACAGTTGCGCAATGATGAATTTGTTTTAATAAGCGCGGGCGGTGCGCGGGCACGTTCCAGCTCCACTCCGCAATACACAGCGTTCTCTCGCCGTTCGCGCTGAGAAATTGCTCACATTTTACTCGTACTGCCAGCGAATTCCACCGATATGATATTGCTCAAATAACTTTTTGCACCATACTGTATAGTTTAATTTTATTAAGGCGGATGTAGTTTGAAGACATAATTTTGTTGGCCAGGTCACAAAATCAGACCTAGGAGCTTTAAGTTAGTGCCTTGTGTTTATAGTTAAACATCATGAAACAAGACTTCTTGACAACGAGTTTATTTACTCACTCTAGTTGGTGATATTTCCAATTAATTTTTGGTTAATTTGAGATATGAGCTATCTCCTATATCTTAATTTATTAAGTAAGTTTTGTAAATCTCTAAAATTACATTTTTAATTAGCATAATTAAGGAAAAGGTTTATTAATCTAATTACTCTGCACCATTATCAGCCTATTTACGTCCACTGCTGGACATAGGCCTCTCTTATGGCACGCCACTGGGCTCGATCTTCAGCTCAACGTTTCCAACCGCTACCAGCCATCTTTCGGATATCATCACTCCACCTCATACTAAAATACTCTTAACAGTAATTATTTCATAACACATTTTTCAAGCACTAACGCCAAATCGCATACACCGAAAACATCGGCACTCTACCGCGTACACTCAAATCAATAACTCATAGATTAACACCGCTGCCAATATCGTAAAACTTAATAAGTGAGCGCGCAAATTATGCTTATATAGAGCGCGTCGATTTGGTGGGCTAATGCGTTGGACCAGCGACGCGTCGATTGCCTCATTAATACCCGGCCACATGTGTACATTGGTGTATCGGCGCGACTCACGCCCTATCATTATTAGTGACGCCACGCATAATCCCAATACACTGGACCCTCGCGTTTGGAAATTAATTAATATCGCCGGGCAGGTAGCTGTGCAGATATTCTATGTTGCTAATCAAGCGTTGTGCTTTACGCGTGTGTTTGCTTTTCATAGGCTTGATTAGTTGCAGTCCAGTGCGATCCATCCATTCAGTCTAGCTTGGTTGTATGAAAAAATAGGTGTAAATTTTGAAATACTATGAAAGAGTTGGTATGACTGCCACAGAACCGCTGTCTCGCTGATCGACGCTTTACAATCGCGCTTCCTTTGATTAGTAAAATTCTGTCCTACTTCTTCACTTTACCCAAAATATTTAACGACGACCTACAATTCAGATTATTGTCGGTAAATAGTTGCTATTAACTAGTCATCCACTCGCTCCTTTATCAGAAACAGAAGTAAACGAAGAAAGAAAGCTATTTTTCAACTCACTAAAACATGATAAGATGAAGAATGTAGCAACTTTGCTCGCTCTTTTCATATTTCGCGTAATCCCGCTTACGCTTAACTCTTAACGCTTTATTAAATTGCTAGAAGAAATATCACCAGTGCATGATACAATCACTTGTATCTTGCCAACTTAAACATGTTCTGTTTGCTACTACCAACCTTAGTTGCATAAAATTAGTTGTTAAGAAAGATTAGATACCATGAAAAACTAGCATAAGAAACTAGAATTTTACTGGTGGTAGGTCTCTCATATGTGAGAGGTCATCTGGCGCACACACACAAATACACGCACGCACACACATAACTTTAATTATAAAATCTAAGTTTGTTTATTGATATTCTTAACTTTTTAATATTTTCTTTTTTTATCTGTATCAGCCCATATACGTCCCACTGCAGGGCACGGGCCTTCTCTACAATCGAGAGTACGATTGAGAGTGGTTAGGCTATATAGTCCACCACGCTGGCCTAGTGCGGGTTGGCAGACTTACATACCATAGAAATTATTATAAATCGCTATGGTATGCAGGTTTCCTCACGATGTTTTCCTTCACCGTTTTAGTGCGTGGTGATTGACTATCAATACACACATGACTCCGAAAAGTCAGAGGTGTGCCCTGGGATTCGAACCCGCGACCACCGTGAACATGTTGGCAGTCGCGTCTAGTCCGTTTACCAACAGGCCACCACGCACTTCTTCTTTTTTTATATTAGCTTGAATTTGTACCTGTACTAAAACTACTTTTGAGAGAGCGGTGGCTCCTAACACAAGTATTGTTATACTTAAAAGGAGTGCTCCAATAATGACAATTTGTATTTAGATTAAGATAATGCAAATAAATATTTTTTATTTATTTATCTGGGTAGGTAAATAAATAAATAATAAAATAAATAACACCCAACAGTCACATACCCCCATGACCATGACCCCACACTAAGATCGAGTCTTGTGTCGTGGGTATCAGGAACTACGAGAGACTTTTCGGACCCAGAAACACCCAGACCCGAAACAAATACCAGTGGATCATAGTTAGAAATATTTGTGTCGGTGCTTGGTCGAACCCGCGGCCTCTCGTTTCACAGGCGGCGTCTAGCCAACTGCGCCACGGAGGCTGTCTGCTGAGGTACCACCGCAATGACTATTTCTCCCGTGAAACTGTTGTGATCGGATTGAAGGACATTATAGCCAGAGTAACTACTGGACATATTGAGACTTAACATCTTATGCCTCAGGATGGCGAGCGCAGTGGAATTTTGCTACTGTTTATGAGCGGTCGTATCGCTTACCATCAGGCGAACGGCATGCTCGTCTTGCATGCAGCGACGTCTCAAATTGTATAAGATACAGCATATGAAGAACATAACATAATTTGTTCGTATTTCACACTCATTCTCACGCGTTATTAAATTCCTAGAAGAAATATCACCAGCGTGTACCGAAGCACTGGCGCACGTCGCGATCGCTGCAAACGACACAACCACTTCCAACTTGCCAACTTCAAACATGTTCCGTTAGTTACGCCACGTAACTTAACTCCTGTGGAAACTCGCGACTAACGTGTTTATGCTTTGCAGTATTGGTGCGGTTGGTATATTTCTACCTGCAAGTTACAAGGACTTAGAAATTACTGGTGGTAGATCTGTCATATGTGAGAGGCAGCCTGGATAGCTGCCACCGCAATGTCTAGTTCAACCGCTAAACTGTTTAAACTTATTGTTGTGCTCTGATTTGAAGGATATTGTAACCAGAGTAATTGGACATATAGAAACTTAAAATCTTATGTGTTAGCATGGCGAGCGCGGTGGAATGCTAAGCTTTGCTATTGCTGATGAGTGGTTATATCACTTATCATCAGGCAAATGGCATGATCGTCTCGCTATTCATACAAATAAAACTTGCTTGCACTTGTTCACAGCGATGGTTGTTGGATGTAATATTTGTACCTGCAGAAACGACGGCTTAACTAAAAATTACTTTTATCACATTTCAAACCCGCAATATTTTGCAGTTGCTGTTTGTCGACGGTCTTGGTTGCAGGAGATTTATGACTGGTTCCAAATTCATTTATTCTGATGTAGATTTAGTTAACGGTAGTTATGTTATCACTGCTACATAAGATTATAGTTTATTTCACAACGTACGTACAAAGTACGTCATTAAATATTTAATTTTACTTATAAGTTTGGAATTGTAGCCGTGTCATTAATTATAATTTTGGAGAAACCATTCGAATTAACATAAATCCATATAATTTGAATTAAATAACTCACACTGGAAGTCATACCCAGAATTTTATGTCGCAGTATAAGTAACGCCACATTTAGCAGGAAATAAATACACATTAAAATCCCATTACGATTCATAATAATCACAATTTAAATGTGATAGCAGATAAAAGTCTAAACAAAGACCCCCTTAGGAAGTGAATTGAAAAAAGTCGTTCGATTTGATGGATTGAACATTAACGATTTCGACATCAAGCCCCTGCAGACTTGAAGCCCGAAGATTCACAACATAATTGATAATATAAAAACATATAACAAGGTTTCCTCGAAGTTTTATTCGGAGCATAAGTAAAATATATTTTTGTATCCTCAGGAGGTTAGAAAGAAAGCGTTTAGCAACGGTATAATCGATACGAGAACATTCTACGTGATAAAACTGCCTATTGATTTCAACTTGCGTGGGCAGATACCTCATTTATACCTTCGTTCTATAAAAAAACAAAATAGCCTCATAAATTCTAATACAGCAGCCATTTGCGACCCTAACACTGTTTCACCAAAAAACTAACAGACTGTATCACTAAACAAAGTTAATGCGTATAAAGAAAGGTACGATAACGTCGATTCTTCAAATAAATTGTTTTTACTTTCTACTCGATTTATCCAGTTTTTCCTTAACTTTTCGTATCAGCTAACAAATGATAGGACATGTGTTACAGTAACAGATTAAATCTGAGAACGTACGATCGATGGTCAATGAAATATTTGAGTAATAAGACAGCGACTTGGTATGTCACCCAGTTCTTTATGCCGAGCTAGGGTTGACAGATTGTGACAAATTTATTACCCGACGTAAAGTAAAGATTATCTAGGAGACAAATTTCCTTTATATTTTATTCGTTATGTCTTTGAAGGCCGTTTTTGAAGCGTTAAAGAGTCTTTTGTAAATTATTAGCTTTAGATTGTTCACTGCTCAACACTGGTTTTACAAAAGACGTCTACATGCAGCTAGAATCTAGAATAACCGTAATCATGTCTATTATCCATGTAGTGGGTGGAGATCTAATGCTGCTTGCACTTACATCCATCCACGTTCTCAGTTAGGATTCTCTGGAGATTTTTTCCGTGCTTTATTCTACTTTATTCTACCTACTGCATTTTGAACTTATCTAACTTTGAATAAAATAAACACATGCTTCATGCATATTTATTATGGTAATGGACGTTGGTCGATTACAAATATACACAATTTAACTCTTTTCTTATTTCCATTCTTAGAGTGTACAGATTATTTATTTATTTATTTTCACCCATTAAATAAAGATATATAGTCAATTGTCGAACCTATAGTCCTAACTCCACAGTAAGATCAATCAAGTCTTCTTTGTGGTTACCAAAAACTATGAGAGGCTTTACCTTTAACTCTATGAGATTATTCTATTTCATAATAATTAAATTCTTTAAATGAAACAAAGAATTTCCCGTAAATTGAACCACATCACTTAGCCTACATTGGAAGGGAAGTTCTTTATAATTAGCCTTTTCAATATCGTGCAGATTTGCATGTGCCGGCCGCAGCATGGTCTCGGCACGTGCGTCTGAAGTGAGAAATGAAACGCTATTAATTCCACTCCTGGCACTTGCCACTGGATTTTCACGGCACGTTCTCACAATGGATAGGATTAACTCGTTTTTCGTATATTTCACACTGAACTAGGTATCTGCACGTACTCATTTCGCAGTCCGCTGACGAATTCAAATATCTAATCCGCTTAGAGATTAGTTGGATTGAATTTCTAGTAATTTAGGTTTGTTTTTTATAAAGAATTATGGGTGGTAGGTCTCTCATATGTGAGAAGCCGTCTGGGCAGGTACCAACGCAATTCCATTGCTTACAACATAAAATATTTTGCTGGAATCAAATAATAGGCGGTATTTATTTGAATAAATAAATACAGCGACTATTAGAAAACGCAGAGTTTGTTGGGCTCGCTAAAATTGTTTAGAAATAGTTTGAACGGCCATTGAAAAGTTGCGTAGCGAATTTTGTTCCCTTGACAAAGGTATCGGTTTCTGTATTTTGTATTTTTTTTAACTAGTTTATTTTTATTAAATGGGTTTATTATAAGTATAAACCTATAAGTATAGGTATATGGGTTTATTATGAAGTGCGTGGTGGCCTGTTGGTAAACGGACTAGACGCAGCTGCCAACATGTTCACGGTGGTCGCGGGTTCGAATCCCAGGGCACACCTCTGACTTTTCGGAGTCATGTGTGTATTGATAGTCAATCACCACGCACTAAAACGGTGAAGGAAAACATCGTGAGGAAACCTGCATACCATAGCGATTCATAGGAGTTTCTATGGTGTGTAAGTCCGCCAACCCGCACTAGGCCAGCGTGGTGGACTATATAGCCTAACCACTCTCAATCGTATTCTCAATTGAAGAGTAGGCCCGTGCCCTGCAGTGGGACGTATATGGGCTGATACAGTACAGATACAGTATTATAAGTATTGATTATTTTGATTGATATAGTTCAAAATTGTTGAAAATTAACTGCGCCCTCATTTGGTGAGCGACATCATTAGAGTAACAAAAAAATTAGTGCTTAATATAGAAAACTCAATGAGAATTAAATATATATTCTAAAAATGTATTTCTTGACAAACAATATAATTTTACACACCCACATTTTTTTCTCAACCGAATTCCAGAAAAGAAATATTTACCCAGACTCGCTCCGCAAAGCCACACTGTATCTTGCGACATATTAAAATCCAATTGAAAATATACACAAATGGGGCTATTTCCGTATTGTATCAACTTGTAGCGGTACTGTGCGCTGGATTTACGGTGCCGGCATAAAAAGTTGGCTCGTTCGGGCGCACCTGGTGTCTACCGCGACGGCCAATACCGCTCGTAAATGATCACGTTGGACAAAACTTTGTGCTCGAAATGTATTACAATGTTTCCTGGAAAATCTTCAATTATTTGAACAAATTTGAAGTGGTAATTAGTGTTTAAATGGTTGAATACTTTGTTGGTTGCCTACTGAGGAAATTAACAACTAAAGAGAATAATTATAGGAACTTTAAATCTTGGTGTGTTCCAAAATATCTAAATATGGATGATGTAAACATCTTTACATTAATAATATTATATATAGGTACAATAATATGATATTTAAAACCTTATGACTAATTCATTGTTTTGTATACTATGTATGTATGTAAACTTGCAGTTATATTTTTTACTAAGAAATATATAAATCAAAAGACACACAATAAAAAAACACGATCCCACTCATGAAAATTCTATTTTACCAAGCTTTGATTATTTTTCAAAGTGCACATTTACTTATGCAGATTTCTCTTCATAATAAATGCAAATATGATTATTTTTATCAGTCTTCGCCCTGGCTTGTTCAATACCTTTCCAGCTCATTTTATGGGCGGGAATTTTATGCTGTTCGCTTCTATTAAGGACTCTCGGACGCCAACGCTCGTCATTTATTTTTATTCAGTCACCGATTCAATTAGTAACGATAAATAATTTAAAGTCTAGTATTTTCCTTTAAAATTGTAAATTAACGATATTTCTGTACAATGAGTTACTTATTACATCTCGCTGTCACTGGAATTATTAATTAATATTCATTTTAATATGGAATTGTATTAATGAAATATTTTGTAAGTCCAAAACGAAATATAAAACAATGAAACATATTTTTTGTTGTATATGACGATGTTTTTAAGTATAAGTATTACAACGCATTTCTTAATTAATAGTTAATAAATACATAAACTCCTCCCTATGTACCAGAAGAGGTAAGTAGAGGTGCATCCAGGGCACCCAAGTTTTACCTAGTATTTTCCGTCTGGCAATGTGATATCGTGAGTCTATCGTCATATAGGGCAAAAATTCAAACAAAAACATAACATGGATAATACATCAATATCAATTAGAGCAAGAGCCCGTAGCTATCATAATTTCGTCATTTTATAAAAGCTGAAAGTTTGTCTGCGCATGCCTCCGACGTTGGCATCACACGATTAGCTATTATGAAGTTCCGATCGTGGCTTTGGAATTTTTCAGCTACAATGTGTTTGGCAAGAAGAAAGAACCATTAAAAGTGTGTGACTACCAAGGAAACACCTTTTAATAGTTGCCTTCACAACATATATCAAGATCAGCATTTATACTATAACGCTGACAAAATTACATGTCATCAAATATAACGATCTCTTCAAACTTTAATAAAAATTTAATCACATCAAGGCAACTAAATTAGAAATGGGTTGAAGTACATATTTTGTCAATATTATTTTTAGGTCATTGATTATTTATTTATATGTAACTAATGGATAAGCATATAAACTGATGTGAAGTCCACAAAACACAGCACAGTATGTTAACAATATAGTTTTTGGTATTTATTAAAATTTTCTATATCCTCCTATTTCCATATCTATAGGCCTATCCTATTTCTATAGGCTTCGTTTTTTGTCGCAGTCTGGATATATATATTTGTATTGAATATCGTATTTGAGTACAAACGGAGCGAGGTCGGTGAAATTGCCGTTAATGATAATGAAAGCTGTATTGATCTTGCATTAACCCGGTATCCGATGGCCACCGTGCGTCCGTTTGAGATAATACTCGTCGGTACTACTCACCAAATAATAATTAAAATTAATATAAATTAAAATTATTTAAATTACTACACACATAAAAGTATAAATTTGGTGTTTGGCATGTACGGCCAGAACGTGCGACCCAAGTTTTAATTATGTAAATATTTTGTACCTTCATTACAAATGATGCTTACAGGGCCCCCGTAAGGGCTAATGGCGCCTGTGTGCGAAAAAAATTTTTGGCGCCCCTTAAGTCATTTTGAATTATCTTTTTTTATGGTGGGTGGGTGCTTGAAATTGTGGTAGAGATGTAGGTGTTGCGGTGTAGGTGCGCGTATCTCGATGTGGCAGATACGCGGGTAGTGTGTGCTCGACACTATTACGTGTCGATGCTGGCGTGTGTGGTAGGCAGAGCCTATGCGGGAACGCGGCGAGAAATGAAACGTCCCACACAATGTGCACACAAGGTTTAATATACACACAAAGTCACACAAAGCACAAAGTCACTATCTTAAAGCCTTAAACACTACACTAATACTAAAATAGGTCTTTACACTACACACTAATACAGTCCACTAAAAACTAAGAAGGAGAGGAAAGCGACAGTCTATAAACAGCAAATAATATTGGAAATATGCAAAGGCGCACAGTACGCAAGGCGGAAGCAAAAGCGATAAGGACCGTGTGAAGCGCGCATCGAGCAAAAGCCGACTGGAGCTGCGATGCGGCAAATGGCTGCGCCGGCGCGGTGACGGTGACGTCACATCTACCTGAGCGCCGGCGGTCAGCTGGTGTGCCGTTATTTTACCAATATAAAAATGTATGTGACTGTTATGTGGAGGATCGCCACATCACTCCCCCCCAGAGACCGTCAAGGGCGATAAAAAACTTCTAGTGGGAGTAAATTGAGTCTACAGCATACATTCAGATATTTAAAAATGAATAAACAATAAACTATAGTTACAGTAAACATACACAAAAAAAAATCTAAAACATTTGAACAGTGGCGAAGGCACAGAACTTAACTGTCTTTGGTTTGGCGTCAGATTGTATGACGGAACGAATCGTCCCGTCTTGCCGTGATTTCAGTATAGGTTTTAATATTAAGTCTGTGTTCGACTGCGGAGATCTGGACGCTTCCTGGATAGCATATTCGGTTCGGAACGGAGTGGGCTTTAATTTGGAGTTATTCCTTTTTCCATGGTAGGCCGCAATTTGTTCCGTTCCTTGAGGTGCTACTGGCCTTAGTGGTTTTAACCTTTTCCTTGGTTGCGACTGGTTGTCAAAAGTATGTTGCGTCTTCGTGCTGTAGTGAGAAACGAAAAGAAGACCTGGTGAAGGAAGACAATCGTCCACTCTCACTAGTGATTTCCCACGGAGTTTTGCCACTGCTTGAAAATCGCAGGGTTTGTGGCATCTGCGGGCGTTAGGTCCGAATTTGATGTGATACCAGCATGTAGGGTATCGACTATAACTTGATTGGGACCGTGTCTTCATCCGGGACGAAGAGGGTGACGATGAACGTCGGCACTGTGGTCTAGGTTGATCCGTCGTACGGTGACGCCTGTGCACGCGTGTTTGCTCGGCGAGCTTGGCTTGGAGTCGCTGCACCATTTTTCGGAGCGCAGTGATGTCATCCGAAGAGCTGCCGCAAGAACACACGTGGGTTGAAGGAGCTACCGCGACGTGAACAGGTGCTACTATTTCATGCACGCGGTCGGCGATATCTGCCAGTTGATCCAGTGAGTGGATTGGTTGTGAGGCCAACAAACTCTGGATGTCACGTGGCAGTTGGTTACTCCAGATGGTGCGCAGAAAGTTCTCCGGAAAGCTGATTCCAGCTAGGTCCTTGAGGTGGCGCAGAAATTGTGACGGCTTTCTGTTCCCAAGTTGTTCCTGGGAAAGGAGCTGCCGTAGCTTCTTTTCATTCGAAGCGGTTAGCCGCCTGATGAGTTCGCTTTTAATCTTTTCGTACTTGCTCAATATCGGGGGGCAAACAATGATGTCCTTGACAATTCTAGCCTCCGTCATGTTCAAATTTGCTAGGACGGTTGAGTATCTCATTGTATCGTCAGTTATGCCGAAGAGGATAAATTGGCTTTCGAGTAGCGCGAACCAAAGTTCCGGTTCGTCCGATGAAAAAGCCGGTACCTTTAAATTCAGCCGTTGGACCTCTGACGTCATTATCGGTTGTTCCGAGCACACCCGAAATCGCCGTGTTCGCCGTGTCATGCTTGGGCGAGTGTCACCATTACGTGACTCGGCGGATTGTGTAGAATCGCTGCTGCTGTCGCTCATTATCGTGTTCTCCAGGGGTCACCAATGTGGTAGAGATGTAGTTGCGGTGTAGGTGCGCGTATCTCGATGTGGCAAATACGCGGGTAGTGTGTGCTCGACACTATTACGTGTCGATGCTGGCGTGTGTGGTAGGCAGAGCCTATGCGGGAACGCGGCGAGAAATGAAACGTCCCACACAATGTGCACACAAGGTTTAATATACACACAAAGTCACACAAAGCACAAAGTCACTATCTTAAAGCCTTAAACACTACACTAATACTAAAATAGGTCTTTACACTACACACTAATACAGTCCACTAAAAACTAAGAAGGAGAGGAAAGCGACAGTCTATAAACAGCAAATAATATTGGAAATATGCAAAGGCGCACAGTACGCAAGGCGGAAGCAAAAGCGATAAGGACCGTGTGAAGCGCGCATCGAGCAAAAGCCGACTGGAGCTGCGATGCGGCAAATGGCTGCGCCGGCGCGGGTCCGGTGACGTCACATCTACCTGAGCGCCGGCGGTCAGCTGGTGTGCCGTTATTTTACCAATATAAAAATGTATGTGACTGTTATGTGGAGGATCGCCACAAAATAAAGCAAAGAACCGAACTTTTAAAGTTATATGTATTTGTAGACTATAATATCAAAATGAAATAATAATAATGAATTCTTGTTCACACTCATTTAAATCATTTACTAACTAATGGGGTACAGACACGTTGTTCATAATTACAAGAAAATAACCCAAAACTAAAAATCACATTTTTTAGGAACAAATAACAGAAATATTGCCTCATTTCTACATGTTACTCATATCTACGTGTTATTGAGAAAACGCAAAACCTAAAATTAGTTTGTTCATAATCGTGAGTAGAGTAGATTCCACTAATAAAAATATGGGTCCAATTTGAATCAAAATAATATTCGTAATTCTTTTATAATCAAAATAACTTGGCGTATCTGAGGTTTTGCGCTTTTTCATTAACACGTAAATAAGTATCACTTCCTAATGATTCTACAATACGCAGATACTTTAATAACAAATACCTAGGTAACTTCGTTATAAAATCAAAAAAGATATCTGGGTACAATAGAAAAATTCAAAAATAGGTGTTGTAGTAGAGTCGCTACTACAATACTCTTGCTTTAGTAGCGATATTTTCCGAGACTATGCTGTTGCAAATTCGTTAATTATATCGCTGAAATTTATACCATCAAAAATTTCTTGTTCAATGGCTAATATTGCTAGCCCAGGCAATCTTTTTTGAATCGTTGTTGACCTTAAATAATTTTTAACTTTGAAAATATCGCTCGCCAGAAGCTACAGATCAGGCAATGTCAGAAGAATTCTTAGTGAAATGCATACATTGGAAGGGTGGATGTTAAATCGTTTTCAAATATATATTGTAAAATACTAAAAGGGTCAGGGTGAGTATCATCCGCCCAGTGGTCAAGGGTCGTCAGAATTCCACCACGGTATCCCCTGCCTGTCGTAAAAGGCGACTAATAGGGGTCATCGGGGTCGCTAAGCACTCAGCGGGGGCTGTGCGCTCATGTCAGGAGTGGCTCCGAGATGGGCGGCAAAACGTGTGGCCTCGTATCTGTCGCGGACGAGCATCTCACCATGGGCGTCCGAAGTAGGGAAAGTGGGGGCATCTGCGCCCCCCCAAGCTGGGAGGAGCCATATTTGGCAGTGCGTCGGGTGGCACGGTGAGTTAAATGGGCGCCATTCGCCTGTCCACATCGCCTGTCATCCATTAAGCGCGAGACGGCCACCGAGAGGTTTTAGTCGGTATACCGGCAAAAGATCTTCTTAGATCTCGGTAGGGACCCAGTCTGGATACAACATCTGCGCAGTGCGGACTACTGTCCCCGCGTCCCAGGCTGGAAGGCCGGAGACCCCGACATGCCCCTTCCGATCCACCCCCGAGTATGGGAAGGAAGGCTAAAGGAGCTTTACTCTCGTTAAAAAAAAAAACAGGGTGAGTATCATCAGGTAACGAAAAAACTCTAAAGGTTATTCTCATATATTTTCTATACACCGACATCGGTTACGATTTTATTATATGAATTGATTATTTTTGTTTTTTTTTTGTCTGAAGAATCGGGGAGGATACGATAACTCTGAAGTCTGGTAACCTGCTCTTCTACTGGGGGGACGAACAACAGTCCCGAGAAGGTGTCGGATTTCTTGTCCACAGGTTTCTCATCAACAACATCGTATCCATCGAAAGTGTGTCGAGCAGGGTAGTATACCTTATACTCAGAATATCAAAAAGATATTCGTTGAAGGTCATACAGGTATACGCGCCGACCTCGACACACCCAGGTGAAGAAGTGGAGGAAATGTATGAGGACATAAGTCGGGCCATACATACTTCCAAAACCTACTTCAATGTTGTTATGGAGTACTTCAACGCAAAGTTAAGCAAGAGCAGCGATGCAGAGTTGAAAGTGGGGCAATTTGGGCATGGGTAACGGAACCCCAGGGTCAGCGGCTGGCCGACTTTCTTGAGAAAGACGGATTCTTTTCGATGAACTCTTTTTACCGGAAACCGCCTCACAAGAAATAGACCTGGCTGAGTTCTGACGGTTCTACGAGAAACGAGATAGATTTCATCTTGACGACGAATAGACGGATATTCAGAGATGTGTCTGTGATCAACAGGGTGAAAACCGGCAGTGACCACCGAATGGTTAAGGGCACACTGAATATTAATGTCCAATCAGAAAGGCGTCGCTTGATGAAATCTACGCTCCGACCTACTCGCGCCCATATCCAAAACCCCGAAAGCTTTCAACTCGAGCTGACCCATCGCTTTGATTGTCTAGAAGAAAACTTTGCAGTGGACGAGCTAAACAGCGGTTTGGTAAAAGCTGTCCATACGGTGGGATCTAAGTATTTTAGACCTCGCCGTAGAGATAGACCACAAAAACTCTCGATCCACACTCTTGACCTCAATACTGTGAGCATTAAGGATACAATTGAGCGGAACGGAAGCTCCAAAGTGTTTGCAAGAGACTTGTCTATTGGGCAAAGCCAGTTGTCTAGGCTGAAGATGGACGACGGCTGCGTGGTATCAACGAGGGCAGAGGTATTAAGGGAGATCAAGAGGTTCTACGGACAATTTTACACCTCGGTTGCCCAATCTTTGACAGCCTCCGTGGCACAGGTGGTTAGACCCCGCCTGTGAAACTAGAGGCCGCGGGTTCGATCCCCGCACCGAGAGAAATGTTTGTGCGGCCCACAAATATTTCTTTCGGATCTGGGTGTTTGTGAGACCGAAAAAGTCTCCCGTAGTTCCTGATACCCGCGACACAAGACTCGATCTTAGTGTGGAGTCAGGACTATGTATGTGACTGTTGGGTGTTATTTATTTATTTATTTATTTAATCTGCTGTTAGCTCGGCCAAAGGCTTGAGAGTCGAGTCGATCTGACACTTTAACGATAATATCCCATGAGATTGAGATGGCCCTAAAGCGACTTAAAAACAACAAGGCGCCGGGCGAGGACGGAATCACTGCAGAGCTTCTGAAAGCGGGCGGCACGCCAATACTGAAAGTCCTTCAGAGGCTCTTCAATTCTGTTCTTCGAGAGCTCAACGCCGCAGGCATGGAGCAGGAGCGTGGTGGTCTTGTTCTTAAAAAAAGGTGATAACACTTTGCTGAAGAACTACAGGCCCATCTCGCTCCTTAGCAATGTCTATAAGTTGTTTTCGAGGGTCATCACAAATCGTCTCGAACGCAGGTTTGATGACTTTCAGCCTCCCGAAGAAGCTGATTTCCGAAAAGGCTTTAGTACCATAGACCATATCCATACGCTTCGGCAAGTTATACAAAAAACCGAGGAATATAACTTGCCGCTTTGTTTAGGGTTTCGCTGGAAGACCTTAGCACTATGCTTGAAGACCTCAATCGAGTCTCCCAACAGGTGGGTCTTAAAATGAATATGGACAAAACGAAGATCATGTCGAATGTCCATGTTGTGCCCACCCGAATCGGTGTTGGGAGCTCGACTCTTGAAGTTGTTGACGAATATGTCTAATTAGGACAAGTGGTCCGGTTAGGCAGGTCCAACTTCGAGAGAGAGGTCAATCGTCGAATCCAATTCGGTTGGGCAGCGTTCGGGAAACTACGCGACGTCTTCTCGTCCAAAATACCTCAGTGCCTTAAATCGAAAGTCTTCGATAGTCGTGTGTTGCCAGTGATGACTTACGGCACCGAGACGTGGCCTCTCACTGGCATTATTAGGAAGCTTAAAGTCACTCAACGAGCTATGGGCTCTGCTCGGGGTTTCCCTACGATATCGAATCAGAAATAAGGATATCCGTAGGAGAACTAAAATAGCCGACATAGCCCAGCGGATGAGCAAGTTGAAGTGGCAATGGGCAGGGCACGTAGCGCGGAGAACTGATGACCGATGGGGTCGAAAAGTGCTCGAATGGAGGCCACGTAGCGGAAAACGCAGTGTAGGACGTCCACCCACACGGTGGTCAGACGACCTGGTAAAGGTCGCGGGACGTCGCTGGATGCAGGCTGCCTCCAACAGGTCTCTGTGTAAATCATTGGGGGAGGCCTATGCTCAGCAGTGGACTTCCTTTGGCTGATGGATGGATGAATGACTTTTTTTTTGGGCCCTGGATTTTGGCGCCCCTAAGGATGGCGCCCGTGTGCATTGCACACTTCGCACATATGGTAGCGGGGGCCCTGGATGCTTATTAAGGCTTTTTTATAAATGTAATTGTACATTTTATTTATTTACTGACGCACTTTTCTAAAAATTAATAAAATCAATTTATATTTGGAATTCATTTTTAAAAGTGATACGGAAACGCTGAAATTAAATATATGACATATATGACAGCCTCCGTGGCGCAGTTGGTTAGACGCCGTCTGTCAAACGAAATGTCGCGGGTTCGATCCCCGCACCGAGAGAAATGTTTGTGCGGCCCACAAATATTTCTTCCGGGTCTGGGTGTTTGTGAGACCGAAAAGTCTCTCGTAGTTCCTGATACCCACGACACAAGACTCGATCTTAGTGTGGGGCTGTTGGGTGTTATTATTATTAAATAAATAAATAGGTCCATACTAATGTTTAGTCTTGTGTCGTAGGTATCAGAAACTACGGGAGACTTTTAGGTCTCACAGATACCGAGAACCGAAACAAATGCCTGTGGATCACAAAAATATGTGTTTCAGTGCGGGGATCGAAAGCGCGGCCTCACGCTTCGTGTAACCAACTGCGCTACGGAGACTGTCATAATACACAGAAAATAAAATACACAAAATATATATTTTTGATGATAGGCCAAAATGCCTGTAATCACAATTCACTGGTGGTAGGTCTCTCATATGTGAGAAGCCATCTGGGTAGGTACCACCGCAATGTCTATTTCTCCCGTGAAACAACACTGCTTAAATGCACTGTTGTGTTTCGGATTGAAGGACATTGTAGCCAGAGCAACTACTGGACATATTGAGACTTAACATCTTATGTCTCAGGATGGCGAGCGCAGTGGAATATTGCTACTGTTTATGAGCGGTCGTATCGCTTACCATCAGGCGAACGGCTTGCTCGTCTCGCCATTCAATGCAATAAAAAAAAAAAAAAATCACAGAGTACATTTTATATACTAAGACCTGTAATGTTATATTTATTTTAAAATGTACAATTCGACGCTCCCTGCGTAAACTATCGAAACAAAAAAGTGTAATTTTTGTTTTATTGGACTAATTGCAAGTAGATATAATGATTTATAATTCTTTACAATACAATATTATATGCAAGTACCTACGTTCAACTGTTTTTCAGTCGAATAGAATTGAAAATACACAGTATGAACATAGTAAAATATTTAATTTGCCACATCCATTGCGAATTAACAGTTTCGATAGTTTACGTAGGAGCCGTCGAATTTATTAAAAAACTACGCAATAAACATATAATAACAATTAACACGCATAGTGTATCAAGAATACAAAATGTACGAGTATCTGTTAAATGAGAAAATAATAATAAAATCTTTACATTTTATACCGGGTGTATCCTCATTGAAGGCACTAAACAAAAGGTTTTAATCCCTAATGAAGAGTTTTAATTGAAGCCGGTTTAAACTAGTTTAAACTAACGTTTAAAGTTAAAGCTAGTTCTAACTAATAAAATCATTGGATTTCAGTTTTTACTAGGAATTTCTAGTTGTAGCAAAAGCTTCTGTGAAAAGTACTTTTAACTAGTGAAAACGAGTTTCAACTAAACTGTGTTTCTACTGTAACATACATACAAAGTCACATGCAGGCATTAAACTTTTTAAAATTTCATAATCCGATTTACCAGTCACAAAGAACTTCGGAGAAATTTCTATTTTATACATACAAACTTTAGTACCAAGTATAAATAAATACACCCAACAATCACATATATAGTCCTGACCCCACACTAAGATCGACTCTTGTGTCTTGGGTATCAGGAACTACGAGAGACTTCGAGAGAGGTAACCCAGGTTACAAGGGGTCTCTAAGAAAAAACAAAACAGGCAAATCTCAACACTTACAAAGTCAGATGAATACAAAAAGAAAAAAGAAACAAAAGATTACTGAAAAGCATTGAGGTATTATACTAGAGCGGACATCGGGAACAAAATCTCTGCGTATGGTGCGTGCGCAAGGGTACACATTGAAGCGAGAGGGAAGATATGTTACTTCGTAAGCGTGACAAAGACAGAAATAGAATGTACCCTTCATTTTGTTACAAATTTTTTGTTTGCAGTGTCCCCTCTAGTATATTATCTCAATGCTGAAAAGTTAATAACTTTTATGGCATTATTTTTTTTAGATCTGACTATTAATGCACTTTTTATATATTAAACAATATTTCTTTAATTTCACTAGTTTTATCTTAAATATCTTGGTTCTGTTGCACTTAGTCATAAATTATTCTTTATCTGCCTGTCTACCTACTTTCTTCACAAAAGGAAGTTTCTCTTGAGAGGACCCGCTTTGTAAGGGCGGGAAGGGTGTATCGGGGTCACCGGCCTACACATCCCGGTGTAGGGACTAGGGACCGTCCGCAGATGTTGTGATCTGGCCTTTAACAAGATTGCCCTATATCGGTACATCTAGTACTAAAACTTCGGGCGGTCACGGGAGCGGATGCAAGTTATACGAGGTCATGAGAAAGTTGAGATGACTTATGGATTTCTTCCGTATCAAAAATGCTACCGAAAACGAAACCGGTTGGTAGTTGTAGTGACTTCAGACACAATGCAAGTAATTTTTTCAAAAAAGCCACGATTTATTTTGTATTTTTTTTCTATCCTAGTATTTGGGTGGTAAATACATAGGTTTTCTAAAATTATAGTTTACACCTTTTATTTTTAAAGACTCTATTGTACGCAAGGGTTTAAATTGTTTTTCCACATGTTTAATGAGCTTATTGATGACGAGACAATGTCAATAAACAACTACACTCCAAGACTAGATACAGTTACTGGCAGGTTTTCCATTATTATGTAAGGAAGTTGTTATCCACTGCTGCTAACCTGTTGTTGTATGTTACTGTCTCAGTGGCGCAGTTGTACTACGGTAATCCCAGGTCGGGAAAAGTGAAATTGAATTATTCTATTCAATTTCAGCCCGGAATGTGTGCCTGATATGGAGATAATTTCGCTCTCTATTACATACAAGGCGAAACATGGGTGCCCTGGTAGCACCTCTGCCTACGTCTTCTGAGAAAAGGCGTCAGGTTATGTATGTTGTTATCCGGTCGGATATGTATTTTCTAACAGATTGACCTCCGCATAAAATAAATGAAAAGTTAACATGACGTCATGACACATTTCAAATAAATGATATTCTCAAAAAACTTATCTTGACCTCCCCTGCTTCCTCTCTATTTTATTCATTCAAATATTTCAATGCATACACAACCCTCGATTATTTATTTGATTATGGCCGTGACCAGTCACCATCAAAATGACCCACTTTCTCGTTTGTCTTTCATGAAAATAAAATACTAGGATTTATATGTAATTTATTTTACTTTCATGATATAATACGTCGGTGAGCAAACCGCTTGAATGAGTTCCTACGCTGTGGTATATAGAAAATGTTTTTATTAGAATGTATGTCAGTTAGTCGTGCTAATAAACTAGATCGTCTGGTGGGTCGCTGGTATATTGGGAACTGGCGTCGGTAGTATTTATTATTCATTAATTAAGTGTTAATGTATGTCGAAGAAGTTATAGGGTACAATAATATAAGTTATTTATGGTATAAGGTGAAAAGAGTATATAACTTCACATTATGTTGTACATACATAAATTTCCTAGGAGGGGTAGGCAGAGGTGTCAGGACACCCACATTTCGCCTTGTATGTTCCGTCCCACGATGTGATAGGGATGAGCCTATGGCCATATCGGGTCAAAATCGAATCGCCAAATTCCTGACTACGGGCTGATAATGAATAGAAATAGTCAATATCGCTGTGAATAAGCAGTCGCAATGTTTACCATCAGGCGAACAGCATGTTCGTCTCGCCATTTATCGAAATAAAAAAATCCTACTAAATAATAAAAAATACATATTTCATAACCATAATTATCATTATTTTTCTTTTCAGGAACTTGTCAAAAATGAAGATCTGCACGTATCTGCTGTTAAGTTTTTTAGGTAAGTCCTTTGTCCTTTTTTTTAAATTTATGGTTTTTTTCATAGACCTATTTTACTAATCGATTGTTGTCTCTTTCGCAAGACTTTTGAATTCAATTTTAGCGAAGAAGACAAAATATTCTATAAATGCAATAGGTTTGAAATGAAATGTACTTATTGTTCATGTAGGCAATTAAAGAGCTGTTATGATAGGTCAATACACATATCCATTAACCTCTATATACAAAATATTTTCTATAGTATTATTTATATTGTTTTTAATTATTTATTTTATGACTTAATAGTATTTTGTTTAAAATAATAATTACTACTTTATGGTAATTTGTTTTTCAACAGAATACATTTTTGTTGTGTTATAAAACTGTATATAATTACGCCTATTAGTGTACAAAGTGTTTCAGTTCGGACATACTCGTGAATATCACACACTTTTCAATCCCTTATAATGTGATTTACAACACAATTTCTCACAACTCACCCGTTTCCTTTTAGGAACGGGGATCGCACATTACACAGAAAAAAATATGTTGTCCATACATCTTAGATCAATGTGCATAATTTATTATGTTTTGGTGTAGAGAAAAAAGAAAAGATGAGGTCACAATTTTCTTAAAATATTGAAGTACCTAATCAATCTTTATTGATGTTTCATTGTTATATAGAAAATAATTGTTAAATTAATTTTAAATATAATAAGTTATCTTTTATATTTATATTGAAGCATTATCGCCTATTTCATATGAAGGATTTCACGACCCGGTCGCATATTGGAAATACCTAAAGCCCCCTTCACAAACTAACCTTTAGAAAACGTACACGTGATCATAATATAATTTCATTCAATTTTGCATTGAAATGGAACTCAATTTATTGCGCGAGAAGCGTCAAATACAATTTTGTGTGTAAGAGAGCTGGAGAATTTGTAATTGATAATGTATGGAAGTGTGGTGATACAGATAAATTAAAGATGTAAAGAAAGAATATTTATTGCTGGCACAGAAAATAACAGAGGAGTTGACAAAAAACAGTTAAGGTAAAATAAAAACAAATAAATATTGCGCCAGCAAAGGTAGCTCTCATTCAGCTAGTATGCTGCAGCACCACTTAAGCAGCACTGCAACGCTGATTTTCGATGAGAGACCTTCATGACGTGCGGACGTTCAGTCGTTAATGATACAATTCATACTAAAACTACAATGAATACTAATACTAAACAAATGACACAATAACCTTAAAGAGGACTAAACAAAGAAAAAAAATATATAATAAAAATATGACTATAGTATTCAGATTGAATAGAATCAAAAATAATATATATATTCAAACTTAGACAACGATAAATATTACGAGTAAGTAAACAAAGAACAACAACAACAACAGATCGTTCAAATTATATAATAAACTGTCTTATGCTGCGATATTATGGATTCGAACTCGACACCGTGTCATGGTTTTGTAGCTATCTGAGCGACCGCTCGCAGTATGTTGAATTGCAGAATGATGATGGATCTTTGGTTTGTTCCTCTCCGCGACCTGTGACGCGCGGAGTCCCTCAGGGTTCCATTCTTGGTCCTCTACTGTTTATTATATACAGCGCTGATATAAGCCATTGCTTTCTCGATTGCAAATATCACATGTACGCAGATGACATCCAGTTATACATGTCGTTTAAACATAACAAACTGGTGTCATCTATTAATAAAATTAATGAGGAGATTTCTAAAGTGGTATCGTGGTCAAATCGTAACACTCTTGTACTGAATCTCGCCAAATCGAAGTTTATGATTTTGGGAAGTAAAGCGCAAGTCAAAACTATATTATCGGGTAATCCGCAGATACACGTCTTGGGCGAAAGTATTGAAAGGGTGGACACAGCGCGTAATCTGGGACTAATCATTGATCCGGAGCTTCGATTTGAGGCCCATATCAATAGCGTTATAAGAAACTGCTTCTACAGACTTAAGCTGTTGTACCGTTTCAGGCAGTATTTCAATGTTGAATTAGGAAAAAGGCTGGTGGACAGTTTAGTTTTATCCAGATTAAATTACTGTGATGTGGTGTATGGGCCTTGTCTACTACAGCGCACCGTCAGATTGATTCAACGGGTGCAGAATGCTTGTGCCAGATTTTGCCTCGATATTCCCCGTCGTAGCCATGTCACACCTTATATAAATGAAGCAAATATGCTCAAAATGGCAGCTCGAAGAGAATTGCACATGGCCACATTACTATTTGGAACGATAAAGACAAAAAAACCTTGTTACTTATACGATAAGTTGATGTGGAGGCGGGACAACATTTCATATGGCTCGCGTTCCTCCACGAACCCGCTGTCGATTCCTTGATACAGGACTTGCATTTAGGGGATCCTTTAAATATGCCGCCACTCGCTGTTGGAACAATATACCACCGCCATGTCGTTCTAAAAATAATAAATTTGGTTTTAAATCTAATTATAGGCAACATTTATTATCAACACAAAAGCAAATGTACTAGGTTAAATTATTATTATTAGCATACATTTACCTTCAATTTATAGCACGTACAGTATTTGTGATATGATGTTCTGTTATCCGTCGATGGTGGCATCAACTAATTTTAAATTTATTTAAAATATTAATAATTTTTGTTACTTTTTATGTAATTTTAACGATTCCCTGTGTCTCGTGGCATTTTAAACCTCACTTCATTTACACATTATTGACGTGTAACCAACAAAAAACTATTTATTTGTTACTGCTTTATTTGTTTCATTGCCACGAGTACGATGTTTATCAATGTTTGTTGCGCCTGTGCGAGCGAGGCTCACTACATACCCACAAAGTGTTGGAATTATTTATTTATTTTATTGAATATCAGATAACTTCGCGCTACTTACATGCATAGAACATACATAATACACACATACATGCCTGAAATTGAGTACTATTTAATTTTATATTTGTGTTTTGTTTAAGTTTTTAGTGTTCTTTAATTTGGTTATTTTGTCGCTTTTCCCAATTGTTATTATTATTATTACATTATTATTATTATTTTTTAACGTTTTAATTCAAGTCAGATTAATGACTGAGCATCCGAACGTCACTTGGTCCTCGCATTGAAAATCAGCGCTGCGGTTCTGCTTATGCATTACCGAAGCATTTAGCTGAATGCGAGGTCCATTGTTGGCGCAGTGATAATTATTTTTAGTGTTTGTGTCTCACTTGTGTTATCTATTTTATTTGTATTTCTGTGTCACTGTCCAACAATAAATTCTTCTTTCTTTCTTTCTTTATGAATGTTGTATGTGATAAGAATAAAAACCATTTATTAAGGTTTGCAAATTTTATCTTTCATTAAAGTATTTAGAGGTCATGTTAAATAGGGAATAATATTTTCCTATAGTATAATGATATAAATTTACTGGTGGTAGGTCTCTCATATGTGCGAGGCCATCTGGGTAGGTACCACCGCAATGTCTATTTCTCCCGTGAAACAACACTGCGTAAATGCACTGTTGTGTTTCGGATTGAAGGACATTGTAGCCAGAGCAACTACTGGACATATTGAGACTTAACATCTTATGTCTCAGGATGGCAAGCGCAGTGGAATGTTGCTACTGTTCATGAACGGTCGTATCGCTTAACATCAGGCGAACGGCATGCTCGTCTCGCCATACATTGCAATAAAAAAAAATTAAAAAATCTTAATATCATCATTTTATATATTATCTATTTTTAAAAGGTAATTTTAACCGTTCAGCCAACGCACCGAATAATTCCATTGGAGACCGCCTCTGTAATTTAATAGTGGTTGGTAATTGAGATAAATTGGTATGGAAATGATAGCTAAGAAACACGAGCTTTGCGCTGGTTAACATTGTCAATATTACCTAGATATTACATTTATTTTGAGATAAACCAAGTAACTTGATGCACGTTTTCCACTATAATTATTTTTCTCATCAGAAAAATCAAAATACCTTGCAAGTTTATGTTTTCAAGGATTATCAGAAATAAGTGGATAAATTTAATTTGAATTTAGAACAATAAGATTAGGATTTGAAAGCCTTAAATTCACTATTAAATGACATTTGACATGTATATTCCTAAATAAACACATTTTTCTGATGAGGAATATATTTTATTTTTTTTACATTGACCACAAATTTCGCCGAGGTAGATGTTTTTGTTTGGGGTTTATATCAAAATAGTTTACGAGTGTTTCGGGGTTTCTAGCCAGAGTTACAATCATATTAGCCATACTTTAGTTATATGAAAATGGTATGTTATTTTCTTAAAGTATTTATATATAGAGTGAGCGCTGTCATACATTCGCGTTTTGAAAAACGTAGATATTTTCTTGTTCGTAATGTTGGTAGCGCTCCTATATTAGTGAAAATTGAATTAATTATTTAGCAATAAATTGCTATAAATTCCTTTGATATCCGAAATTATATTTAGCTATTATCCTTTTAAAACGAGTTTGAGTTAAATTAAATATACCTAAACTATTTTTTTTTTTCAAGTAATTTATGTATGTTGCACAACCTGTTCAAATATTAGCCAATAGGAAAGCAGAAAAAGGTGGCCCGGCACCACCATTTTTATGTACGTTTTTGAAGTACCAGCGCTCCCTCTATATGTATATACTTTAAGGTTATTTTATGCGAATTTTATTTATACTCCTTTATAACATTATTTACCTAAGTAGTATTTTGAATACATGGTTATTAAATAGATTGATGACAATGGACTTAGAAATTTTAAAGTGGTTGTAACTTTACGAAAGTTGTTACTTCGGAGAAGTGTCCTCATTGCAAATAATAATAGTGAATTTAAACAATAACACTAACGTTTTGAGCACATCTAAAATCGATGTTTTTACTTGCTTTAGACATGTGCACTAAATTATAAAACCTACTACCCAGTCCTCACACAAATGCGCGAGGACATTATTCCCCATCTTATTGAAAATATGTAAAGAGATTTAAAATATATATCCCCGATTCTATTTTATATCTAAAGATATTCCATTTCATTTACTTTCCAATTTTATGTTGTCGCGCAAGTTTATAGGTCCTTTAACGTCAGCATTGCAAATATAAATTGTTTGAATGAAAATGTTATTTATAATATGAAGGATTCCGTCACTCAATATATAAATTCAACGTTCATATTGATTTTTTATTCAGTATGTATATTTTGTTTGAAATGTCAGCAACGTGTACTCTTTCACAAGGCTTTGCAATACGTTTGGCTTTTATAAAACAAACAAAGTGGCGTATATGACCTCCCTTTAAAACCATGGTATTTTTTTTGTTTCCCACTGCGCTCAAAATACGGACAAAAAGTTGACGTAATTTCGTATCCCATGTTATCTTCGTGTACATTAAAATACATGAAAAACGTTGGCATTGCACGCGTACATTATTCCTCTGTTTTATCTGTCTCAATTCGACAAGTACAAAAATGCTAATGAAGGCACATGGTACGCCCAAGCCATTACGTCCGATATAAATTTATAAACAGAACACGGTTAAGTTAAATAAGTTTCCTTGAGTGTGTTTGCAGCTGGCAACTGGGCTGACAGCAAGTTTGTTTGCAGACTGTTAGCGCAGTGTTAGTGAATTTTACGGCCGACCGGTCGCAGCGACCCGCGCCAGCGACTCCGACACGCTTACCACACGATAAGTGTGCGCTAAAGGGTTGACATTCTCAGCAACGTACTACTTATTCAATTTCGAGCAATCGATATCAAAAGTCCAGTGAGGGTTGACATTCCATTCATTTTAAATGAAATTTATTGGACTGGTCACTTGACTGTTGTCTACAACTTTCGTAGTTATTCGACCCTAAAATACTGTCGAGTTTTCTAACTTCCACATGTGTGATTCTTAGCACTATTGTCAACGTAATATGTGGATAACAAAAACAGACTTTGTTAGTCCTTGTTTTAACCATCACTTATCACACATTTTGACGACGAAGGAAAACATTGCGTTAAAATCGGGATGCCATAGATATCCTACAGAAATGACTTGTTATTACTTACCCAACTAATGACATGAGACGACTTATAGCCATGCTCTTTCCAATTTTAGAAATGTGCCTCAGGTCTTATTTGGACTGATATCAATATTAAAATCTCCCCGGAATATCCGAATTTACTAGCGACTGCATCGTAATAGAATCAATCAACAATCAAATAAAACTCGGTTCGACGTCATCCACGCTTCGACCGCCAAACAAGATTTACATCTCCAGTCTGAAATCTAGGCTAACTCTTATTCGCTGCAGAGATATTTTAAATTTAATATTCGGATTCTGTTATTACTCTTGCTATTTATGAGGAAATTGACTATATAAATTGGCTCGCTTATGTACTAAATACGAATCACATCCAATATATTTAAAGAATATATTTAATAAACGTTATTACATTTCGTTTGTAGTGAATAAAAATACAGTAACTCTGATATTCTTTAAAAAATTACAATCTAATAGTTGAGATCTTTTTCATTTAAAAAAGAAAGTAAATGTAACATTTTCTTACATGATCATTTCACAAAGTTACTCTTTCTATCAATCCGTAGATAGTAGATACAAAAGATAAAATACACTGGCTTAAATAAATATTTAGGTCCGTGCCGCCTATTGAAGTCTGCAATAATATTATCACTCGGTCTGCGTATGATAATACAGGCTCGACATGTCTTCCAAGCGCCGCCGCCTCGAGTTCGCAGAAATTGGTGACTCCATTATGTTATTTCGTAAATAAAATAAACATCAATTGCTTTAGCGCGAATGAGATAATAAAAACGAAATGTAATCATTTTTTTTAGACTTGCTGTGACTTTAGAGCCTCGTTAAAGCTTGTTGGTGTTACAGTATGCAATGGGTCGGTGGACCAAAATTGTTTCCAATTCGATCTATTAGGTAAATTTCTGTATACTTTTTATCTGGTGATAACATGTTTTATCCGCCCAGATTGAGGACAACTTCACTAGTGGAATATCAGTCGTAGTGGCGCTACTGTACATAAAGAAAACTCTGGTATGCTTTGATGACATTAACACTTACTGGTGGTAGGTCTCTCATATGTGAGAAGCCATCTGGGTAGGTACCACCGCAATGTCTATTTCTCCCGTGAAACAACACTGCTTAAATGCACTGTTGTGTTTCGGATTGAAGGACATTGTAGCCAGAGTAACTACTGGACATATTGAGACTTAACATCTTAGAAAGAAAGAAAGAAAGAAAAACTATTTATTGATACACAGACGCAACGTACATAAAGCACATAGTATTATAAAACTTAATAATAAAAAATGGCTGATCGCGTCTGTGACCGGTAGGTGGCCACTCAGCTTTATGTTGTGAAGTGGTGCAAACCACAACACAACGCTGATTTTCAGTGGCCACCTTAAGTGACGTACGGACGTCAAACCAATTACTCAAGTTTATATACAAAATAAAAAAAAGAAACGAAAATAACAGTAATAAAAAAATAAAATAAAATAAATAATAAAATGCACAATATTATAAAATTACAATAACATCTGTATCGCAATCGACGTTTTACACGTGCACACAACTGCGTCGTTATAATTTATTTAGTTGCGATGTACAAGCCGTCGCAGGCGCAAGTTGCAGAGTGAGCGCGGCGTGTGCAAATAAATAATATAACCAACAATTGGAAACAAACAAATGTCACCTAAAGTGGGTATAATGTTATAGCTACGCGCCATAAAATATACCGTTCTTACGGGAAACCACACCAAGAGGGATATAATTGTATCACTTAGAATAGTGATTGTCGGAGCCAACTGCTTGGAGTTTGACTTCTTCTTATGTCTCAGGATGGCGAGCGCAGTGGAATATTGCTACTGTTTATGAGCGGTCGTATCGCTTACCATCAGGCGAACGGCTTGCTCGTCTCGCCATTCAATGCAATAAAAAAATAAAAAATAAAAAAAAAAAGAAATGTATCTTGGCAGTCCGTTCCTCTCACAGCAAACATATTTACTATGTAACATATTTTTTATTTACAATATTTCAATAACAACAAATACAAAAACTAAAACAATTATTTCTAATCAGCCATTTAGTTACAAAAGCATTCAATTAAATCAGTAAATTGTATTATAAATATTTTGATCGCAGAAAAGTTTAGTAATCAGTGTAAGTTTTATTAAAAGCGTCAAGTTGAAACGCTCGGACTAAACAATACTACCACCCAATGCAAACTTACTTGTTCCCATAATGTAAAACAAAACTGGAAGGAATGAGAAACAATCTGGAACAAAAGTATCCGTCCACCAACTTCGTGATAAAGTACATATTTTCATTACAAAAGGTTTCGCGATAGTAAATATGATGAATAAATAATACACATAACACGATATTGGACCTTGTTACTTGCTAGGACAACGTCATGTATAAAAAGAATACCACATACCAGGTACTATTCAGGACTGGTACCCACCAACCCACCCAAACATGATGAGACACAAAAACCGGCCAAGTGCGAGTCAGACTCGCGCACGAAGGGTTCCATACTATCATCTATAAAAAAAGCCCTACGTTTGTCCTTGTTTATTAAGATCAATTTAAAAAAACTGTTTTATAGGAACCTCCTTAATATTTTATTTTTTTATTTTTAGTATTTGTTGTTATAGCGGCAACGGGAATACATAATTTGTGAAAATTTCAGCTTTCTAGCTATCATGGTTTATGTTTATTGATTACAGCCTGGTGGCAGACAGACAGATAGGTAGACGGACAGACAGATAGCGGAGGCTTAGTAATAGCCGTTTTTACCTTTTAGGTATGGAACCCTAATAATTACAAAAAGAGCCATTGATAATTTTGCAATTTTGCATTGCATTGTGTCTGAAATCACTAAAACTACAACCTGACTTCGTTTTCGTAGTCTAGAATCTGGATATACCTGGCATAAGACCACGCTTTGGGATACCTACGGTGTCTTGTCTCGGTATTAGTGATTTGGGAAGGCTGTTCGATCCCACTACACCCCCACCGGAACAAATATAGAAACATTTGTCTCAGTACACGGCCTATTGCCGACTGTATCAGAATGGATTTAGATTAACACAGTGAAGGTCAATTAAAAGAGGCTTGCATTCACAAAATTCTTAAACTAGATGGAACCCGACTGATAAAATACAATCGATATTACTCAACATACTTAACATTGATTGAAAGTTTACGAGGCTTAAAGTATGTCGTAACAATTTCACGAACTTTGGCATTTTACGAAAAGTCTAGACGGCCCATAAAATACACAAGGAGGGTGTAATGGCCCACTCTTGCCGTCGTTTTATGGCAAATGTGTCAAATCTTGAAACTCCAAATTAGCTGAGTCATAAATTTGCCTTTTTATTAAATTAAGATGAAGACGAAGTGCTTTCCTTACTTTTCGCGTAGATTAAGATATCCAACGATTTCATTTCAGTGATATCTTCATTAATATTATTTTACGAAATAAACAGTTTTAAAAGGTAGTAGGTACGAGTAGACTTGATATTTGAGATCATAATTATAATCCTCGATCGGAATAGACAGTCTGCGAATAGTTTTAAATTTTTCGACGAATCTTCTTAGTAATTTAGCACTAGAATAGCTCAAATCAATTCTTTATTGAGTCAAGCGTCGCAAACTATCGGAAAACTGTACTGTGTAATAGGTAAATGTTCCCCAGGTTTTTGTTGTTTTGCCTATAATGTCTCAAACCAAGTATTTTATGACAATTGCATTTTTAATAATATGCCCATTATATCTAAGGAAACATGAAATTTTCATACAAATCCAACAATTACAGTTAACGACTTTCCGTCCACCACAAAGACTAGAACCACCGAGTAATACGCTTGACAAACTCAAAGCAATACAATTTCAACTCGTGTTTGCATCTAATACCAATTGTTGAACTTGTAAAGTGAATTTCGAATACATTTTCGTGCATTATACTTGAATTACGTGAATGCATTGTAAAGGGGAACAACAGCAAAGTTCGCGATCCCCAGGGCACAAAATGCATAACAAACAAAGTTGTCCGGCTTCTACTGACAAGTTCGTTCGGACCGTCACCCGAGTGGGAATATTGCTGTTAACTACGTGCAAATGCAATGTATACTTATATGGCACTAATAACAGTGGACGCGCTCATTTTATTTCCCTCGGGTCTTGCTTCTTCTCATTTTAGATACTGTTTAGTCAAAATTGGAGACTTGATTTCGCTTGTGGTTGACTTCAAGTCACCGACTCATTTTAAAGTTCATATTGAATACTTGTGGGCATGTGATGTTTAATGATGATTTTAGGATACTGGAAGTCAATGCCCTTACAGGTACAGAGTTTAATTTCGGTCACCAACTCTGCACTAAGGACAATATATATTAGTTAACATATATATTTAATTTTTTTTCCAAACTCGCAAAATATGCTACATTTCACCGGTGGTATGTCTCTCATATGTGAGAGGCCATCTGGGTGGGTACCACCGCAATGTCTATTTCTCCCGCCAAATAGCAGTTTAAATGTACTGTTGTGTTTCAGATTGAAGGACACTGTAGCCAAAGTAACCACTGGACATACTGAGACTTTACATCTTATGTCTCAGGATGACGAGTGCAGTGGAATGCCAAACATTGCTTTGTAATTCAAGGTGTTGTTTGGTTTTGCTACTGTTCATGAGTGGTCGAATTGCTTACTATCAGGCGAACGGTATGCTCGTCTCGCCATTCAAGGCAATAAAAAAAAAACATTTATGTATTATTAAAAATTACGTGTATTGCTTTAAATGGAAGCATTAATAGGATAGGACTAAAACAAAAATTAAACAAAAATAATTTGGTTAAATGGACTTGGGCTCTCAAATGATCAGGTCTCTCGTTTTCACTTGCTTTTTATTTTTATTACTGTTGGGTTGGAGTTTTACCATTAAATCACACACTGAATACCAGGATTTGTATCTTATGTAGCCATTGTAATCTTAATGGATGTAGATGGATGTATGAAGTGTAAATTCGTTGGTGCGTGATGATCGGCTTATCAACAACACGCAGTCAGATTTAGACCAACCATTATGTATCTTACTTCGGAGTGTATTGCTTCTATTTTTAAGAGAGCTATTATAACATCTAAATGTACTAAAATGTATTAAATTATTAAAGGTATGTTTTATATATCCATGGAATCCAAACTATCGCCGCGGGAGTTCATTCTAATTTCAACTGAACTAGTGCCTACCTATGTGAATAAAGGTATTGATATTTTTAATTTGAGTGATCGGTGAGATACCCATACCATTCGCCTGATGGCTTACTATATCGCCTACGACATGACTGCTCATGGACAGTAGCAAAACCAAACAACACCACGAGTTACAAAGCAATGCTTGACATTCCACTGCGCTTGCCATCTTGAGATATAAGATGTTAAGGCTCAATATGTCCAGTAGTTACTCTGGCTACAATGACCTTCCAACCGAAACACAACAGTGTATTTAAACTGCTATTTGGCGGGAATAAATAGACATTGCGCTGGTACCTACCCAGGAAAATAATACCAATAATCTATACAGACAATTTATAATTTAGCATATTGGATTTAGAAGTGAACAATACTTTATCTGATCCCCATTAAGTTTTATAGATACAAACAATTTGCGTAATGGGTAACGGATTTGATCGCTCCATAAATGTAATCGTTAATGAAGCTTTGGCGTGGAAATGACAGTCGGCAAAAAACTCGATACCTATGTATATTTTACAGCTCATTAACTATCATTGTGGAATTGAAGTGGCAATAAGGTACATTGGGGATGATCTTTGCTGCTCCTACAGTGTGGTTTAATTGGTTGAAATGGTATGGATGATGATTATATCAATTTAATATACATATGTTAATCATAGATCTAAGTATATTCACATGTTTAAATTGCTGGCGACAAGGGAATGTAATGCGGGGAACTAATAGGCGATGTGGCCTAAATATATATTTTAGCAATATCAAGATATTTTACTATATTCTAATTTCTAGTTTCATTGTGACTGCCATGGTGGCGTAGTTGTACTGTGGTGTGGTGTGGTGGCGGGTTCGAATCCCGGGATCGGCAAAGTAATATTTGATTTTTCTATTCATTTTTAGCCCAGAGTCAAGGATTTGTGAAATCTGTGTGGGTGGTAGCACCTCTGCCTACCCCTTCTGGAAAAAAGGCATGAGTTTATGTATATGCATACATATCTATAGTTGCTTAGACTGTTACACATACGTCCTCTTATGATGAAGTTGCCATTAAGCTAAGCTTTTGGCGGAAATTTCTAATAAATTGACTCTAAAT
The DNA here is from genome assembly GCA_009982885.2 of Hyles vespertilio. Classification (NCBI taxonomy): domain Eukaryota; kingdom Metazoa; phylum Arthropoda; class Insecta; order Lepidoptera; family Sphingidae; genus Hyles; species Hyles vespertilio. Next base: position 8,814,513 of record CM042822.1, on the reverse strand, counting down.
ATAGCTTCCGAGAGAGCAATAACTATGTCCGAAGTCATTAGTAAGTTGAAGTGGTAGTAGGCGGGGTACATAACTCATAGAACTGTCGGTCTTTTAACACAAATCGGGAAATGGATTCGTAGAAATGGCTCGAGCGTTCAGTTTTTGCTAACTTGAGTTCACCGAATGTGTTTAGTTGGTTTTCGATGACGGTTATTTGATTAGTTTCTTCTGGATTTTGAAATTAACGAATCATTTTGTGTATTTTATAAAAATTGTATTCCTAAATATTGTGTGTTGAATAAATAGAATACTGATAACAGAGGAAAATAGATACATGGTACGTTCTTAATTCTGAGGAATGTATCGAATTATAATCACATTTTACTTATCATACTAAATTAAAGGATAATCAATTTTAAAAATACAGTTACATTGAAATTGAGCTTTTTTTTCTTGCAATTATTTGTTTTTAAAAATATATCTTTTGTTCTTTTGGTTCATGTTATACCCAACTTTAAGAACTACATCTAAATAGTTCAAAATATCTTTAATTTATTCGGAAGTCACAATTTTGCTGAATTCACGTTTCACGAAGATAGTGCTAAGGTTGGTTCATTAGGAACTTTAATAGAAAGAAATCGCTTGAGTATGGACGTCGTTGGCCGAGTCCAGAATTTTAAGAAGACTTTTTAAGGAAGTTTTTCCTTTGCCGCGCCTTTTGTAGCAAACTTGATTAAAAAAAGAAAATTGGTTATGGCAGCGATTCCCGGCTTTTGATGTCACGAAAATGTTACTAACGTTTTTGGACCGAAATATTGAAGGATTTTTTTTACAGGAAACTGGCGACTTTATGTCACTTTATTGATAGATGAAAATGAAATTTCAACCACCATATATTTATGTGCGTTAAGTGTATACAATGAGCTTAGCTTAGAGCTCATAAGCTGTTATGGAGAAGTATCCCTACTTATCTGATGTTGAGTTGACCGCTCAGTTTTTAGATTCTACTACTTCGTCGTAATATGTGAAGGGCAAGCACGTGTGACGTTACTTTTTGTCTTTGTTATTATCAGAGTACGCTACAAATTACATCTTAATCTAGCCACAAATACGTTTTACTAAATGTATATTACCAGGTGCGTCATTACGACAGTCTGTATCATCATCATCATCATCATCATATCAGCCACAGGAAGTCCACTGCTGAACATAGGCCTCCCCCAATGATCTCCACAATGACCTGTTGGAAGCGGCCTGCATCTAGCGACTTCCTGCGACCTTAGTCAGATCGTCCGTCCACCTTGTAGGCGGGCGTCCAACACTTCGCTTGCCTGTACATGGCTTCCACTCGAGAACCTTTCGGCCCCAACGGCCATCGGTTCTACGAGCTATGTGCCCGGCCCACTGCCACTTCAACTTGCCAATCCTATGGGCTATGTCGGTAACCTTGGTTCTCCTACGGATCTCCTCATTTCTGATTTGATCTCGTAGGGAAACACCGAGCATAGCCCGCTCCATGGCTCGTTGAGTGACTTTGAGCCTTTTAATGAGGCCCACAGTGAGAGGCCACGTCTCGGTGCCGTATGTCATCACTGGTAACACACAACTATCGAAGACTTTCGATTTTAGGCACTGAGGTATTTTGGACGAGAAGACGTCGCGAAGTTTCCCGAATGCTAAATGCCCAACCGAGTTGGATTCTGTCTGTATATTGCACCACTAATTCTCTTTTGTTATTTAAGTTGCTAACCACTTTTATAAATGATTTTTTTTTCTTAATGGTACACAAAGTCAGCTTTGAGTGTTTGCGTTAGGTTTTGAACCTAACGCAAACACTCAAAGATGCTTAATTACGATGGAATTGTCCGTTACTAAAAACATCGTGAAACAATGGATATAACGCTAAATAATGCTTTATTTTACATTAAATATCTTTGAATACGTGAGTAAGACATCCAGAAAAGAAGCTCAAATACTGTTTAATTCTGACATTAAGTCCGCTTTGTATATGATGCGTAATAAATAAAAATGATATAAATACTAGGATTGGTTGACTATTTTAGATGGATGCTGGGTATACTCGCAATATGTTTTTTGTTGTTGCTAGTATAGACGCTACCATAAAGCACTCTAAACGAACGTAAACCTTTTTTCAAAACTTCGTATTTACGAGTGTAAAAAAGTAAGTGTTGAAGATACAGAAAAAAAATTGGCTAGTCATATTTACAAAAGCTGCAATGAATTTAAGTGTATTAAAAATAAAATAGTCAAAGCATTTTCAATTTTTCTTTAAAGCAAAGTTTTATAATGCTTTGCTCTTGTAAAATATTTTGTTGGCCAACCTCCACTGCTTTTCTGTGATAAAAACTGCAAACTGCTTGCTTCTACACTATATATACATATATATTTTGCCACGAAGCTGTGGACAAATATATTCCGTGTAGTTTATTACGGTAATGTATAATAAACGAAAGTAAAGTATATATATATTTTTTTATTGCAATGAATGGCGAGACGAGCATGCCGTTCGCCTGATGGTAAGCGATACGACCGCTCATGAACAGTAGTACAACCAAACAACACCTTGAGTTACAAAGCAATGCTTGGCATTCCATTGCGCTCGCCATCCTGAGACATAAGATGTTAAGTCTCAATATGTCCAGTAGTTACTCTGGCTACAATGTCCTTCAATCCGAAACACAACAGTGCATTTAAACTGCTGTTTGACGGGAGAAATAGACATTGCGGTGGTACCCACCCAGGCAGCCTTTCACATATGAGAGACCTACCACCAGTTTAGGGAAAAACAAGTAATTGTCGCTGTGTGAGGAATTGGGTATTGACCCTGTTGTCTCTTATTTCATAATCGGCCTTCAACCAATCACTCTAAGGATGCTATATCGACAGATAGCCATATTAAGTACTAACAAATCAAACATAATTAATAAAAGACTCAACTAAAAAAGTAATGGTAGTAACAGTATTTTACTAAAGTGATTATTTTTAGTATTTTAAACTATTATTTAATTGTTTTGACTTAAAACATCCATCTACGGCTATCTTATCTAAGGATAATAACTACGCGTAAATTACAATTACACATTAAAAATACTAAAGTTTCTGATTAAGGTAATGTCATTTGTTTTTGCAATTACATATTGTATTGTCATCGGTCCTCGACAAATCTACAAAGTTTGAATTAAATCTGACCGCTTAAAGTGAGTCCAAATCGCGCCCAAAGCAGTCGGTTACAAACGAATATACAAACACAAGTGAAGCTGATATAAAATGTGTAAAATAGGGTTTCGTTTATATATTTGTGAGGCGTAGTAGGAACGAGAAGTTACCGCGATCGGTGCCGGTTCAAATGTTCTTGCCAAGTACAAGTGTAGTCAAGTACCTGTGAGAAGTGCCGTCTCGTGCGAGAATGTATAAATTACGAACAAGTCGATAAACAAGATTCAAGTTTATGTTGGAATAAATAAGGCCTTTTACAGATGATACATAAATGTATTTCTTTTATGGGTGTGAAATGGAATGTAATGCGCAATTATTAGTTTAATTACGAGCATATTTTCCTACTTGTACACAAAGACTGCCTCGGTGGCGTAGTTGTACTACGGTACGGTTATAAATCTGAGGTCTCGGGTTCGAATCCCGGGTTAGGCAAAGTGATATAGGATTTTTCTATTCATTATCAGCCCAGAGTCAGGAATTTATGCCCGATATGGCGATAGGCTCGCCACCTATCACATCGTGGGACGGAACATACAAGACGAAATGTGGCACTTCTGCCTACCCATTGTGGGAAAAAGACGCTAATTTATTTATGTACATACATTCATAAACTCACGCCTTTTTCCCAAAAGGGGTAGGCAGAGGTGCCAGGGCACCCACACACTGGGCTCACAATAAACAGAATAATCCAATACCACTTTGCCTGATGGAATTCGAACCTGTGACCTCAGCTTTGTAACCGAGCCGTATATTTAACAGCTTTTGTTGTCTATAAACCTAACCTACTTACTAATTAGAGCTCCGTGCTCTTCTTATATTCACACATTTATACTGTGTAGAAGACCTGATTATAAGCAGAGTCGCACAAAGACAACGATGTCGCCATTTGACACAATTATGTCCACATTGTTTAATAATATGAAAATGAATATTGGCACTCCACGCGCCGTATCTAATGAGCTGTGAAAACGCTTCCATTCCCTTGTAACAACCTCCATTCAGTGACGTTGATTAAACCATGCGTATGCAAAACTTGACTTAGCAGTTAGTTGAAACGGGCGTGGAAATAAGCAGGAATCACTAAGTTCTATCTGCGGTGTGTTTGTGCTTGCTCAAAGTATACCCAGTGGCGTTTTAGTGAGCTTCGCCGGTTCATCGGGCCTTTGTCGACGTAAACACGCGGAGAGAAGCGAATCACTACTGGGTTTATTGTATTTATTTGCTATAAATATAAACAGTATATAAGCGGTATCTGCTACGCTAAAACGGTGAAGCAAAATATCGTAATGAAACCTGCATACCATAACACTTTATAAGAATTTCTGTGGTATGCAAACTCTGCCAACGTGCACTAGGACAGCGTGGTGGACAATAGCCTAACCACTCTCAATAGTTCTCTCGAGTGCAGAGGGGGCCGGTGCCCTGCAGAAGGACATATATGGGCCAATACAGATATAAACGGACCTTAAACCAGAGGCATTCTATTTCAGTGTGCCTTTGAGTGTAACAGAAATGGAGTAAAGCAGTTTTAATTCACATTAAAATTCCCAGAAGGAGTTCTGAGTTACTATAACTTCAGTTATGTTATTGTAAGTGAGGCCTGTAATGTATACTAACGGCCCGTCCGAGTTTTGCCTGGGTGCCGATGTTTTTTGACTTTCACGTTCCACTCCATTCCACATCAGACATATGGTATTTTTATTAAAAACGGGGACATCCTGCACATGTAATATATATATATATAAACTTTTCTTTGGATCTCTCTATTTATAAAAAAAAACTGCATCGAAATTAGTTGCGTAGTTTTAAAAATCTAAGCATACACACACATGTCCCTACAGACAAACGGGCAAACGGGAAGCGACTTTGTTTTATATTATATAGTAAACTGAGTTACGTCTATGAATCGGGTGGGAGGAATAAACCGCCTGCCTCATGAATTGTCTTCCGTCTGTTAAACTAACATTAGTTTTAAAATTACGTTACTCTAAAGACTAGACCTTCTTATACTTTCATTATACCGGGTATCTCAAGACTGCTACCGAAAACGAAGCCGGGTGGTAGTTTTAGTGGCTACAAACACAATGCAATTAAAAATTTCGCCTAGAAACGCGACAATTTTTTTTTATGATTTTTTAAATATCGTCATTTTTGGGTGGTAAATCCATAGTTTTTGCTAAAATAATAATTTAAACTCTTTTATACCTTAGAGTATTTATAAATAAAAGGGTATATACTATTATTTTAGGAAAAAATGTATTTACCACCCAAATATGGCCATAGGAAAAAAATAACAAAAAAAAATTGTCGCTTTTTTTTTGCAACTTTTTCTGTTGCATTGTGTCTGAAGTCGCTTAAACTACCACCCGGCTTCGTTTTCGGTAGCAGTCTTGATATACCCTGTATATTATCATTTGTCTGATTTTGTATGGTTCTATGTTATCCTGAACTAGCGGCCCGGCCCAGCTTCGCCCGGGTACAAATAGATTTTTGTACAATAATATGTACGTATTATTATTATACATATGTTTATATGTATATTCCTATATAGGCACGCTGCCGCCGCCCCGGCCGGCCGCAAGCGCTACGTCCCGCAATTTTCATTTAAATCTTGTGCTGTAAAGGACCACATAGATCTATATTAAATCAACAATTTATTTAAGCTATTTAATTGGATAAGGGTTAACCCTTAATATAACCAGCATTAATGCTGTATTGGTTAAAATCGCTTCGAAAATTAGCCATTATTTGTCGTAAAAAGTAAATGACAAAAAATGTTATTGTAGGATATCCATAAGAGATAGACATATACCATCGCGGAGTTTTCTGTAGACCTTTTCAATGTGTACAAATATGTAGTACATTATTTTGATAAATCTCGTAGGGTTCAGCCTGCGTTTGCAATGTAAGCGGAAAAATATTGATAATTAACGACATCACATTAGAAACCTCAAAAATAACAATATTTCTCCACTATTTAATGGATGTTATTATACATATAAACCTTTCTATTGAATCACTCTATCTAATAAAAAAACCGCATCAAAATCCGTTGCATAGTTTAAAAGATTTAAGCGAACAAGGAAAATAGGGACAGAAAAAGCGACTTTGTTTTATACTATGTAGTGATTATTCAAGCAATTATTTCTTGTCTATTTTTTATTATTATATCCGCATAATTAATTTCATATGTGTGCATCAATCTTTACTTTCATTTTTCTGAAATTCTTTGTTTGTGTTTACTTTTTGTTAATATTGTAAATGGATGCAATCTAGATTTTGTAGCAAACAACTCCTTTATGTAAGAGATAAATCTTACTTAAGTTAAAAGGTTTGCAAACTTAACAGTTTAACTACGTATGTAGATTCTAACACGTTAAGTTTCTCTAAGTAAATTGCAAGGTACTAACTTCAACGTAATCTTGAGAGCAGGTATTTTCTTATACTAAGTAAACGTGACTTTTTTCCAGCTTATATTTTTAAAATGATCCGTTCCAGTATTATTTATAATCGGCGGATACTTCCGGAAGTTAATCTTAAGTCTCTGGATCGTAAATTATTTCTATAATGACTCTTACTTTTGAGTTTAATCTGCTTTTTTGTGCCGCTGACATTTAATCGGAGTTTAGATATTCGAATAAATTATAAAGTTTTTGGATCCGAAGGGCAAAAAACAAGAATTTGCGTAATTTATTATCAGCAAAATATTTTAAGCAATTATTTATCAGCTGTAATTCCATTCCATTTCATGCGCAGTATGCTAACAGTATACACCTGGGGATCATAAAAATAAACAACTTTATTGCCTTAATATTAACTTTAATACTTATCATAGTCTGCACGCAGACTATTGATTTAAGACTGCATACTAATATAAAATATTTTTTAAACATCTAATAAGAATATACAATTTGAAGTAATATGTACAATAAAGTATTGTCTATCTATTTATCGACGTTAACAAGTTTTAAGTGTTATTACAAGTAATTACCAGGAATGAAATCAAATCAAAGATGACGCAGTCAAATGATAGGCTGATGATGGGCAGCGTCACGAGCGCGAGAAACTACGTCCTGCGTTTGTTCACCCGTTTGTAGGAAATTAAAATTACAAACAATAAGCATTTCAATTAATAATATACACCACCAATTTAGCAAGCCTAATACAGAAATGTGTAGCTGTATCAACTATCAGCCCATATACGTCTCACTGCAGGGCACGGGCCTCCTCCACAATCGACATTGCGATTGAGAGTGGTTAGGCCATATAGTCCATCACGCTGGCCTAGTGCGGGTTGGCGGACTTACATACCATAGAAATTCTTATAAATCGCTATGGTATGCAGGTTTCCTCACGATGTTTTCCTTCACCGTTTTAGTGCGTGGTGATTGACTAACAATACACACATGACTCCGAAAAGTCAGAGGTGTGCCCTGGGATTCGAACCCGCGACCACCGTGATTATGTGGGCAGCCGCGTCTAGTCCGTTTACCAACAGGCCACCACGCACTGATAGAAATGTGTTGAAAAAACTTAATCTATGGTTACCACTTAAGATAGAGGATTCAAACATTTTATGGAGAACGTTCACATTTGTACAGTTTAACGTGTTCGAATGTTCGAGTTTCGTTTCGGATTGTGAATAACACCCAGTATTGTTTTTTTTATTTTTTTATTGCCTTGTAGGCAGACGAGCTAGCGGCCCGCCTGATGGTAAGCGGCTACCGCTGCTCATGGACCTCCGTAGTGCCAGGGGACCAGCACAACAAAGTCGATGCCTACCTACAAAGTTGTGCACTAGTAATATTGTGGCCTGTTGCACCGACGCGACGGCAGGTTAATGACGCATATACCTTTATACTACACGTTTATACCACCCTCCTCATTACTTATTTGAATTTCTAGATAAAGATATATTGTACGATCGTGAGATTTGTGATGGTTTGGATGCTTTTGGTAATGTATGAATTGGTACGGGCGCAGGAAAGCATCGTGAGGTCACCTGCACAGTGATTTTAAAATGTTTTCTATGGCAAATAAGATAAGCAAACTCGTATTAGGCCAGCGTAGTTGACTATATTATGGCCTGACCATTCTTAATCGTACTTTCGATTGTAGAGGAAGAGAGTTCGTGCCCTGCAGTGGGATGTACAGTATAGAATAAATTTAGTTTTACAGTATATGCAGTCTCAGCATGACGTCAACGTTAAAATACAGTACGCGATTTATATTCTGGTATCATGAATAATTATGTGTTTTTTTCCGTTCTCCTTTATTCTGCTGTTTCAGTGAAAGTCAAGGCTTGATTAAATTATCCAAACATGGCATTTTTCCAGCATATTCCGAGCGGACGTTTGACCTTCGCAAACCAATTAGCGCCGGTTTTTTCAGCAGAACCTCGTGTTACTCAACTAAATGTTTCGGTCGTTGACTTCAGCTCGTTACCAAAAACGTCCGAAGTTCGCACAAGCTGAATTTCATTACACTCCGCACATACGAATGTGCAAAAGACATTTTAAAATAATATATTAATCGGATCACAGATGTTTTCTTAGCTTACAGTACAACTGCGTAAACACCATAACATTTTCGACGCGTAGTTTAAACAATTTTATACATTACATACGAAGTTATAAAGCGCAAAATCCAACGTGTTTGAAACTCACTAGGATCCAACGCTCGGTAAGTTACTTGTGTAAACTTGCTCAAAACTTTTAGCTAAGTGCCTTAAATTTTAAGTCAATTTCGTGTCCGCCCGGCAGCGTCACTCTCTAGCGGATTTCAGATATTTAAATATGCTTGGTAGTAAATTTAAAGGAGAATTTCCAGGCTCAAGCATTTAGAGGTTATTCCTAAGTCGTTATATCGCTCTGGGCCCGGATTTTGAATTAAACGTCGACATACTTTACATTACATTAAATATTTGTGGAATGTTGAGCCTTGTTCTATAAAAAGATCCATTCTATTGCTGTATAAATTACGCGGTGGCACAAAGTAGGTCTCCTATAAATTATTTAATAAGCAGAATGCGTTTTCCTTTTCCTGTATTTTTTTTCAAGCGCTCTACTACATGGCGAGTGACAGCTGGTAGTGTAAATAAATTGCCAACAAACATCGGGTGTCTACACGACTAAAGTACGGGTAAATGAACTGAAATAATAAACCGACGTTCGTAAAACAAAATGTACTTTTTGCTTCGTATAAGCGTATTCGAATCCATTTCGTATGCAAACCAGATTAGCGATTAAATTTTCATATATGATTGATATGGGTCATCCCAACAAGGTTCACCTCTTGCACTTTCGGACACGCAAATACACGTACATATTTTAAAATGTAAGCCTAAGTGTCTATTTATGTTTGTTCATTTAACCTTTGTTTTCTTTTGTATGACCTGCCATTTATTCTTGATATTTTAAAATGCATTTATTATTCAAAGGAGTAGTTTTATTTATTTTCGGTAGAATTTAATGGCGTACAATGTAACTATCTGTACAATGTAACTATAATATCTATAAGACCAGACATTTTTAATGGCCAACATTTCTTTTTAAGCAAACTTTAAAACTGGCCAGTACATATGCCGTACTGGCCGTATGCTTTATTTGAATTTTTTTTTAATAATAAAAAATTAACTGACACAAATAAAGTAAAGGAGGTTGTAAGCGGTAGTCAGGTAGGTCACGCTTCAGGTTATGAGCTGTCGGCAGATGTGCGAGATACAGACGTGGGCGGGAAACACAATATACCAAGATTCATATTCACCACACGTACCCGTTCGGACAACTTGTGCAAACGTTCGCCGCAGTTTTAAGTAATTCGATAATTATCGCTTGTGCACTGACTTTAAAAGCCGGTATTATGAACATTACATTATTGAAGTGTTTCATTTCTATTACCCTACAGAAAAAAGGTGGGTATCTATATTCCAAATACGGGCTTACCTACTTAAGATCTATAGCCCATCGTACCCTTGTTATGTACATGCTTCTGGAAATAAAGTCTTGTCCTATTTCGGTTCACCTATATAACACATCGATCTTATTTTAAGCAGCCAAGTTATCCTTCGTCATTAAATTTGACTTTTATCTAGTTTATCTGAAGAAGGTTTTACATATACATAATACTTTAAAAAAATAAAAAGATCACGAATTCGTAATTTTTTTTATATATCCCCCATTGCCTGTCTATTCTTTAAAATTATATTCCTTATATATTTGAAATTCGTGTAAAATTTAAAGGAGCTGTAGGGACTATGTCATGTTAGTAAGATTTAATTAAATGTATAACGTCTTGAGCCACAAGTTTTGCCTACATTGTACAAAATAGCATGTAGTTTCCCTTGGATTCTGGTCCGTGACGCTATGTCGCCCTGGGGAGATTTTATTTTCCGGGATAAAACTATCTTATGGGCTACTCAACGAATCAAGCTCGTAAGCCGAGTTTCTTTGTTTGAAATATGTAAATTGACAGTATTTTGTTATAATTATGGATGGAAATCGACTTGACTAAACATACATGGTCCCATGTTCGAACCCGAAGAACACCACTGCAATTTTTTATAGATGTATGTTCTTAATAATGTACTCCACATTAAAACGGCGAAGGAAAATACTGTATGGAAATCTGTAACATAGTAATTTATGTAGTATAATTATTTGTAACTCGGAAATTAAAATGTTTGTTAATTTCAAGCGTATTGGACTAGCCTTATTATTATTATGTCTTCTTATGTCGTCCGTCGAAGTTTTCGGCTTGCATTACGCATTATTATAATATATTTAACTAATATTTAAGTTTTATATATTTTTTCATAACATAAGATAGAACGGCAAGTAGCTCATTTAAAGAATGTGATTACTTCCGCCTATGAACTTTTACAATAGCGGGGTAATGTAGGTACTTTGCGGTCATTTGGAGATACAGCGGGAAGGGACGATAGAGGGAGGGTTAAGAAGGTAACAAATGACTGAGAAAAGTAAATATCTATCATCTAGTCAATTGTTGAAAGATCACACATGAATACAGGAGTAGACTTTCATATATCAGAAACGATATAACAGCACTTTATCTATGATTAACATAGTTAATATACTACGTTCATTAACGAAATACAAACCGGTCAAAATGATCCTTAAAATAAGCTTGTTAATAATTGTCAGACATCAGAATAGATCGCATTGTTATAATACATTTCCCCAAAATTAAACTCTACCAATAAATAATGAACTATTATCTTTTAATCGTCCTCCAATACTGTTGAACAAACATTCAGAAACGTGGTATACATGTTTTATTCGAATAAAAATAAGAAATTTAACGTTAAAATGTTATTTATTTTCCACCCCATTTGAAGCAGTAAACGGGATTCAACACACCGAAAGGGCTTTTATAAACGACGTGTACACAGTAAAAATTTACACAGAACACCTAATTTGCATGTGGAGTAATTAACGAATTATGTATGAAAAAGAAAGCCGAAAACGTGACGCGAATAAAGAGGGCACGAAATAAATTAACTTGGCGGCATTTTAGTAATTACTTTTATGCCGACTTTGTTTAAGATTTAAGAGCTGGGATTAGCTGTTTCTGGGGACTTGATGTTTCGGTTTTAACGGCCCACTTGCATAACATTGCTGGATTTGTATCGAGGATATTATGGTTTATATCTTGATTGAAGTTTTAATTGTTCTTACTCAAGATGGTACGTAGTTTAATACTACAACTTCGATTGCGTACCGAACGAACATGTATCTTGACATCAGAGGTTTTCGCATGTTTCAGACGCTTTTCTGTGTTAAAGTTTAATTCACCTCATTTTCACCCTCTGGAAGTTCATCATTAAGCAAAAAGTAGACATTACCCATCGACCATTACGGATACGCAGATGGTATTACCCAGACTATCATTGTTTAGCAGGCTAGCTGGCGACGGACGAGGTTTCTGTTGCTGATGTCGTTGCTGCATTTGATTAGCTTCTCTTGTCATCTGTCCCATGTTTATTTCATCTTATTCGCCAGAACTTCTTCCGTTGCCTAGCGAGATGTCGCGAGTCAAATTAATTTTCCTTGGATCCCAAAAGGTACTTAGTCGGGGAAACAACTTAATTAGAGTACTGTTATTGTTATTATTATTAAACGCAGGCAGAAAATTGCAAGGACAAAGCCTCATCCAGGACAAGATCCTACGATACTCCTACACAACTGCCGCGTGCTATTATCTAAACCCCTTCGTAATAAAATGCACTTGGTATTCCACGAGGCATTGCCCTTAGTACCCATTTAATCGTTTCATTTATGTGACATTTTTTCCTTTACTGACTGCTCAGGGGAACTATAAGTTTCTTATTGGTAGCTATTTGTTTAGAATTGTGCGCTGAAAAGGGTCTTTGATGGGTTGTGCGAGGCTAATTGCGTATCCGAGTTCTGGGAATACGTTTGTAGTATTGCAGCACATATTAAGAATAAGCATTTTATATAGTGGCTGTGGCAAGATATTGATATTCGCTCGGACTGGAATAGTCTAAACAATTGTAGAAACCAGTCATTATGGCACTGAATTGTATTACATTTTGGGATCCGCCTGTGTTAGTCCGGTTTTGAACAGGTCGGTAAAAATTCTCATCTCACTTGGCTTTACTAGTTAAAAAATATAATTTTTGAGATGTATAAAAGTGGCTTGGCAACTCTACCTGATGGCAACTATAATGTTCTCCAGATATAGGATACTAGTGAAAGGTACTTAATTTTATTACCAGTCGCAATTTTCGTCAGCCTACTATACCTCAATTGCGTAGGTAATTGTAATGATAACGAAGGTTTTTTTTTCCTCGGAATTGTATTTCTGACCATTCTGACCCATTATCAAAGGTATCTTGAGTATTATACTCTGTCTTTGTTTTTGAAGGCGTTTCCTTAGCACCCTGTAGTTTATGTTCTACAACGCAAACAATATTTTTCTTTCATTCCAATAAAAATCCAAGTAAATTCAAGCGAATAAAGTTAATTCCGGAATTGTTACATAAATTATATAAAAACAAGGAAACCATTATTAACGAAGTTATTGTTATTTTACATTTCAATTATTCCGTGAAGCGTGGCTTTCGAATGATTCAATACGATATTATATGAGAAATATATTTCTGGCAGCTGTTTGATGGAGGTTCCGTGTTATTCTCTTAAAAAAAATGTATAACAGGAAACCGGGAAACCATCAAAATGAGATGTCCATCTCTTGTTAGTAAATAACCGGGCACTTGGCTTTGTGTGAATTTTTCTGTATGGGAAATTTCATATGTGTTACTCTGAATTACGAGATGACGACATGTTGCTACCCTACTATATCGTGTGATGGAAAGAAACTCCCAAAAATATGGGTAGAATTTTAGGAATACATAAGGGCATGCATGTATGTGATTAATTTTTATATTCTTTTGACATAAGCTCGACATTACGAAGATGATGGTAAGATTGTGAGTCGAATTATTACATACAATGAAATAAAAGAAACAAATGAAAGTGAAAAATGGAAGATGATGATCAAAATATTATATTGGAGTAAGAAAAAGAATATCATACAATTTTCAATAGTCCTTAAGGCCACGCTTAACTACACAGAAATTTCTAAACGCGTTGTTAACGATTCATACTGGGAGCTGGCGCGTACCCAACTATAGGTCATGCTACGCAGTTACCTAATATTATGGTGGAATATTTTAGCAGTCATATTAGAGGATATATTGACTAGAAAGTTAAGGAATAGATTACCGAAACTTTCTTTTCTTTGGCTATGACTGATTGATATCATGACGATTTTTTTTAGGTTACGTTAGGTTAGGCTACATTTACGCAAAATTAAGGCGGGAATCTATGAAATTTTGGAGTAAGGAAGTTGAGAAAAAGAAACGTACACTTTTATTTGGGCTGCGGCTGATCGAAATCAAGGCGAAAATATTTTATACATTCAGTGTGCATACCAATGCAAAACACCAGTTTTAGTCCAAGATAAGCAGGAATCGAAATAAAAACAAGCAAAGTAAGAGATGAAGGACAAGAGGGCGCTATTTAGTCCTTGAGACAGTCGTGGGTGTTTCGTGGTTTGGGAAGGACAGAAATTTGTTCCCCTGAGTTGTCCGTGCGAAGTGATATTGCGTCTCGATAGTTGAGTTTTTATCATTGCTTTTGAAATTCATCTCAAAATATTCTTATTATTTTCACTCACAAGTATCTCAGTTCGTCTAACTGAGCCTTCTATGTTCTACTATGGATATGTTTACGTATCAAAATATTTTTCTAACATCAAAACTCACAAATATTTCGCCGTCCTAGTAATTTAATCCTTTATATTTATAGTAAGAGCCTTGGGAGATGCCTATGTTCAGCAGTGGACTGCAATGGACTGATGATGATGATGATGATACTAGAAACTAACTTTTTCATGAACTTAAGCAGCTACGACATACGACAACTTCTAACATCCAATATTCTCCTAAAAAAACCTTTGTGCCATCAGTAGTAACGTATTACCCACACTCTTGAGGAAACGGTATATGCAGCTGTACTAGACCTTTCTAATATCCCTGATCAGAGCACAGTTACCAATGAACCCGACATCATTAGCTCCATGATAATAAGTCTACAACTAAACCAAAGAACAATATACAAATGGATAGATTTTTTTCGTAATACCATCTTCCAAATATTTCCTTGTGTTATTTGCGTGTGTTGGTAACAGAGGGATTTCCATTTCTTTTTCGATCTCTTTGAGTTCACTGGAATATAATACATTACACAACGAGATGTGAATAGCTTTAGTTATTGAGTTTGCATTTTTCAGTAATACTATTACGAGCGAGGTATTTTATCATTGGAACATGTTTTATGCTTTCACAAAGGCTGCATTGATTCGAGGAAACCAGGTAGCAAATATGTTTTGTATTTGCTTTTAGCTTTTGAATATTAGCTTTGAGGTTCTGTGAAATAATGATGCAATATCGATATTAGAATCTTCAGTTTGGATGATGCAGCATGTAATTTTGACTGAATTTACATTATTGCCGAAGTTAATTATTTCGAGTTTAGTTTCCAGTCTAGGGTCAGATTAATTAACTTTCGTATAATCTTTCTGGAGAACTTAGTTTAACACTTACGGTTAACCGATAAACCTGAGACTAAGGCTTAGGGTGACCTAGACAATCAATATCTAATATATACAAGCCATGAACATTATGTTGTAGTATCTTTAACAGATGGATATCGAGATCTTCGGGGTGGCTTCAGTTCAGCACTGGACTTCCTGTGGCAGGCGAGATGATGATAATAATGATCTTGAGCATTATTGATTAAACATAATAGATTACAGATATAAAAAAAGAAAACAAAGTACATAAGGCGGTTTTATCGCACTGTGACAATCTATACAAGACAACCATCGGATGCATTATACAGATTCTCCTTAAAATGTATATGTGGCCGCAAGAAACGCTCTTAATGAATCAACAATACCATATAAGCCATTGAGTCCGATCTTAGGCGTTACTTATACAAATGCCTCAGGCTATTATGTAAGTAACGTAAGGCTTTGTATCACGTCGCTTGGCTCAGTCTAGATTTTACAAATAATTGTCAATTGCAAGACTATGCTACGAATGCCTTTGTTGCAGGGTGTTACTGATTGACCATTGTATCTACATCGTCCTTCATTTAAATTTTAAGGGTTGTCAATTTTAAAGTATTAGAGTGAAGCACTGAAAATAAAATTGTTTAATATAGATCTATAAGAGCTAGCCCTGCCGTTTGTATGCACACAACGGTAGATTAATTCTGAGTGCATAAAATGTTCTTCCACTTTGCAACTATAATTCTCATATAATTGAAATGAATCACGTCCGGATGGAATGATTTAACTGTATCGATCTACTGTCCGGGACATAATCCGTAGGAAAATCCTATCCACCGACACCACTCGGAGTTTATGCGGTCGTGAAATACGGCGATTATCATAAACGCGGCGTTTTCGCCATTCAGAGCGCGCCATTAGAGCGTGGGCCGAGGGGGACGCGAAATGGTGCCCTTTATCGTTGCTATGGACGCATTAGGCACATATTTGCGCTGCGTGCATGTATCAGTGCTTAGTGTCAGTTGCTAGTTTCGATTGGCTTACATGCTTAACTCTTGATGTATAAGATTGAACTCTGTAAATTGAGCGTTTCTGTTTTTTGGAATGCTTTTTGTACGAATGTTCATGGAAAAACGTACGTGGTGCTGATAGAAAAACAAAGACCATAACACATCATTTTAATTAATGTGGTACTTTATATTTTGCCCATATCAAAACCCATACTTAGTTTTTTTTTTCAATCAAATTAGGGTACATTACAATAAAAGTCCTAAATTGTACAACGAATTCAGTAAAACCAAATGCAAATATTATACCAAAATTGTTTGTTAGAACAATATTATGAAACCGATACATCACAATAGCGACAGGTAATCCTATTGCTTATCTAGAAAAACTGCGCACACCTAAACTAAATGGATCACAATGAAACGAAAGACGTTCGACAGTAAATATATCTAATACTCTTTTATGTTCCTCAGAGGGGCAAACTTTCTGCTACATTACCGAGGACTTGCGTTTAACAAACCTAAACTTGTATTGTTAACGTTAGGTCTGTTTTATTGGCACGATACTCTCGACTGCTAAACCCTAAACGTATGTATTGCCCGCATCGTGACTGCGAATCTCAATCCGAACTTGATATTCCGAAGCACACGTCTCACTTTGCATTTCTCTGACCAATGCTGCGTACATGAACCAGTATTGAATCAGTGAACGATATAGGGCATTATTCATGTATTCCAGATGTTTAGAAGCTTCAGTTTGATGCGAGGAAACATTTGAATTTCAAAATATTATTGACTGAGCAGACATAAATAAAACATATTGCAGATAAAGTTTAAATAACGTTTATACTGTTTTAATACTATTTGAAGTACAAATTGAATGAAAGGTAAACGACAAAGCAGACTATATGAAGAGAATTGATCACTTTGGCACATAAAATCCCACAATACGTGGAAATCGAACATGCACTGCTGGTCTGTGACGATAAAAGATGAAACGGGTTGAAAATGAGAAACTAGAGCAGTGAACATTATTAAAACCTCAGCTAATATTATACATATCGAGTCATACAGTACCAGCAAAAATCTTTCTCCACTTTAATTCAGAATTAAAAGAACAAAGTTGGTAGCTGATATCTCAAGACGAATCGTTTCTCACACTTACATTATATTATTTTTTTTATTAATATCACTCATAAATACAGGATCACAAGTCGTAAATTTATTTCGTAATTTCTTTAGTAAAAGTACTTTGAAATATGAATGCTTTGTACCGTTGTTCGATTATGAAATAAGCCGAAACGCCTCATGTATCATATTAAGCAATGAATAGCTTTCGCGACATTTTTATGATTTGTATGAATACGTTACACGCACCTGGCGCTTTGTGAAGCTTGTTATAACCTCATTAAAAGGGATTACAGACGATATATGGAATTATACCAGGAATATGTATTATGAAAATTGCAATACTAAAGAATTGTACCGACACCACATACGAGTATGCAGTGGGATGCTTTGTAACCTGAGTTTTTATATTGCGCATTTTGTTCTGAGTTACGCTTTATGTTGCTACGTCTTTGACTTTGTATATTATTGCATATCTTTGCCATCCGGTACACATATGAGTCTAATGTATTGTGAACACCTGTATAGGTTGTGAACACTTGTATAGGTTGTGAACATCTGTATAGGTTGTGAACAACTGTATAGGTTGTGAACCGTGAGGTCCTAAGTTTAAAATGTGTGGCCTGTGGGATATATTGTTTAAAAATTTCAATAATAATTTAGACTGGCATGACAGTCGATGCACTTCTAACTCATTTGAAACGTTAAGTAAGCAAGTAAGTTCAGCAAGCCATAAGTGATAATAGTTGCATCCCTGGCTAACCTTTCCATAATGTACGCGTGAGCTTAAACTTGTAAATGCATTGCATAAATTTCAGCTTAAAATAAATCAAGTAATATCCCGCCCAATACATTTTCAGCGCAGGTAATTTAAACCTCTTATTTCTCATGTACGTAATATTTAAATCCGTAATATTTATTCTGGCGAATCAACAAGGCGTCGCGACGCGTCACATGATGATTTATGTGGCGTTGAGTCTGGTCCGAACCTTACTCGGTTGGCTGAATTCATTTTGGAGCTAACATTCATCAGATTCTTAAATATTTTTAGGGGTACTATAAATTACATTAAATAATTTTCTGTTGCTCAACTTTTACAAATAGATAATAAGCCTTGTATTTTTCGCAGTCTTTTACAAGCTCTTTTCTTTTATAGTACACAATATTTTATGACTGGCATTTTTTTTATTATATCCGATTTAATTATTAAATTAAATTAATATCTAAAAGAAAAGAAAGTAATGGATAGCTTTATCCTTCCATGTCTGACATATGGGTCACAAACCTAGACATATACGCAAACGTTTACAAAACAGATTTTAAATATCTAAAGAAACAAAATGAGCGTGAAATAGAAAGAAGAAAGAAAGAAGAAAGAAAAAAAAGAAAAATAAAGTTATCTCTATATCTTTTTACAGAAATGTAACTAAGAATGTTCTCTCTCTCTCTCTTTCTCTTTTCGGTCGAAAGAAGTCTACTTTTGAAAATATTAAAATGAAAATATATGCCTCCTCAATGGATTGTTTATACAGAGGCTGTCCAACAGAGAAGAAGCTGAAAATAATCTTTATGTATTCTAGATATATATAACGAAATACTATGATGTAAGTTCGTTATCATGCTGGGTGTATGCTCGTCATTATGCTTCACAGCTAGTTGTAGCTTAGTATTGTGGGCGTATGTGGGGATAAGTCAGATCAAATGGTAGGAAATCATAATCTTACTCACGGAACGCGAGACAGTCTCCACGCTCTTACGGCACTATTATCAGATGATAATATTTACTCTCTTGATCGCAACAAAGCGTACTGCTAGCTCGCAGACCGTTGAGATGTCCCTGACTTTTCTTTATTGAAGTCCCTGACATCTTCCGTCAATTTCTAGCGTAGATTCTGTCGAACGCCTATAGAGGGCGTTGGCATTCCGTTTTTAAAAATCAACTCGATGACGACATATACAAAATATGACCACAAAAAACTGCCATTACCAAATACAATAAAAAAAATATCATCATAATAAAAATTTCAAATATAATATGAATAATAAGATAGCGGAGGAAAGTGTAATTCAGCGTCGATGTAGCCGCGCTGTTCATAAAATTGTGGAGTGCACGATAATTTTATTACAAACACGGGCTGCAAGTTTTTTAATTCGATCGTCGCCCGTAAATGCCCAAGGGTTTTAAACTTGATAACATCGTTCAACGGCGACTAACTTTACTGTAATATTAAAAACTCGCTAAATATGTATTGTGCTCGGGTTTTATAATCTACACGGTAATATGTTGTCATTACTAGCATATCTTGTTTATTTGAATTTTAATTATTATTTCTGTTTTTTGTGCGCCGCCGTCTTTTCTTATGACCAAAACGGTTCCAAATTCGGTTGAAATTATTATAATGTTTAATTATTTTAATTTGATTTAAAGTTGAGATTATCTTAGCACCAGCCTATAGCCATTTGAATTAAAGTTTACTTAACATTAACAAATCTTCAATTATGTGTTAATATATACCTAATCGTTAATGTTAGTATGGAAATCTGTGATCGTGTTCATACTTCTCCCTTAGAGAATACAACAAGATCTTCTAGGGTCATCGTTGTATAATGCTATAGATATAACACTTTGCTGGAATTAGTAAGTTCCCGGCTATCCAATTCAGTTCCCTCGTTGTCAGGCCACGGTATATCCAGGTTAATCTCTGGAACGGTTCAACCGATTTTCATGAAAATTAGGTTTTGATCACTGATAGTTAGATTTTCATGACGGTCTTAGCTCTTAACTATGAGTGAATTTCAGCTAGGGTGCTTTGTTATCCAAGAATTATTGTACTTCATTTCTTTTTTACTTTGCTTAGTTATCTAACTTTATAGAAGGTAGAAGAAAGAAGTTATCCAACTTTAGAACTTTTATTTTTATATTCTTAGTCCGGCAAAAGGTATAAACGACTGTTTTGATTATAATTAGCCAAGCTATGACTGAACATGTTAAGCACAATAATCGATACGATTTATCTAAATCGTCGGTTCTACGGTCTATGGAGATAAACAAAGTAAGAAACAAGCCTATGATAATTAGACCGTAAAATGAAAGTTCTTTGGGGGACATATGCCAACGAATATAGACAAATGAAACTCATTTTAAAAATATTATTATTGTCCGTATATTCGTAAAACAATAAAATGTGAGTAAATGAACCGACCCACGTCTATAATAAAACGTGGAGCATTCGGAGGCATGTAGCAAATATTCAGTTAGCTGGGATATACTGGAGATTCAACGGGACGTGACTAGCACATCGAACCGTGGACGTCTGAACACATATGAGAATCATAAATGGTTATTTGCAGCCAGACGCTTCGATTATTTCTTTATTCATTTATTTATTTAACACTTTATTGTACACCATATACATAACAAAGACAAAACTAAATGAAATTAAATATATGCATAAGTGGCGGTCTTATTGCTTGAAGCAATCTCTGCCAGACAACCATGGGATGGATAAATGAAAAGAACGAAAGTTGGGGCTTCGGGTGTACGAGTATTACAAATTACGATTATGACTGAGATGATTTTGACTGGTGGAGTTATAGTGTGGCCCAAAGCAGGATTTGGAGTGGTCCCTTTAGTAACAAGTTCTGGAAGCTGTAATATGAAATGCTCAATTGTATAGGTTAAATAATTGCATCACATATCGGCAATTATTGGAGAGTAATAATTAAAGGATAATATGTTGGTGGAATATTACGAGAACTCCAAGAAGTAGACACAAAATAGTAATTTCGTTTTAGGTATTTATTGTTTAAAAATATTAGCAAAAAATGGTGGTCATAAGATATAACAGAAGAATGACGTATATTTTTATATACGTCATTCTTCTAATAAATGACATGACAATGAATAACAGAAGAATGAAGTATATTTTTATATACGTCATTCTTCTGTTATTCTGTATCAGCCCAATTACGTCCCACTGCAGGGCACAGGCCTCCTCTACAATAGACAGTACGATTTAGAGTGGTTAGGCCATATAGTCCACCACGCTGGCCTAGTGCGGGTTGGCGGACTTACATTCTTCTGTTATACCTCCTATAAATGGCATCTATTCAATTACACGTCTATTTGGAAAAAATAAGGTGTAAGTATGTATAGAAATGTATATCCCGTTAGCGTAACTTTCGCATCCTTATCTCGTCACGGTTGAACACTCGGCAAAAACATCTCAGTCTGACGTCTCCTGTAAATGCTTGCCAAACGTGGCTGCAAATGATTGTGTGACAAACACCGAGGTATTATCCTTACTTAATAGCTTATGTTTGTTTAGAACTATTGTTTAATGTCATAATGGTGGAACAATATAGTGTTCTGTCAATTCTTTTTAGTGTATATTGTTTCTGTTAACAAACAAATCGCCAATAGCATCTGTACGAAATAAAACCATATTGTGTTAATTATTTTAAACCAGATCAGTGACTCAGCGGTCTATATTCGTTTATTAATCAATAATGTAATTGTTATTGTCGGGATACGTTACGTTATCTTTGACAACTTGTTACTTTTAAAGGAAATACCCAATGCTTCACTGCCGACTACTGAATGTTGAATGCCCCGTCCTGGGTCGGGAGACATTTTATATAGCAAACTGTCACGATCCCATCCTTACTCTAACTGTGGGTATTGAGTTAGAACCACAACCGAGTTTTCTATAATAAAATTGCTTTTACAACGACCCATAGATTGCTAAGGGCTGATTTACCATTATTTAATATTTGGGCTTTACATAAGACCACCCCGACATATCTTTGTTTGACGTGTTTTTTTTTAATTTTGTAGAGTTTAGTTTTTATAAACAAAACATACTATTGCTTCATATACAATTTTATTTATGCTTCATATACAATAATGTATGAAGGTGGACTTAATGCCTAAGGCATTCTCTGCCAGTCTACCTTTGGTTGGTGCAGAGAGAAAAAAGTAGGCGCATAAATTAACAAATTTGAATGTGATAAATGAAATGATGTTTGTAGTTCAATATATGAAAAATAATAAACATACATAAACATACACGCGAAAGTAAATATAATAAATTTATATTATAAATATATGTATAATAAATATTATATATATATATATATATATATATACACATATATTACGTATATATAGCACGTAAATATATAAATTAAAGTGACTCTGCCAGTTTCTTGAGAAAGTGTTGGCGAACCTTCAACTTAAATGCCAATCGTGTACCAGACGACCTGATTTCCAGGGGGAGTGCATTCCAAAGGAGTATAGATTGGATAGAGAAGGAAGAATGAGTAAAATCAGATCTATGGGTAGGACAATGAAGAAGTAGATTGTTGCTAGAGCGTAGATTCCTGTTATGGTTACTGCATAGGTATTGAAATTGAGAAGTTAAGTAAGAAGGTGAAGTAGGAGATGTAAGAATTGAAAAAAGTGTAGTAAGTGCACGCAGGGAACGACGCTGACGAATGGGTAACCATTTTAGTTGGGAGCGGAAAGAAGAAACATGATCGTATTTACGAAGATGAAAAATGAATCGAATGCAGTTATTGAGAAGCCGGTCAAGTTTGTTGAGGTGTTCTGCATTCAGGTCAAAATAGCCCACATCACCATAGTCGATTAAAGGGAATATTAAGGCTTGTACAAGCATTGTCTTGGTTTTGATAGGGAGGAAATTCTTTAGACGATAGAGTGCACGTATATGCATTGATACTGATTAATTCATGTTGAAAGTTATTTACTAATTGTAGTAGGCGTCAATGCATGTTTCGTTTAACTACTCAACACTATTGAAAGATTATGTCAATATATTGCTATCCTTTTTTGCCTTATATCTTGACAAAATCAGAAGGTTCAATAACTGCACAAAGTAAAAATTCATATTGTTATGCTTGTTTATATAATAAACTAAAACATAATTTGTAACTTATCTGTAAAATAATGTTGCTATATATTCGAGCATCATTTCAATACATACGACATATTAACATTAACGTTCCTTCACAAAAAATATATTTAAGCAAAACACACAAATGACACAAATCCGTCAAGTTTGAAACGTATAATCACAGTACACATAAATTACATTTATTAAATTCAGGTTGTAATGGCTTGTCAGCGGGTAATGAATGTGCGAGGGAAACCAGCTCTTCACGCCGACTCGTATCAATCATTTACACGCGTCGCTTTCTATGTAAATAAGACACGTTGCCCAACCGAGTATTATGGAGGTGCGTGCCTCACACTTGAAGCTGATTGCATATACGAGGCAACATTTTCATTTGTTTATATCCCTTCAAGCTCTTGCAGTGGAAAGGATTCGGCATCAACATCAACGGCGAGTATATTACTCACCTTCGATTTGCCGACGATATTGTAGTCTTGGCAGAATCGCTGGAAGACCTTAGCACTATGCTCGAAGACCTTAATCGAGTTTCCCAACAGGTGGGTCTTAAAATGAACATGGATAAAACGAAGATCATGTCGAATATCCATGTTGTGCCCACCCCCATTGGAGTTGGGGGCTCGACTCTCGAAGTTGTAGACGAATATGTCTATTTAGGACAAGTGGTCCGGTTAGGAAGGTCCAACTTCGAGAGAGAGGTCAATCGGCGAATCCAACTCGGTTGGGCAGCGTTCGGGAAACTTCGCGACGTCTTCTCGTCCAAAATACCTCAGTGCCTTAAATCGAAAGTCTTCGATAGTTGTGTGTTACCAGTGATGACATACGGCACCGAGACGTGGCCTCTCACTGTGGGCCTCATTAAAAGGCTCAAAGTCACTCAACGAGCCATGGAGCGAGCTATGCTCGGTGTTTCCCTACGAGATCGAATCAGAAATGAGGAGATCCGTAGGAGAACCAAGGTTACCGACATAGCCCATAGGATTGGCAAGTTGAAGTGGCAGTGGGCCGGGCACATAGCTCGTAGAACCGATGGCCGTTGGGGCCGAAAGGTTCTCGAGTGAAGGCCACGTACAGGCAAGCGAAGTGTCGGACGCCCGCCTACAAGGTGGACGGACGATCTGACTAAGGTCGCAGGAAGTCGCTGGATGCAGGCCGCTTCCAACAGGTCATTGTGGAGATCATTGGGGGAGGCCTATGTTCAGCAGTGGACTTCCTGTGGCTGATATGATGATGATGATGATGATATCCCCCGCCAAACAGCAGTGATAATGCTCTGTTTTATTTAGGTGTGAAGGATTTTAAGCCAAAGTAACTACTGGACAAATTGATACTTAACATCTTATGTATCAGGATGGCGAGTGGAATGCCAAGTACGTGTTTGTAATTCAAAGTGTTGTTTGGTTTTGATACTGTTTTGTCGTATCGCTTACCATCTCTCGAATGGCAGGCTCGTCTCGCCATTCAGTGCAAAAAAAATGGGCGTGAATCCTATCAAATCCGAAACTATGAGAAATAGCAAAAAATGCTGAAAGGAGTCACGAGACCCATTTTGATGCAAACTAAAACGGTATACTAGATTTTTTTTTAAATTATATTAGCGAGGAATCAAACACTATGATTTTGAAAAAAAAAACATGCTTTATTATTACACCTTTCGATACTGTCGCTATTTAAGATCAAAATTCTGGGAAGTAATGACATACGGCAAATTAAAGGAAAAGAGGTTTTGGTCATACAACTCACGCTTTTTTTTCTCTAATGTTGCAAAGGTGCTACCGAGACACCCACATTTCGCCTTATATGTTCCGTCCCACCGGATTTCCCGTAAACAAAGATTATTAATTACTAAACTGTGACGTCACAATACAGCAAAAGCTAAACCGCTTAGTTTTCATACAATTTAAGGACGTCATCTAACATATTTGGGTATAGTCTGTGGGTGCGTCAGAGTCTAGTGGCGCGATATTTGCCGGTCGAAACGTTGTAATTCCATTTCAACGTGACATCGGCAAATTTACTCCTGCCGCCCTCGCTGCCTGTTTTTCAACGTTTCCTTATTTATGGATATTTTCACGTTGGTTCGGATGCTCGCAATTGTTTATTGACATGTTTACACCCTTGTATAATTTATTGTTATTTTTATTTATCTGCTTTACATCCATCTAATTGATTTTCATTTTTGATCGAATTACATCGTAATTTGTTCGCTGATCCATCCATCTTAAAGTAATGTTATCGAATCACAATTTTCTTGCATATTGCAAAGAATTGAATTATGAAAAATTAAACCCTGTTTTATGCCTACTACCATCAGGCATCAAGTGTTGATGTACTGTCTTAATAGCAGGACTCACCAAGTCAAAATTCCAGTTGTAAGTATACTACTACACGATACAGGTACATATATAATACAAAACTTTATTGCACACTAATTACAGAAAAAATAAAATATATGTCGTGGAAAAACAATAATATCTCATTTTTTTAATAAAGTTGCGGTAAACGCGGTGACGTCATTTGTTTTTGAAGTCACATGCAGAGTCGTTTTGGAAAGTGGAGGACTGTGTAACGAGCACTTTGGTTTAAGAAACCGACCAGTCCACACCTCCAAGGCGAAACTGTCGGTTTACCTACCTAGTCCGTATACCTAATTGCAGTGGATTGTAATTTGCTATAATAAATCTTTGGTTATGCCTACAAGTTTATTTTGATACCTAATACCTATAACTTTGTGATGGATCCTGTACCACCGAACGTGGACAAAGACACCTCTACCGCTCAGCCATCTCTGTCGCCGACATATAGAAACCTTACAAATAAGTAAACAATTGACGGTCTTATCGTTATGAGCGATCTCGTACATACAAGATTGAACACTATTCGATTAAAATCCAGAAGATCACATCGACACATGGGCTAGTTTTCTGTAGTTCGGTAATATCTTCTGACACAAATGCTTTCCAGTAAGAAAAATTGTAATAAAGTAAACACTTTCTCATAATTAATTTTACCAAAGTGTGGTTTCCAGCGATTAAGTACTCAAACTTAAAGGAAAATTTCGGGGCGACTAATTGAAAGCCACACAATTACATTCTTAAGGAGTGAACTTGACGCAGAAGTTTTTCTATAGAATTTGAGTCTTTTGATGCAAAAAGTTTTTTCTTTTTAATGTGTACATGGTCCAACTTCTAAGGCATTCATCAAAAGCTGTTTTTTTCTTTTCAGAGTTGTCTAGACATTTTCTAAGACGCTTACATCTGTAATTTTTAGCGGGGTATTACTCGCCATAATTATTTATATATTAGCTACATCATCGTCATCCACAGGCTGTAGGGTCTCACTGCTGGGTATAGGCCTTTCTTATATTATGCCGATTTTCTTTTCTACATACTTAACCGTAATTTACACATAAAGCGTATATTCTTTCACTAAATCATATTTCAATGATCACGTAAAGCACTTGAATAAAAATACTATATACTAACAAAGAGATGCTTCTATTGCATGAATACCTAGAGAATTAAATGCCAAAACACTCAAATTGCAACCCTTCTTATATTTATATTCGTTGACCCGCCACGTGAGATTACAGAACGGCTTAATAAGGACGCAACAAACACAACTAATGAATAGATCCGTACCACAGCTGTATACGTACAATCTGTCTTGTCCCCTACCCTCCCGCCCGCTCCTCAGTAATTACGGGCGCGCAATTTATCTTCTGAACAAAAAACAAAACACTTTACAATCGGTTGTTCTAATCTGCGCGAAGCACGAAGGGTCCTAATTAGGGATCCCTCGGTGGTACAGAACCACTGGGTTGGTCCACGAGGGGACAGCATCGTGGTTTCATTCACAATTAAATCCCGATGCTTAATTCTGATTGGATAGTAATTTTGTATTTTTTCACTGTTTTAAATTATGTCAAAATTGATTAAATCATGTTATTAGAAGAAAATAATTTTGTATTGAAAACTTTAGACGTTGTGTTTTCATATTCTCATTAATTTTGTTGATTTAATTTCCGAATTAAAATAATATATTTCTAAGTAATATAATGTCGTCTGTTTTGACAAGAAACCAATATTAAAACTGAAGTAAATGTTGTCTTGATTTTGCACGCAAAAATAAGATTACTTTTATAAAGTGAAAGGTCTATTTTTATAACAAATGGAAACTGTTGAGCTGGTTACAAAAGATTTTCAATTTCCTTAGTGGACGTTACGTGAAAGGTAAGCCATAGCGGAAATAATGCACTTTTCTTTGAAACCTCTAGGCAATGTATTAATATTGAATCAATTTGATTTTGTTAAATATTGTCATTTATAAGGAGGTATATTTATATTTGCAAATTGTGCAGGATCATCATTTAATAGAAGATCAGCAGAATGCTCATGTAATTTAAAATAAGATTGAATTAACGTAAAACAGCAATTTATGTGATAAGCCGTGAAAATATATTAATGGTCTTCCATCTATTTCATTCGTTACTCATACAATAAGATTACCTGGAAGAGATTATTTGAAGTGAAACGTTCCTTCCACATAATAGGAAAATCCTAAACATTGTTATTTTTATGGTTTAATTTTCTTTAACACACAGTACTTTTATGTTGACATAAAAAGAGCATAGCATTTATCTTAATTTGCCTCTTTTTCTACTACATAGGTATGGGTAAAAATCTACTTGATCCTTAGTTTAGATTTCAATATTTATAGATATAACATTATTATTTAATTCACAGTACACATTTGAAGTTTTGTAGCAGCGTATGGAGTTAATGCATGTTGCCATTAGACATTTGATATCATTGCTAGTTAAACGTATTCTCTTGAACGCAGTTCTAGTGATTAAATTTTCAGACTTTAAATTAAGAACCGCGTAGATCAGTTATAATGTTAAATAAAAATATTCCGTTCCGCGCTGGTTCTTAGTCATATTACAATATAAAATTATTTCACTTGATTACATTACACACTTATGACTTTTATGATCTCTTCTATTCTCACTGTTTAAAGTGTGGCACGTTATAACATTATTTCGCATCAAGTGGAAGACAATTATTAATTTCCTTTCTTTTTAATTTTCTCCTTTGAGCACCTGAGAAGGCCAGGTAACTCCATTAGCGATGCTTAGTGGTTTTTCTTGGATTCTATCCCGCCCTTCAAGTTTTCTCATTGCAGTGAAATTTTCATTTCCTTTACGATCTTTTAGTCTCGCTTTTGCCCTTTACATTTTTTTTTATCGTTCCCCTGTTTGCTTCATTATTAAAGGCGGAATAACTTATGGCACTAACTTATTGCTGACAGGAAAACCATTACCGGTCCTCCCGTACTTTGTAGCTGTGTTCTGAATTTCTTACGTAATTATATTGAACGTTAGAGTCATTATTGCTGGATGTTTGAAACTGGAAAAGTAAGTTTGGAATATTCAAATTTATTTCAGTTTATACTTATTTAGATGTTATATTAAACCTATTTATTTACATATTTGATTTAGTTTTCTTATTTCCATCTGGTTCAAGTTTTTAAGCCTTTCCTACGTCGTGTGCACTTTAGGATCTATCATCATCAGCCCGTTGCAGTCCGCTGCTGGACATAGACCTTTCCCAAGGTATACAACAGAGCCCGGTCTGCTGCTTAATGCATCCAGTCGCTGCCGGCCCACTCGTGCAACTCGTCCCGCCATCTGACCAGACGGCATCCCACGCTACGTTTGCCAAGACGCGGTCTCCACTCCGGAACACGCTTACTCCAGCGGTTGTCCGTTCTGCGACATAATATGTGGCCAGCCCATTGTCATTTCAACATACTAACGTTCAGAGCTATGTTAGTCACCTTGTATCTCTGACGGATCACTTCGTTCCGAATTTTGTCCTTCAAAGAGACTCCTACATAGCTCTTTCCATAGCACGTTGAGCGACTTTAAACTATTGGATGAGCCCCACAATTAGTGTCCACGTCTCGACTCTTTACGTCATTACTTAGCATCCGTTTTATCACTTTAGGATTCGAGAATTTTTAACCATTTCATATCATTTTTACGGCCATTAATCATAACAACGTATTACTAGCGAACAATTCAGTTAATTCAAATTTATTTATTTACAATAAATAAAAATCCTAATAGCCGAATGTAATGCGAAACTTTGTTAATAAATAAAGAGAGAAACTAAAACTATATAAAACTAAAGTAAAATAAAGATACAAAATAGAATTAACAAAACGACCAAAAGTAAAGAAACATTATTCTTAAATGTCGCCTCTGTGTCTGAGAAGATAGAAAGGTTTGACTTATATTGTTCTATTCAATTCATGAAATAAGTTTTAGCAGATATATATAAAGTTTACATTTGAATATCGGAATATTTTGTTAGACACCGCTCTTGGAACAACATTTAAAACATAATGGCAGCATGTATAAACTAATTTCAACTGTAGTAACACAATACAGCGAAATTATTTCAATGTGATATTATAATTTTGATTAAACACTAGAATTCTAGGTAAAGTTTGTGCCTAGTTCCATATCATAATAACTATTTCCAATGTAAATGATGATTTGGTTATCATATAACTTTGAAAGCAGTAGTTAGACGCACGTAGGATATTTACATGTTGCAAAAATAACTTACACTGGTGGCAGAGGAAAAATATAAATGTTATTATAATAATTGAATCTTAGAAATGATCTCTTTCTGGGTGGAAGAGACTATTTATATCTTTGTTGTACGTACATTTATACACCGAAAGAAAAACAAAAACAATTATAGGTATATTTAAATGGACTATGTCGATTTGTGATATTTTTATATCGTTAAATTTTAGGAATAGCTTGAGACCAACTTGCGTACCAACACAAGTTTTTAGTAGCTTACTGGATTATTGTTACTGGTCTCTCATATGTGAGAAGCTGCCTGGGTAGGTACTACCGTCTGTTGTCACCAATGTCTATTTCTCCCGTCAAACAGCAGTGTATTTGATCTGTTGTGTTTTGGTTTTAAGGATATTGTAGACAGAGAAACTACTGACACATATAGATACTCAACACTCAGTGATGAGCGCAATGGAATGCCAAGCATTGCTTTGTACTTTGGTGTTATTCAGTTTTGCTAGTCTTCATGAGCGGTCGTATTGCTTATCATCAGGCGTATCACCATACTTTGCATTAAAAAATAGATTTGTTATGGATTACATGATTTTATAATACAAATAGGAGTTCGTTACCTCGATCTTGTTGTGACCGACCTGAGTTCCTAGTAATATCACCGCCATCCAGCATACTTATTAAAAACTCCTCGGTGACCGTCACACGCATTATGGGGGTCATCGAACATCCGTATTCATTTTAACAATGTTATTCAATTGATAAATTGGCTAAATTGGCTATGGTATGCAGGTTTCCTCACGATGTTTTCCTTCACCGTTTTAGTGCGTGGTGATTGACTATCAATACACACATGACTCCGAAAAGTCAGAGGTGTGCCCTGGGATTCGAACCCGCGACCACCGTGAACATGTTGGCAGTCGCGTCTAGTCCGTTTACCAACAGGCCACCAGGCACTTTTATTTCATTTCTATGGTATGTAAGTCCGCCAACCCGCACTAGGCCAGCGTGGTGGACTATATGGCCTAACCACTCTCAATCGTACTGTCGATTGTAGAGGAGGCCCGTGCCCTGCAGTGGGACGTATATGGGCTGATACAGAATTCAATTGATTAACATAATATAAATGACGAAATCCTAAACATTACTAACACATAGAACTGTATTACATTGAAAGCGCTTAAAACAAATAAGCCTTGAATACATGCATGAACAACTAATTTAATTCACGGAAATGGCTTCGAACTCACCCGCTACTCAAACAACGCGAGGTGTGAAGGGTTCAAATAGCAATTTTCAATTAAAATTTGCCCTCTCCATTTTGACAGACGTTTCATTAACCTGATTTCGCCCGTACGGAGTCCGGACGTGCCCGTAATTCCGTATCGAGTTGACATTTAGAACTTATTCGTAGTAATATAAATAAAACTTGGATGGTAAAATGTTCGCAGCACTAAGTGTGACAAATTGGTATACAGATCAGAGGAATAAAAACGTTGAAACATTTCAATCAATCACTCGCATTCTTAGCTGTGTGATTCGCTTACGAAGATATATTTCTTTTGAATGTATTCCTTATAAAATATTGTTATTTCCTTTACTCACTAACAATGTAATGATTGTGAGACATTGTTGTGATATATTAATTAATTATTTTCGTCAACAAATACATAGGTATGGAAAAAATAGACACCTGACAATGTACTGAGCCGCATGTAAAACATGTAAGTGGCGATAAAAATCATTTTAGAGTTTACTTGTGGTTTATAGCTTGGCCACCATTAAAGTTTTTGGCCTCTTTTTTATCACTACGAATGGCGAGACGAGCATGCTTTTCGCCTTTATAGAAAGCGCTACGACCACTCATGGACAGTAGCAAAACCAAACATCACCATGAATCAAAGCAATTCTTGGCATTCTACTCTTGTAATGATTTTAACATTATTCAAGAACTATTGTCATCTAATGCATACATTGACTTGGCGTGCTCTCTAAAGCACGAATAGACTCCGGATGTTTAATAGATCTTGTTCAATTTAATTCGGGGTGCTTTACAGCTGGTCTTTCCAGTTTGACAAGACAATTTTATGCAAAGTTTTTACCAAACCAAATAATTTAAACCAATAATTTATTTGTATCCTTATCTATTCTTTTTATTACACTACTAGCAACCCGACTGGGCCTCGCCCGGGTGCAGATACACTTTTTTGTAAATATTCTATAGCCTATGTTTATCAAAGAAGATGTAGGATTATAATGCTGAAAGAATTTTTCAAATCTGTCCTGAAGCTTCAGAGAAACAATGAAATCTTTCCTTTTATAATATTAAGTTTAGTTTCGTTAATTTTTTCGCTGTCCAATGTAAATTTAGACATGAACCAGGAATTGATCAATTAAGTGAATGTCGCTGTTGATACAGACTTACAGGAGTTACGATGACGGAATAATCTCGAGATTTTTGCAATTAAAATCTGTAGTTCCTCTTTCATAAGAAAAGGATATGGAAATGTGAAAGAATATTATATTTAACAGAATCACTACATATTATAAAACAATGTCGCTTTTTCTGTCCCTATTTCCCCTTGTCCGTTTACATTGCAAACGCAGGCTGAACCCTACGAGATTTATCAAAATAATGTACTACATATTTGTACACATTGAAAATGTCTACAGAAAACTCCGCGATGGTATATGTCTATCTCTTATGGATATCCCACAATAACATTTTTTTGTCATTTACTTTTTACGACAAATAATGGCTAATTTTCGAAGCGATTTTAACCTATACAGCATTAATCATTATCCAATTAAATAGCTTAAATAAATTGTTGATTTAATATAGATCTATGTGGTCCTTTACAGCACAAGATTTAAATGAATATTTTCGATGATATTACAGATTTAAAATTGCGGGACGTAGCGCTTGCGGCGGTACTGGGGCCCTACTATATTCATCCGAACGAACGAACGAAGTTCGAAACTTCGGACAAACGAAGTTTTTTTACGATACGAATGTACCTACATAAAACTTATGGTCGTTATTGATTTATAGTCGTAACCATAGACTTATAGTTACGGTGTACATTCGTATCGTATAAAAAACTTCGTTTGTCCGAAGTTTCGAACTTCGTTCGTTCGTTCGGATGAATATTATAGTAGGGCCCCTGGCCGGCCGGGGCGCCGGCAGCGTGCCTATATAGGAATGTTTATATGTATAATAATAATACATACATATTATTGTACAAAAATCTATTTGTACCCGGGCGAAGCTGGGCCGGGCCGCTAGTAATATATAAGTTTTAGTCATATTTTAGAAGTTAAAGAATAAAGTGAAAGAAAGAACATTGTATTATGTAAGACTGTTATTTACGAGTTCGCTTTATTGCGGAACCATTTTCATGCATTTAGGAGATTAAGCAACTGCAAATATGTAGTGTTTTGTATGAAAAATGGCCTTCGTGCTCTTATTCGGTTTTGTTGTAAGGAAGTTTATTTATAAGACTACAGCTAGGAAGCCTTTTGTTATTTCAGTACATAGCGTGAATTTTGCTACTTATTTTTAATCACAATTATAATATGAGAAGCAAGGAATTCGCTTAGTTGATTATATAGTCAAGCCACTGGTGCCCTTAAACATTAAAATTATTTGGTATCAAGATTACCACTACTGTTTTTATTAAATGTCCTGAAAAACTATATAAAGCTAAAACAAGTAAATCGTTAGCGTATAAAAAAATTCAGCATCTGAATAGAAATTTAAACAATAGTTTTTGTCTTTTCTTGAAATATATTATAGAGTGTAAATGGGCGTATCGTTCACCAGATGATAAGTGATCACCTTGTTTAAAGATGTTATTTTATTTTACGAACATCACACTTCAAAAAGACTTGTTTCTTTTCTTTACAATTGTACTTTTCTCAGAACGGTAACATAGTTTCATCATATCTACATGAAAAGCAACTCAAGCGTGTGATTCTAGTTCAACAATTCAGTTATAAGTTAGTTCGCTCTCACGCCTACAGCCGAAACATATCCAATAGGGCGATCCTAACACAATTCACCTTTGTCAAGCCTTTACGAGAAAGGAAATTAAGTTACAAAAAGGGATTCCGAAAAATACACCGAATACGATACATCAATCACAATATCATTGACAAAAGCAACAATTTTATTTACATAAAGACCACTAAAAGCGACCCATTTCCGTTAATTGAGACGCATCGATACTATTGACAAGGGCTTGGCATTTATCAGCTTAATAGCTCATTAAAGGACCAAGTTGGGGTCAACATCCTGTGCAGAGCCCGCATTATACAGGCGCCACGTCTGGCGCTAAACAAATTGACATACGCTCGCCCCCTATAAACAAACGCATAGGCATTTCCGCTTACATGTGAACCTTTCGATCTATTTGTTGCACGCATAATTGATTTCCAAACAAAATCAACGAGTGAGGCGCCGTTTCTAAAACTCAAGTAATATTTTTAGTGGTATTTTGATTGCCACATGATCAGGTCGTATTGCAAATGTGTTGAGAGCTAAAACGTACACGTAACGACATAAAAACTTCCCGTGAATACTCTTTTATTGCCGAGTTGTTGCAGGACTGTAATAAAAAGGTTTACTTTCTTCTTGTCACGTGCTCCATTACAAGTATTAAAGAAACCGTGATTTCAGTAAAACTTGGCAAAAGCAACGTTTTCTTTGTGTCCTTAAACAAACATTATCCACATTTTTTAGCCTTATCACTATTTGTAGGCTCGTAAGTTATTGCTAAGTATTTTACGTTTTCAACAATCTCCATAAAATCGTTTTTTACGGAAAGAAATTCGCCAAACCGGATTTGGCAAATTCTGAACAGACATTAGGGCTTCAATAAATTTCTATCCGAAGTGCTTTGTCAGGTTTTTGTAATAATAAAACTGCAATCAAATCATTGTGGAATAATTTATTTTACACTTAGAATGCTCCGTACCGGCCGTTACTCACGTTTACGAGGTAAAAGTCGTTTTTAACAGAGTTAAGGTCTCGCACGCAATCTCGGAGTATAAAAATGTTTCACCAAGAATTATTTATGTGTTTGAAAGTGGAGCATATCAACTCTTCTGCTTTAGGATTTTCTTTCTAACTTCGTGCGTAATTTACGCCACTTACTCGAACTTTACTCTGTGATAATATAAAGTGAATATCTTTTACGTCCCACCTCGGATTTCGCTTCATCTGCCTATTGTGTAGACATTATCTTATGAGCCAAGTAACCGACGCTTGTGTTATTTGGGTATTCCTATGTGGGTGTTTTATATTATAATGTACTTTTTCATTATATGTCTAGTTCAATATATAACAAATACATCGCACCGCTGCAAACGGATATCTGAAATGAATTGAAGGTAAAAATTATTTTTTAATAAT
The DNA here is from genome assembly GCA_009982885.2 of Hyles vespertilio. NCBI lineage: Eukaryota > Metazoa > Arthropoda > Insecta > Lepidoptera > Sphingidae > Hyles > Hyles vespertilio. The sequence continues at coordinate 8,779,089 of CM042822.1, read as the reverse complement.
TCTATATTCTAATAATAATAAAGTTTATTTAACATATATAACAATATGTAAAGGCTCAAAACTAAGTCCCGGTAAGAAGAGCAAAGGTTATACAGCATAAAATAGAAGTTTTAGTTTAAGTTACTAGTTAGTTAGTCAACTAGTCAGTTAAGTGCGTGGTGGCCTGTTGGTAAACGGACTAGACGCGGCTGCCCACATGTTCAGGGTGGTCGCGGGTTCGAATCCCAGGGCACACCTCTGACTTTTCGGAGTCATGTGTGTATTGATAATCAATCACCACGCACTAAAACGGTGAAGGAAAACATCGTGAGGAAACCTGCATACCATAGTGATTCATAAGAATTTCTATGGTATGTAAGTCCGCCAACCCGCACTAGGCCAGCGTGGTGGACTATATGGCCTAACCACTCTCAAACGTATTCTCGATTGTAGAGTAGGCCCGTGCCCTGCAGTGGGTCGTATATGGGCTGATACAGTTGGCAATTACTTTAAGGCAACACATTTGTCTTCTTTGTCTTTTTCTACCAAAGAGTAAATATATATTTCAGCAATGTAGATGAATGAAAACTAATACGGTATGATTTAATTGATTGAATAGCTGCGTAAAAATCTTTGCCTCCGGAATATATGTTGAAAATCTCTTTCAATTATCAAAAAAGTGTTTTGTCAAATTTAAATGCAGTTCATATTTCCATTTTAGAACTTTATTTCTGCGTTGCTTTGAAAATTAAATGTAGTTCTATTTTCTGCCTGATGCGTTTGATTTCAACAATTTCAAAAATTTCTACGAATTTGCATTTCTTTTCGAAGCATCATGAAACGTTGCAATAAATAATCCTACGGAAACAACTAATATGTAGCAATTTACTTCCTTTGTTATCAAAATATTGAAATAATCAAAACCAAAGTTTGTTACTGTAAGTGGTTTTAACGAACGGAAGCCGAGTTTAGAGAGAGATTTCAATTTTCATTTTATTTCGTTACCGGTGCTACGGGAAAGTTTTGGCAAGCAAATATTTTGTCAGGATAACTTTTCTATTTGTGTTATCCCTTCATTTTGGAAATTCAATATGAAGTCAATCAATTTAATTACTGATATAGCCAGTAAAAATATTTTAATCTGTTGATTCGCTTAAATAAACATCAAGTAGGCGATTTTAATTTGTTGTTTGTTAGGCACTGATGATTTGATTTTGTGATTAATAGATAGTGTGTTGGTATTGGATAATTACTGGTTGTGTGCTAAACAAGCATTATCAAAGACTACTGTGCTGTGAATGCTGTTGTTTCACGTCACTGCACGCTGCATTCGAATTACTCCGTGATGAAATCAAATTGACTTTGGATACTCTTGACGGTACAATTGCAGCTGCTCGGTGTATATTTAATGCAATGTTCTGTGAATGGTTTAATACAGTTAGTTTGTCTGTATCAGCTCTTATATAAAACTACCACCCGGCTTCGTTTTCGGTAGCAGTCTTGATATACCCGGTATACTCACACTACGGGTCACGGGCCTTTTCTTTCAAGAGTACGATTGGGAGCAGTTATAGTATGGGTTGAAATGCTAGACATTAAAGTATTAATACATATGTTATAATTGCCTTATTTAAGTATCTGAGAATTATGTTCATTTTAAAAAGAAAGAAATTATTAATTAGAATGAAGGTTAGCGTATGACAGTTAAAATTATCGAAAAAAATATTTTGTATCGCTACTTTGTATAGCTAACCACTTTCAATCGTACTCTCGATTGTAGAGGACGCCATTACCCTGCAGTGGAACGTATATGGGCTGATATAGATAACCTTTAACCACCAACCCAATTAACCGTTTAATTATAAAACTTAATTGACTAGAAATATTCAAGTTATAAAATATGAAACCAGAGCTAAGCTAAATGAATTACCGCTTTTCCTTGGAGATGACGAATATCCTCTATAAAGGAGTATTGGAAGCTAATCGTGATTCAAGACACGCTAGACCCCGTTGTGACTGAGGCGTAAAATTCAATAATTGAGTAGCAACGCGCGACCAAAGCGACTTGTTGAGTCTGCGTTCACACCGAGCGACGACTTAATAAAGTCATATATCTTTGTACGCATCGTGTGGTTCACGCCTTGGTTATAAGTAATATTTGTCAGAGAAATGTTTGGTATTATGTTCTAGGCTGTCTATAGAGTCTTAATTCTGTGTGAAGGTATGTTTAGGAATTCGTAGAACAGTGAAAGATTTGTTTCACCTGATATCGGCATCTGATGAATCATGAATACAGCGCTGGCCTTGCAGAAAGTTAATATTATAGTGGTGAAGACAGGGGAGAGCTACAAAGATCCAGAATTATCAGGCTTAAAATAATTTGAAAGCCAATTTTCTTTTCTTTTTTTATGAATAATTTTTAAAATATCGCATCAAAATCAGTAGCGTAGTTTTAAAGATTTAAGCATACACATCGATAGACAGACGGAAAGCAAGTTTTTCTATAGTATATAGTGACTTAGTTAAATCTTAAACAAATTAGACATTCATTTATATACGATATATGTTTATCTAAGTCACATTACCATCACACCAACACTAAAGAAACCCTTTACAAATCTCAAACTGGCAAATACTAAACACATTATATCCGGTATCTAATCTATGGAGGTTGACGTCATGTAATTACTATTCCCGTTCTATAGCACGACACGCTTTAATTAATTCACAACGTTGTAAACAGATATCAGGTGTAAGTGATTAACAGACTGTGGCACCTTTCTTTAATCAATGGGTTCTGTGTCAATGGAGATTAAGGTATCAAAGCTTCAGTTTGCTTTAATCGCTTGTTCGAGACCTTAATTATTACTTTTAGAAGTCCTTGTAGGTATTTGGTGGCAGTAGCTAAGATAAGACAGTTTTTTTGGTACACAATTCAAATGACTGCGAATATCCGACTTCTATTCGGTGAAGTAGTATTGACTGGTGATGGAAAGCCAACTATATGTTTATCAGGAAATTATATACTCCGTGCTTATAAGATACATATTACTAGCTCTAATACCTTATATGTTCTGATAAGCATTATTCTGGCTACTGCCATGGTCAGCTTTTGTAGTCATTCTTAGCCATTTTCTCGTACATATGCTTCCTCGATTTGAAGACAGTTGGCTATCATTCCTTTTTTTACATCAAGTTCAAATACTTCAAGCATTACAACAATGTCTAGAGCGGGTTCTGTAGGTTATCTTTTCAAATATATTTTCATGATACTGCTCTGATACATTGTGTAATGCCTACCAACGTTTTCGGAATAAATCTCTATTCCCTCCGTGCAAATATTTAGAAGACCTTAATTTGTATATCTTTGAATATTCTTTAGACATGCTGAGCAAAGTCACGTCCTTACAACAATTGTACAAGATGGCCTTGGAAATTGCTTGTGTTTAGAATGCTAACTACTGTTAAGTTCTATAAAATAATTTGAGTAAAAGCGTTTATGCGTTTACCGCAAAAAAATCGCCTTTCGTCGTATCACCTCAATTTCAAGACACTCCTCTAAATGCCACAGCCAGTATCGGAATTCTTGGTGTCGAGATATCGAGTGACGTTCAATTCCGCGGTCACCTTGAAAGTAATGCCAAATTGGCCTCAAAGAAGCTTGGTGTGCTCAACAGATCGAGGCGATATTTCACGTCGGGTCAACGTATGCAACTTTATAAGGCGCAAAGTCCGGCCCCACGTGGAATACTGCTCCCATCTTTGGGCAGGGGCACCCCAGTACCAGCTTCTTCCTTTCGACCGCATTCAACGTCGGGCTGCTCGAATCATTGACGACCAGGTTCTCTCCGACCGGCTTGATCCTTTGGCTTTGCGTAGAGATGTAGCTTCGCTCTGCATTCTCTATCGCATTTACCACGGGGAATGTTCTCAAGAATTGTTAGGACTTATCCCTGCTGCAGAGTTCCGCCACCGTACAACACAACAAACCTCCAAATACCACCCACATCACCTTGGAGGTTGGAAATCTACTAAAGTACGTTTTTCCCGGCATTTTCTCCCACGTACTACAAATCTGTGGAACCAGTTGCCAGCGGCATCATTCCCGGACAGATACGACCTGGCGACCTTCAAAAAACGAGCGTATTCCCACCTCAAAGGCCGGCAACGCATCTCAATGCCCTATGGTGTTGCAGATGTCCATGGGCGGCGGTGTTCACTTACCATCAGGTGAACCGCATGCTGGTTGCCCCCTATAATATATAAAAAAAAGCTTATTATTTCCTTATTATGATATTAAATTAAAAATTGCTGGAACATGATTTCGAAAAGATGACTAAGTTTTTATTACCAGTTGTCTGTTTTGTAATCCGAATTGAATGTATGTGCTCTGAAATACCATTAATGAATATTTAATGCTCCGTCTCTCAGTCCGAAGTGGTCATGGCCCCAACCCTTCGCCACTTACCCAAACTATGGGCAGGTGGACTGAAAAATCCGAGTAATAGAACCACAACTAGGTCTACATCAATAAATTTCCTTCTACTATTACCCGTAGGTTGCTTGAGTCTTATTTACAAAAAATATTAACATAAAGTTGCACCAACATATATTATAAAAATAACAAAAATATGGATAACTTTATGCCTTAGATCTATGGCCTATTCTACGCTGATGTCGCAAAGAACATTTACTTCATAAACCCGAAATTATATTAAAATGAATAATAGACTGAGCAACTTACCATCAATATTGTAGTTTTCCAAAAATCCAGTTTAAACCAAATAGAATTACACTCCCAAGCCTTTCTCCGTCATAATTGTATTGATTTCACCGAAATGTCAAACTTACCGATATTCCAAATTCGAAGTGGGTTAAATAGAAGCCGGGTGACCGAGGTCAGCCGTGCCTCGCAGCGTCGCAGCCGCCGGATATTGCTGGTACGACTTCTTACAAACAATTTTTGCAAATATACGTCACATCCAAATGTCACGGATTGGTTTATTGTTATTGCTTGTTTTTGAGTGGAACATGTTTCCATGTATGACAATAAATCAATAAAATGTTGGAGAGCTGGGAATGAGTGATGCGCGTCCTTAATATTGGCGGTATAAATGAGATAAAAACTCAGCAGACTGTGCTTGTGCGTGTTGACTATAGATACTTTTAATACTTATGAAGCTATTATTAAGCTGGGAATTACAAGTAGTTATCTTCATGTTATTATTTTCATTACTTAAAAGTTACAATTTATTAGCAAATGAGATATCATATATACAAAAGAATATTCCGATATGTGTAAGATCAAATCAAAAAATTAATCGCAGCAAATAGCTTAACTTTCAAAAAATACCGGAAATTTTATCCATTAAAAAAAATTATTTGTCCATATAGGTATTTCTAACGATTGAATGGATTTGGACCTAAATTTAACTAGTATGCATGTTGAAATAATATCCTTTAGGGTGTGCTCATTATCAAATAGGATATCATGACTGTTATGAACGTTCAAACAAAAATCTGTTAGCTACTTGTATAAATTGCTATAAACGCTGAGCAAATGTTCGTAGCTATATCGTAGCTAGCTACGGCGTAGCCACAGGCGTAGCGGACAGATGCTCTTACAATAACAGTTTATAAATGTCACACGCGAGTATAATTCAAAAATTCAACGAAAATATACAAAAATAATACCACCTCGTAAAAATAAAACTCCTACCAATAAAATGGTGTAAAGTAAAGCACTTTCAGCGTATTGAAACGTCTACAAGGCTTCAATGAAGTCGATATAATCACACCGGAGCCTCTTCTGCCAATTGTAGTAATAAGATACGAGAGCCGAATACTTTCTTGACTCCTTCGGACCGTTTGAAATTGGACCGAAAAGGAGGAATATTTTCACCTTTTTCTGAAGTATTTTTAGGAACGTTGGGTGTGAAATGTGTAGGTTCATTCTGCTGTATATGGATCATAATCCGTACAATTTTTCGTCCGTATCTTTATAATGCTATGCAGAAAATCATGTTATTATTCATATAAATACTGCTTTGAAACTTTTTTATTGATTTAATAAACCTCATCCAACAGGCCAGCATAAAACTAATACATGAGAGTTGTACCGAGAGTTGTTATCATAATCATTTTTGTTCCCAATCAAACCAAAGTTTTTTTTTGTTTGTAGTTTTTGTACTTTCATTTAGTCCCTTCCATTCAAATGTTGTCTGGAAGACATTGCTGAAGGCGATAAGACCGTCGATTGTACTGTACATATAGCTTTAGTGGTTTTTTACCTTTGAATATTTTTTTCAGTTGTATTTATGTAAAATGTATTAATAATAGTACAAAAATTGAACATGTAGCCTCTCAGTTCTCAACGGATGTACCGTATCACAGAAGCTGGCAAAACATCCTATTAATAAATGCGACTCTCCGCCTTAATCAATATGTAAAATAGACTGACTATTTGCACACCTTCCAAGATTGTTTTGCTATAATTAAAGTGAACGGTATTCATAGCCTTTGGCTTGCGCGAGGGAACTAGATATCTGGGGCTTTGCACGAAAACCTTGTAATCTTGTGTATTGTGTTAGGCGCCGACTGGCTTTGCTTTGGCCTTGGTAAATATTACCTTAACTTCTTCTGCTTTACATTACCTTTTTATGCTCTAATATACAGGGTATATGAAGATTGTTACCGAAAACGAAGCCGAGTGGTAGTTTTAGTGACTACAAACTAACTACAACAAAAATATTTTAGTATATAGTTTTTGCTAATATAACAATTTAAACGAATTTATGTACCATATCGTTTTTAAAAATAGCAGTGTGTACAATGTTATTATATAAAAAAAATATGTATTTATCACCTAAACATGATGATACAAAAAATAACAAACGAAAATCGTCTCTATTTAATTACAACATTTTTAGTTTCATTGTGTATGATGACTAAAACTACTACCCGACTTCCTTTTAGGTAGCAGTCTTGATATACGCTGTATTTTTATGCAAAAAATATATGAATGCTGTATTTTGTTGTAAAAAGATTTGAGAACATTCGGTTGCCAACGACGATGAAACTTTAAAACCACTTTCAAAGTCGCAGTATCGTCAAGTAGTAAATTTCTAAAGAAAATTTAATTCTAATAACTATGAAAGCTCTATTTAAAAACCCCATTATGAAATTTAAGAGCGCTGAAATTAAAAGTTTTAAATTGAGGGTGACGTTGAGTAATATGCATTTGAAAAGTTGATGAAATGCTCAAATTAGCACTGGCTTAAGTAATTTAAATTCAACAGTGAATTTATATGATTTATGCCTTATCGCTTCATTTTATAAGTAAGGGATATTCGTACTTCAAGAACCCCATTTTAAAGGTTCTCCTTGTTAAAATTATCCTGAGTAATCCATCGAGTTCCTGCAACAAGGGTTTGCGTAGTGGTACAGCGTGCTCTATCGGCGGCGATCGAAAGGGCTTGTCGAACGGGCGCGACCTATCGTGGCCGAATATCTTTTGAGCACCATTTACATTCCTTACATACGTACCTAGTACGTTTATTAACCGTAACGCGGAGCTAAAGTGGGCACCCATTTTCAGAAGCGTTTTCCGAGTGACCAAACTTTAGATGTAGGTAGATTCCACCATGAACAAGGGACGTACGGTGCTCGAATAAATTGTCCGCTAATTCATTCTTTTGTCGCTGTTTTAGTACGTATATTTATACGGTAGAGGAGTCGAGTTAAATTGTTTTATAGGTATTTTGTAATGAACTTTTTATGCGTATGCAATACTACCCTGGAAAATCACATGTAAATAATGATGAGAATAATGGAATACATTATTGATTTTAATAATAGTATTGCTTACCACGCAAATGTATTTTCACAGTTAGATTTCAACAAGAATATATTTCTTGCCAAACATTAACGAAATGCCATATTGGGTGCCGAAATAAAATATAAAAGAGATGTTGATGATGATGTGTTCAATGGAAAATTATCTTATGATTTTTGGTTTGTTTTAAAATCATTGGTTTAAGTTAACCCAGCCGAAACAGACAGGTTTAAAAAATACTGAATAATACTGTTAAACGTTTTATATTTAAAACCGGTGCAACTATTTTTTTCTTGACATTCCACTGTGAACGACCTCCTGCGACCTACGATGCTAAGTCTCAATATGCCTAGTAGTTACTTTGGCTAAGTTGTCCTTTAAACCGGAACACAACAGTGCTTTTATACTGCTGTTTGGCTGGAGGAATAGACTGTTGTAATTGCTTTTAAAAATTAAGATTGTAGATGAAGATCTAAATGAACAGTGGGCGTAAAAGACATAAATTAACTGGCATATTCTAAGTTTTAATCAATACCCAGACCAAATATTTGGCGGGTTTCCTCTCTTTATTTCCTCCACCATTAAAGTTGGAATTATCTACCTGTATAAGTTCATATACGAACTTATACAGGTAGATAATTCCAATGGTTCTATTGCAAAGTACCCGGAAATTATGCAATCAAGCGTTACATTGCGCAATTATTACCACATTACCACCGCCTGCGACCACCACACACGTCAAGCTAATCCATATTAACTGTTTTTTGTTCTGTGTAAGTAGGTAGCTAAACAATATGGCTGCTTAGTTGATTTAAGTAATGCACGCGATACTAGATGAGTGTCATTAGATGCTGGCGGATATTAATGAGTTTTACACACATCCTGTATTTGTATCATAACGCAATTTAGTAATGTAATCATGTCGTATAAATTAGAACGCTGTAATGTGATGGTATGAGATGTAATTGCTTCCGTCCTAATTTCACTGAAAGAAGGGGTTTTGTAATATATTAAAAAAAACAGCTTATATAATATTTTACAGGGCACGGGCGCTTTTACAAGCGAAAGGTTGATTGTAGGAGGTTGGGCCATTAGTCGACCACGCTTGTCTACTGTGAATAATGTAGCTTCTAATAGTGGTTTTAGAGACTGCTCAATACAAACGAATAATCAAATCGTTCCTCTCTATAATAATAATTTAGATTTTTAATCAGCCAGTAAACGTCGTGCTCTTAAATAGGTAGAAATTAGGGTATACTACAAAATGGCACCAAAGGCTGTTTTGAAATATTGACAACGCATTGCTTACATCGTAATAACATTTTAATAAGCATCAATGTATCCGCTACTAACAGTGGCCGCGCCTGAAGTTTTTAAAAGTAAAATAATAATAAAAATATTAAGAAAACAATTAAGAGTATAAGGAGAAAGTTACATAAAGACGAGAGTAAGTTTAGCTTTCGCTTCAAGTTTTTGTTCACTGAATACTTTGACATTCATCGCTTTTGGATACTGAATACACATTTTAATATTAAACTGTTAGATTCTTTTATAAAGACACTGGTTTTTTAATAATAAGTCTATCGTTTTTTATTAATATATATTAACATAATATGTATTTTGTTTTCACTAGTTAGGAACAAATAAACTAGTAAAAAAAATAACAAATAATATCCGTAAAATCACATCATGGGATGGACCATATAAGGCTAAATGTGGGTCCTGGTAGCCTACCCTGTCCGGTTTGCCTACTCCTATTCGGTAAAAGGCGTGAGTTTATGTATGTATATATATATCCCTAAAACCCTTAAAATTAAGCATGTCAAATTAGATTTTGGAATTATATTCATTGATAATTCATCACTCGAATAACTTTAAACGTAACATAATAAACAGAGTTAATTGTATTGAATCATTGATTTGAGCTCGAAACAGCAATTTGATGTTCGTGTTCAATTTCTGAATAATTGAACCAATATCTATAATTACCGATATGAGAAATTCCATCGATTAACGTTCACGTTACGCGTATATTGTCTACATATTAATATGTACTATTATGTGAATAGATTTATTAAAATTTGCCCATATAATAATGTTTATCTCATATAATCTATCTCTATATATTCTTCGTGAATCATTTTATAATGTTATACATACATACACAAACTCAAGCCTTTCTCTCACAAGGGGTAGATGGAGGTGCTAGGACCCACGTTTTTCGTTCCATGTGTGTTTCATCCCACGATGTAATGGGGGCGAGCCTATCGCCATATAAGGCACACATTCTTGATTTCGAGCTACTAATGAATAGAATAATCCAATATCACTTTTTCCGAGCCGGGATTCGAATTCTAGACCTCTTTTTTTTGTTTTGGAATCATACCGTATGCAACTACAACGACTGGATTTGTTGGATACCATCGGCATCGGCAATGCCGGTAGATTCGTGCCGTACGTTCGATGCGAATATGTGGACCTCTGCCTTCAGTTTAAATTTCGAACTCATTCATTTATTATTAGTATACTGATAGGTCTGTCTGGTTGTCTATCTGTATTATGCCTCTTCTACCCGTCTGCAGATGCATCTGCAGACATCGTCTTCGGATGGGTGTTGCGATCTCCAAGTGGAACGCACGGTTTAAATGAAATAATAAGGCTGATTTTAGAGTCGCGCTGACCGCGCGCAGACCGTCAGCGCTGACAGTTGAAATGTATGAGCTTCTAAGGATCGTTTTAGAACAACGCGTAGTTGTCAGCGCTGACCCCCGACCGTAAGGCTGGTTTTAGAGTCACGCTGACTGCGCCTAATAATAATTTTAAAATCAGCCTAAAACCAGCCTAATAATAATTTTATTGAATGACACAAATCGTGGGTCCCACTTGACGACCGCAACACCCATTCGAAGACGACGTCTGCTGTTGCATCTGTTAATGTGTAGAGGAGGCATTAGCCTATATACGTCCCAGAGTACGATCAACAAGGGGTTTGGTTTGTATCAAATATGTTTTAGTTAAATGTTCAAAACAAAAGATATTTTATTTAAATTCCTCATTGCGCTTCTGGAGACTGTCCCACCCTCACACCCACCACTGTAACTCCTGTGAGCCAGCATCAACAGTGGCACGCAATGTAATGACACCGAGCATTGAAGCTCGGCGAGTCTCCGGGAATGTCTAACTTGTCTTTAACCCGCAACGAAATTAATCAGAAAGTGAAATTAATAGGAGGAGTTGGAAATAAATTATTGTCCACTTCCCTCCGTGCAAAGCGGGCGACAAAACAATGAACTAAACAGGTAAATAACCTCGTAAAAAGACTTTTACAGCCGGAGAAGCCAGCTGTAAAGCACCACGGATCACATCATCACTACATTTAAATGGGACCTATTATGTGAGCTTTTAGACTTGATTCCAATAATAAGTATGGCAAAAACGCCGGAAAGCACGGAAGTTCTTCCTAGTCTCTACAAGGTCCATGTAGTATACGACTCCAGATGATATCTGCATACTATCCAGCATAGTTTTACGCTCATTCTGCCAAAGACTACACTCCCAAAGTATATGATGCGCGGACTGCTCATACTCGCAATTAGGTGTTGAACATGGGCATGCAGGCGATTCAACAAGCTTAAAAGAGTAAAGTTTAGACCTAAAGTTACCATGGCCCGTGAGAAACTGTGATACGCAATAATCGACATCCAACCAAGTCTTTGTCAAACGGTCACGAACGCAAGGAAAATATTGATAGAGATAATCTATCAATTTTTAAAAGTTCACGTGCGGTTAAAAAACTTTTATCCATATTCTCCCTAGTAGAGTAATACATGGCGGCGCGACGTTGCACCTCCAGGTCGACTGGAAGTACACCCGCCAGGACAGGCAAAGCTTCGGTACTAACAGTTCTATATGCCTTACACAAGAATATCAAGGCCAAGCGTTGGCTCTGGAGCAGTTTTCTTCGCACAGCGCCGATAGTAGCCCTATCAGCCCATAGGGGAGATCCGTAACAAATACATCCTAAGTAAGTTGCTCCATAGATGATTTTTAGTGTATTGAAAGATAGCCCCCATGTTGATTTTGATACTCTTGTCAAAGCAAAAAAGTTCCTTTTCGACTTTTCCCCGACGTTTTTAATATGTTCAAGAAATGAAAAAATCCTTTCCAAAATTAAACCAAGATAACAAACCGATTCTTTTTTCTTAACAGTGATATTATTAAATTTAAATCGCGGCGGTGATTGTAAACTTCCTTTTAAAAGTAATTGGAACGTTTTATGTGGTGCAAACTTTAAGCGATTTCGATGGCCCCAATCACATATTAATTTTAAACACGCGTCTGCACTATTTTCTAGTCCCGACCTACTATTTGATTCTATGAGCAAGAGGCCATCGTCCGCATATCCGGTCAAAGAACACCCTGACGGTAAGGGAATCGTAAGAAAATCGTCGAAGCCTAAATTCCACAAATAAGGACCTAAGACTGAGCCTTGTGGATAACCCATCGTCAGTGGTTTCGACACGGCATAGTGTCCAAGTTTAAGTTTGGTTGTTCCGTGCGAGAAATACGAGTAAATAAGTGAATATATATTTTTAAAGCAACCTCGTAATTTCAACTTAAGAAGCAGCATTGGCCACCAAGCGTTGTCGAAAGCACCGGAGATGTCCAGGAAAATACCAAGTACATATTTGCGCACCGATGTACTTACCGCTCTTCTAACCGAAACTGCCGCGTCGATGGTTGACTTACCCGTAGTAAATCCGAACTGATTTTCGTGAAATTTTGGTCCACCCGGTAGCAACCGAGGGACGATAAGACGTTCTAAAAGTTTCCCTAGCGACGGCAAGAGTGTAATAGGTCTATACGACTTCGGATCATGCGGTGATTTATCGCCACTCTTGGGTATTATCCGAATGAAACCGGTACGCCATACTCGCGGAAACACCCCTTCAGCAATACATCTATTATAAACAGTAAGTAATGCATCGCCGGCCGATTTACACGCTTCTTTTATCATTTTATTGGATATTTTGTCGTCACCGGAAGCCTTGTTTAGGGGCAAAGATCGTACGATTTCACTAAATTCATCAAAGGACGAGAGATTTGAATCTGAAGAGTTCGGCAGTTCTACGGCCCACATCCTAATCTGCCTGTGGTATTCTGTGTCATTTTCAACATTATCATCCGGAATTAATAATTGTAACAGAGCTTCCGTTGTCTCCTCAATACCAGTGGTGAAGTTGTTGTCAATTTTTAAATTTTCAATATAAGCCAAATTGATCGCCCTATTTGCTATAAATTCATGGTATAAAGGAGACCACGGACCTTCACTATCTAACCTAGCCACAATTTTTCTTAACAAATTTCCTTTCGATTTTTGGACGACGGCTTTATAATGAGATCTGGCAACTCTCAGTTTATTTAAAGCAGATGTTAATGCTTCCCCTGTAACACAACGTCTTTTAAGTCCGTTAAAACGCCTACGCGCTCTGCGAAAAGTTCGACGTAGTTGGACTAGTAAGTCATTCCACCAATCGCACCTCCGAGTGTTTGTGATGGAACCTCGACCGATGGTAACGTCTGCGCAATATGTAAACGTGTTCGACATAATCTCAGCACAGGTTTCAGCTGACAAATCATTGCGAGTGAAGTCCCCGGCATGCCGAGCAAATATCGAGCTAAATAAATCCCAGTTGGCGCCTCTAGATTTATATCTAAAATTAAAATTGTTATGTTTCGGACCCTGCGTCAATCTAGGCAAGAACTCGTACACAATCAGGCGATGATCACTACATGACGCGTCCGGCAGGACGCGCCACCTATCAATACGGACGTCTCCACTAGAAAGTGTGACGTCAATAGAAGATTCGCCCATAGGGCTACTATAAGTAGGTGGTGCATCGGGGGTGTTATGTATTTCGAGATTCATTTCTGCAATGAAATCTTCTACAGCGCAACGTCGCTCGGTATCGGTGGAGCGATATTTGCCATACCAAAGGACAGATGACGCATTAACGTCAGCACCTATAATAATTTTATGTCCAGCGAGGGACCGCAAGACATAGCGGAGGTGATGCAGGTGGGGACCCACAGCATCTGAGTATTGAAAATAACAGCTCACAACATAAACCTTACAAATCGGACTAGACACCTCAGCGACAGCACAGTGTGACGTCATAAGGTTACGCACTGAAGTAGCGGTAAGATTTGAACCCGATACAAAAATACCTGCTCGTGAGTTGTTATCGAGTTGTACTACCTTACTACGTAATCGCGCATGTTGGTATTGCTCTTGAACTAGAACGACATTTAATTTATAATCGTGAATTAACGTGTCTAATTCTGACGTCGCTACCCTATCGTTATGAAGGTTTAACTGACCGATTGTAAACTTATCCATATTTAGTTAATATTGGGTCGACAGAACTAATTGCTCGATTTTGTTTTTATATGTTGGGCACTCTTGAGACCCACAACGATGGTCGTGTGATTTTTTAAATCATATAATTTACCCACAAAAACTGAGCTAACAATAAAAAAACTATTCCATTAAGACACGGTTCTGAACCAGTAGAATTGAATACATATCCGAAGAACTACAAGAGCCATCAAGACCTCGCCCCGTCGTTTCCTTAAAGGTTTGCCGGCATTACACATAACAAATATTGCCGGAGTTTCTTTCCGCAAATATTTACCTTAGCAAGGAAGAAGTTAAATTCTACGTTTACTTAGTTAATAAGTAAGGTGGAAACCATTGAACAGATCAAAGGTTGCTTTGAAATATTTTATTGGAGAAAAATGTGGAAATAGAAAAGTGTTTAATTCATCCCAGTGGTAAAGTGGTGTGTAGTTTCAAAGCTACCTTTGAAGTTATTCATTCGATTTTCTATTTAATTTAAATCAGTTTTACTTTTCCAAATACATACTATATGCATTTTGCGGTAAGTACAGTATTATAGTTTTTCTAACATGTCAAAATAATATTTTTTATTCGTTTTATAGAATACATGTTTTCTATAGGCTCTGTAGTACTCGTAATTTAGATTGGGACCCAGTACAGTAAGCAAATGTATTCATATTACTTTAATAATATTTGAAACACGAAAGAAAACAAAATTTTTTTCTTTCATTATACACCCTAGACTGCCCTTTCTCTCTCCTGTGTCTTATCTCCATCCAAAGGTTGCCTGGAAGAGATTGCCTAGTGCAATAAGGCCGCCGATTGTACTTATTTTTAATATTATTTTTAATTTCTGTTATTGTATTTGTTTTTTTCTGGTGTACAATAAAGTTTATAAATAAATAAATAAATAAATGGCGGTAAGAAAGCCATTCATTTAGTAAATGAAAAAAAAACTATTGAAGTGCTTGTAAAAATGCAAACAAAGGCGTCATTTAAAGTCAATAAAACAGCATTAAAAAGAAAATGGGCGATACTACCGCGCGCCAGCTTTACGCTGAATACTTACTTCATCACAATAATTCAAAATATAGAAGAAAAATATGAAACTAATTACTATTCTTTACCTGTACATTATTAACTTCCTCGTAAAGGGTCTTTTCAAAAGTCGATCTGTTGTACCTCAGGAGAGGTAGGCAGAAGTGAGTAATTATGAAGACTATATTTCGCACAACGTGGCGTATCTGACCTGAGAATCAAATATATTATCACATGGTATACAGCGTCCTACGTATATACGTCTCTACGCAAGACGTATGTATGTATAAATAAATTGATATTAATACCACTGATATAAAGTGCATCATTATTTAAAGTACAGATGTAGAAATCTATATTACACTGGCGAATATCTCGGTCGCGCAGAAAAAGTAATATTGGAATTTTCTATTCATTACTTGATCACACGGCGTCATGAACTTATGTCCGATATGGCGATAGGCTCATTCCCTATCACACAAGTCGAAATGTGGACAAAAAAGGTATTTTATGTACCTATGTATTTTGTAACGGGCTAAAAAACAAACTAATAGAAGTATTCTTCATGTCCTACACAAACATCATCATTATTTTATTCCATATGTGATTATATAAACTAGGCTAGAAGTTTAGCTATAGTTGTGTGCTTTGTGTAGACTGCAGTCATTTAGGTTGGTTCTACATACTAATGTTCTGAACCTAAATGAGAATATAAACAATTCACCGAGCGTATTGTAAATTGGGCCTGGCATTAGGGAGTTTAGAAGTATCATTTGGTGCTCAACTTTGTACATACCTACTAATAAATAGATGTGAAATACACCTACACCTAAGATGCAAGTTAATGAATGGAAAAATGTATTGTTATTTTTTGTCTTCTCTCTTTTTTTTCTAACCTTAACGATACAGATGCGTCGTTATATATGGCTATATTTTTTTATTCAAGAAAAAAATTAAGATGATATTACTCGTCTGGCTAATTATACGCTCTTCATAGGAATCTAAATTAAGTAGCTAAAAGCTCGTAATGTGAGATTTATTTCTTTCCTATTTCGCATTTGCCTTATATACCATAAATTTCAAAATAATTTTTATATATCATATGTATAGGTATGTAGTCTTTATTTTCAGTTTCTTTGTTAATCTTTTCACTGTCGCTAAGGACAAATTGTATTTTCAATGACTGTCTTTCGTTCATTTGCAATACGCATTCTCTAGATTACAAGAATTGCATAAATAAACTTCACAGTCCTTTAATACGTATTTAAAGCTATTAAATCAGTTAATCTTCCTGTTTATTCCGAAATTCGAAGAAAACAGGATGCCATAACCGTACCGGAAATGCATTCAATGACAATTTGGAAGCTCTCCTACGTTTTTCCTCAATCGATAAAAAAATACGTTGAAAAAAGAACCAACATTTCCATTTAATTCAAGTATCTAAACAATGGGGTGAATAATAAAATAATAAATAAATAAAATATGTATGTATTAACAGCTGAGTTTAACATTACAAATCAAATCGTTCAGCAACCTCAATTAGAAGTCATGTTACTCCTATAACGTGTAAATGTCTAATACAGACACGGTGAAGACAATTAATAATGTGTTATGTACAGAACAAGTATACAAGGCGGACAGTAAATAATTACTCTCTCGAGAATATTGGGAAGTTAGTAGATACAGCAAGATAAACATAGGTGGAACAGCAATCAGTCAGTCACAATAGCAATAGTGATATTTCGCAGTCGGCCGCAGAGGTAGCGTCGATCAAGCCTGTCAAGAGCTCCCCAGCAGAATTCACGTAGGAATATCGAGCCGCCTCCCACCCGCCCAGACGAGTAATTAAAAATGCCCGTCAATTTTTAACAAAGAACCGACCTCGATCCAACTTCTTCCCTCTACAACTTTCGACAACAAAACGATATTAAAATGTCAAAATATTAAACAAAACCGAATTTAATTACGCTACGACACATCAAGGAAAACTTCCACAAATTAATGTTTAAGATTTTTGTTTTGTTTCTTTTTTGTTTCTGTCTTTGGTATTTTGGATTGAGCGCGAAATTTATTACGCTGTTGAAAAATAAATGGAAATTGCAATCATTTAAATAATTCCAAATTGATAATAAAATAAAACTGCTCACTTTTTGAACGAAAACAGTGTGTACCAAAGTGTAAGTGTGTGTGTGTGTGTGTATTCGGTGTGGAATTAAACGTTGGAAATACGTTATCAACATGCGGGCTCTGTTTGCTACTTTTTATGACTTAAATAATCTTGAATTTCGAATGACACAACAAAGAATACCAATGTCAGTATTTAACATGCTGTTTTGTATTATGTTTACTGTACTGAAAGCCGTGATATATTGGATCACTGGAGCTATTTTACTGGTGGTAGGTCTCTCATATGTGAGAAGCCGCCTTGGTAGGTACCATCGTGATATCTATTTCTCCCGCCAAACAGCAGTGTACTGTTGTGTTTCGGTTTGAAGGATATTGTTCCCAGACTTACTACTATTATATTTAGAATTAACATCTAATGTCTCGGAATGGCGAATTTGAATGCCAAGTAATATATGTATATATTTAAGTAATACACATATAATAATTTCACGTAATCTCGATACCAGCTGAATATTATAACTTTACAAAGTACGAACGCTAAATTCGGCGCGTAATCACGGAGTCACGTACCGCATATAAACTGTCAGCACGTACAGCGAACACCATTATTCATTCGTAAAATTAGACATTTTGCTCACCTTTGAGTCCGTTTTATAACACAATACACGTGTAAGTATAAAAGTAAATAATAAAATGTGTTATTACTCTGCCAATGACTTGGTAGCGGACTCCCAGCGAGCTAACGTCCATGTTACAGCTAATAGAAAAATACGAGACTGCCCTGTACACGATGTTGCTAATAGCACTGATTTACGATGTATGAAATGTTGGAATAGCTCGGTAATGTGTAATAATTATTGTGTCCTGTGGAGGAAAAATATGAGAAATATATATTTATATGAAAGGTTTACTTACAAATCTATTAAATTACATAGTCAGGTCATAAGTATTGTCTCACAGTAAACACTTTTCTTTTAGAATGCTGGCCACTAAAAAGTGTATTGAATTCGAATTTCGAATTGTTCATGAAAATAAAAATGTATACTTTTTAGAATTTTACTCATTTTTAAATATGGTGTGGACGCTTAAAGAAGATCGTGTTGCAGTTATTGCGTTGCATCGTAGCAGTTACGCGCCAATTCAAAATTTTGACATACTAAAAAATTTGAATATAACCAAAAAATTCGTTTATCGTACCATCAAACGATACAATGAAGACTCTAGTGTAGATGACAGGTCAAGAAGTGGTCGCCCTCGGACTTTTAGGACTCCAGCAGTGATAAAAGCTGTGAAGGCGCGATTTCAAAGAAATCCCAAACGTAAGCAGAAACTGTTGGCCCTTCAGATGGGGTTAAGCAGAACCACGGTGAAAAGGGTGTTAAATGAAGACTTAGGGCTTCGGGCATATCGAAGAAAAACAGGACATCGTTTGAATGCTCGTCTAATGGACCTGAGACTGAAGAGATGTCGCGCTTTGTTGAAGCGATACGCGGGAAAAAAATATCGGGAAATTCTTTTTTCAGATGAAAAATTTTTTACCGTAGAAGAGAGCTACAACAAACAAAGTGATAAGGTGTACGCACACAGTAGTGAAGAAGCGAGCAACCGTATTCCGCGTGTCCAACGAGGTCATTTTCCATCCTCGCTCATGGTATGATTGGGAGTTTCTTATTGGGGCTTAACAGAGGTACATTTTTGTGAGAAAGGTGTAAAAACGAATGCAGTTGTGCATCAAAATACAGTCCTGACGAACCTTGTGGAACCTGTTTCTCATACCATGTTCAATAACAGGCACTGGGTATTCCAACAAGATTCGGCGCCAGCTCATAGAGCGAAGAGCACACAAGACTGGCTGGCGGCGCGTGAAATCGACTTCATCCGGCACGAAGACTGGCCCTCCTCCAGTCCAGATTTGAATCCGTTAGATTACAAGATATAGCAACACTTAGAGGAAAAGGCGTGCTTAAAGCCTCATCCCAATTTGGAGTCACTCAAGGCATCCTTGATTAAGGCAGCCGCCGATATTGACATGGACCTCGTTCGTGCTGCGATAGACAACTGGCCGCGCAGATTGAAGGCCTGTATTCAAAATTACGGAGTTCATTTTGAATAAACTTTAGTGTCTTAAGAATCTATTTTTAGTTCAGTTCATTTTGGTATATAAATGGTTACATAATGAATAAACTTGTTTCAATTATTTCATATTAAACATGTGACAGAAGTTATGACCTGACTAGGTATAATATAAGATCCTTATATTTTAATGAATAAGATAACAATCCACTATACCGGGTATACTGCTACCGAAAACGAAGCCGGTAGGTAGTTTTAATGACTACAAACACAATGTAATTAAAAATTTCGCAAAGAAACGTGACATTTTTTTATTATTAATTTTTAAATATCGTCGAGCTTGGATGGTAAATCCATAGTTTTTGCTAAAATAATAATTTAAAGCCTTGCGTACCATAGCGTCTTTAAAAATAAAAGGGTGTACACTATTATTTAAGAAAAAACTATGTATTTACCACCCTAATACGACGAAAGAAAAAAAATAACAAAAGCAAATAGTCACAATTTTTTGCACAAAATATAGTTCCATTGTGTTTGTAGTCACTAAAACTACCACCCGGCTTCGTTTTCGGTAGCAGTCTTGAGATACCCTGTATATCCAAAATCTACAACCTAGCGTAGAATAGCGTATTTAAAAATAAGAAGCCGTTCATTATATTAGGATAAAACTACGTATTTACCACCCAAAGGAAAAAATATACAAAAAATCGTCGCTTTATTTGCAACAGTTTTAGTTGCATTGAATTTGTAGTCACTAAAACTACCACCTAGCATATTTCTCGGCGCAGACAAGATATGCCCTGTATATGAGAGGATAAAGTTCAACCATACTTTGAATTTTATTTAATTTCGAAGAAGCTTGGACTATATTAGTCGCAGGTATGTAGATATATATTGTTGACCGACGTGTAATGCATAATATCTGAAGTTATGACCTTGTTTACATGTCTGTATTAAAACTTTATTAGTTCATAAACTCGCTACAACGCGGCGGTGTAAAAGCCTTCCCGCTATCATGCGAGCTGGTTATTATTATATAAAAATAAATCATATTCGGACTAATATTTTTCCACATAATTTAGGAATAATATCTACTGTTGTTTACCTTTATTACGGAAATTAAAAGAACTGTGAACATGAAAATGCACTTATCAAATCATGTCACTGTACAAAACAAAGATATTACCTAATAATAATAATAAACACGGATATAGATGTAGAATTTACATCAAACAACTCTGAAGAAAATATATCGCCACATTGTCTTCATCTCCCGTCAAACAGCATTGTAGAAGCACTGTTGTGTTTCGGATTGAACGACATTGTAACCAGAGCAACTACTGGACATATTGAGACTTAACATCTTATGTCTCAGGCTGGCGAGCGTAGTGGAATGCCAAGCATTGCTTTGTGATTCGAGGTGGTTTTTGGTTCTGCTACTGTTTATGAGTTGTCGTATCGCTTACCATCAGGCGAACGACATGCTCGTTTCGCCATTCATTGGAATTTAAAAATATCGCGTAAATAGGGGCAATTTATGTGTATTATGATTGACATATTTGTTCTGAATAACAGTATGTTTGTAGACAGATCCCCAGGCTATCTTGAGCGTTAACTTATTTATATAGTTATCAACCGTAGGATGTTTACGAGTAATAAAACAGTAATTCGCCAAGCTTTATCTATATGTAAACGAAACGCAATAAAACTCATTCGAATAGCGCTGTGAGACTCACATTCACCGTCCGTACATCAGGAATTCGCCAAATATTTCCTGTTAGAACCGACGCAGCCCGGCCACCCACCAATGAATTAGCCAATAAAAACAAATTGGAACAAATAAATTTCTCATTATGTTTTTCTATTTGCCTTAAGTTCGGAGCTTTGTATTCATGTTTTGTTTACTTTTTATATTTGAGTTTGAGATGAAAGTTATTCTGATCTGAAGATCTGTTTAATTTAATGGAGATGGTTAGTGGCTTCTTGCTGCAGACGAAGTTGTGCTCGCAGCTCCGGTGAACGATACTGTAACTCTATCCCTCGCCGCGAAGCTAGTCTTTGTAACTTTTGACATGGTTTGTTGTTTGGTCGAAATAAACTTTTGTTCGTATCGGATTTTATTATTATGTTACGTATGACTTTTCAATGTGCACTGCATTGTCTTCTAAAACTTTGGAGTCTTGGTAAAGTTTGGGGTTTGTAAAAGAACAAAACAATATTTCTGTTACTGTCACATTTTAAGCCAGATTAATTATGAAAGTAAACGTATTCATAAAAAAATACAATATAATTAGCTTGTCAGCCTGGGCAAATTGGTTTAATTCAAACCGTGCCTCCGTCTGAAAATTTATTTATGATTACCAATTTTTACACAAAAGCATCGTTTCAGCTCATCCTAATTGCTTCTAACTTCCAACCTAGTTACAGACAGATTTTCATTATCAAACGAACATCAAAAGACCTTTTCTCCCCGACTTCAAACACCGAAGTGGAGGAACTCAAAAATTGCTCAATAAAATGTTCGATTCAATAAAGCGCCAGACTGAATACTTTAAAAATTCCTGTGACTGAAAATGAATTTATTTTATTTACTTGTTCAGTATTCAATTACTAGAGAAATATCTGAACCGCAGTGGCATCTTGTGAATTTTAATGTGCACGCCTCGTTACCGAGCCAGAGAAGGCTTTTATACTATCTGTAGAAACAGGGGAAATGCATTGTATGGACTATACTTGTGTTATTGTTATTTTATTCTTGTGAATATGTGAGCTTGCGAACACTACTTTACTGCAGATGTCTGATGCATCGTGTTACAATATTCTTTTATCTTCAGTTACATTCTGTCTTCTCTGTAGTTACAAGGTGACATTTGGCATTTGTTAAATATGATAGTAGTATGTTTAATACTCGCTCGTTTGTTCTACCTGGCGTTATTCAAATCGTAGCGAAGGTTCGCATTTCATACACAATAATTGTATCAGTTATGTTTATTGCTTTGGGATACTTTAAAAAATTTAAAATATTTGGAACTTAGATGAAAGAACTACGCTATCGCTAGTTGCTAAACATTTTGCTTGACTCAGTTTTTCTAAACAACAAATTTGACGAAAAATATTAGATATTTAGCTAATAGCAAGTTTCCGTTGATTAGTAAGATTGCCGGAGGCCCAACAAACTCCCCTTACCCCTTTTTTCCCCTTACTGATCTGTGGCATCACATCTTCGATCACTCTATTTTATTTATTAAGGATTTATGTTATGCCGCTTACGTCTAATATACATAATATACCGGGTATATCAAGAGTGCTACCGGGAACGAAGCCGAGTGGTAGTTTAAGTGACAACAAACATAATGTTAATTAAGAAGTTTTTATTTCCTCTTTTTGTCTCAATAGGTAATATATTTATGTCTATGTTTATCTATAGAAATATTTATATATGTATGTATATTAAGTGTATTATATAATTATGTATTATATATCATGTATATATTCACTATAAATAATTTGTTTACCTATTCCTTATAAGAGCATGTTTTTAGTTTTATTTAAATTCTATACTGCCCTCTCTTCTTATCCTTTTCTTATATCCATCCAAAGGTTGTCTGTAAGAAATCGCCTAGGGCGATAAGACCGCCAACTGTACTCTTTAATTTTATATGTAAAATATTGTATACTTTGTCATTTTTTGTGTGCAGTAAAGAATGAATAAATGTTACTAAAAATTTCGCAAAGAAACGTGACAATGTTTTTTTTTCATATTTTTTAAATATCGTCGAGTTTGGGTGGTAAATACAAAGTTTTTGCTAAATTAACAATTTAAAGCCTTCCGTACTATAGCGTGTTTAAAAATAAAAGGATCTACACTATTATTTAAGAAAAAACTACGTATTTACCACCCTAATACGACGATAACAAAAAAAATAAAAATAAATCGTCGCAATTTTTTGCACAAAATTTACTTAGTTGCATTGTGTCTGAACTCACTAAAACTACCACCCAACTTCGTTTTCGGTAGCAGTCTTGATATACCCGGTATATATTTGGCTTATGTGTAAAATAAATAAAATTAGTTCGCGAAAAAATAATGACTTTTCGGAACATATTTTATTTATATTTCATGGTAATACCGCAAAATTCATATTAATTCATTTTTGTTGCACGAACATATGCATATTTTGTTTATTTGAATTCATATTTTAATAGTGTAAAATAACTATTAAAATGTTATATCAGGAAACATTGCAGATTAACAAACTTCTGAATTGATTATACAGAAATCAACTTCGCGAATTATAAACAGTTATTAATTTTAAAAGTGATTTACGTTAGTTTTACATATTTTATCGGGAAGAGTATGAATTTGCTCCCTGTACTATCCTGCAAAGAGAATACATGCTATTTTAATAAAAATAGAAAGCCTAAAATAGAAACTTAAAATAGTGGCAAGAGCATAATATAGATTATTGTTCATTAATTAGAGTTAATAAAATGTGTTTGCTAACACTACCGCGATGGAGTCAAATTAAGGTTCGACAAAACTTGTTCTTAAACGTGTAATATTACTGTTTCCCAAGATTAATACAATTTGGTAATTACAAGTTTTTAAACAGACCCTGTTTAAGCATTCGTAGTGTAAGAAGTCCTGCTGGTCCCTAGGATCGACGACTTGAAAAACGTCGGGTAGAAAAAGTAGGTAACTCAAAAAAGGCATGTGCCGTGCTTGCTACATCGATAAAAATATGAGCAAACATAATAAAAGGAAAAATGAATTAGATGCTTAAACGCAACCGGAATATTTTGTGATTATATTATCCCTTTTTTTAACAATACGCGAGGATAAAATTCCGAGACGAGCTTCCTCCAAGAAGGAAATATAATGAAGCCAAATATAATTTACGAATTATGTTACAGATGAGAGAAATTGATCCGGATTTTTTTTTACTTTTTTACAACGTGACAAGAAATATTATTAATAAACTCCTAGTGACAAAGAATATTTACAATTGTAATCTTCTTGTACAATCTCCGCATCATTCAAAAGTTGACTGGTAGATAATGCTTTAGGCATTAAGTCCGCCTTTATACAACAATAGAAAGTTAAAAGTAAATAAATATTTTGGTGGATTAAACTGTAGGTTCGATTCGTACTTTATCGGACAATACATTATTTAAATTTAGATTCATTTGAGACTGATTTGTTTTAAAGGATACCATATCATCACGATACAATATTCCCATAATAAACTATGTGACAGTAAATCGTACAGATAATATATTCGATTCTAAAACGCTTCGATATAGCTTAATGATACTTTCAATATGGAAAAGCCCTGGGTAAATACAATAAAATATCAACCCAATGTAACGATCTACATAACTGGAAGCACATCAATTCGCTCACAGGAACCCCTTCACAAAGCGTCCTAATGAAAATCCTTCCTAGATTTCACGGGGTTATATGTGAATAAAGCCTTAGAATTGTAAATCTCGGAGGCAGATATCACGGGGTGCGTCAAAGCCGTCGTAATCTTAGCGAAGAGATGAGAACACTCGCTCTATGTCGCAGTTATTCCCATTTCAGCGGAACGGGGCGACGAAACTTGCTATAAGATAGTGAAATATATCAACCGGCGATCATACGCGAGATATATTTACGTAATCTGTAACGTGTAGGAAAATGATCGGTGAAATGGAGTATAAAGGGATTTGGGAATTGTTTTTTGTTAGGTTTTGCTGATGAGCTCCGAAATACACAAGTATTTAAGCGTTGCGGGGGATTTTAGCCAAACATATTTATTTATGTATACTTAATTGTACACTACAGCTAAAAAAAATAGCTTTAAACTCTCCTTCTCTCACACTGCTTTTAGACTAGAAACAAACACATTAAAAAACTGCAATTCTGACAAAATTACCTGCATACATACCATATTCATAATTTCCTTTTTTTAAGACGTACAAATAAGTGTAACAATCGACGGTATTGTCGTAAAACAGCAATGGCGCCCAGAGAGTAGTCTTCATATATGTCTTTGTTTTCTACATGCAAATTATTAAATAATGCCGTAAGAAGGGCAAAAAATATTTTTATCGTCCATTTAAAATTCTCTGTCTCACTGCAGAACTCAGGCCATTTTTTATATATTGATCAATCTTTGTAGAAATGATAAAATTAGTTACTGAATACATTTTTTGGCTTAGGTAATTTTGTCTTTTAATCACATACATACACAAACTCACGCCTTTTCCCAGAAGGAGTAGGCAGAGGTGCCAAGAAACCCACATTTCGCCTTGTATATTCCGTCCAACGATGTGATAGGTGGCGAGCCTATCGCCATATCGGCCAAATATTCCTGACTCTGGGCTGATAATAAATAGAAAAATCCCACATCACTTTGCCCACCCCGGGATTCGAACCCAAGACCTCAGGTTTGTAACCCTACCCTAGTACAACTATACCACCTAGGCATTCGCTTAGAGGCTTTTTAATAACTTATTTATTTTCCCGTTCTTTAATATCCCCAAATTTAAATTTAAACGTCATGAAATGAGATGTCGATTGACATCAAACTAGTATTTTTGCCGCTACAAAGAGAAAACTCTTTTTAATAACTGAAAAAAGCCATACCAATTGAAATGAAATGAAATGAAATGTATTTATTGATCACGTAGGCAATTAAGGAGCTCTTATGACAAGTCAATACACATAGAACTTAATCTCTATTTACAATATATTTCCTATGCTTATTATTACTTATTTTAATTTCTTGCTTTTATCAATTTATTTATTAATTTTATTTATTTTTAAATTAATTTTATTTTTATTTATAATTTATGATTAGTTTTTTTAATTTATTTAGTTTTTATTCATATTTTATTTAAAGTATTAGTTTTTACTTTATAGTAATTTATTTGTCAAAGAAATACATTATTTACGTTAGTCAAATTAAATTATATTATTTGTGGACCATAAATATTACAACGGTGCGTAGCGGTTTATAGTTACCACCGGATCCAACGCGGCCCTTCCTGAGAAGACCCGGCGAAACAAACTCAGTGGGCTTACACTACCACTGGAACTACGCGACGCGACCCAGTCCTGAGTATATCCAGCGACTAAGACTCAGTGGGCTTGTTTTGGGTCCAACTTAAGACAACGACCATAAGTATTTCCGATACGTCCCGTATGTTTAGGCTTACTGCCGGATCCAACGCGGCCCTGACTGAGAAGACCCGGCGAACAAACTCAGCGGGCTTTACTTTACCACTGGATACTACGCGGCGCGACCCATTTCTGAGTAGATCCAGCGAGTCAAACTCAGTGGGCTTGGTTTTGGTCAATTTACTAAAATAAGTATTTGTGACTTGTCTTACAAGGATTTGCCATATTAATTATTATTTTTATATGATTTTTTCGATCGGTCGTCATATAATTTAATTGATTTATTTGATTGTATATAGCTTAATTTTTGAGTTCACAATTTTAGATATTTTTAATTATTTAAATTAGGTGGTGTAATAAGCGAATAGTTCAGGGCCCCAGGAGGTCGCAATGTGCAAGAGAACACCTAATCCCAGGCTTTTTTATCCTCAATATATTCCTTAATATTATAATAACCCCTAGTCATAAGTTTGTTTTTAATATGGACCCTAAATAGTTTGTCCGGTAGCTGCGTTATCCTATTGGGAAGTTTATTATAAAATTTAATACAACTACCCAAGAAAGATTTTTTTGACTTTTCTAGTCTAAACGAGGGTATTGCTAGTTTATTTTTATTCCGCGTATTAATGGTGTGGGTGTCACTGACCTTATAAAACTTATTAATATTTTTACGAACGTGCATTATATTCTGAAAGATGTATTCAGATGACACGGTTAGTATATTGCTTTCTTTAAAAACAGATCGCAAAGAATCGCGGCTTCTTATTATATATTTTGCGGCGGAATTATATATTTTGTGAATCTCTTGTATCGAATATAATGACTCTATTTTAAATTATTATGCCTTTTTCTAAAAAAATATCTTTTAATACATAGAAAAGAGTTAACAAATACAGTAACGTAAATCGACAATTATTTTAGATTTCATATTTTAATAATAGTTACTACACGTAATTAACCAATTTTACATTTCATTTATTATTGATTTTGTGTAATATTATTCCACGATTTCCATCAAATTCTAGCAATATTAGAAAAAAACTCATTTTCTATTTTTAATCTATTGTACTGCTATTTCATCTCAATAACATAGCTGTCAATCAGTGTCTCTTACCCCGGTTTCTGGAAAAAATATATTGGTTTTTGAAATTATCAAATAACATTTGTTTACATATAAAATAATCTTATTAGGTATACTCATAATATACCAGGTTTGATAAGCAAAGGCACAGAGTTATATTTGACTTTGAAAATACTTCAAATTAATCTTTGATATTATATATTCAGCCCAAGATTATATTGAAATAACGGCTGGTAAAAATAAATACATATGAATGTAATATTTATTGAAAGGTGAAAGATTCTTGTGATATTACTATGAAGATTGACAGTGACGAAGTTTTAATATGATCATACAAAGACCATTATGTTCTAGACTATACTGCGCTATAGTATACTGTATCATATTTTACTGTCCTATAGTCTATACTATTTGTTTGCACATTGGTCCGAGCGTTGCGAATTGATATAATATTATATTATATAATCACAGTTCCACCGTCTGTCAACCACTGAAACCTCTTCATGGCGACATTGCACTTGTCATCAGACGCAGCGTAGTCTCTTGTATCATCATTAGCTAAAACAAGTCTTCTGTTGACCTATCCCTAAAGATACTTTGTAAAGTAGTTACTTTGCTATACAGAATAAAAACTAAAATAAATAAATGAATGAGACTAGGATCGAGTCTTATGTCATGGGTATCAGAAACTATTAGAGACTTTTTAGTAGAAGAGATAGTAGTGCAAGAGGGCGCTATATTCTGTACTATTTTTTCCGTCTCATCAACACCAACAAATACTTGTAAATCACACAAATATTTATCTTGGACCGGAGATCGAACCCGCAGCCTCTCGTTCCGCAGCCAGCGTCTAACACACGGAGAGAAACTAACCTCTAAGTTTCATAATACTCCGTAACACATGAAGTTAATCTCAAAGTGAGTAACGTACCTCAGTAAATACATTAATTACTGTCGCAAATGAGGTTTTGCGACTTTAATTACGTGCTTAGAGATCGGCGGTCGCCTTCACGAGCCAAGTTAAATTGTGTTTCCTCATACTATCTCCACAATACGACTGTGAAACTTTTCCTTATAATAAAAATATCCTCGGATAAAGACGACGTAAACTGTATTTTGTACCAGTGCTATTAGGACGTTATTTGACGTCTTGAAATACATAGACATTGTAGATAAAAGAACAAAAGATGTATAAAAGAAAACAAATAAAATAGACGCGGGGCAAGCGTGGATAGAAAAGTCAACAGTCAGGCTCCTCGAATCTATGCTAGGCATATCTGTGACACCATAAACAAGGATTGGGGCCAAAAAGTACCTTCAAAACAAGAGATGGATGAAATATCGATGAAAGTATATGAAGCGATATACTTAATAGATCTTGCCTGCTATCAGTGCTCAAGATTTCCAATGCTGAAATGACAGATCTGAGATGAGTGGTTTTGTGACTAGCTAATTGCTGTCTCATTCAAGTCTTTATTAGATTTAGTGAGGTTAAAAGTCACGCTGTTGCTAGTAATGATTCCGCATGAGTGGGCAGGTTCGTCCAGTCATGGTACCAGTATCTCACAAGAAAAAGACGCTAAGCGACAGCTTGGCTATAGCATTGCGTTCGGTGAGTGAGATTGCCGGATGCCCGATACCCCTT
The DNA here is from genome assembly GCA_009982885.2 of Hyles vespertilio. Taxonomy (NCBI): domain Eukaryota; kingdom Metazoa; phylum Arthropoda; class Insecta; order Lepidoptera; family Sphingidae; genus Hyles; species Hyles vespertilio. The sequence continues at coordinate 8,749,747 of CM042822.1, read as the reverse complement.
CCTTCTTCCCTTCATTTATCCTTCTCGTTCTGTTCCAGGTTTGTTTGGCTGGCTACACATGCATCCAAGGCGTTACGGGTATTCATGGGCAACAATGATCACTTACCATCAAGTGACTTGTTTGCTCGTTTGCCCGATCTACGCAATGAAAAAAAAGTTAATGTTCAGTGATAACATTGGTAGTGGGTACCCGAATATCGTCTGAAAACCGAGCTATGACCTAACAGCGACTGTATAAAGGACAACCCGATAGGTTTTAATCAAAGCCTAACGCCGATGCATGTTAGAGGTGAGATTTTGCGACACATAACATGCACATCTGCTCTCTGAAGTCTTCAAAAGCCATCACTGTACATGCATTGTAGGGTCTTTACACACGCTCAAACATGAAAGGAATTTACAACAGATGACGTCATATTATGTTGCACATGCACAACGCACGTTGAAATTGGAAATTGATTTGTTTCAATTTGTTAATGTAGACTGGAATATTGGTTAACAAAAATTAATTCCAGCTTAATTGTGTTCAAATATATTAAATTATTGGAACAGAATTTATTCTGAATACGTTGAAAATGATATTGATTAAATCTTTACTTTAATGGATTGAATAATTTTATGCCACGCTATACCTTTGTGGAATTATGATTTTGGAATATATAATATTTCTACAATAATACATGGCTAATAAGTACGTAGTAGCTCCAATATATTTTACTCCACATTTACATTCGACAAATCAGTAGATTTATCTTCAGGGGCGACAAGACTGCATTTATAGAACTTACGGGATGATTCTCTGGGGCGAAGAAGTAGTGCTTTTAGAAATAGTCATATTTCAAAAGTGTTTCTATCAGAATATTTATAGCTGTAGAGCAGAGCTACAGCTGGCTTCGTTGCAAAATTGGTTAGGACGCCGAGATTTGTTGAAACAAATGTTTACGAAATTCACAAAGATTTGTTTCAGGTTTAGATGTGTGCACCTAAATATTCTCTCTTAGTGAATATAAACAAAATACACGGATATCACTTAATCAGAAAACCGAAAAATGTAAAGAAATAACTTCATTGCGTACTGATTGATCAGTGAGATTGCCCGACACCTCGGAGGGCCTTATCTTTTGCCCATACCTATCGTTTCTTTCCTTCATTCATTTTTAAATGGTGATAACGCATCATTTATATATTATTGTCACTGATTTCAGTTTGATTTTACAATGTTTGATATTATTATAATATTAATTATTTAATTGTTTTTATTTGCTCCTCCTGTAAAGTACACATGTTGTGACTGCCAATTACAAGAGATACAATGAAAATTTACATATATTTATGTAAATGTATACCACTTTGTTAATTATGTTCTCTGAAAAAATAATAAACAATAATGAATCTTTTGTGACAATCACTTTTAACAAGATTTTTATTTATTCGTTAGCCATAAAATATAACAAAAAAAAAACACATCAGTATTCTTAGTCCAGCCGCAATATATATCTTAGATACAACAACAAAAAAATTATAAAAATATTATTAACGATGACAAAGATACAGTTTATATCAAATTAACGTGGTAAGTGGGGACGGACGGACAGCACGTAAGTCCCGCCGCGGCTTCAATAAATCAATTTCAAAGCGACATTTTGACGTGCTAATGCAATTTTGTTGTCGCCGATGTCTTTATTAACACATTAGAAGATTGCGAGGGGAAACTATATTTTTCAGTTGGTTTACTGAATTCTCTGTTGGGAGGAAATTGAGCGTAATATCTGAATTGCTTTATGTTATCAAGTTTGTTTGTTCTTTGCAAGAGTAGGTCGTGTTAGTTATAGTTGAGTAACAATATAATCTAAGTCTGTGACGGGCATCGGTTAATAGTTTTCAAGGTCCAGTCCGGCTTGAATATTTCCAGGACATTGTAATCCTGTTGACCAATGAACCAACTCAACCATAAGAATTGGCAGACTCAATATGCATATAACTCAATATGTATTTCCAAAAATGTTGATATAAAATTAATCACCTAACCGTATCGCAGATTTAAATTAGGCAATTTTTTTTTACTTTTACTCCCAAGCCAGCCAAGATATTTTACGTTTAATATTTTTAAAATGTGCATTTTAGCCACCTTATTCGAACATTAGATCAATGCTCTCACAGTTCACGTACACACCAGACAATAAATTGCTAAAATACAAATCATGTATATGAAAAACTTTAAAGGCGAGTCTGACCTCATTTGAGTTATCGGCTGGAAGTCATCCAATCTTCGCCCATTGTCTTAGTCGGAGACTGAGGACGTTCATATATTATGGCTCTGTACATTTCAGCTTTAAAATACAGCCAATTTGATTTACTGACTGTAAGGAGGCTAATGAGTAAAATGACAAAATATATCGATGTACAATGATTTACAGTGTAAATGCACTGTTATGTTCCGGTTTAAGGACACCGCAACCATGAGTAAGTACTGGACATATTGAGATTTAGCATCATATGTAGGTACTAGGTGTAGCGTGCACAGTGGTATGCCAAGCATTGCTTTGTAATGCATGGCGTTTTTTGCCATTGATACTGTACATTAACGGTCGTATGGCTTACCAACAAGTGAATATCATACTCGTCTCGCCATTCATTGCAAAAAATAAATATGTGCCAACTCCTGCGGTTAGCGACCCCTGTACGAAATGGTAGAAAACTAATGATAGGGCCGAACGCTTATGTCGCGTTTCTGATTCAGCTTCAGGTTTTATGCAAGCATAATCGTATCTACATTTACGAAATAACTATCATTTACCCAAAGAAATTTAATTTGTAGTATTCTGACAATAGCATTAAATGCTTTTTACTTTGTCAGTACAAAAATTCACACAATCAAATGCTCACCGCCTAAAACATGTTATGTGTACTGAAATACGGCGTTCATAATATTTGACGTGAAAGCATCTAGACGACACACGTATATGGGCGAATGACCCCGATGGAAGTATTTCTGCACTCCACGTCACATGCCAACACCTACGCTCGCCCTGAGATGTCTTAAAATAGATTACGTTTCACTGAGTTGGATAAAGTTCATATTGCACGGAGAATTTGCAAAATTTATTAGATTACGTGCGTACGAGACACGTAACATATTTACCATGTTACGTGCTTATGCACGTAATCTAATATACATATATAACATACTTACCATGACCTACATTTATTGAAATATATATATTTTTTTTATTAAAAATTAGTAACGTTGCTTCTTAAAATATCCCTTTATCGCGTTTATGTACAAAATTATAACTTTTAAGTGGTAAGTGAGATACAGAAAATATTTTGTACCTCATTCATCATCATTCATTTGTATCAAAAATACCCTTTTTTGTTAATTATATTAATATTTTTGACGGTAGGTAGATGAATAATACCAATACATCAATTGAAATGCTATGTGCATTGAAAGCCACAACCTGTCCAGTGTCTACTCTAAACACAGACCTTCCCTAGAGAACGCCACAGCGCTGTGTTTGAAGCTTCTAGCATTCATCGACCTTCTGAGACAACAACATTTTATATGACTCCATCATAAATATTTCCTACCCCTACCTATCGAGATATGGGACACGAAGATAATTCAGATATTCAAAGTATAGCGTGTCCATTCACCCGGAATACAATGGAATGTTAGACAATAAAACAGAAACTACGCTATGAAGCGCTCTTTTTGTCTAGACAAGTTTTACTTCAAAAAACTTGGTATTAATCTGCCGCGTGGCGTATTTGCCGTGTTCACTTTGAATAAATTGCTCCGGGAAATACGTACGTTCAGACCGTAAGCTTAAAGTCAATAGCCTCTATCGAACAATTACTTAAGAGCTCGTTGACCCATTTCACTTGGGCCTCGGTTATTTCAACCCCGGCCGCAGTCGATCGGGTTTTTATTCAACGCTATGTCGATGACTCGATCCGATGAATTGGAGATGCTGGAACGTTTACGTATCATTTTTATTATAATTGTTGATGTGTGTGCTTTCATAAGCCTAAACTCTGTTACATTCAGATCCCAGAGCCTTGATCATCTCAAATGAATAGTCACTGTCCGAAGGACGATGGCGATCTTTTCAGCTGTTTTATTTTATTGAAGGTGAAAATTGGTACTCTGTTGGACTATATAGTGTTAATTAAGCTTTTTAAAACATATTTTAAGTTAATTATTGCCTAGACGACGTTGACTCTTAAAATCGACAAATAAGCACTGGTTTGTCATCAACAGAGTTATGACATGACTTACAACTAAGGGTAAGATCGAACCACGTGGAAAATATTTTGTAGAAAAGCGGACTTTGATACTACTACGTACTGGTGGTAGGTCTCTCATATGTGAGAGGCCATCTGGGTAGGTACCACCGCAATGTCTATTTCTCCCGTGAAACAACACTGCGTAAATGCACTGTTGTGTTTCGGATTGAAGGACATTGTAGCCAGAGTAACTACTGGACATATTGAGACTTAACATCTTATGTCTCAGGATGACGAGCGCAGTGGAACGTTGCTACTGTTTATGAGCGGTCGTATCGCTTACCATCAGGCGAACGGCTTGCTAGTCTCGTCATTCATTGCAATAAAAAATAAATAAAAACTAGTTGGGATAACGCTTAACGGAAATAAATAAGAAATAAATCTGTATTGTTACATCTAATTCAATTGAATTCATATAAAGAGTTTGAGAAACAAAATATTTAAAAGGATCACGCTCGGTAAACTCGTTAAATCGTACAATGGGTTTTATTACCGCTTTCTTTATTCGTAACGGTACATAATGTTTATGGCATGGAAATACCTGTTTCAGATACAAGTAAAGATATGTGACTGTTTAAATGCCTTTAAATTTAAATAACTTATAGAGCATAAGAAATGTAAATAGGTTTTTTTTTTTTTTTTGGTTAAGGTAACCAACGCCCACAGATATTGACTCTTGAGTATAACCGATGCATCGTTTACATAAACTAAATATTAAAAAATATAGGAAAACGGTTGTTATGCCTCCGATCATCTCACTCATTGATCGAGTCGTCTGTCGTGGGTACCTATCAGAAAATACGAAAGACTTTTCAGTCTCACAAACATACAGATGACAGACCCACGACAAATACCTGTGGATGTCACATGTATTTGTCTCGATGCGGGGACTGGACCCGCGGCCTCGCTTTTTCCAGCCAGCGTCGACCCAAGTTTACTTTTGTTTAAGTTTAGCGATGAGTAAAATTATTCAATTTTATTTACTTCAATCTAAAACTCAAGTATACTGTATAATAAGTATACTGCTTTATTAAAATTCGACCTTTTAAATTTGTGTACCTTTCCCCGTCGTTCAGCAACCGCAGAAGGTTCTCCGGTTCGTAAATTATAAAACAGCTATGTCAAATATTTGTCGCCAAAATATACATCAAAGTGTAACTTAATGGGCAATTTGACGACGTTGTGGTTAAAGTAAATTTCTATTAACACTGCTCCAATAATTTCTTTCTGAAGAATCAAACGGCCGTATCATCCGTCGAGATTGTTCCAGATGTTGCCGTTCCCTTAGTACCTTTAATAAAGTTTCCTCAGCGCATTACTTTCAGCGAAACAACTTCAGTTCGACAATGGCCCATTAGGCAACAGGCGTTTTACTTATTTACAGCTTACTTACAACTTTCCTTTCCTTTATTGCGGCCAAATGTCTGAAATGCCCCCTATTATATTTTTATGGCGGGCAACGCTGTTAGCATTTCATTTCACTAACGTTTTACAATCCCAAATTGGAATGAGTTATTGCTGGGTTTAATTACGTCAATTGTTAAGAGGTTAAGTATATCAAAGTGATTCCATACCTGGAAATGAATTGCAGCCGAACCTAATTATTGTTCTGGTTTCACAGGAAACGGATTGCATTTCAACGAAAGGCACCCTTTGAACGGTAAAATTGCTTTAATTCGTACAATTTGAAAGTAGATAATTTTAGGTGTTCTGGCTTTTAATTCAAATGAAATTATAATTAAAAATTGTAATGAGGATCTGGAATGTCACTTAATATAATCAGTTTAATATTATATAAATAGTAAAAACCTTTAACTTAAGATTTAAACCAAGCGAGTTCAAAAGACTATAATAAGTTTTCTAGATATTGGCAACCTAAGAGCCGCGGTTGCGAATATCTGTGTAAAATTCCAGTCGAGCACATATTTTTCTGCTGACTTTACACTATATTAGGTTTCACAATTTTATACACTCGTGTAACGATACCTTATCAATGGTTTGATAATACCGGATATATCAAGAGTGCTACCAAAAACGAAGCTGGGTGGTAGTTTTAGTGACTAAAAACACAATGTAACTAAAAATTTTGCAAAGATACCTCACAATTATTTTTTAAATATCGTCGAGTTTGGGTGGTACATCCATATTTTTTGCTAAAATAATAATTTAAAGCCTTGTATGCCATAGAGTCTTTAAAAATAAAAGGGTGTACACTATTATTAAAGAAAAAACTATGTATTTACACCCTTATTCGAGGATAGAAAAAAAAATAACAAAAAAAATCGTTACAATTTTTTGCACAAAATTTAGTTGTGTTGTATCTGAAATCACTAAAACTACCACCCGGCTTCGATTTCGGTAGCAGTCTTGATATGCCCTGTATTGGGATTATTTTATCCAAAAATATCTGTATCAGCCCATATACGTCCCACTGCAGGGCACGGGCCTACTATACAATCGAGAGTACGATTGAGAGTGGTTAGGCCATATAGTCCACCACGCTGGCCTAGTGCGGGTTGGCGGACTTACATACCATAGAAATTCTTATAAATCGCTATGGTATGCAGGTTTCCTCACGATGTTTTCCTTCACCGTTTTAGTGCGTGGTGATTGACTATCAATACACACATGACTCCGAAAAGTCAGAGGTGTGCCCTGGAATTCGAACCCGCGACCACCGTGAACATGTTGGCAGCCGCGTCTAGTCCGTTTACCAACAGGCCACCACGCACTTGTATCCAAAAATATGTGTACCATATATTATAACAATATTTCCATACATTAAATGAATAAATTTAGACTCTCTAAGCTATTCTAGTTCTTTCGTTATAGGATTATGATTCCCGTTACTTGGCAATCGTCGAGCCCGTTAACGTCCCATTCGGAAGTATGGATAGCAGCAACGCTTTTAAACGTTGTACGTCATTACGCTCCAGTTAATATTCTAACAATACCTCATAAAGAAATCTCAATACCAAAGAAGTTTTCATATCAGTTTTTATTATTTGTGTCACATCGGTAAAAGTGGTGTACTAAAGATGAACCTCCTCCCGCATTAGATACCGCCCGGATCCGGGACAACTTAATTAAATGACAGGTAATATTCTTATAATCTTGCTCACAAACGTTATATACAAGTACTACGTAGAACCTAACATATTTTAAATACAAAAACAACCTAAATCGTCCCGCTGAATTTACATGGTATTGTTAACCACAACGCAAGCCTCTTATAATCATTCACCGCGGTCGAACTTTAACCCAACTGACCATACAAAAAGCGAGTGTGCTCCCAAATAAAGTAGGTCAGCAGACATGTACGCTGGTCGTCACCCCGTCGGGTTTATTTTTATTCCTCCTGCAAAGTGGATGGCACGGATACAGATGTTGCGAAAAATGACAGCCCATATTGGTTTATTAAAAGCGCCAAGTGCGGTTGTTAGGAATATCTGGGGCGCGGCCGAGCCCCCTCCAAGTCGAGCTATAGGCCGTAACATCCTTTTCTCGAAGCAATTCAGACCATTTTCAACCCCCTATAACTTCGTTGTGGCTAAAGCATGAAGCCTGAATTTTCAGTTACTAAGCAGGCACTGTGTAAACACGGTATATTTAAAATTTCATTCAATTTGAGTAGTTTAAGAATTGTAGCATGTCAAACTTTCTTAATTTTGTCACTCACTGACTGACTGACCGATCATCAAAAGTCTAAGGCACTTCCAGCAGACATAGAACCTTCAAATTTATAATATAATTCGTGTTTAGTGTCTAAAGTAAGGGAAAATTCAAACATTTCATAATTTGTGTCTAGTTTTCTAGATAGACCAACTGCGTGAATAACTTTGTAATCCCATATAAATGTATAGGATTACAAAGTTATATTTGCAGTTAATGAATCATTGTACCCGTATATAATGGAATAATAGTTGTAGATAGATATCTATATATATGAGGCATAACAGGAGGGGATATAGAGAGGGAAATGGTGTATTCAGCCCATGAAACTGTACAACATTCCTCTAGAAAAACATGACGAAGAAAAACTTACAAATAAATACATTAAATAACTCGAAAATATCAATTAAAACGAAAGAAAGAACATTAATAATCAAATCCGCTATATTTGTGATAAATTGATACCTACAAAAATAAGAAAAATCCATAAGACAGAGGCTTTAAGAAAAATCGTTAGTGATATTCTAGAAGTAAGAAGTACCGAAAAGGAAAAAAGTAGGACTCTACAAAAAGACGTGAGATCCCATCAAAAACATCCTGTAAAAAAAAATCCAAGTCTCGCAGCTCAGGTTTTCTACCGCAAAAAGTTGTGAGATGCATGTTATACCAAGTCGATTATTTATTTAGTCCTTAAGGGACCTTCTATATAAAGTTATTACGTTAGTTATTACCATATCAATATTAAAAATTCTTTACGTTTTAAATAAATAGATCGACTTGGCCAGCAGCATTATGTATAAATTGTACGATACATTATGTTTTCATGCGATGAACATGCATAACATGCATCTCACAACTTTTTGCGGTAGAAAACCTGAGCTGCGAGACTTGGATTTTTTTTTACAGGATGTTTTTGATGGGATTTGCATTTCAACGTGTCAAGATCCGAGGCAATTACGTGTTTCAATTATACTTATACTGGGTTTATGAGAAATATTATTTATTTAATTATAATGTTATGATATACCGATGAATCTGTAATAGTTTAAGTGTAGGTACTTTAGTAGGTAGAGATATGTACTCGTACCTTAAGTTACGCGAATTCAATGGTGTTGTTTAATTTAAGCATAATAATTTTAGATTTGACTTTAGTATGTGACGGGTTCTCACAGTTACCATATCTTGCTGTAATACATCGCTGCTATGTGGTGGCTCAACCGGCACAACTTTTTGCTGAGATAGCTACCTAATTGGCACAATGTGAGTGTGTTATATCTATGTTTTGTTTTGTGAATACATATAAGTTTGTTTATTTTTGTATACTTTTTCACGGTTTTCAGGGTCAATGATTTAGGGTAACTTCTGTGTATTTCATGTTTTATAAATAAATCGATATTTTTTCCGTCTGCTTTCTTATTTTGAAGGAAATAATTATGCAGCTTCTAACATAGCTTGTATATCTGAAGATATACCAATGTACATATGTGTAAAGATATATGAATTCGCACTAAGCCACCGCGGTAGATTTTACAAGAAGTCAAATCGTAATAAGGCAGTTAATGTATTTGACAACGACTAAATATTTTCATAAATATAATCTAATTGAGTCTTATTACAAAACGTACTCATACAAAAGTTCGCAAAATATAAACTGTAAGGGAACTGAGACAGACAGCAAATTTAAAAGAAAAACATACTGCGAAGAATTTTTGAAGAGGCGTCTTCTTAACAAAATATTGAATTTGTAGCTCAGACTTTGTTACGGCACAGTTTCAATAAGAATATTTACTTAACTGAATCGTTCGTAGTCTTGTTTCATTTATAAGTTTATATTCAACTTAATTAATTCAAAACATCTTTTTTGGCAGTATCCTCGTTGGTCAGGAAATGAGTATTAAGCAAAAATTATGAAAAAAATTTATATATTAAGATTTTTTTTTTCAGACTATTACATGCTATTTTATTACACTAAAAACTGCTGTTAAGAAAACACGAAGGTTTGTTCCACGCCTCGATATAAATTACATTTAACATAGATATTTTGAATCCTAACGTTTAGGGGATTAACAAATATTTAGTTATTTATAGCTTAGAACCTTAAACACTACGTAATTTCTGATACTAAATATATCAAATACAAACATTGGCCATCCAAGATTAAATCTGTGACAGTTGGATTTTCTTATTTACAACTTTAATGAAACACGGTGAGCAAATAGTAAAATCTTTTCCAATTGCCATCGCGCTATCATTATGCCATCAAAGGAAATGAATACACCGTCTGATTCCACAACTTACGACCGTCTCGGAATATACAAGACGAGGCAATTGGTATTCTTACTCACTCGTCCCGCGGCCCGCATTAACTTTATTTAACTTTGACTTTACAGCAAATGCTGGCGAGTAAAAAAACCGTCAAGAATGAGCGGAACTTAATGTCTGGTTCCGTACATCGTTCCAACCCAAGATAGATTAGGTTGGTGTACTATGGCCTAAACCATTTCTATTGGACTTTCGATTGCAGTATCCGAATGTCATCAGAAGGTGATGATGGGCTGATATACCATTTCTTATATTCAGCCTTATTCAAAATTTACAGTTTCAAAATCTATTTTAGTTATCGAATGTTGCCTCCCTTTCGAACGACTTCTGAATTCAGTTTGAGCGAAGAAGACAAAACGTTTGATAGCTAAAATAGGTTCTAAAATTGTTTATGCCGCTTATCTTTAAAAAAATAAAATCAGAACTACCTGTTATACGATTTTCCATTTCATCATCATCATCATTATTATCAGCCTCTGCTGTTTACTGCTGGACACAGGCCTCCTCCAAATTGCGCCATTTCACCCTGTCTTCGGCTAGTCGCATCCAGCTTCTGCCAGGGATTTTTCGCAAATCATCGATTTTCCATTTGCACGTTACTTTTAAATATTTTACCAATTTAGCACGAGTTCGTTCAACCTAAAAATTGTATTGTTAAACTATTTACAACGTGAAACATTTGTTAGTGTTTAAAACATCACAAAAAGTATTTTGGCCACGATTGAAAACAGAAATATTTAATTAACCCGGCATGCAATGTAAACTGGCTACCAATTGTACTTATTTAAATATTTAAATGTGCGAAGTTGTTTCAATGGTGTTTGTATCAATTAATTATTCGTAACTTCTTATTCCTGTGTTATTATGTCTTTAAAGAAAAAAAAACATTCTAGTCGCATTAAAAAAAATACATATTAAAATCCATTTGAAACGTTTACACAAGGAACCCAGGAAAAAGGACTGCCTCATCTACTTAAAATAAGGTACCGTGCTGATTTTGCAACTCTCAAATTATTTGGGAGGCTTGCTATCCAAATCAACAAACGTTGATAGAAGGCAATTTGGTTACCCTTCGCGCCTTCCCCATTCGAAAAATACCCGAGTAAGATTTCTGGAAGAATTGTTTCTCTTGAAAGTAGTACTGACGGCTTAACGTACTCACTGAGCCACGAAAAGCTACAATTTCACAATACACTTGCTCGTTCAATATCCGGGATTAGATTTTCCAATTTCAAAATAACCCAATGACAGCTACCGTAACCCCTTTTATACTCCTTTATATAAGAGCGGCAGCTTCAATGCTTTAGGTGTGATGTTTTTACTGAGTTAATGTCCAATACAATAAAATAATTCTTTATTGCACACCAAATTTCAAATTGCTTAAAGATACAATAGATAATATTTGGTAATACAATGGGCGTTCTTATCGCTTAAAGCGGTTTCTATCAGACACGTACTTTCTTCTTCTTCTTCAGCCTCAGGAAGTACACTTATGAACAATGAGTCCTCTAGTATTTAAACAGCGTTCTGTGATACATTCTAAATGAGTGAAAATGGTATCATATCAAACGAATACTACTGGATGCTTGTCCTTATCCAAAAAAATACCCTAATTCTGAATATAAATCTGTTTCTCCCAATAACAGACGTGTAAATTCACTATTTTTTTTCGGTTTGAAGAATATTATAGCCAGAGTTACTACTGAACATATTGGTTCTCTCATTCACTTATACACATCTTTAAAAATAAAAATAAAGCTTGGATAAAATGGAAAAAGTACGGCAATACATGTGATTACGAACAATTCTCATTCCTTCGAAACAGATTTTTAATGGAATGAAAAGATAACTATAAGGCATATACAGGGTATATCAAGACTGCTACCGAAAACGAAGCCGGGTGGTAGTTTAAGCGACTTCAGACACAATGCAACAGAAAAAGTTGCAAAAAATAGCGACAATATTTTTTGTTTTTTTTTCTTATGACCATATTTGGGTGGTAAATACATTTTTTCCTAAAATAATAGTGTATACCCTTTTATTTATAAATAATCTAAGGTATAAAAGTGTTTAAATTATTATTTTAGAAAAAACTATGGATTTACCACCCAAAAATGAAGATATTTAAAAAATCATAAAAAATAATTGTCGCGTTTCTATTCGAAATTTTTGGTTGCATTGTGTTTGTAGTCACTAAAACTACCACCCGGCTTCGTTTTCGGTAGCAGTCTTGAGATACCCGGTATAAACACAGTGGAAGACAATATAAAGAAAAACGTTAAATATCTATGGACCTACATTTCTAATCGCAAAACTAAGTCTGATATACCATCTTCTATGTTTTTTAAAAAACCACAGTTCCGACAACCCTACCGTAATTTGTAATTTATTAAGTAACTTTTTTGAGTCAGTATATGAACCTTCCACATTGAATTGTAGTAGTTGGAAACCCCCGGTAAACTTTGTCGATAGCTGTACTGTAATTAACACACTGCCTTTTACAACTGAAGTGGTGTTAAAAGCGATAATGGCGCTGGACAGCACTAAAGGCGTAGGACCGGACGGTTTACCTGCATTGTTTCTTAAAAATACTGCTGACCACATATGTTTACCGTTGTGCATTATATATAATAAATGTATTGCTGAAGGTACGTTTCCTGAAATATGGAAAAAAGCAAATATTATACGCATATACAAGGCAGGTTGCAAACAAAATATTGAGAATTACCGCCCAATATCTATTTTATCAACTTTGTCGAAACTTTTCGAAAGACTCGTTCACGATAAGATTTATCCCATCAAAAACATCCTGTAAAAAAATTCCAAGTCTCGCAGCTCAGGTTTTCTACCGCAAAAACTTGTGAGATGCATGTAATACCAAGTCGATTAATTTATTTAGTACTTAAGGGACCTTCTATATAAAGTTATTACGTTAGTTATTACCATATCAATATTTTAAAAAAATTGCGTTTTAAATAAATAGATCGACTTGGCCATCGCATGAAAACATAATGTATCGTACAATTTATACATAATGCTGCTGGCCAAGTCGATCTATTTATTTAAAACGTAAAGAATTTTTAATATTGATATGGTAATAACTAACGTAATAACTTTATATAGAAGGTCCCTTAAGGACTAAATAAATTAATCGACTTGGTATTACATGCATCTCACAACTTTTTGCGGTAGAAAACCTGAGCTGCGAGACTTGTTTTTGATGGGATCTCACGTCTTTTTGTAGAGTCCTACTTTTTTCCTTTTCGGTACTTCTTACTTCTAGAATATCACTAACGATTTTTCTTAAAGCCTCTGTTATGGATTTTTCTTATTTTTGTAGGTATCAATTTATCACAAATATAGCGGATTTGATTATTAATGTTCTTTCTTTCATTGTAATTGATATTTTCGAGCTATCTTTTTTTCTTTTTTTTTATTTCCTTCTCTATATCCCCTCCTGTTATGCCTCATATATATAGATATCTATCTACAACTATTATTCCATTATATACGGGTACAATGATTCATTAACTGCAAATGTAACTTTGTAATCCTATACATTTATATGGGATTACAAAGTTATTCACGCAGTTGGTCTATCTAGAAAACTAGACACAAATTATGAAATGTTTGAATTTTCCCTTACTTCAGACACTAAACACTAATTATATTCTAAATTTGAAGGTTCTATGTCTGCTAGAAGTGCCTTAGACTTTTGATGATCGGTCAGTCAGTCAGTGAGTGACAAAATTACGAAAGTTTGATAAGTTACAATTCTTAAACTACTGATTCAAATTGAATGAAATTTTAAATATACCGTGTTTACACAATGCCTGCTTGGTAACTGAAACTTCAGGCTTCATGCTTTAGCCACAACGAAGTTATAGAGGGTTGAAAATGGTCTGAATTGCTTCGAGAAAAGGATGTTACGGCCATGCCACTTTTTAGCTCGACTTGGAGGGGGCTCGGCCGCGCTCCCAGATCCTATTCTGCATAATATAATAATTAAAGAGCAACACGGATTTGTGAAAAGAAGGTCCACGGTGACAAACTTACTTCTCTACACCGATTATTTATTTAACAGCATAGACCAAAAAGCCCAAGTAGATTCAGTGTACACGGATTTCCGGAAGGCTTTCGATAAAGTCGATCATGAAATTTTGCTCAACAAAATCGAATTCAATGGCATAAGGGGCGATTTACTGCGATGGTTCACATCCTATGTGATACTAGGACTCAGAGTGTTTTAATGAAAGGTGTTTATTCAAAATCTGTTGCGGTTTCGTCTGGTGTCCCACAGGGATCTATATTGGGACCTTTATTATTTATCATTTTTATTAATGATATCTCTTATTGTTTCAAACACTCTAAATTTTTGCTTTATGCCGATGACCTTAAAGTATATAAAATGATTAAAAACAATGTTAATTGTGGCTTATTTCAGGAAGACCTGGATAGATTCTCTCATTATTGTAATATAAATAAAATACACCTTAACACGACTAAATGCTTATCAATAACCTTTACAAAAATAAAAATGTCATACCCCATAATTATGTGATAAATCTCATTACTTTACAAAAAGTATCTTCGGTCCGGGACCTCGGTATTTTACTAGACGATAAACTCCATCTTGATAAACACATCGATAATATCGTAAACAAAGCGTATAGAATGTTCGGTTTCGTCATGAGATCGGCGGTGGATTTTTGTCGCCCCGACACCTATATTCATTTATATACATCTTTAGTGAGGTCTCAGCTGGAATACGCGGTATTGGTGTTGGGTTGGAATCCCCTCTACAAGAAGTACGATGATTTTATTGAAAATGTCCAACGCAAATTTCTCAGATCACTGCATTACCGATGTTATCATAAATATGTTACCCATATTACGCTAACCAAAAAATATAAATTGATGAGCCTAAAGTCTAGACGCATTTATCTTGAAGCAAAATTTATTTTTGATTTTTGTAACAACAGATATGATTGTTTCGATATAATAAATATTATTTGTTATTTTGTTCCCAGAACCGTAATGGCACGCGATGTGCGTATACGGCCAATATTTGCAGTCTCATCTTGCCGTACCAATGCAGGAGTGCGTGCACCTTTGCGCCGCTTAATGAATAACTATAATATGCTTTTTCCAAACATAGATATATTTGCATCATCACCCAGTAAATTCAAACTCTCTTTAATTAAAGTCATTGAAACTTTGGAAATTGAGTAACATCATATTGTTTAAATAGCCATTCAATGTTTAACATGACGTCACGAACATTATGTTAATAAATATATATCATGTAGTTGTTTAGTTGATAATTTACATTGATTCATAAATACATTTAAGCATCTGTGGATAACGGAGTTGGTTGCACATTTAATTGTATATAAAATTAAGTTTTTTTTTATCTATTAACAATGTGTAACTGTTTGTTTTCCCAAATAAATTAATTAAAAAAAAATTGAAACTTAACATCACTGAGACTTAAGTCTCAGCATGGCGAGCGCAGTGGAATGCCAAACATTTCTTTGTAATTCCTCGTATTGTTTAGTTTTGCTACTGTTCATGAGCAGCTGTATCGCATAGCATCAGGCGAACGGCATTAGAATAAAACAGTACACGTACGATGGTCACCACTTCCTCTCCATCATAAGGTCCGTTTGTCGTATAAAAAGAAAAATCAAATCGACTATCGTAACTGCCCAAAGACAATATTTCATCAATCAACCCATGTCAGGGTTTAGCTCGTCGCACAAATATTTTCATACCAAACATAATTATAAAAACAAGTTCATATAAATAATATTACTAGGATTTTGTAGCATCATTTCCACACTCTACCGCATAAAGATATAAAATAAATATTATAATTAAACTAAATACGTTTGTATTCCGCTTTGTGTATTTTGCCCGAGCGCTGCATTCAATTTAATACCGTGCGACTCAAACAAAGTAATTTATTAGCTTTATAAGGGGTACAATTTCTTTTATTGTCTCATTTGCAATTTTAATTCAATTTGTTTACGTGAGCTATATTTCTTTCATTTATTATTATAAATTTATCAATTTAATATATTGTTTTATTTTATCCTGACTATTCCTTTTATCTTGCTTATGCACGCTTTGTATTTATTGGTTTCTTCTTAGATTGTACTAATGAATAAAGAGCAATTGATATTAATTTATATTTTTTAGTATCTATAAATAATTACGTACATATATCATTTATTTACTTTACTAAATTAAGATTAGTTTACCTTCCAACTCTTTTCCATAACTTTACCCACTATTATATTTTAAGTCAATGTAATCCGAAAGAAAGTCTATACGCGGTTCGCTATGGTATGCAGGTTTCCTCACGATGTTTTCCTTCACCGTTTTAGTGCGTGGTGATTGACTATCAATACACACATGACTCCGAAAAGTCAGAGGTGTGCCCTGGGATTCGAACCCGCGACCACCGTGAACATGTCGGCAGTCGCGTCTAGTTCATTTACCAACAGGCCACCACGCACTTAACTGACTAATTAACTAACTAACTAGTAGCTTAACAATTAACAATTACCATACCTTCTTGCGCTAAAACGCTTCAGATAAATTCAGGAAATCTAAGTAAAATCAAAGCCGATTTTGGACGGCTCTTTTAAAAATAAAACATTATAAGCATAGAAGAACTAATATAGACACTTCCACGTCAAGGCAACTTCAAGAATTAAGAGCTCAACGGAATTACAAGGTGAAGTCACGTTTACGCGTTATCGCTTATATTCTTCGCGGGCGTCATCTCAGTCACGCAGAGAGGCTGCGGATTAATTTCGGGAATGTTGTTAAGATTAAGCCAGACGTGAGACGTCGGGTGACACTGAGCTGTCATGTTGAGACCTCTGGACCCTATCGGAGACGGGCGGTAATATGTTGCTCCAAACCAGATTAGATTTATACTTACTTGATAATATATCAATAGTTACAGTTAAACAAATAGAATATCTTCCAGATAGAGATAATATAACCTTCTACAACTACTTCAGATAATTATGTTGGTCTCCTCAAAACCGAATATAAACAGGCCGAACTCAAAAAGCGAGACACTTGCATGTGCATGAAAATTTGCGCCATACACGGTGGTCACAATTCATCTAATATATGTATATACAGGGTATATCAAGACTGCTACCGAAAACGAAGCCGGGTGGTTGTTTCAGCGACTTCAGACACAATGCAATAGAAAATTTTGCAAAAAAAAAAGCGACAATTTTTTTTTGTAATTTTTTTCCTATGGCCATATTTGGGTGGTAAATACATTTTTTTCCTAAAATAATAGTGTATACCCTTTTATTTATAAATACTCTAAGGTATAAAACAGTTTAAATTATTATTTTAGCAAAAACTATGGATTTACCCCCCAAAAATAACGATATTTAAAAAATCATTAAAAATTAATGACGCGTTTCTTTGCGAAATTTTTACTTGCATTGTGTTTGTAGTCACTAAAACTACCACCCGGCTTCGTTTTCGGTAGCAGTCTTGATATACCCGGTATAAGCAGCACCAAATGATCTCTCCTGAGAATTGATTCGTGTTCCTAGAAGACCTCTACTAAAGTTGGCTTTTCGGAGTAACGAATGTTAATTTAATACAAGTTCTCGGAAAATTGAAACGCTGCAGTCCGTTTACAAGCCAAACGCGGCGCTGCCTCCAAACTAGAAACTTGTCTTATCGATCCTTCTGCGAATATTAAAGTCACAATAACTGGAAATTACTAAACTAATTTAACTTTATGAAATAATTTATTGGAAAGATTCATTATGTTTTCTCGTGGTATATCAACATCTGTTGTTATAGAAATAGCTTAGAATTAAAACTTATGAACTAGAAACCAATATTTTTCTTAATCAGTTTGAAGATATAATATTTCATTTGAAAGCAATAAAAATAAACCAAAGTTAATGTTACAAATACGATCCTATAACTACTACCTCTAATTCTTGAAAAAAACATATTTATCAAAAAAATATTTTATTGGATAATCCTTATCGCATCAATTCTATTCTTATTAAAACAAATCCCTCGGTAAATTCGATCGTGGACAAATAACCGTAGTGTCGACAAATAGTAAACTTCTGATATGACCTTATACCGCAACAAAACTGAAATAAACCTAACCGAAGTCTATGTCATTTTATTATACTATATTACTTGTCCTACAAGCCGAGATCCGAAATAAAAAGGAATTGCCATTGCCTAAACCAATATCATGTTCATTACTTATTGCAGGATTTGTAGACAAAACAAATAATTCTCTCCCCGCATAGACATTTTATTTCTCGGTATACATTTTCTGCTAGCCTATTGCGAAACGACCCACTGAGATCAAGCTTTTAATTATTCTAGGGATAAAAAGCCTATAAATTAGCAAAGTTCTAAACTGCAAGCGAAGGAGTTGCCTAGTTTTTTCCACAAACTATCCAAAGTGCGAGCCGTAAATTATAATCACGGCGACATTTTAGCCGCATAACTACCCGAAATTGCGTGTTCATCATCTCAAGAAGCTATTGTAGTCGGGGAGCCTGGGTACGCGTCACGCAATTATTCCGTCCCCAGTCTACTTCAGACGAGTAATTCTCCTGATATGGCTAGGTGGGAATCTCATATTTCATCCAATATAACGGCTGAATTTCATCTCGGTTATACCTTGCTTTTTAATCTTATCCGTGATTCAATAAGCGTAGGAATTTGTGATAGATTTCCTTGACAAATCAGCGTATTTGTTTGCACGCGGTTGAGAATTTAATCATATCAAATGTTCCAATAGGGCTTGGTTTATTTGGTCAAGTCTAAGCGCCGTAAATAAATATAATCAATATTCATAGACAATTTTAAAACCTATTTTTATTATCGATAATTTTCTCTCTTTAACGACTTTTGAATTTAGTTTGAGCGAAGAAGACAAAACAGTCGATAGCTAAATTAGGTCTTCGAACTATTTAGGAATAGGTCCGATACTCTTCGATCTAATTTAGCGAGAACGACAAACAACTCATTGTAAAATGAAACGCTATTGGTTGCTCCCTTAACGCCACAGTTTGTCTCTTATCTAGCCAAAAACAAGGCCTTAGAGACTCTATTTTTAATACAAATAAACGAGAAACATATTGTTTTATTTTTGTAATGACGGAATTATCTCTGTGTGTGTGTTTATTTTAATAATATTGGATACACTTAACAATAAACAACTGAACTTTGACATATCGGCTCATAGGTCTCAGCTCCTATCTGTTTACCAGCGAAAACAATATTTCATATTTATTGTTAAGTTATTGGAACAAAATTCCACACAGTCACGTCCCTGATAACAACGGTTGATATTGTAGGGTCGAGGACCATCCTTATCCCGTACCAAGGTCAAGTTGCAACTCGCCTGTCCTTATAAACATTTACGGAAGAAAGGATCGCTTAAATTACATACCAGTGACACTTCACAGCAAATAATGTATTAATAAACTCTATTTTAAACTAGGAATGACTAGTAAAAGATTTTTCCACTTCCATAAAGAATTAAAGCGATTAATTTAAGCATTATTCGATTTAAAACTCAAGTCATACCAATTTTTTAGACTGCAACCGAAAACGAAGCCAGAGGCTAGGTTTTGTTACTTGAGACGTAGTGCTATAAACTAATTATGTATTAATAATATTTTGCATCAAAAGCGTCGATTTTTATGTTGCAGTCCGAATAAACAATGTTTTATAATCTTTATTTAAAACCACAATTATTTAATTTCTTAACGCATACCTTCCAAATTGAGTATATACATTATACATATATAATAATATATATAGCGACCTGTTGAAAACGGGCAACATAATATTATTCATAATTTGCGTCCAAAATTGTGAGTAAATAAAGTAAAATATGGATACCACGTGTATTTATTTTTGTCCCGTGTGAGGTCGCACGGATACGGGCGACCGCTCGCTCGCTTCATTATTCTCCTCGCCATATTTCTTTCCCAAATCGGGATATCGATGTCAATAAAACACCAATTCACACTGAATTACGTAGCTAGTTATTTAACAATTAAAAATGGCATCGACAGTGTATGTATGCCAAGCTAACTGAGTGTGCTAATTAACTTGCCAATTAGTTGATTTTCCATTTTTATATTTATACGTTTAAATATTTTTTACAGATATATTTTTTATGGCTTAGTCCCGTAAAAAGGCTAGTGGCTTTTCTAGTAGTAAATGATTACTGCCATGTAAAAACATCGAAAGACTAAAATAACTGTACCTAGTTAGATATTTATTATGAGATTCGGATTAAAGTGCGTAACGAGCGTGATTAAAGGCTAATCTGGTATTAAAATTTGCAGGCTTTGGTATAGATAAATATAGGGATGTCATTTTATTAAAGCATAAACGATTATTAACTCAACAACCAACATAGAGGTCTTTAAGTGGTTTACCTGGAACTAATGGTCCATATACAGGGTTAGATTAGTCTATATGAATATAGCCAGTCTGAAAAAAAATTGTATTACAATTAAGCTGACAATGAAAAGACAATTCAATGCCGGGAACCGATAGATAACATATAAGTATAAATAACGTTAATAAATATATTCAACAGTAACATAGTACATAGTCGTGTGAAACTACAAGAGACTTTTTGGTCTCACAAACACCTAACCCTGAAACAAACACCTGTTTTTCACATAAAATAATTGCTTCCGTGCGGGAATCGAACCCGCAGCCTCTCGTTCTACAGCCGGCGTCTACCATCTGCACCATAGTAGCTGTCCAATCTTAGAACATTGAGAGAAAAAAATGTTTTGTTAGACTCCAGTTTAGAAGCAATATATGGACGTAAATGATTCTACTATGAATATGTAGTATTCAATGATAGGTGACATTTCCAGCCCCTTCTAACTTCATATTCATTAATCTAAACGAGCCTGTCTGGATCCATTAACCCAAGACCTTGGATATACAGCGTGTTATGTTTATTGAATATTAAATAGTGGCGGATATTGGAAAAATGTGAGCGCAACGGGTGCGAGGGAATGTGAGGGAGGTGGAGGGATAGGGAGGGACGAGTGAGGACGGAGGCGACGGCGTTGGCCAAGCAATATCGCTCTGATGACATTCTCAGCGTTTCCGTGCACTGACCTCTTTATTCTTACCGCAATATTTCGAATAACACACCCAACTGACTATCGAGTATTATTATTTTTTCTCCTATCTCTTGTATTGCAAGAATGTGTTCACAAGTACCGATCAATTCACGTTTTCATAGATAGACCAGCTCACTAATGCCTAACGTTGTGGAGTAAGCCATTAAAGCGAGCAAAAGGTGACCACAAACATTTTTAATATATCGAAATACTATCGTGAACATCGTTCTCGAATTTCAGCCCGTAACCGCGCGATAACCAAAAATCTCCCACACAATATTTTGAAGTCAAAATTCAAAAGCATCACTACTTTCACGAGACAAAATAGCAGTTATAACGTTGTGATCGTTCCAGCCGGATTTATGTAGAGTTATGACGGCTAAGTGATTTTAAAACAGCGCCGTCTAGCCGATAGGTAAAGGCCGGCTATACAATGCGTAGTTGTGTACGGCGCATTGTGTCTTGATCCATTGTGCCGCTAATGAGCAATCACCGCCGCTGACTTCACGCAACTCCACCATTTCAATGGAGCCACAGCACTTTGTAATGCCGGTTTTGTGCGAGCTCGCAGTTTTTCTGATACGTATTTTGTATTAGTTATTTGTTTTGCAGCCATACTTGCCTTCTCCATGGGGTTTTGTTGCGTATCGTTCATATTGCTATTTATGTGTTCTTTTTCGTTTTTGCCGTACATATTATTGCTGTACACCTAACAACCCTATAAGTAACATTTCTTGTATTATACCAGATACTAGTACAGACACCATGTTTCTGTAATCTGGTTTATATGAGGGATTGAGCACGTGACTCGACAAACTGTACTAGAGATTAATGGTATCTCAAAAGTTTGAATTCGACCACACTTCGGTTTTAACTGAAGTGGTTAAAAAGCTGTGGTTCGGTTAGCCGATACTTAGAAATAGATGAGATAATGGCGGTAATACGGCTGGGCAATTATTACATAATATAATACAATGATCATTAAATCCTTTAAAATTTCCTGTCATCCGAGTAAATACCGAAAACAACGATAATAAACAGTCGCTAGGTACTCAATAGCTGCGGATTAAAATGAATACCATAATATCGCGGAGTGAAATTTGGTAGTTTATCAATACCTTATCCTCAATCAACCAAAAGTGATTGTAGAGAAAACAGAACAATCCCGGCACTAAATAAATAAATTCATCGGAGCCTTCGCGAGCCGGTGTTAACTATTATGTTCACGTTTATGAAATACGATTACACCAATTCACAGAATGAGCGAAAAGTATAATTACAAATTACTTTCAATATAAATCCGATGTATATACATTTTTTGTACATTTAAGTGAAATGAATCCCGAAACAATTTATTATTTTACGCAAAAGCGAATTTATTTTGTTGAGCTTTTATTTTTTACTTAAATCAAATTGATTACTGCTTTTGTAATTCTGGATCTGGATCAGTCCATATACGTCCCACTGCAGGGCACGGGCCTACTCTACAATCGAGAGTACGATTGAGAGTGGTTAGGCCATATAGTCCACTGCTTTTGTAATAAAATTGAAAAATTAATAATGGTAAACTATCTGAAACGCTTCATGCAATTTAATTCATAATAGTGTCTTAGATTGACGAATTTAAATTAATGAAGAACGATTAAAAGAGGCTAGGCCGTGGTGATTGATTATCCATACATACATGACTCCGAAAAGTCAGAGGTGTGCCCTGGTATTTGAACCCGCAACCACAGTGAACATGCAGAGAGTCGCGTCTGGTACGTTACCATTACGCAACCGCGCACTAACTACACTTTAATTATTGAGTAATCAGCCAAAGCTTAACCGCGCTGCCGTTGCACTGGATCCGTGATGAGTACAATTTAGTCCAAGTTATTCAAGACATTGACATATTTTCTCATTGCCACCTTTTCCTTACGGTCACAATTTATTGAGTGCAGTTGAAATAAGTCTATTTCATTGCTAGTTTTTTTTTTATTTAGATTTCGATTCTCTTTCAATAATATTATGGAAGTGCGCGGGGGCTTGCTGGTAAACGGACTAGATGCGGCTGCCAATATGTTCACGGTGGTCGCGGGTTTCAATCCTAGGGCGCACCTCTGACTTTTCGGAATCATGTGTGTATTGATAGTCAATCACCACGCACTACTACGGTGAAGGAAAACATCTTGAGGAAACCTATATACCATAGCGATTTATAAGAATTTCTATGGTATGGAAGTCCGCCAACCCGAACTAGGCTAGCGTGGTGGATTATACGGCCTAAGCACTCTCAATCGTATTCTCAATAGTACAGGAGGCCCGTGCCCTGCAGTGGAAAGTATATGGGCTGATACAAAATCTGGGGGCACAGTGCAGTGCCCCCTCCAAGTCGAGCTAAAAAGCGGCACAGTCATACCATCCTTTTCTCGAAGCAATTCAGACCATTTTCAACCCTCCATAACTTCGTTGCGGTTACAGCAAGAAGCTTGAATTTCAGTTACTAAGCAGGCATGTGTAAACACGGTATATTTAAATTTTATTCAATTTGAACCAGTAGTGGATCTCACAACTTTTTACGGTAGAAAAACTGAGCTGCGAGACTTGGAATTTTTTACAGGATGTTTTTGATGGGATATTATTTACGAGTCTCTTTCTGTGTCAGCCTATACACGTCCTACTACAGCCACGGGCCTCCTCAGCAATCGAGAGTACTATAGATAGTCTCTTTGGTTATTTGAGTACGATTGAGAGATTGAACTCTCTCTCAATTCCTTGGTTTTTTTTTCTGTACGTTTCTTTTTCTTTATTTTTGTTTGCATGTGTGTATAATTTAGGTAAGTGTTGTGTATTTCTGTAATTGGTTTGTTCTAAAGAATAGTATTAATTTTGATATGTATCCTGTTGAGGACGTTAATTAAAATAAATAAACATGTTATTTCAGTATTCAAACTAATCCGTTTAATACACCCACGTATTCATAACCACACATTACACTAGCCTGGCGCCACACATGTCAAGTGATTTGTTAAATGTCACGCCGGCCGTGAACACCCACAACACCTGGGCTTGTTAGTGCGTAACCGACCGCTACGGAAACATTGAAATACTAGGGATTAAGCTACCCCTTATTCTAGTGCTTGTGTTTGTAATATTAACGTCTTATTCATTTCGTGAGCTAGCTGAATGATCATAGTAATTTTTATCACCGTTTAGTCGAAATCTACATCCGCGATAAAATTATTAAATAATAGTTTTTTTCAATGTGTAACATTCGCGTAAATCTAAAGTACCATTATATATTAAATTAAGTTAATTTGATATTTGAGCGATTTTCACAATCGTCTTTTTGCAACTCTAAATGTACTGGAGGACCTATCCTTAGTTTTTTAATCAAAGGGTATGAGCATTCCGGTTTTAAAACATGTACTAGATTTGCATAACATTGCCATGAGCTTTCATCCTGTCTCATTTAAGGATAGAAATCATCATCATTATCACCATCATCATCATCATCATATCAGCCACAGGAAGTCCACTGCTAAACACAGGCCTTCCCCAAGGATCTCTACAATGATAGAAATAAACTGAGTAAATTATGAGGTAATCTGATGGCACCGTTGCTCAACACCCTCCAGAATACATAATAGAAAACAAATATTACTCTCATGTTAAAAACATTTATTACAAAGAAGACTATATTTTATCATTGATACGAAATGTGACAGGACATACTTAATTAGTTCTTTTTAAATGCATCATATTTTCCATTTGCATTCAAATAAATCCTATTTGAATGCAAATGGAAATTCTATTCCTAAAAAAAGTAATCCTACAACCTTTTCCGAATTCCGCCCTATTTCTTATTCTATTTCCTACCATTCCTATCCAAAGTCCTTGAGCGCCTAATCTACGCCCAACTCGCTGATTTCCTCTATAAAAATCAACTTTTGAACCCATTCCAATCCGGTTTCCGTCCTGGTCACAGCACCACCACAACCCTTGTTCATATTACGGAGGACATCAGATCGGCCATGGAAGTAGGCAAGCTGACAGTATTAGCACTTCTTGACTTCAGCAATGCGTTTAATACGGTCGATTTTGATGTGCTACTGAGCGTACTAGGTTCGTTTAACATATCTCCAACAGCGCTTGTTTGGTTTTGTAGTTACCTGTTTGGACGCCGGCAGCGAATCTGTGTCGACGATAACGTATCGTCATGGCACACGATGTCTGCTGGGGTGCCACAGGGCGGCGTGTTATCTCCCCTACTCTTCGCAGTTTTTATCAACTCTATTACAACCAAACTTCGATCTTTCTACCACTTTATGCAGATGATCTCCAAATCTATTCTCAGGCTCCTCTTCACCGGTTAAATTACGCTGTCTCGGCAGTTAATAAGGATATTGAACTGATAAGTGACTGGAGTAAAGAATATGGACTTATGATAAATCCATCCAAAACGCAGGTCATTGTAGTCGGCAGCCCTAGGTTGATTTCTAAAGTTAACTGGTCGCTTATTTCACCTGTCATCTGTAATGGAGTAAGTATTCCCTACAGTGACAGCGTCAAAAATCTTGGCATCTACATTGATCAAAATTTCACCTGGGGTCCACAGATCCGAGAGTTGAGTAGGAAGCTATTCGCCTCGGCTGGGTCCTTGCGGAGATTACGCAATTTTCTACCAATTGCCACGAAAATATCGCTTGCTCAATCCCTTCTTCTCCCCATCCTTGATTATGCGGATGTCAGTTATCTTAATATCACCGAGGAGCAACTTAATAAACTTGAGCGTCTTCAAAACTTTTGTATCAGATTTATATTTGGATTACGCAAATATGATCATGTTTCCGATTTTTGTACAAAGCTCAAGTGGCTACCAATAAGGCTTCGCCGGAATACACACATTCTTTTTCTTCTCTATAATATACTTTTCAATCCCCTCACTCCCTCATATCTTAAAAATCGCTTTGAATTTCTTCATGATTCACATTCGAGGTCTCTTAGGTCATCGGAGAACTTAAGGCTGAAAATCCCCGCGCATTCCACTTCCTTCACAGACAAATCTTTCACCGTACAAGCTGCCAGGTTGTGGAATGCTTTGCCAGTAACGGTGAGACGAGCTAAAACTCTGCCCATCTTCAAAAATATGGTTAAAGAACACTACTTACAGGTTCTATGAGGATATTGGAGTTGTTCACATTTTACTTTGTTGTTATATATATATATATTTATATATTTATAGGTGTATATATTATATGTGTATTTTGTGTATTTGTATGTTTATTCAACATATATATGTGTGTATGTATATATGCATTTATGTATAATTATTTATAAAATTAACAATATTATAAATTGTAATACTCGTACACCGGAAGCCCCAACTTTCGTTCTTTTCGTTTATCCATCCCATGGTTGTCTGGCAGAGATTGCTTCAAGCAATAAGACCGCCACTTGTGCATATATTTTATTTCATTTAGTTTTGTCTTTTTATGTATATGGTGTACAATAAAGTGTTAAATAAATAAATAAATAAATAAATCCCCACCGTCCACCTCAAAGATTCATACATTTCGAAATATCCCCGACGCTGAATGGATGCAATCAGGGCAGCACTTCTGTAGGATCATGCCACTAGTTGGCTAACTGCTTTGCTTTGAAACTGTCCAACTAGAGTAGAAAAATGTCAAATGCTATGCTATATTCTGTTTTTTTCTATACTTGATAGCGTCATTTGATAGATTCAGCACGGTCTCTTCTTTAGTTTAAACAAGACTACTCTGTTTAATGGGATCAACTGTAAGATTATCACTACATGTTCACCATGCACTGATAATCTTACAGTTGCAATCTTACAATCACCACGCACTACTACGGTGAAGGAAAACATCGTGAGGAAACCTGCATACCATAGCGATATATAAAAAAAAATCTATGGTATGTAAGTCCGCCAACCCGCACTAGGCCAGCGTGGTGGACTATATGGCCTAACCACTCTCAATCGTACTGTCGATTGTAGAGGAGGCCCGTGCCCTGCAGTGGGACGTATATGGGCTGATACAGAACAGAATACAGATTAATTTCGTTCTTTGTTTCTGTTCTACCAGCCGGATCGTAAATAAATTTCTACGATGAACAATTGAAAAAGAAACTTCAAGGCTCCTTTTTTGAAACTGGTTAGCATTATAAAAGTAATTAGCCTTTTTAGGGCGTTCCAGGCCTTTTTGCCTTTTAATTGTTTCGCAATTATTTTTAACGGTCTTAACTACGCAGCTTTCGCTTTGAAATTCTCAAACAACTTAATTTTTATGGCTTAGAAATTTTAATGTAAAGGAATATAAAATTAAATATCATTGATCTTGAGGAGCTTCGATTCATCAGAGACAAAATTCTCCTTATTTTGTCTAAAATTACATTACACCTACCTTTCCTATAATAAACTCTACAATTCATCATGAAACAAGTTTTATAGAATTGTAGTAAATGAATTATTTAGTCTAAATTCATCGATATAAGATCAAAGAAAATTCTCTGATCATGGCACAAGCAATGACCAGGAATATTCAACTACATTTATTAATTTTTAACGCTTTTTCAATTAAAGCGATGTAGAAAGTATTGTAAGCCTCATTAAACCAGCAATGTGGCCTAAGACTTAATTATTAAAATTCGTAAAGTAGGATTAACAATGGCAGAGTTCAATAACTTAATCACTGTATCTATTAAAAGAAGAAAAGAAGTATCAAAATTCGTTGCGTAGTTTTCAATATCTAAGCATACAAAGGGAGAGGTAGACGGGAAGCTACTTTGTTTTATATTATGTAGTGATTTATATCTAACTGATAAACGGTGACAATAACGATGCAAGGTTTTTTTATTTATTTATGTTATGTGCTTAAAAACATGTAAATAATATATTTTGTCGGTAGATACCATACATAAACCAAGCTTTATATTGATGGTATTGTATACAGGTTCGCCTGTTCCATTACAGCTACTTCAATTGTTTATGACATTTAATACAGTTGTTATTACACCACTGAGGTCGTGTCCTCTGTATTTTGTTCCAAGTATATTGTCTCAAATGATCCAATACTTTCTTATTACGTTCTTATAGCATTTTATTTCGTTTTTATTGTTCAAGATCTCGTACAACGAAAGGACACTCGATTTCAACAATTGCCTGTTAATACCATTTTATTGTCAAGTGTTTACTTTGTTTTGACTACAAGTAATGGAAAAATACATTGAATTATAAATCTACATCAGTTATTTTTACTTAAATCTATTGAGCACATTGCCCTTGCTTCCGTAAGTGAAGAACTTCGTAAATTGGTTTATCATAATATTTTTGTCTCAATGTACCACAGTATGATTGACATATGAAAGCTTCCGTGGCGCAGTTGGTTAGACGCCGCCTGTGAAACGAGAGGCCATGGGTTCGATCCCCGCACCGACAGAAATATTTGTGCAGCCCACAAATACTCGTATTTCTTCCGGGTCTGGGTGTTTGTGAAACCAAAAAGTCTCTCGTAGTTCCTGATACCAACGACACAAGACTCGATCTTAGTGTGGGGTCAGGACTATGTATGTGACTGTTGGGTGTTATTTATTTTATTTTATATTGAGGTCCGCCCCGTGACCACGAAAGCTATGAAGTAAACTAAACGTCGGAAACTTAAAAAAATAAAAAACGTAAAAATAAAACCAAACCCGCGATAAAGTCCGTAAATAATACTCTTATTTGAATATTGAGGTCTAATTTATCCTATTGGGAGGCAATATTTAATAAAACGTACATATTATATGTGTTTATTTTTATTTGTTTCGGTTGAACATTGTTGAACCAGAATTGTATCGTATTTTCTGACGTCTATTAATTTTATAAAGGTTGTTTATTAACTCAGTGTCAAAATTTTAAGCCGTCCAGAGTAGACCTAAAGCCGCTTAACGACCTCTACCGTGGATCACAAAACTAAAAACTGCAAACCGAAAGTTTCCATCAGAATATTACGCGACACAAATCGACTGAAGTTAGATTCCCAATCAAATCAGATTTACGCTACATACAGTGGATAAGTAGAGATCCCTCCGTCGGAGACCGCAAGCCGTAGTGTTCGATTTCCGTTTAATTTCACGACAACCACGAGCTCTGTCTGTCTGTACTTGTTCTGTGCACCTGTGGGGGAGACGGGGGTATAGAGAGGGAGGGGGGGGGTACCTTCTACCTTCCCTGCTGACTAATAGTGTCATAATGGATGAATTGAAGCGGAAACAAGTGGCGACACGTTGGGTACGGCCGCATAATTATGTGTCAGACGTTACACACAACTGCTATCCCTTGGGATATGTGATTATCAAAATCAAATCAAATCATAATTTATTTCAGAATAAGAATTCCATAAAATGTTAGTAATACAATGAAATTAAACTATGTTAGTAATCAAATTAAATACTATTTTATTAACCCTATAACTCGTTCCACCCACATCTTTTGTAGAGGACAGTCACAGCGGTCCGCAATCATTTTTAGAATAACGCGTGCTAACTGAATCTATACTATTATACAATGTATAGATTCAGTTAGCACGCGGTGCGGAATGCAAATACTTGCACATGTTTACTTATCTAAATGATGTTTGTCTGTTATTCGTAATATACCTAGAATTATGTTATAATTATGTACTTATCAGTAATAGCAGGTCAGGGGGATTTAAGTTATTTTAATTCCTTAAAATTGAATATAATATATTTCAAAGATTAAGAATACAAAAACAACAATCGATGATCAGCCGTCATGCTACCTACACCTTAGGTCAAATTATGTAATCTAGGATCATCTTTTTTTTAACTCAATTCAGAATCAAAACAAACAATTCAACACAATCACCCAGTGATCATCATGGAAGCGAACTGTATCCATCAACTTCCTGCAACTTTAGCCAGGTCGTCGGCCCACCTTGTAGGCCGGCGTCTAAAATTTCGCTTGTTTGTACGTGGCCTCAACAGAGTACATTATTCTTACTGAGATAGAGACGTCACTCAATCGGTTGAAGAAGCAAAACAATCAAGAAATATGTCTTTATTTATATATATCTACGAAAAGACCGAGGAAGACTTGGAATGCTGTTAGAAGTAGTTCAGAGCCAATATTATCTGTGTAAAATATAATCTGCGTTAGGTGAAGGAACTTGTAACTCCAAACGATTTTTTCGCCCTCTGGTGTTAAGTTAGTCAAACCGGTGATTATAATTCGCCGTCGTTTGTTCTGAGTTAAACCACCATGATAGCATCCCCTCTAGAACCTTTCAGCCCTAACGGCCATCGATTCTAAACTCCCATATTATTATGTAACACCCGGTGTTAATGTGCTGAAATCGTGAACGTATGCAATAGTATACAGAGAAATCAATAGAAACAAATCACTGTATGCATTCAAGCTAATACAAAAGCGTTATTATATCTCTGTGTTTGTACTGTATCTAGTTATTTATACAAACAAGTATCTGTTGTGGGAAGCTGAGATCGAAGTGCATCCGTTGGCCGGATGCCTCACAGACACCAGACTTTATAATGATTGAAACACTGTTATATAACTACAAACGTCTCAGTTGTTGTAATCGTTTATTTCACTTTAAAACAACAAAAATTAATACTATACAGTAAGGAAACAAACACACTGGTCTGTTAGTATTCGTTTATTATGATAGGTAAAAATTATTTGACCCAAGAACTAAACTCCTTATGTTTATAAATGATATGTCCATTGTTATTATTTATTTAATGTTCTACCTTTAAAATTAAGTTTTATGAGTGATCATCTAATGATTTCACACCTGTATTATTTACCTACTTAAAACTATGATACATGTCACAGCTATTGTATAGACTATTATATTCTATAGACTAGTAAATTATATAAGATGCCAAACCTTGCCTCTAAATTAAATGTAACCATGCAATACGCCAACACAAAATCCATTCTTATTCGAAACTATGTCGAGCGGTAATATTCTCATGTAGTACATAACCACGTCTATACTCTATATATATAATACGTAAATATTTATTCCGCTGCTTAATTGGATTAGACTATTATACCGAAAATACGTTTTTATATATTCAAAACGCGTCTCAGTGGATTCGGAAACCGATACAACCTTAATTTCGGCATGAAATATACGAAATTCGTAAATAAAGCATAATTTATAAAGGGTCGAAGATAATCGCGCGTCTACGTTCGCAACATTATCGTGAAATATTGCTTCTTTATTTCAGTTGGAGGTAAATCGCCTCTTACGTAATGTGCTCCCGGAGATAACACAGATCCTCATCTCAGGACGTCTGCTTTCACTTCTATTGTCTTTCAAGCGTAGTTCAATTGACTCCTTTATATTTCCGAGGTATATCTTCTTCGTATTTTACGAAGGGTAATTTAAATATATTGCGGCGTTGTCAAATTGTTTATTGAATATTGGATTTGATACTGATTTAATTATTGCAATGTTGTAAATATGCAGTCTGTTTTTGGTTAATACACTACGCATGAGAACATCTTCTCATATTAGCAATTAGGCTGCTGCCTTGTTTATTTATATTTTATTTATTTATACTCTTTATACACCAGGAAAAATGCAAAAAAAAACCCTTCTTCTTCTTTCTTCCAGGCAACCTTTGTATGGAGATAAGAGAAATGAAACAGAAAGGACTTAGGTGCATAGAGACAGAAAAATACAAATACATCATAATAATAATTGCTAATGGCATAGTATACGCACAACTAATAATACTGTATTTGTATCTGTACCAGCCCATAAACGTCCCACTGCAGGGAACTGAACTCCTATACAATCGAGGGTACGATCGAGAGTGGTTATACCTGATACCATATTATAGTCCACCACGCTAGCCTACAACACTAATAATACACAAAAAAGGGAAATATTTTTAGAAATTTATCAGCTAAAAATTAAACTAAGCGAAGTGCAGTGTAATGTGTAAACGGGGTCATGTTTTGAAAATCAGCGGGTAGTGTATTGAGTCGCTGATGCCTGCCCTTGCTTCCAGCGCATGCATGCGCGACAGACCATGCTTCCTGTGTACTGTACTCTGTTCAGTAAGAGTGACAAGCCGACAGTTCGCCTTACAACCGTTTTAGTCAACGTATTGTATCATGTGATGGGTTATAGGCTAGTTGTTTGAGGGAGGTTTATTCTTTACTCCAGCACGACGACGAATGTGCAAACATCGTACGTAAAATTGTACGAATATACCTAAATACTTTAACAAATGTTCGAATCATCTATGGTATGTCTTAACCTTAGACTATGTTTGGAGTGAATGATAAGTTTCTTATAAGAATAGGTTTGGTTTTTAGAAATGGAAAGCTTTTATCCTATACGTAAACTTAAGACATCCGAACATTTGAACTTCATGTCAGAGTAAAAATTAAGCCGACAGATTGGACTAATCAAGCGATGGTTGAAGCCCAATGTACACACTTGTGAATTCGTCAAGTTGCATGTGCGTTTGTACAAAGTTATTTCTAGATTCTAAAGTGAGGCAATTTGTGAGGAAGGCTGCATGTCTGAAAAATGAACACAATAATTTCAAATGTTTTCGATAAATGCACACTAGGCCGGTACATTGGTCTAAGGCCAAATTTAAGGCCCTGCTCAATTTTAGAGGAAGTTCGTGCCCTACATTGGGACTTACGTACAATGTTTTATTTTTATATCAACTGAGATTAAGCTAAGATTTAATACTCTAATCTTAGTTTAATCCTAACTGTTTGCTCACTTATTATGTATTTCTTCTTTTTTTTAGCTCAACTGTTTTTTCCATGTTAAAAATAACTTCTATTATTCTAAATAAACAGATTTGATTTTCGTGAAACTTAGACCTTAAAAGGTGTTACGTTTATTTAAATATAAATTGTATTTTTTCTAGTGTAAATAAAATTTGACGATAATTTGGTGAACTAAAATAAATAAACATGTAATAGGACGGATGATATCTATGTGTAACGTTACAATAACGGGTGTATTAAATATGTGGCCCAAATTCCTAGAAACCCATTAGAAATATTACGTATTTGCTACAACTAAGCTTCGCAAATGAGAAATCCATTTCACCCAATTTCCACGGACCAAAGTGTGTAAGCCGGACTAACAATTAGTTTCAATGATTGTATAAATAGTTCCCTTGGGGTAAACATCACGGTAAGTGTACACGAACACTACTCGATTTACAAACAGCCATGGACAAACGTGGCAAAAAGAAAATGATTAAAACATATTAAGAGCATACATTTGTACTTTTCACTGTTTAAGATGATGTTAAAAGCAATGTACTGGTGCTGGATATATTATATGTGAGAAGCCTCCTGGGTAGATACCCCCGCTATTTCTTCCGTCAAAGAGCAGTGTAAATGCACGTTTGTGTTTCGGTTTGAAGGATATTGTAGTCAGAGTAACTACTGGACATATTGAGACTTAGCATCTTATATTTCAGGATGGCGAGTGCAGTGGAATTCCAAGCATTGCTTCGGAATTCAAGGTGTAGTTTGGTTTTGCTACTGTTCATGAGAAGTTGTGCTGCTTACCATCAGGCCAATGGCATACTCGTCTCGCCATTCATAGCAATATATATATATATATTGCGTAGAGGTTGTTGTTGCAGCCTGCAGGCAATTGTCGTGTGCTCAGTTGAAACATAAAACCAACGAAGTATCAGGGCAGCTTTACCTTAGGTTCAGTATTGACTTGAGCATTTCCTCCAGCATTTTTATATTTCAACGTTTGTTAAGGTTTTAAAGTCGTATTCGATGCTGCATTCCATGTATTGTAACTTTTACAATATTTATTTGAAAGAAAGAAAGAAAAGTAAACTTAATTTACCACATACTTTAAAATTAGAACGAAAAACCAGATAAAATAAGAAAAAGTTGAATGACGACTTTATGTTTCTACTTAATTTATATGCCTTGCCCCAAGAAAACCTCACTTCATATGGCCTGGGATCGTTCCATACTTTCTTTGTAAATTATACTAAAATACTGTACGAATACGCCGATAAAATTGATTTACAACAATATCTCAAATAGTTAATCGTATATATTACAAGAATTGCTAGTTTGTACTTACCCTTAGATATAATGCTACTAACATGATTTGTTAATGTTTGCGAACCGCGGACTTACGTGCACGTTGCAAAAGTGATATTTTAATATCTCGGTGCTAATTCGCAAGGATTAAACAAAGAGAAATTGTATTCGTGAGCGAAGCTTTTACAGGGTTCTTTATAGCAAAGGAAATTGAATTTTAATCCGATTAACTCTTGATTTTTACTTTTATCATATATTCGTGTTGAATGGTAGATAAAAATCGAAGATAGGATTAATACCTAATGCTTATGTTGATATATTGAAACAAATGAATATCGAAGAAAGTAAGTCACAAATTAGTCCGCTGGCTAACTCGCCTTTGTGAATGTAGGGGTTATTAGTAATCCTTATGTAGTCTTCTTTTGTATGCGTTTATCCCAAATTGCGTTGAAGTCAGGGCAACAGTATCTTATTTTTCGTTCATATTTTCTATAACCACATAAACATAACATGGTTCGTATTAATATACCGGGTATATCCAGACTGCGACTGACAACGAAGCCAAGTAGTAGTTTAAGTAACTACAACTACAGGTAATATTCTGTTTGAGTGATTAAAACCTACATAGTTTTTGCTAAAGTAATAATTTAAACCCTTGCATACCATTGCACCTTTAAAAATAAACATACTTAATTATATCAGGAAAAACTACTTATTTTACTACCCAAATAAGACGACAGAAATAAAAAATATGAAATTTTAGTTACAGAAATTATAGTTAGAGTCTGCAGTCACTAAAACTAAAACCTGGCTTTATTTTCGGTTGCAGTGTGGTTTTACCCTGTATGGGATGCAGATGAATTAATAATGCTATAATAATCATCTTTAACCATTATCCATCCAGCCATCTCTAGATACAGATACTCCTTTCGCCCACGCCTCTCTTTCTTGTGCCATTGCCGGCATACCTCGTATCATCTGACCATCAGACTTGCATTGTAATAGTGAAATGCAGTTAGTTTATTGATCATGTAGACAATTAAATTGTTCTTATGACAACACATAGTACTTATTCTATATTAGCAAAATAATTGATTATATTATTAAATAAATTATTATTGAGGTTTTGGTAGTCGTCTTATTTAATAACAGTAATGAGTATGTTTGTCGACAGCAGTTCGCGTGTCGCCGGAGCCTCGGAGGCCGCCCGACATCAAAGAGCCGCCGCACCACGTGGAGTTCAGCAATGACACCGGCGCCATGCTCAGCTGCTCCTCCAAAGGACAGTACCAGGTCGGTAGATTGTATTATATCTGGGTGTTTGTGAGATCGAAAAATTACTCGTAGTTTCTGATACCCACCATACAAGACTCGATCTTAGAGCACTCCATCTTGAATGTGGAGTGAGCAATATACATGATTGTTGAGTGTATTTATTTATTTTTCTATTTATTGAGATGTTATATACCTTCGAAAATGGACATTGCGAATACAAGCTGTGTGCTTATCAGGGATTTCAATGGAGTGAGAGGGATGACAGTGGGACTGTGTGGGAGTAATAGGTATAGAAATGGATATCGTGACATGAGATCTTACTTTTGTATTGCAAAGATTTTGGTCCTTATGTCACGTCGTGTATTATTTGTCTTAACGTTATTTAGTAACATGCAATAATGACACGCAATTCACAACACGAGCATACACGTATTTCTGACTCTCTATTTAGAACAAGTCTTATGACAAGACTTTCAGAGGCTATGAAAGACTTTTTTTATCTAATAACATCCATTCATCACCCGACTAGACTTGGATCAAATACTTATGGATCACACAAACATTCACTTCGATGCCAAAATCGAACCCGCAACATCTCGTTCCACAGCCGGCGTCTTGCCCAACTGCGCCACAAATATTTTAGTATACACATATATCAATACTACTTACGCCTTGCGGTTTGCCTTTATGAACCAATAGATGTGAAGTAGGGTCTGAATCTGATCGTTAGAAAAAAATGTTTTTATTATCAAATATTAGTCTTATATCGTGATAGTGTGGAACCGACAATTCAATGTTACTGCTGTTCAAGATTCAAACATGTATCTAACTCGATTGTATGTCTTTGATAATGAATACTATAAATAAATAAAATACACCCAACAGTCACATACATAATCCTGACCTCACACATGGATCGTAAGATCGATAAATGTTTCCATTCCGTCGAGACTATGTTTAAATTGAATTTTTTGCATACATATCT
This sequence comes from Hyles vespertilio, assembly GCA_009982885.2. Classification (NCBI taxonomy): domain Eukaryota; kingdom Metazoa; phylum Arthropoda; class Insecta; order Lepidoptera; family Sphingidae; genus Hyles; species Hyles vespertilio. The sequence continues at coordinate 8,712,933 of CM042822.1, read as the reverse complement.
TTGACATTCAGAACGTTATTAGAATATTAGAGCATTCATAGCTTGAGAACAGAGCTGGGATTTTTACACACAAGCTGAACACATTTCAAACTAATTTCCGCCACGAGCACGAACGAAGTCGCAGTGCACGCTCAATGTTGCTATAAACGCGGTCTAATGAGTTTACCCACTTCCGACACATTACATTTAGGTCCCAAATGAGACTGTTCCTGGCAATTGTATATACAAACTACGCCTGCTCCCCGACACAAGTTTACTGCCCGCGATGTGCTCTGGTACGGCTATATTTAAAAATTCCGGCCGTTTTCTTCAGGCCTGTTTAAATTTGCTGTAGAAAAATCAATATGCTACGTAAGGGATCTATAAAGTTGCGGGTAAAATGCAAATGTGTTATTTCAACCTTTTTGCATAAAATGTAGGTTATTATGATAAAATTTAGCTTAGCTATGAAAAATATATACTAGGCCAGCGTGGTGGACTCTATTAATAACCACTCTCAATTGTAGTCTAGATTGTAAAGGAAGCCAGTGCCCTGCAGGCTACTGCACTTGCTTGCACTTGCACTTGCTGTAACATGCAAAATGTTACAGCAAGTGCAACATGAAAAATATGACTTCATGCTTCATAACTTAATTAATATCATGATGGAAAATTAGACAGGGGTGGGTCATCTTTACAGTTTCTGCAATATAACAAATAGATAATTTCGTGTTAGTTTGTACTACGATAGGAATCATCATCATCATCATCATCATATCAGCAACAGGAAGTCCACTGCTGAACATAGGCCTCCCCCAATGATCTCCACAATGACCTGTTGGAAGCGGCCTGCATCCAGCGACTTCCTGCGACCTTAGTCAGATCGTCCGTCCACCTTGTAGGCGGGCGTCCAACACTTCGCTTGCCTGTACGTGGCCTCCACTCGAGAACCTTTCGGCCCCAACGGCCATCGGTTCTACGAGCTATGTGCCCGGCCCACTGCCACTTCAACTTGCCAATCCTATGGGCTATGTCGGTAACCTTGGTTCTCCTACGGATCTCCTCATTTCTGATTCGATCTCGTAGGGAAACACCGAGCATAGCCCGCTCCATGGCTCGTTGAGTGACTTTGAGCCTTTTAATGAGGCCCACAGTGAGAGGCCACGTCTCGGTGCCGTATGTCATCACTGGTAACACACAACCAATGAAGACTTTCGATTTTAGGCACTGAGGTATTTTGGACGAGAAGACGTCGCGAAGTTTCCCGAACGCTGCCCAACCGAGTTGGATTCGCCGATTGACCTCTCTCTCGAAGTTGGACCTGCCTAACCGGACCACTTGTCCTAAATAGACATATTCGTCTACAACTTCGAGAGTCGAGCCCCCAACTACAATGGGGGTGGGCACAACATGGATATTCGACATGATCTTCGTTTTATCCATGTTCATTTTAAGACCCACCTGTTAGGAGACTCGATTAAGGTCTTCGAGCATAGTGCTAAGGTCTTCCAGCGATTCTGCCAAGACTACAATATCGTCGGCAAATCGAAGGTGAGTAATATACTCGCCGTTGATGTTGATGCCGAATCCTTTCCACTGCAAGAGCTTGAAGGCATTTTCCAGCGCGGCAGTGATCAGTTTCGGAGATATGACATCTCCCTGTCTCACGCCTCACGATAGGAATGATCGGGGTAATTCACATACTGAAAACAGACGTGCAATAACATTTGGTGTTGTGTTTTGGTCTTTGAGCGAAATTGCTAGAGGCTTTCATCTGGTGGCTGGTATTCGTATGCGGCAGATAGAAAATGCCGTACACCCATAAAAACTAGTCATATTGACCTACACGAGTATAATATCGCATTTCTAACTTAGAAAACAGAAATATACCTGTTTTTATACCATAGGTCCGGCAAACGAGCAAAGAGGTCATCATCATCATCACTGGCGCCCATGCACATCTATGACCTTTAGACCACAGATGTGTTGCAGGCCCGTCAAAACGGGAGGGAGAAGAAAAAAGAGGAATGGGGTATTCGGGGGAAAGAGTTATTAGGGGGCATCTGGCTATCTCACTCATCGAACGAAACGCATCAGCCAAGCTATTACTCCACGTCGATCTCCTTTGAGACAGTGGTACAACCCTTAACGACTGTTAAGCGAAGTAGAGCCAGGCTGATGTCAGACATGACTATGTCTGGCTCTACCACTTTAAGTAACTACCATGTTTTCAGATTGGAAAAATATTGATCTCAAGTCGATTTACGAGTACACTCTATCTATGTATATAGCGCAGCATATACCATAAGCTGAGCTACAACCAATAAGTTATACCCGTATAACAATGAAAGTGATGGGAGACGCAAAAGGTTGAAATAATTGGGTCTCCGTTAAATTATACAAATTGTTCGAAAAAACACGATCATTGAATATTATCGTTTCATATTACTTTTATAACAGCTCTCCAAAGACGACAATAATATTTTATTCGTATTCGCTAGCTTACTACAATATCACATAACGAGCATGACTTCAAAGCTTTAAGATTTCTCGTGAACTTTTGCTAAACAAATACTGCCTTATTATAATCCTTCTCTTTTATTACGTCTCATTGTTCTACAAGATGTTAAGCGAAGCGTATCAAAGTCAAGGTTTCTTTGAGGAAAAATTGCTAAAATGTTACTCGGTTCATATTCCCATTCTCGGCTTATCAGCTTCCTATGTAAGAACGATGTACTAAGAATTTTAATATCTTAACATATTTATGGATCAGTCGAATCTGCGCACTACTGCCATCTGTGTATAGTTTTTCATAGTCTGTAGTCATTGAATATCATCTGCTAAATAATGATGTTGCTTTAAGATGCAACCTGTGCCTGTCTTTAGGTACCTTCATAGTAATATTTTTCACTAGAAATTTTGTCTATCAGACCGACCAACATTTTGAAAACTTGGAATAACCATATTTAAAGCTTTCAAATGCGAACCAAATAGCGAACTCCACACCCTTTGTCTGTGACAAGCCCCCTATACATGTTCTCAACCCTGATATGATAAATCGCTGGATTCATAATAAATATTTTCACTCTAACAAAAAAACTACAAGTGACATCATTTAAAAATATTTTACCCAAACTTCGTTCACTGATGTGTCCCTCAGCTGTTCCAAAAAAGTATTCTATTATCAAATATCAAAGCGATATCACACCAATAAACATTTCCGATATTCGTAACTTCCTTAAATCTGCGCCACCCTTCCCTCACATCACACTACATATCCTTTGTCAGATAGAAGAGTGTTCTCTCCAATTTGTTCCCCTACCGTAATTATTTTGTAAACGAATAAACAAATCCTTTTCTTTGTGCTTTCCTATCATGTCGCTATGGTGAAAGCCGTCACGTTGTTGACCTACTTATTTTGGAAGATCTATGTATATACACTTCTGTTATTATCTTCTAAATTCTTCGCTCCAAGTTCAAAATTCGTTTGAAAGGGACAAAACATTTGATAGCCAAAATAGGTTTATAATCTATACTAATATTATAAAGCTGAAGAGTTTGTTTGTTTGTTTGTTTGAACGCGCTAATCTCAGGAACCGCTGGTACGATTTAGAAAATTCTTTCAGTGTTGGATAGTACATTTATCGAGGAATGCTATAAGCTATATATCATTACGCTATGACCTATAGGAGGGAAGCAGTAGTGACATTTCTAGCAAATACGAGGAAATTTTATTCGTTGTCCGATTGGTTGATATTCTATATTGATCGTCGGAATAGAACATTTTGACCGCCATTTTGAAACGTGTATCTGCACCCGGGCGGAGCCGGGCCGGTCCGCTAGTATGTTTATAAATAAGATGATTAATGATGAAATTCTTTACTGTTAATTAGTACTAACGTAATCATATACATGTATACTTGTTATCGTGATATCTACGCTGTATCATTGAATAATTTAGAGATCCGATAATTGGCTTAATTATAGTTAATGCATTTGCATAATAATGGATATAATCGGCCAGTATGATAAGACAATTAAAATAATGGTTGGACTTAATACTGCCCGAATGGCAAAATGTTTTGGCATTTAAATCTGAAATATATCAATAAAATCTAAATAATTACCATACTGTCCTTTACAGTCTCAATCAGGGCGACATGTTTGTCGAATTTATGCAATAAAGTTGTCGGTTTCAATGTCCATACTACTTAGATTAATTTCCTAAATAAGTTTATCTAACTTTTATGGTTTATTATTTTTTTGTGTCAATATGGGTCGAGAACGCAAGTAAATCTTGTCAGAGATAAGTTTATGAGTCACCACATCGGTTTTTTCAATTAATTATACAACATATAAAGAAATAACAGTATATCTTGGAATTAAATGTCCTATCGGTCTCAAACACTTTTTATGGAAAATAGAAATTTAGTCGATATCAAATTGAAGTCCCTCGAGTTTCATAAATGAAAATTAACAATTCAGACTTTATTATTTTTCCACGAATTCGTCTTCAGCGTTGTTCAAGAATATTCTTTTGTAGTTTTTCTCAGTTTCCATTAAAAGCAGTACATTTACTATTGTATTTCCAGTAAGTAATTTTCTTTCGTGACACCTGTAATATTTAAAATTAATATCCCGACTTCGTGCACCTTATTACAACAAGTCAGGGTCATAATACAATGACTAAAAGCTAATAAAATTAAGTATGATTCGAGAGATAAAAGCGGCAGGAACAAGACTAGGCCTGTGTTCAAAGTGGACCCTTTACAACTGAGTAAAATGAAATAAAATGAAACTCGTTTATTGATCATTTAGGAAATTAAATATTCTTTGGTCAGGTATTCTTGTATCACGTGGACTGTGAACAGGGTTGTTCTGGTTTGAATTCCAGATCAGTAAAAATAGACAATGGAGTAATAATAAACCAGGCGGCACGGTGTTTAACCTGTCACCTACTTGATCAGGTCAACATAATTATCTGTTACCAGTTATATTCGGACAACATAGCTCTCTCCCCAGGGAAGTGTAGACACTTTCCCGACCCAGAATTTTGCAATTCCATTAAAACGTTGGCATAGACTCAACGAGTAACCTATATTTCGCATGTATTTCTATTCCGTGAATCGAAGAGGAGGGGAGTCTATTCACTAATTAATTTCGATTGAATGATGCCTTCATTAAAACGGCAAATCTAGAAAAAATCTGTGTATTCTAAATTAAACGATGCAATAAACCAATTGTAATTAAAGTGAAATAAATTATATATTCACTAAGATGAAACGAAGCTGTACATGAAAATATCCCAATGATGAAATGTCCTAAACCCGACAAAACAGAATCCTATAAAGATCCAGCTATCATAAACATATTTCGCGTTCTCCCACGTATCATTATCTGATTCTATTGAACATTTTTATGTAAATACTCGACAGATGTACCGAGTATTAAAGACGGAAACATTTTGTCCTCAAGTCCCGCCCTCGCGGCAATTCTGATTTAGTATTCACCAACCCACTCGCAACTCAAATATAAATAAAGTTTTCCATTCGACGGAGTTTGGCTGAAAGTTTACGGTCGCGGAGGCCCTACCGGGAAATGTAGATAAACGCACCAGAAGCTGCTATTTCATAAATATGGAAAAATGCCGGGTAACAGGTAACTCGTACCGCTCATTAACGCAGCCCGCTTGATTTTGATATTTTGTAACATTTTAAAATTTTCTGCGCGGCCTGTTTCGCCCCAGCAGCGTGCGGTTTTCGCCAATGTAAACATGTTTCCACGGTGGATATATTAAAATGTTTTCGGTTTTATTGCGAAAAAGTGCTTAATATTTTTTTGGCTGTAGACACTGTTTAATTAGTAAATATTTAGGCCAAAATAACGCAGTCTCGAGTATCCTTTTTGCACATCAAGTCTCACTATAATTAATGAGAAATAATTAATGTACCCAAATATCATGTTAAACTATTATAATACACAATTAATGTCAAGAGTGTCTATGTTCACTCTAAGAAATCTAAATTATATTTAATTAAAAATTCAATTTCAATTAACTTTTCGAAAGAACGTAAAACGACAAAAGGTTTTGCGAAATCATAATTGAAGAACAGAAGGTCCCTTATCGCAGCCTAGAAAGTAAATGTTTTTATAGCCATTGGGTATCGCTAGATGAAACGGTCTATGATGAAAAGAAAATATACTTTCCTATACTTTTTACGTGTACGGATCAACTTTACGACCAACGGTCTTTCTTTATACCCTAAAACGCGAGATAGTACAAGAGGACCGGATGGGTTTAGAAATGTGTAGTCATGTCCACTATTTCTTTTAGTACGCCGTGAATACATAAAATCTTAAGACTTTTATTCTTAAAAGTATCAGCCAATACGAGTAGCATAGCCTCCCTTACACGGGCTTCCTCTTGCATTTCTTCTTTTTATTTTGTTGCAATGAATGGCGAGACGAGCATGCCGTTCGCCTGATGATAAGCGATACGACCGTTCATGAACAGTAGCAAAACGAAAAAAACACCTTGATTTACAAAGCAATGCTTGGCATTCCACTGTGCTCGCCATCCTGAGACATAAGATGTATATATCTCAAATATTGGCGAGTAATGTGCACGTATGTGTGTACTTATTATAATATTTGGTTTTTATATCTTTATGTGTATGATTATTTTTAAGTTAATCCATGTAGGTGTGTTGTTTAATTTTTATATATTTTTATCCTTTTATCCATCAAGCTTAATATTTTCATAATTTCCTATTTTTTATCATTCAAGCTATATTCTAAAAGTACACTTTAGACAGCCCTATCTTCATTTTCTTCACTTATGTCCATCCCATGATAGTCGGTAAGAGATTGTCTTGAACGATACGACTTCCATTTGTAATCTTATGTTAAATATAAGTTTTAGATTAAGAATTATTTGGTGTACAAAAATAATAAAAAAAAGTCTCACTGTGTCCATTAGTTACTCTGGGTACAATGTCCTTCAATCCGAAACACAACAGTACATTTAAACTGCTGTTTGGCGGGAGAAATAGACATTGCGGTGGTACCCACCCAGGCGACTTCTCACATTTGAGAGACCTACCACCATTGATAGAGTTTAGGCTGTAGTCCACCACGCTGGTTTAGTGTGGGTCGGTAGTGTACAAACTATTAGTATCTTTAAAACGCTTCTCCCCATGTTTGTCCTCATCATTGAACCAAGCGATAATAATAATTATAAATATGACTTCTAAAAAGCTCAGGTATGTATCTTGGTATTGAATAATTATTTATGATTTATCAATTCGGTCCGTTGCCAACTAGGTTACAGCTGACCACAATGGTGTGGATAAATATGTAAACCTTATGAAGTTTGACATTTTTAGTATTGTGTGCATTTATTTATTTATTTTATTAAAATTATGTGCGATAAATTCAATATAAATAGTAATATTTATTTGAGTTTTATATATTCTCTTTATTTAAAACTGCCCTGTCTTTCTCCTGCTTTTGTATGCATCTAATGGTTGTCTGGTAAGAGATTGCCTTAGTGCGTAATAAGACTGTCAATTGTACTTTGTTATTTTATCATTTGTATATACTCGTACAGTTATGTATTTTGGGTACAATATAGAAAAAAAACAGTGCTAGGTACCCGAACAGTTAATATTTATTGAAAGATGACAAGGTTATGTGCGTGGTTTGTCTCTATGGTTGTCCCTTTCAATTCCTTATTCAGATTGCTATACTATCAAAACTACGACAAGTTCTATATGTTTTGTGTATCTGGATGCTCTGTAAACTAGTTTAAAGGTTCTGATGTGTTTGTGTTTAATGATTTTCTTCTTGCCATGTTCAACCGGTATTGTTTTGAAACCACTGCTACCGATATAATGCCTATGAAATAGGTCCGTGCCAGTGGATTTTAGAATTATAGTTATAAGGCCCACATATGGATATTCTCCCGCCAAACAGCAGTGTAATTGCACTGTTGTGTTCTGGTTTTAAAAAAAGTAGCCAAAATTACTACAGGTCATGTTGAGACTTATGTTTCAGGATGACAAGCGCAGTGGAATGGCAAGCATAGCTTTGTAATTCATGGTGTTGTTTGATTTTGCTTCTATCCGTGAGCGTTTTTATCGCTTGCCATCATCAAGCGAATGACATGCTTCTCTCGCCATTTGGCAATTAAAAAAGAAAACAAAGATGAATCGGAAATATCCATCCACCCATATACCCAAATCGATGCAGATTTATTCAAATCGGTACCAAAACCAGCAACGTTATGGGTGTCAAAAGTTGAACACTTTCAAATATCAGTTGGAAACAACTTTCCGACCTTGAGAACACGCCGTAAAGCTAGTTTATCGGGACCATCTTTAAACTCTTTATGACGAAATAAAAAAGTCGGTAATGCGAAGCGTTATTCTAAAAGTTTTCACATTCGGCCGAGTTAGGCGGTGTTTGGCTTCGGATCGGGCCCTTGGGCATGCTCAATACCTGCCCGACACGGGAAGTGCCAAAACAGCGCGATTAATTTCATAAGTTTACACAGGCAATGTTATTTGTGGTCTCAATTTATTTTGGCAAAACGTGAAAAGGTCATGCACATGGCGCCCACATTTCAACCAAAATGTGTTGGTAATTAATTTAGTATATGGACGCACTATTTTTAGCAGCGATGTAGGTATTAATTTAAATATCGGCTATATTACAAAATGGCTCTTTCATGCTAATTATATTTTTACTTTGATTGGTTCCAAAACGTTTCACTTTGATATCTTATAAAAAATCACGTTTCTTTTACGCAAATTGTATAAATAATTCATTCTCATTTATCTTGCTCTTTGCTCCCAGTTTTCTTGAAGCGGAAATTTGAAGAAAAATAATAGTAAAGGCAGTCGCAAAATCTGAATATTCCGCTTTATTAATGAAGAGAGTGTAGGCAGAGGCATTGCAGGGCATCAGTCGTAGCACAAACAATCACAAAATGCGGGTCGCAGATGGCGGGGGAAAAACTAATGAAGTGCTGCTGTGGCGCTTTTAAGAAATTGAACATTACCATTGGAACACGAATCAAACGCGGAAAATGTCATTTTAATTATGCGGCTCTCGGATACGCCATTACAACGCCCATTCATTAATATCTTCCATCAGCATCCAAGAGATTTCTGTAGCGGCTGTCCTCCAGGGCGAATGTTTCCAGACCAATCTAATTTTGGTAGCAATTACCTTGATTACTAGCGTGGTACCTTGCTGCCATTAAAACTTTCGTCTTTTCATGAATTCCACGAATGTCTCTTTCTGTTAATATTTTGTTCGGTCCGACCCGACGCGAAGCGTAGGCTATAATATCAAACTTTTTCCTACTACTAAAAATGATAGTACTGGTTCTCAAGTCAGTTGCTAATACGAGTGCTACGCGCAATTGATAACATGTGTAATTTATTGCTGTGTGCGTAGCCATACCTACGATATGGAGCATATACTAGTCGGCCAATGAACTGCGGAAGCTTGTACAACTCTGTATTTTTTGTTAATACATTATCCGGTATCTTAAAAGTATTCAGCCAAGCATTATTATCTGGCGATCAACCGCAATCGATATGAAGAAGGGTTTAAACCGAGCGTTGTAATTTTATGCTTTCGTGTCGTTAGACATCCCTTTTTAAACTTTTAATGAAACTAGTTTCGAACGATACTAACTTACTTTTACAATTTAAAACAAGCAATAAAGTCTTTTGATGCCTCTGGTTTTGTGTTTTTGGTATACAACATATAAATATGTCAAAACGCCTCATAATAAGAATAATGAAATACGACCGTTTTCCACCCCAGAGGGAAGAAAACGATTATTTCAGGTCTTGCCGAGGCTTGACCTTCGGAGATTACCTACCTTACCTGAGTGCACTTACATGTGTTTACTTACGACCTACTGTCTCAGTGGGTGAGTTAGGTGCGGGGGTGAGGTGCGGAGAGCGTCCCCCCGCGCGGGAGGGGCGACGGCAGGCGGGCGCGAGCCGCGCGAGTTCGCGCGCCTTCGTCAGTACCCAACTCCGAAAAGCCGGCAAGTGCTTGCTTCGGTCAAGCCTCGGCAAGACCTGAAATAATCGTTTTCTTCCCTCTGGGGTGGAAAACGGTCGTATTTCAGTTCTGTGCCTTCGGCTTGACCTTCGGAGATGTGTCTAACTTCTGCCGGCGCCCTTTATGTAAAGCGTACTGTGATATGAGTATGTTTGAGAAATTAAACTCATCTGTGATAGCAAATAATAAATTGTTTATTTGGAACTTAAAAACTAGTAACAGTCTCAGAAAGTATTAACATAGCCTATAGTTACAACTATATGAGATCAAAAGTAATTTTATCACAATTTTTATTAGTACTTATGGTACATATAATGTTTTTTCTAACGCAGTCTACAGATACTTATTTTATTGAGATTAATAGCAGTCTTTCCAATCTAACTTTTAACGAGAAACACTAAATTTAAGAATGGTTCAAATTGCCGAAAATGACTTATTAAGAACGTTATCATGTTCTGTTCTAGGATGTTGGACTAGTTTGCAATAATGTTTAAAGAAATTATCCGACCCTCTCCAGTTGCCTCTTTTCAGGATATAATCTAAGGGAACATTATTTTTATAGTCATATGAGGCCACAGCTGATCTTATCGAGCCTGGACTGCAGTTTATTCCAAGATCTTGAAAAGGAGCTTTCAGCCAGCCAGCTATTATCGCTCTAGAAGCAGCCTTTACTTTACCGCGTGTAGTAATAAACAAACTATGCAGGTTGTCTTGCGCCCTTCTTCTATTTTCTGATAGGTTTATAAGACGATTCACCCACTCAACCAGATTTAAACAAGGGTCTTCTGAACGAGATAACTGCCATCCTGATTGTCGGTTATTAACATTATCCGTTTTGGATCCGAATCTAGGCCAGAACGTTATTGTCGTTTCTGATCTATCGCAATGCTGGTTGTCGATGCTTAACAGAGTGAGATCATGAATGCGACGTCCTGAAGCCAATAATAGTAATAAGGCAGTATGCCGAGAGACTTGAAATAAGCTGTCTGTAGCCGGCGTATGAGATCTCAGCCATTGCAGCAAATCCTGGACATTCCATATCTGCGATTGGGATGGTAAGGATGCACACTGTCTAAGGCTTATGGCTTTTACTATTGTTGTAACTAAGGGATGAGTCGCCAACTGCTTTTCTTTCGTAGGGTCTGCAAGCGTTAGGATTACTGATTTGTGTACTAAAATTGTTGAAACCGCGAGTTTCCTCACACGCGATAAGAACCCCAGATATGTAGCGACATCCTGGGGCCGAGGACTATCCGGACTTTTCTCCTTTTGTTTACACCAAGAGATCCATTGTTTCCAGGCGGATTCGTAGGTGCGCCATGTGGAATCTCTCCATGCTGACTGGATGAGATCTACGTCATTAGGGTCTAAGTCTGCTAGGAGCTTAGTCCACCCCGTATCCTCCAGACCTCGAAAAAGAAATTTTCTGTTTTCGGTAACGGCCGACCGCTGGATAAGTCGATTAAAAATTTTCTGGTTTCTCGTATTTGGAACGGGGGTCCTAGCGCCCGTCGCTTCAGGTCTCCTCTCCAAAAAACTGTTTCCCAGCGCGGAACCATCAGAAAAAACGTCCCTGAGCTCTGATTGAGATGTCGAAGTACCCTGGGAATCAGAGGCGGAGGCGGAAACGCCCATGCTCGGCTGTAATGCCAAGTGCGACTGAATGCATTGATGAATGCTGCTTGTGCGTCCCACGATTCTATCGAGGCGTAGGTCGGAACTACTTTCGATCGACTGGTGGCGAAGAGATCGATCTGAGGAGTACCCCACTTTGCGAATATTTCTGTCGTAACTTTTTCCGAGATGTGCCAGTCTGGAAGTCTCTTTCCTCGTGATAGGCAATCGGCTATGGAGTTGTAACGTCCGGGTATGTAGAAAGATTGTATTGTTACTCCTAAGTTTTTTGCTAGTAACAAAATTCTTCTGGTTTCCTCTAGCAACGTTACTGATCGTGTTCCCCCCTGGTTCCTTAGATATGACACAACTGTTCTGTTGTCCGATTGGATCATAATTGACCCGTTTTGTACCACCTGTTGAAATTTCTTGAGAGCTATGTATACGGAAAACATTTCCTTTCTGTTTATGTGCCATACGGCCTGAACCTTCGTCCATTTTCCCGACGAGTGACGGTCGCCGATTTGAATGCCCCATCCGCTGTTGGACGCGTCTGTTGTGAGAAATATCGTGGGCTCCGGAACAAAGATCTTTCCTGGTGTTTTCACGTTCAAGGTCCACCAGCGACAGTCCTCGATCGCTCCTCGAGGTAGGGTAAGTAGTCGGTTGGGCTGGTTCTGCGGAAGGTGTAAACTGGCTCGTTGAATGTTTCTTGTATACAAACGACCCAGGGGCGTCACTTTGGATGCGAATCCCAGACGCCCTATAAGAGACGTTCCTGTTCGCCACGACCATTGGCCTTTTTGTAGTACCTTTTCTAACTCTACAAGCAACCGAACCACCTTCTGCTCCGGAAGCCTGCTTTCGTTCGTGTACGTATCCCAAATTATCCCTAAAAACTCTATCTGTCTTGTCGCCTGTAAAACCGATTTTCTTAAATTTACGCACCAGCCGAGGCCTTGAAGAAGATCCACTGCGAATTTCATCTGATCTCTCAGTATTTGGGGATCCTGATGAGCAACCAAGAAATCGTCCAAGTACACCAGAACCCTTAGACCTCTTGTTCTCAGAAAGGCAGCCATCCATTTGCTGACACGGGAAAATGCTAGAGGTGCGCTGGATAGACCAAAGGGAAGACATGTCATCTGATAAAGTTTGTTGGCGTGGCTGAAAGCAAGAAATCTTCGGTGACTCTCTGTTATCGGGACATGAAAGTATGCTTGGCTTATGTCTAGTTTTCCAAGGAAGTCGCCAGGTTGAAGAAAGTCTGGGATGTGGGCTTGGTTTATCAGGCGGAACTTTTGTGGGTTCAAGTAACGATTCAGGCGGCGGAGGTCGAAGATTTGCCTTAATTTCCCGTTTGTTTTTGGGATCAGAAACATTCGCGACAGGAATCCGGTCTTGTGCCAACATCTTTCGACTATGCCTTGGGCTATAAGTTGTTTGAGCTCTCTGGACATTATATCCGAAGGTTTGGTCGCGAATCTTGTTAAATTGTTTTGCAGGGGAATGCAGGGTGGCTTGGACACGAAGGGTATTGCATAGCCGGAAATTATTTTTAAAATAGCTTTTGTAGCCCCCAGTTCTCTCCATTGCGGTAGAAACTCCTGCAATTGTCCCCCTCGAAAGCTGTCAATAGGTACTGCGTGGTTTACGGGCCTTCTTGTTTCCGTCTTTTGCCCTGTGGTTAGGGCTAAAGGGCTTTTTAGCGGGTGGGTTCCGAGACGATAATTGATAGGTGGGTAAGGAGTTTTTTGGTCGATTTTGATTAGAGGGCCGGGGCCGCCAGCTCGATGTTCTATACTTTGTTCCAGCCGGCGGTGCTGGTTTTCGAAAGGAGCTCGAGGGTTTCCTTTCATTGACCCTTGGTGGCATGAATATTGCTGACGTACCGCCGTTGTCTCTCACGAACGAACTTAATTGTTTTTCGTCAAACAGATGTGACGGAGATGGAGGGATGTTATGAAGTGCGGTGTTGAGGATCTCATTTCTGGTCCTAAAAGCTTTGCGTCGAAAGCCGATTGTTTCAGATCGGTGTGCGCATACGAACTGGAGTAACTGGTCCGATATTACTTTTATTTTTGAATCCTCTGCGATCAGCTGTCTTAGTTCTGCGCTGACATTTGGGCACTTTTTTTATGATTGTGTTTAGTCCCTCCGCGAGTGCTCTACGTTGGAGCAGTAAACCGTGTGAGACCGTTCCTAGGATTGCCTCCTGTTTCGTAGCCCATTGAAATGGTTGGGAGGGTAGCGTGCTTAGCTCGGTGTTAATTTTGAGTGGACTGAAAACCGACGCTGCTTGAAGATGCTTTTCGACCTCCTTGTAACGGATCCGGTTCCAGCCATCAGTACCTAGCCTTTGACACTCGATACCCTCATTTTTTAGCTGCTCTGAGGGTTCGGGCACGAGAGGATCTGCCTCTTTTGTTTTTGGCAAAAATTCCAGGTCTGGTTCATCATCTTGCCATTCCGCACCAGAGTCCAAAGCAGGGGCCCGCCACGATGCCGGGTTAGAAAGAACCTCTTCTTCTTCAGAGTCTAAATAGAGGCTGTCATTCTCCTTGTCGGACTCTGACATATCTTGTTGGCGCTGCTCTATTTTTTCTAGAAGCAAGGAGAACATCCCTTCCATTTTTTTCCTCCAAGGCATCCAATCTTTTATTCTGGGGTGTCGAAGGTGAGGGGGAGTTGCTTCTGCGCCTGTGCGAAGCCGGTTCCATCTGAGAGGAAGACGAAGTGCTTCTCCTCTTTCTGTTTGTGACTTTCGTTTGGGGAAGCACTCCTGTTAGAATCTTGTTTGCTTCTTTCCTCGTGTGCAGCCAAGGCCTCAGTGGTTCGACTGCTAGTTTGAAGTGTTCGGTCCGTATTGCAGACCCCCGAACGCGGTTTGATACCGCCGGTGGACCTAGAATGAGGCCTCGGGTAAAAGCCCAGTCCAACATTTTGTGTCTTATTTCCCGGTACCCTTTTTCGGAGAGATGGTCCGCTTCTGGGAGAAAGGCGCGAGCCAGGCCCACCGTTGGAAAATTCAACCCGTGACTTTCAGGTTCACAACCAGCATCTTAAGGAATTGCACCCTAGAGTCTGTTTAATCAGTAATAACTTACCACCACATGATTTCTTTTAATGTGGTACATCAACAAACCAGTCATCTTCGACCACAGCAGGAAAGGACTTGCTCAACTCAGGAGATCTCCCGGAAAAACGATGTAAAAATAAATTTTGCCATCGCATTCCGTTCTGTAATTATGATCGCTGAAGCTCGAATAGTCTTTTTCCCACCCATCCTTTTACCTTGGTTTACCCTTCCATTTTGAGAGGCTTTTTTTTTATTGCATTGAATGCGAGATGAGCATGCCGTTCGCCTGATGGTAAGCGATATGACCACTCATGAACAGTAGCAAAACCAAACAAAATCTTGAATTACAAAGCAATGCTTGGTATTCCACTAAGCTCGCCATCCTGAGACATAAGATGTAAAGTCTCAATATGTGCAGTAGTTACTCTGGCGACAATGTCCTTCAATCCGAAACACAACAGTGCATTTAAACTGCTGTTTGACGGAAGCAATAGACATTGCGCTGGTACCAACTCAGGCGGCCTCCCACATATGAGAGACCTACCACGAGTAAGGCTGGCAGTGCACTTATGATTAAACTATTTGATTGTTATGAACGGCAATAATCACTTATGATCATTAGAGCCTATAAAAAAAAGATGAGTTATAAGGTCATCTGCCAAAAAAGCAGTACGGTTGGTGAAAAGACCACAAAAATATCCGGTAAAATAATACAAACATTCCTCAGAACCGAAACTTTGTGTTAAGTCCGTACCGTTATAATTGGATTCCGTTTTAAGCAGCATGTTTGTAGGATTTGCCCGTGTATTTCGAGTTAGTGTTTCCTTGAGAGCGTATCATACTCGAATTGACGCTCACTCACTACGTTTGTTTTCCCTCTATTTAGAATTTGGCTTGCCATCATGCAAACATATATAATTAATCGGATTTGATATCTTGATATTTTAAAAGGAGTACTCAAATACCAAGCTAGTGATGATATTCATGAAAATCCAATGTATTTATTTTAAAAAACGCGTACTAGTTACCTTATTCGTATTTGTTTTCGTAGGTATAAGCCAAGAAGTACTGCTGAGTCCATCTTTAAATGCATTCATGACAAAAAAGTTTTAATATCACGACTTTGCTAATAATCAGTAAGATATTTTTATATATTATATAAATATTACTACATATTCCGAAATGCCGAGCGTACAATGAAACTTCATAATTTCAATTGGGTTTCACAATTTTATCCTTCAAA
This sequence comes from Hyles vespertilio, assembly GCA_009982885.2. Taxonomy (NCBI): domain Eukaryota; kingdom Metazoa; phylum Arthropoda; class Insecta; order Lepidoptera; family Sphingidae; genus Hyles; species Hyles vespertilio. The sequence goes on along the minus strand of CM042822.1, from coordinate 8,696,935 downwards.
AAATAACATGAAATCTGTATTTTTGTTACAACGAGCGTACTGAATGACAATGTAAAATTCATGCATTTTTTTCGTTTCATCCACGTGACTTTGAGTCCAAAATATGGCAGACAGGAAAGCTGACACTGTATCCGACACGATTTGTTGAGTTAAGCACACATTGTAAATTATTTATTGCATGACGTGTGCATATTCCATATTTTTCTGTTGTCCGAGCTTATGATTTACTATAACAGTATACGCTTTAGGTATTTACAGCGTATAGTTAATTCCATGTAGGGTAATAAGTGTTCAATTCTTTTCAGACTTTACCAATTAGAACTACATGAATTTAGGGTTTATTTCACGTTAATTTTCATTTGCATTCCGATACCTAAATGTATAGGTCATTTGCCACTACTACCAACATTGACAGATCAGATCGAATTTCAAACTTTAATATGAATTTAATTATTTGGACCCAAGGGAATCTTCAGTTAAAGTAGTGTTAGAATACAATTGATTTGATAAAAGAAAATCTATATAAATCGAGTACTTTTGAGGCAATATGAGTAGAATGAAATAGGTTCTTATTGATCAGGAACATCTTAAAACGTTTGAGTGTCTACCCAGCGGTGTCCTATTTGCGTAGGGTTCGGACGTCCAATACTCGAGAGCAAATACTGGTCCTATTTCAATATAAGAGGCATTTCTTTACGAAAATCTTTCACGTGGACGTTTGATAAAAATAGGTCCAGGTAATAGTTCCGTTTATTTGTATTGTCATTAACAGATTCGGAATAGTACGTGGAATTAACAATATATTATTTATCCATAATACACGTATATAGTTCGATGTTTGCTTTCTCCGTTAGTTTTTCTCGGAAAATAGTTTGTTTAATTCAATATTTTTTTATCTAATGTATAGTACAAATATGAGCGTACGTGCGGAGAAAGATCTTTATTTTTATTTGTATTAGATTTCACTAGCCTGTTTTTGCAAGTTCAAACAGCATTACAAAATTATTTATGTGATTTCTGACTTCCAGGTCTAAATATAATACCGTTAATGTCCCAAAAATATCGTTATTTTGCGGCTTTTGCCATATTTCTCAGTGAATTGCACTGGTTTTCCCATTAAGCCACAGCAGCTGTTCCATGTCATTACGAACATACTTTACCCCGAAGATTACATAATCCCGAAAGCCTGCTGAATATTTGTTTCATTATCCCGCTTGGTGAGTAAGAAAGGGAAACAAAGGGTGCAGCTCTCTTTCAAACTGTGCCGCGTGCCGGCGAGCCCGCTAATACTAAGGGTTTCTTGAACTTTTGACAGAAGGCCGGCCCTCAAACAAAGCCTAACTTCCATCAAAGATGGAAGCACAAAGAAAAATAAAATCTTGTAAGTTTCAAAGGGATCATCCCTTTATGTTCTCTTTTTGTTACGTTGAAATGGAATACCCGCAATGAATTATTGTGTTCGCGGTGTTAAAGAAACAACGCTAAATGGATTGGGATTCATTCCACATCGGCGGGTGATGAATGATTATTAAAATTATTTTTGGCTTAGTAATATTAAATGTAGCTAACGCCTACGTCGCCAAGGAATACGTAAAAAATACTTCGCGGGGGATGACATAATACAAACATACATATTTATAGAAATCTGTATCAGCCCATATACGTCCCACTGCAGGGCACGGGCCTCCTCCACAATCGACAGTGCGATTGAGAGTGGTTAGGCCATATAGTATCTTTGATAAAATTTTATTCCGAGATAATTCGCTAAGAACAGTTAATCAAAAGTTATATTACTTGATTTTTATTCTAGTTGTTATTTTCGCTTTCGTCTACATGTCTTATATTTATAAAGCAAATATTCATCTATTACAAAACAAAACATTATAGATATATAGTTTTTTACATTAAACCGCTATTGAGACACTGTGTTTATTTCATAAGGTCTTGTCTCTGAATAATGCCGCCTCGGTAGGTACCGTCGCAATGTCTATTTCTCCCGCCAACCAGCAGTGTAAATGCACCGTTGTGTTTCGGATTTAAGGACATTCTAGCCAGAGTAACTACAGGACATGTTGAGACTTTACATCTTATGTATCCGGATGCCGACTGCAGTGGAATGCCAAGCACTGCTTTGTAATTCAGGGTGTTGTTTGGTTTTTCTTCTGTTCATGAGCGGTCGTATCTATTACCATCTGACGAACGGCATGTTAGTCTACCCATTCATTGCAATAAAAAAATATGTGACTTTAGCCCAATGTTCAAGTGCAGTAAATACATATACACGTCTACATAAATTGTTTTCCCAAAAAGTCCTAGTTAAAACAAGTGAAGAGAAGAATCTTCACTAGCCCTAAGTCAGTTTGTTATTTCGTTTGTTGGCTGTGTTGTTGAACAACGCGATTCTTTAAAAGTCCTTTTAATTTGAAATAAGACAAAGTAGCGGAGTGCAGTCGAGGCTAGCTAGTGCCGTCGTAAGGATGTTATATACCGCCAAGAGGTTTTGGGTGGGCTTATTGTTGCCCGTATTACATAAGGCTGTTTTTTTAAAAGAAGCAGAAACATACTTAAGATTTTTAAAGGTGAATAATTAGTTTAAATATTATAGTTTCATGAAAATAGGACTACCGTGGACTTGGTAGAGATATTGCAATGCAAACAGAGTATAAACTATTCAAGACATGAAGCCTCTGAAACTGGATTCACAGGCTGAACCCAAAAATACGACACGTGAGGACTTTGAACGTACAACGGTCGCTTTACTCGCGGGAATTAATATACTACCATGTTAAATAATTTACATACTTTTATAAAGTAGCTTTTTTGAAAGCAATAAAATATGATTTTGATGCTCTGGCTCGAATACCGGGTCGGGAAAAATGATATTGGATTTTTTATTCATTATCAGTCCGAAGTTAGGAATTTGTGTCGGAGACGGCGATAGGCTCGTCACCTATCACATTATGGGATGAAACATACAAGGCGAAACGTGGGTGCCCTAGTAGTAACTCTCCCAACCCTTTCTGGGAAAAGGGCGTTTGTGTATTTATGTATGAAATAAAATATCAGCTGACGTTAGTGGTCAGCGTCCCGCGGCACACGTGCTGACATATTCGGTTTACATTGCAGGTTCACGAAATAACAAATTACGTGATGAATACACGAAATAACGTGATGAAAGTAGATAAACGCGTGGGTCTGTTCGTTGCAAGTTTGAATGTCAGAGTACTCCTTGGTCTTTTCAGAAACATGTATATGGTTAGTCTATTCATTTCAGCCGTAAAGTTAAATTTCGCTAATGAATATAATTTTTATAAGGATTTCTATGGTACGTTTACTCCGCCATCGTTTATTAGGGTGGCATAGTGGACTCACATACATACCTCGAGTGCACGATTGTATCGGTATCCATTACGGTCCTCACGAGTATACGATTATCGACTAATACAAATAAGACTAATGTGATAAATATTCTTACAGGTAGCAGATCTCTCACATGTGAGAGGCCGTCTAAGTAGGTACCACCGCATTTTGTATTATTTAAATATATGTTTAAATAAATCGGCCAACCCACACTAGGCCAGCGTGGTGGACTATATAGCCTAACCACTCTCAATCGTACTCTCGATTGTAGAGTAGGCCCGTGCCCTGCAGTGGGACGTATATGGGCTGATCCAGTAATAAATGTAAGTTTACATACTTAATCCAAAATACTTACATTCTAATAACTAAAGCTAAAGGAAATAACAAAATTTAAATCAAATTACATATTTCTTATAAAACTAGTAACATCAATTTTCAAACACATCTAATTACTATAAACTATTTAAAAATAAGTTAATCTTAATATATATTTGACTGGGCTTATCATAAAACAAATCTGGGTCTGAGTGGTGAGTGAGCATGGAATTAAGCAACGCGGTCGCTCGCGCGGTGGGCGCAGCGGCAGCGGCGTGTCGCGTGCGCACTCCTCGCAGACATGCTAACAGCTTGCGGCGCCGACGCGCAATGTCTATTTCTCCCGCCAAACAGCAGAGTAAATGCACTATTATTTTTCAGTTAGAAGGACATTGTAGCCAAAGTAAGTACTGAACATATTGAAGCTTAATATCGAATGTGTCTCAGCATAGGAATACCAAGCATTGTTTTGTAATTCATGATGTTGTTTAGTTTTGCTACTGTTCATTGAAATCGTCTTACTATTTATTTTTCCTTCATTTAAATGCAGGATATAATTACCGATACTGTTTTGGGCTCCTTGTGTTTACAACCTGTTTACTGACCTAGATATTAAGGATGAGCTGCGTAGCTCATTTCAAATGGCCGGTGTTATCCAATTGACTCGGCTTAGTGTTGGACGTGGTCGTTAGACAGTCGACCTCATGACGCGCTGAATCTAGACTAGTTGGTTTGAAGAGAACATTAAGCCGCTGAGCCCGTTTAATAACCGATTCAGTACTTTTGAAACTTAGTCAATTATCCCTGTGTCCATCGATTTGTAGTCTGCTAATCTGTTTGTTGAGCTAAATACTAGTATTATTGATGGACAGTTTAAAAGCCAATTTTAGTTGTGCAATACATTGTGCCTTTCGAACAACTTTTGAATACACTTTGAGCGAAGAAGACAAATCATTTGATAGCTCAAATAGGCTTAAAAACTGTCTATGAATAGTGTCTTTTCTGTATATTTTATATCTGATTTATTTGGAAATCATATTTAGAGCAACACCGTTCATCTATCTTTTCATGTGAAATCACTTACGCCATGTCAGATACAAATATCTGTTTCAAGCAACTCGAATTCTTTTTTAAACGATTGTCCCATATAAAGTAAATTCTTCCCATATAAAATATACTCCCAAACTCACGGCTCACTGTCAGTTATAAAGTTACGAGAATGTTGACGCTTGTGGTTTTTAATAATGAAGTTGATTTTTGGTATTAAATCGTTAACTATTCCCGGCCGTTCAAAAAGGTAGAAAGTTCCTGTATTTCAATTATTTTAATTTTATTTATTTTTTATTTATGTATATTAGGAAAACATACAGAACTATTACAATTTATCATAGGTATATAAATATGAAACATAATCCAACAAAGTTTCCACCGAAAGCTAATACATATTATTAGAAACAAGTGAACGGGAATATTACACTAGACAATGAATACAAAACAAAAACAGTAACCGTAGTATTTAACTTACACTTTACTTTAAATTATGGAAAATTAAACTATATAAAAATAAAAACAATTTCTTTGAGCTATTAATTAACTAACATTGCAATCCTTAGCGATAACTGCTTTCTTAAAACGAGAAAGTGATTCATAGAAAATATCAATGTCGGAGAAAAAAGTGTTATAATTGTGTAACGATCTATAAATGAATCTATTAGATGAGTAATTAGTACGAGCTGTAGTCTGTTGGAACGTCTGTTTATTTCTGTCTGTCTGTTTATAACTGTTAATTTCGCACCTGTCTTCTATTATGTGATCAGCTTACTTTTTGGCAAGTTTGTTTGTCATTTTCGCGACGTATATACACACAATACATGATCCTACAGTGTTATTGTTTGAGTAAAGTAATTTTTCCTTTATAAACTTCTTTATTTTTCTGAACCTACCACTCAGTGGACAAGAAAAAAATCGCTTACAACTGTATATTCCAATCATTTTTCTAACTGTAAAATAAACTCAGTCTAATCTGAAATAAACACAAATCATTGTTTCCAATTCCAGTAGACACAATGCCCGTAACTACAGCGTAACCCAGAGTATTTGCTCCGTCCGTACACATGGCGATCCGGGCCACCAGTGAGCATTACCTTTGGATCTGAACTAGTCAGTGCATTGTGCGCCTTCCTTCAATAAGTGGCTCCGACACGAGATTAGATTTATTGCTCCTCCGATGTCTTCCAAGCACAATAGAGCTCTTGTGAACGAGTACGGAGCTTCGCTAAAACAAAAGTACGAATGAAACAATGCCCAGATGCACTTTAGATCGTATGGTGTACGGAAAATATTCAGTCTTGCTTTTTTCGCTATTTTTTATCCGTAATATAAGTGCGATGTATTGTATGTGTTTTCAATAATAGAGACAGTGAAATCTGTGGCTTAAGGAAATGCTTTTAAAACTTTGCTCGGAACTTCGCCAACAAATTCACTTAGTCATTGTTTCTTCTGATCTATATCCAAACATTCAAATGCTTTGTTAGCTGTTTATTACTTTTAAAATTATATTGTTGGCTAGTACTATTTGTTATTGTGTGTTATCACCTGTGCAGCGAAATACGATACATTTATCATACAGAAAGATATTGACAGCCCAAAATTTATGTTTGTATTAATAATTTACCCTGCGATGTGAATCCTTGACATGATAAGCTACGAATCAATTCCAGGGCCTGGCGTTCATTGATTCATTTTAAAAAGATAGATATTATATTATTCCAATGAGTATTTTAATGTTATGTAAGCTAGCCCAATTATTAAGATTTTATTCAGATGTAACTATAACTAATGAAGTAGATCTGTCATTCTTGATATAAATTTACACTGGAGTAAAACGAGACCTACTTTTAAAGATGGCGTTTTGGGTAATTATTTTTCGACATCCATCTCTGTTCTATTGTATAAAAAGCACATATTATACGCAGAACATTTTTTAATTTCCTGCACATTCATCAATCTTTCTTCAATATTTTTCTATATTTCCGCTGTGCCGGCGCGACTGAATGAATGTAGGAAATTGATAATTTTTCGCACACAGTCTGTTGAGAAAGCAACAAATAATTATTTCACATTTCGTATACGATTGTAACATTCTTCTAGTAAATTATATATTTGTTTATTTTCGTGTTGGGTGTATTTAACTTGACAAGTCAACAAAACTGTATAAACATTTTATAAGAAGATTACTGCCAGAGTAGCGTTTTTAACAACATTTGGGTCTAGCAAAACAAGTTTAATATAAAAAATATTGAGCCCTAGGATTTTATGTGTCAGTTAGCAAACGTTGAGCCTTTTAAAATATTCATCGAGGTGCCCCGGGGTGGCAGGGGGTGCGCGAGCCGTGGGGACAAACAAAACATCATTAGGGGCGAAAACGTAAAAATAAGCTCCGCCCGAGATATTATTTAATTAATTAAGAGGAATTTGTCTTTTACTTAATGAAACGCGCTTTGAATGAGACGCTTTGGTTTTAATTAAATGAGAGTTAGGTTTTTCTTTACTAATGGAATTGGGCTGGAATATTTACATAATGAATATGTTTTCAAAGCGAATGTTAATGGTGCAATTTTTATTTACTATTATACAGTTATGGAGAAGTTTTCCTCTTAACAAGTCTGAAGTTTTACACATCTACTAACAGCTCCAAAAACAACAAAACCATTTTTATTATAATACATAATTGTATCCAATACCTATGATATAAACATGAATCATGAATCCCTGACCGTAGTAAATTAATCGTGAATAAATTTGAGTAAGCGCTACATGTGTGTACACTGGCGCGATAGTCAGACGTAATGGTGCAGAAAAATGCAAATTTGCGGAGCACGCACCGCAAACTACCGCGCGGCCAGATTCAGGCGTTCACCGTGTTTAGATAAGCGAAAACATTTTGTTCAACTGAATTAAATTGATGAGCCATAAACGTTTGGTAAATGTTATATCCGATTGTGTTAGATGCGATATTAGCCGTGGCTTTTGTATTGGTATGTATTTATGAAAGGATTTTGGCTACATTGTATTGTATTTTAAAGTTATTTCAGGATTAAATTGTAGCTTAATCAATTGTTCAAATCGATAAAGATCAAATGTTATGTATGTAAATGTATATTTTTTTTTATAATTCATTAATTTCATATTAGTAAACTAATAATATCGATTACGTATAATCAATTTGTAACCGATTGATGTCAATACTTGAAAAACAAATAAGAAAAACATATATGGGGGGTGTACGTAATAGAACACATGTAGTAGCAATGATAGTTAGAATTTTTGTCAGTGCCTTTGTCCACGCGTATCTCAGAAATGACTGGGCCAATTTCCCTCCAATTTGGTATGGACGTAACTGACACGGTGGATTAAACATAAGTACTATGCGATTCAACTAAGAATAGGACTGACTCTGCGCCATATTGGTTCGTAGTACCTGTCAAATCGCACAATTTAGGTAGGGTGAGCAAAACAAGATTACTTAAAATAATATTTTTGTTGAATAAAAATAATATTTTTAATATTTAATAATTCGTAAAAAATTTATGAATGAATAATATCGTGTTATATAGTTACTTTCTGGCGAATAATTGCATATGAAATAAATAAAAAATTAAAAAATTATACTTTTTTTATGCTATTTATGACTAAACATTCTTGTTTATGTGTCCATATAACATTTTGTAATTGTTTCAATTTATGTTCAAGAATTTGACTATGTGAAAAAAAATATAATTGATGCGTAAATATTTTTTTGTTGCTAACCATACTTTTCATGTGATATTTGACAACTAAAGGTCATTGACGTTCCTATTCTTATTTGAAACGCATAGTAGGTGCATTTTATTTCGAAAAATGAGCAAGAAATTTATATATTCGCAAGGGATGTAAATTATGATGGTACAGAATTACATGCCTTAAGTAAGAATGCAGTAGTGAAGACAGTATCGAGTTAAAATACAAATAAAACAGTACGGGAAATAAAATGACGGTGATGTGGACTAGACTCAAAAAGTATCTGCACCCGGGCAAAGCCGGGCCCATCTCTTAATATACAATATTTTATATCGTGTCTCTATAAATAATTCATCGTATTAAATTTAAAAAGTTTATTAATATTCTCATCACATACGTTCCTAATGGTGCTTTTATTTTCCGTCCTCTTAAAAGCGTCTAAGCTAAATTGTTTGCTCAAATAAATGTAGTGTCTACTGTCGAGGTATTGAGACAGGATTCATTACTATTCGTTATCGAGCACTCCAATTACCGTTTCACGAATGAAAAAGAGTACACAAAATGTTGAGGGTACTTGTGTATTTTATCAGATGGGGCAATATTTACAAAACAAGCCAAGGAAAAAAAGTCGGGCACTAGAAAGACACGCGGGGGAGTGAAATTCGGGGCTTATAGCGTTCCCGAATATTCCCTGCAGTATTATAAATATTGCGTAGTGGCGTATTAACTGTCACGCAAACCGCTACAGTTACAGAACTTTTCCTTTTTTCTCGCGTAAAATGCTATAGCCTGACTTAAATTCTATGGGACGGGATGTGTATGCGTTGGATTGCTCGTTCTTGCGAGTAATAAGGAGACTAATTGGAAGTTATTCTTTTATATTTTTGTTTGCAAGTATACATTTATATTTAGTTAATATCTTTCTATATTAAAATCTATATGTGTTAGTTAATGTAGCCAAGCGTCGTGGTACTTTAAGGTTCTTCAAATCATATACCTACCGGATCGTTAAGCCGGCCCAGGTGTTCCTGGCTTCATTAAATCTCAGGTCCTTTCACCATACCGTGAATTTACAGTGTCGAATTCCAAAAGATAATTTAAAAAATAATTAGTTCCCATTTAATACCTTACTTGAATGGCATTGAACTTACCGATAAGTAGGTACCATGTATACACAATACCAAGTTAGGATAAAAACCAATATTTAAAGTATTTTGATATATTTCCGTATATAAGTAGAATCAGAAATATGTTTGAAGTCAAATATTTGTGCTTCACAAATATAATAAAAATAATTTAGTTCCAAATAAAAAACATGTTGGCGTTATCTATTTCTAGAAAATCTAACACACCCGAAATGATTTTAAAATTGGCTCTCTTATATAAAAATATCCTTTTATTTACTAAATATATTTCGTTGAAAATAAAATAAAACCTTTTTACTCTTAACTTAGCGATTACATTTAGCTCAGTTGCTTGCAAGCATGCTCCAATTGTACGCGCCCCGTGGCCTTATTGAGTAACTCACTAATGCCTTAAATGTTATAGTTCGTAAGTTATTGGATAACCACTTATGAAAACTAATCTAACTCCACTTGTGTTAACGTTTGAAGGAAATTTCAGTACAATTACTTACTACATCAATCGAGGATGTACGGTGTAGCTGTTCGGTATTAATTCACACACGTGTTTAGAAACATTTAGACATGAGAATTTATTTGTATTATGTGTCAAATTCCAAGGTTCTGATTCTATTTACGTGATAAAATACGATATTAGGAAAGATTGTACATAGATTTTTTTATACATATTCCAAATTCCTTTGTGTAGTCCTTTACTTCGAGAAAATAAAATACGAGGTTTTCCTATCCCAAAACGGACTTATAACTAGCCAAATGGACGAACTTCACCAAACCGTTTTATGAAATGTATTAACCCAACTTTACTCATATTTAGGATACATGCAAAAAGAGGAATGAGATACCAAAAGAGCAACTTTGAAAAATACAATAAGTATCAACAAAACTGTTTTACCACGGCATCCCTTTTCTTACATAATTGTAAAAAATACCGCTGTAATCTTACCACAAACAGCAAAATAGTTCCAAAAATATCGGCGCAAGAAAATAGCGCCAATTACTGAACAACCATCGAAATATCCCATACCACTTTGGGAATGGGCAAAACATGTTCCCTGTCATGACCAAATAAGGGCGATTCGGTCTGCACAATCATCGGAAAACGTCAGGAATGGATATTTATATTAGTTAAGACTTTGGCAAAAAAATAGCATACTAGTGAAGCTAGACACCTCTGCTGATATCAGACCGTGTTAAAATGTAAGCCAAATTTTAGATACTACTCTAGATTAGTAATTATTATTTGTTTCGGAAATTGTTCGGATTTAACTTCCCTCAAACCACAAGTTTATCTGAGCTTAACGTATATTCAATAAACATATACATACATACATAAACTGACGCCTTTTTCCCAGAAGGGTAGGCAGAGGTGACAAGACACATTTCGCCTTGTATGTTCCGTCCCACGATGTGATAAGACTGATTCAATAAAAAGAATGTAAATAATTTGTGTAATACGCATTCAAAAACTTTTAATTTCTGGCAACCGCTACTGTAAGCTCGATCTCATGAACTAATAATAACTGAGGAAGTTAAGCTATGTGTGTACATATTTACCATTCTTACCACCAAAAAATTCTCCTTGCCATGTCACTTAAGCTACTATCAATATTTTGCTCGGCGGTACTTTTATTGCCATGTATTTTATCATGTAATAAAACATATGACCTGATTTGCCTTTCCGAACTGAATACCGCCACTGTCATTGTGATCATATCCTTCTTGATCATCATTAGATCATTACCATCGTCTGCTTCATATTTGTTTAAAATTTGTAGTAATAGTTTAAGAACTACAAATACTACTACTACTTACATAGTATATGACAATATTAGAGGATAGTCATTACTACTGTATTAGGAACCACGACGTAAAAGCAGTTGTTAAGTGAATAAATAAACATTATTGACATACTTTTCTTCCTGCAGCTGGACTGGTTGCTGTCGGACAACTCCCCGGTGACGTCACTGGCGGGGCTGCGGCGGGTGCTGAGCAACGGCTCGCTGGAGCTGCAGCCGTTCCCCGAGGAGTTGTACAGGCGGGACGTGCACGCCACCACCTACAGATGCCGGCTGCGGTGGAGCAGCGGGTACGCTGTGCTGTCCAGGAACATCCATGTTCATGCAGGTGAGGTTCTGAAAATAACTTTAGTGTGATGATTGGGACATCACCGCCGTCTGTGATAAATGATGGACACGATTTGTTATGAAAATGCAAAGAATCGTCTTTTGTTCCGTAATAAAAGGCGTCCTTAGTGACAGGTTATGCGTTCTGATCACCAGGCCAAGCTTTAGACTTATTGTGAAAAATAAACAGTAAATCAATTTAACAATGTGGACTAAAAAGTGCATTTTCCGAAGTATAAAGTTGTAATTCCATGACTACTCTATGCAAAAAGTCAATGATCACTAATTTCGAGAAATAAGAATACGCTCTCAGAATCATAAATCCATGACTTATAGAGTAGCAATTAAAGAAAATAACTCGTTTCCACGTTCATTAAGCATACATTATTTAAATTGATACTAAATTATTTATACTTGTAACAATTCACAAAAATATGTTACAGTTGATTTAATCTAATGGATAAGACTCGGTTTTACTGTCTAATCTCGCATGCTAAAACCAGCACCAGGTTTAATGCGACGTTAATTCTGAATAGATATTCAAGGGTAACAGTCCATAGATAATATAAAATGTGGTGCCACGCGCATTTTACCGCTCCAGAGGGATTAGGCAAATGAAGCGTAGATGAAAGCCATTTGTCGCCTACAATTAGGATAGACGAAGGAATTCAACGTTTATATAAAAGGGACTGTTACGATGCGTAGTCGGCACACTTTTAATTGTGTGGCCTAATGAAGTGCTGACCTAAATAATTAAGAGGATAACATTTTTTTCTCCCTAGTGGCTTTCGTTTATTTTCTTCCTTATTAACGCTACGCACGATCATAAAATGAAGACTGCTTGTGCAGTATATAAAATTAAAACGTGACTTGTCTGTCCTAGTAAGGGTTAATATAATTCACATTAGAGCGAAGTTCTTGCGAAAAATCTCTTGCTTTGCGTTGTTTTGCTTCACTTTTTCGTTTTGCATGTTCAAACACGGAACCAGCGAGCTTCATCTATACAGTCCATTCTACTGCTACTATAGCTGACCTTATCACTTACCTATCATGCATATTAGACGAAGTCCATTGAGTACGAAGGCCGAAGTACTGTAGGGAGTAACTTCTAATTGAATTGGCTAGGGACAATGATAGGTACTTATTTATTTCGTGAAATCGATTATATTTTAGAAAGGAATTATATATAGGAGGTAAAGGAAGTACATTTAATATTTTAGGTGGAATTCTCCTAAGTATTTGTTATTACCATATTTATAAATGAATATAAAATTAAGAAGCAGCAATATTGACAACCTAATGAAGAGTTGTCGGCAGTCGTCAGTTCTGTATCTACTTCCCATACATAATTAGAGATATTCTTTCTGAACTGCCTCGATGGTGCAATTGTTCTACGGTACGATTATAAAGCTGAAATCTTGGGTTGAAATCCCAGGCCCGGCAATGTGATATTGGAATTTTCTATTCATTAGTAGTAGTCAGAAATGTATGCCCGATATGGCGAAAGCCTAGCCCCCTATCACATTATGGGACAGAATACATAAGGCGAAACTTGATTGTCCTGGTTGCACCTCTGCAACCCTTCTAGATAATTGGCATGATGCTTTTGTGTGTATGTATGTACTTTACGGACGCCTACATTCAACATTGGACTTTCTGTGACTGAAGATGATCATGACTATTTTAGACGACACAAATAAAACCATACAACAATCGTAATCATAAACGTTCTACTGCCAAGACTCATCTGCAGTCTACACTATACCTGAAGTGACACAGTCCTCATATTTTTGAACCTGACTAAAATGTTTCCCTTGTCCCCAGCCGTAAACATCGGGTGGGATGTGCACGTGCCGGACGAGTATGCGATAGCGGGCAACGCGGCGGTGCTGCGCTGCGTCGTGCCGCCACACTGCGCCGAGCGCGTCGCAGCCACAGACTGGTTCACCGACGATGACGTCAACGTGTTCCATTATTTAGGTGAGCTACCTGTCATACTACTCAAAACTGACTAGTTACCTACTTGACAAAAGTTTAGTAAGGCTCTATTATGTCGTATTGAAAGAGTGTGGATTGGACTTTGTCCTTTTGTTCACACATGCATTCGAATTTATTGTATTTTAAAAATAAATCTTAACTTAGGGAGTATACTATGATATTTATGTTCTGTCCAAACCAATATGAAAGTAAGTGTATGGCCGTCTAGACGACTACTTATTATGCAGTCAAATGAGGTTCAGGTGGCTGGGTTCTAGTAAAAATAGTCTAAATAAAGTTTCATTACAGTATGAGTGAAAAGGAAGACCCCATTACCTCCAGCACACAAGCACAACCACAGACAAAATAATTATGTAAGTCCTTAACACAAAGGCTGTAATACAAAGGTCTTAACACACAGCAACCTCCTTGTCGTCCTTTAACAACGCAAATTTAAAACCGCTAACACAGGTATAAGAACAGAGAATCCAACTCAGTTACAAGATTTACAAAAGAATATATTTCAACACGTAGTATAACAGGCTTATTTCATCCGAGACCCGTAGTCACCTCGAATTTTAGTATGAATATTTCCCCTCACTTTACACTCTAAAAACTTGGCAGAAATTTGTCGCGAATTTTTCTCATCAAAACAGTTGTCAAGTGGCGACACGTGCAATTACATTTTCATCTGGAAATCTTATTTATACCAAATGAAAATTCATCGCGTCACACGAAATAAACACGTTATTTTTATAACATCTTTTCTTGCGGTCTGACAGATTATTAATATATTATATAGATTCTCATCTATTTAGATAAACAGTATTTATTACGTTTAAAAAGTACTATTTTTAGATTAAAATGTACATTTCCATTATTAAAAAGTTAAAATTTAGTTTTTTAAACATAATTTTTTTTTTAACTTGATCAAATCTTCAGAAATCCATGAACCAGAACAAATTCTAAATTCAAATCTGCATTATTTTTGAATAAAAACTCGCAATATTGAAACTTTTTTGTTGATAATAATAACGTACTGACCGCCTTAAAATAAATTCGAAATTTGAATATTGTATGTAGTACAAAAATTCAAATGATTCTTTATTAGAATTTGCGCGCCAAAACAATCGTGAATTAAGATGTTTTAATTAATTCACTTTATTTACGCAACAGAATCTTAAACATCTTGAAAATACCACCGGTGTAAATAAAATATGCACTTAGTTACAGGTTTCTTTGTGACGTAAATGTGTCCTCAGGTTTGAAGTACCACCGGCTCGACGAGGGCTCGCTTTACATAAGCGCAGTGAGTCCAGACGACCGACACAACAGATTCCGGTGTCGGGTGCGCGACCGGATCACCGGCAACACGTATAGAAGTCAGTATTTCGGTAAGTAAACCTACACTGTAGGCAAAAACTAAATCTACCATTATACAGGTTAAATGAAATCGCTTTAAGCGATAAGACCGCCCATTGTATTACCAAACATAACATATATTTAAGCTCAATACTGTAATTTGGTGTGCAATAAAGAATTGTTGTATTGTATTGTACTGCGAAACTATTAAATTTCTACAGTACACAATTTATGTTTCTGGAATGGACGAATAGACACAATATGATTTTGAATACGTCTTTATACCTATTATAATATACACTAATTAAAAGTTTAGTTTTTACTCACTGCAATCTACTGGCATTATAACTAGAAATGAAATCCGAAGTAGGTACATGTACAGAGGGAACAAAATACTAATTTAATTTATTAGATCCACGTAAAAGGCAGTTTATTGTAAGAGAACTTGAGAAGGCTATACATTTCTGAATTAATTTTCGTCTTTTATTTCAATTTAAGGTAACACAAAACGCGGCTTTACGTAGAAATACAGCCCATTTGGATCTCACAGTGGTCGGTGAATGTCGAGAAATAAAATTTAGTCTTAAATAATTGGATAGAATATTTACCATTTAACTATGTTTAAGTATAAAATGAACCTATTAAATGATATGATGAATATATACCTACATACTGAACAGAGAATATAGCCCCTTGCCGATATGATTGGGCGCGTTCAATCTGCATGCTAAAATCTTACGGGAATCCGACAAAAAGTGCCAGGCCACGCCAACCATATCTCGTCGGTGGATACTCTAGGATTGCATTGCACTTACCACTGTATTGCATTTTGCAGTCAATAAGCAGGATTGTATTGTCATCAGGCCATATAATAGTGACAGAGCCGAAAGGCGGCGTGAGGCCGCGCGTGGCGGTGGAGCCGCGCTCGCGACACGTGCAGGCCGGCCAGGACGTGCGGCTGCCCTGCGCGGCGCACGCGTGGCCCGTTCCTACTTACAGGTAATGTACTACATATGGCTCACAAAAAATCTCAATAGAATCGAAAATAAGTAATAAATAAATAAATACACCCTACAGTCACATACATAGTCCTGACCCCACACCAAGATAGAGTCTTGTGTCGTGGGTATTAAGAACTACGAGAGACTTTACGGTATCACAAACACCCAGTCCCGAAACAGGGATTTGTTTAGTAGCAATAGGGTCCACACAAATATATTTTTTCGGTGTGGGGATCGAACCCGCAGCCTCTCGTTTGACAGCCGGCGTTTAACCAACTGCAAATCGGAGGCTGTCAAAATGTATGTCTTAATGTTGAATTTTATTTTTGAACATGTATCCACTACTCATGAAAGGCTTTAGTATAAGGTCCAAAGGTTGCACGACGCTCCAAGAGCTTAGAATTGAAAGAGCAACGTAGACCTTCATTTCTTTTAGTTATTTACGTGGATTCCGATTAAACAGTGGGCGCTGTAGTAATCTCGCTAAGACGTTGGTAGTGCGAAAACCGGCTCTAATCCCAGTTTATACATGAACAACGGTTTTTTTTTGTTAGCATATTTCGGTATTACACAAATTGATGGACGGTTACATTTTAATACAATAATAAACCATTTTGTAGAGACTAAAACTAAAGTGCATAAAAATCTACACCCGTCTAATAAGATATCTGTGATTTGTATAAAGCATCACTATAGTACCACTTCACTTTCCATTTCCTAACAAGTGCAAGATACTCGACGACATAACCAGTGCAAACTCGCCATCTACTAGCTAAAAGGTTGCTTCTGCACTGAACAAACAAACGGCGCGAGCCACCGAGACTCTCGCCTCGTGAAAGCAGCCCCACCACCGCTTCAAGTCTTTTACCTCGCAAATACGTCTTATATTACGTAAACGATGCCTAATGGCCATTGGATTTGATACTTGTGGAATTGTATGGAAATGATGTATTTTAAGTTTATTTGTATAGCAGAGCTTATTTCTATCATAACACCTGAACGCATATTATAATTTTTGTACGAGATTATTCATTTGTTCACTATTCAAGTATTCCTATATTTGCTTTAAAAAAGTATACTACAGAAAACATTACTGTTTAAAACAACATGCATGTGTATAAAATATACTTAGATATATTGCCCGTCCTTCCATCCTTGAATGTTAAATAGAAAGCGAAGAACAAGAAAAATAATTCGTACAGAATACAGAAATAAATTCTCATTCAAGAACAGTCGACGTACAAAGTGAAATGTGAGTGCGCAGCATGTAATCTGTCAACGTACGTGCCGATAAAATGAAACTTTTTCAACCGAAACCGTTTTGATGATACATCGAAGTTTTGCTGCAATTTTATAATCCCTGCGCGACGTGATTCGTTTTAACTGGCAAGGAGCAATTTGGGCCCGTAAAATCCGCCAAATTGCATTATGTCCTTGGAAAAGTGCCTGCCTACACCTTGCTTGTCATGGAAATGACGGATAATTTAAATATATTTTCGTGTCCCATTTTCAAATTGATACTGGGTCGATCTTTTTCATTCCAAGTTGAAGAGATTCAACCTAAATATCCATTTCCGTCCAATTTCCATCATTAAGACAAGAGTGCCATGTAACTAATCAACGTAGCGTAGTGTCGAACGTAAATTACAGTCGGATTTGCCGAGTCAAGTAGTCTCCAGTTACGACTCGGTTCAATGGAGTACTCGACTGCAGATTGTTCGAATTCCTATTAAGCATGAGTACTGATGGATGCTAGGAAACCCTATAACATCGCTTTTGTATAAGGTAGTTAAAGATTCCAAATATAAAGCCAATTTTTGAAGTAATATAATCGGAATTTATATAATGTAGATTACATATTTTTTAATAAGTTCGTTCGTTTTATCGGTTCAGCCACAGAAAGTCCACTGGTAGGTAGGACTGGTAAGTAGCTATTTAAATAATATAGTAAAGAAATTAAGTACTAAATTGAAATGTTTTGTGTTAAATATATTGTGAATAAAAAAGATATTGATAAAATATTGATAAAAAAGACCTAGCAGCAGAATTAAAATCTTCATCGTCATACATGAGTAAGCAAATTTCAAACTTGACCCAGCAAGTTTAAACAGAATTACTTGGTTAAAAACGTAGTTTGCACAAAATTTATGTAGCGGCATACTTTTTTGGTGTCCGACAAAAACCGGGGGCGTGTTTTTCCCGCCCATTCGCTCGACCTTTCTCACTATATTAAAGTCTATTTAACTAAAGACACTCTCAAGTGAACAATTCTGTCAAACAATGTATTATCTTTCATGAAACGTGATACTCTATCATCTTTAGTTTATATTGTACTTAGGGTGTTGAGGCTAAGTTTTTTTTTTTGTAATTATAAAACATTAGTATTATATGCGTTTTCTCATAAAGTAGGATAGAAAACAAATTTTCTCAATTAGGTAAAGAAAAATGTTCCGTTACTTATTTTATAACTCTTTAACTTTAACTAGAAACACCGTATACAATGCATTTATAAACACTCTTATGTACACACATAATGGCACAAGATATTGTACGTACATACATATATGTATACCACATAACGTTATATGAATAATAAGCACGTTTACAGCACCAAAGTTACCTGCGGTCACACTCGGATAGTTGCAAGTAAACAAGGCAGTTTCGGCAACAAACTTGTTCGTGTTTAGTTAAATAACCACGAGAACGGCGGATCGATGGTCAACAACGGCAAACTTACTTCGCACGCTACTTGTTTTGCATGGTAACTGCTAACCAGATGCCTGCAAACAAACTGTGCCAATTGTACTTCCGATTGCTTGTATTATTGTCAAAATAATTAGATTCAATAATATAATTCTCAAAAGTAATCGTTATAAATACGCATTTATATAACACTATTTGGGACTACAGTACATTACGTCTTAGTCGAAATAGTCCGCCGTGGTAGTAGAAATTACATTCGCTCTTTCTCTTTAGCAGAACGTTCAGAACGACAATGCAGAATGTAGCCCTCACTCGAGACTTTCATAGAAACAATTATCATTGAAATTACGTTGATCTTTAAAATACAATATGTATCCAATACTCACTAGTCTTTACCTCTACTGTTTTGATAAATGAGAGCAATGCCTGAATAACATAATGTGGGGAGAGAAAAAATTGTAAGGATTTATTTATGCCGGAATTATATTCTCAAAATCTCTTACATTGTTTGTGGTTTCAGTCCTTAATTATAAACGAAGTTGTTCTCAAAGCTTCCTTGTAAATCAGTAACAGTTTCGTCCGTTTCAACTTTCTAATCCGCAATTTATTTTGAACTTTTACACTCCTAATAATATACTAAATAAAATGATATATGTATGAAATGATCATGTTCTTAAACGTTATTTTAATAATTCAATTGATCTCATTTCTGTTCCTAAAGATGTATATATGTTTTGTTTTGTTTAACTTAGTATTATTAATATTTAAATGGGAAAACTTAACGGTGTTATACATTTTTATTAAGTTTTTGTATATTTTATAAAAATTCTGCCACAACACACATTCAACTCCTGTGTTTACCAATTAGTTGTACATTTTGCACGTATTTCACATATATTAAAGATATCCCTATAATAGGTCAATTTTATCCACTTACTTGTGTTCTTTTACGATAATAAATATCTCTATGGTCATTAATAATAAATCGTGTATATTCAACAAAGTTATTAATATTAAAATACTGTGTACTAGATATGGGTGACCTCGTACTTATGAAAAATATTGACAGGATGGAGGATATTACCTGTTACGAATTTTCTTCACCTGAAGAGTGTCGGGATTTCTTTTTGTGCAATAATTATAAATTTAAACTTTTATCACTAAATATTAGAAGTATAAATAAAAACTTTGACACTCTACATATATATCTACTAAGAACTAAGGTAATATTTGACATCCTAATTTTGACGGAATGTAGATTGACCGATAACACCATAATAAATAGACTTCCAGGATATACTCATTACAATTCAACAAATAACATAAATCAAAATGGCGGCGTAGGCGTCTACGTTAAAAACACATTGCAAGTGTCAATACGGGAACCATCTCTTACAGATGCATGTGGTATAGTTGTAGACATAGATAAGAAAGTTGCTGTATTTTGTATCTATAGATCACCTTCTTTTCGAAACACAACACCATTTCTAAGCTCACTTGACCAACATCTCACATCATACAAAGATAGACAAAGTATAATCTTGGCAGGAGATATAAACATTAACACACTTGCGCCAGAGTCTATAGATTACCTATGTTTAAATACAGAACATGGCTTACAACCCGCCATAAGTAAACC
This sequence comes from Hyles vespertilio, assembly GCA_009982885.2. Lineage (NCBI taxonomy): Eukaryota > Metazoa > Arthropoda > Insecta > Lepidoptera > Sphingidae > Hyles > Hyles vespertilio. Next base: position 8,676,534 of record CM042822.1, on the reverse strand, counting down.
CACTCGCCAAAAGGCATGTCTGGATCATATTTTTATAAAGTCCAATTTCTCCTCAATAGGAATAGTATGCGATTCCGACATTACGGATCACAAAATAACGATGATTGGTGTAGAAATGTGCAAAACTCGCTCTAAACTATCTAGACAAAAAGTGATCACTGATTACGAAGGAGTTACCCGAGACCTAAGCAAATTTAACTGGGACGCATTTTATGTTGAAACTGACGTGGATATCATGGCCAAAACATACGTCTCAGTAATTAAAACACCATTGAACAGAACTCAAAGTTACAACGGATAAGTCGCACTAAATTTAACATCGAACCATGGATGACCACAGGCCTAATCAGATGTGCGCGATGCCGGGACAAGCTTCATTTAAAAACTAAACAAGATCCGAAAAACGAAACCCTTAGAGTTACATACACACGATACCAAAACTTCTACAGACAATTAGTAAGGAATGTTAAACGTAATTACGAAGCAGAGCAACTCCAGACAAACTCTAGTAACACAAAACATCTGTGGCAATCCATAAAAAATATATGTAACCTAAATACTAAAAACGAACCTGCAACTGAGTTACTCACTTTGTCTGATAACCCGAAAGATTCGCTCAATATCACAAATCGATATTTTTCAACGGTAGGTCAGAATTTAGCCTCTGGTATACTGAATCAAATCGCCGAAACTGAAGAAAGCCTCCTTGAAAAATCAAATGTTTCGAACCCTTCACCCAACTCTTTTTTTCTTTCACCTACGGACATTTCAGAGGTAAGGGGCATAATTAATAACCTTAAAGTAAGTAGCGCTCCCGGCTTAGATGGTATCGACTCCCGCCTCTTGAAACTATGCCTTAAACATATCTCTGAACCTCTAGTACATCTTATTAACTCAAGTATGAGTTCCGGCAAGTTTCCCGACATATGGAAAGTAGCCTCCGTCACCCCAATTCACAAGAGCGGTGCCAAAGACGTACCTTATAACTATAGGCCAATATCCCTACTTAGCATCCCGTCAAAAATACTCGAAAATATTGTTAATAAGCGCCTGATTCAATATATTGAGTCCAACGGTCTGTTATCTCCACATCAATTTGGCTTTCGCAGAGGCAAGTCAACTGAAAACGCAGTAACGCTACTAACAGAAATAGTGAGTGCTAGTCTCGACAAAGGCGACTGCTGTATAGGTGTTTTTGTGGATCTAGCGAAAGCTTTTGACACAATCTCAATAAAAATACTTCTCAATAAGCTAGAAAAATTGGGCGTAAGGGGTGTGACACTGGAATGGTTTAGTAGCTACCTTTCTGACCGTAAACAATTTGTTAAGGTTGGCTCTCAACATAGTGAAATACTACCTGTGCAATTTGGTGTACCCCAAGGAAGCACACTGGGTCCTTCTTTATTTATAACCTATATGAATGATATACACAATATCCAAATACCTAATGCCAAAATAATTTGTTATGCTGATGACACCGTTATTCTGTTCACGGGTAAAGATTGGCCTTCTGCTTTCTTAGCTGCGGAGCGTGGTATGGAAGATATAAACAAGTGGATGCAATATAACCTTCTGACCCTAAATAAAGAAAAAACAAAATACCTCTGTTTTCATAAAACTGCTGCTTCTCAGCCACCATTGTCAACTAAACTACAAATCCATACCTGTAACGGATCTAGTTTACATCAACACTGCAACTGCGACCATATACAACAGTCACACACTATTAAATACTAAGGGATGATCATTGATCAAAACTTAAACTTTAAAGACCACATCGATCACGTGTCAAAGAGAATTAGAAAAACGTCCTCAATTTTAAAAAGACTCAATAATTCCGCTAGTTATTGCATTCTTAAAACTATTTACACGGCTATCTGTCAATCAGTTATCACTTACTGTATCTCCGTATGGGGCAGCGCTCCAAAAACTACTCTCATAACCGCTGAAAGAGCCCAGAGATCGGTTTTAAAAATAATGCTAAAAAAGCCCTATAGATATCCTACCAGAAATCTTTACCAAGAAGCCCAAGTCTTAACTGTACGGCAACTCTTTATTTTGAAAATATGCATCAACACCCAAAAACGCCTTTCGACGTATGACTACCATGCATTAATAAAAAAGAGAATTTTCCGACTACCACTTCCAAAAACAAAAACTAATTTTGGTCGTCGATTTGGAGAACACCTTAGGGCACACACATATAATTCGGTATTAAAACATTGCGATTTGAAAACCCTCTCAGTTCTTGAAACAAAATCAACTTTATCAAAGTGGCTACAAACACTTGACTATAAAGACACCGAAAATATATTGATAGATATTTGTTAAGGTTTTTAAGGTTTCTAACTTTTTTTTTTTTTTTCTCTAATTTAGGATTTTGTAATTTTATTTTATTTCTAAAAATAAAATAAAATTGTGGAATCTTGAATTTAGTGTTTATTAAATTTAGTGTTTATATGGAATAATGTTCGTATTTCAGATTTTTGTGCACTCACCGAAAGTAATATAAATGATTACCAAACACCATAACATTATATACCATTAGTAAAGCAAGACAGGATGATGTTGTAACTATTATAAATATATTTTTTGATTTATGTATATTAGAAGATAAGTTTTAAAATTAATATAACATATAAGAGCAATGCTAAGCAATGTAACAATTACAATAGACATATTATACTGGTCTCCAAGATACAGGCTCAGCCTAGTTTGGGGCCCCCTGCTAAACTGCAGCTGTCATAATTTGTGTAAGCACTAACATGATTGTCAACCTATGCGTTAAAAATGTAACCTTTGTAATTTTGTGCCAAATAAAGTTTATTATTATTATTAAGTTATTATTTCTCTTTATTTTAAGTCTTTTTTTTACATTTTTATATATATATTAAAAAACAAAATACATATAAAAATATAAAAAGTTATCCAACGATGGCGAGGCTCGAGACCCAAGCCACCGGTGGTTAGGAGCCCAAAGTGAGGAACCGCCTCACAATACGTGCCGTGTCAAGCAATACTGCCTTCTGAATCTGACTCCTGACCCAACAGCCGATTGAGAGCCTCTGTAGATGTTGGTCGAGGCTCTTTGGTATCAACCCATGAGCAGAAACGACAATCGGGACAATAATTGTTGAGTCGACATCCCACATGTCGGCAACCTCGTGTGCCAAATCTAAATATTTAGACATTTTGTCTTTTTCAGCTTTGACAAGGTTATCGTCATGCGGGATGGTGACGTCAACAAGTATAGCCCGACGCGCCAATCGATCTATTATCACAATGTCAGGCTTATTGGCTGGAATAGTCCTGTCTGTGGTAATAGATCGATCCCAATACAGCGTTGCATGACCATTTTCGAGAACTGGTTGGGGCACATACTGGTAATATGGCACTTCAGGTGTCACAAGTCCATATCGAAGGGCAATTTGCTGGTGTATGATCTTGGCTACTAGGTTATGTCTATGCAAATACTCGCCGTTAGCAAGATACGAACAACTGGAGATAACATGCCTGATAGACTCGCCAGGACGGTGGCATGCCCGACAGATGTCGACCGTACCGTCCTTCAGGATGTATTTCCTATAGTTGTTCGTCTTAATAACTTCGTCCATAATTGCAAAGACAAAACCCTCGGTTTCCCCAAAGAGGTTACCGAAGCGTAGCCAAGACACAGACGCTAGTCGGTCCACATCAGGCCCATGAAGGGCTCGATAGAACCGACCGTGCAGCTCTTTGCTCTTCCATATGTCCTCGCGATCCTTAATGCCTACCACCAGAGGTTTCCGCCAGTTCTCAATCGCCAAATAGAGTGGGGTAAATCCTTTATCTACCATAACTACAACCCTATGCATATCAACATCACTGTGAAGGAAATAATCCCTAAGATTGCACACCTCGCGATTATGCAAGTCCTTAGCATTAAGAATGCCTCGGCCACCACATCTCCGCGGGATGTACAATCTCATCACTGATGATCGTGGATGATGCATACGATGTGCAGTCAGGAGAGTTCGGACTTTACGATCCAGGGCGTCCAATTCGGTCTGAGTCCATTTGAGTATGCCAAAAGAGTACATGAGTACAGGCATAACCCAACCGTTAAAAGCGCGAATCTTGTTTCCACCTGATAAAAAACTGTTAAGTACTTTTGTCAGGCGGCTAAAAAAACGCTCTTTCAACGATCGTTTTACATCTGCACCCATGATACCTAGAGCTTCAGGCATACCCAAATATTTGTAGGTTTCCGTCACGGAGAGGGATCTGAGCCTTACAGTCTCTGAGACTAGTATGTCATCAGAGACCGCAACCTCCCCTCGCTTCACATGGATAACCGCACATTTATCTACACCAAAATCCATATTGATTGATTTGCTAAATATATCCGTTATTTTTAACAACTCAATCAATTCGGTTTGTTTCGATGCAAATAACTTGAGGTCATCCATATAAAGCAAGTGAGAAATAGGCTCAGAGCCTCTCCGTAGACGGTAGCCTAACCCTGAATCCAACAACAGAGTGCTGAGGGGATTCAGGGCCATGCAAAACCACAGTGGACTCAGACTGTCGCCCTGAAATATACCCCGCTTGATTCTAATCGGCTCGTCACAATCAGGAGGAACCGTACCACCTGGATATCTTAGGACAGTGGTCCACTGCCCCATACAAGACCCAAGGAAGTTGCATAAATTTGTATTAATTTTATACAAATTTAACACCCTCATGAGCCATGTATGAGGCACCGAATCATAGGCCTTTTTATAATCTATCCAGGCAGCCGATAAATTCCTTCGGTTGTGACGAGCCTGTTGGCAAATGGTCATGTTAATGAGAAGGAGCTCCTTAGTACCACGGGACCCATTCATGCAACCTGTTTGGCCGGAAAAAAGAATTTGGTTAGAATTTATATGGTCTGTAATTTTAGATCTAATTATGGAGGTCAAAACTTTATAAATAGTGGGAAGGCATGTGATGGGTCTATAATTTTTTGGTTCCGTGGTACAACCGGACTTAAAGAGAAGGTGAGTAACACCTGTTGTCATAAATGCTGGAAGGGATCCCCGCTCAAGCGCATCCTGGAATTGCACTGCCAATCGAGCATGCGAACTTGGAAACCATTTTAACCAGAAGTTGTGCAGACCGTCCGGACCCGGTGAGTTCCAGTTTTGCGTCTGTCTAATTGCAGTTAGCACATCTTCTGGATTGATTAAAATGGTTTCCATAGCCGGTATTGCCTCGCAAGCTCGATCTACAACACTAAACCAGGAGGCTTCAGTGTGAGAGACAGGCGACGACCAGATATTCGTCCAGTATTCACGCATTTCGTGAGCACTGGGAAGCCGCCCATCCACCACACCTTGTGGAGGATTCTCCCAACATCTATAAACCCTCTTTTGGTCAGTTTGGAACTTGCGATTTTGTTGGAAACGATCCCATCGCCTCCTGTAGCGACGAATGCGGTTCGCCCACGCATAGACTTTTTGTTTGAAGAAGTCTATGCGTTCTGTGACGCAAAGCCTATAATTTCGAGGACTTGTGTTGGTCCCCGAAAAAGCCTGCGTCACAAAACGCATAATCTTCGGCCTGCTGTTTCCTTCTTTAAAAGAAATTAGCTTGCCGATGAGAGTTCGGGCCCTGTTGATACGATCCTCTATCCTCCGCTGCCAGGCAGGCACAGTCACAACACCTCGAGTAGCTCTATATTCTTTTGGGAATTGAACATTAGCCACTCGACATGCTGCGACGGCCGCGCAGTAAAGGATCGAGTGCGTATCAACAAGATCACGACTGGACTCCAAGTATGTAGGTAACATGGAGTCCAAAGCTCCCATCAGCGCCAAATTTCTTCTATGCGTTGGCAAACGTGGCAGACGCGGTCTACAAGACGCCGATAAAGACGCAAACTCCAAAATCGCACACTCCAAAGCTCCTCTCAGTTGCTGTTTATCTTGGGGACTTACGTTGTCATCCAAATTGTCCGTCAGCTCGAAATCAGCAACAGGTGTTGGTGTTGGGCCTGCCGCTTGATCTCCACTGACGGGCGATACATGGTCTTCCTGGACAAAACATAAGTCTGTGCGCAACCGCTCAAGTGTGTCATCATCCAACAACTTACGCCGCTGAATAAATCGCACTTGATCCGACAGTCGTTGGGATGATACATCAACCGTTGATTCCAAAGCCTGAAACAGAGACAGCATTTTAACACGATAGGCAGTGAGGTTAATTCCTCCATTTGTTGCCCCAAAGTAGGCCCGCATGACATTCTCATTGATTTCACGTGTCCATCTCATGCGGCGCACTACTCCACCGGTAGCGGGGACCGTAGGCGGGACACTCGGCCCCACAGGTCCCAAGCCCACCGCTGGAGGGGGTCGTCCTCTTCGCTGCGCAGGTCTTGGTGGCGGCGGGGACGACTGCAGTTCGCCGTGTTGGCTCGACGCGTCGTTGTCCGGTGTCACTTCGAATACGTCCGAAGCCGACGCCCACGACGCGGAGCTCGACGAGCTGGGAGATGTTAAATGTGCGTTCCGTTTCTTCCTGGCTTTATTATGGAACATCCTTTTGGTCTTTTATTAACATGTTTTGTAAAAAAATTTGACGTTGTCACACACTGTCATTCTATTATTTTTTATTATGCTGAATTGTTGTTTATTTACACTATTTCTTCTATAAAACATTATGTGATTGTAGAAAAGAATAATTTTGGTTACTATTTAGATATAAATTGTGAATATTGTGTATATATTTGATATTAAACATAAAATATATATATTTTTCAAAAGGATGATCTTTAGGTGTTGCCAGAGTAATTATTAAGTTTATTATTATGTAAAATAAAATTTCCGTGGTGTTAGTCAAAACTTTTCACAATTTTTACTTGAACGAGTAACTTCTAATATTCACGAGTATATATCCAAAGTTAAAATTTAAACAGCTCATAAACTCGCAGTGTATAAACTTCACAAATTCTCATAGTCCTTTTGATAAAATTTGGGTTCGTCACAAAGTGTTGCGTCGTCGCTCATCCCGACGCCATAAACTTCTATATCCTATAGTCTAGGGAAATCTTTTAGAATGCAAATGTCTTGGTGCATTTCAACTCTTTTCGAAACTATTTCTTAAGAGCCACTGTGTGAACATTGAAGATTTTGCGCCACATAGCCATTTCGTTTGCTCGAATTTTCGCGTAGTCTGAGTTTCCAGGCCTTTTATTATCGTGTAATGTTGTACTTGAGCAAATTTAAAGACGGAACTATTTAGCTTAATGAGGCTCTACAAACGTTACTGAAATTTAGTTAAGCTAAAATGTCTGTATAATGGTTTTAATCAAACTCTCTTTACATTATTAACAGCATCGTGTTGAATATTTAGAATATAATGGACATAAATATATAAAGGAAAGGACGGGTTTTCGCTTTAGGAAAAATAGGTGACCCCAATTTCAACCCTTTGTTATTCGATATAAATTTCTCTCGACATAAACTAAATTTATTGTGTACCTATTAAAAGGATCGAGATCGCTACTCCTATCCTTTCGATTGTTGTAACGCCCAGTTAAAGGTCTTTTCTATTTAAAATAGTATGAAATACCTACGAATAAGTAGAGTAGTAGCTAAAGAAAACCTAATTCATGAGAAATTCTGAAAATTTCAGTTACAGTTTAGCGAACCGAATCAGTACAATGCCTAAAATACATTTTTTTTATATTAATCCAACCTAATACAAATAAAATGTAAAACATAAATTGACAGCCTCCGTGGCGCAGGTGGTTAGACGCTATGAAGCTATAAGACGAGAGGTCGCGGGTTCAATCGCCGGACAAATATATACTTGTAGATCATAGAAACATGTATTTCGGGTCTAGGTGTTTGTGAGACCGAAAAGTCCCTCGTAGTTTCTGATAACCACGACACAAGACTCGATCTTAGTGTGGGTATATGTTTGTATGTACTGTTAGGTGTATTTTACATATACATAAACTCAACATTATCTTTACTTTGAAAATCTTCAGTAATCAGTCGAAACCTGATTTCTTTGTGTGATTGTATAAAATTATTGTTCGTTAATAATTATGTGAAGATAAAATATATTTCTAGCCGAAATTCAGTTTAAGCCACGAATATTTTCAGTTTCAGAACAACTAGACCCTGCAGTCACTTGACCCAATAACATAAAACAATTAAAACACCCAAACATGTAAAATCTCATTTAATGTACATTATAAAACAACTATTATTACCCAATCATACAATTATTGGTAAAAGCAATTTCCTGGAAATGTTATGAGGTAGGGCAACATCAATTAATAATAACTGACGGATGTAATCTCCGATCGCATGTGGAGTGTATATCTAAATTGCTCATTAAGTTGTCGAAACTTGGTATGCTTCGTGGAGTAGGCAGAATCTTTATAAAGGTTCAGAAAGCGTGATAAACACGTAAAAAATATATTCTATTTTTATCTTCAATGGAAAAATGAAAACGTACTAAAGCTACGCTTTCTACTGAAAAATATATTGAATGATAGCAAAACCGGAAAAAAAAACAGATTGCTATTGAAAATGAAGACAGGTGGTAGTTTTAGTTACTACTGACAGATAATTATGCAACTAAAAATTTCGTAAAAATGCGACATTTTTGTTACAATTATTTAAGTCATCGTTTTAGGTGGTTAATGTAAGTACTTAGTTTTTGCAAAATTACTAATCTAGCAGACCCGTGCGTACCATTACGTCTTTTAAATTAAACGATTGTACATTACTATTTTAGAAGAAACTACGCATCTTCCAAACACGATGATAACTAAAAAAAATGAAAAAAAATATTAGCAAAATTTTTAGTTGCTTTGTGTTTGAAGTTAATAAAACTGCCACATGGCTTCATTTTCGGTCGTAGTTTTGGATACAACCAGTATTAGTTTAACGGGCTTTGACTGCGCTTTGAGAGCTTTCATATTTGGTCGTACAACCTTGTGACACGCAGTGCTTCGGAAGTACCATAATCCTTCGGCCCCGATTTGACAGTGACAGCAAACGTTTCGCCACGTCCCACACCCAGTCATGAATTAATTATTCCAACACTAAACTGGCCACTAATCTGATAATATCCTTCTGTCAACCAACTTGTATTGTGCTTATGTGATAGACTGACATCCAAGCATTTCTGTATGTACTCCTAGCTCGATCACAATAGGAAACTAAGATGAAGGTAAATATGCACATAGGCAATGTAAAAGTTATCTCTCCTGGGTATACACAGTAATACTGGCTAACCCGAAACCAGATTAAAAACAACAGTAAACAGTTTAAAACTTTGGACTTTTAACTGAAACACATAACACTACAATGTATGATACACGGTGCCGGACGCAGCTGTTTGTGAAGAATGTCCAGACCCTTATTTCTTCTGTCATAATATGCATCGCCGGTTGAAGGCATTTATGAGATTGTGTTGCGCGTTCCTGTGATGAAAAGTTTTCAGAAACGCGACACACGTGGTCCGTCGCTAACGTCTGCTGAAGGCCTTTCCTCCTCCCACTCCCATTGACCCCCTGATTCATGGTCATGTTCCTTAGATCAAACGCTTTCCCAGGGGGGATCTGAGGCGATCGCATGGACCTGACCGATTCCGCAATGAGCCGCCCTATAGACTTGAACTGTATCCTACGTGTGATGACATCAGTGCAGTTCCACCTCGGTCACTAGCTATCCTGAGTAAAAACGGACTTCTCCTGACTGCTACCGAAAACGAACGGTAAAATTAAAAATATCATTGTGTTTGGAGTCACTAAATCTACTACCCGGCTTCGTTTTCGGAAGCACGCTTGATATACCCTGTATACTACCAACTACCAATATCGTGCAGGTGGTTTCGCGAGCACCACGAGCAGCTGACGCCAATCGAGGAGACGGCGCAGTGGACGCGCGCGCGGCTGCCGGGCGGCGGGCTGCTGCAGCTGCAGCGCGTGCGGCGCGAGGACGCCGGCCGGTACGTGTGCTGGCTCAACAACACCGCCGGCAGCGAGTCCGTGCACTTCAGCATTAGTGTCACAGGTAATACAGGGCATACTTAACACTAAGAAAACCATTAGTTTCCCTATGATTCCTTTATTAAACTGACTAGAAGTAATGACCAATATGACAATGATTCTATCTCAATGAGACTCCTCATTCATTCATTGAGATAGAATCATTGTCATATTGGTCAGTCATACATACTCATGCATTCCAAAATTAAATCATTTTTATCGTACCATCTATTTGTCTTTCTTTATTAACCCATATTCGCCACGTATTCCAGCATTTTGTGAAAATGTAGTCTGGTGGCCTGTTGGTAAACGGACTAGACGCGACTGTCAATGTTGGCAGTCGCGTCCACGCGTCCGCGACCACCGTGAACATGTGTTCACGGTGGTCGCGGGTTCGAATCCCAGGGCGCACCTCTGACTTTTCGGAGTCATGTGTGTATTGATAGTCAATCACCACGCACTAAAACGATGAAGGAAAACATCGTGAGGAAACCTACATACCATATCCATCCATCCATCCATCAGCCAAAGGAAGTCCACTGCTGAACATAGGCCTCCCCCAATGATTTCCACAGAGACCTGTTGGAGGCAGCCTGCATCCAGCGACGTCCCGTGACCTTTACCAGGTCCTCGGACCATCTTGTGGGTGGACGTCCTACGCTGCGCTTTCCGCTACGTGGCCTCCATTCGAGCACTTTCCAACCCCATCGGTCATCAGATCTCCGCGCTATGTGCCCTGCCCATTGCCACTTCAACTTGCTAATCCGGTGGGCTATATCGGTTATTTTAGTTCTCCTACGGATCTCCTCATTTCTGATTCGATCTCGTAGGGAAACCCCGACCATAACCCTCTCCATAGCTCGTTGAGTGACTTTGAGCTTCCTAATAAGGCCCATACTGAGAGGCCACGTCTCGGTGCCGTAAGTCATCACTGGCAACACACAACTATCGAAGACTTTCGATTTAAGGCACTGAGGTATTTTGGACGAGAAGACGTCGCGTAGTTTCCCGAACGCTGCCCAACCGAGTTGGATTCGACGATTGACCTCTCTCTCGAAGTTGGACCTGCCTAACCGGACCACCATACATACCATAGCGATTTATAAAATTTATAGGTATGTAAGTCCGCCAACCCGCACTAGGCCAGCGTGGTGGACTATATGGCTTAACCACTCAATCGTACTCTCGATTGTAGAGGAGGCCCGTGCCTTGCAGTGGGACGTATATGGGCTGATACAGAGTGCCCTGCAGAATTACATTAAATAAACATTTGTTACAGAGCCAATCTCCGTCCGAATAAAACCCGAGATTCAACGATCTAAGTTAAACTCCGACCTCAGTTTCGAATGCAAAGTGTCCGGGCATCCTGTAGAGCTCGTCTATTGGGTGCACAACGGCAAAGATTTGAATCCAAACGATAGGATCAAAGTGTCAGAAGACGGCCTAAGGTTACATATCAAAAATTCGCAGGAAGAGGACCAGGGAATTTATCAGTGCTTTGGCAGCAATAGTAGAGATCAAGCGTATGGGATCTCAGAGTACTCAGCGGATGGTAAGCATAAAACATATAAAATATGGTACATCATATTTCTAGGTAGTATACTGCCTAGAGACAATGATTTGTATTGCTTTTATAATATCAATCTACATATTATTCTAGTCAATCTTATGACATTTGGATGTTTTATAACTTAAACATTAAAGTGATATAACAGTTCATAATGAAAATGACGTAACTATACTTGTACATAAACTGCGTATGATATTTACGCCTACGAATGCCGCCACATTTCTGTAATAGTAGGCACTTCATTTGAAAAAGTACCGAATTACAGAAACTCGTAAAAATTGTAATTAAACAAATTGATTGGATAAGTTTTTCTCATCAAACGTCTAGAAGTTTTTGATTTATTCCCAAGAGTCCCAACTCACCCGTCGGGAGGCTCTTAAAAAAATACGAATGGAAAATATTAGGCAAACAAGTCCGTTTTGAATTATTTCTCTCTAACTTAAGAGTGTCGCAGTCTTGTAATACATACTTACTCCAACGCTTCTATATCGAAAATCGAAAGATAAATTCTTATATCCGTATTAGCTTCTTCAAAGAACTTGAAATGATATACAAAATGTTTAGCATAACAACTTTTGTGTACTAGACTGAACTGTTGCATTCAGTCAGAACCGAGTTGCTTTGATCAAAACTCCTGCATAATTTATACTTCTGTTTCTAAGCTTCATGAAACCCACACGTTTTACAGCTCGGAAGGAATTGCATCTGAAATAAAATATACTTGCACCAACAATTGTTAGAAACTAGACATGAAACCGCATGTAGTATACACATAAAACCTTAAGTAGGATGTGTGGAGCGATGTAAATAATTTGTTCAACTGCGCTGGGAGTTTCTATAAAGTTAAGTTTACATACCGGGTATCTCAAGACTGCTACCGAAAACGAAGCTGGGTGGTAGTTTTAGTGACTACAAACACAATGAAACTAAAAATTTCGCAAAGAAACGCGACAATGATTTTTTTAAATATCGTCATTTTTGGGTGGTAAATCCATAGTTTTTGCTAAAAAATAATTTGAACATTTTTATACCTTAGATTATTTATAAATAAAAGGGTATACACTATTATTTTAGGAAAAAATTAATTTACCACCCAAATATGGTCATAGATCATAACAAAAAAAAATTATCGCTTTTTTTTGCAACTTTTTCTGTTGCATTGTGTCTGAAGTCGCTTTATCTACCACCCGGCTTCGTTTTCGGTAGCAGTCTTGATATACCCTGTATATGAAGTTATATTGATGCAGCGCCTCGCGTGTGTGTAACTCTATGGCTAATAAAATTAGTATTACACCCCTCCACACACATATATTTCAGACTCTTACTCATAAATTATTAACTATTATAGTCTGGACAGGAGTCCTAAACGAAATATACGTTATATGAATATAAAAATTGCTTTATAATCATCACACCAAACCTCGTTCAAGCATAATTGCTGCATTGCGAAATGTGTCTCGGCGTGGCATCCACGCATAGCAACTGCAAAGCGGACTAGTTGTTTAGCGATTGCTCCACTAAATTAATTCTTAGAAGCTCATCTAACAATCATCATACGAAGTGAAGTCGGCATGCTTTTGTAGCAGTGAAAGATGACCATCTCACATCAGTAAATTCTCTATGTGGAGTGCACTGTAGTTGTCATGAGTTACAAAGTGCGGGTAGTGACTAGTGGCGGCGGCAGGTTGTAAAGGCGGTTGTTTGCAGTGTCGGAGGCGCGGCCGGCGGCGCCGGGCAACCGCTCGCGGCGCGCGCCCTTCGCCCGCAGCACGCACACGCACGACGCCGACTGGAACTTCACCGGCACTAGAGGTACGTACCCACTACCCACTACTAGCAATGGGAACTGACAATATATTATAACTATTTTTCACATCTAAAATTACAAACTAAATTGACTGTTAAATTTCTTCTTTAATAGGTTTCGTAAAAAAAACTCACTCCTTCATAGATTACATGAGATCGTATAAAATTTTTAGCCGTTCAGCTTTGTGAATCACAATCGCAAATCGCAAAATTTAGCTTATTTAAATAATGTATCAAACGTTATTATAGATTTCACTTGCTTTTTGTAATTGTTGTTGCGATTTATTTCAACGCTACACCATACATATACCTAGTCAGGTCATAAATTCTGTCACATGTTTAATATAAAATAATTGAAACAAGTTTATTCATTATGTAACCATTTATATACCAAAATGAACTTAACAAAAAAAATATTCTTATGACACTAAAGTTTATTCAAAATGACCTCCGTGATTTTGAATACAGGCCTTCAATCTGCGCGGCCAGTTGTCTATCGCAGCACGAACGAGGTCCATGTCAATATCGGCGGCTGCCTTAATCAAGGATGTCTTGAGTGACTCCAAATTGGGATGAGGCTTTAAGCACGCCTTTTCCTCCAAGTGTTGCCATATCTTGTAATCTAACGGATTCAAATCTGGACTGGAGGAGGGCCACTCTTCGTGCCGGATGAAGTCGATTTCACGCGCCGCCAGCCAGTCTTGTGTGCTCTTCGCTCTATGAGCTGGCGCCGAATCTTGTTGGAATACCCAGTGCCTGTTATTGAACATGGTATGAGAAACAGGTTCCACAAGGTTCGTCAGGATTGTATTTTGATACACAACTGCATTCGTTTTTACACCTTTCTCACAAAAATGTACCTCTGTTAAGCGCCAATAAGAAACTCCCAACCATACCATGAGCGAGGATGGAAAATGACCTCGTTGGACACGCGGAATACGGTTGCTCGCTTCTTCACTACTGTGTGCGTACACCTTATCATTTTGTTTGTTGTAGCTCTCTTCTACGGTAAAATTTTTTTCATCTGAAAAAAGAATTTCCCGATATATTTTTTTTTACCGCGTACCGCTTCAACAAAGCGCGGCATCTCTTCAGTCTCAGGTCCATTAGACGAGCATTCAAACGATGTCCTGTTTTTCTTCGATATGCCCAAAGCCTTCTTCCTTCTTCATTTAATTTTCACCGTGGTTCTGCTTAACCCCATCTGAAGGGCCAACAGTTTCTGCTTACGTTTGGGATTTCTTTGAATTCGCGCCTTCACAGCTTTTATCACTGCTGGAGTCCTAACAGACCGAGGGCGACCACATCTTGACCTGTCATCTACACTAGAGTCTTCATTGTATCGTTTGATGGTACGATAAATGAATCTTTTGGTTATATTCAAGTTTTTCAGTATGTCAAAAATTTGAATTGGCGCGTAACCGCAACGATGCAACGCAATAACTGCAACACGGTATTCTTTAAGCGTCAACTCCATATTTAAAAATGAGTAAAATTCTAAAAAGTACACATTTTTATTTTCATGAACAATTCGAAATTCGAATTCAATAAAAAAAAATTGTGGCCAGCATTCTAAAAGAAAAGTTTTTACTGTGTGACAATACTTATGACCTGACTGTGTATAGACTCTATGTCATGGAGCATGGTCTTCACAACACTCACTGATGCAAAAAATGCCTATGCACTTGGTAATTCAGATTCATGTGTTTGACCAATGGATGAAGAGACAAATCGGCCATGTTGTCGCTAAATTCTATTAAATTTGAGCTCCAATATTAAATTGACTACAAAATTCTTAACTCCTAGTTTATATTTAATAACCTACTTACATGTCTGAAAATAACTACCAAAGTAGAGGTTGGACAATAATTAATAAAAAAATGCACTGCTTTTGGCAATCAATTTGACGTTTCCATTTAACTCCATGTAAAATAAAGTTCTACTGACATAATGTAATGTTTATCATTTAGAAATATCCGACACTGTAGTATAAGTAATTAAACTGCATCCACAACTGTCCAATTAGCATTCTCTTGGGGACACAGAGACTGAAGATTGTGGTCAGTAAACATGCGCGCACTAATCGTGTGCTGCTAGCACGGCATCCCGGAACTTGTAATTCTGTTTTGGATACGAATTTCATAGATATTCTTATAAATAATTACTTTAGTGTATTTGATTCATTACCTTATTAAGATTTACATCTTCTGGCAAACACTCATTGGAAGAAATAATTATGTTACTGGTGGTAGGTCTCTCATATGTGAGAGGCTGCCTGGGTGGGTACCACCGCAATGTCTATTTCTCTCGTCAAACAGCAATTTAAATGCACTGTTGTGTTTCGGATTGAAGGACATTGTAGCCAGAGTAACTACTGGACATATTGAGACTTAACATCTTATGTCTCAGGATGGCGAGCGCAGTGGAATGCCAAGCATTGCTTTATAAATCAAGGTTTTGTTTGGTTTTTCTTCAGTTCATGAGCCGCGCATCGCTTACCATCAGGCGAACGGCATGCTCGTCTCGCCATTAACTGCAACAAAAAACAAAAAAATATATACTAGCACTTAACCAAAAGTTTAATAACTAAAACCAATCTACTGTTATCCTTTGCTAACGCAATAACCGTAATTTAGCTAGAAAGGCCTATATCGTAGAAGTCAAACCAAGGCAAACTTGGTTAAAATGATTACAGAGGCAATATAATACCCAAGTATATTAGTAAACTTCCATAATTACTGTCTAAACGCTTATTAAGTTACAATGTAATTGAGACCAACTCCAACCGGCGGCGGATTCGCCTTATTAATAATAATACAACTATTTGCGAGATAAACAAGGGCCCTATATAACTTTTCCACTTACGCTCAGTGTCACACAACTGCTCCCAACTTCATCATAAACAAAATGTAACAAAGTTTCGACAGTGAGGCGCGGCGCGTCACCGCGGGGCTCGCACACCGACCACGTTTTTTCCGGAATAATTTACGGACACGCATTTTTAATCTCATAAAGAAAAACAAAACCTGTTTTTTGACTTTGTTGTGAAGCTGTGCAATTCTAAAATTGAAATTCCAACGTGCAATATCAAGCGTAGATAGATATCTGTTTGTTTTTCATGCATCGTGCGTCGTAAATTGGATGTCGAGGAAATGCATACCTGCATATTATATTCGAAATGTTATTTGAAACTCACTAAAGATACATGGCCTTATTCATAGATAGTTTATAAACCTATTTCAGGTATCAAATATTTGGTCTTTTTAGCTCGAACTTAATTCAAAAGGCGTTCGTAAGAGATAAAATATTCGACAGCTAAAATAGGTTTTGTAATGTTATATGTTAATAAAAATTTGTGCTCATGATGACAAACAATCCTTTACCAAACGTAAGCCATAAATCCCATACTCTACAAAGGTGTTTTGTTAAAGCTATGTACATATGTACGTACAAAAAACATTAAGAAATAGACTTATATAAAAAGTTTACAACGCACTTCAAATAGGTTATACAGACTGCTATTGACATATGGTATTTAATTTAAAACACATGTTCCTTAATCCCCCTAGGTACTATTGTGCCAAATTTGAATAAAAACTGCCTGATAGTTTTGTCAAAAATCATGTTTTTTGGTTTCAAGACTTTTGATCAACCCCTATAGATACTGAGTTTTCTTGGTTCAGATAAGTTCCATAACCGAACTGATGCTTATCTAAGCGGTAAAAATACTCTTATCTACATGGGAAGTCCAAAAATCGTGAAAACGAAAATCACGATTTATGACAGAAAGTCTTCTCATATTGCTTTTAAATTATATACAATATCACCAGGGGTGATGAGAAACATGTGGGTTAATTTAGGTAACATGTGTCAATATCACCCTGTATATTTCTCATACTATCAATATCGTTAATATGAACTTTTTTAAACACATTTTAGCGTTAGCACCGTATATCACATATAGATATCCATATTTTTTAACGATAACAACACCATTGCGTTAATAAAACAAATACTTGATGCAGATGTGATCAAAAACGGCGACGGCAGGTATTTGAAGTTTGATTATAATTAGAATGCACGTAGGATGTAAACAAGAGGCACGCGACACGAGACACGAGTCACGACGCTGCCGTGCAGCCCGCCTCGATGTGTGGTATGCAAATTTGCAACTTTTTTATTCGTTCTCCGCCCGACTTCTCCATAAAATATTTAAAAGTCCATTTTTAAGCGCGGATCCGCTGCAAGCTATTAGAGTCAGCTCTTCAGCTCAAACAAAGAGCTTCAGTGACGCAGGCACGCCTGCCGCGGGCGCATCAACCCGCCGCACTAAATACTAAATCACGAATTTTCCAATTAAGATCCTATCTCGCAGATCGTAAGGTTGCTTTTGCACGACGCGCACATGAAATATAAGCCGCTTTGTTTCATTATTAATTCGTTCCCCGCTATTTGGTGTTACTGCTCTTCAGAGGTTCAGTATAAGTAGGGTCGTGACGCACACCCGACCACTTATTTCTTTGACGATTTTTTTTATTACTCCATTCTCACTTGTTGAAAATACTATCGCTAAAGTATTGGCTTTCAATGCGCTTTTATATCCTCCAGTGCAGCCGGTAATATGTTATATATCGGAAAATAATAGGGGTAGAGAATAATGTGTCGGAATCGGTAGAGTTCGGAAGCGTGTGTGGGGACGGGCGCACTCAATAAATTATACAAGTGGCTGACCTTCTGTTAACAAGGCTCATTTGTTCCCGCCAGAGAATAAACCCGACTAGACGGGGACGGATAACTTCTTGTCGTTGCTTTACTTTTTTCGAATACACGACGTGGATTTATTATGCACCACTGGACAGTTCGTATCATTACTCCTGTATAATTTTATAAGCAATTAAGACATTTCCGTAAGATAATTACTAAACTATACTTCGCGTGATCGAATATTTAAGAGCATGCAATACTGTTCCTTTCGTGTGCAGTTTTAAAAGCGGCGTCGAAAGCAGACTGATTTTTGAATAAACAACAAACAACATTGAAAGCGTGGAGTCTACATGTTTACATTTGAAGTAACAATAACATATCCTCACGTATAGTGCGGAGAAGCCTTCAGATTACTTCCTTTTAACATCATCCAGACAAGATGTCAAGTTTGCAGACGGCACATACATACGCGCGCCGCCGGCTGCACACGCCTCTATTATACGCTATTACTCGTGGAAGTGCATTGAACGGATGCGAGTGCTTGCGAAATGGCAACCATTGTACACAGTCAATGCAAAATCAAATGAAATAAATATATGCACTTATAATTATACATTTTTTATGAACCTGAATATAATTGAATATTTTTAAATGGTATATGAATTGATATCTGCTCAAAGGATTTAATAGTGTATATATTACATACAAGTTACGAATTATTTCGTCGGAAACAAATTAAAACAATAGAATATAAAGAGAGACAAAATTATTACAAATATACTTAGTACTTATTCTTTAAATCAAATTAGTTTCAAATTATTACTTGTTATCTTATAACTAAAATCTAAAATACAAATCTTGATATACCTACTAAAACATGATGAGAAAAAGAAATACAAATTATTCATGTTCTTTATAATACAATTAACTCAAATTTAAGATGTATTCCTTATCGCAAATATGCAAATATTTCTATATACCAATAACCCCAGAGCAGCTGAATATGGTCTAATAATTATAATTGATTACATAGTACGATTGTATATTTTCAAATATTAAATTTCTCCCTGCTGGCAATCAAACTGCAGTCATTCGTTTCTTACCAGTTGCAATATATTGTTTATCCATAATATCCCAGAATGTCAAATAGTCATTGTTTGAATATCAATTATGTAAATGTTTAGCTGTCTAGTTAGTTTATAAACTAGAGTAAACATTGCAATTACCTCAACGTAAATACAATGCCTTCAACTATTATTATATCTCTGAAATCTTTCGGGCTAACCTCGACTTATTAGAAAGTTTTTCTTTGCAATATAAATTCCGTAGTGAGTCGCGAGCGCGGTAAGTAATTTAAAAAGTACTAGCTGTGCCCGCGACTTCGTCCGCGTGGAATTTAACAAAAAACTTTATTTTTCTAAAATAAAAGAACTTTTCTATAATAAATGTAGCCTAAGTTACTCCTTATTATATCAGCTACCTGACAAAAAAAGTCCCGTCAAAATCGGTCCAGCTATTTCAGAGATTAGCCGGAACAAACAGACAGACAGACAGACAAAAATTTTTTAAATATCATTTTCGGCACAGGTATCGTGTATATAACGATATGTAGTAGGACATTTTTTTTTTTCACTCTTAAAACAGACACTTCAATTTTATTTATATGTATAGATTGTTTAAAATTGCATTCGCCTTTGGCGTTATTGAATTCCAATATTTGAGAACCAGAACGAATTGTTTTATTTCTATTATTTGACGGTTTAAAAGGATTTTATATCTGCTTACTGCCTGGCACTACAGTCACGTATAAATATGTACCTAACTGGAAATAAGTTCAGATTAACAAGAAATCTGGAATCCCATGCATTGCTTTGTAATTCAAGGTGTTTTTTTTTAATTTTGCTACTGTCATGTATAATCATCTTAACTAATTATTGCAATATTCAACTTTGAGCTGTTACCGAAACGCTACAGAAATATTTGTGGTGTTTTGTTCATAACAAAATCAATAAAGAAGATTTGTCATATATACCTGAGTTTTAACATAGCGGAGCCTCGGTCCTAAGGACGAGTAGTTAAATCCGAGCTCCAAGTCATAAAGACAAATACGAGGGTCAATTATCCTCGTAGATAATTGAACGATTTTGGAGTGACTATGTAGGGAGGTTAAAAAAGTATATGGTGGCCTGTTGGTAACGGAATAGACGTGACTGCCAACATATTCACGGTTGCCGGTGTATCAAATTCCATGTCACGCCTCTGACTTCTCGAAGTTATGTTTGTATTGATAGTCGAATTACTACGCCCTATAACGGTGAAGATATACGTGAGGAAAATTGCATATCGTAGCATTTGTAAGATTTACTAAGGCATGCCAGCTTATTATTACAGCTGGTGTGATAGGCCACGTAGAACATGAGATTATTTGTTTTTTTTTTAAATATTTACATGGATGTTTGATAGAAATATAACATAACCTTAATAAGATAAATTCATGATATAAATAAAGTCACATTCTTCAAGATATCTGCGCCCGATTATATTATATCCCTGAATCTCAATATGAAACATATTATAGAGTATTATTTCCCTGTTTTTCTGTTCCTAGCCCGAGTAGTGGGTCAGAAGAAAGGTATACCAGCAAGGAGAGGGGGCTTCGCTATTTGATTACACATTATAGTGTTGCCGATTCTCAGAATCAATGTTGCTTTGATGTGGATTTAACCTTGTTTCGGAAGTCTATATAGGCTGTGTTCTGTGTAGTGCCCTGTAATGATTGCCTTGATGTCCCATTAATTATTCTACATTGAAATGGCTTCGTGTATAATCAAGTGGTGTCATTGGCCTATTTGCAGGATACTTTAACGGAGTACTCCGTGAGATCCTAGATTCGATTTTCAGATTGGAAAATACTGATTTTATGATTCAACGTATGTTGTACCTATCTATTTTATTTAAGAGGATAATTATAAAAAGTGCCGCCGTTAGGGCAACAATGTGTAAAATTGTAAATAAAATTCATTTTGTTAAAATCATGCTCCCCGACCACAAATAGAATAGTAATTAGAAGCAGAATGAATAATTCCCCCCACTAATTTACATATAAGCATTCACAAATATCACGGAAGTCCTTTGAAAGTAGTTAAAACGTCAGCAAAGTTATCATACAAATCACATGTGGAAACCGTATGCAACTCTCAGTTTAATTACTAAAGGGTTTTGCGCTCATCTGCGTACGTTCATAATCAAGCAAGTGAAACGACAGTCCCTTGTCGTTAAAACGTGCCTACAGTAATTTAAATCACGCAAACTAAAAACAAAGCTCGCGCAATTATAGCCAAATAACAGTTTAGTGTGAAAGTAATGAGGATCTCTTTATTATCACGTCTCACCGGCAACAGGAAACGACGGGCCACCGGCGCACTACTCATAAATTTAATTTTGGTCCTATTCTCTTTGTTTATGGACCAGACAATGATTTGCGCAAGGTAACTTTACTGAATTACTATGTATTTCGTATTCTGTTTGGACGCTTAATTGTTTTAAGGAATGGCCGTTGTAAACACTTTATGGAAACATCGATGGCATAAAATATTTAAGTAACAATTTGGGACTCCAGACCATAATTTACAATAATATTTATTTATTATTAGTGCTTAGGTAACTTTATACTTCCATTTTCAAGAACCTCTTTAATATTTAGTAAGTTATACTGCGGAAAATGCCATACTGTATGTCCCATTTGTAAAAAGAATGCAAATACTTGCATGTTTATAATTCTGTATCAGCCCATATACGTCCCACTGCAGGGCACGGGCCTCCTCTACAATCGCGAGTACGATTGAAAGTGGTTAGGCCATATAGTCCACCACGCTGGCCTAGTGCGGGTTGGCGGACTTACATACCATAGAAATTCTTATAAATCGCTATGGTATGCAGGTTTCCTCACGATGTTTTCCTTCACCGTTTTAGTGCGTGCTGATTGACTATCAATACACACATGACCCCGAAAAGTCAGAGGTGTGCCCTGGGATTCGAACCCGCGACCACCGTGAACATGTAGGCAGTCGCGTCTAGTCCGTTTACCAACAGGCCACCACACACTTCATGTTTATAAAATGAGTATTATTTTCCAAATAACAGCTATTATTTATTATTCCAATATCTAATCTAAAATAATTTAAATAAGATAATGTATATTTCTAAATTACTCATAATATGCAAACTTTGATGCAAAAGCTCAATTTATAAATAAAAATTGTACATGTTTGTTTTTATGCCAGAAGCTATTCAACTGACAAGCTAAACACGGCGCTTTGTAAAATAATTAAATAACTTTACTTCAGGTAAATAAACTAATAATAAGGATTTTGCCTCGGCGTGCATAAGTCGAGCAGTTTGCAATTAGAGTATTACTATTTCTGTTTGTGATAGCCGTTGCAACTCGGCTTCTGTAATGAAGTTTCACAGAAATCAAAGTCTTTCTCTGCAGAGTATCACATAAAATATTTATACTAAAACTCTAGCTGAATACGCTATATAACTGGGTATCTCAAGGCTGCTACCGAAAACGAAGCCGGGTGGTAGTTTTAGTGACTACAAACACAATGCTACTAAAAATTTCGCAAAGAAACGCGACAATTATATTTTATGATTTTTTAAATATCGTCATTTTTAGGTGGTAAATCCATAGTTTATGCTAAAATAAAAATTTAAACTCTTTTCTAACTTAGATTATTTATAAATAAAGGGTATACACTATTATTTTAGGAAAAAATGTATATACCACACAAATATGGTCATAAGAAAAATTTTTTTTACCACCCGGCTTCGTTTTCGGTAGCAGTCTTGATATACCCTGTATAAATTTATTCCTATAATCATTTTGTTCTATAAATCTAGTACATATAATTTAATATTGGGTTGTCGCAAACTATGCAGTTTGTAACGTCTCTGCCGTGCACAGTAAGAGGCTTCTAAGAAGTAGATACTACTTACTTACTCGTGCATTTTTTGTCCTTACATTGAAACACTTTTTATAATCCTTTTTCTCAATATTATTATATTCACTGGACTCAACAACTGAAAAATTTAATGAAATGTCTTCTATAGTAAATGAATATAAAATTGAAAAGATGAAAAGATTGGTAGTTACTGCCGACGCGACGTAGCGACCGGCAAACACGGCGTAACGCTCCTCTCAGCGCTTTCATTAAAATCAGATTACATAAAAACGTTTTATGCACACAAATTATGTAAATTGTTTCACCTAACGACGTAACAGAAACTATGGTAATTGCAGGATTACGCTCGGCCTCCGACTCGTTGTGACCTCTTTGCAAAAGATTGAATGGATTAAAGAATTTTTCTTTGTCCTCAATAAAGCTGCAATCAGAGGTATTAACGAGATACACACGTAGGTACCCCGCTTTAACGTTAATTTTAATAAAGGTCAAAGAGTAATCCCGCGGGTCCATTTTGAAGGGGAAATCTCAAATTCATTAAAATTTGTGACATCTTTACACGAAATTAAATTCGTTAGCGGCAAGTTAGTAATTCATTATAGACCGTTTCGACTGCCTCAGAGGCGCATTTGTACTACGGTATGATTGCAAACCTGAGGTCTCGGGTTCGAATCCCGGGTCGGGCAAAATGATATTGGATTTTTCTATTTATTACCAGCCAGCGTAGTCAGGAATTTATTCCCAATATGGCGGCACATCCTCTATCACATCGTGTGAGGAAAAATGCAGTGTCCTGGTTACTCCTCTTCCTTACTGAGAAAAAGGTGTGAGTTTATGTATGTGCCGTATGGAAACTTAATATCGTTGACTTTCAGGATCAAACAAGCTATATTAACATAAGTATGGAATAACAAAGGAATTTTGTACATACATAGATATTATATAGAAAAGGCTTATGTTCGGTAATGGACAAATAAGGCGTGGTATAATGATTATTTTAAACGAAATTAAATTTATTTCGACCTAAAAAGTAAAGCGTTTATAAAGTCAAATGAAAAAATATATTCAATAGACTGATTGTTAGAACACAGGTTATTTATTCAATTAGCCATCTGAATATTTTTAAGACTAATAGACTTGCCGCTTTAATAAATCCAAACGATGAATAAAATGAATAGTCACAAAATTTTAATGCGTTTACCTAATACTATACCGTACGGATAATATGAATTTATTTCAGTTCAGTTACCTTTGATTGTTTTTTAAACTTCATCTTTTCTGTCATAAAATATATTTTCTTTGTAGAAACGTCGACGTAAAATTTTAATAAAGTTACAACAAAGGTTTTTTGTATCAACCGGCCACTATTTCCCTGAAATATATTCTGACTAGTTTTTGCTTTTATGAGCGAAACTACAAAAAACGGTTGAATTATATTACAACATGGACGGAATAATTGCTGACATTATTGTCCTTTATTATAATTATAACACAGTATTATTACCTAATAATTATGTATAATTTAATATAGAGGATTTTCACTCAAGTGGTAGATCAAAGAAGTAAAAGATGCAATATCACACTGATATCACATTGAGATCGACTACTTATATTAGTAACGCTTTATGTCTTGTAGATCTAGATATTAGTAGAGGTACCAAGACAGCGGTGAAGAACGTAAGAAACAAGAGACTTCAGATTAATTTTGCAGGTTATAAAATGTTCATTCAATTAATCCTGAAATAGACGTTTCATTTTTTAAGATCTACATCTGGTTGAGTTCCTAATACAATTCATAAAGCTCGATATTAGCGTGTGTTTGACTAACGGATTCATCAATCTTGATTTGTCCACAGAATCGAAACCCGAATTGGTGTATTGGTTCTCGGAGCAAACGTTACAACCTGGGCCGAGCGTGTCCCTCAAATGCGTGGCCATGGGTCACCCGCCGCCCCAGTTCACGTGGCTACTGGACGGGTTTCCTATTCCAACAAACTCAAGGTAAATAATGACCGCAATTCCAATCATTAACATTAAGAGACGACGTCGTAAAAACGCTTTTATTGTAGTTTTCGCACAGCCAATTTCTTTTTGTCCACTCAGAAAAAACATATCCATAAAACTCTATATTAGTGTTAGGAGAACCAAAATTGCTTTTTCATTACAAATAGCGTGTTTTATTTGCTAACCTACTCTACTTGTTGTGTGGGTTTCATATTGTAAAATGTAATTGCAATAGCCTTTACACAAAAACTGAACCGATATTTTAAAATTAGTACTTAACGTTGAATAGAGAAGGTCAATTAATAGCTTTGGCTATGTACATATTTTGTGTCATGTTTTCAACCGTAAATAAGGCGGATTTGGATTATTTCCTATGACAGTTTAAAATCCGATAACTCCTTCTTAAAATATAATATACTAGCGGCCCGGCCTAGTTTCGCCCGGGTACAAATAGATTTTTGTACAATAATATGTACGTATATACATATAAACATTCCTATATAGGCACGCTGCCGCCGCCCCGGCCGGCCAGTACCGCCGCAAGCGCTACGTCCCGCAATTTTAAATCTGTAATATCTTCGAAAATATTCATTTAAATCTCGTGCTGTACAGGACCATATAGATCTATATTAAATCAACAATGTATTTAAGCTATTTAATTGGATAAGGATTAATGCTGTAGGTATTGGTTAAAATCGCTTCGAAAATTAGCCATTATTTGTCGTAAAAAGTAAATGACAAAAAAATGTTATTGTGGGATATCCATAAGAGATAGACATATACCATCGTGGAGTTTTCTGTAGACCTTTTCAATGTGTACAAATATGTAGTACATTATTTTGATAAATCTCGTAGGGTTCAGCCTGCGTTTGCAATGTAAGCGGAAAAATATTGATAATTAACGACATCACATTAGAAACCTCAAAAATAACAATATTTCTCCACTATTTAATGGATGTTATTATACATATAAACCTTTCTATTGAATCACTCTATCTATTAAAAAAACCGCATCAAAATCCGTTGCGTAGTTTTAAAGATTTAAGCGAACAAGAGAAATAGGGACAGAAAAAACAACTTTATTTTATACTATGTAGTGATAGTTTCGGCCTCTCTTGTATTATCTAGAAAAGATATATGTGCATAAAGCTATCGATATTCATAATAAACGGCTCACGTAAGACTTTTATCACCAGGTTCGTAGTGGGACAGCACGTAACGCTGCAAGACGACGTGGTCAGCCATCTTAACGTGAGCCGCGTGACGGAACAAGATGGCGGCGAGTACACGTGCGTCGCATCCAATAGCGCGGGCAAGGCGTTCCACGCGGCCAGGGTGAACGTGTACGGACTGCCGTACATACGCGAGATGCCCAAAGTGACCGCGGTGGCCGGCAGCGACTTGCACATCAAATGCCCTGTTGCTGGATACCCGATCGAGACTATTACGTGGGAAAGAGGTGAGTTATTGTTTCCCTTACACGTTTACCTGTTGAGTCTAAATGAATAAAATAATTCCAGTTATTATGAAGGTAAGTTATGTAATAAGGCATTCTGTTGGACTGCTGGTGTAATTAAATTCCTAGCAATGTTGAGTAGTTTGGATTGAATTATTACACAATCGTTTAGATTATACATATTATGTTCTATCGTAAAAATCAAACGTAGGTAAATCCTTTCTACTACATCCATAATGAAAATGAAACATATTGTGCGGAACTATGGAATTACGCTAAATTAGAGAATTTACGAGTTGTGTAATTAAGTGGGCAATTTGCCCTTTACGAAATGAAACGGTATATAATTATTAGACAGAATATTTGTAAATTGAAGACATTTATTAAGTAAGCGGCTTAGTAATAACTGAATATTAATTCCTTTTCAACGTCCTGACCACAGTTGCTGTCAGACGGAGCCAAATCTAATATTGTTTCATTTTAGGTAGTCGTAAGTTTTTCGGTTATTGAAGATAATATCAGCAGGATAGACGGTTAATTGTTATATCTAGGTCTAAGATGACAGCCTACTACGGTTCGAAGGATCTAATTCGTACAAATATGAGACAGAATTGCACTAACCCGTCTGAATGCTTCCAATTTAGCAAAAATAATAGTCTATTGTGTCCTCTGTCTGGTATATGTAAGTACATTGAATGTGGGAAAGAAATAATATACAGGGTATATCAAGACTGCTACCGAAAACGAAGCCGGGTGGTAGTTTTAGTGACTACAAACACAATGCAACTAAAAATTTCGCTAAGAAACTTTTTTTTATTTTTATTTATTTCTTATTTTCTTAATATCGTCGATTTTAGGTGGTAAATCCATAGTTTTTGCTAAAATAATAATTTAAAGCCTTGCATACCATAGCGTCTTTAAAAATAAAAGGGTATACTCTATTATTTAAGAAAAAACTATGGATTTACCATCCTAAAAAAATAAAGAAAAAAAATAACAAAAAGAAAATCGTCACAAATTTTTGCACAAAGTTTAGGTGCATTGTGTCTTAAGTCACTAAAACTACCAGCCAGCTTCGTTTTCGGTAGCAGTCTTGATATACCCTGTATAAGCTTAAAGCACTACTCACGTAGCCGTCGACCTGCGGGCACATACCGACAATTTTTTGTAGGTCTAGTCAGCGGCTTCACTCATTGAATATCGAAAACCTTTGTTGGCGACATGTCGGCGGCCCAACATGTCATGTACATGTTTATGACGTTGAGTATCGCCGAGCAACTGAGCAAACAACTCGTCGCCAACATGTCGGCGGGTAACACGTGTGATCGCGTGTTGCCGACTTGATTATTTTCTTATAGGCCGCCGGGTTGTGACGGTGGGCTGTGTCGCCGGCCTGGCGGCTTTGGTGTGTAGTGCGCTTTATTTGTCTCGTGTCCCTGTCCATACCGATATTCCTAATAGCTTTCACATTTAGCGATGGTTTCGGTTATTTAAGTAAAGTTAAAACACCAATATATCATGATCAGATGTAATTAATGCACATAAGGTATACCCTATAATAGATAAAGTAATCATTATTCGGGAACATACAATATACCTACTTACGAAGAAATATGTCATAACAAAGAAATCGACCGGGTCTTTGGGATATACGATAATAACTTCCAGTGTTACATTTAAATATATTACGCCAAACAATAACTTGAAGTTATACAAAGTGTCGGTGCTATAAATGCTTTAAATTGCAACGTCAATTAGAACAAATTAAAATGATTAGATTTTATATCACAATAAAATTGAAAAAATGATATTTTCAAACAAACTAAATAATAAAATAATTTAGTTAAAATACAACACGCCTTATGAGCGTTTATACCCTGCACGCGCTTTTTGGCTTAAAAACAGGACTTTTCAAATGAGTTAATAGCCACCAATAAACAATTTCAAGGTAAAATAATTAGTACTAATTTAGAAAAGGTTGTCATCTAGGGATTTTGGTGGAAAACATTATAGATTGATGGATAATTTGTGAGTACTATAAGGATTACTGAACACAAGTTTCGTTATTTAGGCTTTAAATGGCAATTTAGAAGCTTAAGATATCCGAAACCACTAAATATAAGATGAAAATAAAAATATTATCAGACTAATAAGACCCTTATGGAGGGATTTTGCTGAGAAAAATAATCTTTTTGTGTTTAGTTCCTGAAAAATAAAAATTTAAACAATGCGAAATTATTCAGAAACTCTCGTCATGAACATATTTTTTTTCACCGACTTATCGTACATAATTTTTTTTAGCAATTGCATATTACAATAGAAGAACATCTTATCAATAAATTACCATTTTTATATTTCAACAAAATTAGTTTTCATGTTTTCTACAAATATTTTAAAAACCACTATAAAACACGCTGTCCGACGTGGATCAAATCAGACCGCCGCAAGGCCTTCTAGAGGGAGGACGTATCGCTCGTCGCTCCGGCCTGGCTGCAGTCGATTATGCCGCGCGTAGTAAAAATAGCCACGCGCGGAATGCGATTACCACATCTTAGTACTTTGGTAGTAAAATATTTAATTATTTTTATTACCTACAATGATTTTGTAGTGAGTATAAATTATGTTTCAGGTAATATAATGGGATGTAATTCCGAGGCTAAATTATGTTATGTATTGTAATATAAAATTAAATATGTTTCGTAATTGTAAGGGGTTGTAAGGCCCCTAACACTTTATGTTTTCGAACACAAAATGATTAATAAAACGTCCGTAGTGTATACTGATTGAACACTGATTTGAATGCAACTTAACAATGTAATAATAACGAAAATATGATTAGTATCCAAAATTTGTATTATTCTTTGCTTGCACAGTAATATTTGTTTACTTATAATGCAAATAAAATATTTTTATGATATTATATAACAGTTACATTTCAATTGAATATTTGAAGCGCACAGATCAAAGTTTTTTGAGCCGATTGTATAGCGAGCCGACGCGGCAGCTCTACGCACACAGCTTTGGTCGCTTATGTGTGCGTGAAATTAACGAAGAAATACCTATAGTTGACTTTGCGCGCAAGGTGTATACGCTCTTATATGTTACCTACTGCCCTCAGTTGACCCAGACATAAGAGCGGCAACGCCGCATTTTTTATCACCACGTTATGAATGGTACCATTTGATTTGGCGCGGTGATTCCTTTGTAGTTTTTAGGCATAATTTTATTAACAAATGTAAGTAATAAAAACATTCTCAATCAAGTCCCCTTTTACACAAATAAAGTAGGTCAAAATTGCTTGGTCAGTGGAACAAAATAGCACATCGCATAAAGTATTACTGCCACTAACCAGTCCTTCAAACAAACCATATCGATATATTCCACAGCTGTACATCGCGACATCATGAACATGAATAAAATGCTATCGTAATTCGTAATGTGGTGTGAGCAACGCATGCGCATTCGCAGAGAACAAGCACGGCGCACTGACTTATGACTAGGCGACGCAACGAGTGGCGCGGGTACCGACTCCCGAATCGCCACCCTCGCCCCCCCCCCCCCTGACCCTCGCAGTGTTGCTAGGTTAGATTTTAAAAAATACGGGAAAAGTTTCGTTAAAAATAGTAGATGGATGTAAACTACAGTGGATTATTATACTGTTAATTACAGGGATATTTTCATAGTAAGCGATATTACACATACATTCTTAAAAATTACAAGTATTCTGTAAAAAAAGACTGTTAATCGCCGTATGTGTCACTATTCTATTTGTTCATCAAGTACTGGAGATATAATAAATAAGTATTAAATACACCCAATAGTTAAATACATAGTCGTGACCCCACATTAAGATCGAGTTTATGGTTAGGTTGAAAATTTAAGGATGGCTCGGTGAAATAAAACCCTATAAAATTATTTTAGTGTTTTTTTTTTGAGTTTGTTAGTTACGGCAATCGGTTAATTATCTTGTTAATCATATTGTAGTACGTTTTATACTTACTGCATACTATGTTTTGTTACTTTACTGTATATGTAGCACAAATATTTTTAGTTTAATTACGGCGCACCTTGCAACACTGCCCAGGAGTCACGTGTAATCTCAGATTTCGAACTGACAACGTCGCGTCGCGTCCCTGAGCTATTATGAGTTTTAATTTCATGGATATTAGGTCTGAATTCAATTATTGGTTTTATTTCTATGCGATTAATAATAAAAACTTATATTTTTTTGCGCTTGACTTTTGTGTCAATGACCTAGCGAAATACCTACAGCAGGTGGTTAAATATGGAAAACAAAAAAACTATCCTGTGGCTAAACGGGTGATAATAAATTAATAATATTTGGTGTACGGGCTGCTAATGCGATACCCTGTATGTGGTCAAAAAAAAATTATTATGTCACCGACATGTTGTACATATATAGCGTGCATTAATTTCAGTCAGTATCAGCCCATATACGTCCCACTGCAGGGCACGGGCCTACTCTACAATCGAGAATACGATTGAGAGTGGTTAGGCCATATAGTCCACCACGCTGGCCTAGTGCGGGTTGGCGGACTTACATACCATAGAAATTCTTATAAATCCCTATGGTATGCAGGTTTCCTCACGATGTTTTCCTTCACCGTTTTGGTGCGTGGTGATTGACTATCAATACACACATGACTCCGAAAAGTCAGAGGTGTGCCCTGGGATTCGAACCCGCGACCACCGTGAACATGTTGGCAGTCGCGTCTAGTCCGCACATTAATTTATATAGAATAAATTATTATATGTATAAAAATATTATATCCTCTAAAAATGATGAGTTGTAAGTCGTAAGAGACAATTTATCGATCAGGCCACCCTTGCGAGCATGTAAATGAAAAGGTGTCGGGAAACCCAGCCAATGCTGAGCCCGCAAAATATCAACGTTGTTATGAAAAAAATTATATCATTTTCGGCCGTACTTCACATACCGAAATTGGATTGCCGCCGCGAAACCTTTTAAGGACATTTATGTTACCTCAATGTAAACGTCATTTTCATTTAATGTCTCTTTAAGATTACAATACATTCATCTATTTTAAATATAGATGAAGAATTTCAAAGTTTGAAGATAGATGAGTAGAATGAAACATTACACGAATGATTTTTATTGAACGTAGTTTGTGTAAAAGAGTTGAAGAATAAAAGTACTTAAGATGCAAAGAGTTTGACAATGGATGATTAAGAAGTTGAAGTATGGAAGGACGAAATAGTAGAGAACAGAATGGCAGACGATGGAAGACGGACAACGGATCACGAATTAAAGATGTATTTTAAAGACGAATATTACATTACAAAATATCTTAACAATCTATGTTTATTTTGACTTTGAATTGATTTGATTATTCCCACATACTCGTACGTTTATTATATTACGTGAAAACAAGAAATGACGTAGGTATCTATAAAGCTTTACGCTCCTTAAGGTAAGCATGTTATGAGATGGCTATGAGCGTGTCAATTCCGGCCGGTGACCAAATAGTCAAGTGGACAACGTTCCGCAGTCATACGAAGAAATATATTTTGCCTGATAAGATCGTGGAACGGTCGTGGTAGTTTTTTCTTTATTTCTTGGGACTGATAAACTATACTTTATATCCCCGTTTGTAGTAAAAGTTCTTGCTACGAGTCCCTTGATAAAAATAAATAAAAATATACACTGAATATAATAAATAGGTAATATTTTCTTCTAAGAGACTATTTGAATTTATTTTCGGGATCGCCTTAAGCGGGATATTATTTTATGGATATATTACACTCTTTCCCCTCATAAGAGGTCACCTACGAGTTTCACTGGAAAAGCGTGATAAAATTGAAATGAACTATCTTGTAGAAAACTCTACGTTTGCAAACAATCTTTACACACAAATACAATTTTAATTGTGTTTCATATTTGTTGACATGCAAACAAAAAAACACTGAGTAAATATTATTCAATCTTCTCATAGCAAGCATACTCAAAAACATATTCATAATAAAATAATTCATTAGAAAACTCACTTCATACATGATTTTATACTTCTCAGACAAAATGAAAAATAATAAAAATATCACCAAAAAGAATATATCTTAATCTAAGATGTTTATAAAGCATAGATGCGTTGTCCGAGCTTTATAATGGCAAGACGTTTGGAAGGTAATTGGCTCACTTGCAATCAGTCACGCTTCAAGCAGTGTCGCGGATACACGTTTCTGTGACTATTTGTATTCTCAAAACCAAATGCGGAAAAATAGATTAGAGTGATTTAAAATAATGTACAAATGATTCTGAAACTGAGAAACAAAAATAAATAATTTATTTAGTACGCAAGTACACACGAATTTAATTTTTTATTAAATAAAATTAATAAATTCGCTCTCATGGCGATGTTTGACAGCTTTCGCCACGTCACCCGTACTTCATGCTTGGTGCTACGTCACACGCGCTTTGGCCAATAACCGTGCGACACTTATTGTTACGTAACTAGCGATGTCTATTCATCTTCTTCTAACTTATGTATCTTGCTTTTTTACTCTTTCTTCGAACCAATTTGAAATTACAATACGCATCGCGCCATTTTTTTGTGCCATTATGTTAGTGTATGACGTGTCTATTTGTAAAACGTCATTGATCTTAATATATATAATTCACGTGTCACGTTGTTTGTACGCGATGGGCTCCTAAACCACTCAACTGATAATAATGAAATTTTGTAGATATGTGTTATTTGTTCCAACTTAAAGGGTGAGATAGTTTTTATCTTGATTAAATTGACGAAAGTATAAAATAAAGGAAAAAACATTTTGCCATACAAAATGTTAATGGGTTTGTAACTGTCAAACATTTAATGTTCATACCGTCGATACGGTAAACTCTTCCCTCAAATTAAATAACGTATTTAAATAAAGGTTTCGAATCGACAACATATATCCGCAATATTCGATTAATGGCGTATTTAAGATTTTAAATATGTAAATTAATGACAGTAATGAAAAGTGGTTGACATTTAAATTGGTTGTCAAATATTTATGCATGCGTTCAGAAATTTATTTTGTGTAACCTAAAGAGTATATTATGAAGCTACATAAATATAGGACAATTAAATAAATAATATTCACATGTAGGAAGTTTTACTTTTTTTTTTCAAGATATAATGTCTCTTGAAAATGAAAAATCTTTAATAAAATAACACATAAAAATAAAAACTGAACTGAACTGAATAAAATAACAATTTTATATAATTATGGAGAATATTGCTGGGATTCTCAAATTAGGCATTGCCTGTGTCTTGAGAAACCAGTTAAATATAATTGTTACTACATTAATTGTGTGTGTGAGTGTGAGTGTGTTTCTATGAAAATTTATATTTCATCTCTTTATTACTAACAAAAAGTAATGGCGTAATATTTTAGGAAAACAGCATACTTGGGGTGAAATAAGGGATGGAATATTGCATGGATAATCAAAATCGCTAAAGTGTTTAATGTCAAAAATTTATAAGGCACACTATTTGGATATGGATAAACGGGATATAATAGAGTGGGAGGTAGGGGAGAGGACTGGGATAGCTGACAGATTTGATAGGACGAAATGTAAATGCACTGTATAAGACGGGATGGTTAATGAAGAGAAAGGACGGGACGTATCGGGAAGTGACTGAACAGACGGGATGGGACGGAAGAGAGCAGCAGGATAGTAGGATAGCTAATTCATGTTTAGGTATACAAGAGCTTATACGAAAAATTTATTTGGTGTGGAGTAAAATAAAAAAATATCTGCATCCAGTCAAAGGAGGTCGGGCTTTTTCTCTATGCTAAATAATTGAATATAAAATTAATCATATAATAACTAAGCCATAGCGAAGCGTGGTCGGGTCAGCTATGGTATCTTTTAATTGATTTCAATGAATGTCGTCGGAGTAGTGTTATAATATCTCCGTAGCAAAATAATGATTTGAATCTGGAGAGATGGCATAGAATAGAATATAAGGTGGATAAAATGGGACATAAGAATAGGTACAGGATGGGATTGGAATTGGATAAGCAGTTTAGACAACGGCTGTCATATTGATTTTAAATAAAATATGGACTGGAATCTGTATTTGCACCCAGGCGAAGCCGGGCCGGGCCGCTAGTCTTAATATATATAATTCACGTGTCACGTTGTTTGTCTTCGATGGGCTCCTAAACCACTCAACTGATTATAATGAAATTTTGTAAATATGTGTTATTTGTTCCAACTTAAAGGGTGAGATAGTTTTTATCTCGATTAAACTAACGAAAGTATAAAATAAAGGAAAAAACATTTTGCCATACAAAATGTTCATGGGTTTGTAACTGTCAAACATTTAATTTTCATACCGTCGATACGGTAAACTCTTCCCTCAAATTAAATAACGTATTTAAATAAAGGTTTCGAATAGACAATGGCGTATTTTATATTTTAATTAAGTATAATAAATTAATGACAGTAATGAAAAGTGGTTGACATTTAAATTGGTTGTCAAATATTTATGCATGCGTTCAGAAATTTATTTTGTGTAAACTAAAGAGAATATATTATGAAGCCACAAAAATATAGCACAATTAAATAAATAATATTCAAACGTAAGAAGTTATACTTCTTTTCAAGATAGTGTGTCACTTGAAAATGAAAAATCTTTGTTAAAATAACACATACAAATAAATGAACTAAACTGAATAAAATAACAATTTTATATAATTATGGAGAATATTGCAGGGATTCTCAAATTAGGCTTGGCCTGTGTCTTGAGAATAATTTGAGTGTGAGTGTAATATTTTTGAAACACAGGGGTGAAATATTGCATGGATAATAAAAATCGCTAAAGTGTTTAATGTCAAAAATTTATAAGGCACACTATTTGAATATGGAGAAACGGGATATTAATATGGAGTGGGAGGTAGGGGAGAGGACTGGGATAGGTGACAGATTTGATAGGACGAAATGTAAATGCACGGTATAAGACGGGATGGTTAATGAAGAGAAAGGACGGGACGTATCGGGAAGTGACTGAACAGACGGGATGGGACGGAATTGAGCAGGACAGTAGGGTGGCAAATTCATGTTTAGGTATGCAAGAGCTTATACGAAAAATAACATGTATTTGGTGTGGAGTAAAATAAAAAAATATCTTCATCCAGGCAAAGGCTGGTCGGGCTTTTTTGCTGTGCTGAATAATTGAATATAAAATTAATCATATAATAACTAAGTCAAAGCGAACGTGGTCGGGTCGGCTATGGTATCTTTTAATTGATTTCAATGAATGTCGTCGGAGTAGTAACAGTGTTATAATATCTCCGTAGCAAAATAATGATTTAAATCTGGAAAGATGGGATAGAATAGAATATAAGGTGGATAAAATGGGACACAAGAATAGGTACAGGATGAGATTGGAATTGGATAAGCAGTTTAGACAAAGGCTGTCATATTGGTTTTAAATAAAATATGGACTGGAATCAGTATTTGCACCCAGGCGAAGCCGGGCCGGGCTGCTAGTATTACATAAATTATAATCAGGTTTGTTGAAGGTACGTTCTAAAGGGATTACGAGAAAGCAAACAGCGTAGCTAATGGTTATTTACGAGAACAATTACTCGTATATCTGTACTGATTTCTTGGAATGAGATTTACGAGTGCATAATAAATAATAATGCTTAATGTAATCTGTGATAGACAAAGAAAGTCAACGTTTGTTTATGAAAGTTACTCAGAAAGGTAGCTTCAGAAAAACGAGTTTGATTTATGTCAGCGAATATTTCAAGCCTCCTTTTAACTCGAACTTCCTATTTTCAAATCCTCAGGCCTCCGCTCCATTCGATTGAGTCAACAGTTCTTAAACCGCGTCTAAATTCAAAAGCTAGTTATTAGTTTTGTAATATTAGATTTGCTTCTTACATCCTAGACTAGACTATGAGACTAGCGCAGTAGATTTAACCTGAAACCTCTTAACAAAATGTGCATGTAGCCTGTAGACTTATGATATTACAAAATATTGTAAAATAAGGAGAAAAGTGATAAAATATAATCTCATTTATAAAATTCCTAAGGAAGTTTTTACCAATCTGTGTTTACATGAATATAAATTATTCAAATTGCGATTCGTGAAATAAAAAGAATCCGTCAGTCCCATGACCAATATATGGAAAACCGGGAAGGACGTTCTCAATGAAACAAACGACACTTGGTCAAATATTGAATAAGGATCCCGCGGGAGGTTGCGAGTAACTTCATCTTTTTCTTAGCAACAGGTCCTTAAGGAAACTAGGATAAGAGGTGGGAGCGTAAGAAATACATCGTTAACTTTTTTGAAAAGAACCTTGTTTTAGCCGGACGCTTTTGATATTTATGAAAGATTTTTCGTTAAGTCCGAAATACACCTTATGTCCGACATCGGACATCTCGGATTTTTTTATATCATGTTATTAACTTATATAATAATGTTATGGTGTACATAAAAACCAAAATGATACAGTAAATTTAAATTATAACAAAGTAAGATTTCCAAAATGATTTCTATAAACAAGCATAATCTGCTGAAAAAATCATAATATCAAAGTCAAGTATCTCATAACGTCTCTTGACGAAGGTTATTGCGTATGGTATGGTTAAAATACAATGACAATATAAACCGGTTGTTTATTTGAATAGCAGCAGGGCATGGAAATATGTCGCCATTACGTCGACGTCGGTAATATCTCGACCGCAGAGAAAATTGCGACGAGCAATCTAATACACTAGACACCTAGGAACATCCAATTAAGGACAAATCTAACTTATTCAGCTTGCTTTTTCCTCGCAATACCACTATTTACGAGACTTTTCTAGCAATAAATTATACTCCTATTGAAGGACTAATTTTATAAAAGCTCGAATGGAAGGCTGATGAAAATTCTAAGGGATCACTATCATTATGAATAGTAATACTGTCATTTCTCAATTAATTATTTTTAATTAAACATTCGTTGCCAATATTAGTTTAAATGAACAAAATATCAAATAGATATTTGTGTGAATATTAAGGGCTATTGTCCATTGTTATCTAAATAACATTATGAATTAAAATCCCATAGAATAGTGGACAATGAGAAGTCCAATTTATATTGATATAAAACGAAACTATACAATTAAATGGGTGAACCCGGCCCCCGTAATTTCAGTCGCCCGGCCGGACCCATGTCAACTGCGTTGGCTTATCTTTTACGTGAAACTGTCATTAAGCTGACTCCGCTGTTCTTACCTAGTACCTGCATCGTTACGTTGGAACCTAATCATAGATATTATTTTATCTATCTGTCTATATACGTCCCACTGCAGGGCACGGGCCTATTCTACAATCGAGAGTACGATTGAGAGTGGTTAGGCCATCTAGTCCACCACGCTGGCCTAATGCGGCTTGGCGGACTTACATACCATAGAAATTTTATAAATCGCAGGTGGTAAGCAGGTTTCCTCACGATGTTTTCCTTCACCGTTTTAGTGCGTGGTGATTGACTATCAATACACACATGACTCCGAAAAGTCAGAGGTGTGCCCTGGGATTCGAACCCGCGACCACCGTGAACATATTGGCAGTCGCGTCTAGTCCGTTTACCAACAGGCCACCACGCACTATATATTTTATCTATAAGAAATTATAATATGTTCGGATTTTTTCAAATTAAAAAAAATACACAAATAAATTTGTGTACAAAATTAAATCATAACAAAATACCACGTTCATATTTTATTTTAATCACATAAAATCTACGCTTGTGGTTATACAAAATAATAAGTACCATTGCAAAGCAAAAAAATAATATTTGTTTCATGGAACTTGCGCTTGCTTAATGACTTGACTAGCCAACAAATCAAAATATATGCATAACATATCGAAGGCGGGCCGCCAAGTACCAAACATGTAGGACCTGTGCCTTATATTAATTTAAATATCTATATGTTTGGTACTGGGCGACCCGCCTTCAATATGTTATGCATATATTTTGATTTGTTGGCTAGTCAAGTCATTAAGCAAATTAATCAACAAGCGCAAGTTCCATGAAACAAATATTATTTTTTTGCTTTGCAGTGGTACTTATTATTTAGTTATTTTTTGGTTTTTAGCGGTTTTTTGTTTTGAAGTCGGTTTTTATTTTTTTATTAAAAATTTTGGTTATTTTTATCTTTTTAGTGTTGATAGGAATCAAAATGAAGAAGATTTGGTCCCCACAAGGAATATGTTCTTTCCGATGATAATGAAATCGCTAAAATCGGCTAAAAGCTGCCAAAGATATTGGAGTATTCATATGTTTATTATTTTTTCTCCCCCTCCCCCCCCTCCCTTTGCCCCTACCCCCTTTTCCCACCACCACTGTAGCTTAGCTTTTATACTGAACCCAATGCAAAAAGAACCATTGGAATCCTACTAAAGTTTGAAGAGTTCTACACTCCAGGTCCGAAAATGATCATCAGATCTCCATGTTGTGTTCCTGAGATCAACCTGTCAATACATTCTTTCCAATGAAAAAGAAATCACTAAAATCGGTTAAATCCTGCCGAAGATATTAGAATTTACGTGTATTTTAATTTTATCACCTACCCCCCCTCACCCCCACCCCTTTTTTCCTCTCTCTCTGTAAATTAACTTTTATAATGAACCTAATGCAAAAAGAACCATTGGAATCCTACTTAATTTTAAGGAGTTCCCCTCTCCAGGTCCGAAGATATTGCTCAGATTTTCACCATATTTTTATGGGACCAAATGACAAGCATCAGCTTTCAATCAAAGAAAGAATGGTCGAAATCGGTTCACACAGTACAGAGAAACGAGGTAACAAACATAAAAAAAAAAAAAGCAACATACAGTCGAATTGAGAACCTCCTCCTTTTTTTGAAGTCGGTTAAAAATTAAATATGTTTCGTAATTGTAAGGGGTTGTAAGGCCCCTAACACTTTATGTTTTCGAACACAAAATGATTAATAAAACGTCCGTAGTGTATACTGATTGAACACTGATTTGAATGCAACTTAACAATGTAATAATAACGAAAATATGATTAGTATCCAAAATTTGTATTATTCTTTGCTTGCACAGTAATATTTGTTTACTTATAATGCAAATAAAATATTTTTATGATATTATATAACAGTTACATTTCAATTGAATATTTGAAGCGCACGGATCAAAGTTTTTTGAGCCGATTGTATAGCGAGCCGACGCGGCAGCTCTACGCACACAGCTTTGGTCGCTTATGTGTGCGTGAAATTAACGAAGAAATACCTATAGTTGACTTTGCGCGCAAGGTGTATACGCTCTTAAGGATTTTGTTATGTACGCTTTGTATCTTGTATTAAGTCGTGTTGGTCATAATGATTGTGGAAGTGTTATTGTTCGAAAATAAGTACCACGAACCTGCTGCTCGTAAGTTTTGTTATAATTGCATTAATTGTGCAATATTTTAAATAAACTTTGTATTGTGCAAGTGCTATGTTATTTTACTGCCTGCATTAACGCTGACTGAACCAACTAGAGAGTTATGTCGAACGATAGTAGTGTACATTTTGAGGTAGGTATATATCATATTTTGCCAATTCGAATCAGTTATTAATTTCTTACATAGCTAATTCTAAATTTGCCAAAAAAACTGAAATAAAACTACATGTAATACCGGCTTGTCACGCAGAGAGAGAAAACTACAATCTAGATTCTAGACGAATACTGATCAGATAACTTTTCTATTCATTATAATAAATTATTCATCTAAATGTTGAAAAATGATCTCGTTTAAATATTTTAAATGGTGACCCAGTTCTGGTTTCATTCGATATTTAAATTTAAAATTGGGCGTGTCGTACGGAAGGCGCGGTATATTTCAGACGAACTTTCAGCCATTTCACTAACTGTTGAAATTTTATTTTGCGCGGTTACTGGTGAACTCTCGACCGAGTTGCGCCGTCAGCTGCGGCTCTGGCGGACAATGTCACATTAGAAATTATGTTGCGCTATTTAATTAAACTTTAATCCAATTAAAACGTTTTGCAGAAATTCTCTACATTATTCATTATTACTTGCCAAACGCTTCCAAAGGCGACATATCAAAATACAGTTATATCAAAATCTGAAACTTGTAGAAATAAAACTAACCATGAATACGTAACATTTTCCGGCAATCTTGTTAGATAACTGTTGACAGTAATATAATCTTGAATAAAATTAGTTTAAGTATTTATATATGGTTAACGTATCATAGTGTTAAACAATAAAATGTCTCATAAAACTTTTATAAAACAACTTAATCGAAGTATTTTTTTTTTTGTATTGCACAATTTTTTTTTTCATTTATTTGGAAAAAGTAAAGTAAAATACTCTGGCACTACATATTGCGACACGGCACAAACAATCAGCCCAGTGTCACAGGTATATGTCTGACAGTTCAGTTAACGTATAAATAGCCTTACATTCTCTAAACGCCCGACACTATATTTAAACCAATAACATTGGATTTTTTAACGTATGGAACTGTATTTTAACCTTTTCGCAAAATGTGCATTTAACTACTTAAATACCTACAATGAGTAGTAATTTTCATATTAAAACATAACAGGTAGCAGTTCCCGACGATGTAAAAATTCTTAAGTTTTTTTAACACTCAACTTTTGAACTTGCACTACACTCTCTGAAAGTTAGTTCTTAAAGGTCGACCTCGAATATACTACGTAATAGCGGACTTCAATTTTCTCAGTGTTTGTTCTCACACAAAACTATTTAAATCTTTCAAAACTAATTCCGCTGAGAGTTACCACGAATGCCTTAGCACATACTTGTTTAACCATAAGACGTAAGTTTATTACACCAACATTTTAGAGTAGTAAAGTTTTTAGTACAGTCAGCGACAAAAGTCGTTGAGCATATTCAAAACGCCAAAATTCATGCACACATGAAGCAACAAAAGTGGGTGACCAGGATCGGCGACAAAAATTTATGAACGCCACAAGGTGACAAAAGTTTCTGAACAAAAAAAGCAACAAAATTACTGAACACGTCAAGGGTACATAAGTCTCTGAACACTTATAAAAAGCAAGATTGCCGTTGATGTGTTAACCTACTTTTGTTGCTTTATAAGCATTAAAAGTTAAATTTTATTTCACAGTTAATATATCTCCTGTGACGTGGCGTGCCATAGGAGAGGCCTATGTCCAGCAGTGGACACGAATAGGCTGATGATGATGATGATGATTCAGAATGAATATAGTGGCCGCAACTTTTTTGGATATTGGTCAATTGGTGTCAAAATCCATATCTGAGAGACCCTTCGCTCCGATATTATAATGGAATTAGGATTGAACATTTTTGCTGCCACATTTAACTTTTTAGTTATTGATCCGATTGGTCTCAAAATCAATATCTGATGGGTTCTTTACTCCGATATTCGAAATAGAAAGACCGATGGAAAATAATGGCTGCCGTTTAGAACTTTTTATAGAATTAGTACGTATTTTGGGGCGTTTGAAAAAAATCTACAAAATGTTTACGATGAGCGCGCACATTGACAACCAAATAGACGAAGAGCCCGTGGCCGACAGAGTTTTGTCATCTTATAAAAGCTGAAAGCTTTTCTCCGCATGCCTCTAACATAGGCATCACACGATCAGCTATTATTAAGTTCCGATCTTGGTTGCTTTGGAAGTTATGATCTTCAATGTTTCTGGCCAGATAAAAAATGGTTGCCTGTAAAGTCGGTTTTACGGGCGAAGATTTTACGTGACAACGTCTTTTTCTCGGTAGAATATTTATTGATATGAATATAATTAAATTGCACAATAGGAACAAGGAATTGAATGAAAATAAGAATTGCACAAATTTTAACTATAGAAATATATTTTGTTTACTAAAACATTGTACATGTAATGACGAATCTAAGCACTCCATATTTTCACTACAGACACAGCTGACGATACTTTAACCACACGTGTGAACTTGTATTGTGACGCTTTCTTGTTTTTCCAACGCCAAGAACGTTCGAGAAAGACAAAGACAGAGACACAAGCATGCGCCGATTCAATGCGCCTAATTCTCTAGTGCTGCGCGCGCGGCAGACCGATCATAGTTGAGTGGGAGAGAGACGCAAGGCATTCGGCGGGCCTCTCTCTCGTTCGGTGACTCATCGTAACGTTACCGGGCGTTACACTTTTTCGTAAGTGACTCCCAGCCGCAACCTAATTTAAGACGTTGTCACGTCAATAAATTTTTTGGAGGTAAAATATTTTTTTTTTGGGGGGGTAATTTTTTGCGTAATTTGGGATTTCTGGCGGGGTCAATTTGTAGCCCTCACCAAGACGGTTCCGAGGATACCAAACTCGGTGGGTCTACGACCTATGTTGGCCGAGATAGGATTGGGGGGGGGGTGAGGTAAATTTTCGGGGTGGGGGTGGGGGAGGGGGGGGGGGGTAGGTTTCGTGGGGAGGCTAATAGGCAGTATTTCGGAATAAGGGTGGGGGAAGGCAGGGGGGGGGCTATGGGACAATTTTGGAAAAAGTGGGTGAAACTGAAAAATAATTCTCTAGTGCTGCGCGCGCACCGTTACGTTACCGGGCGTTACACTTTTTCATAAGTGACTCCCAGCCGCAACCTAATTTAAGACGTTGTCACGTCAAAAGAACCATCAAACGTATTGGAATACCAATATTTGTTTGAAATATTTGTTTATAGTTGCCTTAATAACATATATAAAATTCATTTTTTTATAAAATATAAACTTTTATACTATTACATTTGAGCGAATTTACAATTAAGCGGAATGGAGGCTCCAAAATGTTTGCAAAAGACTTGTCTATTGGCAAAACCAGTTGTCTAGGCTGAAGAAGGACGACGGCCGCGTGGTATCGACAAGGGCAGAGGTATTAAGGGAGATCGAGAGGTTCTACGGACAGCTTTACACCTCGGTTGCCGAACCTACTGTTAGTTCGGCCGAAGACCCGAGAGCGATGATATCCCGGACATAAGCCTGTGTGAGATAGAAATTCCCTCAAACAACTAAAAAACAACAAGGCGCCGGGCGAGGACGGAATCACTTCAGAGCTTCTGAAAGTGGGCAGAACGCCGTTACTGAAAGTCCTTCAGAGGCTCTTAAATTCCGTTCTCCTCGAGGGCTCAACGCCGGAGGCATGGAGCAGGAGCGTGGTGGTACTGTTCTTCAAAAAAGGTGATAACACTTTGCTAAAGAACTATACTGCCCGTCTCGCTCCTGAGCTATCTCTATAAGTTGTTTTCGAGGGTCATTACAAATCGTCTCGAACGCAGGTTTGATGACTTCCAGCTTCCCGAACAAGCCGGTTTCCGAAAAGGCTTTAGTACCATAGACCATATTCATACGCTATGGCAAATTATACAAAAAACCGAATATAACTTGCCGCTTTGTTTAGCGTTTATGGACTATGAGAAAGCCTTTGATTGCTGTGCTACAGTCTCTTCAGCGGTGCCACATAGTCTATCGGTACATCGAAGTTTTGAGGTGTATATATGTACAACAACGCCACCATGTCGGTCCGAGTACAAGATCAGAGCACAAAGGCTATTCCACTACTGTACTTGTATACACGTGGCAATAACAGATGAACTAGACATATGAACTTCTCAGAAATAAATAATAATTCACATATTAGTTATTTTTCGGTTCTTAGCTGTTTTTTGTTTTGAAGTCGGTTATTATTTTTTTATAAAAAATTTTGGTTATTTTTA
This sequence comes from Hyles vespertilio, assembly GCA_009982885.2. NCBI lineage: Eukaryota > Metazoa > Arthropoda > Insecta > Lepidoptera > Sphingidae > Hyles > Hyles vespertilio. The sequence continues at coordinate 8,632,259 of CM042822.1, read as the reverse complement.
TCTTTTTAGTGTTGATAGGAATCAAATGAAGAAGATTTGGTCCCCACAAGGAATATGTTCTTTCCGATGATAATGAAATCGCTAAAATCGGCTAAAAGCTGCCAAATATATTGGAGTATTCATATGTTTATTATTTTTTCTCCCCCCCCCCCTCCCTTTGCCCCTACCCCCTTTTCCCACTGTAGCTTAGCTTTTATACTGAACCCAACGCAAAAAGTACCATTGGAATCCTACTAAAGTTTGAAGAGTTCTACACGCCAGGTCCGAAAATGATCATCAGATCTCCATGTTGTGTTCCTGAGATCAACCTGTCAATACATTCTTTCCAATGAAAAAGAAATCACTAAAATCGGTTAAAAGCTGCCAAAGATATTAGAATTTACGTGTATTTTAATTTTATCACCTACCCCCCCTCACCCCCACCCCTTTTTTCCTCTCTCACTGTAAATTAACTTTTATAATGAACCTAATGCAAAAAGAACCATTGGAATCCTACTTAATTTTAAGGAGTTCCCCTCTCCAGGTCCGAAGATATTGCTCAGATTTTCACCATATTTTATGGGACCAAATGACAAGCATCAGCTTTCAATCAAAGAAAGAATGGTCGAAATCGGTTCACACAGTACAGAGAAACGAGGTAACAAACATAAAAAAAAGCTACATACAGTCGAATTGAGAACCTCCTCCTTTTTTTGAAGTCGGTTAATACAGAAATCCATAAGTCAAAACAAAAATATAAACTGTGAAATAAAATGTAACAATGAATCCATAACAAAGCAACAAAAGTAGGTGAACACATCTACGGCAATCTTGCTTTTTATAAGTGTTCAGAGACTTATGTACCATTGACGTGTTCAGAAACTTTTGACGCCATGTGGTGTTCATAAATTTTTGTGGCCGATACTGGTCACCTACTTTTGTTGCTTCATGTGTGCATCAATTTTGGCGTTTTAAATATGCTCAACGACTTTTGTCGCTGACTGTACAGTTGTGGTCCATTGTATTGTTGTAAGTTTATGATCCTGTTTTCTTTTAATTGGACAATACAGATATGATTGAGAACTTAATTTATGAGAAATTTGATAAAACGTAGCCACGGATTTTTGCATACTGTTTAAAGCAAGCCCGATTTAAACAAATCAAGCTTAGTCCGCCTTAGTAGGTCATTACCCACTTAATGTTATTACATTCATCATTCGGCGGAATGTCGGCACCTCGGCCCATAACGTGCCTTTACAAATACAACATAATATTACCTAAGTATTATTTTTTTTAATAATAATTCCTTTACAGATGGTCAAACTCTTCCACTAAACAGAAGGCAGAAGGTGTTTCCTAATGGCACGTTAATCGTGGAGCAGACGCAGCGCGGCGAGGACGCCGGCACGTATACATGTCAGGCCACTAATAGACAGCGACACGCGGCCAGGAGGGACGTTGAAGTGCAGATACTGGGTGAGTTACAGTTCACAGTACACAGTACACCCACCGCGACAATGAAACTGTACATCTATTTACTTGACCCTCTTTGTTCTAACGCTTTATATAGAGCCAGTCGGTTTAGAATAAAGACCAGCTCATCATGATAAATTACTTCTTTGAACTGAATTAGGCGAGAGATGAATATTTATAAGTCTGTTTGGAATTGATAATTTTATAACATCTAATTATAATTGATCGTTTAAATAGTGACTATGCAACACGAGGCGCTGGCAGTAATGGTGATCTCAAAAGTAGAAATATTGTAATATCTAGTAATTTCATTCGTAAAAAGGAAAATTTTATTAATTGTTGTTGAAGTTTCAATTCTAAAATTGTCTGTTTTGAACAGGCAACAAAACCTGCATATAACCCAGTTTCTTTAAATAATTCTTACTGATCCCCTGTGGAATTGAATGTAAAATTCAAACCAGGCGTGTAATAGAAATTATACTGTCATAATATGCGAGATTGTTTGCTCTCTTTTGTGTGGGTGTTGAATATTTATCAACATAGCATCTCGTATTCATATCATGTACTTCTTGACATTACGAAGACAAACATTAAGGAGTTTTCTTACATTCGTGCAATTTATAAAGAAAATAAGACTTCCATAACATTGTAAATTAATCTTACATGTCATTTATAATGTTTTCTATAAGCACCTATGGATGCAAAAAATGTGTATCGATAAATTATAATGTTTTATATTTTAGTTAGTTATTAACATCATGTTAAACTTTGATTATCATATGGGTGATATTTGTTATTCTGAATATTAGGTTCCGTTCTAATCATTGACACACAAGATTACCATAAACTGAATCTAGTTAGTATGTGAATTGTGATCCATGAAGTTCCTGCTTTTACCTTGCCAAATAATTCGTTTTCTGAAGAAATTCATATTCGAAATATAAGAGATTCCTAGGAATTATTTCTGTACGTCAAACTGGCGGTAGATCGTAAAAACATAAGCCAAATCCTTCCAGTAACGTCTAAAGACATGTTGAGCTCAACCCTTGTAAATACGACATAAATGGAAACAAAAATGTCAGAAACAAGAATACAAATTCCTGGAGGTAAATGTTAAAGATTTTATATAATATGATATATTGTCCACTAGCGCATGTAAGGTGACGACACAAGTGAATCTCACTGTGCCGTAACATCGTTAGGGAAATTAGAGCGGATAAATTTTCTCATTTTCTTTAGTGAGATTTAATGCGCTATATAATCACGAATTCAAGAGGGGTGGAGTTACTCATCCGTAATTCATTAAAGTTAGCGCGTACACCATTACCGCAGCATCTACGAAGCGTTAAACTTCAACTTTCATCTGGGTTAATAGGGTAATAAAAAAAAATTATTGAAAAAATTAATAATATGCCTTCATAAACCAACCCTTCGGGATGGGTATTTTTGAATCTAAATAGGGCGCATTTCATTTAATTAGGTTGCCCACCACGTAACACGAACCTTTGCAAATTAAGTGCCGCTACGTGAAAAATTGTGGCAAAAAGTTTTTAGATCCTTAATAATTTTCTGTGAATCATTTCGTTGGACCATCGGACTGCCCCCAATTCTGCTGGGCCGCCTTTATTTTCATTTTTCTGCGAGATAAATAACTTTTTTCGCAAAGCACTGATAAGATGGTGGTGACGTACATTAAACAAAAATAATGAAGCTTGTTACAATATTTGCTTGTCTGTGCTGCCTTTTCATGCCTTTTTATCGTGGGGGAATAAGATTATCTCGTCGTACGGAGGCTTTATGTATAGAACTTGAAACCACAATATAATTGTCTGTTACATAAAGTTTTTCTTCCGAATTAAATTCAACAATATGCTGTCGGCTTTTGTTACATTCATAATCACGACGCAATACATTGAAAATCCCAGTTTTATGTTTTTGAATAGGATATTTTTTTTTGCAGTTCAACCAAAAATTCTACCAATACCAGCTTTGACGAATTTACTTCGTGAAGGTATGAGGGCAGCGATATCATGTCAGATCTTAGAAGGTGACCTACCAGTCGCGTTTCGATGGGAGAAGAACGGGCAGCCCGTGACGTCATCGCCTTACGCTCCAAGCGGCATCATTACCAGGAGAATGGATGAATACAGCGCCTCCTTGGTCATAGAACAAGTGACGTCACTGCACAGCGGGAACTACACCTGTATTGCGTCAAACGTAGCAGGGTCTGAAAGGTTTACTGTTCCGCTGACGGTGAATGGTAAGCTAATTGTAGGTGTGATTAAATAAAAATATATTAAAACAATGTGATACTCATTATTCATAATATCTCTCGAATAATAGTTGATTTTTTTGTGTAGTGTTATGGTATTTTTTTTTATTTTTGTTATTTATGAACATAGAATGTTACAAAAAATAACATTGCGCGGTAATTTCCATATGTACAATCAGTTATTATTCAGACAAAATTTCCGTCATGGTGTTTAAACAAAACTGTTATGATACCAGTGCCGCCGCGATGGCGACTAGAGCCGAGCGACGTGGCAGTAGCCGCGGGGCAGGACGTGATCCTGCACTGCCAGGCAGATGGCTATCCCAAGCCGGCCATCACGTGGAAGAAGGCAGTTGGTAAGTGTCACTAACTGCTCATAATATAACTATGTTTCCACTAGTAATTTTTTTTGGATGCAGGTTGGAATAATTATGTTGTGAATCGTCTAAAATATAATTGAACCATTCTCAAGTAAACTAATATTAACTTATAAGACAGATTATATCGCAAGCACTCAAGGTAAACTTTAGATATATCCACGTTAAGTCAACACGAAAACTATGGTAATACCCCATTACCATATCATTCGCCCGAGGTAACTATATGAAAAATGATATAAAATGACAAAATATATTTGATAAGATTGCAGGGTTTTATTCAATATCGAGTACCAAATGAAATATCAAACCAATAAAATAATATTCAAGACAATAATAACAAATAAACGCAAATTTATTCCAAGAAATACTCGGTTTGTTCATAAAGTTTTCTGGAGTGTAGAAAGTTAGCATGTAGAGTATCTACTCCACGACAAAAATCTCGGGAACGCTTGAAAAATTCTTCTAGGAGGCACTTTATACTTATATATATTTATAGAAGAAAAAAAGAGAAAGAAAATAACTAAAGTTATAGGTATAAAAAATCGTGGACACATGGTACTTAATAGTTATGCCGGCGGTTCCACCCACACATAACTAGTGTATCGGTTAATCTTTATAAGACGTTCATTTTCTAAGATAAAAACGGCTTTATATCACTCGCGGGACATGAAAATGTGTTGTTCTTTATCGGGATATTCGATCGGTCGGCCAGAAGGCGGCTACATAGAATTAAACTTTTGTGTCTGTATCTAACATTTTAGAAATATAGCATAATATTATTGGAACGTTTCGCTGGCCTATGTGTTCTCTCTTTACAATAATCCAGGGTCCTTCCACGAAGCGTGAAGAAATAGGTATATGCAAATATGTATGTACATAGATATCTGCTACAAAGCGATACTTCATCATTCACTTTACCGAGCCAGAATAATATAAAAACTAATACTGCTGGATTATACATACAATAGTTTTAGTAAAATACTCATAATTGCAGTACGTACGTACTCGTACATGTATTTTAATTAAGCCGAGTTGCGAGTAAATCCGCTGATATCCCGCGATGTGTGGTTGGATGAAGTTACGAAGTCCCGTCCATTGTTCCTGCCGCGATTGTTTACCGAAGGGCCGGATAAAGAGGGAGACCTGTACCGGGAACTTAAGATTCTTATAACATAACCCACGAGATAAACTACTAAGTTGAAATATATAATGTAATAAAAGTACAACTTAATTTATAAACTCATTTTGAGCGAAACGAACTATTGTTACCCGCTGCTCTGAATGTATAAACTTTTCATATTCCCCAAATGAGGACTATTTGTTTGCATAAAATATATCAAGAGCTTTTGATGGTAACCACGATTTGTTCTTTATATTAATACCAATAATGACTAAAGTTCTGTGGAGAAACATTTTTGTCATATAATAATTGACGTGGATGAAGTTAAGATAGTACTATTAGTGCCTTATTTCAAGCTACATACACGGATATATTTTTATTTGTGAATTTTCCGATGAAGCATTTAACAATATTACATGGTCGTTATTATTGCAGAACCTGAATCATACCTGTAACTGTAAATGATCACTCTTTATTCAGGTACTCCAATACAAATTAAGGAAACAATCCATTAATTAGTATTGGTGTGCCTAAATAAAGACAGATCATTTACCTTTTTATGTGTTGTATCTTTATAAGGCTAAAGCCCCTGTAGTTTCAATTTGATAACTTTCTGCAAAATCATATACATAATTTTGGCCCAGGAAACACTCCCGGCGAGTACAAGGACTTCATGTTCGAAGGCAGCTCTCGGGTGCTGGAGAACGGCTCGCTGGTGTTCGAGCGCGTGGCCAAGGACAGCGAGGGACACTACCTGTGCGAGGCGCGGAACGACATCGGAGCGGGACTCAGCAAGCTCATATTCCTTAAAGTTAATGGTAAGTGTATTCAATATTTTCTCTCTCTCTCTCTCGCTCTCGAATTAACGCATTTTATAGGTGTTACTTCCTTGGACTTCAATATCATTTTATAGAGTATGTTTTGATTTTTTTCTGTATGTTTGTTTGCATAGACAATTTTTGGTTTGATTTACCAAAAGATTTTTCTGCGATCGCTTAGTATAAAGGTATACAATGAAGAAATAGAGTGCTGATTTGAAAAATAGACATTTCAAGCTTCCAATTTCAAATTATATTTCATATCATTCTTAAAAATTATGTTCCTCCAAAAGACAAACTGTTAAAAACACCAAAGAAAAATTTATCCAAAAATGTAATGTAATTTTTTTCAGTAGTAAATTATACTTAATTTTTTTTTTAAATAACGAATTATTTGATATCTATGAACAAGACTTCTACTAATTTGACTTCTTTTAATTTATTGGCAATCAACTGTAGATAAAATACGTAATATCAGATATTACGTAATACCTAATCTACGAAATCATAAATTTTAACAATACCATTGTCAAAACTCCAGCGATTATGAATGGAAATAATTTTGGAAAAGATTTCATATTATGACGATTTTTTTAATATTTCTATACAATGCATAAAAAGAAAACCGGAACTTTTTGTCGAAGGTCTGTGAAAAGTTGTGGAATGTCTTGATGGAAGCCGACGCTGCGATGAGTTCCCCGCGACATCCAACCGTTCTCAAATGAAAATTCTTTGGCGTCATTATTGTTTTGTTCCGCTGCCATGGAGCCGTATTTTTCTTTCAAAAGTATATATAATATTGTTTACGGGACTACGGTCCCTTGTTTTTACAGAACAATTATTTTTTTATTTAAATATTTTGGATTCATGGCGGCCGCTTAGTTTTGAAATTGCAATTTCAGAGAAAAGAAAAAACAATTCAATTTTATGGCTGCCTAAATGTAAAATGAACAATAAGTTCATAAATCCGACCGCGCACGTACCAGTGGAAATCAACATCAATCCTTTAAGTACAACTTAAAATTCGGTGACTCTTCTCAAGTACTAACACTTTCATCAACATTTTTGAAGTCAGGTCACGAAAGCGTCGGGAAAGTTCTTTAACTTACGCTTTATCACTCCCGTCGCATTTTATTTAATTCTATAGAACTGTGCGACACTCAAGATAACTCGCTCAAATTGCTGAGAGCTGACTGTGTTCTATTGTACCTACGTAAAATTAAAGGAAGTCCATTTTGTACCCCACTCGAGACTACCGAGACTAGGCGCCGTCTATACTTTTTAAAGTTAATTTAAGTCATTACGCGGTCGAGCATTCTATCGGGAAGTTTTATGAAAACCGAGACGATATAACTTTTTCAATTAATACTTTGCAATATTTTGAACAAAAACGAGCAACAACAAAATATATTGTTTCGCTACTAGCACTATATCTGTGCGGGTTAAGAAATGTCGGCAAAACTGTTCCTAATAAGTAGAGGGTCGTTAACCGATCCGTGAAAACGGCAAAGACGCAACAAAAGGCCGATGTATTTGTAGTTTATTCGATTGTCGTCGAGCTGGAGCGCGAGTGGAGCGCGTCTAAGCAGAAAACTGAATGACCGAACGTCGCAATACGTCTCCTCTTTATTGGAAAACGAGACAGTTGGCTTACACTGGAATAAGTCCGCGGTGTACGTGTTTGTGTTCCCCGATATTGGCTTTTGTTAGGATAGGAATATCGTGAAATATCCGACCGGCCCGATGAAGTTTACACGACCGCCGTTATTTATGATACTTTTAATCAAACCCTTTTTGTTTTGACGTGGGCTCGCACCTGCGTTAGCGAACATCTGATTTATGTGGATAGAGAATTGTTAGATACGCAAATAACCATAAAAAATCCGGTTGGAATGTGGTCGGGCGGGGAGTGTAGGGGAGAATGGGCGATTGTGGATTTTCAGAGACGGTCACGTCCGTGTCGTGTACACTTTGTAAACAGTTCCGCTTGTGACCGTAATCGTATTTTCCGCTTGTTTATATCGGTTTGACACAAGGTTGGCCAAGATTTACACGCGACTGAAGTTTGTAGACGCTCACTCAGACCTGGGCAAACTTGCTAAACTAACTTTACGCGATCTCGCTACGAAAAAAATCTTGGGTTTTTGTCGTCAGTGGCAATATATCATTTTAGACGGGTAATATCTTGGAACAAAACAGTTTCGTAAATTAAAAAAATATTTGTTTTATACAGTTCTTTGAAATATATTGTATAGTTAAGATTACAGAAATATATGCGGATACTATACTAAACAAATGTTTTTAGGTATGCTAATATTTTAACAACAAGCTATGTAGATAATTATCATCTTCAACTTCTACGGATACATCATGTGGTGGGGGTCAGCCTTACTTTACTATACTATTTTCTTATTGCCGCAAAGTGGTTACCTGATGGTAAACGCAATGTTCAGAATTATTAATTTCCAACTAAGCGCTTAATTTTCTAATGCCAAAGGCTTATCAGTTGCAATAATAACTTTAATTTTATTGTCATTTTTATTATTAACTAGCGGCCCGGCCCAGCTTCGCCTGAGTGCATATATTTTTTGATTCCACTCCACACCAAATACATGTTATTTTTCCTATAAACTCTTGTATACCTAAACTTGACGTAGCTGTCCTACTGTCCGGCACAATCCCGTCTCATCCGTCTGTTCAATCTCTTCCCGATCCGTCCCGTCCTTTCTCTTTATTATCTATCCCGTCTTATAACGTGCATTTACATTTGGTCCTATCAAATCTGTCAGGTATCCCAGTCCTCTCCCGTACCTTCCACTCTATTATATCCCGTCTCTCCATATACATGAACATATAAAGATTGCCTTATGAAATTTTGACATTAAAAACTTAAGCGTTTTTTATTGTTCATCCAATATTCCTTCCCTTAATTCAGCACCAAAATGCTGTTTTTCCAAATAATATTGCACGCCATTACTTTTTGTTAGTAATAAAGTAATAATAAACATTAAAAAAAAGAATTGGCCAAATTGGTCTAGGCGTTGTTGAGTTTTGCGCTTACCAACACATTTTGCGATTCATTTTTATATTATAGAAGAAGAAGATATAGTCCACCCCGCTGCCTTAGTGCGGGTTGGCGGATTTTATTTGACGTAGAAATTAATCCGATAAGTCAGAGGTGTGCCCTGAGATTTGAACCCGTGACCATCGTAAACTTGTTGGCAGTCGCGTCTAGTACGTTACCATATACAAATTAATAAAACCTTCATACTGCCTTACCAGGTGACGTAAGTAATAAAACAAATATTTAAAAATATAAAACTGCATATCGTTTCATTATAATGTCTAGATACGGCATCAACGTACCAATTTTTTTTTTATACTTGAGTCTGAAAACAATACTAATGCGGAATTTAAATTTGTCCCCCAGCGCATCTAAAAGTATCAATTCAAAAGACAATGTCGTTTATGAAAACGAAAAATTATAATTAGATATATTTTGGTGTACTCCGGCAAAACGCTTCGATAGAGTATACCTTGTTTAAAACTGTTGCAATAATCTAAAAAAACAATGGGCTATTTTGGTAGATATGGATATCGTTTTATTTTACATTTAACAAAATTACGCGCAAGACGCCGTATCTAGATAATATTATATACACGTTGTACACATTTTTTGAATTTTGTTCTATTTCGTCAGCCGTCAATGAAAGACAATGGAAAGATAGATCATTTTACGTTGGATGGTAGTTAGGACCGTCTTTTACGTCTCCCGTCAAATAAACAAAGATCATCCTATATTGGCTGGACGCATCACGCTTGAACGATACCCAAAAAAAAAGGTTTTTAGTATCTTCCTTAGAAATTTTCCAATTTTTCTCACTCCTAAAACCTTCCCAGAACTTTTACGAATATTTCAAGACCAAAATAAGCCAAATCGGTTCAGCCGTTCACACGTGATGCCGTAACAACGCGAAACGGGTTTCATTTTTATATATATAGATTAACTTGAGTTTGACTTTTGTTCGATGAATTATATTTGTAATTATTTTTGGCAACGTCTCGTTCACTCACAGCGCCGGCTCGATTTCCGATGAAGAGTAAAACAGTTCAAGTGACGGCGGGCGAGGCGGCCCACCTGCAGTGCGCCGCGTCGGGCGACGCTCCTCTTGAAGTCAGCTGGCGCAGTCCGCATCATCACACCATAGCGCATCATCTTGACCAAAGGTTTTCATATTTTTTTATTTTTTTTTTTGTTTTAGTAATATTTTATGTCGGATATATTTACTTCCGGTGGAAACCTGCCCGAAGAGATTTATTTTAATTTTAATAATTGCAATAGCTGATTGTCTTTTCTTGACGGTACAGAAATAAAACTTTCTAAAAAACCTATCGCATCATGGGACGGAACATACAAGGCGAAATGTGGGTTCCCTGGCCCCTCTGCCTAACCCTTTCGGGGGAAAAGGCGTGAATTTATGAATGTTATGTAAAAAAAGATAAAAACAAATAAAATACTATACGGGTGAAAATATTTTAACAACAGATACACAATTCGGGAACAAGTACTCGATGACGGGTTAGTATCGGAGCTGAGTATACTGCAGACATACAGGCAGGATACCGGGGCGCTTACTTGCAGAGCGTCCAACGCTTACGGACAAGATGAAATGCTCATACACCTAGTCGTACAGGAGGTAAAGTGTTTACTTGGATTTCAGATTTCAGTTTTATCACTATTAATCATTTTAATTTTTTTGTATATATGATACTCGTACTAATAATTCATAAGCTGATTAGGTCAAAGAGTATTTCTATGCAATTTTGTTTTTAATCTAATGTTTTGTTCGTTTTATGCCCCATTATTATTTACAAGTTGTAAGTCAAAGAATTCGACAGCGAGAAATTTCGTTTTTTATTTTTTACGCAATTTTATTTGTAACTAATGTATTGTTACCTACTTATCCAATAAATTCCGGACAGATGGAAATTGTTTCAAAACTTGAAATGTCTCGACAGGTTCCTGAGATGCCAAAGAATATAAGGATAATAGACCAACAGTCAAGATCGATACAGATATCTTGGACACAACCATACGCTGGCAACAGCCCTATTATTAATTATATTGTACAGTACAAAGAAGCACCAGGTAATTACAATACTGATTACTTAAGTTTTTAGATTTGTATCTCCATCTAAATTAATAATTAAAATCTTTCGACGAAATAATTGATGTATTTTTGAAGTGAAAACTTCTTTAGCGGCGTTGAGCACTTTTCTGTAATGGGTATAAAATCTTAAACTCGCGTCAGGACACGTGACCTGATCGAAAAAGCGTAGGACGGATGGAGAGTAGACAGCTATCCCCTCTCTACAGCGCGGCGAAAATGTATGCCTGGGCCTACTGTTTCGTTTTTTTTTTTCAGTTTCACCCACTTTTCCAAAATTGTCCCATAGCCCCCCCCCCCTGCCTTCCCCCCACCCTTATTCCGAAATTGTGCCTATTAGCCTCCCCACGAAACCCCCCCCCCCTCCCTCCCCTACCCCCACCCCGAAAATTTACCTCACCCCCCCCCCCCCCCCCAATCCTATCTCGGCCAACATAGGTCGTAGACCCACCGAGTTTGGTATCCTCGGAACCGTCTTGGTGAGGGCTACAAATTGACCCCGCCAGAAATCCCAAATTACGCAAAAAATTACCCCCCCAAAAAAAATATTTTACCTCCAAAAAATTAATTTAAGTTAGCCTCCCCACGAAACCTTCCTAACCCCCCCCCCCCTTACTCCCACCCCGAAAATTTACCTCGCCCCCCCCCAATCCTATCTCGGCCAATATAGATCGTAGACCCACCGAGTTTGGTATCGTTGGAACCGGCTCGGTGAGCTCTACAGATTGGCCCCAACCAAATCCCCAAATTCCTCCCTCTCTCCCCTAAAATATTTGTCCAGGCATAACTCCGTCATTTCTTAAAGTAAACCCCCCGTGTTTGGAGTCAGAGGAATCGTCTTGACGAGCTCGACAATCGAGAGCAGGCAAAATACGATTTTTCTTATTTTTACTATATACCGGTGGTAGGTCTCTCATATGCATGATCGTAGCCAGCCGTGGGATCAGGCTGGGGCAGCAGTCTAAAATTATATGTAATTTGCAATCTGTACCCACGGTCTTCCCCCGGTATTTTTGAAGTGAAAACTTCTTTAGCGGCGTTGAGCACTTTTTCTGTAATGGGTATAAAATCTTAAACTCGCGTCAGGACACGTGACCTGATCGAAAAAGCGTAAGACGGATGGAGAGTAGACAGCTGTCAGTTAGCTGTCAGTTTATAAAGCTTTGATGAATTGCCAATGATTTTGAGTGGAGATTTCAACATAAACTTCGCAGACGATAAAAATCAACTATTAATTGAATTTTTAAATAATGAATTTGGTTTAACAAAACTGTTCGTTTCTTACTTCAGCTACCATAAACCTATCGTATCAGTTTTAGAGATTGGCGATGATAGTTCTGGTAATGATGATGGTGAAAAAGTCGTTGAAATTATTTATTTGATTGCCTCTTACCGTCATTACCGTAATCGTATATTTTGCCTTTTAGAACCATGGCCGACAACTCCTCAAAAAGTAATAGTTCCTGGTAGTGTGACGTCAGCGAGCGTTCAAAATTTACAGCCAGCGACTTCATATCATTTGAGAATAATCGCTGAGAACAGATTAGGGCAAAGCGAACCTAGTCAACTAGTGCAAGTTACTACTACGGAAGAAGGTATTGTACTCCCAACCATACAATAACTATAATGCTACGAAAATATCGTAAGCATTATTATTTTATTTTTATTCAAAATGTTACAGCAATATTTTAAATCCATTCATGAATTTGATTTAAGAAGCAGTAATAAATAACCTAGTTGAGAACACTCCTTAAAATGTGCATTTCTTGATGACACTGTTTTGAACAACTCTACTTCTAAATGATTTTTCTCACTAGCATCAACCTTAACTTGTTAATCATATTTCCAGTTCCTAGCGGTCCGCCCGTAGACGTGCGAGTCGAAGCTAAAAGTTCTACTGAGCTTGCAGTAAGCTGGGAACCGCCGCAAAGAGATCTATGGAACGGCAATATTCTTGGATATTACGTTGGATTTCAAGAGGTCAGTATACCTAACTGTATTGGAAATCGAAAATATCAAAAGGGCTCTGTAATATGTTATACGTAGTCTAAACGATCCTAAAATACATTGTGTAGCACTGTTTAATTTTACTGAAGTTTTGATACCTTATGAAAGTGAAAAGCCTAAAGCCTTTAGATGCTCGTTATTTTATGCTTTTTAATGATCTGTTGATAGCAACTCAGAATTTTATCACTTTTATCATTTTCAGTAACAGTCCCTTATCGTATACTTTTAAAAATAAACTGTTTAAAAATAAACTCTATTATTAGTTCTATATCGCATCAAAATCACATATAGTCAATCACCACGCACTAAAACGGTGAAGGAAAACATCGTGAGGAAACCTGCATACCATAGCGATTTCTAAAATTTCTATGGTATGTTAGTCCGCCAACCCGCACTAAGCCAGCGTGGTGGACTATATGGCCTAACCACTGTCAATCGTACTTTCGATTGTAGAGGAAGATGCCCTGTAGTGGGACGTATATGGGCTGATACAGATTATGTAAACTGTTACACTTGACTCCAGTAATAGACCACTGGCTGGTGAAGGGTCGTGCATGCAGGAGTATAGTGTATTGTGTGAGTGTGCCCTGCAGTGGGACGTATATGGGCTGATACAGATTATGTAAACTGTTACACTTGACTCCAGTAATAGACCACTGGCTGGTGAAGGGTCGTGCATGCAGGAGTATAGTGTATTGTGTGAGTGTGCCCTGCAGTGGGACGTATATGGGCTGATACAGATTATGTAAACTGTTACACTTGACTCCAGTAATAGACCACTGGCTGGTGAAGGGTCGTGCATGCAGGAGTATAGTGTATTGTGTGAGTGTGCCCTGCAGTGGGACGTATATGGGCTGATACAGATTATGTAAACTGTTACACTTGACTCCAGTAATAGACCACTGGCTGGTGAAGGGTCGTGCATGCAGGAGTATAGTGTATTGTGTGAGTGTGCCCTGCAGTGGGACGTATATGGGCTGATACAGATTATGTAAACTGTTACACTTGACTCCAGTAATAGACCACTGGCTGGTGAAGGGTCGTGCATGCAGGAGTATAGTGTATTGTGTGAGTGTGCCCTGCAGTGGGACGTATATGGGCTGATACAGATAGATACCGGGTATATCAAGAGTGCCACCGAAACGAAGCCGGGTGGTAGTTTTAGTGACTACAAACACAACGCAACAAAAAATGTCGCTAAGAAACGTGAAATTTTTTTTTATTATTTTTTAAATATCGTCGAGTTTGGGTGGTAAATACATAGTTTTTGCTAAAATAATAATTTAAACTCTTTTATACCTTAGAGTCCTTATAAATAAAAAGGTGTACACTATTATTTAAGAAAAAAAAATATTTATTTACCATCCTAATATAAAAAAAATGTCCCAAATTTTTTCACAAAAATAGTTGCATTGTGTCTGAAGTCACTAAAACTATCCAGCCTACCCAATAAAAACCCAGCTCCATTTTCGGTAGCAGTCTTGATATACCCTGTATATAGATTAACTCTATAACCCCATTAGTCTTATTCTTACGTACATTCCAGTTAAACAGTAACAGTACAGTGCTAAGTGCGAGTGGTCCGGGCGGCGCGTCGTACACGGTGAGGACGGTGGAAGGCGCCGGCACCGCGCGCGCGAGGACCACTCTCTCGGGCCTGCAGAAACACGCCGCGTACGCTGTTGTAGTGCAAGCTTATAACAGCAGGGGCGCCGGGCCCGCCTCACCTCCCACCACTGCCACTACTATGGAAGATGGTAAATATATACTAGATTAGAGAGATTACGTTTTGAATAAGAATAAGATAGATAAAGGTTAAGTTAAGATAACTTTGTATTAATGATATTATTCTAACTTTGTTACATGGTTCGAATATTTTATTATTAATTATTGAATACTATAATTGACTGTATATTATAATTAAAATTATTATTTGCTAATTCATTCAGTAGAAGAAGTTGAGGGGGAGACCTTTGCCTAGCAGTGGGACAGAATAAATAAATGAAAAAAATATATATTATACTACATTTTAGTTAAATTGTTTTAGATTAAGTTGTGCTTTCGTTTTGATTTAAAACATAAATTGTAATGCTGTATACACCCTAAAGGCTCGACACCTTACACAATGCCTTATATAAAACCTATAAAACAACATGTAACTTTATCGGTGGCACAACGATGGTGTATTGATTTAATAAAAAATAAAAAAATAAAAACGGTGAATGCCTATTCATAGTATCGGTAAAAATATCGTTGATACCGATACCGATACTGCTTAAAATTCATTACAGCATTCTTTATGGTTTTCCCTAAAGGTTTTCCTGTTTTATCCCGGGCGACAGATTTTTATAAAATAATGTACTTATCATCACATTTTATATTTTATACTCAAAGCAAAAAAACATTATTGGACTTCATATTAATTTCTCCAAGAACTTCTCGTTTTAGGGCTTAGGGTGGCTTAGGACCAAAAAGTTCTCGAATGGAGGCCACGTAGCGGGGCAGCATAGGACGTTCACCCACAAGGTGGTGAGACAACCTGGTATAGGTCGCGGGACGTCGTTAGATGCAGGTTACCTCCAACAGGTCACTGTGGAAATCATCGGGGGAGGCCTATGTTCAGTAGATGACTACCTTTGCCTGATGGATGGATATATGACAGCGCTCCCTCTATATTGTAAGTAGTCTAAGAAGTGTATGTATTGTCCGCCCCGTGACCACGAAAGCTGTAAAGTAATCGAAACGTCGGGAAGTAAAAAATGTAAAAATAATACCAAACTCGCGATAAAAATCCGTAAATAATAGTTTTATTTCATGTGTGTGTATTATTTGGTGGTGTGCAGTGCCGAGCCTGCCGCCGGGCGCGCTGCAGTGCACGGCGCTGAGCTCGCAGTCGGTGCGCGTGGCGTGGGAGCCGCCGCCCGCGCGCGGACGCAACGGCGTGCTGCAGGGGTACCGCGTCACCTACGCGCCTGTCACGGATTGGTATGGTACGAAATGTTGTGCCTCTTGGGTATTACTCAACATACTGCATACATTTATAAACAAAGGAGGTTCTAGAACTTTGGAAAAGTCAATGACTATTGGTTCTTCAGCGATATTTACATCTTTAGTTTACTGGTGGTGAGTCTCTCGTGTGTGGGAGGCCGCATGGTTTAATGTCTCTTTCTCCCGCCAAACAGCTGTGCAAATGCACTGTTGTGTTTCGGTTTGAAGGATACAGTAGCCAGAGTAACTGCTGAACATATTGAGACTTAACATCTCATTTCTCAGGATGGTGAGCACAGTGGGATGTCAAACATTGCTTCGCAATTCGAGGCGCTGTTTGGATTTCCTACTGTAAATGAGCGTTGTAGCGCTTACCATCAGGCGGATATACCATCCGCTCGTCTCACCATTCATATCACCATAAAAATTGTATCTCTACACAGGCAACGAAGAAGCAGTGACGAAGCAGATATCAGGGCTGCACACGACGCTGTCTGGTCTGCGGCGGTACACAAACTACTCGGTGACGGTGTGCGCGTTCACGGCAGCTGGAGATGGCGTCAGGGCCGCGCCGGTCTACTGCCATACTGAGGAGGATGGTAATATAACACTTACAATTTCAACAGTTAATATGAAATATGGAATTAATTGAATCCAATGGTAAGAGAATGCCTCGTGTGATACGACCACCATATTTTGCACTCGTATGTTAAATATTAATTTAGTTTAAGATTTATTTGGTGTACAAAAAGAATAAAAAGGACGAAATAAATAAAATAATATGATATATTCAAAGACAGATAATATGTAGACTTTTCACGTTGTGACTACTATAATTCAAGTTTTGATGAAATTTTAACCAAATCATATTTCAATTTCTTCCATTGACTAATGTATTTTTATATATTACCTTATTGTTTAATATATTAAGCACAAAATGTGTTGGTTTTGTTTTTGCTTGGTTTTGCTACTGTTTATGAGCGGTCGAATCGTTTACCATCAGGCGAAAGGCATGCTTGTCCAGCCATTCATTGAATTAAAAAAAAAAGTATTGCAAAATATAATTTAGTTCTGTATATTATAAAATCTTTTCTGTTCACCAGTGCCGTCAGCTCCAGCGGACATCAAAGCTGTAGTGTCATCTCGTAACAAGATCTTGGTGTCTTGGCTGCCTCCTGCTTCTCCTAACGGCGTGCTCGTTGGGTATACCTTGTATATGAGCGTCATCGAAGACGGAAGGGAGGTAAGAATTCATAAAATTCAAGTAAAATAAAACAGAATATATGAATTTTGTTAAATATAATTAACTCGTTAGGATTATAGACGACTTTAATTATTAGTCTTCTGCATTTTCAAAGCCTTTAAACGCTAGTAACCACGTCTTGACGTCATTTATTAGATTTAATATGTTTAATCAAATAGGTAATTTAAAAGTTTTTTTTTTTTCAGTTTTAAATATCTCCTAAGTTCTGATTTCTCAAAGAGCACCTTGATTCTAGGAAGGAACACACAAGCGCATGTTGTCTCCAAGCACATTATCCCACGAGACATCCAGGTCGCCTCCACGTGCCACGCACCAGTTCTGGGTATCAGCTTCCACCAGGCTCGGCGAAGGGGAAACCACCAGGGTCGTCACTGTACTGCCTTCCGATTCAGGTATGAACCCATATATACCCATAGGCCCTATTCAGTGCAACGCGGACGGTCCGCGCGCGGATTAGTGCTTGCGTCCGTCGCGGATCAAATCATCGTTCAGTTCGACGCGGAACGCGGTTGAGAGTGGTACAGTTACAACAGTAAGCCTAATGATAAAAAATTGAAGTTGGTGGTTGCTGCCTATTTATTAAATAGCAGTTTGTTTTTTTAAACCAATTTGTTTTTTTTCTTCGCCTGAACTATCTTCAAATTTTGGATACACAGCTTTGCAAACATCCAGCCACGCCTTTAGTTTAGCATCCTTATTTTTATACAAGGAGTCGCGGAGATTCCAAAGACATGGTTGTAATCGTACTTCTTGTATAACCCTCTCAGTTTGCACGGTTGCAGCCATGACGACGACAGTACTTTTCGTCCGCGTCGCACGACCGTCCGTCGCGCACTGAACAAGTCTGTACAAGTCACAGATCACTTCCAATAGATACCGCATTACGATAGTTTTGTTTCGAACCGAAAACGCCAACGAAGGGAACTGCGCGGGGGGTGGGCGGGTTGCAGCGCGGTCACGTGGACTTCACTGGAGAGATGAAGCATAAGTCGATAATTAAAAAAATGTATCGATAGTTCGATTTGCCAGTAAGTTCATGTGTTATGATCGCTTCTATAACTTAATTACCAACTTGTTAAATGTTTGATAATATTTTTGCACCGGCCTGTAGGGCGATTCACGTATTATAATAAGTTCAGTTGCAGTGCAGTTGCGGTTAAGTTTCGATCAAAACAGCCCTTATCGTATTCTCGTAATTTTGACAACCGCTGTCAAATACGCTCGCGTCAAGTTCGCGTCACGCAAATGTTTTAGCGTATTCTACTGCTGCGCGTATAAGTCTATCTCAAAAAAATTTCATACGTCTGACGTACAGTTGACGCGCAACTCACGCGCAGCTAAACACTTACAAGAATACCATTTTGTACTAAAGCGTATACTTAATTGTAACCGCACCGCAACTTGATCGGCGCGTCAAAAAGTTACGTGAATCGCACTACATATCTGATAAATTATACCAACCGGCAACAGCTAACTACGAATAAAATAGGATTAAGATTTATACTTTAGTATGTAACGGTTTTATTTCTATTATTCACTGTGTATTTTTGTATGCCATAATGGCGAAATACCCAAATTAAGTGTTGATATAAAAGATCAGATAAAAATATGAAATAGTAAATAACTAAACCTTACGCCCTAAAGGGCTACAATAACTTCCGTTTCTTGAATTCTGACGACGGCTGTAGTAAATGTAATATCGACAAGTGACGATGAAACCCACTTGACGAACTATGAATGTTTTTGAGACGATATATACAACGTATGTTAAAATTAGTGCAATAGCTTGTGCTACTGATTCTCAATAAACTTCGTATACTAAAACTTATGGTAAATACCCTCCCATTATATTTGAAAACGTATACAACCAGAGGGAAAAAAGGAAATTTAATTACGCGAAAGATAATTAAAAAAATATTGTAAAAGTACCTTGTTAACAAATTTAACTATTTCAAATTACATAAAATAACGTAATTATGGTAATTTGCAATTTTTATTTAAATCAATATATATATTTTGTGACATTTTCATTTAATAAAATTAATTTACATTATTGTTTTACAATATCGATATTTCTGGGAATTATATTATAAACATGAGACAAACACTAGAAGAACGTGTGATTTCGCCAAAAAAAGATGGCTTATTACGGTTATTGCTATGCGAAAAAGAGAGGGCTGATTCTCCATCCGAACTCGACTGTTTGACATTGATACATTAACCAGTATAAATTGAGCTCGCTCGGGACCAAATTAATTTAAAGAATATTAGTTATCGATGATCGAACAAATCATTATTAACTGTAATATTATGTTTCCAAAATGTAATTTTCGCTAACGTGCGACGATATGTGCGGGTCCACTACTTGGACGACACTGATGACGCGACATTTGGCATCGGTTTATATCTATCTGATAGCTTATATGTGTTGGGCGCAACCGTTGCCTTGCATTTGGTATCTATTGGGAGTGATCTGTGGTACAAGTGCATTACCGTCCGCGCCCGGACGCCCGCGCCGCGGACGAGCGACGCGGAGTGATTTCGATCCGCGCGCGGACAGCTCTCCGCGGCGCGGCGCGGGCGCTCCGCGTCGCTCTGAACGCGTTGTATGGGATTGATACATTTTACCGTCCGTCGCGGACATCCGCGTAGGTCGTCCGCGTCGCACTGAAAAGGCCCGGACAGCTCTCCGCGGCGCGGGCGATCCGCGTCGCTCTGAACACGTTGTATAGGATTGATACATTTTACCGTCCGTCGCGGACATCCGCGTAGGTCGTCCGCGTCGCACTGAAGAGGCCCATATACATCCCACTGTAGGGCACGTGCCCCCTCTATAATCCAGATTACAATTAAAAAGAGTTATGCTGACAATAATACTTCTAAATATTTATAATTTTGAGGGTATTTGTGTTATTATGACTAGTTGATATATAAACCTGTCGAATGTGTAGTGCAAAACATTCATTGTCAAGACTCCAATAAGTAAAGTTGTGTTTTACAAATGAAATTAGTCGAAAATGCTGTTTCTTGAGTCATATAAGGAAAATGCCATACGCCATAAATTCATTCAAATTAATAACCGTCATCTTCTCTTTGTAATCTAATAACAATTTCATTTAAAATATCAATAAATCTGAAGCTATTCGACATTAAGACTATGTAATCCACCCTATCACACATTGCATAACTCTCCCTGGTTATGTTTTTGAGTATCTATGTGTTAATTTTATGATGAAATTGAAATCCCCGTCATGTTCCGTTCAGTGCCGGCGCGCATAACCTCGTTCAGCCGCAACATAGTGACTCCGTGGAAGGAGAACATCTCGTTGTCGTGCAACAAGGTGGGCGCGCCGACGCCGACCACCACGTGGAGCATGAACGGCGTCGCGCTCGACTCCACGCTGCGCAAGAACGTCACCAACGACGGCACGCTTATCATCAGGTACTGCTGCGTTATTAGTACTATATTGTACTATTGTCATAGTTTACTTTGGTTCTCTTGAATATGATTTCATAGGATAGTAAAAAAGCAGTAGAGCTTGTGCTAAAAATTTCTGAGTGTTCACAGTGCGGCTTTTACTCCATACGAGATATATGAGATATAAATGTTTCTGAATCTCAGTAACGAACGTAGTAGGCAATATCCATAATAATCGTAACACTGAAGATAAACAAATAAATACACCCAACAATCACATACATAATTTTGATCCCATACTAAGATCGAGTCTTACGTCGTATTAGAAACGGCGAGAGACATTTTGGTCTCACAAACACCCAGAACCGTAACAAATACCTACCTGTGGCCCGAAGCTGAAAGTTCAAAAATTCATCACGATTTAAGAAATCTCAATCAGATATATTATAAAGAACTAGAAATCCAAAGCACTATGTGTTTTATATTTAAAGTCAGCTTCCATTGTAATCCAACTTTACTATTCCAGCATGACCCAGTCCGGCGACAGCGGCAACTACACGTGCAGCGTGGAGAACTCTCACGGGCGCGACGAGGTGACGTACAGCGTGGAGGTGAAGGTGCCGCCGCAGCCGCCCGTGCTGGCCGTCGTGGACTCGTACGCGGACTCGCTGCATCTGCAGTGGACAGACCAGGGGGACGGCGGCAGTCCTGTACTAGGTGAGATATTTGTGTACAACCTAGCGCCCAAGCGCTTTTGAAATACCCTTGGTCGAGTTCATCATAAGCGTTTCAATCTTGGGACAAGACTTTGATTATCGCATGGACACCTTTTGAAAATAACTATTCAAAAATAATCTGTAACTCGGGTCATCGCAATGATTTAATCACATTTGTGGACGAAATAATAAAGATTTCCGGAATGCTCTTATTGGTTGTCACGATCCGCAATTTTTAATTACTGTTATGGGTTTTATAATTATCTTCTTTAAAAAGGAAGAACCACTATGAGTAGCTAGCTGAAAAAATCTCATTAACATCACTTTGTTACATGTGGTACAGAACTGTTTTGGTTGTTGTAAATATTTATTTTGATAAATACAAGAACCGTACTTTATGTAGGGTGATAGTAAATAGTAAGCATTTTCCGAGTCTTTCATATGCTGTCATCGTTGTGAAATTTTAAATTATTTTACATTGGCTATGCTTCTAAAATCTTTAATTAACAATCGAGCTTAATATTATTTTTGTTTTTTTTTTTATTTTTATTTATTTTATTTGGGTGGCTCACAGCTATCAATAGCAAACAAACATACCTATATTAAACAAATTGTATACAAAAGATTAGCCAATTACGAGCTACCGCAGATAAGTTACAAAAGTTACAAAATCTAATTGTCTTACTACTCGTATCTTTAAAGTTAGTTATCAGGAATTAAAAAATTAAATTACTCATACTAAGCTAATTACTCTTATAAACATTTAAACAAAAGTAAATAATGATGCTCTCGTAATTTTACGCCAAACAGATATAAATCATGAATAAAAAAAAACACTCAAATTGTAAACTAGCCGGTTAATCGCCATGAGCATCAATAAAACGTTTGGTTAAAACATTTCTCGAAAATGCAATTTTGCTACAGAATAGATCTATGCCTACATCTTGAGATACTTTGTTAAACGCCTTAGCAGATCGCAGCATGAAGCTATTGGCTCTGTAATTTGTTCGTGCAAGCGGAATGGACAGAATATTCTTTCGTCGTGAATTTGTGAACGGACAATACACATTTATTTTGGCCAGAAGTTGTGGACAGTCGACCAACGACTGGGCGATTTTCATTAAGAAAGAGACATCGGCAATGTGTCTACGAACTGACAATGGTAATAAATGGAACCGTGCTCCTCATACTCAACCTTGGGAATTTTGAACTTGAATCCTAAATACCTCGTAAATCTCTTTTGAATCCTTTCAATTCTACTCGAGTGAATGTTGTAGCAAGGATTCCAAACTTGGCTAGCGTACTCGAGATTACTCCTAACACAGGCACAATACAGAATTTTTAAAGTCTTCATCTGTTTGAATGATTTTGCACAACGAAAAACAAACCCAAGAACGCGAGTTGCTTTTTTTATAATTTGATCAATGTGATGACCATACGATAACTGATTATCCATGATGACTCCCAAGTCACCCGTGAAAGATGTTCTTGCTATTGGTTCCCTCATAATATAATAATCATGATAGAACGGCCTTTTTTTACGGGTGAAACTCAACACCAGACACTTTGACGTTCATGTCTAGCTTATTGACGCGACAATACTCATCTAATCTGATTAGATCCTCTTGTAGAAGTGTGGCGTCCGAAATATCGTCTACTATCCGATATATTTTCATGTCGTCCGCAAACATGAGGTAGTTTGAATGTTGAAAGCATCTGCCGATGTCATTAACAAAAATTATAAATAGGAGAGGTCCAAGCAATGAACCTTGCGGGACACCTGAGGGTATATCAATCCAAGAGGATGATGAATTATTTAAGACCACTGCTTGAGACCGATCTTTAACATGAGAGGAAAACCATCTAAACAAATTACCTCGAATGCCCAAACGCGACAGCTTCCTTAAGAGCGTATCATGATCGATTCTATCGAACGCTTTGCTGTAGTCTACAATAATTATACAATAACATAACCCCGACTTATAAAATCTGCTAATTACCTTTTTATTCCACCTTTCATGTCGTTCGATGGTATGATTTTCGTTTTTTTTTTACTGGTTAGGACTGGTTCATGATATCCAAAAGTCAAAATATGCCACTTGCATACTACTGATGATCATATCCCTCCAATTTGTACAGGGTGTATCTAGACTGCGACCGAAAACGAAGCCAGGTGTTAGTTCTAGTAACTTCAGACAAAATGCAACTAAAAATTTGAAAAAACACGCGACTAATTTTCTTTTGTTATGTTTTTCTTTCCTCATATTTGGGTTGGTACGCAAGGGTTTAAATTAGTGTTTTAGCCAAAACTATGGATTTACCGCCTAACCAAGATGTACTTTTAAAAATTACAAAAAAGTTTTAGCTTTTCTATGCGAAATTTTTAGTTGCATTGTGTTTGTAGTCACTAAAACTACTTGTTTCGTTTTCGGCCGCAGTGGTGATTTATCTTGTAGATATAGGATTAATTATCGGCTAAAACTTACCACCCTGCTTCGTTTTCGGTCACAGTCTGGGTACATCGTGTAGATCATCAGTTCAGTATGGAATGTAACGCGTGCGTGCCCGCAGGCTACGTGATAAACTACAAGCGTTCGCACGGCGACTGGGAGGAGCTGCAGGTGGAGGCGGGCGCGTCGGAGCACGTGCTGCCCAACCTGTGGTGCGGCACGCGCTACCAGCTCTACATCACCGCCTTCAACCGCATCGGCACCGGCCTGCCATGCGACATCGTGCACGCTTACACTAAGGGAACGGGTTAGTGTCTCTTTAGCTTCTTCTTCAACCCACTGCTGGGCATACACTTCCTTTTCACATTCTATTCTATTCTTTCTGTTTTCTGCAAGTCTTATTTACACATACTTAGTAATGTGTGAAGTGTGAGTATTATATATTTTGAATTATGTCCGTGTATTAGCTTTGACGGCATTTGAAATGTTTTTTTTTAACTGTATCCAAGTTTTTGATTTAGTTATGCTATCTTGTTAGTAATTCGGTATAGGTACGGTATGGTTTACGTCAATGCAGCAGCATTTTAAAAAATGAGTGGTATTTGTACCACTAGGCAATTATTTGACTTGATTAATTTATAATTATTTTATTATCACTTAATTATATTTTGAACAGATACTGCTTCCGGTTCTTCTTGTATAAATATTTTAACCGGAGGTAATATCGAGCAGTATGAATTTATATCTCAAGGAGTGAACTTAAAAGTTATAAAAGTAGTTATACCCTACAAGTGCATACCACTTGAATTATAGATAATGGAGCCTCTAACATATAGTATAAAACCAACATTTAAAATCTTTTTTGATTTTGTTGTGTAGTATAACTTAGATTGGATAGATTGATAGAAGAGCGTTTATTGAAATAAAAATGAAATATTTGTAGATATATTAACATAAATAAATAATAATTATCGGAAAACCTTTACAATACCAACAATTCCAAGTAAATTGTGTTCGCAGTGCCGGTGAAACCGAAGCACTCTCAGATGATAACTCTGAACACGACGACGGTGACGGTGTGGCTCGACTCGTGGGGCGACGGCGGCTGCGGCATCCTCTACTTCGTCATCGAGTACCGAGAGATCACGCAGACGCAAGTATGCAACACTATAGACCTACATTCATATTGGAACACTAGTTTGGCTTTCAAACTGAATTCTTTTGTCTTGTAGATATGGATTTAACAGATTATACGGGTAGGTTAAATTTGAGATAGAAATATTTATTTATTTATTTATTTAACACTTTATTGTACACCATATACATAACAAAGACTAAAACTAAATGAAATTAAATATATGCACAAGTGGCGGTCTTATTGCTTGAAGCAATCTCTGCCAGACAACCATGGGATGGATAAACGAAAAGAACGATAGTTGGGGCTTTGGGTGTACGAGTATTACAGTTTATAATATTTTAAGTTTATAAATAAACATACATACATACATATATACATACATTATATATGTTGATTAAACATACAAATACACAAAATACACATATAATATACAGGGTATATCAAGACTGCTACCGAAAACGAAGCCGGGTGGTAGTTTAAGCGACTTCAGACACAATGCAACAGAAAAAGTTGCAAAAAAAAGCGTCAATTTTTTTTTTAATTTTTTTCCTATTGCCACATTTTGGTGGTAAATACATTTTTTCCTAAAATAATAGTGTATACAATTTAATTTATAAATACTCTAAGATATAAGAGAGTTTAAATACCTATAAATATATATATATATATATACAGGGTATCTCAAGACTGCTACCGAAAACGAAGCCGGGTGGTAGTTTTAGTGACTACAAACACAATGCAACTAAAAATTTCGCAAAGAAACGCGACAATTATTTTTTATGATTTTTTAAATATCGTCATTTTTGGGTGGTAAATCCATAGTTTTTGCTCAAATAATAATTTAAACTCTTGTATACCTTAGATTATTTATAAATAAAAGGGTATACACTATTATTTTAGGAAAGAATGTATTTACCACCCAAATATGGTAATAGGAAAAAAATAACAAAATAAAAATTGACGCTTTTTTTTGCAACTTTTTCTGTTGCATTGTGTCTGAAGTCGCTTAAACTAACACCCGGCTTCGTTTTCGGTAGCAGTCTTGATATACCCTGTATATATACAGGGTATATATACAGGATAAAACGAAGCCGGGTGGTAGTTTTAGTGACTACAAACACAATGCAACTAAAAATTTCACAAAGAAACGCGACAATTATTTTTTATGATTTTTTAAATATCGTCATTTTTGGGTGGTAAATCCATAGTTTTGGCTAAAATAATAATTTAAACTCTTTTATACCTTAGATTATTTATAAATAAAAGGGTATACACTATTATTTTAGGAAAAAATGCATTTACCACCCAAATATGGTCATAAGAAAAAAAATAACAAAAAAAAATTGTCGCTTTTTTTGCAACTTTTTCTATTGCATTGTGTCTGAAGTCGCTTAAACTACCACCCAGCTTCGTTTTCGGTAGCAGTCTTGATATACCCTGTATAACAATCAAAGTAAAATGTGAACAACTCCAATATCCTCATAGAACCTGTAAGTAGTGTTCTTTAACCAATATTTTAAAGATGGGCAGAGTTTTAGCCCGTCTCACCGTTACTGGCAAAGCATTCCACAACCTGGCAGCTTGTACGGTGAAAGATCTGTCTGTGAAGGAAGTGGAATGCGCGGGGATTTTCAGCCTTAAGTTCTCCGATGACCTAAGAGACCTCGAATGTGTATCATGAAGGAATTCAAAGCGATTTTTAAGATATGAGGGAGTGAGGGGATTGAAAAGTATGTTATAGAGAAGATAAAGAATGTGTGTATTCCGGCGAAGCCTTATTGGTAGCCACTTGAGCTTTGTACGATAATCGGAAATATGATCATATTTGCGTAATCCAAATATAAATCTAATACAAAAGTTTTGAAGACGCTCAAGTTTATTAAGTTGCTCCTCAGTGATATTAAGATAACTGACATCCGCATAATCAAGGATGGGGAGAAGAAGGGATTGAGCGAGCGATATTTTCGTGGCAATTGGTAGAAAATTGCGTAATCTCCGCAAGGACCCAGCCGAGGCGAATAGCTTCCTACTCAACTCTCCGATCTGCGGACCCCAGGTGAAATTTTGATCAATGTAGATGCCAAGGTTTTTGACGCTGTCACTGTAGGGAATACTTACACCATTACAGATGACAGGTGAAATAAGCGACCAGTTAACTTTAGAAATCAACCTGGGGCTGCCGACTACAATGACCTGCGTTTTGGATGGATTTATCATAAGTCCATATTCTTTACTCCAGTCACTTATCAGTTCAATATCCTTATTAACTGCCGAGACAGCGTAATTTAACCGGTGAAGAGGAGCCTGAGAATAGATTTGGAGATCATCTGCATAAAGGTGGTAGAAAGATCGATGTTTGTTTGTAATAGAGTTGATAAAAACTGCGAAGAGTAGGGGAGATAACACGCCGCCCTGTGGCACGCCAGCAGACATCGTGTGCCATGACGATACGTTATCGTCGACACAGATTCGCTGCCGGCGTCCAAACAGGTAACTACGAAACCAAACAAGCGCTGTTGGAGATATGTTAAACGAACCTAGTACGCTCAGTAGCACATCAAAATCGACATCAAATTCGAAATATGTTGATGAAGAGTGTTTGATACGGATTTTTTAAGGCATGAAGAGAAATTCAGGGCATGGATTTCTTGGGTCATCTAGAATCTCCTTGAATAATATAACACCCAACAGTCACATACATAGTCCTGATCCCACACTAAGATCGAGTCTTGTGTCGTGGGTATCAGGAACTACGAGAGACTTTTCACAGGCGGCGTCTAACCAACTGCGCCACGGAGGCTGTTAAAAGTGTGAATGTGATGTGTGAATCAAAGAACAGTAACTATAATAATACCTAGGTTTTTTGTAACGTTAACTGATGTAGGTTACATAAAACGGCTCAATTAGAATTTAAAATCCGAAATATTTAGGTCCATTAAGGTTCTCTATCAGCCCATATACGTCCCACTGCAGGGCACGGGCCTACTCTGCAATCGAGAATACGATTGAGAGTGGTTAGGCCATATAGTCCACCACGCTGGCCTAGTGCGGGTTGGCGGACTTACATACCATAGAAATTCTTATGAATCGCTATGGTATGCAGGTTTCTTCACAATGTTTTCCTTCACTGTTTTAGTGCGTGGTGATTGACTATCAATACACACATGACTCCGAAAAGTCAGAGGTGTGCCCTGGGATTCGAACCCGCGACCACCTTGAACATGTTGGCAGCCGCGTCTAGTCCGTTTACCAACAGGCCACCACGCACTTAAGGTTGCAAGGCCAAAAAGTTCTCGAATGGAGGCCACGTAGCGGAAAGCGTAGCATCAAACGTCCACCCAAAAGGTGGTATTTGTGGTATCTGATAAAGGTCGTGCGGTGTTGTTGGATGCAGGCTGCCTCCAACCGCTCACAGTGGAGATCATTTAGAGATGCCTATGTTCAGCAGTGGACTTCCCTTGGCTGATGGATGGAAGGTTTTTCCCGCGTGTGTTTTGTTTTGTAGGGGCTATTGTTTAACCGGTGAAAGAGATGCTCCCCTTTTTTTTCTTTGGATGGGAGGTTTTTAAAGTACAACACCCTTGACTGTAGGTACATCTATTACTATTTTATCCGATCCATTTATATAGTTAATATTGTGTAATAAGTATTAAGTAAGTGCTTGTTGATGTGTGCAGTGGCGGCTGGTGTCGAACAGCGTGCAGGCGACGGAGCGCGTGTTCAGCGTGTCGGGCCTGGCGCCCGCCACGCACTACCAGCTGCGCATCACCGCGCACAACAACGCGGGACACGCGCTCGCGCTATACAACTTCACCACGCACTCCATCAGCGGACGTATGTACATACATTATGCAATGCTAGTATTTATATCGCCGTTTGTATTATTAACCCAAAACTGAATATACAAATAGAATAGTTTTTATGAAAAGTGTATCTTCGTCTTTGAAGATTTTTCGTCTATCTGGCGTTATTCCAGCCCGTGCCAGGGGCCTTCCGGCAAATTCTTCTCCATTTCACCTATTAAGTAAGGCTATTGACTCATGTATCTTCGTCTCTGAAGATTGTGCTGTATAAATGCTATAATTTTATATCGACTCCTTGAAAACTCTGTACATTCAGATGGTAAATGGTAGTAGGTACACGTAATCTTAAAATCTGATAAGACATTATAAGTATCTATTGCCGATCGACGCAATAACGCTGGCCTGGTTCTAATTGAATATACCTAGTGTCATTTGAACTTTTCATTACAACGGGTAATTTCATTTTCAATTTTATCTTCCGAGGCCGTCGTATTGTTAGAGCAGAATTGAATAAAAATATAAATTAGCTAAGGACACTGGCAGAAGCACGAATAGTGCATTGCCAAGAGGAGAAAAAAGAAAGTAGCTAAGTAGAGAGTGTGCGTGTGTGCATGTGTGCATGTGTGTATGTACGTGCGCAGTGTCGGACGGGTCGGTGTCGGCGGGGCCGGCGGGCGCGGGCGCGGGCGCGGGCGGCGCGGCGCGCTGGAGCGGCGGCGCGCGCGTGCTGCTGCCGGCCGCGCTGTCGCTGCTCGTGCTCGCCGCGCTCGTCGCCATCGTGTTCCTCGTGCGCCGGAACAGTGAGCACACACACTATACACTATACTCCTGCATGCACAACCCTCCACCAGCCAGTGGCCTATTACAGGAGTGAAATGTTACAGCTTACATAATAGCTCCCATTAAATATTTTAATAGTTTAATCCGTGGTGCTTCATCAGAGGCTATTTACCTCTTTAATCCATTGATTTGTCACCCACTGTTGATCCTGACTTAAAGGAGTTGCAGTGGCGGATGTTAGGACGGGATAGTCTCCTAGCCCATAGCTTCACCAATTTTACGATTATATGGGCCCAATCCTGAGAAACGCGCGCGGAACTTGCTTCCTGCGTTACAGTATGCACTCTGCCATGCGTTTTGCGTCATCCTTACAAATCGTGCGCCCCTATATCCTTTGTTCCTATGTACCGGCAATTCTCCCCATCTTGGGGCTAGCACGTCACATGACACCGGCACTCTCACTACCCGGCCATCCTTAATGTAGTCGTTCCTCTTCTTCCTATTAATTTAACTTTCTAATTTCGTTGCGAGTTAAGATAAGTCAGTCATCCCCAGAGACTCGTCAAGCTTCAATGCTCGGTGTTATTAAAATGTGTGCCACTGTAGATACTCGCTTACAGGAGTTGCAGTGGTGGTTGTGAGGACGGGAAAGTCTCCTATATTCTTGCATATTACTGCACATTACACTGTTAACTTTAATTATATCGATCATCTATGGTCTAACCTTCGCAAAGGATATCAAGTCCACCTATTTTATACGCCTTTTTTTATTTACACGTTTGTCATCATTTGCAGTTAAATAACTAATTGGTCACTGCTCAACGTAGGTCATACTAAAGAACGAAAGATAGCTTATAGAAGCTTCTTAATCTTATAATCAAGCATTTGGAGGTATAAACTGTAAATTTTACAGTGTGAATTTAATACAAAAAATAGGCATTTTTATTGAAGTAATGCTTCAAAAAATTTTAGACGAATGTGCAGAAGTATTAACGCGCTGTATGTATGCATCAGAAGCAGGCGGCACGGAGGCGGCAGGCGCGGAGGGCAGCGGCGGCGAGTCCGCGGCGGTGGCGCAGCTGCAGAACAAGGCCAACCGCGACCAGCAGTACCTCGCCGCCCGCGCGCAGCACCCCGCGCCCACGCACCACTACAAGCACGCCTCCAACGGTAACACTACACACAACTCGACTGTAGTCGTCAGCAGCAGCAGCATCATCAGCATCATCATCATCATCATCATCATCGTCGTCAGCATCATCATCATCATCGTCATCTCATACGACCACTCATGAACAGTAGCAAAATCAAACACCTTGGATTACCAAGCAATGCTTGGCATTCCACTGCGCTCGCCATCCTGAGACATAAGATGTTAAGTCTCAATATGTCCAGTAGTTACTCTGGCTACAATGTCCTTCAATCCGAAACACAACAGTGCATTTAAACAGCTGTTTGACGGGAGAAATAGACATTGCGGTGGTACCCACCCAGGCAGCCTCTCACATACCGGGTATCTCAAGACTGCTACCGAAAACGAAGACGGGTGGTAGTTTTAGTGACTACAAACACAATGCTACTAAAAATTTCGCAAAGAAACGCGACAATTATTTTTATGATTTTTTAAATATCGTCATTTTTGGGTGGTAAATTCATAGTTTTTGCTAAAATAATGATTTAAACACTTTTATACCTTAGAGTATTTATAAATAAAAGGGTATACACTATTATTTTAGGAAAAAATGTATTTACCACCCAAATATGGGCATAGGAAAAAAAAAAACAAAAAAAAATTGTCGCTTTTTTTGCAATTTTTTCTGTTGCATTGTGTCTGAAGTTGCTTAAACTTCCACCCGGCTTCGTTTTCGGTAGCAGTCTTGATATACCCTGTATGACAGACCTACCACCAGTTGGCCGCCCCGGAGACCCCAGAGTAATCTCATGGCATCGCAATATCTATTATATTTACCTGAATTTAATGGAATCAATAGTTTTCGTCAAAACAATATTCAAAATCCAGCATTTGAACAATAACATACTTTTTTTTTTCAAGAGAAAAAGCTATTAAGCTGCCCTTTCGGTACCCCGGGGGAGGCCTGGGTCCCTAGCAATACCTACGCCAGCATACTGACTAAAAACCTCTTGATAACCCTCACACGCATCGGGATCGTTCCGCTCACGATCCCGATCTGCGCTCTCCTTCTGCGAAATTACAATTTCACAGAAGGAGAGCATTGCCTGCCACGACCTCCGACTCTCGACCATGGAGGGAATCACGACCGAGAGCGAGAGGTCTACTCCGACGGCTGCACGGAGTATCATACGTTCATCACCCCAGGCTGGACACTCCGAAAGAGTGTGCTGGGCTGTGTCCTCCGCGCAGTTGTCACAGTGATGACACACGGCTGTCGCTTCCTTTCTCGCCACCCGCCACAGATATTTGCCGAAGCACCCATGCCCCGATAGGACCTGTGTCAGGCGGAACGTCATCATGCCGTGGCGCCTGTTCAGCCACTGGTCTAGAACAGGATGCACTGCTGCAATGGTCCACTCACCAGCACTAGGATTGTCCAGCCTGGAGCGCCACTCCTCCACGGCGGCCACGCGCAGGGAGGCCCTTTTAGCCTCAACCTCTCTGAGGGCTGGTAGTTCCCCTCGGCGAGACGCTTCCTCCCGCCAGTAATAGACTGACGAAAGGGCTTTGGCGTCTATGTCCCAGGGAAGAAGACCAGCCAAAACGCAGGCCGCCTCATGGGAGAGCGTGCGATATCCTCTGATCATCCGCTGTGCTACAACTCGTTGCGGTTGACGCAAGAAAGCAGCACAGCATCTTCTCAGTGATTCAGCCCAAACGGGACTACCGAATAAGGCCATCGATCGCACGATTCCCGCGTACAGTCTCCGGCAAGAGATGCCGGGACCTTCGAGGTTAGGAAGCAGGCTAGACAATGCACCTGCTGCCTTGATTAATTTCGGTCTCAGGCTTTTGAAATGAGCATGGAAGTTCCATCGGCTATCTAGGACAATTCCAAGATACTTCATCGAAGAACCGACGGAGACCTCCACGCCATCGACCGTTATGTGGGCCTGCGCCGGTGGCCCTCTCCGAGGCCCGTGAAAACAGATAGCCGCAGATTTATGAAGAGCCACTGCGAGGCCCAACCGCCGTATTCTCCTTACCACGTTGCCAGTGCCTAACGCAGCAAGGGTGGCGGCTTCCTCGAATGTCCCGCCACACGCTGTGACCAGCGTGTCGTCGGCGTAGCAGACTACGTCGACGCCCCGGTAGTTGGCACCACGGAGCACCCAGTCGTAACCGATGTTCCACCAGAGAGACCGACCCCTGCGGAACACCGCACGACATAGCTCTACGGTGCCACCCTTCAGCGCCCAAATACTCTACGTACCTGTCTGAGAGGTACGAGTGCACCAAACGCCGAAGATAAATGGGCACCTCGTGGTACCGCAGTGCTTCCTCGATGCAGGGCCAGGGCAATGTGTTAAAAGCATTGGCGATGTCTAACGACACCGCCACAACACACTTTCCCTGGCTAACTGCCTCCTCCGCTTGCGCTTTCACCCGCAGAATTGCAGAGATGGTCGATCGGCCTTTCCGAAACCCATATTGACTTTCTGTCAGGTTAGGACCGACCCCCTCGAGGTGCTCCACGAGGCGCATATGAATAATACGCTCAAAGAGCTTCGTGACCTCGTCGAGCAGCACGATGGGCCGGTAGGCCGATGGCGACTCTGCAGGCCTTCCAGCTTTTTTGAGTAGGACCAACTTTCCAGTCTTCCATCGTGATGGGAAGCAGCCCTGCTCCATACAAGCGGAGAAAAGGCTAAGGAGCCTAACCTCCAGGTACTCAACCGTAAGCACCCAGACTCGTCCAGGGATACCGTTGAGACCTGGGGCGGAGTTTTTCCTCCTCAGCCGCAGCACTGCAGCCGTAAGTTCCCCAGGTGTTACGCTGGGGACTTGGGCCTCGGGGGTCTCTCTCACCAAACTGTTTGACGATGCCGCCAAGTGAATGTGCCGCGACGACGACGGACGTGGCGGCATCGGTGGAGGAGTGTTCTTCACGGTGGCCGGAAAGAGGGCGGTAACCACGCCGACCAGAGCTCCTGAGACTTTGGGTTAGTGGGGGCACCGGCGGGCGCAACTTATTAAATGCAAGCCGGTATGGTCGTCCCCATGGGTCGCGATCCAAGGTATCCAGGAACTCCTTTCTAGCCGCGGTTTTCGCCCTGTGAATGGCCACCCGAAATGACTTTTTAGCCTGTCTAAAGAGGTCATGAAGCAGCCGCTCCTGGTTCTCGTGGTCAGGATGTTCTGCACGACGAGTCCGCCGGCGACGATGCCTGGTAAGATCGCGACGCGCTGCCATGCAAGCCGCGCGTAATTGTGTAAGTTCCGCTGACCACCAGTACACCTGCCGCCGCGGAGAGAGACGGTGCACCCGGGGCATAGCCTCGTCGCAGATTTTTGACATTGCCACCCCAAACCATTTGGCCTCTTCCTCTACTTGCACCGGAGACTCCGGTGCAGGCAGCCACGCTTTGACCCGGGCAGCTACCTCAAGGGCCTCTCTATCCAGGCATTTTAACGCCCACCGCGGACTGTCTCTACTTAGGGTATTCGGTCTTCCACCAGCTTGGTTGATGGTGGACGCGGAAACGTCGAACATAATATAACGATGATCCGACATTGTCTCCACGTCCACCAAGACATTCCATCCCCGGACACGGCGGGCTACGGCAGGACTCGCGAACGAGATGTCTATGACCGAGCCGCCATAGTGCCTCACGCACGTGTCTTCTGAACCTTGAGAACACTAACATACTACATACAGTAAAGTGTTTCAACATGTGTTTGCAGAGTACATAGAGGACATATGTCCGTACGCGACGTTCCAGCTGACGAAGCCGACGGCGTACAGCGAGAGCAGCTACAGCGGCAACGTGTACAGCGGGCCCTACCACTCCGTGCGCGGCTCCTTCGTGTACCACGACCTCAAGCAGAACGACAAGTACAAGGTAACCAGTTGACACTTAATGATCTCTTGTGTCAAGGGCGGATCCAGCCTTTAAAAAAGGTTGGTTGGGCATGGCAACCCGAAAATCAATGAAGGGGGAGTCTGTGTATGATCTTGCTCATGATCGTTATACGCAATATAGATTTAACTCTGTGATTTTATTATATTGATGGTATTATAACATTTGCTATAGGTAATATTATCAGACTAGCGATATCATAAAAGAGTGGAAGTATGACAAAATAAGTCCGTTAGGGTTGTGGGCAGGCCCATCGTGATCACTATGGTGGATCCGCGCTTGTCTTGTGTTAAATTAACTGTAGAATTCAGGAGATATAGTTTCTCCCTTAAAAGAAACAACCGGTAAATATTGTCTGGTGCATACTTGGACCACAGTTGGCCGCTGGAATAGAGACCAGCGATTTCGTACTATGAGGCCTTCGGTGTACTCGTAATTCTATTCTTGTGTAGTTCTCAATTCGGGGTTACTGTATCGAGCATAGATGTAGTATAGAACATAGATCGGCAATGTGTCATTTTGAGCGCGACCAAAACTGATTTACGATTGTGTGCGTGAAGTTTACATGTGTGCTTGACATATAATGGTGTAGTCACTTTCGATACTATAATATCGATATAGCTGTCGGCCTGTAGTTGAGAAATAAAATTTTATGGATATATGCGACATTTTATTTTATACTAGCTGTGCCCGCGACTTCGTCTGCGTGGAATTTAACAAAAAAGTTAATTAGTTTATTTAGTTTTTTTTTTGTTTTTGCATTTTTATTTTAATTATCAACCTTTGTAACGAAACCATATCGCGATCTAATTCTACGGTGGCGCCATCTCTTACGGCCGTTCTCTATATCCTATCTATCTTTAACAAGAGGTTAAAATGGATATCGTTACTTATGTCGATACCACTGTATGCTTCAATAAATAAAGATAGACATACAATATTATCTTGCCTAGATATGTATAAATATATGCACCTTATCTAAATATCGCTGTCTTTCTTTACGGAAGCAAAAAATGTATCGAAATTTCGAGAGAAATCTCTTGTTAAAGATAGATAGATTATAGAAACCGGCCGTTAGCGAGTGGCGGTAAACTCCCGCTACACATTTATTTTCAGTTTTTTGTATTAGCTTTATTGAACAATTTCTTTATATACAATATTTTGTAAATGTGATACTGATTCGTTGGTGGGAGAAGTGGTGGGAGACGTGATGGCCAGTGGTGGCATGAGCGTGAGCTGCGCGCGGGCATTGCAACATTACTTTATTTTTCTAAAATAAATGTACCCTAAGTTACTCCTTGTTATATCAGCTACCTGACAAAAAAGTCCCGTCAAAATCAGTCCAGCCATTTCAGAGATTAGCTGGAACAAACAGACAGACAGAAAAAAAATTTTAATATCATTTTCGGCACAGGTATCGTGTATATAACGATATGTAGTAGGACATTTTTTTTATTTTCACTCTTAAAACAGACACTTCAATTTTATTTATATGTATAGATTAACAGAAACTTATTGATGTGTTTATTTCAATACAGATACATAAACACACAAATAAACAAAGATAAATTGTCATATTATTTTGAACCATTTTGTTTGAGATGTTTTGTATGGGTTTTTATGTTCACATGAACAAAATTATTTTCTTCATTGTGATGTATACATAATACATACACCTAATTAAACTGAGAACAAAAAATACATTTATGAAAATATTATTTACAATGTTTTAGCGTTTTCGGTTTATTTTTTTTCATTTCTAACTTCCCGTCACGAAGTTTCGATTACTTTACAGCTTTCGTAGTCACAGGGTGGACTCAGTCTGCAACAAAATCCGTGATTATTAGTTTTTTTGAATGAGTAATATTCGCGTAAATCTAAGAAACACATTTTTACTATAGTTAAAAAAATATGCTATGAAGTATCGCATATTTTATAATAATATCTAATATGTTCTTGTTTTACTATTATAGATTGACAGCCTCTTGGCAGAGATTGAAACAGGCTCTAAATTCATAAATCACACACATGAAGTGTTATAATAATTATTCCACAAATATAAAAAATGAGAAAAAGTAAAGTAATAACTAATATTGTAGAATGAATACTATAATGATGGCCGGGAAAATATGGCCGAGATAGCGCCAGGTAGAAGAAGAAGAAGAATGCACACTATCACAACATACAAATTAGAAGCATACGGTGTTAGGGGTAATGTGTATAGTCTCATTAAATCATATTTAAATAACAGAACTCAAATAACCGAAATTAATAGAATTAATATTAAGAGCGTTTATACCCTGCACGCGCTTTTTGGCTTAAAAACAGGACTTTTCAAATGAGTTAATAGCCACCAATAAACAATTTCAAGGTAAAATAATTAGTACTAATTTTAGAAAAGGTTGTCATCTAGGGATTTTGGTGGAAAACATTATAGATTGATGGATAATTTGTGAGTACTATAAGGATTACTGAACACAAGTTTCGTTATTTAGGCTTTAAATGGCAATTTAGAAGCTTAAGATATCCGAAACCACTAAATATAAGATGAAAATAAAAATATTATCAGACTAATAAGACCCTTATGGAGGGATTTTGCTGAGAAAAATAATCTTTTTGTGTTTAGTTCCTGAAAAATAAAAATTTAAACAATGCGAAATTATTCAGAAACTCTCGTCATGAACATATTTTTTTTCACCGACTTATCGTACATAATTTTTTTTAGCAATTGCATATTACAATAGAAGAACATCTTATCAATAAATTACCATTTTTATATTTCAACAAAATTAGTTTTCATGTTTTCTACAAATATTTTAAAAACCACTATAAAACACGCTGTCCGACGTGGATCAAATCAAACCGCCGCAAGGCCTTCTAGAGGGAGGACGTATCGCTCGTCGCTCCGGCCTGGCTGCAGTCGATTATGCCGCGCGTAGTAAAAATAGCCACGCGCGGAATGCGATTACCACATCTTAGTACTTTGGTAGTAAAATATTTAATTATTTTTATTACCTACAATGATTTTGTAGTGAGTATAAATTATGTTTCAGGTAATATAATGGGATGTAATTCCGAGGCTAAATTATGTTATGTATTGTAATATAAAATTAAATATGTTTCGTAATTGTAAGGGGTTGTAAGGCCCCTAACACTTTATGTTTTCGAACACAAAATGATTAATAAAACGTCCGTAGTGTATACTGATTGAACACTGATTTGAATGCAACTTAACAATGTAATAATAACGAAAATATGATTAGTATCCAAAATTTGTATTATTCTTTGCTTGCACAGTAATATTTGTTTACTTATAATGCAAATAAAATATTTTTATGATATTATATAACAGTTACATTTCAATTGAATATTTGAAGCGCACGGATCAAAGTTTTTTGAGCCGATTGTATAGCGAGCCGACGCGGCAGCTCTACGCACACAGCTTTGGTCGCTTATGTGTGCGTGAAATTAACGAAGAAATACCTATAGTTGACTTTGCGCGCAAGGTGTATACGCTCTTAAGACAAAAACCGAGCAAATATTTCGATCAGTGGAACGTAAAGTTCTGTATGGCGTACCACAGAGAAGCGTTCTGGGACCACTTTTGTTTATATTATACATCAATGACATACTGTCCCACAAACTTATCTGACCCGGTGAGAGAGTCGCTGTTGTCGAATTTGGTGTTGCCATTAAAAATAGATATAGCAATAAAGTGGGTGAAGTAAGATTTTTCAATTCGATCAATAGTGTCAGGAAAATTAGTGGACCAGTTTCCTTTGCATGTTATTTTTCCTTTCCAAGATTTCTAACAAATCGCTCCCCATACCCTTAAACAAGTGTATCTGTATCAGCCCATATACTATATGTCCCACTGTTGGGAACTGCCCAATTCTACAATCGAGAGTGCCATTGAGGGTGGTTAGGCCATATCATAGGCCATATAGTCCACCATGCTGGCCTAATGCGGGTTGGTGGACTTACATACCATAGATATTCTTATAAATTGCTATGTTATGTAGATTTCCTCACTATGTGTTCCTCCACCGTTTTAGTGCGTGTTTATTGACTATCAATACCCACATGACTCCGAAAAGTCAGATTTGTGACCTGGGATTCGAGCCTACGACCACCGTGAACATGTTGGCAGTCGCGTCTGGTCCATTCATCAACAGGCCCCAACGAACGAAACGATAAATTCTAGTTTATTATAATATGTACTTACATGTATTGTACTAGTACGTACAAAATTTTGTTTATGTGGTATTTATTTTGAAAAGCTGACAACACAGACCTGTGGCGGCAACTACGCGTTGATACAATTTTTCTAAGGGTATTATTGGTGCTTGAGATGCTTTTCTTCCTTCATAAAATGTAATACCTGAAGTCTAACGTTCCTAGCGTCACTTTATCAAGTTCTCGGCATATTTCACTAGTTTTAAATAATGCAGGAAAAATAAATACATTGAGTAAACAACCAATGGCAGATATGTCAGCGACTGGCAGATAGACTGTCATTCCAAATGACGTTATTGTTTCCACTCTTGGCCACCGGGCCAGATAACTTTGTGGCTCTATACCTAAATGTATTAATTACCCTATGACACTTTTTGCTGACGATAGCACTTTGACAATACCTTGTAAACATATTGACATATATACCGGGTATCTCAAGACTGCTACCGAAAACGAAGCCGGGTGGTAGTTTTAGTGACTACAAACACAATGCAATCAAAAATTTCGCAAAGAAACGCGACAATTATTTTTTTATGATTTTTTAAATATCGTCATTTTTGGGTGGTAAATCCATAGTTTTTGCTAAAATAATAATTTAAACTCTTTTATACCTTAGAGTATTTATAAATAAAAGGGTATAAACTATTATTTTAGGAAAAAATGTATTTACCACCCAAATATGGCCATAGGAAAAAAATAACAGAAAAAAAATTGTCGCTTTTTTTTTCAACTTTTTCTGTTGCATTGTGTCTGAAGTCGCTTAAACTGCCACCCGGCTTCGTTTTCGGTAGCAGTCTTGATATACCCTGTAGAAATGAAATAAATAACTCATTGACATCTGTGATAAATTGGTTGGTCAGTTATAACTTAAAAATTAATCTTAGTAAAACAAAAATAGTACATTTCAGTCAACGAATTGCCGACAATAATAATTTTAATATTTGTTATGATAATAACACTATTGAGGCGGTAAATAGTACAAAATTTTTAGGATTAGAAATTGACAAAAAACTGTGCTGGAAACAACATATAGAAAATCTCTGCAAAAAAATAAGTAAATCTGCGTATGCATTGTATATAATGTCATCAACCGTCAATACAGATGCAATTCTCACTGCGTATTATGGGCTAGTCGAATCCCATTTACGATACGGCGTTATATTTTGGAGTAACTCAACCGACAAAGACATTATTTTTAAAGCCCAAAAGCAATGCATTCGATCTATGTTTCGTCTAAAAGTAAATGATAGCTGTATACGCGACAATAACAGACTCCGCTTACATACTGCTAAAACAGCGTTAATGAGCAACAGTGTCTATTGCATGGCACCCGTCATTTATAATAAATTACCAAAAGAATTAAAAGAGTTGGACATATCAATATTAAAAAAGAAGTTGAAAAGCATTTTAGTTGATAAGGTGTATTATAATATATCAGAATTTTTAATGGAATATAAATGACATTTCGGTACTCTCTAATGAATTGACATTAACATGAACTTGACTTAATAAGATTATTTTAATTTTTAATGATGACAAGACTATGTACCTTCTTACTACTTTATTTTTTGTATAATTGTTCCATTGAAATTTAATAAATTCTAGTGTTAATAATAATAATTAAATAAATTGTAATGCATGTACATAATAATGCAATTTTGCACACCATCTTTTGGTTAAATATGGCTGTACTGTATTTCTTTTTTGTATATTCATCTGTATTATTACCCATATTTGCAAAATAAATATATCTTTATCTTTATACTATAGCTCTATAAAAATGTAGGAAAACATGTATTGTCATCGACTATTTTATCGACAACCTTTTATTGATCGAACCTGTCAGTCAATCCCTAGCAACTTTTGGTTGAAATTATTGTAAATTCACGTATTTGATATTATTTTTTATACGCAATGGATGCTTTCAGCGCATTTAAATAATAAAATACTATATTCTTTTCTACCGATATGTATACACGGATTTCCATTTAATTCTACAATATCGACACGAAATAGTATGTGCAAAAGTGACCGGTACCTGTGAAAACTTTAATTATTTCGGCTTTTTACGCCTGCATGAACCACACCTTGGCACTGCACAATTCACTATAATAAACTAAGTTTAATAAATATAACCAAGTACTGTAAAATTAAATAAATTATGAAAATAAGTGAATTTTGTTGCTCCCTTATTTTGACATATTATTTTGACTCTGGGTCACTGCAGGCTACTTCTGTGTATGGTCGCATCGTGCATATCGCTTTAACATATGAGTTAAATTATTCTATCTCTTTCACATTGCCGATCTATGTTATATACTAAATCTATGGTATCGAGTCTGTATCATCAGACTCATTGCCATCTATTCCATTTTCTTTAGTCAGATCCCCGGTTGTCCACTACGAATCGAATAAAGACACCACCACCTGTCCCGGCTCTACCCGCGATGCCCCTGAGACTCTTGAATGCCGAGACGTGCGTCTCCTTAGTCAATCTTATGAAGACTACACATTCTGATAGAAACATACTGATAGTAACCCCCTATGCTAAGTTCTAGTTCTTACCAACTCCAACCAATCCAATTCTAATTGGGGAACCAATGGTTTTAATCAGATGATTGAATTGCAAATCATTTTTTCAGGGTAAAGAGCCAGAGTACACAAAAGTGAGAAGAAAAGGCAACAGACTGCGGGATCCGCATTCAGAAAGCCAAGGTAACTACGCCATACATTGCCAGCGTATTACTAATCTGAACAGAGCTTAATATAGGTAGTTAGCTATATTAATTTTATTTTACGTAGTTGGCACTTTCAATTCGATTAAGTTTCCTTTGTCCCGTTTGTGTTAAGTAAATGAATTGGAATTTGACATACTGATCGCCTTTTATGCAACCTCATGGGAGCGTAAATGGTGTTTAAATTTGAAAGGTAAGCATGCACATAATGTATCGTGACGTACATTCTTCGTATTTATTTCCGTTTTTAGATGTGGCTTATTCATTGTCATTAAACGCAGTAATAACTCCTGTGCTTGTGTGTTTGTGCCCTGTGTCATCTACATCTAAATAAGCATTTTCGTCATTATGTATTTGTTTACTCGATTCTTCACAAGCTTCTCGCCGACGTCATTGTGCCACTAAAAAGAAATAAACTTAAAATTTCAAAAGTTTATATTCAACTTCAAGCAGTGTACAATAATCGAGCAACTATTGTATAAACAAGGTGTAAAGTAAACCGAGGAACTCGTATATTGGACGAGGCT
Source organism: Hyles vespertilio (assembly GCA_009982885.2). Taxonomy (NCBI): domain Eukaryota; kingdom Metazoa; phylum Arthropoda; class Insecta; order Lepidoptera; family Sphingidae; genus Hyles; species Hyles vespertilio. The sequence continues at coordinate 8,589,932 of CM042822.1, read as the reverse complement.
TCCGCAAGAACCGCCTTTCCTAGGGGCGACGAGCAATTTTGCCACGAATGTGTTTTTGGCCAGGTGTTTCTTTAATATATTTGAATGGAGAATGCACTAAAGAAAAAAAATCAAAAGAACCTCGATTGCTTTTACAACCTGTTACATCATTTTAAAAGAACAATAACAAAAACAAAGCAAACGATATTTTGGTGGCACAAGGTCGGCTTCACTGTCGCACCAGTTTGCGAGCATGTTACTAAGACGTTGTTGATGATGTTACAGAGTCGGACAACTTGGGCTCGACGGACTCGGAGGTGAAGAAGATACTAACGCTGCACCTGCCCATTACAGAGTACGAGGACGACGCCAGCGACGACGCCAGCGCGCCGCACTCCGACAGCGAGCACGCCGCCAGGCTGCGCCCGCACCACCCCGCCTCCTGTCAGTCCGCACGCACACGCACACACTGACACGCACACTACACACTACACACAGCGAGCACGCCGCCAGGCTGCGCCCGCACCACCCCGCCTCCTGTCAGTCCGCACGCACACGCACACACTACACACTGCACACTGCACACTACACACTACACACTACACACCACACAGCGAGCACGCCGCCAGGCTGCGCCCGCACCACCCCGCCTCCTGTCAGTCCGCACGCACACGCACACACTGACACGCACACTACACACTACACACAGCGAGCACGCCGCCAGGCTGCGCCCGCACCACCCCGCCTCCTGTCAGTCCGCACGCACACGCACACACTGACACGCACACTACACACTACACACAGCGAGCACGCCGCCAGGCTGCGCCCGCACCACCCCGCCTCTTGTCAGTCCGCACGCACACGCACACACTACACACTGCACACTACACACTACACACAGCGAGCACGCCGCCAGGCTGCGCCCGCACCACCCCGCCTCCTGTCAGTCCGCACGCACACGCACACACTACACACTGCACACTGCACACTACACACTACACACTACACACCACACAGCGAGCACGCCGCCAGGCTGCGCCCGCACCACCCCGCCTCCTGTCAGTCCGCACGCACACGCACACACTGACACGCACACTACACACTACACACAGCGAGCACGCCGCCAGGCTGCGCCCGCACCACCCCGCCTCCTGTCAGTCCGCACGCACACGCACACACTGACACGCACACTACACACTACACACAGCGAGCACGCCGCCAGGCTGCGCCCGCACCACCCCGCCTCTTGTCAGTCCGCACGCACACGCACACACTACACACTGCACACTACACACTACACACAGCGAGCACGCCGCCAGGCTGCGCCCGCACCACCCCGCCTCCTGTCAGTCCGCACGCACACGCACACACTACACACTGCACACTGCACACTACACACTACACACTACACACTACACACTACACACCACACAGCGAGCACGCCGCCAGGCTGCGCCCGCACCACCCCGCCTCCTGTCAGTCCGCACGCACACGCACACACTACACACTGCACACTGCACACTACACACTACACACCACACAGCGAGCACGCCGCCAGGCTGCGCCCGCACCACCCCGCCTCCTGTCAGTCCGCACGCACACGCACACACTACACACTGCACACTACACACTACACACAGCGAGCACGCCGCCAGGCTGCGCCCGCACCACCCCGCCTCCTGTCAGTCCGCACGCACACGCACACACTACACACTGCACACTACACACTACACACCACACAGCGAGCACGCCGCCAGGCTGCGCCCGCACCACCCCGCCTCCTGTCAGTCCGCACGCACACGCACACACTACACACTGCACACTGCACACTACACACTACACACTACACACCACACAGCGAGCACGCCGCCAGGCTGCGCCCGCACCACCCCGCCTCCTGTCAGTCCGCACGCACACGCACACACTGACACGCACACTACACACTACACACAGCGAGCACGCCGCCAGGCTGCGCCCGCACCACCCCGCCTCCTGTCAGTCCGCACGCACACGCACACACTACACACTGCACACTGCACACTACACACTACACACTACACACCACACAGCGAGCACGCCGCCAGGCTGCGCCCGCACCACCCCGCCTCCTGTCAGTCCGCACGCACACGCACACGCACACACTACACACTGCACACTGCACACTACACACTACACACTACACACCACACACCACACACCACACAGCGAGCACGCCACCAGGCTGCGCCCGCACCACCCCGCCTCCTGTCAGTCCGCACGCACACGCACACACTGACACGCACACTACACACTACACACAGCGAGCACGCCGCCAGGCTGCGCCCGCACCACCCCGCCTCCTGTCAGTCCGTACGCACACGCACACACTACACACTGCACACTGCACACTACACACTACACACCACACAGCGAGCACGCCGCCAGGCTGCGCCCGCACCACCCCGCCTCCTGTCAGTCCGCACGCACACGCACACACTGACACGCACACTACACACTACACACAGCGAGCACGCCGCCAGGCTGCGCCCGCACCACCCCACCTCCTGTCAGTCCGCACGCACACGCACACACTACACACTGCACACTGCACACTACACACTACACACCACACAGCGAGCACGCCGCCAGGCTGCGCCCGCACCACCCCGCCTCCTGTCAGTCCGCACGCACACGCACACACTGCACACTGCACACTACACACTATACACCACACAGCGAGCACGCCGCCAGGCTGCGCCCGCACCACCCCGCCTCCTGTCAGTCCGCACGCACACGCACACACTGACACGCACACTACACACTACACACAGCGAGCACGCCGCCAGGCTGCGCCCGCACCACCCCGCCTCCTGTCAGTCCGCACGCACACGCACACACTACACACTGCACACTGCACACTACACACTACACACTACACACCACACACCACACACCACACAGCGAGCACGCCGCCAGGCTGCGCCCGCACCACCCCGCCTCCTGTCAGTCCGCACGCACACGCACACACTGACACGCACACTACACACTACACACAGCGAGCACGCCGTCAGGCTGCTCCCGCACCAATTACACACGCACACATTAGTAAAAACTAAATTTCACGATGACGTTTTGAATAAACGTACATTTTATTAATTTCTTTAAGTTCTTTTTAGTTTTCTCCCCACTTTGACGCACGTTTAAACAAGCATAATCAATTTAATTCATAATCAATATTGAACCTAAAAATCTATGCAGAAACACGATTCTCTTCACCATAAATCACACCCCTCTAACATAAATGTGTCCTCACCAAACGAGCGCATCATTCAGCGGACCCAGTAGGAATATGATTGGTCGTGCGTGTTGCAGACCCGAGCGTGGAGCGCGAAGAGTCATCGTCGTCGTCGGAGACGTCAGCGGGCGGCGTGGTGCGCAAGGCGTTTCCCGCGCGCAAGCCCAAGCCCGCCGCGCTCGCCAAGCGACACGTGCGCTCCTCCAGCGGGTACTCCAGCCACAACGACGAGACCACATTCAGGTACGGCACCGCACGATATACTGCACGCTGCACAAATACATGCTGGACTGCGCTACCTGAAACAAGACAATAAAAATAATCAAAATTACATGTTCTACACCTCGCCTGATTTCCGAAAGGGAAGAGGGGGAGGGGGGGGGGGTCAGATAGAGCTGCTACAATGATGTGCTCTTTCAGCTCGTCGAATCCGCAGTCTCTACAAGTCTATCACTATGTAATAAAGAGAGTAAGCCATATTTAAAAATTGTTTTAATCAAATGTATTCCATCTGAGTGTACTCGTTTGTAACGCGCTTCAGTGGGAGCTTTGAGCCGTAACAGAAATGCGCAGTCCATGCATTAAGAGCGTTTATACCCTGCACGCGCTTTTTGGCTTAAAAACAGGACTTTTCAAATGAGTTAATAGCCACCAATAAACAATTTAAAGGAAAAATAATTAGTATTAATTTTAGAAAAGGTTGCATTCGAGGGATTTTGGTGGAAAACATTATAGATTGATGGATAATTTGTGAGTACTATAAGGATTACTGAACACAAGTTTCGTTATTTAGGCTTTAAATGGCAATTTAGAAGCTTAAGATATCCGAAACCACTAAATATAAGATGAAAATAAAAATATTATCAGACTAATAAGACCCTTATGGAGGGATTTTGCTGAGAAAAATAATCTTTTTGTGTTTAGTTCCTGAAAAATAAAAATTTAAACAATGCGAAATTATTCAGAAACTCTCGTCAAGAACATATTTTTTTTCACCAACTTATCGTACATAATTTTTTATAGCAATTGCATATTATAATAGAAGAACATTTTATCAATAAATTACAATTTTTATATTTCAACAAAATTAGTTTTCATGTTTTCTACAAATATTTTAAAAACCACTATAAAACACGCTGTCCGACGTGGATCAAATCAAACCGCCGCAAGGCCTTCTAGAGGGAGCACGTATCGCTCGTCGCTCCGGCCTGGCTGCAGTCGATTATTGCCGCGCGTAGTAAAAATAGCCACGCGCGGACTGCGATTACCACATCTTAGTACTTTGGTAGTAAAATATTTAATTATTTATATTACCTACAATGATTTTGTAGTGAGTATAAATTATGTTTCAGGTAATATAATGGGATTTAATTCCGAGGCTAAATTATGTTATGTATTGTAATATAAAATTCAATATACTTCGTAATTGTAAGGGGTTGTAAGGCCCCTAACACTATTTATGTGTTCGAACACGAAATTATTAATAAAACGTCCGTAGTATCTACTGATTGAACACTGATTTGAATGCAACTTAACAATGTAATAACAACGAAAATATGATTGGTATCTAAATTTATATTATTCTTTGCTTGCACAGTAATATTTGTCTACTTATAATGCAAATAAAATATTTTTATATTATATTACAGTTACATTTCAAATGAATATTTGAAGCGCACGGATCAAAGTTGTTTGAGCCGATTGTATAGCAAGCCGACGCGGCAGCTCTACGCACACAGCTTTGATCGCTTATGTGTGCGTGAAATTAACGAAGAAATACCTATAGTTGACTTTGCGCGCAAGGTGTATACGCTCTTAAACTAAAAAAATTACACCTTGGCAAAAAAAAAGTATTGAAATGTCATTGCGGTTTACTCTAAATAATGAGTAACACAAAATGTATCCAGTTTGTTTTTATATCGTAGATCTAGGCACCCTCATTAATTCCATGTTTTTTGCCAAGCTGTTCATGCACAAAATGTTGCCACTATAAATAATAGAATTATCTCTAGTCTGAACAGGAAAATAGAAATTGTAAAATAATTTTTACTTGACCACAAATAAATTAATAGTGAAAAGCTGAGTTATTTTTATTGAAAAAATTGGAATTTTATATATTGAACTGTTCCTGATCAGGTTAAAATACAATTAGTACAAAGTAGCTAGTAAAAAAAAAGTAGTTTGAAATTGACTTTCTAATGTGATTATATATGATCATTCATGTGCTCGTAAACGTGTCGTGTAGTTAACGCAAAAAAAATCTATTTGGGTGTGAATCGATAATTCATTAAAATTAAAATTGGACCACGTAGATCGGGAAAGGGTGAACGATGCGTTAACTAGCCGTCTGCCTTCTCCAGTATATCAAACTACCCGTCATTCAACGAGCACATCCACCCACCGTCTCGGTTCTCAGACGACACGGAGTGCGAGGGCCACCACCGCCGCAAGCGAGCGCCGCATCCCCACGCGCCGCACGTGACGCACGCCACGCCGCACTCGCGCTCCACTCACCCCACTCTCCCCGCTCACCCCACTCTCTCCTCTCACACCACTCATCCCACTCACCCGCCGGAGAACAAGATGGCGCGCGAAGCCTTTCAGATTAACGTGTGAGCCGCCACGGACCAATGCCGCATCTCACTTCACCGAGGAGGGTCGCAACTTCATCTGCAACAAAATGGCGGACGAGGAGGATAACGTTTGAATTCAACGGACAATCGGAGGAATATTTGAGGTTAGCTCTGCCTAACCTCACGGTTTCCAAAACTAAAGAAGCATTCCCCAAGCTGATATCTATTATAATTAAGAGCAAAAAGTTTATGGATGTTTTGTACTTACCAGTGTTACTCAAGTTTGAGGTTAGGTAAACTTAACTCAAATTTCAAAAGTTGTCAAGTGAGAATAAAGAAATGGACAAAAATAAAATTGTTATAAGATTTACGTGGCATCGTCATCCCACATTAAGTCAATACCACTAATCGAATTCCACATATTTAAATATTCGATATTACATAAAACATATTCAAAGGAATTTTCAAATTATAAGCGAGTCGCAAGTAATACGACGCTTTAATTTGTAACGTTGTTTGTTACGGACATTTGTTCGCTAAAATTTCATTACTTTTTTATAATGAATGTTGCCAAATTGCGTACACATCCACATTTGAATTGTGTACATATTGTAATACTTGTAGATAGATCGTGATAGCCGTCATTTATTCCTTAGTGCCACATTTAGACAAGCAATGAATTTGTACTCTGGAATCCAGATGTTGACATAGATATGGTGTGAAACGATATTATGAAAATGGTCTAGATAGGTTCTTAAACACTGTCGTTATGTAAATACTACTGTAATTAAAGATAAGTACACTATCGAAATGAAAAGTAAGGAGAACAATAATTAAAATAAAAATATATATTTTAAACTTAATGCCTTATTGACCAAAGTCTTAAAACTAGTTACGGATGTAATTGTGAAATTATATCCCATAATATTTAAATACGAATTGTTTGATTGTTGTAAAGTTTATGAAAACACTATGTTTTCATCGACAAATCTTATCACTGTCTATAACATTAAGATTTGATGTAAATTAAAATTTTCAACTACATATTTATGTGTTAGAAATACGATAAACGTTTGTAAAGTGCCAACGGCGAGCTTTCGCCACGCATGTGTATCATACATTCATACATTTATGCCCGAATACTGGAACACAAATTAAATATAAGTTGCGCTTAACTACATTAATCCCCCTTAAATGTACTGGCTAAGTGGGTTGTGCACTGTTAAGAGCAACTTATTAATTAAATGGCGTTCTAGTATTCGGGCGTTAAATGTGTACAAAACCTTACGAGTTACTACGTCTCCTAGCATTGTACGGTCGACTATCGTACATTTAGGTTTAACATTTAACGCATTTGAATCTTGACGAATTAGACGAATAAGTGAGTGTTGTCTCCTTTCATTATAAAACACACCGACGCGACGTTGTGAACACTGAACTGCATTACGTACCTACTCATAAGCCTGATCTAGCCTGTATCCGATCTACTAATAGCCCACTCGTTAATTGAACTCTACTAATAATTCACGTTAATCTACGACTCGAGACAAGTTTTATCTTTTTTCGTTCTTTAATATGACGATTGTCTATAGAATATATTGATAACCCGCATCTAGCGAGAGACTAAGCTATTGAAATTGTCAGGAACAAACTGTTATAGAGATTTACCTACCGTTTATGCTTTTTAAAATAATCAATGTAAATTAATGAAATGTTAGTATATACAATCCTCAGTAAACAGTAACACAAGACAATACACTTACCTATAGCTTGGTGAATATGGCAGAAAGTTAACTTTGTATATTTGGATTGTATCACGTTGTAGACATAGTTTACGAGTGTTGAACACACTGCATTTTGTATTTGGCGACGCGCTCACATGTTGGCCGGGTTTGGATCCCACGCCGTGTCGATGCTGTAACAAACGCACATTGTATTGTATATCCTTAGGCCCCTGGCTTACCTACCCCAATGCAGTTGGATCTAAATTAAGCCCAATATCGTGAGCTGCGTGCAAACAATTTTAAAATAAGTTGTGTGATTTTTTAATAATTTTACGATTGTTTACGTTGACTCTGTAGTGATTCCAACGAAGACTGCCCTAAATTTAATTGAAATCTATTTTATATAATCTAGACACAAATACCTAGTCGTTATAAATTTACGTAGATTTTCGTAGTCGATATTATTTTAAACATTACACTATTTGACGATGTATCTGCTGGCACTCACGAAAATGCGTACATACATATTAATATGAATTAGTTCCTGGAATTCCAAATTTCCAACGCTCCACTTTTAAACATTAGAGAAATTCACGTAATGTGGCAAAAAGTCGACATGTATCATTTACACTAGTCATTCATTCTGAATTATTCTAGTCAATGTACCATATCATTTTTAAAGGTTTTGTTAATAAAATAAATAAACATGAATAATTGTAAGGGTTAGTTGATCATGTTGTTACAGATATGTTTTTATAATGCAAACAAAATGAGTTATTATAGGATTGTATGATGTGAACGAAAAATAAAAATTCATTTACTTGAAATTGTCCGTTTTATTTTGTACCTGCAATAAAACTGTTTAAAAATGTAGAGTGTATTTACATCAGTTAACATTAAAATTATTAGTAAAATTGAGTAGTAGCTATGCAACAAAACTTGAACAATTCCATAAGCGTGTTAATATTACTCGTAGTTCTCTAGGAAATAATACAAAATTTACAGAAACAGTCAACTAAACTGGAACATATTGATTTGAACAGCATTCTACAGTAAGGTCTGTCAGTCACTATCGCTATCTTCGTCTGCGGTGAAGTCGAAGGGTTTGAACATGGCTCTTAGATTGGCAACATGCTCGATCTCTTCCTCTTTAGTGAGGAGACATTGTCGCCAGTCCGCCTTGTCGTCACAGTCGAGGATCGGCTGACTTGACAACACATCCCTGTATATAAAAAAAATAGTATTAGGGTCGATGGTCTATGCCCTCTACAACTGCAATATACCATAATCTATGAATTCATAGCATTTCTACAAAAAATATTTTTTTGCCAGTTAAGGCAATAGTAAAATATGGTGTAGTGTGTAGTTGAAAGAGCTAATATAATTTGCGATTCTGAAATATTCAAAATTTTGAAATGTTTCAATTCAGTTCAGTGAAAATCCATTTAAGTTTGTTTTCATATCACAGAGCTAGCAAAACATTACAAAGGTTCGTATAGTAACTATACTCAATTAACATTTCATCAATACATGTTTACATTAAACAGCAAACAAACAGTGGTTCACCTGCCAAACTGCAGCGGGAAGTGTTGCTTGGTCTTGGCGAAGAGCTGGTCTCCGGAGGGCAGCTCCACGTGGAAGTACGTGGCGCCGGGCAGCGCCACCTGCCGGATGTCCGCGAACGGCGGCAGCACCTCCATCTGGATGCTGCTTATAGCCGCTTCATCCTGACAAAGCACCGAGATACAATTTGCCAAACTCAATATTTCTATAAATAAATAAATAACACCCAACAGTCACATACACAGTCCTAACCATAGATTAAGTATAAAACATAGATCGGCAATGTGAAAGAGATAGAATAATTTAACCCATATGTTAAAGCGAGATGCACGATGCGACCATACGTTTACACAGAAGTAGCCTGCAGTGACCCAGAGTCTAAATATGTCAAATTAAGCGAGCAACAAAATTCGCTTATTTTCATAATTTAATTTTACAGTACTTGGTTATATTTATTAAACGTAGTTTATTATAGTGCATTGTGCAGTGCCAAGGTGTGGTTCGTGCAGGCGTAAAAATCCAAAATAATTAAAGTTTTCACAGGTACCGGCCACTTTTGCACAATACTATTTTGTGACGATATTATAGAATTAAATGGAAATCCGTGTATACATATCGGTAGAAAAGAATATAGTATTTCATTATATAAATACGCTGAAAGCATCCATTGAGTATAAAAAATAATATCAAATACGTGAATTTACAATAATTTCAACCAAAAGTTGCTAGGGATTGACTGACAGGTTCGATCAATAAAACGTTGTCGATAAAATAGTCGATGACAACACATGTTTCCCTACATATTTATGGAGCTATAGTATATTGTGTTAGTCGGCATTCTTCTTCTTCTACCTGGCGTTATCCCGGCCATTATTATAGTATTCATTCTACAATATTACTTATTACTTTACTTTTTCTCATTTTTTATTTTTGTGGAATAATTATTATAACAATTCATGTGTGTGATTTATGAATTAAGAGCCTGTTTCAATCTCTGCCAAGGGGCTGTCAATTTATAATAGTAAAACAAGAACATATTCGATATTATTATAAAATATGCGATACTTCTACGCACAGTATCATCGTCCAAACCTTGAAGCAACATCATTCATTTATCATAACATTAGGTATAGGTTTAAAATTTATAATTCTCTTAGGAAAAACATTAGTTTAGGTGACGTGATCGAGAAAATCTTCATAGTTTATTAAACTTTCTCTTTCTTCAGCCATAGGAATGCGACTAATGAACATAGGCCTCCCATAAGAATGTCTACATCAGTTTGTTGTAAGCTGTCTGCATCCAACGACTTCCTACAAGCTCCTCCGTATACCTTCAACGCGGCCTAGCAGGCGTCCAACACTTCCCAATGTGTTACAAGTCAATTAATTGACTTAAATAAGCATATTTTTAACTCTAGTATACATATAGTAAAATGTGTTTCTTAGACTAACGCGAATGTTACTCATTGAAAAAAACTAATGATCACGGATTTTGTTGCAGACTGAGTCCACCCTGTGACTACGAAAGCTGTAAAGTAATCGAATCATCGCGACAGGAAATTAAAAATGAAAAAAATAAACCGAAAACGCTAAAACTTTGTAAATAATAGTTTTATTTTATAAAAGTGTTTTTTGTTCTCAGTTTAATTAGGTGTATGTACTATGTATACATCACAATGAAAAAAATAATTTTGTTCAGGTGAACATAAAGACCTATACAAAACATCTCAAACAAAATGTTTCAAAATAATATGACAATTTATCTTTATTTATTTGTGTGTTTATGTATCTGTATTGAAATAAACACATCAATAAGTTTCTGTTAATATATAATAAAATGTCGCATATATCCATAAAATTTTATTTCACAAATACAGGCCGACAGCTATATCGATATCGATATGATAGTATCGAAAGTGGTTAGTACGCCATTATATGTCAAGCACACATGTAAACTTCACGCACACAATCGATAATCAGTTTTGGTCGCGCTCAAAATGACACATTGCCGATCTATGTTCTATACTACATCTATGGTCCTAACCCCATACTAAGATCAAGTCTTGTGTCGTGGGTATCAGGAACTACGAGAGACTTTTCGGCCTCACAAACACCCAGACCCGAAAGAAACATTTGTGAACCGCATAAACATTTCTTTCGGTGTGGGGATCGAACCCGCGGCCACTCGTTTCACTGACCGACTGCGCCACTGAGGCTGTCTATACTGGGTATCTCAAGACTGCTACCGAAAACGAAGCCGGGTGGTAGTTTTAGTGACTACAAACACAATGCAACTAAAAAATTCGCATAGAAACGCGACAATGATTTTTTATGATTTTTTAAATATCGTCATTTTTGGGTGGTAAATCCATAGTTTTTGCTAAAATAATAATTTAAACTCTTTTATTCCTTAGACTATTTGTTCATAAATAAAAGGGTATCTATACACTATTATTATAAGAAAAAAATAGGGTATTTACCACCCAAATATGGCCATAGAAAAAAAAAAATAAAAAAAATTGTCGCTTTTTTTTGCAACTTTTTCTGTTGCATTATGACTGAAGTCGCTTAAACTACCACCCGGCTTCTTTTTCGGTAGCAGTCTTGATATACCCTGTATATCTATAGTATCTTTTTTTTCTTCCACGAAAAAATCCCTTTACGGATCCATATAGGCAAGTCGGACTCACCCCGTCTAATATAAGGTAATATAAAGTCCTATCGACTAAAACCCCATGATTTACCATCTCCTTAAAAAAAAAGGCGCGGGGTACGCGTGGGCATGCAACCGCCACCCCTAGGAATTCGTTTTTAAAGAGGACCAACTGTTTAGCGGCTCCTGAGCATAGGATATAAGAAGAATAAAAGCGATTTACTTTATTATTGAAACAATTATAAAAAACATGTATTTTGCCATTACAGATATAAATTCAAAGCGCAAAATTTAAAGCACTTACTTTATACATACCGGGTATATCAAGACTGCTACCGAAAACGAAGCCGGGTGGTAGTTTTAGTGACTACAAACACAATGCAACTAAAAATGTCGCAAAGAAACGCGACATGAATTTTTAATGATTTCTAAAATATCATCATTTTTGGGTGGTAAATCCATAGTTTTTGCTAAAATAATAATTTAAACTGTTCTATACCTTAGAGTATTTATAAATAAAAGGCTATACACTATTACTTTAGGAAAAAAATGTATTTACCACCCAAATATGGCCATAGGAAAAAAAAAATTGACGCTTTTTTTTGCAAAATTTTCTGTTGCATTGTGTCTGAAATCGCTTAAACTACCACCCAGCTTCGTTTTCGGTAGCAGTCTTGATATACCCTGTATAATCAACAGTTTTAGTGAGTAACCTGGAATATCTCTAACAGTTGCGGTTCGCAGCGCCTGGGCACTGGCACGCACTGTATCTGCATGTGCGACGTGCGGTAGTTCCTCTCGAAGAACACCACCACCTGGCCCAGAGTCTTGAACATCTGACGCAACGCCTCCTTGAACTTCTTTATCTCGTCCATCACCTCGTCTGGTACCTTCGAAACAATTTATTACATCACTATCTGCTTATTTTAAACATTTTGGTCATCATGAATTCCTAAGGATACATGTGCTTATGGGACACGGTTGTTTTGGGAAGTACTTGTGTCTTATAAGACGCGAGCAAACGCCTGTGTGTCACAGTTGTGGATGTGAAGAGGACTCGGCACAACACACACTAGCTGATTGTCCCATTTTTAACTCGTTTCGTCGTGTTCTTATGACAACAATTGGGAATGATCTTTCTCTCCCGGTTGTGGCTCAGGCTATGGTGGAAAGTGAAAGAGGCTGGAATGCCGTCGCCTCATTTTGCGAAGAGGTTATAGCACTAAAAGAGGCAGCGGGGAGAGTAAGAGAGCGGACGGGTAGAGTCTTGTGTGCTCGCAATCGGAGAGACGATCTCCGGCCTCAATAAGTTAACTTATAAGAGCCGCAATCTCGCATCTCGCGGCACTTCACGTCTTGGTCAAAACGTATTTAAGGTGGATAGAGGTTAAAAGCTCAAAAATACAGCGAGTCTTCTTTGAGGACCAACTCCTGGGGGATTGCGGTTGCATGCTCGCGCATCCCACAACCCTTGTTCTAGAGGAGATAGTGGTATATCACGGGGTTTTAGTCGGTAGGACGTTCTATTGACGGCATATTAGAACGGCGAGTCCGGCATACTTAAATGGATACGTAAAGGGAAATCCTCGTGTAAGAAAAAAAAATCACGAATTCCTTTATCATAGTAGTATGCATTATGTATGTAGAGGAGAGTAAAATTAAACCAAATCCGCGATAAAACCTATAAATTATAATTTTATTCATGTGTCATATTCACGAAAAATCTAAGAGATAAAAATATTAAAAGAGAGTATATAAAAAATATATTTTAGGTATAGTTACAGAATAAAGCGAAATCATAACGCTGTTGGAATAAAACCTATTTACAGATTTTATCGCGGATTTAATTCGATTACTTTACAGCTTTCGTGGCCACGGGGTGGTAGAAAGGTCGGGAAGTTAAATTTTTTTTTTAAATAAACCTCTTTCGCGAGAACGTCCGTAAATAACAGTTCTATTTCAAAGTGTAACATTTAAATGTAAGAAATCGTAACATGGCAGTAGTTACCCTGGTGCTCGCCTGGTGGTGCTCGATGGGCAGTATGAGCACGTGGTGCGGCGTGAGCGGGCCCTTGGCGAGCGCCACGTAGCACGCAGACCCCACGCACACCACCAGCTGCGACTCCACCTTCGGAGACGACAGGCAGAACCAGCACTCCTCTGCGACGCACATTATAAATCAATAACACGCATAGTACTGACCTGAGAGACATCGAGTCGCATGTCGTGGGTATCATGAACTACGAGAGACTTTTCGGTCTCATGAACACTTAGACTCAGAAAATACGGTAAAACTTTAGTTTATATGGCCAAGATATCAGGGTTGGGAGGGAGTGGGGGGGAGGGGGAAAGTGTCCCATGTCCCCTGGTACCACTTCCATGAAAAGGTGACGCACCATTCCCGAGAAAAACCAATTAATGTAACCTAACCTCAAAACACTTGTTGTCAGAACAAATTTACTTCTGCAACGTCTCCGGCGCTGCGGGGAGTGCAGCCCCTTCGCCCTTGCGTAACAAAGGATAGGCAACCGTGCGAGCCGTAGCGGCTGAGGCTGGTCGCCGGAGGCGACAAAGCGGATAAAATAAGCTAATAATAAAAAATAGCCAAAACGCTTATTATTTATTACCTCAGGCAAACGTTATTTCTATAACGTAGGTAATATGGACCATAATTGCCTGCACACCTTGCGGTATCTTTGGCTTATAATAATTTAAACCAAGACACATGCCAAATTATACGGTACGCCAACTGCATAAGAACTATATTCCACTGACCAGTAATGAAACGCTTATATTAGTATTAGATTTAATAATAATAAAGCATATCGCGCCGATACATTTGAATTTGATCGAATTAAACGTTAGGATAGTTTAATTTTTTTCGAGTAGAATCATTGCGAATTACTGCATTGACCTTGTGTGTTGTGTGACGGATTTGTTTTAATGGACGTGAGAGGTTGCAGTTTCTCAAAACAATTTGTTTACAATCATAGCATTGTTTGTTTATTTAGTACTGTAATGTAAATATAAAGTTAGTTTTAGTTACGTGTAAATATAAAGTTAATTTTAGATAAGTGATAATTAAATAATTAGGTTAGGAATTTAAGTAGTTTGATATTTGATATATTTATGATTATGATAATTATTATATACGTATAATCATTTCAATCAGACAGTCCTAAGCCTGTTAAAAGTACGAAGGAGAGTTCAATAATTTTATTTAAAGCGATTTTTATTCATTTATACAAATTATTAAAATAAACGATAAAATATGGAACTAATATGTTTTTTACTACATTACCAATTATTAATATGAGCCCCATAGAATATAATTCATTAATCTTCACAAAATGAATACTGTTTGTATATCTCCCAAACACAATTATTAATATGCTTATAGCCATTGCTAAATGTTATTAAACGTATAGTAACAGCGCACGTAGCGGCGCAGTGTGCTTTGTGGCATAATCATAATACGTTATTCTATAAACGATGAAGTAATATATTAAAGCGTAAAAAATAACAGGCGTTTTTTAAGTAACGTATCGTTATAACGCGTTACAAATATAAAGCCGTTGCGAACACTCCTAGTGGTAACCAAAAGTCTACGTGAAGTCGGGGTGCCCTAAGTCGATTTTGAGACAAAGTCGACCTATTTTTCCCACAAAGTGGGTAGGTACACTAACTACCATCGGAACATGATTTCCAAGTTGTTTAAAAAACAAATAAAACAACAAACATTATATAAAGTTCATTTATTGAAACTAAAATTTATCACATTAATTAGTTCTTCGAAGGGATCTTTATTACTATAATATATTTAACATATTAATAACGATTAATAACGTTCCGTTTTACCTAATATGTGATTTGAGGTTAGAAAATATTTTCATTCTGTATCAGCCCATATACGTCCCACTGCAGGGCACGGGCCTCCTCTACAATCGACTACCGATTGAGAGTGGTTAGGCCATATAGTCCACCACGCTGGCCTAGTGCGGGTTGGTGGACTTACATACCATAGAATTTTTATAAATCGCTATGGTATGCAGGTTTCCTCACGATGTTTTCCTTCACCGTTTTAGTGCGTGGTGATTGACTATCAATACACACATGACTCCGAAAAGTCAGAGGTGTGCCCTGGGATTCGAACCCGCGACCACCGTGAATGAACATGTTGGCAGTCGCGTCTAGTCCGATTACCAACAGGCCACCACGCACTTACTATTTTACTATTTTCATTAATTTCTCGAAAATTATTCACCACCTTTTAATAAGAGTGGTATTGTTGTAATCAGGGACTCAATCCCTACCACCTGTGATCACTTTCGCCGCTCTCTTCGTGGCCAAATAAACTAAAGTCTAAACTAAAGTTAGGTTACATTTATTGGTTTTCTCGGGAATGGTGCGTCACCTTTTCATGGGAGTGGTACCAGGGGACATGGGACACCTTCCCCCTCCTTCCCCCCCCCCCCCCCCCCCCACTCCCTCCCAACCCTGATATCTTGGCCAAATAAACTAAAGTCCATCCGAAAATATTTCTCTCGATGCGAGGATCGAAACCAGTCTCTCGTTTTACAGGTGACGTCTAACCGACTGCGCCACAGAGGCTGTCAGTTTTATGCCGCCATACTTTACATAATTTTAAACTCACACCTTTCTCCCAGAAAGGATAGGCTGAAGTGTCAGTACACCCACATTTCGCCTCGTATGTTCTGTCCCACAATAAGATAGGGGACAAGCTTATGACCAAATCCGGCACAAATTCCTGACTGATAATGAATAGAAAAATATCAATAATTATCACTTTGCCCGAGACCTCAGCTTTATAAGCGTACCGTAGTAAAACTACACCACCGCGGCAGTTCTACTAACCTTTAATAGTTATTAAAATAAATTATAAAATCAATTGAATTTATCAATGACTTGTTAAGTTAATCTCAAAAACCCACACAACCCTCCATAAAACCAAATTATCAAGTAAAACTTAGGCTAACAAAAAAAAAATAAGAGATAATTTGTACAGTTTAAATGTTGGGATTACACACAGGTAACCCTTACTATTTTGTAAGTATAGAAAATGAATACACAAACCTGGATCGAAAGTCCGCCTCTTATGTTCAGGTTTGTCGCCGCTACGTTTCCTCTTTCCTTGTTCATCGTCGGCCGCTTCCATGTTAAAGAAATACTGTCCATTTCCAGTTATCTATGACAGGAACACATTTTGATGGTTAAAATCTAGGCTAAAACACCGCGAATATTTTTACACGACTACTTTACGCCAAGACTAGTGTCCCTATTTATACTAAAACATTTCTTAATATTTCTTAGGGTAGTTCAAACTAAACTACCATTAAAACTGAATTGTCAGAACAGCTATTGAAATGCCTACATGACCAATAAATTAATTTCATTCTGTTGAACAAATAAAAACCTTTAAAATATGTCTTTACAAATTTTTAAAGTTCGACAATACGTTTTGAATTCAGTATCGATTTCCATGTCCTTGCGCCAACATACCCTATTTACACATTTTGACAAAAGTTTTTTTACTACATTATGTGAATATGCTGTACAGGTAGAATTACGATAACGTGCACTTTGACTATTAAAAAGCCATATACACTGAAATAAAATAAAATAACAATTAAAAATCACCTGCACAGCTTTCCCTGGGTGATGCTGCCTCAACAACTCAGGATCATATGGACAAGGCGTTTCATCTGTAGTTCCTTGCAAGAGATCCGTCATGCGCATCTTAATAATAGGCTGCAATGAGCATGCATAGATCCACTTCTCCTTTGCTTTGTTCCCAATAGGAGCCAAGGCAATAAACCTTGTAGCACACTCTTTGTAATCCTGATGTACACTGAGGTTTCTAAAAATATAAATTAAGGGTTAAAAAAATTATAGTGGTCAGTCAGTTGCAAGGGGATCAGAACAGAAATGGAGGTTTCAAATTGCATAATATGCTTTTAAGTGTTAGAAATTGAAAAAAATTGAATGACCCACAGATCTGAGACTATTTAAGAATTTCAACAAACATACGAAGTCTACCAACTGACTTTATTATAACATCTAAAACCTCATACTCTTCAATGTACCAGCATTGGAACATTGTTCTGCAATATAACTAAAAAAAACATATTTAAGTTAACAATATGGGTAGAAAAAGAAAAATCCGACTTTAAAACATAGGTGCATACCTGTATGGTTGTCTTTCATAAAACTTATCTGCAGAGGGCACAAAATGGTACCTTGGTTTAATATGTATTGCAAGCCATGCCAACAACGTAGATAGAGAATCTTTGTCAACATCTATCTAAAACAAACATATTTTAAATATATATTAATGTTAATCCAAATTAACCCGCATAAAACTTGCAAATATCGCCTTCTGTAATCTTATATTTTATTACACAAAAATTACTACAACAATTACATTCTCTAGACAGTTATAAGTAAAATTTGTCCAATATAAAGAACATACCTTTTGGCACTCATCTTGTTGTACACCAGTGGGCCACATTGTAGTGATGAGCACATCCACTCCTCTGTATTCACTCTGTCCTCTGAAGCATGCATCCCTCACTGCACTGCAGTCACTAGGGTCAAAACCACACAGAGAAACATCTTTGCTAAGTTCCCTTTTTGAAAGACCAGTTAAGTAAGCAATCTTCACATCAGTACTTGTTGTGAACAAGCCTCTTCTTCCTAAAAATGAAAATATGTTAAACTAATTACCAACTCATTTACAGGTTATATATTCCACGATAAGATACAGTACTTAAATTATAATACTTTCAAATTATTCTTACAAATTGATTGACTCCATGAAGACTTAGTTGACTAGTTGATTTTCCAGAAATAACTGTTCTATTTTAAACTACTGGCAAATTTATATACCAAGAAGTCATAAAATTACAAATACCCAAAAATTATGAATACAAAGCATGGTTGTTAAAGTACCCATAGTAATCAACAATCATCAAGCTCTATCAGATAGTGTCAATTCATATTTGCGGTTTCCGTTATTCTAACAAATTTTTAACATACCATGGTCTTCATACGCCTAAAAAGAGAATAAATAATTCTCACTTACCCATATAAACTACATTAGGTACTATCTCAGATCCCTCTTCACAATAATAAGAGGCGTGTTCACTTCTCGAAGGCCCAAACACATAGGTAGGCACTGGGACTAAAAAGACAAAAATTTTAAATATTCATTCATACATTTTTTCAAAACATAATGATTATAGTGCATGTAATACAAAATGCAGTGAAATCTGATATCAATCAACTTAAATCACATAGCTCTGATAAAGGTAAAATAAAGTTAAGACAAGATAATCAGATGTATAATAACTTCCACCGACCACTTCATTTCGTTCCCAAATATTTCACTCATTGGTGGTGGTGCATGCATATAGATGCAGGAGGATCAGATCAGGATCATGAGGAATCATAGAGATTCCTAGAACAATTATTGGTGTAGCATTCAAAACTAAAATTGCTATGACAGTTAAAACTTCTTGTCACATATAAATGTAATATTTAGGAGTGTTATTAACAGCTTTTTCTTGTAGAATTAAATTTCATGTATGATGGTTATACATAACGTGACCATTTATTTTTCGTGGCAGAGCGGGACATCTGTGGAATGAAATAATAATAATAATAAAGTTTTTACAAGTTTTTATATGAGTGTGAAACTCTAAATTTTTTGAAAAACTGAATTTTCGTAATCAAAATAGCTTTCATTACAGCGGCAACCATCTGTTTCTTATCACTTGTCCATATTTTGTTAATATCAGAAAAAACTTTTTCGGCAGGCACATAACGTTCTTAAAATAAAATGTACTTAAAGTAAAATTGTGGAGAAGTTTTATAAATCAACATTGTATTTACGAAAGTGCTGGAATAATTCGACCTCACTGTTTTTAGCAGTAGTTCGGTAAAGCGTTTTGAGCAGGAAATACATTTTAAATCATCGTTTGGTCTGTTTGCAAGAGCGGGACAATGTCGGCCTTGCTGGGGACACCGGGACAGACTTCGTGAAAGCGGGACTGTCCCGCCCAAAGCGGGACGTATGGTCACGTTAGTTATACAGAGTGGTCCCTAACTAGGAATATAAACAGTAACACCACTTACCTTTTCTGGTACCCATTTTATACGCATCCAACTCAGAATTATCATCTCCGAAGAATGTTCCAACACAAAGTAGAATATCAAATGGTCCAGATTTCTTCACAATCGTCTCGACGCGCGAAAATAAAGCTTTGAAATTACCATTGACATCACCACATATTAATCTAAAAATAATAATTATATTAGTATATTACACATAGTAACACATTAATTACAAAATCAATAAAAACTCAAAAACAAATATTTACGTTTTTTGTTTATCCATTTTGTTGGCATTTGTGAGGTTATTTTTATATTATTTTTACTTTCTGTCACAATTCACAAATCACAATATTTTCATTCAACCTCAGAATACAGATTAAAATAGAAATGTTAGTAAAACAACTAGGTTAAATTTTTACCAGACCGCCATCTAGTATTACGAATCGAAAAAAATATATAAATGGAACAATAAACATTTTAAAAGTGTTTTTTTTGCTTAATACTACGCACAGAAGTCACAGCAGGCATATAAAATGTGTTTGTGAAAGCTTAAACAATACGTTTTTTATATTCAAAGGAATCAGAATTCATGATTTGAAAAGATAAATAGGTTTCTAGGCTTCAATTCGTGTTCAATTGTAGGCATCGATCAATAGATGGCAGTAGTCAGTACTACGTTACAACAACTTCATCAAACATTACAGAAAATTGACAGTTACAACTCACAGATTATAAATATACTGGTTGTGTCACGGTGCGGGTCAGGCCCGTCCAACTCCGAATAAAAAAAGTTGCACGTTAAGCTATGCTAGCTATCTCACTATTTTAATATGGATGGCGTTCATCTTACTCATATTTATATTAGTGTGTGTGTGACGTAGTATTTTATGTCACTAGGATTGAAAGATATGTCAAACGTATCTCGTCTCGTTTGCCGCCATCCGCCATTTTCTCTTGTGCCTTGATCAAGTCATAGTACAACGAATCTTATAATTGGAATTTAATAACTTTCTAATCACGGATTCTGGTGCTACAGTTTGCAATCAAAGGCGGTTTTTTTTCCTTTTTATTGATTTTGTGTGCTTATGTTTTCGTAAAAGATAAAATAGCCTTAAGTGACCTTAGTGTTTACCGGCTCAAACGAGTAATAGTTTATTATTGAATTTGTGTTAAAATACTTGTTATTTTTGTAAGAACTATGGTAAATAAGTGCATTGTTCCCGGGTGTAAAACTCGGGGACCAAATAATAAATATTTTTGTGTACCCTTCACAAACCAAGCAAGGTGGGAAATGTGGTTAGGGGTTTGTCCATATTTACAAAACATACCTTTTGTTAAACGTAGCCGTATTCGTTTTTGTCATAAACATTTTCTTGCCGAACATATTAATGAAAAATTAAAATTAAAACCTTGTGCAATTCCGTGTTTGAACTTGAATATAAATTTAGAGAAACATTTAGAAATAACGCCCACTAATGACCATATAGAACCTTTTATTTTTAAAGTAGTTGTCCCTTCTGATATAGTAAATCAACCGACTATAAACTATGAATGCTTTAATAGTGTAAAAGCAGATATTAGTTCTGACTCTGCTGAGTTACCTGTTGTTTCAAATACATTTCAATCTAAATGTAATGAACCTAGTAGTAGTGCTATATCTCATGTTGACCCTTACATACCACCTAATAGAGAACAGCTAGAAATATGTGTTACCCCATCCACATCATCTACCCTTGCTGTGTCTAATGTAAAAAAACGAAACTGTAGTAGTCAAGTAAAATGTCAGTTAATTAAGCGTATTAGACTAGATCCAAATAAATCTACCCCTCGTAAGCAGATTTTACGTGCATCAATTAACAGATTAAGAAATAAGTTACGTCTTGCACAATTGCAAAAAACAAGGCTTAAGACGAAAGTAACCCTTAATGCTCCTAAAACTAAGTTGTTTTTAAAGAAATATAACATATTAAGTAAATTTGGAAAGTTATTAGTAGATTCACAGTTACGTTTGACTGGTACTTCATTAAAAGGTCGGCGCTATACTAATGACGAAAAAGTATTTGCTTTGTCGTTATATAAGTTAAGCCCTAAGTGCTATGGATTTTTGCGAAAATATATAGCATTACCTTGCAAGTCGCGAATTAATTCCCTGCTTACTAATATTCCTTTGAGGCCTGGTATTAATGACTTTATATTTAAACATTTGGCAGATGCTGCATTAAATAAACCTACAATAGACAGGCAATGCACTTTAATGTTTGATGAAATGAGTATTAAAAAGAACTTAAATTTTAATTATTTTACTGGGGTTATTGAGGGTTTTGAAGATATGGGTTCTGGTAAACGAACAAATAATGTAGCTGATAAAGCTTTAGTCTTTATGTTAAGAGGGTTATTTTCTCCTTGGAAAATTCCGATAGCGTTTTATTTTGCACGAGATGGGGTTAAAACATTTGTTTTAAAGAATATAATAAAAGAAATAGTGTTAGCAGTTTTTAAATCTGGTTTTATAGTTAGAGCTACAGTTAGTGATCAAGGCTCTGCTAATGTTGCTGCTATTAAGTCATTAATATCAGATTCCAATGCTGAACTTTTACGAAGTAATAATTGCACCAATGACATTTGCTACAAAATTGGCCCTTACCAATTATATCATATCTATGATGTACCTCATTTGTTAAAATGTTTTCGTAATAATTTTCAGAAAAAGCATCTCCTTATTGGTTATCGAAGAGCAAAGTGGGAATGTATAGAAAGTCTATACAAATGGGATGGCTTTGGTGGCCGAGCAAGAAGCACCAAACTTACAGAGAAACACATTAATCCAACTTCATATGACAAAATGAAGGTAAATTAAAGTATACAATTTCTATCAAGATTCTGTTTTGATGTGGTCACTAATCACAAAAAGTTATCAATATGTCAAAAGTTTTTTTTTTTCTATTTATTTAATATAAGATCTTTGAGTAGCTCTGCGACTATGTCAGACCTATTGTACATATAATTATTGAAACTAGCTACATTATTTTATCAAAAATTGTAGAACACCAATATTTAGCCATTATACTCGTCGGTTCTGCCAAAATACTCTGAAATACTCCTGTATCCATTGGATTTACATAAAATTTATCTATCATATTTGCTCTCATAGACTCAGTTCGGGTGCAATTAAGTAGAAGGTGGTGGACATCTTCTATCACTCCACAAAGTGAACAATTGGGAGAGTCAGTATGTTTCATTAGATGTTTGAATTTATTGAGAGGCAAGTGCCCCGATCTGAGTCTATGCGCTACGACGACAAACTGTCTTCTCATATTACTTAACATACAAAAAGGTATTCGAGGAGGTTCTTGTTGGATTGTTCGGTATCAGATTCCTTTTTGAGTAAATATCTTATCACTATGTATTTTCCATTTTTCAAATATTTTGTATCTATATTTATTTAAAATTTCTGTATTTTCTAGCCTTATGTAAATTTCGGTGCCATTACACAAGGATTCTTTCGCTAGCCTATCAACAATCTAGTTTCCTCGAATACCTATATGCGATGGGATCCATTGCAACCTCAGATTAACACCTTTACTCTGCAAAAGTAATACTTTTTTAATTATGGCATATGCTACCGAAGCACCTCTTCCTACAGAGACACATCGAGCAATATGCTGTAAAGCACTTCGGCTATCTGTTAATATGACTACCTCTTTAATATCCGAAGTGGCGATATACGATATTGCTTCTGAGATTGCAAAGAGTTCCACCGCCATTATTGTATTATGAGGGGATACAATTGTATATAGCTCTTTGACATTACAATTGGGATCATAGAAAGCTGCCCCAGACATGTTATTTATTTTGGATCCATCCGTGAATATCCTATAACAGTTTTTATAATTACAATTAATCATTTCTATAACATTGTGTTTTAATAGTGAGCTATTGCATTGATTTTTAGGTACATGAGCTTCATCTACATCTATCTTTATAAACTCTGTGTTAATATTAGACATCCAGGTATTTAATTGAAACATTTGAAGGGTTTGACTTTTATTGCACCTTTCTCTTCTTGTTTCTGCGAAAACTGATACATGCAATGGCTTCTTTTTGTTTTTCCAATATCTTGTTCGACAGTTTAATGAAAGTTTTTCCAAGAGAGAAACAGTTAAATTACCAAATAATGATTGGGTTTTTGAAATATATTTCGTGGCTAGATTTTGACGTCTAATGGAAAGTGGCTGAACGCAGAGTTCATATTCCATGACATGAATGGGTGTTGTTCTAATAAAACCGCCTATAGTACGTAGTGCAATGTTTTGAATTCGGTCAATTTTTTCTAAATGTGTTTTAGTGTCATAAATAAAGCTTCCAAAATCTAGCCTACTTCGAATTAAAGCATTATATAATATTCTAAGATGAATGGGATGCAAGCCCCAAGATGCACCTGCTAATACTTTAAGAATGTTCACCATTTTTGTAGCTTTAACATGAGTTTGATTAATATGCATTCGCCATAGTAAAGATTTATCTAACCACATACCTAAGTATTTAACATTATCTACTGGTTTTATTTGGATGTTATTGATTGTTAAATTTAACTGATTACTTTGCCTTCCTCTTCGAAACAAACAACATTGTGTTTTATGTGGGGATACTTCTAGTCCTATTTCTCTTAAGTCCTCTACAACTGAGTTTAAACAATTTTGAATATCGTGTGCACTATTAACTACATTTTTATTTTGTGTATAGAAAGCAAAATCATCCGCATATTGCAGTGTCTGAACATTTTGATACCCCAAACCTATTTTATAAGTAACTAAATTAAATAATAAAGGTGAGAGAGGATCACCTTGAGCTAAACCCCTCGCTGTCCATCTAAACATTTCGTCCTTATCCATGGAATCTTTAATTAATAACCGTCTTCGGGTTAAAAAAGACCAAATATATTTACAAATTTGAGTTCCTACTTTTAAAGTATCTAGTGTTGAAACTAATTTTTCTATGGAAACATTATTGTAAGCACTTTGAACATCTAGAAAAACCGTCAAAGTTGAAATATTTTTCGAATTTGGGAAGTTAATCGCACTAAGCAGTCAATACACGATTGACCTTTTCTAAAACCGCTTGTGGTAGGCGCTAAGATTTTATTGGTTTCTACGAACCACTCTATACGCTTACATAACATATGATGAAAAATTTTACATATGCAGGACATTAATGAAATAGGCCTGAACTCATTATCACAATTCGGCTTTGGTATAGGGACTACTTTTATATTACGCCATTGGTCTGGTATTATGGAGTGTTTAAAAATCATGTTAAGTATCTTGAGTAGCAATAGTTTTGCTTCAGTTGGTAGGTAGTATATCATGGAATAACTAATTTGATCACTTCCTGGGGCCGTATCTTTTTTTTTTTAATACTATTATTTAATTAATTAATGGAAAAGTTGCTTTCTAAAGAACTGTTTGTAGAAAAAAATAATGGCATTTGAGGCTCAACGGTGTCAGGAGCAAGGCTACGTAAAAGTTCTTCTTTTTTGTGTTTAGGAGCTTCAACATATTCGTTTTTTACACCTTTCAACCAACGCATACGTCGCCAAATCTCTGACGTGTTTACCGTCTCGTCTAAACTATTACAGAATTGTTGCCAACTTTTTGTTTTTGCCTGTCTGTGGATTCGCTGTGCGTTCGCTATTTTTTGTTTTAATAATATAAAGTTATTAGGTGTAGGATTGCGCCTAAAATTTTTAAGTGCAAAACTACGTTCAGCAATAGCCGCAGATAGTGATGGAGTCCAATAAGGCTTAGGACTAAACTTGTGTATAAGTCCACTACAACCCTTAAATGTAGGAATACTCCAGTTAGCCGCACAGCTAATTTCCCCCATAAATAAATTGTATGTGGTTTGAATATTATTAACATCAACTATTATAGAATAATCAACCTGACTTTTTAGGATTTCCTGATATAATTGCCAATTCGCCAGTTTAAAATTTCGGCGATTTCCTCTTCTGGCAGAAGCTATATATTGCATGGAGTACTTAATTAACATATGATCACTGCCTAAGGATTCTCTTGTTACCTGCCATTTCCAATAAATCACTAAATCGGAGGAAACAAAAGTAATATCTGGTGAAGATTCTTGCAAAAAAGAGTTAACTTAAAGAGTTAATTCTGGTACTGTCTCCGTTATTAAGTGGCACATAATTGTATTCAAAAGATACATCAAGAATTTGCAATCCTCTTTGATCTGTTTTACATGACCAACTTGCATGGTGTGCATTAAAATCACCGGCTATAATAGTTTTTGTTGAAAACTGAGAAAATATATGCTCCCAGTCATTTCGAGTAGTTCTAACAGATGAGGAGCAATATACGGACGTTATATAATCTAAATTCTTACAATTACAAATTTTAATGCATATTATTTCAATTCCTGAATTATTTACACTTATAGGATGTAAGTATATGAGCTTTGACTGACCTATGTGTAATTATAGCTACTCCGCCATACGAATCTAATCTGTCTTTCCTAAAAATATTGTAGTCTTTTATTTTGATACTAGTCTCTGAATTTAGCCACGTTTCACTAATTATACAAATACTGATTTTTTCTTGTGAAAGAAACAACTCTAAATCATACTTTTTGGGCATCAGGCTCTGAGAGTTCCATTGAGCAATATTAAGAACTTGCTCAAATGAAAAGTCAGCGCCCGATGTCCCAGTAACATTTAAGAGTAGGGCATTATTATCCATTATAGATAGTGTTTACAATCTTATTTAAAAAATCTTCACGTTTGACTAATTCTACAAGGTATGATATTATTTCTTCAAAAAATATTTTTAATATTTGCTGCAATTTCACTTCTCAACTTTCTTTAGACAGTACAACTTCTTTCAATTTCCATAGTATGTGCCAAAAGTCAATTTTTGTCTTCTTATGACATTCTCCTGCATATGGTTGGTTACTGTCTTCTGGTGTCTTCACATTTTTGTTTCTGTCGCAGACATCAATGTTCCTTTTCTGTTTCTTTTTTGGGTATCTATTTCTTCTTGATTACTCTTTTCCTAGTGTATTATTATTTACTTTATCGTCAGATTCCACTTCACTATCATCTGTAAGCTCTTCATTAATTTGTTTGGTTGTAGTTCCTGTTTGACTATATTTTGTTCTTATTATTTCGTTATCAACTAAATGTGGGTAGCTACCGTCATTACTAACTTCCACAAAGTTGTGTTGTTGTTTCTGAACATTAGCTTTGCTTCTTATATATTTGGTTAGAGCTACCTTGTATGTGCAATTATTTCGGCTCATAATTGAACGAATTTCTTTTTCTTTAAGGAAAACAGGACATCTCTTATTAAATGCAATATGCTCACCCCTACAGTTTATACATCTGAATTTCGTTGTCGCACAGTTTTCATGTTCTGCTCCACATTTAGGGCAATTTTTTTTCTTACTTGGACAAAGTCTTGCCAAATGACCATATTTCCAGCACTTTGAGCATTGAGTCACTGGAAAGGTATACGGTTCCACCTTAAATCTGCAGTCATATCCGTAGATATAAAATGGTAAAGTCGGGCCATTAAAACTGAAACGCACCGATTCACTGTCCACCCATTCACCATTTTCTGACATACGTTTTAATCTTTTTGCAGCTACTATCTTATGTTCACATTTAAATGCTTTGAGTAATTCATCATCACTTACGTCCATTTCTAAGTATTTTACGACGCCATATGTTGTGCTTACTTCGCTAGTTGAATGACAGCGGTAACCTAATTCCTCCATAATATTTTTATTATTAATTAACTTATCTGCATCTTGTTTCACTTCAAAAGTAATTAACACTCGGCATGGATTTTTATATTTTATTCTTGTTATATTTTGAATGTTTTCCGATTTCAAAATCTTCGCCAAACCAATTTGCTTAGGAAGTAGTTGATGGGATGCCATACATACTTCATATTGTTCATTCTCATTCATATTAATGTTTGTATTCATTAAATAATTCTTCTTTCCCTTTCTTTGTACTAATGTAAAACCATCCGATTCGCCTTCCTCGCTACTATAACGCAACCGCTTCGCCGTCCGTTGAGTACTCATAAGTATGCCCGAGATCGGTGTCTGACATCTATCGTTACGTTCATCGTGCCCTGAAATTAATTGGTCACAATCTTCACGTATCTCTTCCTCACTCATTGCATCGCTTCCAATAGACGACGGCCCGCGATGGACCTCGTCCATCACATTATTATTAAACGAATTTAATTGACGCGTCACCGATAAATAAACACGATACGTGCACTCGTTAAGCGGCACCGCGCGCAACTGATGTCAAAAGTTATATATTAGTATAGACTTTATATTGATTATTGCTACACAATAATTAAAATGCTCATACATTACAGGTCAAACTTGCAGCCCAAGTTTTTAGCCGGCAAGTGGCTACATCACTACAAGCTTATACGAAGAGTATCCAACATCTCCAAGAACATGATTATTCTACTTTTAATCCTAATTTTGATAATAATTTTTTCACAGCAGAAATAATTACCTTCATAAATGATTTGTTTGATAGTTTAAATGGTTTTGGCCGCTATGGTAACAAATTGACACATGCATTGTCTTGTAACTCTGAACACATAGATTTCTGGAATGAAGCTGTAAAAAAATTAATGTCTATGCGTTTTGACTCTCCCAATCCAAGGGAAGCAAAACCTCTATCACTGAAGCATTTTGTGCATAATGTCAACTCAATAAAACATTTGTGGTCAGATTTGCGCTCTGTTGAAGGTGTAAAGTTTCTAAGTCTCCGACGTCTTAATCAAGATCCGATAGAAAATTTTTTTGGACAGATAAGGGCACATGGTACTTTTAATACCAATCCTGACTGTACTCATTTTGTGTCAGCCTTCAAAACATTATTGATTAATAATATTACAACTGGAAAATCATTATATACTAATTGTTCGGATGATGACGATAAAATGTTAGGTACATTAAATAACTTAATTAATCAACAAAAATTTAGTTCCTACCCTGAACATCTTAATCCTGAGGAAAGTAATCTTATAGAAAACTCCATCCCTAATGAAAATATATATCAACACAAATCTATACCATATATTGCTGGCGCAATTTGTCGCTCTTTAATGTCAAATTTAAAATGTAATGATTGTAGTAACTGTATAAACTCCCTATTAAGTAAGAGTGAGTCATCTCACCAATTAATTCGTTTAAGAGAGTATAGTACTGATGTAGATAGGTTGTATTATCCTTCCAAGAACTTGAGTAAAATTGTATGGCAGAGTATATATATTATTGATAAGATTTTACCATCCATTTGCAGTGTTTACGTTTATTCCGAAATAGTAAGTTCATTAAAGAAAAATATTGATACTACATGGTATAATTGTAATAATCATAAAGAGTCTTTTATGGAATCTTTTTGGTTGTATGTAATTAGAATGCAGGTTAAACAATGGTGTTGTAATTTTAATAATAGAATTAATAATGTCGATCACAGGCCTAAAGATGTAGAAATGGAAACTCTAATCCGTGAAAAAGTTACAAAAGGATTGAGTTATAGAAAAGTAAGGAGACGTAGTACATAATAATAGCTAATAGTCATCATCATCATCCTCAGCTCACAGCAGTCTCAACTGTATGTTGTCAAACTCAATCCTTAGCTTTGTTATATAGAATAAATTTGTTAATTGATTTAAATATTATCTTAAATTTAAAATTCTTAAATTAAATTTGAGTGTCGCTCAAGTCTACTTTCAGGGTGTAAAATCATTTTAGTTTCAATTCAAGGTTTTCTTTAAAATAGACCTATGTTGCCAAACATTTTCTTATACGTTAATATGAACCTGTTTGATCGTTGTCAAAATATTTATATATATTAAATTGAATGTTTATATATATATATATATATATATATATATATGATTGAAATGTAGAATCCTGAAATAGAAATTTGTTTGTTTCTTAATCATAATATTGCATCCAGTATTTTCATAATCATTTTACATGTAAATGTGCCTTTATATGGTATTACCAATTATATTATTATGCATGGAATGCTTCACAAGTTGCAATATTTGTAATAACTTTTGTTAATTCATTTAAATATTGTATTACATTTAAAATTATTTTATTAAATTTGATTGTTGATGCTCAAGTATCCTTTTAGGGTGTATAATCATTTTAATTTAAATTCAAGGTTTTCTTTAAAATAGACCTATGTTGCCAAACATTCTATTACACCTTAATATGAACCTACCTGATGGTTTTCAAAATATTTATATATATTAAACTGAATGCCAAATCTTACATGTAATTTAAATGTAGAATCCTGAAATAGAAATTTGTTTGTTTCTTAATCATATTGCGTCCAGTATTTTTATATTCATTTTGCTTGTAAATGTGCCTTTATATAGTATTACCAATTATATTATTATGCATGGAATGTCTCACAAGTTGCAATATTTGTAATAACTTTTGTTAATTCATTTAAATATTGTATTACATTTAAAATTATTTTATTAAATTTGATTGTTGATGCTCAAGTATCCTTTTAGGGTGTATAATCATTTTAATTTAAATTCAAGGTTTTCTTTAAAATAGACCTATGTTGCCAAACATTCTATTACACCTTAATATGAACCTACCTGATGGTTTTCAAAATATTTATATATACGAAACTGAATGCCAAATCTTACATGTAATTTAAATGTAGAATCCTGAAATAGAAATTTGTTTGTTTCTTAATCATATTGCGTCCAGTATTTTTATATTCATTTTGCTTGTAAATGTGCCTTTATATAGTAGTACCAATTATATTATTATGCATGGAATGTGTCACAAGTTGCAATATTTATAAACTTATTTTGTAGTTTTATTTATATTGTATTCAAGGGTTGTATTATTTAATTGTATTTTATATTAACCAATTTGAAATGTATTATTTTGGTACATTAGAATGAAAGTCTGCAATGATGTATTAAATTTCATAATGACTTGTTTTTAATTAATACAAATAGTATATTTGTAAGCAGACATTTTTCGCAATACTCTTCATTGTAATCATGTCCATAGCAATACTTTGCCGGAAAATGTAATTAATTTAATTTTATGCTTTGAAATATTGCATAGTAGAATCATATAATAGTTTGACTATTGTATCTCTACTCTCCTTTACATGGTTTAAAAACAAAGTAATCTTCAATATGTTTATCATTTTGCTAATTGAAAAGCATAATATGTTGTTTTAAACTGTTTATATGAATCATGCTTTTGCACCTTTCATATATTTTTATTGATTTGCAATGTAATGGAAGAGCAATTTCGATCATATCTTTAAATGATGATCTAGTGGACCATGACCTATCTCAATCTCAATCGTTTATTGAGGGGGCCCACGTATAGGAGTGTATGGATAAATATAAATTATTGAATTTCCTCAAATTATTGAATCCAACATTTTCGTTTTTTTATGCAGAATGTTTAAGAAACTATCTTCGTGATTAAAAAAATATTATGTTTAATCTATATACATATATGGTTTCAAGATACTAACATTATATTGTATTCAGACTTGTATTTAACTTATTTTGTATTCGATTTAATAATACATTTGTAATGTTACACATGGAATGGCTTCCATGGTGTAATAATTTGTAAATTTACACTATTAAGTTTTTAGCACGCTATTCATTTAATGTATCTAAAGTTAACCATAATGAAAACATTTCATTAATTTACTAGAAGCCTGAACTAATTTGGGTAAATTTATATCGCCAACTACTATGATCCATGCCAACCCTGTAGTTACTAACATAAAGAAACTGTAACTGTAGTTGCTAACATAACTTAACATTCATAAAGCTTAAGATATTAAAAAAAAACATATTAATATTATGCTTATATCTTATAGAGCGTTGGGCGTTAATTGTAAAATTTCTAGTTACGAGGGGTCTTAGAAGTAAAATATGTGATAATAAGATTTATAAGTAATATATGTAACATTTTTTCTTTTCAGAAACAGGTAAATGTGATAAATAATTTGTTGTGCTTCTTACTTTCACATTATTTACTTCCATACAACCTTACATCTCTTGATTGAGGAGAGAAATATTCTAAATTGTCATGAATCGCTATCAAACGCAGATTTTTTCTTATCTTAGTGGTAGTTTCCTAAGATTATCCCGATTTAACAAACAAAAACCTCATAACGAATTTTAAAATATGTATGTTAGGGTCAATCAGAAGGTAAAATGAACGAAACCTAATGTATTTATAATATCATAACTTTTAATTACTTTGAAACTACTATTGCCATTGCCAATCATTGCTTTACCGGAACAGTGTAGACCAATTGTGCGTTCTGGTTGACTTCACGTATCTCAGCTGTATAAAATGACCTGTAATATTGTGATCAATTGATTTTTATACATGAATTGTGAACTTTTCTGAATTTAACTAATGCATAATCACTGTATTGTAAATATATTATAAAAGAGCAACGCTAGAGTTTCTTGCCCGTTCTTCTCTAGCGAATACAGCCTTGTGAACCGGGTGGTAAAGAAAAAAAGTGACAATCTAAATAAGGATTGTTTATGGTATTTTCAGAATAACAAATTAATTTAATTTTCATTGTTTATAAATAAAGTTATTTATTTTTGAAGTTTATTTTATTTATTTCTTTAAAACCAATATATGAATATACAACTACCTAAATCGGTAAAAAAAACCGGTAAGTTTGAGGCACAGATGTCAACCGGAAAATAAAGCCATCCCTAATTAAATTAAAGATCGGTATCTCGATAAAGTACCGATTGTCACAGCACTGCTACACATGTATATAACCACCGAACGAAAAGTAAAGAAGAACACTCTGTCAAAATATGTACTGGATAGAAAGAGATGGACGATTAATTATGAATGAATTGTATAACATAATATAGACATAAAGTACATGTTTGGGCTTTCACTGTGTGAGTTCCCTTATCGTGTTAAAAAATTTGTATGGACTCGGCTGTCTGTCTTGTTTATTAGTCTGTGGTGCGGGTTGTTTACTTTTGTTAACTATTCATTTATTTGTAATTGTTCAGCCTATAAATGTTAAATGATAATCTAAATTGAGAATATGGCATCTTCAAGCAAACTACCTGGCACCGGTCTTGAAGATGTCGGGGTACCTGGACAAGGATTCCTTCGCGATGCCCTGACGAGTTGCACCGATCCACTAAAGGCAATAGAAGAGTTTCAGTTGGAAAATGGTATTTTATTACCATCGTTGAGGCCTATGTTGCCGCTTTTGGACTTGCACGGTGTCCGTAGACTTGATTTTCATACGTCTGTTTTGGAGGAATTGCGTGATAAACTCATAGCGCACATCAATGAACTCGGCACCAAAGATAACAAGGACAATGACAAAAAACTGAAAGAACTGTTAAATAAAAGTTTTTCTGTAGTCAGAGTCAAAGCATTAAGGCCGGTAATTATGAGCATCCTTAAAAACATTCCACACATTGATGATAAATTTCTGAGGGTTTTGGTGCGAGACAGAGAATTGTACAATGACACTGATACTGAAGTAAAACGACAAATATGGCAGGACAATCAATCATTATTTGGTGATGAAGTATCACCACTGCTCAGTCAATATATTAGAGAAAAAGAAAACATTTTGTTTGACCATGAAAATCTGACCAGTTTATTTTTTTCACCGTCACCAAAAGTAAGAAGACAAGGAGCCGTTGTCCAAAAACTTGCTCACATGATTGGCAACAGTGTCAAGTTGTATGACATGGTGTTGCAGTTCCTTCGCACACTGTTTTTGAGGACTAGAAATGTACATTACTGCACTCTGAGAGCAGAACTACTCATGGCTTTACATGATCTAGAAATACAAGACATTATATCTGTAGACCCCTGTCATAAGTTTACTTGGTGCTTAGATGCTTGCATCAGAGAGAGGAATGTTGACATCAAGAGGTCTCGAGAACTACAAGGGTTTTTGGATAGCATAAAGAGGGGACAAGAACAAGTTCTTGGAGATTTATCTATGACCTTATGTGATCCATATGCTATAAACTTTTTAGCAACATCAGCAATTAAAATACTGCAACATTTGATAAATACTGAAGGGCTCCCTAGAGATAACACTATACTAATACTTTTGTTGCGTATGTTGGCACTTGGCCTCAGTGCCTGGGTGATGATTGATTCCCAGGAGTTTAAAGAGCCCAAATTAGACAGTCAAGTAGTGACTAAATATCTTCCAGCATTGATGTCATTGATGGTAGATGATCAAGTTAGAGCACTTCATAACAAGTTACCTCCAGATGAGAGAGAATCTGCTATTACTACTATTGAGCACTCAGGACCTCCTCCTGATGCTTGTGAAGCTTACATGAGGGAGAGCTCTGTTTGTGGTGTATTGGCAATGTATTACACTTTACACGCAGCAAAGTTACGTGACCGAGGAGCTCTACTCAGAATCTTGAGTATTTTAGGCAGTTGTAAAGATGGCCGAGCCTATGAAGATCCCTTCTTACATGCATTAGTGGCTTTGTTAGTAACTCTGCCTGACGAGTTCCAAGGAGAAGATTTTAGTACAGTATTATTTGATGAATTCTTCTTTGCGGGTCTTGCTAAAGACAATGTTACCAGGCATTT
Source organism: Hyles vespertilio (assembly GCA_009982885.2). Taxonomy (NCBI): domain Eukaryota; kingdom Metazoa; phylum Arthropoda; class Insecta; order Lepidoptera; family Sphingidae; genus Hyles; species Hyles vespertilio. The sequence goes on along the minus strand of CM042822.1, from coordinate 8,555,348 downwards.
ACTGAAATTACTTTGGTACATTCATGCAAAGTTGCCTGAGACTAGAATACAAACTCTAATGAAAGCACTACAGCCTGGAACACAGCACAATGAATCTGTGCATAAATTGTATGAATCTTTACAACAAAAAATGACTGCTCAAGTAGAGCCGGCACCCAGTTCTAGTGAAATGGAATATTTAGATTCACCACTTATGAGTGTACCCACTCCTGCGCCTTATCATATGTAATGTTAATTAATAATTAAAATGAAGTTTATAAAATAAATCTTTATAATGGAAAATGTCCGGTATTTTATTCATCAGAACAAATCGACGCAAGAAAGCGATTTTGCCGTATCTCGAAACAAGCAATTTTACACCAACATCAAAAAAAATATTTAAAACAAGAATAACCTCTAAACTAGAAAACTTAGGAATACCATTTCTTTAATAATAATATTTTAAAATAAAACTTAATTCAATGAGGTATTTTTTTTATGAATTATTCAAAATATACACAACGCATATACGCATTTTTTGAGATACGACAAAATCGCTTTCCTGTGTCGAAATAGCCTGCCCTAACATGCTTTTACAATGTCCCAGTCACTCCCGGCCATGTCCCAGCATACTCAAAATGAAGTCCAAAAATGTACTCACATTACATAAGTCACATTTATTTATTACACTTGTCTAACATGTATTATGCGTGTAAGAAAGAATGAAAATCGATTTTTATTCACTGTAAATTATTTATTAGTATCAGCTTACAATAAATGCTTTATTATAAAAACGTAATCATTACAGAGTAATTAGATATATTATTGGAAATCGTTATACACCTATATTAGGATATTCTATTGCTGAAAAAAAACTGAGCAGACTTATGGCAGTTTAACAAAATGAGTTCAACTTAAAAATAAAAGAATCGATTTGCGAAAAATTAAACCACTTATAATATTACTTCACATTCATAAAAAAAATTAAAAATATCTGTACTTGTGTTTCAAATAATTATAAATTGGATTCAAGTGGCAAATGTTTCGCTGACAATATGAATGCGGGTAAGTTTGTAGTTAGTTGTTGTGTGGTGTGTATAGATGGCGTTATGCGCGGTTGTCGCGGCGGTCGGGCTTGATGTCGAGCGAGTGTAGAGAGCGCAGTGAGCGGGAGCGTTCGAACAGCGAGGGGTCGGTGTAGATGGGCTCGCTGCCGTCGTCGAACGCGTTGGCCAGCCTGCCTGACGAACCGGCCTCCTCGCCTACTTCAGCAAAAGTCCTGCCGAGACCGCTGCAAAGTAACCAAAAATACAGATATTATCATCTAATGGTCTGATTCACGCCCAAATACTGGAACGCAACTTAAATATTATGTTGCACTTAACTACGTAAATCCCGCTTAAATTTACTGGCTATGTGGGCCATGCGCTGTTAAGAGCAACTTATTATTTAAATGGCGTTCCAGTATTCGGGCGTCAAAGTCCCTAAATTAATAAAGAGAAAAAAAATTCTTATTTTCATTATGTACCAAACTAAAGCGTCACCTCAGTTTCAGGCTATATTTAGGTTTCAAGTAGATTTACATAATTGTGTTCAAAGACTAGAAATGGTGTTATCCTTGATGGGTAGTAGATACTTTAATTGTAACGGACTACCCTTGTCATCAGGTTCATTGTAGTTAGTTTGTCATGATAGTACGTAACTTATCGTCTTTGTTTATCACTTCAGAACTAAACAGCTTGGTGCACTCCATTCAAGTGAGAAAGATAATATTTAAATATTTTGAAGTATTATCATGTAAATACTTGTAAATATCTTGATGAATAGTTATTGATGGTCGGTAATTCAATGTTTACAAAGTAGGTAATTATGTTCGAATAAAGAAAACTATCGTAACAATGTCTTATGAAGGGACAGGTTACAGAAACCTAGGTATAAATAGATCGAGTGAAAGTGCTTTGGAAAGTAGTAGAACAAGATTTCCCTAGTATAATTAGCATGCAGAATAAAGTCACCTCAACGAGAACGGTTTGTGTAGATGTGATGCGGAGAACAGGGATGGACGCGTGGGTCGCGGGCCCGGAGTCACCGGCCGGAGGGAGGGCGCCACTGTCGACGCCTGAATGTTCTTACGTAGCACTCGCCAATATCGCCTGCGGAAATATACATAATATACAGGGTATATCAAGACTGCTACCGAAAACGAAGCCGGGTGGTAGTTTAAGCGACTTCAGACACAATGCAACAGAAAAAGTTGCAAAAAAAGCGACAAATTTTTTTTTTTTAATTTTTTTCCTATGGCCATATTTGGGTGGTAAATACATTTTTTCCTATAATAATAGTATATACCCTTTTATTTATAAATACTCTAAGGTATAAAAGAGTTTAAATTATTATTTAAGCAAAAACTATGGATTTACTACCCAAAAATAAAGATATTTAAAAAATCATAAAAAAAAATTGTCGCGTTTCTATGCGAAATTTTTAATTGCATTGTGTTTGTAGCCACTAAGACTACCACCCGGCTTCGTTTTCGGTAGCAGTCTTGAGATACCCGGTATATACTCGTACTTTTTAAAGCAGGTGACAAGAAACTGAATTATTGAACCTTCACACAGTAAATGGAGAATGGTGAACAGAATTATTGATTGTAACTGTATTATATTATTGTATAATTAAGGTTTGTTTTTATTTTGTCCTAAATTACTTCAGATAGAATTGCGTGTACTTGGCTTTGCATTTCTGAAGTCACTAAAAGTACCACCTGACTTCGTTTTACATTATTATTATACAAACATATATGATGAATAATACCATAAATAATACAGAATAATGAAGATTACAGGAAGAAAATTACAAAAAACGATAATCGCTGTTTCTTTTGCAAAATCATTAGTTGCATTGTGTTCACTAAAACCATCTGGCTTTTAGGTTGCAGTGTTGCAATTTTTTTAGTTACATTGCACTGTGTCTGTATTCACTAAAACCACCTAATCGTTGAGATGACAATGTGGCTACACCCTGTATGTGTACAGCGCGCTACACCTGTAAAGTGACCTGTATATATAGAGCGCGGCGAGCAGCATGGCCAGCAGCAGCGACAGCAGCACGCACAGCGCCACCAGCAGCGCGCGGTAGTGGTACGGAGACACGCACACGCCGGACACTGATACTACGGGAGACGAGTCCGATGAACCGTTCTCCTCTAGCAGCTCGTTGCGGTTGTCGAACACCTGGGAATATGCAATGTTTATTAGATTTGTATGTTCCAATGCGTGTGAGGAGGGGCGGGAGCAGGGGCGAACCGTGAAGTTATGGAGCCCTGGGCTAATACGACTCAGACCTACTGATAATTCAACTAATTGTTATCGTGACACAAAACTGTTTTGAAAACTGTGAAGGTAAAAATAGGACAATAAAATGTACACATTTATTCCTAATGATTTAACGCTGTTTTATAATGTCGATAAAATTAACATTTTAAAAAAGTTAGTCTTGAGGCCTTTTGTATCCACGGAACCCTGGGCTGCAGCGTGAAAAGCCCTTAGATAAAGCCGGCTATTCGATCTAGTGATATGGCTGACCAGAAATTAAATTAAATTATATTAAATACATAGAGTCTTTAATCTTTATATAAGATCTTCTCATAAGTTGTTGAAGGTCAAGGGATATCAAATTTTGTGACATTTTCTTTCACCATTAAATATAGGACGTAAGTAGTCGAAATACTTATTTACACACAGCTCGAAAACTCAAGGATAAGCCTGCGGATTATAATCCGCAACATTTGTAATTGACATAATATGTGAAGACTTCTTTAAAATTATATCATTAAAACAAATTATTTCTACATTTGCTTTACACAAGTTATACTCAAATGATACCGGATTTTAATCTAATTATGTGTTATCTGGAATTAACAAACATTATTTCAGGATGTACAAAATCATAAATCATAATAATTACATGACAAATTAAAGAACATAATCCGTACACAATCCATTGACACACAATATCGCAAAACACAAATATTTTTAAGCTATTTCACAAAATAACAATAAAGAGCAAATTCAATTATACCAAAATTTGAGTATTGTAGCATAGTAAGCTTATAAAGAAAGTCTCCGAAGATAATAATGCCATTTCACTGACCACCGCAACTCCTAAAGGTCCAGATTAGTAAATAAAACAAATAAAAATTAAAAACAAATAATTGTACAAAAAAGAGCAGCCTTTTCACATAATCATTCAATACTCAGTTTATGATTTAATTAGTATGTCATGATTACCTCGATCATCTTCCGCACGTGACTGGGCGTCTCCACTTCATCCTTGAGGTACTTGTCAACGGTGGCTTCCTCGTAAGAGACCTTGTATACTGTGCCCGCTTCTTTATCATCAGTTTTGTTGGCACTTGCTGTGTCGTTGGACTTGATTTCTGAAACTACCGCCACTTCTTCTTCGGTGGCGTTGACGTCTCGTCGACGACGGCCGAATGATGGTTCTGATCTGCCTGTGTGACTTGGACAGTATGCCTGGAGAAATTATTAACATTCCTTATGAAACAATATTTTATAATTAAAAAGCAAGAAGAAAGTTGGAAACGGGACATTTTGAAAGGATTCGAATGACTGATTTTTCAAATTTCAAAAAGTCATGGTAGTTTTCAGGAATGTCGAAGCGATTCCTAACTACAAACATTTAATTATGCCTATCAAGAAAAACTCAAGTCTAAGCAATATCCAGTTACTATACGTCACGTTATCATCAATACCCGCGTAAACATTACATTGGCAATGAAAAAACAAAACCAGTATTAATCGGAAGCTATTTATACAAATATCCTTAAAAATGTAAACAGAATCCGAACAGTAATAGAAACATCAGAATTTATTTAAACTTGTAGATATGTGACAAATAAATGTATAAACATGATATTAAACACAAATACAAATTAGAAACAACTAGAAATATTCAAATTTGATAACGTGACAAATAACCGAACATATCTAATAGATATAGATTATCAGGAGTGAAAACTTCCTACATGCTATCGTATAGGAAACGGATCATCAACTAGTCCCGTGAATATAATAGATAAGGAGGAAGGTCGAACAGTTCAAATAGTAATGTTAAGCAATAGAATTGCATTAACATCGCTAGTTAATAGATATGCCCTAACTACTGACTGGATAACCCGCAGATAACCCTGCAAACTGCCCATACCCTGATAAAGATATTTTTATATGCATTGACGTAATGAACTGTTTTTCTGTGCTACCAGCACAGACATACACATAGGTTGGATAACGATGTACTTCTTCATACAAAGAGGCTCTTTCATCTTTGCATATATAAAAATAATGTATTTTTTGTGTCATTGACACATAGATAATAATTTAAAAACAATTAAACATACATTACATATATCATTTAATTTATTTTTTACTCACTGGTTGGCAACCATCTCTACACGTGCGCACTGTAGCTTCGAACACTAGGAAGTTTGACTCCGGTATCTTGAAGGCATTGAACCTTGCTTCGAGCGAGTCTCCGTTGCGGCCCTTATCAAGTTCAGGGAAAACGTCTGGATCCACTGGACATCTAACATAACATTATTTGTTTACATTAATTTCCATCGTAAATATTCAATTGAATTTAAACGCGGAAATCAAAATTATAAACAAGTATTTTAATGAATAATACAATAAATACTGGAGCATCGATGATTCTAGATAACACTACTGATTATTTCTATGTGACGCAATAACATTTAAATTTATTATTACATATTATATTTTATATTTGAATTTATTATGACAGCTTTAAAAATTAAATAATAGGTATTAAAATCTCCCAGATCTAAATATAAATTACACTTAACACATTACACAACGATCATGCCATTTGCACGTGGATGTATTGACCTTCTGAAGCAGAAATACCACTTTTTAACTCAGTCGCCTAAACCATTTGGAAGTTTTAAACATTAGTGATTACCATAGTCAGCTCGTGTACGTTCACGTGCATCAAAATATTTACCATTTAAACAATATTGTTCAATTTATAGTTGACATGTCGGGCGTCATAACATATTACGTGTTGATAATAAGCGTGGTTTGTTGAACAATATTAATTATTATTACACTGAGTAATTATAATCGTATATGGTTATCTGAGTCTCAAAAGGCATATTCTTCATTAGAGGCACTACATATATTATAAGCATGTTAGCTATTCCTGGTATACGTCCGTCCTACAGCTAGGTCCAAATATATCACCACGAATAAAAAACGCTTAAGTTTATACTCACCCTACTCGATCAATAAGCTGCACGGATCTGCCGGAGTACGGATCTCTGGCAATAACATTAGTGGCAAATATATCAGTAGCGTAATTATAGCCGTCTTGAGCTTCAAGTCTGAAAGTGAGCGGGTCTCCAACAGCGATCGTAGTGGTAGGCCTGCCCTGGTACAGGATCATAAGACGAACCTTCGAGTTGAGAGAACTCTCCTCAGGCAGGTACTCAATAGGGATAGGACTTCCGGATCTGTCGATCAAGTCAAACGGAAAACTGATGTTAGAGATGATATGGTGGTTCTTGAAAAACGCGCCAGTGACTTTGAATGAATTTTCATCAAAAATATCGGTTTGAAATGAGCTGTATAAAAAATGATATTTGAACTAAATTAAAACCAGAGTTCACTGAACAATTAGAAACACTCATTCAAAGTCCCAAGTTAGTAGCTGTTAGTGAAATAACAGCACTCAAAACATCCATTAATTACTAACTAAAAACCAATTCAAATTGTCACTATCAATCAATCAGAACAAAATAACGCGTTAATTTAAATAAGTTAAAACAAACATCATCCCAAAATACACCACATACTATACCAGTTGCAACATAAAGTGAAAACATCGAAAACTGTTTCAACGAACTAACTATACACATCAGAGTTAGATAGCTTGGACACGTTCCAAACTGTTTCACATGAACTCCGAAGTAAAAAGTTAGAGCTACCACGCACATAACCGTTAATCTCAACTTCGAGAAGGTGACATCCACAATACAAAGATTCCTTTAAAAAAAAATTAAGGTTCAAAAAACAATAATATAACATAATGTTTTTAGATTTACGCGAATGTTACACATTGAAATAAAACTATTATTTACGGATTTTATCGCGGATTTGGTTTTATTTTTACATTTTTTGAGTTCCCGACGTTTCGATTACTTTACAGCTTTCGTGGTCACGGGGTGGACTGAGGTATTAGACGTCCGCTCTGTGACTGTTACAATTCAACTACCCTTATTTTACAATTATTAATTTAAAAAAGTAATTTAAATAGCTTGTCTGTATTTGCGATCCGATCTACGCAGAAGGAGCTCACAGTGTATTGAGGTCCGGCAGTTGGTCTTTTGGGTTCCGATTTAATTAAATGTAGTATTGGATCCCATGCTTGTGCAAGCTTCAAGCCATCTTCTCTATTGAAATTTGGATGTTTTTTTAATTTCAATAGCCTCGCGAAACATCATGGGCAGGAAACGGTGTTCTTTAGCGAGGACTTGGGGCTGGTCAAAGCGGAGGTAATGCTTGGAGCCTTCTTCTATATGTTCAGCAACTGCAGACTTCGTCGAGCATTGATGTTTGACGTCAGCTATGTGTTCTTTCACGCGGGTCCCTATGCTTCGTTTTTTTTTACCTATGTAGGAGAGGCCACAGTCGCAATCTATTTTGTAAACGCCCGGTTCTTGCAAGGGTATATGGCAGGTGGTAGAAATTGGCTAATCTTCTTGAGCGGCTTGAAGTAGGTTTTTATAGAAGCACGCTTCAGGATATAGCCAATCTTGTCCGTGACTCCTTTTATGTATGGCAAGACAACAAAATTAAACCAAATCCATGATAAAATCCGTAAATAATAGTTTTATTTCAATAATATAACATTTTATATGATCAGAAGAGTTCAAAGCTGGCTTTAGATCTCTGTAATATACGCCACTCAGCAAGATTTTCGTCTCCTTTCATTTATTCATTACATGGTTAATGACAGACTAATCAATCTTCACGCAGGTTAAGAATAGCCCAGAGTAAAGTGAACGTCACGTTTCTCGTTCAACACGTCATTCGGTACACAAATCTCACCCGGCGCCGATGTAATTTGACGTGACAACTGCCTCAGCCGGTCCTCGGAACAGACAGGTTAAATTGAATCGTTTGTCTCGCGAAGTCTGCACGTTGTCACTAAATTGCACTACCACTATATTCGTCATCGTGTCGCCGTACTGAAATACATTGTTTTATTGTTAGATAATATAACTAGAAATTTAAATGTTTTCTCTTTTTGAAACCAAAGCAAAACATGTTTTTTGGAATTATGATAATACTTTATTGTAGTTCAAATAAAATGTACATTGAACATACATGAATTTATGAGTTTGTACGGAAAAAATACTTCTAACTGTAGTGAGTTAAAGAGTTTCGTGTAAATACATTTTCAAAACAAAAACAACTTGCTTTGAGGAAAATATTTGAAAATCAACGAGTTTTCCACTATTACAAAAATCGTATAGTAAAACACAAAAACTGCAATCTGCGTTTTTATGATATCCATCACCCAAAACCAAATTCTAATACGTACCCGCTGCGTACCGCATTCGGGATAGCCATGAGCTCCAGTAATACGCAATGCATTAACTACACCACCGTTGCCCCTGAAGAAGCATCGGTCGTAGAAACCATACGTATAGATTCGACCGTAGAATCCTTCAGGCAGACGTAACGTAAACTCCATGCCATCCTCGTTACATACTTGAGACACTACAAATAGCCCCTTTATTATTTAATCTCCTCTTATTCAGTCAATTGAAGCAATTAGCTGGAAATCTAAGTCGACAACTGATACTCAATGGCCCACGCAGCTATTAGATTGGCTAAAGTATTAGGTAAAGTAAGATTAGCGGCAAAAACGGGGAATGGAAGTAGGATATTTTTTGTCTTTTAGCGAAAATAATATTTTTTGTTCTAAAATCTAATTATTTATCTTCTCCAAAAAAAGTTCAATAAACATATCATATTGTACCATAGTATATACTATATAATATTTATAATTCCTGTTGTAAATAAACCACCATTGATATTACCATCCAAACAGTCGTCCGCAATACGTCCTAGAGCTCTCTCGTAAAAGTCATATTCATTAGCCGTGTTATCGAAATGCGCTGGATTAGCAGCGTCTAACTCGCGAGTGTCTCGATCACTCAATTCACAATTATCCCGCTGTTCTCCATTATAACCTCCATCCCTGGAAATCATATAATGTTGAAAAAAAAAAGATTTAAGTAAATAAAGTTAAATACAAAGGCTCCGTAAAAATAAAATTAAAATTATTACGACACCTCTGCTGTATTTACAGCACTTTGATAGGGTCAGAATATTAAAAAAAAATCTATTACTATGCCAGTATGAATAAACAATGGAATGAAAAATAAATTCAATGTGATAAGGATTAAATTAAAGTCATTTCTTGAAACACAAACAAGTTCACAGCATTAAAAACATGATATTTCATGAAACTTGCATAAAAATGCAATGAAAATTAATAATACCTATAGTTGAATGACCGGCAGATGAAGTCACGGGCCTCTATACACTCCCGCTGGCAATGCGCCAAGGATAGAGCTGTTGTGAAGCGACGGACGAATCTTCGTTGCATGCGTTGTCTACCAACTTGTCTAAAACTATCCTCCTCACATCTAGATCCTTGCCAAGGTCTGCTAAGTGGAGGCCTTCCTCCAATAGGACCGCCAATGGGTCCTCCTATAGGACCACCAATAGGGCCACCTAAGGGACCACCTATTGGTCCTGCAACTGGTCCCAATGAGCCTCCAATGGGACTTATAACTGGTCCTGTAGAACCTCCAATGGGTCCAATAGGACCATCAGGTTCATATCCACCGTAAACAGGTCGCCCTAAAATTGAGAATTTAAATCAACATATATTATAGTATCAATGAGGATAATATAAGGCTTTTATTTACCAATTGGTCTGTCTAAACCTGGTTGTGGATAAGTGCCTCGGTAGCCTCCTGGTCGCTCTATAGGTCTTCGAACACCATAACTGGGCCGTGGTTCTACTGGATATCTATTGAAAAAAGGACATCAATATTGTGCACTAAAAATTACTCAAATATTTGGAGTGTTTTTAGGTTACCTGTCCGATACTGGCCCTGGTCTAACTCCTCTGTCTGGATACCTATCAGGACCTTGATAGTCCGACCCGTAGTAGCCTCCGCGTCCATAACCTGCTACAAATTATAACTTACAAAACCCATAACATAATACTACACCTACGGTCAAAAAGTTAGTATCGTGCTTACCCGGGTATGACGATCCGGTCGGCGGATATTTGTCATACATGTCGGGGTAACGATCACCTCCCAACGGTGCAGGGTCCCTATTCACTCCAACTGGGTACCGGCTGAATGGATACCGACCCCAGTCGGAACCAGGATATCGGTCCTGATCAAATCGGTCAGGATAGCGATTAGGATACCATGAAGGTCTTGATGGGTAGGCTCCTCGCATAGGGAACCTATCCGGGAACCTGTCATTAGGATATCTCTCCGGATAAACGTCAATAGGATATCTGCTTACTGGATACCTTTCACTAGCAGGGTACCTTCCAATGTCATTTGATACTGGATATAACGGATACCGTCCACTGTCTTGCGGGTATCGGTCGCCGCTGGGTACAGGATATCTACCACCGGGATATCTGTCAGAGGGATACCGGTCTATGCCTGGCGGGTAGCGGTCGGCTCCTGGCGGGTATCGGTCAGCAACAGGTGGGAGTCGGTCAGCGCCGGGTGGGTATCGGTCGGCTCCAGGAGGATAACGGTCTATGCCAGGTGGATAGCGGTCGATATTAGTTGGGTATCGATCTGCGCCTGGTGGGTAACGGTCTCCGCCAGTCGGATAGCGTTCTGCACCCGGAGGGTACCGATCGACGCCAGGTGGGTATCTATCTGCTCCAGGCGGGAAGCGGTCAATGCCAGAAGGGTAGCGATCTGGGCCAGCTGGATAACGATCCGGGCCAGCTGGATAACGATCCGGGCCAGCTGGATAACGATCAGGACCAGCTGGGTAGCGGTCAGGACCAGGCGGGTATCGGTCAATACCGGGAGGGTAACGGTCTATTCCTGGAGGATATCTATCAGAAGGATAACGATCTGGGCCGACACCGGGTGGGTATCTATCATCGGGATATCTGTCTGATGGGTAGCGGTCGCCTGGGTATCTATCGGAGTCGGGACCGGCCGGATATCTGTCGTCTGGATACCGGTCTGGGCGGTCATTGTACCGGTCGTCATCCGAGTAGCGATCATCGTCGGGATTGCGGTCTGCGCCTTGCGGGTATCTGTCCCGATCGCCGCCATTGCTCCCTCCTTCAAAACAAGCAGAATTAGTACAGATTAGAGGAAAAAAGTTAAAAATGTAAAAGCATTTCTAATCATGTAGTCTAATATACTCTACCATCAATATATAATTATCTACAAATTGGCATGCAATAGTATTTTAATCTACCATGCGTTTAAAAATGTAAATCTTGTTTATACTTATAATATCCGGGCCACAAACAAAAAATATATTTTTTTGCATACTTAACCATACTTGTGTACATATCTACTTATAAAAATCAATAACTCACCTCAGTAATCCTACAACACGTCAATCAATGATAAAAAAACAACTATACTTAACACAACATTTATAATGCTACTAAGAATTCTACTTGAACAAACCGGTCACATTCCCGCTACAACATTGTCAATGGCGATTGTTGAATTGTTAAAATATCGTTACTTGCACAACTAATGGAAAATTTAGGAGATAAAGAAAAACATACCATATATATCTCTTTAGCTATTTTAATATGTAGATTGCAAATTATAATTGTCTATAAAATATCGTTAGTTGCACAACTAATGTAAAATTAAGGAGATAAAGAAAAACATGCCCACTTATATCTCTTTAGCTATTTTAATATGTAGATTGCAAATTATAATTGCCTATGTGTATAGATACAAAGTTCATTGCTCTATAACCGCTTTCAACAGTCGCCATGAGAATGTTTTCCAAAAGACCCAATATGCCCGACACTACTCCTGCCATGCATCGAACCTGTGGTAGTGGGTCTGCCCCAAGGCGCTTGCGAGCCGGAGCCCGAACCCCCAGCATCGGTTTCCCCACTCACTAGTTGATCTGGATGCCCAAATGATTTATTTTATTTTTTTTATTTTTTACGCATGAATACATCAATATTAGTTTTATATATAAACAAATTACAGATAGCTGGTTTTTAGGCAACCTGTTATAGATAACTCATAGATAACCATAGGTTGTATATTCACTTTACATACATCCTTGTTTTTAACGGTTTTGAAACGGTAGAGATTCTGTGTTCAACTTTATGAATGTTTTTCGTTTTGTCTAAATTCATACATAACTTCTTTATTTCTGTGTCGATTTTATTGATTATTTTTGGGTGTGTCTGATTTTTTTTAAAAGGTCCTTTTATACAAGTATATTTTAAGTGCGTCAATTCTTAAGTGTCCTACTTTCAATAGATTCAACTTTGTTGACGGGAAAATATAACAACATGTTATAAAGAAAATAGGTCAACGAACTGCAACGAGTAATATTTATCTACTAATTACTAAACACCGATATTTATAATATTTACTCGTATTATTAATTAACTATATTTTGCAGTATGCAGCTCGGTTTTCTGTCAATACTTTTAGTAGTGATTCACATAAACTATAATATATGTATATCATTTTAAATATTTGATCACTAATTATACATAATTTTACACAAGTCGTTACTAATTACTTTTAAATTTCTCTAACTGTGCTTGTAAAATGAGAAACGCTATTACCTAAAAAGTAGCACAGCTTAATTGCTGTGAAACCATTCATAGATTTAAATCAAACTAGGTATACAGGGTATATCAAGACTGCTACCGAAAACGAAGCCGGGTGGTAGTTTAAGCAACTTCAGACACAATGCAACAGAAAAAATTGCAAAAAAAAGCGACAATTTTTTTTTGTAATTTTTTTCCTATGACCATATTTGGGTGGTAAATACATTTTTTCCTAAAATAATAGTGTATACCCTTTTATTTATAAACAATCTAAGGTATAAAAGTGTTTAAATTATTATTTTAGCAAAAACTATGAATTTACCACCCAAAAATGACGATATTTAAAAAATCATAAAAAATAATTGTCGCGTTTCTTTGCGAAATTTTTAGTTGCAATGTGTTTGTAGTCACTAAAACTACCACCCGTCTTCGTTTTCGGTAGCAGTCTTGAGATACCCGGTATAAGAGTAATCATAGAAAAACAAGTAGGTAAATAGAGTCTATATTCGTCTGTGACCTCAGGGTTTATCTGTTGACTCTATATATTTCTAGATTAACTCTATGTCGACTTCAAACTAATTATGATACGCCCGCAGCAATTATATAATATGTAGTTTACATTAGATCCATTTCTAGAACAGTTCAATGTCAGGTAAATGTTTGTGTTTGATGGAAACATATCGCTTATGTATAATGTCATAAAACAACACTGATTCCTGTCACTAAGGTTGTTTAAAACATTCAAACTGATCTAAAGCATAGCGTTATCGACATTATATTATTTTTCCGGTGTTTTTGTTGCTCGTTCATAATACGCACATACTCACTGTATCATATTTGTACCATTACCGTTAACAAATCTTGAATTATTTTTTCGTATATTGCGTTATAGCCATGGTAAATATATGTCATTGGTCAGTATTTTAGACCTTCAAGTAATTTATTTAAAAAAATAACACTGGTAAAACAAATGCACTTTAAGAGCGTATACACCTTGCGCGCAAAGTCAACTATAGGTATTTCTTCGTTAATTTCACGCACACATAAGCGACCAAAGCTGTGTGCGTAGAGCTGCCGCGTCGGCTCGCTATACAATCGGCTTAAACAACTTTGATCCGTGCGCTTCAAATATTCAATTGAAATGTAACTGTAATATAATATCATAAAAATATTTTATTTGCATTATAAGTAGACAAATATTACTGTGCAAGCAAAGAATAATACAAATTTTGGATACTAATCATATTTTCGTTATTATTACATTGTTAAGTTGCATTCAAATCAGTGTTCAATCAGTAGACACTACGGACGTTTTATTAATCATTTCGTGTTCGAACACATAAATAGTGTTAGGGGCCTTACAACCCCTTACAATTACGAAATATATTTAATTTTATATTACAATACATAACATAATTTAGCCTCGGAATTACATCCCATTATATTACCTGAAACATAATTTATACTCACTACAAAATCATTGTAGGTAATAAAAATAATTAAATATTTTACTATCAAAGTACTAAGATGTGGTAATCGCATTCCGCGCGTGGCTATTTTTACTACGCGCGGCATAATCGACTGCAGCCAGGCCGGAGCGACGAGCGATACGTCCTCCCTCTAGAAGGCCTTGCGGCGGTCTGATTTGATCCACGTCGGACAGCGTGTTTTATAGTGGTTTTTAAAATATTTATAGAAAACATGAAAACTAATTTTGTTGAAATATAAAAATGGTAATTTATTGATAAGATGTTCTTCTATTGTAATATGCATTTGCTATAAAAAATTATTTACGATAAGTTGGTGAAAAAAAATATGTTCTTGACGAGAGTTTCTGAATAATTTCGCATTGTTTAAATTTTTATTTTTCAGGAACTAAACACAAAAAGATTATTTTTCTTAGCAAAATCCCTCCATAAGGGTCTTATTAGTCTGATAATATTTTTATTTTCATCTTATATTCAGTGGTTTCGGATATCTTAAGCTTCTAAATTGCCATTTAAAACCTAAATAACGAAACTTGTGTTCAGTAATCCGTATAGTACTCACAAATTATCCATCAATTTATAATGTTTTCCACCAAAATCCCTAGATGACAACCTTTTCTAAAATTAGTAATAATTATTTTTCCTTTAAATTGTTTATTGGTGGCTATTAACTCATTTGAAAAGTCCTGCTTTTAAGCCAAAAAGCGCGTGCAGGGTATAAACGCTGTTAATTGTGTTTTAATTTGAATTGTAACAATAAGCATGTTTAAAGAAATTGCAATTTCGTGAAGATTTCAAGTTATGCGATGTACCACTATATGTATATACTTCTATATACCTACCGGAAACAACATGATTGATGTTAGTTATCATAATAAAATAAATCCAAATGTTTACCTAATGTAACATTTTAAGATTTTGTTCAACAAATGATAAATACATTAGATAGCACAGTCTTACTGTCGCTGTCCGAAGTTTAATTTCAACAAACAGTTCCGTAACATTCATTTCAAAAAGAAAGTCTATAGTTAATAATGGTATATGTTCATTAGAATACTAAGTGCGTGGTGGCCTGTTGGTAACGGCACAGACGCACTTGCCAACATTGTTCATGTTGGTCACGGGTTTAAATCCCAGGACACACTCCTGACTTTTCAGGCTCATGTGTCTATAGATAGTCACACATAGATAGATCACCACGAACTATAATGCTAAAACGAATCATCCTAAGGAAACCTGCATACTGCACTAAGCCAGTTTGGTGGACTATATGGCTTAACCACTCTCAATCATACCCTCGATTTTTGAGGAGACCTGTGCCCTGCAGTGGGATGTATATGGGTTTATATATACATAGATATGTCAATAGAATAACAAATTAACACCTGTTTATTTGTACAGTAAAGTGAAATATACTCACGCATAAGATTCTCATAGTAATCGAAGTCGGGATCGTAGAGTAATCGCATGCCATCCTTCTGATTGTATCGGCTGAGTCGACACGTTCTCGCGCGGTCGCTGTACACCGCCGACCTACAGATATTCTACTTATTACGAACTACACGCGAATCGTGACTAAGAATAATCTAGTATGACTTACTTTATGGTCTTAAAACTAAGGACATAAAATACCAAGGGTAGTAAAATAGATTGAAAAGTCTGCGCGGGTTGATCCATGTAAAGTAACAAAGTACAAGAATCAAATTACTCACACTACTCTGCCACGTAATTAAAATCATGTTTACTTTTGTAAAAGCTGTGTAATTATAATTACACTGCTTTAACAGAGTCATGTTCGAAGACAGTTTCAAAACGTATTTTAGCTATAAAATGTTTTGTAGTTTCAAAAGACTTTTGAATACAGTTTTAGCGAAGAAGACAAAATATTCGATAACTAAAATAGGGTTTAATACTGTTTATGAATAAGGCCGTAACTGTGTAGTTTATAACTAAATCATTTGTAAATAATATTTAGAGCAACAGCGTTCACCGATCTTTCGATGTGAAAACACTTTCACGATATCAGATACAAACTATCTCAAGCAACTCGAATTCTATTTGAAACGATTGTCCCATACAAAGCAAATTCCAAAAAAAAAAAAATTAAAGCTGTCTATGAATAAGACCTTAAGTATTTAGCATTTATTTTGTAAGGCAATCATACTTAAATATAGTAGTAGGCATGTTATTTACATTCTACCTAATAATATTTACACAAATAAATGACATAGCAAAGATTTAATGTTAGGTTTTGAAAATCCTATGTTTATTTAGGTATGAACAAACACAAATGAGTAATAGCACCATGAGAAAACCAATCCATTAGTACTCTGACAGAACCTCATAGAATATTCCAAACAAAATATTTATATTTAATGTATGAACAATTGACATATTTTTGTAGATAATATCGTTCATCGAACTCTTTATCGTTGGATTTGGAGTACAATTTTATTTTATAGGTCAGAACTCAGTGATTGTGTTTATCGTAATCCATCATAAATTACGATAAACAAAAACACCAGCAGCTACCTTTGAGAATTATCTGTTTATCGCAAGGAATCCGTTGATTAGTAAAACCTAGATGTGTGTACATTTGCTTTTACAAATGGAAGCTGTCTATAACCGGGTCCTAGGCTTTCGAGATTTCCAAACTGGTTCACTGGGCACCGGTCTGTCGGACAGCAGACGTTTTGAGGTCAACGTCTATCGTCTATAGATTATACTTATTATCTGTTTTGTCTGCATAAATAAATGTGAGCCAGATTTTGTTTTTACCGGAGTGTTGTTTATTTATACGTTTCGATCATTTTCATTTTCAAACCAAAATAGAAAAACTAACAAAGCTTGAAATTTCCTTCTCGTAACCTCGATTGTAGACTTTGGCAATGACAGAAGCCCTCTAGGCCGATTGAAAATTACAATGCTACAGCCATTAATGAAATAAAATCGATTTCCTACTTTAGCAACCTACTACGTCCATTTGATCATCATAGGGGACAAACGTTAATCAATTATCGCATTAGTGGAATTTATTACTTTAAAGAGCCTTTCTGACAGTTTTTTTTTCTTTAAAAAACATCGTGAGGAAACCTGTATACTTACCGTCCAATCCATATCAATCGTACGCTCGATTGTAGAGTAGGCCCGTGCCCTGCAGTGGGACGTATATGGGCTGACACAGACACGACGTCGATATCCATTTTTAGGGTGAAAATAATTAAACAATAACTTCAAAATAAATTATTTGACATCAGTGACACACTTTTGAAATTAATGTTTGACATAATTTATGATTTAGACCACCGTTAAACTAGTGCACGCTCAGGTTTAGCGAAAAACCAGCAAATAGACTATGGCTTTTCGTTAAACCACTTTTTGTAATATCGATTTCGTATAAACCATGGTTTGCCGAGATTTAAACTAGTTTTCTTAAATAAACCGCGTTTTGTAATAAGGCGGAATAAGTACAACTATGATCCATTCAGAGCAACCTACCTGCACTGGAAGCTGGTCTGCCTCAAGCACTCATCGAGGCACTCGCTGAGCGACCTGCCCGTGATCTCTGAGTGGAACTCGCCGGTGATCCTGCTGTTGCGGTAGCGCTGGAAGGCGGTGTCGGGTCGCCGGCCAGGGGAGAACAGGTGTGACGTCACACTGTTGTCAGGGTACTCCGTGCCGCGAGCTGTCACCCGATGAGAGACTGATCATAGTCGTGAGAAACGCCTCATTAACCTCTCATGCATTTACAATACGGGTAAGGGGTTTTAGACAAGCAAACTATTTTGGAAATTTTGGATTAAGTTTCATTGTTAATACGTGCAAAAAATTAGGTACTCTACTATATTATATTAACTAACTACTCGCAAATGAATTGGAAATATGAAAAATGGATATTCTTATATCTAATCTAAAATACAAGTTAACTAGTTAACTTTCTACAGACTGAAACAGACATAAGTATTTACCTGCTGCTTAGATTTCCGCTATTAGTTAGCCAATAATTTCAATCATAACTATTAGTACTATATCTACCATTGAAGCTACACTATGAAGCATTGTAGATATTAAGACAATACTCACGGTTGTCCAAACAAACGAGGTCGTAGAAGTGATGGGTAGGCGATGCGCTTACAGTCACGTCGTCTTTCTGCGACACGGAGTCCTCTTCAGAGAGAACACACTGCCGAGTCATAGCGTCATGCTCGATCGAACGACAGAAATATCTGCAGATAAAAGCTTTGTATCTAGTCCAATTCAGGTACGTATTGATATAGTACTTAGTATTTTAATTAAATCAAAACAAAATAATAAAATACTATGATCCGTTCCCTTAATTCAGTAAAGGTGTTCTTTATGCTATCAAAATTAATATATTGTGCAAGAACTCGGTTTTTGTTCATTTGCAATTATTGTTCTAAACAATAAGCGTCATTCGTCATAAAATAATAAGTTGGACAAGAATGTTTTTCCAAAAGTCATTAACACTGGCCAATGAGGAGCTGTTATTATAATACGAGTATATAGCCGACAAATTCAATGTTATTCATCATCTTTGCAGCGGGATCGTAATACTCGCAGATATTGCATAAAAGTGAAAGGTTGTTGCCCTTTAAGACAAACTCAATTCTCTTTGTGTAACAACAAACACAATCAGAATGAGTCAAATGTGGTAGTAGTTCACTGGTGGTAGGTCTCTCATATGTGAGAGGCTGCCTGGGTGGGTACCACCGCAATGTCTATTTCTCCCGTCAAACGGCAGTTTAAATGCACTGTTGTGTTTCGGATTGAAGGACATTGTAGCCAGAGTAAATACTGGACATATTGAGACTTAACATCTTATGTCTCAGGATGGCGAGCGCAGTGGAATGCCAAGCATTGCTTTATAGTTCAAGATGTTGTTTGGTTTTGCTACTGTTCATGAGCGGTCGCATCGCTTACCATCAGGCGAACGGCATGCTCGTCTGGCCATTCACAGCAATAAAAAAAAAAAAATGTTTACGATTTCAAAAATAAGATCATTGTGTACTCACTTTTCAGCCCGAACGCACATAGCTTGACATTCATCCAATGTCATATTGGAGAAGACATCAGCCTCGAAAGGTCCCCCCAGACGTTTGTTTTCTTCTTTGATAAACACTGCTAAACCATCACAACGCCTCTCCGCTGTTACAAGGAAAAATAAATGAATACATGCTATTAGAAATATATTAATGGCATGATCACCCGCTGATATCAAATTTATGGTAAATTTAAGATTAATTGAATTTTAAATGTGTTATATAATTTAAACAATTAGAAACACCTACAAGTGCGTGGTGGCCTGTTGGTAAACGGACCAGACGCGGCTGCCAACATGTTCACGGTGGTCGCGGGTTCAAATCCCAGGGCACACCTCTGACTTTTCGGAGTCATGTGTGTATTTGATAGTCAATCACCACGCACTAAAACGGTGAAGGAAAACATCGTGAGGAAACCTGCATACCATAGCGATTCATATGAATTTATATGGTATGTAAGTCCGCCAACCCGCACTAGGCCAGCGTGGTGGACTATATGGCCTAACCACTCTCAATCGTACTCTCGATCGTAGAGTAGGCCCGTGCCCTGCAGTGGGACGTATATGGGCTGATCCAGAGAAACACCTACCGTTCAGACAAGTATTTTCTAGGTAATCTGCATTATGATCATCTTCCAATAACTCAGGATGCGTTCTTCTGGTAAAACGACTTAGCGAACAAGTTCTGAGAGCTGAGTCGTAGGTGGCTGAACGGCATACGAAGCTGAACTCTCCTAGACACTTGTCCTCACACTCAGTTCGATTAGCAACCATGATCTCCTTGAGATCTGACGGAGGAAGCTTAAGGCGTTTGCGGGCATGACGTTCAAAAACATACCGCCGAGAAGGACACTCCCGCTCCGGACGATTTGCTAAAATAATAATGGAAATAAATTTTACTGGCTATCTGAATCAACACAGGTGTCAGGTGACAATAAACAATACGATAGTTCCTAAAATGATATACGTGGTCTGTATTGACGAAACAGTATTTTTGAGAAAACGAATCATTTAAGTAAATATTATCATCACCAAGTAGTACGTCCATAAAAGAGTTCCAAGTAACGAACTACACGAAGTCATACTCACAAGTCAAACATATTTCGTTGAAATGTACACTGTTTGGTACAATCATGAGGGTGCCAATTCCTTCGGGAGTAGCCTGTTCCCTAGTCAAATAGCACGTTGATTCCTCATACTCGGGCTCTGGGCTAAACGCAGCGATACGTGCTCCAGGTTGGAAATCTATTGAGTTACACGTCCTGACTAAACCATTCCCAGAACGGTCTCTTAAACATAAGTCCTGGCACTTCTCCAACACACGGAATGGTGGCGCCGTCTCGCGTACCTGTGTTAACAGTGCATGAATTATGTCTAGCATTCAAAATATTTAAACTGAAATTGTATAGTTTTAACACTAAGGATTTCCCAGAATACAAGAGAAACACATTTGGATAAAAGACTATCAAAAGTATTTACGGTAGCATTTTTTTGCAAAATACAGGGAATCCTTCGTTCAGCGGAGAATATTCTACGGATAAAAATGATGGTAGAAAGAAACTATACCATTGATACTTACAACGTCATCATCGAAGCCATGTAATTGTTGATTCGGGAGTCTTTCATACATAACTCGTCCCATCCCTTGATTGCAAGTCGTTTGGGCTGGAAGGCACATGGCGAATTAATGCACGTAAATTCGATTGCCTGACTTGAGTTAGATTTGTTTAGAAGTCGTATTTTTTCTAAGCGTACTTTTAATAAATGCGGACACTTCATACTTATTACTATACAACAGGTCCATAGCTCCACACTGTCTACTTACGAATCTATTGTAGCATTAAAATTCACCCTTACGCTAAACCAAAATTGATAGCGTAGGTATAACATAATTTATTTTATTAGAACCAATAGAGAAGATAATAAGCATTCGAACAATGAATTGATCTTGATAAACAATAGGCGCATGTGGCGTAGACCAAACAACAATAAAATAACAATTGAGATGCACACGTATCGGCATCTTGGGAACATTTTTCATCATAATGTCTGTATTATTATTGTTGCATTCCATTGTTTTGGCAGACACTGTAATCTCAGGAGAACTTTAAATCCCTAATCATTAAAGCCCAATCTATACTTTGCTTTGAATTGTATACTTGGGTTTTAATATCAAAATAAATTGACGTCTATTAAATAACATAGAGTTAGTAATTTTCAAAGATCAAATAAAAATTTCATTGAATAAAATACAACATGAATAAATTAGTAACAACTGCGGCATTTTATGAATTGCGCAATTGTTTCTTTATTATTCATCTCAGTGACATCATAATTTAATGGGAAAATTCTGGCGATTGAAAAATCAGGTGTTAATTCTATAGTATGTACCATTAGCCATAGTGAGCATGGTGAGCGCAGTGAAGGCGTGCATGACCCTCGCCCCCCGCGGCTTCATCTTACGTGTGTGTGGGCTGCTGGCGCGCCTCACCCGGGCTCATGTGCCGACACACCCTCCTCTGCAAGCATAGCGTAGGCGTATACCCATCAAATTACATGTTATGTTACCTATATTGACAGTTACTATAGCATCAACAAACACCCCTCGTTCTCCCCGAAGATAAATGGAGCTTAAGCATTTTGAATTTTTTCCTGCAGTTACAGTAATATCATTTTGCTTAAAACTAGATTCAGTTACATATAGGTTTTGATGTGGTGTGTGGGCAGTTAAATGACTAAGTATAGAACTAACTGGTAAGGCTGTACAATTTAACCGGCTAAGTCGGCTAAAAAAGTTAGCTAAGTTTATTAGCTAGCTAACCGATAGGCTTAGCTAATTTAACCGGTTAACTTAATTAGCTCAGCTAATTAGCCAACGGCTAACTGCCATTTTTTTCAGCTATTCACTGATTCCTTTTTTACAGAAAAGTTCAAAACATAATATTAAGGCTCTTTTTTTTTGTTTTAAGAAACGATAGTCGCGAAATTTACTTATTTAATAATTTAAATAATTATGGTTATTAAAAATAATTATGTAAGTATAAATAATAGTTTTTGGGAAATAATAAATTTAAAAATGATAGAGTAGTCTTCTAATAAATACTACAGAAAATTGTTAGCATAATTTTTTTTTTATACAAGATTTAAATTGCGCGCGTTTTTTGATATATTTTTTTATGGCGACGTTAATTTGTAAAGTGGTTAGTTTTTTGGCCGATGTTTTTTGTGCGCTGTGATATTTTTCTACGCAACTGTTTATTACCCGAAAATGATAATTTATTGATTTTTCTTTATCAAAATACAAATTTAATAATTCATTTAAGAGCCATTTTCATAAATAAAATATTGTTAAGTGTTAATTACTTAAATAAATTACTTTCATTATTTCGTTATTTACGTTATTTTTGTCATAAAATATCATTATTATTATTTTTTGAACCTGTCTGTGAGTAAAGAATCAGCGAATAGCTGAAAAAAAGAATTAGCCGGTTAGCCGTTGGCTAATTAGCTGAGCTAATTAAGTTAACCGGTTAAATTAGCTAAGCCCATCGGTTAGCTAGCTAGTTAATTTAGCTAACTTTTTTAGCCGGCTTGGCCGGTTAAATTGTACGGCCCTACTAACTGGCAAAATTTCGACTTAATTTTAAGCAGAGAACAGTATACTACCTACTTCATATGTAAGTTTATTATATATTTCATAGATTTACGTAAACGCTGATATTCATTAATATCTACAATCGAATAAAGCATACATCTTTTGTGATATATATATATATATATATATATATATGTCTGGTATGCATAATCAATGTATTTTTAAACTAAGATTTTCAAAACGAAACAAAGGAACACCATAGTACCTCGTATTTAAGATATTTAATTCGATAAAACTTTTAGATTTATGCATAGCTATGCAGACTGTGCGGTTTTGTTCGTTGAATAGATGTGTGCGAATTTTAAGCATGCTGATCGTTGGTGTTCACATAGGTGTACATTACTGTACCGGCGTGATTTGCAAAACAATCATCGGTTCGTTGCACCGAATGAATGAGATGAGACAATTGAGAGCAAGGTTGATGCCGTGTAAATATTATATTTGTATTCAAACGTTTTTAAACGGCCATTTTACGACCTTCATCTAGGAAATTATAGATGTTATCTCCTGTTACCTTGTACGTGGTTACTACTTCCACGCTATTAGTGTTAACAGGTAAATCTAGATTTAAAATTCACTATCTCTTACGGGGTTCGGTAGTTTACATGTCTTGTTCTATTTGAGAGGCCGCCTGGGTTGTTACTACCATAATGTCTACTTGTCCCGCCAAACATCTGTGTAAATTCATAGTTGTGTCTGGGTTTGAAAGACATTGTAGCCAGAGTAGCTACTACACATATTGAGACTTAACATCTCATATTTCAGGATGGCGAGCGCAATGGAATGCCAAACAATGCTTTGTAATTAAACGTGTTGTTGCGTTTTGCTACTGTCAATGAAGAGCCATACGAACGGCCATTCATTGCAATAAAAAAAAAACCTGTAACTAAGTGGGTAAATTATTTAATGTCTAAATAAATTATTTAATGTCGCATTATCGAACACAAATTCAAAATTGTCCTAATATTATGATAGGATTCAATAACACCGGTAAGTTTACGGAGGTTTACCCACATAAACAATCATAATACATGATAATTTAATAAAGCTATAATGTTATTAGCAAATTTAATACACCATAAATGTAAAACAAGGATCAACAACGACTTGTTTATATCACGATCGCATAACTATCGGAGCACGACGTACCCATTTATCGCCACTGTGACAAACTACATACAAAGCATTAGTATTTTGATATTTAACAATAACAAAACCGTAGGGTGATTTATTGATCGTTGTCTACATTATTGAAATGGATACCATTGACATCGACACCGTTACTTTGCTCGTGAATTGTGACCAATCAAAACCAATGCAAAAGGGGTAACGTTGGCATATTTGTAATGATTGCTATGTGACAGGATGTATTAATGCTCGTTCAAGAACAATTTACAACTGCGTACTATACCTGCTTTGAAAGAGATATATAAAAAAATCGTTACAACGTTTATAGCCTGAACAAAGAGTTTTAAAAAAGAGTGATAAAAAATTTTACAATTCTACCTGAGTCACGAAATTCTATAATCGTTATTGGAATGACGATTTAGAGTTTAACATTAGCAGCAAAAAAGTTATTATTCCAACCACAATGCATCTCTTCCTGAATGTTCTCAATAAGCTCAGTTTAACGTAAGATTATTTTTTGAGAAGCGAATAAAATAAAATAGATTTCAAATATTATGAGGTGAGTCCTTTTTGGGGAAATATAATTCGTTTTTTCGTAAAAGTTAATAACTTGTTATTAACCCCAAATTAAGCCTAACCACTCTCAAACGTACTCTCGATTGTAGAGTAGGCCCGTGCCCTGCAGTGGGACGTATATGGGCTGATACAGATAACCCCAAATTAGTATCAAGTACCTACATTAAAAAAACAAACAAATATTAGTATTTAAAAAATTAAGGTCGCGTATTGCAATTCATATGCGAAAGTAAACTAAAAGATAATAACACGCCAGAAGCTATTATTATCTTCGTTTTCAATTAAAGTGTTTTCGATTACAAAACAACAGTATGGACCTACGTGATAAGGACATTTAACGAGTTTCCTCTAGACAACAGGATAAAATACAAGAATAATTGTTATTAATTGAACCAATTACATACATGTAAACAAACAAGTGTACTTGTCTAGACGGCGGCGTACTAACGATACCCTAACTTAGTATAATAATTTCCAAGTGTATTTGCTTCTGATAATATGGATTGCTTAGTGACAAATTTGCTTTAGTGCAACAACATTATACAAATGCACGTTAAAGGTAATGCTCAAAATAGCCCCATTAGTGCTGCAAACATTTAGTTTGCATTTAAAATCAGAGGATTAGTAAATAAACAAGAGAATGCTGTAACAAAATATTTACACGATGACGTAGGTCGAGATGTTGTCATGAAGCTGTTGTTAGGATATAGAGGTGTGGTGTGATATTATAAATTAGAGTATTCTATATAAACGAATAGTTTTCCAACCAGATTCTAAAAAGGCTATAATAGAACCTGCAAATACCACACCTATATTTTTTTTTTTACAACAGTTTATTTAACGCTAGCGACCGAATTTATTGCTACAGTAAGAGAGAGCACATGGTGCTTGATGGCTAAGCATATACCTGTGTTAGTCATTTAGAACAAATAGAAGCAAATCTGCATGACAAAGCCTACCGAAGGCCTAAACTATAAAATTTTGGTGTTTCCGAAAATTGTGCCGATGGAAAGCGGATGTCCACGTCCGGTGTATTGTGCCACGAGCGATGTCCTCGTCTGTCCAATTCTACCAAATGACGTCGCATCCAAATTTTGATACAGTTATCGTAAGCGTGAAATCTCTGCATGAATAAATTTGCAGAACTAAATCGATGGTCATTGTTAACGCAGGTATAACAGTAAATACGCTTCAAATGGTATGGATCTGCAACAGAATGTGGATAAAACAGTAGATTAATACAAGAAAAAAAGAAAAATATATTCTTTAACAGAGGAAAATATCGATGTTGATGGAATTGAAATTTAATAGTATTCAATTAGAAGACTTAGTACTGCATTGGTATTCAATGAATAGTAACTCATTGCACAATAGTTGATTGAGAAATACCGTGTATGTTTCGGATGGTGATCTCACTAGAATACGATGCTTGAATGATCTTCTGTGTGGAGCCAACACGACAGTGACATAGATACATACACTTGACCGAATCGTAATAGATATGTACAAAACGATTACAATTATGTACAGAATCTCTGGCAGTCCATCACCTTTAAACATTCTGGCTTTTAAAACAAAAGCAATGCGTCCTCATCTCGTTTGAACAAAGTTTTAGAAACAAAGAAATGTTCAACTAAGGCTAAAACTTGTACTTGATGCAATGTCAAGGTATAAAATATGTTATCAACATAATTCATACAGGGTATATCAAGACTGCTACCGAAAACGAAGCCGGGTGGTAGTTTCAGCGACTTCAGACACAATGCAACAGAAAAAGTTGCAAAAAAAAGCGACAATTTTTTTTTTGTAATTTTTTTCCTATTGCCATATTTTGGTGGTAAATACATTTTTTCCTAAAATAATAGTGTATACCCTTTAATTTATAAATACTCTAAGATATAAGAGAGTTTAAATTATTATTTTAGCAAAATCTATGGATTTACCACCCAAAAATGACGATATTTAAAAAATCATAAAAAATAATTGTCGCGTTTCTAAGCGAAATTTTTAATTGCATTGTGTTTGTAGCCACTAAAACTACCACCCGGCTTCGTTTTCGGTAGCAGTCTTGAGATACCCGGTATATTAATCTGATTAACGTGCAAATGTCATTCCTCTAGTATTTTATATAACTGCTAAGCAAGTTGTAATTAATGTTATATTATAACCATTTTCAGTTGAAAAACGATTTACCATAGATAAATAGTTATTCATAGTAGGTATACTATGAATTAACAATAAATCGCCCTTATTACAGGTGGAACTCAAATCAATTGAAAATGAAACACAATAAGGATTTGACCTATTTTAGTGAAAGTTCCATTAGTAAATTCTCCTCAAATTGAAAGCAATGCGGATGTTTTATAGCCATCAAAGTAAACAGAACTTTTAATCGTAACCAGTGATCCGTGGTGTGAAATTGCTGAACTATTGTAGGAAAGTGGGAAGGGCTAGGTTCGGTCGTGGGAAATGGCCAGTGATGCAACTTGCTCTACGATAACAGGATGGTCGCACCCTGCAGGGAAATGTGAGGTCATCGATCGTGACACCTGAAACTTTTTTCTTTTGCTTTATAAATGTAAACAATTATATGGTCCAAGAAACAACATTTTGTTTGATACGATTAACATGAATTTATATAATGGTCTGTATACGGAGCACGAGTGCAAAGTACATATTTAATTTTAGATAATTAATTTCAATGACACTGATAGTAATGACAACTTTTAAAGGAAAGTTTTAATTGAGTAAAAAATGCATTAAAATATTATTCAACAGAAATCAACACAAAAATCTTAAATCTCAGCTTAATTTACGTAGACATATATTTATTTTGACATTAATTGCAAAAATTCATTAGTCGTAGTGAGGAAATAATGACAGAAATTGCTATGACATACAGAAATGTTTTAACCTATTCTTGTTTACTAGATGTAGCCGTATAGAACTGGTTAAACGTTAAATACCTACGTGACAAAATAGCGTGACTCGCTATTATATCAATGTTTTAAAACATTAATGATATATCATGATAAAAATATTACGTCGACCATTTAAATATAATAAATTATAAGGAATGGAACACGTAATAAAGAAATATTTTATCACATGTATGTCATTATAACATAAAGTAGCGTAACATAATATGGTTGATAGATACCTAAATATAAGGACGATTTTAACTGAATAATAAAGATCGTGGGTTTCTTATCTTCATATTGAACGCTTTTGTCACAGATACATCACTTGGGAAGACAATATCAATACAAAAGTAGAGTAAAATACTATGATGATCTCGAGATAAGAATGCTTTGTTTTTTTTAGTTGTTGTTGTTCAAAATAGTCTTAAACTTGAGTCTGTATTATTATTTAATAAAAAGACAAATAAATACTTACATACGCAACTTCTGTTTGTTCTAAGCGCATAGCTTTCATACAAATAATTGTTGCCAAACTACCTACTCTTTAAACACGTTGTTTTATAAGAATGCTTTTTTATATGAAATGAAATGAGTTGTCTCTTCCGGGGCGGATTTGGTATATTTTTTTTTACTTAGCTCCGACAATCCTGCAAACCAGTCTCCTGATGGTAAGTGATAACTGCTGCCCATTCACAATGCTTGGATCATGGATGTGTTGTTGGTCCATCAGAGCGGTAGGAGAGCGGGAAGGATAAAGAATAAGATGAGGATAGGATACCCGTTATTGGACATCTGGCAATATCATTCACCGAACAAAACATCGATTTCTTGTGAAACATAGCTGGGTCTCGACTGACAACATTTGAGCCTACTACTTTCAACTAACAACAGCGTGACTCCACCACTTCCAACTGACAGCAGCGTGTCTCTACCACTTCCAACTGACTACGGCTCTACAACTTCCAACTGAGTACAGCGTGGCTCTAACACTTCCAACAGACAACAGCGTGGCTCTACCACTTCCAACTGACTACAGCGTGGCTCTACCACCTCTAACTGACAACAGTGTAGCTACACCAACTCCAACTTCCATCAGAGTAGCTCTACTATTTCCAGCGGTGCAAACAGTCCTAGAAAATATCAACAGCCTTCTCTGATCTTTCTTTTTTAGACGAAATGCTTTTTAGCATCGTTCTGGCTCGTTCACTTTCATGTTCTTGAAAACTTTTTATTGTATATATTTGGACAAATATTTTATTTACAATCTTAAATATGATTATGGGTCGGAATTCGGATGGATGAATCATTAGTATTTATAAAATGTTAGTTGTGTAATTTGCAAAAGAATTCATGTAGTGGAAACAAATTTAAATTACTTTGAAATCAATTTGATATGGTGCCGTAACGTAAAAAAGGCAAACAATAATACTATGCGCAAGAATTTATTGCTAATTAAAATATGTGGTTTATAACAAGGATGACGGGTAAATATTGTGGTAGGTCAGTAACCTAAATCTTAAATAGTTAGTCGAGGAAGTAAACACGTAACATAAGGATGCCTCATGCGCATACTGGAAATAATATTCGCCTCTTTAAACTGAGTATTACATTTTGTTAGAATGTTATTTATACTTTAATTAAATATTATTATGATTTCTACTAATGTATTGGAGTGTGTATTGTAATAATTTCGCTACCATTTTTTTTATTATTGCATTGCATGGCGAGACGAACATGCTGTTCGCCTGATCTTGAGCGATACGATCACTCATGAATAGTAGCAAAACGAAACAACACCTTGAAATACAAAGCAATGCTTGGGATTCCACTGCGCTCGCCATCTTGAGACATAAAATATTAAGTCTCAGTATGTCCAGTAGTTATTCTGGTTACAATATCCTTCAATCCGAAACACAACAGTGTATTTAATCTGATGTTTAGCATAAGAAATAGACATTGCGGTAGTACCTAACCTCTCATATATGAGAGACCTACCACCAGTAAATCTATTACCATTTTTTTTATTGATTACCGGATATGTACTTACATTGATTTATTGAATTGAAACAACCACTAATACTGAATAGTTAACAGAATAGTTATCTAAAATCATTAACTAGATTTTTTTCTGTTAACATTTTTGCTATTATGACATTTGAACCTTTGGCCCTCCAACACAATGGTTTTGGCATTCTGCTAAGTGCTTACTAAGACACCAACTCTGTTTACTAGCGCCATTTATAATATTTACATAATCTAAGTAGGTACTTTACACTCTTTGTAGAAGTTTTGTACAAATATGTACATACCTAATCCCATTATAGTACAAGTTTTGTTTTTATTTCTATTCCATTACTAAAATTGTTATTCAGTCATGTTTTGCATCAAATTGACATTATTGTAACTTGTGACATGAATCATTTTATTTGTAAATGGCGATATAAAAAAAAACAAAAGAAAAAGAAAGAAAAAAAAATAAGAGTTCGTGTTGCTGAGGGAGTTTCTTGCGCCGCTTCTTCTTCACAGCTACAACACGTTCCGAAGCGGTGGTAGCAGAAAAAGACGATTCAAAAGATCTTGTGAAAGACTATTTGAACAAAGAATATTTTGATTTTGATTTTGATTTGCATATTTCAATTTTCTTCCGTCGAAGATTTTGATATTTGTGAAGAATGTGTTATGTAAATTGCATTATTTGTGCATTTCATCATATGTTCTAGAATATTTACTGAAACTTCTACAGAATCTCTTCTCTACACAAGTTATCTGCTAAATACAAAAGTCAACAATGTTATCGTACACGTATATACATAAATTATAGTTTTCCTTATGTTTTTTTAGTTTTCTTTATAAGAACACAAGCACATTCTTCATATGTAAACAAAGTGCGTTGGATTTTATCACGTGTACTGCTGGACGAATTCAATTGTGATCGATTACAGAGATTCGAATTCGACACGGATTTATTTACTCAATCCTTTTGTAGATAAACTTTATTAGACATATTCAGTTCATTATTTACGTTTTGTATTTTTTGTGTCACGAAAACAAAAATATTATTTACAAGTATTCGTCCAACAGGTTGTTGTTGTGTGCGTGTATACGTCCATAAAACCGCACTTGCCCAACCTGGTAGAAAAAGATTATTTTCAATCTGTGTAGTGAGCTATGACTATTGGCGTGACATATTTGGTCCGTTAATATCATATGAAAAACATATTTTATTATATTTTCAGCATAAGGATAAGAAATACCTATGAATCTCTTATTTGCTCAATGCAGACTGTATCCTTTCGTTTTATCCACTTCAATTTCTTGACTTCATTGTGATTAGTTCAGAGTGCTCCCAAACGGTTACTTGCTGTGATTATGAAGATTTGGCTGACATCTTCGTTCTGGTCGACAGTTATCGACTGTTACTTTGCGTTTGCTCCATGCAACTATAATAATATCCTTTTCCTATCACAAGTTAATATGAAAATTATCGTAATAGCTGGATGACAAAACTCATTAGTGCTTATAAAAAACAGCAACGTGATTGATGTGCCAGACTTAATGACTCATACAACAGAAATAGACGTCCAACGACGTGTATTATCATCATTATCCGAAGTGAAGAAATTATTTTTAATATCAAAAAAGTACACATGCATTGAACATTGCTTTCGAGTGAAAATTTTCGTACCATAAGAAAAGGTTGCATAAAAAATATCAACTCTTAGGAAAACAGGGAAACTTCAACAGCTAACGCCATATCACGGAAATGGCATTGAAACGATGCCTTACATTTAATTATTGATGATTTATAAAATTGATGCCAATAATTTTTCTTTTCCTTTCTCCTTATTTGTAGTACTTGATCAAATAACAGCAATCCTACTCCGGCCATTAGGCAAAGGGCACATATACAGGCAGAGCTGTCTGTATCTATTGCCAACTCTACACGTCAACAGATGCATCTGCAGACGTCGTCTTCGGATAGGTGGTGCGATCGTCAAGTGGAACGCACGGTTTGTGTCATTTAATAGATTTTAATTATTATTATTATTTTAGTGGCATGTTAGAAGGACAGAGCTAGCATAAAACAAATCGTTATTTAAAATGGGACACATAGAAAACTACGTGTGATTATAATGCACGTGCCGAGTGCATGGCGTGCGTGTTGCATAATGTCACACGACAGTGAGTCGACTCGGCAGCGTCAGCGCCGCCCTAATGTGCACCCGTTG
This sequence comes from Hyles vespertilio, assembly GCA_009982885.2. Taxonomy (NCBI): domain Eukaryota; kingdom Metazoa; phylum Arthropoda; class Insecta; order Lepidoptera; family Sphingidae; genus Hyles; species Hyles vespertilio. The sequence continues at coordinate 8,523,384 of CM042822.1, read as the reverse complement.
GTGTTCTAAACGCGTTTCTATATTATGCATATTGATATAACGTATATATTGCGTCATATAATTTTATTTTATATATAAGTAAGATATTAGTTTTTGTATGGCATTTTATATGAGCAATCAAAGTTATTGATATGAAAAACTTATGTAATATGTATAGAATTCTCACAATTTCATTTAAGGTACAATCACGACTTTTTGTGATATTTATTATTTTGCTTTTTAGTACTAAGTAATTACTGAAGGAATCCCAAGTACCGACATCATTGCTTACACCACTGATTTGTTTTACGCTAAAGCAATAAATCTTAGTACATTAAACGAATGTTCTTATGATAATCCTCGTGTATATTCCCTACATATAGTTTTTCCGTGTTTGGATGTTTGTGCTAAAGACATTTGTAGAACGCATCTGCGATACAGAATATTACGACCTAGAGAAGAGCATTTTAAATAAGAATTCCTCTTAACAATACACCATGATGCCCTTAAATATCCTAGGGAAAACTTGATATTTTCCTCATAACATGCCTAACGACAAGAGTAAGCCGATAGGAAATTCCTTTCTGTGTCACTTATTCCGTAATGGATTTCCAATATACCCACTCTATTGTACAGTGCTGTCATATTTATTGTGGAAATTCATGTCTTATCGTGAAAACTGCTTGCTATATTACCTATTTACAAAGCTTACTTGAGCTTGTTTACGGAGCACCCTCTACGAGCCGTAGCATGCGCCGCGCGTAGCACAAAAGTTTCACTCAAGACGCAGCACCCCACTCGCGTTAGGCAAAGTTCAGACTCACGGAACCACAGCACGGGTGCACTACTGGACAGCCGAAACTAAATTGTGACCATTTCTACCTCATAATTCAGTTAAATCACATCACGGGGGGGACTACAATGGGAGAGCATCGATGTGAGCGAATCACACCATCGCTACGCATCGCTAATTTTCCATAGTGTTTCGTGTTTACCGACGTCGGTGACCGAACGAATATCATCATACTTTACATGCGTGTGTGGACCATTGTTAGACCCAAATCAGTGCGACTGACCTGCCGTCATTAAAATTTGTAATTCAGCATTCGAAGCTAATGATTGTAGCGACAGTAGAATACAGCGATAGATTTCACCAGATGTGTAAAAAGGACACACAAAGAAAATATAAACAAAGGCAGTCTAACAAAAGCATCGAAAACATTTCTGCGTACCTATATCGCCAAGTTATTATAAATACGGGTCTATGATTAAACGTTAAAGTAAAGTAAATAATGATATTGAGCATCCAGATTTCAATAAGTGTTTAATATCTACTGACCCCAAACTGTCTACTTTTCCGGAAGTCAAGTACAATAGCGCCGACCGGCGTCGTGGCTCGCAGTTCCAGCGCGGTCCGAGTAGTTCGCACGGCTGCCGCCATGTTCGAGGGCGCTGCATTCGGTGGGAACCCTGTGCTATACAGATAAAATCATTAATGATTTAATTATTATTTTGTGTCATCATGACCTTGGTCGCCGCAGCGTCGGTCATGCCTTATCGCTGATCAAAATTAGTGATTAGAGGTCGGAATGTCGGTTCAGAGAATACGTTTCAAAGCAATTAAAATAATGGAGAGGATTCACAGTCATGGAATTTCACGGGATGCTTAATAACCTTTGATTTGGATCTTAATAAAAAGTCAGAAATCATACAAATAAACGTTTTAATAAGGGACAGAGACATTACTGCCTTTAATATTTTTCGCCAAATACATAGATATAATTACCTATATCTCCTATTCATGTAGGTATGTTGTTTAATTTCATATATTTGTATCCTTTTATCTATCAAGCTAAATATTTTAATTATTTCCTATTTTTTATAATTCAAGCAATATTCTAAAAGTACACTTATTCTGCCCTATCTTCATTTTCCTTCACTTATGTCCATCCCATGGTAGTCGGTAAGAGATTGCCTTGAGCGATACGACTGCCATTTGTACTCTTATGTTAAATATAAGTTTTAGTTTAAGTATTATTTTTTGTACAAAAAAGAATAAAATAAATAAATAAATATATCTCCTTTCCTCATTTAACTGTATTCAAATATTGTAACATGTTTATAACACTATGGTGAACAATAACCACAATGAGTATTAAGAAATATGTATCAACGTTATTGTATTACTGTATTAAGTGCGAACCATGTCCAATTTAGTAATCGATAGCACCTATTGTTATTTGTAGGCCAACGATAGTCAAACAAAACAGGTAAATACTTTTACCCATGGTAATCTATATCGATAAATTAGCTCACTCACTTACAGCCGTTCTCAATAATCTATCTATCTTTAACACGAGATTTCGTTAGATATTTAGATGCATTTTATGTTTCAGTTAAGAGAGATAAAGAGGTAGGAACATTTTGCACATATTTATAGATAGCTAAATTATATAAATATATATGTCTATTTTTATTTTATGAAGCGTAGTATTGTAAAGACATAGTCATGGTAGCTATTTTAACCCCTTGTTAAAGTTAGATAGGATATTGAGAACGGCCGTTAAACACAGACCGCTTCTAAAAGTCCGCTATAGAAACCTTACGGGAAATCTGACGGTGATGACCAAATCCAAATACATAATATAATCTACATAACTTACAATGTGGGATAAGCCTGATAATCTCAATAGTTGAATAGATGTCATGTGTGCATCGACGTATGTGCGTTATTGCCGGCTCGTATGCTGCTGCTTTAACGAGCCTAAAGGATTAACGAGGCTCCATTTACAAAAATGCGAAGACTCCAGAAAGGCATATTGAAATTAATATTATGATCTGACACACGCTAACAGTAGTTGTAAGATTCAAATTTTATTTGTGCGTTCCTCACCACTCTTATTTGTATAATTATTATCTCTGAGACATGTATGTGTGGTATTACATTGCACAAATTAAATATTTTCAGTTCAATGTTATTTGTAACATGAGCCGGCCATGTGATTCACACCTGACTGCAACACTCGGTATCTTCAGCGTGTGAAGTTTTATTATATTAATGTCACACCGCAATCAAGTGACGCACAGTAGAGCTGTTATGTAACAAAAGCTATTTAAAATATCAACAAAATATTGAATTTGTTTTAAAAAAGAATGGGAAAATATATATATATATAAAAGTAAAGTATATATACACAAATAATATGTATATGTAATATGTATCATCTAATTCATTAAAATGAATCAAAACAGATTAGTATTTATCCATAATATAGACATTCAAAAAAGTATCAAAATACAAATATTAACTCGGGTTGAGTTGGGAAATTATAGATTTCAATGAGCAAGTCCTATCTTTATGTGCCAGTGGCATAGTTGTAGAAATTTTCATACTAACAGTAATCCTCAAAGTTAGTATAAGAAACTAGGCCTACGTGAAAAAAAAAGTAGCTAATGCGTAATATAAGGAATAAAAGTTGTTTAATTTTGTTCACTCTAAATATAAGCAAATAAATTAATACACCCAACAGTCACATACATACATAGTATTGACCCCACACTAAGATCAGGTTCCACAAACACCCAGATCCGAGACAAATACTTGTGGGCCACACAAACATTTGTCTCGATGCGAGGATCGAACCCGCAGCCTCTCGTTTCACAGTCGGCGTCTAACCAACTGCGCCACGGAGGCTGTCAATAGGAACGAACCCGCGAGGAAATGTTATATCTAATATTTATTTGATTACTTTCTTGTGATAGCTAAAGCCTATATACACAGTCAGGTCATAAGTATTGTCACACAGTAAAAACTTTTCTTTTAGAATGCTGGCCACAAAAAAGTTTATTGAATTCGAATTTCGAATTGTTCATGAAAATAAAAATGTATACTTTTTAGAATTTTACTCATTTTCAAATATGGAGTGGACGCTTAAAGAAGACCGTGTTGCAGTTATTGCGTTGTATCGTTGCGGCTACGCGCCAATTCAAATTTTTTACATACTGAAAAATTTGAATATAACCAAAAGATTCGTTTATTGTACCATCAAACGTTACAATTAAGACTCTAGTGTAGATGACAAGTCAATAAATGGTCGCCCTCGGTCTATTAGGACTCCAGCAGTGATAAAAGCTGTGAAGGCGCGAATTCAAAGAAATCCCAAACGTAAGCAGAAACTGTTGGCCCTTCAGATGGGGTTAAGCAGAACCACGGTGAAAAGGGTGTTAAATGAAGACTTAGGGCTTAGGGCATATCGAATAAAAACATCGATTGAATGCTCGTCTAATGAACCTGAGACTGAAGAGATGCCGCGCTTTGTTGAAGCGGTACGCGGGAAAAAAATATCGGGAAATTCTTTTTTTCAGATGAAAATTTTTTACCGTAGAAGAGAGCTACAACAAACAGAATGATAAGGTGTACGCACACAGTAGTGAAGAAGCGAGCAACCGTATTCCGGGTGTTCAACGAGGTCATTTTTCATCCTCGCTCATGGTATGGTTGGGAGTTTCTTATTGGGGCTTAACAGAGGTACATTTTTGTGAGAAAGGTGTAAAAACGAATGCAGTTGTGTATCAAAATACAGTTCTGACGAACCTTGTGGAACCTGTTTCTCATACCATGTTCAATAACAAGCACTGGGTATTCCAACAAGATTCGGCGCCAGCTCATAGAGCGAAGAGAACACAAGACTGGCTGGCGGCGCGTGAAATCGACTTCATCCGGCACGAAGAGTGGCCCTCCTCCAATCCAGATTTGAATCCGTTAGATTACAAGATATGGCAACACTTGGAGGAAAAGGCGTGCTTAAAGCCTCATCCCAATTTGGAGTCACTCAAGACATCCTTGATTAAGGCAGCCGCCGATATTGACATGGACCTCGTTCGTGCTGCGATAGACAACTGGCCGCGCAGATTGAAGGCCTGTATTCAAAATCACGGAGGTCATTTTGAATAAACTTTAGTGTCATAAGAATATTTTTTTTGTTAAGTTCATTTTGGTATATAAATGGTTACATAATGAATAAACTTGTTTCAATTATTTTATATTAAACATGTGACAGAATTTATGACCTGACTAGGTATACGTATGCGTTTATTCCTAATTTCTTGAACATGTATGAATTATATTTTGTGTACGTTATCACGCATTTTATTAATATTTCTAGTAAGATTTTCATGGTCGGGAAAAGGGAAGCCTACATAATAATATATTGTTTCCTATAAATTACTCTTATCTTGCAAAGGAATTAAAATAAAGTTGTTAAAACGTATAACATTTCATTATCTTATTTTGGTTGAATTATATTAGAGTTTAACGTATACTAAAAGACTGTTATAGGGTACTGTACGGTATTTCTGATAAATTTTGATTTGCAAAGACGGAGTTTTCACTATTCTTATTCGTCGCCACGACCAGAGAGTCGTCCTTTCGTTTCAAGTGTATGTCCAATCTACATGAATTGCTATTCACACATGTCAGAAAATAAGTAAATTTACAAAGATAAGCTAGGTGTAAACATTAGAACTAAATATTATCTGAAAATCTTTGTACACAGTGCTATCGCATGCAAGAATAGCATGCTGCTTTCGTTGTTTCAAGTATCCGTTTTGATAACAACATATCTATGGATAATATGAAGAAAGATTGTAAAAAGTGTTCTTAACATTCATTAAAATAAAATTTCCTACGAAAGGCCGGGGAAAACGCGGAAGACCAAAAATGCAATGAAAAGGCGAATTGGATGCATTCGAACCAAAATGGCAATAACTCGCTGAGAAAAGGGTCAAGTGGACGAATAGAGGGCACAACATGCGTACATAGGCTTCAATAAACTCCAAATACAACAGCCGCAAATTGTCAAATTGTTTTTAGCCAATGCTTACAGAGAAATTCTAAGGAAAGTTTTTGAAATAGTAAGCAAAAACAGCATTTTTAATTATACATTAGTGTTTTTAAAGTTATTTTGACAGCCTCCGTGGCGCAGACGGTTAGACGCCACGCCGCCTGTGAAACGAGAGGCCGCGGGTTCGATCACCGCACCGAGAGAAATGTTTGTGCGACCCACAAATCTGGTCTGGGTGTTTGTGAGACCGAAAAGTCTCTCGTAGTTCCTGATACCCACGACACAAGACTCGATCTTAATGTGGGGTCAGGACTCTGTATGTGACTGTTGAGTGTGATTTATTATTTATTTATTTTATTGGTTGCACGGCATACGAGGAAATTGTGTGTCGTATCGGTCATACTACTTCACCATGTATGAGATGCTTACCTGCTCTATCCTCAAGTTGTTTTTAAATTAGCATATTATGCAAGCCTCAAGTTTACATCCTATGTTGTTGAACAATATTTGTTATTAAAATACTAAATTCATACATTTTCTACCAAATAACTCATGCTTATGTAAGTAATTTATAAACAGGGTAAATTTTGTCTAAAAAGGAGAGTTTCTTCGGTGAGCTCTTAGATGTTTTACTAAAACTAAATCATACAGACATTTTTACAACCTGGGTCGTGTATAGGTTTAACGTTTTCCTTTTCATTTCCAAGGAGCGAAGAACAATGCAGTAATGTTTACAATAATCGGTAATCACAACTCAACTCAATGACTCTTTTATTGTTGTTTGTAAAACCAATAATCCTAACGGAAGTACCAAGCTGTGTCATTGTCTTGAAATATAACATTATTATTTGCAGTTAAGACCTTGGAAAAATGACATTGGTACCCTTTGTTTTTATAATATAATAGCTGAAGGTCCAACGGTTTTACAACGCAGACTACCGCCAATGAAACAACCTAATTACTGAAAACGAATAGCTCGTCCATCGCCATGTTCGCACAGTATACAACTTAGGCAATAACAATTAAATTTAATTATTCGTATTTATTTCGCGTATATTGTCCTAACATAATTAAACAATATTAGGTGAATAAACCCACCCATGGGTTTTCGTCTATGGTTTTCGTTGTGTTTTGTAATTTTGCAATAATATCATATTGTACGTATGTATCAACCTCACGTTTTTGTAGTCGTAGTTTGTTGTAGTCTGATAAGGAATGTTATTCTCCGTCAATATTTTTATACCATTATGTTGCGTTATCCTAACTAATATTGTTAAAATATTGTTGGTTTAGTCTTGTTGACGTAACATGATATCAGGGTTTCATCCAGTGATAATTATTATGCTAGTCAGTACAGTCAGTAAGTACGCAAAGATTTAGGAAGATGTGAACAGGGACGAAATATACTCGTAAATGTTCAAAGCTTGTCAGCTACCGCCTACCCATGTTCAAAGCCGACGGCTTATAATAAAATCAGGATCACAACTGGTGCCCGAGATCGTTTGTGGTAAATTCTTAGTTCTGAGACGGGTCTAACGGGTAAATCTGCGCAAATCTGGCTACGACCTCCTATAACATCTAAACACGACGATTCTTGTTGGACGGATTGCAAGGATTTGTATCTCAACACCTCTCATCACCCACATGAATTCCACTCCTAACCACAGGCCTCTCCCAAGGATATCCATATAGACCTGTTGGAAGGATTTGTATAGGTACCTAATGTAAAATTGTAGAATATCAGAAATTTCAAAAATGTTATCATTTAGTCGATAGATGTCTTAAAAATGTTTATCGAACCCGTTAATAATAACCTCAACAGCACTGCACATAGTAACTAGCAGTATATTATTGCGACACCAACGTGGTCTATATTTGAACGCGCGAGAGTCTAATAATAGCTTAACAAATGTCGCATTTATAGAATGAATCGTTCCCTACCAAGCAAAGCCACTAAGTACCAGACAATGCGTTCAGGTACAATCTATTGAGTCTCAAACCATGCTTACATTATTGTATTGACAGCTTGTTTTTTCGTCCGACTTGGCTCTTTCTCAATTATGCCAATAAAAAATCCTCTTAAGAAACCGAATAATGTATGACGTTGTTTGGATGGGATCTCAATCGTACTCTATAATGTAGAGAAATCCCGTGTTCTGCAGTGGACGTAAATGGGCTGATACAGAATAGTATTAAGGGACTGTAATCAGTAAATATTTTAAAACATCCATTATAAAATACCAAAATCAGCTTTGTAGACAAAATTAAATAAAAAAATTGATGCATCATAATAGTAATTAGTGCCTTTAACAAATTATATGTGTCCATGTGTAGTTACTATCAACAACCGAATTATCCTTGTGTGTTTACCATTCCTTTATATTGTGTATCTGTATCAGCCCATATACGTCCCACTGCAGGGCACGGGCCTACTCTACAATCGAGAATACGATTGAGAGTGGTTAGGCCATATAGTCCACCACGCTGGCCTAGTGCGGGTTGGCGGACTTACATACCATAGAAATTCTTATGAATCCCTATGGTATGCAGGTTTCCTCACGATGTTTTCCTTCACCGTTTTAGTGCATGGTGATTGACTATCAATACACACATGACTCCGAAAAGTCAGAGGTGTGCCCTGGGATTCGAACCCGCGACCACCGTGAACATGTTGGCAGTCGCGTCTAGTCCGTTTTACCAACAGGCCACCACGCACAGTTTATATTGTGTAATATTTTTCATTAATGTATTTATTTAATTCCTAATAGTTTTAATCACTACGACGTATGCACAGACTACAGACGTATAATAAAGAAGGACCTCATTTTCAATACCCAACCTCGGAAATTTTACATGGCCCAGAAAAAGTAGTAATTCAAGTTGAGAGTAATTGGAACCGGCGCAGCTCAACCAAAAAACATAAAAAAAAAAACTCAAAGGTTCTTTTTTTGTGCTCAGCCTGTCAATTACTTGCTACATTCGATGTATACAACCCACTGCATTCTAACGGGAAATATTCTCAGGAAGTTAAGTTTATTTATTACTGTGAATCTTTCTTTTGAAATACATCGATCTTATTGTTCTAATGTATGATCCTAGAATCGGTTTTACTGTCTAAACTACTATGGGGATCCACACCGCTATGGAAAATACAAATTCTCAGCAATTAGTTAAATTATAAGGCAAAGCCCCAGCAAAACCCACAATATTAAAATAATTCAGATACAATCGCTAATTTGCAACGTCACAATACCTAAAATGGAAACATCGTTTTCAGTTCTAATTATATACCTACATATAACTGGTAAATATTTGAACGGAATATTGTTGTATGAGCAAAGTCATTTGTAAAGTTCACTTATAAGAAGATTTAATGATAACCATTTTGTGCCATTAACTAAGAGGTAGTTACCAGAACTGTCGAATATGGTTTGTAAGTATATAAAATATTTAAACATTTGATTTAAAAACTAAATTTGTATTTACTCTAAAGCTTTATGAAATACGACAAATCTATTCGACAACCTTTTTATAAGCGGTAGATTAGTACATGGGATAATCTGTAGCAAAAAATGACGAGCAGGTAAATCAATAAGTGGCACTATGCATTACGCGACTTATTTACATCTCCTATATGTATGTTGCCACTGCACCTATGAGGCTGTAAAAGAAAAGGTGAAAATAGTAAGCATAATTTTGAACAGCCTCGGTGGCGTAGTTGTTTTAAGGTACGGTTACAAAGCTGAGATCTCGGGTTCGAATCCTGGGTTGGGAAAAGTGATAATGGATTTTTCCATTAATTATAATCAGCCCAGAGTCAGGAATTTATGCCCGATATGGCTATATGCTCGCCACCTATTACATCGTGAGACGGAACATACAAGGTGAAATGTGGGTGTCCTGGCACCTCTGCTTTCCCCTTCTGGGGAAAAGGTTGAGTTTATGTATGTATGTAATTTTGAACAGAATGAAGGAAATGAGACAAATTTAAAAAACGTGATAAAATAACGAAGAAATAATAGATAATAATTATAATTCATTTGGCATTCCTATCTACATTGAACTTGACATTGAATAACTAAGGCTCAATTGCACAAACTAACTTTGCCAATACCTTTGCCCTTGAAACTGTCAATTCCATACATTCGCAAGGTCAAACAGATCTCAAATGTATGGCGATGACATTTTCATAGGCAAAGGTATTGGCAAAGTTACTTGGTGCTTGAAACCAGCGCAAAACTTAGTATTTCTATTTATAATTCTCGGTAATGTCCGCTCGATAGCTCTTGTATGGGTAATCGATAAATACCTTACTAGGAACTGAGGCTCTCATTGTTATGTAACCATAGAGATCCTCTTTAGATTGTTAGATATAGTCCGTAAATATGTTCATTTTGGTATAAGTATAGCTGCAATACAAAACTATTTAAAACAGAAAAAGCACAGATCACTTTTATATAAGACCTAAGAGATTGGTAAGGGAAGGCATACGCGCTATATATTATATCTAAACGAGAAAAAAGAACAGTCGAATTGATTACCTTCTCTTTTGAAGTCGGTCAAATATCAACAAAGAATGAAAAATATCGGAAAAAAGAAAATCACTTTGCAATTTAAAAAATCAGTATCTAAGTATCTACTAATAACACTACCAATAGTAAGAATGTCTTTTTATTAACAACTTTGGAAAACATATGTCAAGTTAAGTAAGTTGAATCCATGTCTTTTGTTATAGAAAGGCATATAGGATTAAGTAATACCATCCTCGCAAAAAAAACATGTGTAAGGATCCTACAGGAAGACGGCAGGATGGTCCGTACTGTGTGGATCGATGACCTACTAAAGTTCGTTGAAAGTTGTTGGAGTCGGATAATGCCGTATCTGTAGGTTTTGGATTTTACGAAATTTTACAAAGAACCCAAATGCTTAAGGCACCTAGCCTTACCTACTAGATTTAATTCTTATGGAGGAAAAAAGCAACCTATTAAAATTTTACAATACCATTTTTCAAATTGCCTAGGTCATATCAGTTTCTATAGACACTGGCTTTATAGAGATTCAATTACTGTAATCAGTTTTCAGTAAATAAATTGCATAAAGATTGCAAAAGTTCCGAGCCATATTACAAAATAAGTTTTCTAATTTTTTCATCAACGCTTGCCTTACGAAACAGTCATTTTCCGTTCGATTCATAACAAAAACCTTGGACCAAAACGATACGGTTCTGGAATATTCCATTAATTTCGTAAAATTGACCACCGATTGGTGTGATCGATGGCTGTGCATTGCAAGTGCAAATGTATTGAACTGTTATTGTAATACTAAATCAAAATGTTATGAGTCAAGTGCTCGTCTATTCTGTTTAATCGTTTCCGATTGCAACTATTGATATCAGACGCTATGCACGCGGTTACGTCGTGATAATGTACAGTGCCTTATGTAAACAACCACTAAACTGGCAGGTCTTAATCAATTACTGGTCGTCTTTTAATACCAATTCAACAAAGTATAGCGTTCTCACTTGAATTTATGGCCATTGTATTCCATTGTAATATGTTATTTTGGATGTTCTTCATTCACACATTCTGAATATTTATCAATGATATCATATAAATATTAAATTATTTCTTTTTATAAGTAATATATCAACGTAGTACCTACCTAAACTAGCTTCAATTAAATGACAATCAATATTTAAAGATCTGGAAGCTAGATCGAATGCGTATACTTGTTTGATATTTTAAGCCATGGCCGGTGGACAGTGTGGCACAGCGGGGGGCGCGGGGCGAAGCGCATGGTGTGCCGGCGTGTAGTCTCGTCGCAGTTGTTGGGTGCCTACGTGACGCCGGCCGCGTGGTTGAGGCACGGGGAAGGGGGAGGCGAGCCGGTTTGTTTTGCTGCGTGCGCATCAACTAATGATGCCAGTACCCTTGTCGATAAACTTGTTTTGTTATTAATGATAATGACAGCGCTTCATAGCACATATTTACAACATTAATTAAAGCCATAATTATCTAGGAAAGTCTACTTAAAAGAGAAGATCGTAACTAAGATTTTGAGTTCTTATCCTATAGCTTTTGGCGTACAATTTTAGAGTCAAATCGGTTAAAGTAAGTGTAAATTTATAATACACAGCAGTTACCTATGCTTACATTGGTATACCTAATCTGATATTTTGAACTGATAATTGAAATTGCATCTGCTTAATCTGGGGTCCTTAAAATGCGATAAGCCCAAATAGAAAGAAAGATTCATTAATTAGACTTTTATCAAACGCTCTCAACTTTACTTGCTGCTGCTGAGTGCTGACTCCATTTTCTTGTGACGGAAATAAACGAAATCGAGAAACATTATAAGCAATGTAGAAAACTGTAAAGCATGTACGTCGGGTTGAGGTTACTAAACATTCTCTGATGTACTAGTTGCATATATTAACGATCTTAAATTGTAATTCCGATATGGCAGTAAAACCTGTTTAATATTTACATATGTGATAAGTATTGTGTGTGTAAGTAAGTGCGTGGTGGCCTGTTGGTAAACGGACTAGACGCGGCTGCCAACATGTTCACGGTGGTCGCGGGTTCGAATCCCAGGGCACACCTCTGACTTGTCGGAGTCATGTGTGTATTGATAATCAATCACCACGCACTAAAACGGTGAAGGAAAACATCGTGAGAAAACCTGCATACCATAGCGATTTATAAGAATTTCTATGGTATGTAAGTCCGCAAACCCGCACTAGGCCAGCGTGGGGGACTATATGGCCTAACCACTCTCAATCGTATTCTCGATTATAGAGTAGGCCCGTGCCCTGCAGTAGGACGTATATGGGCTGATACAGATACAGATAAGTATTGTTAAACTAATTTTAAATTCCGAATCACATATGAAAAACGTTATCGATATCGATACAACAAGTGTAAACATTATAACCCACCCTTCGCGTGGCACTAGAATTGGTAAGGAGGCAAAGCAAAACACAACAAAGAATCAGTTGATCATATACACTCGCGGCGATCAGGCGATACTCAGTAGCATTCGAGCAGCGTCCACAGTTTATTGAATTAATTTTAAAACAAAAGTAAACGTAATTTCTTTGAAAATAATATTTAGAGAAAACATTTAAGGTCAAGTCATTGAATATTGTTAAAAATGTTTGCAACAAAGAAAAGTTTGGAGAACTTTTTGAAAGTCTACAAGAAGGAGATCCACCGGCAAATCAGCAAAACTACCAGTGTCACTAACTCGGATTCCATGGCGCCGAGGTTGGATCAGGCATCAAACAAGTCACCGCAGAACGATGAAACTGGACCGAAGAGACTTCTCAAGTTGCAAAAATATCACAGGTCAGTGAACTCAGATGAACCCGCTAACAGAAAGTTTGCGTAATATGTTACTAGTTAACGCCGCTCGTGTGCATTCAACTACTTTCGCGTCACTCACCTATGTTAACTCTACACTAGAACGTTACTCCGCTTGAATGTATTCAAACCATTGAATACATCCAGACGCTAATCGTAACGGATGTATCAAAGAGTGTTATATATTTGAAATACACTTGAAAAAAATGATCATAAAATGGCCGTCTATGTTGGAACTATTAACTTTGACGCAAGTTGAGAAATCTTCGCTTTAAATTGATTATTATTAATGAAAAGTAATGATATTTTACTTTTATTTTACAAATGCATCCACATAAGACTTAATTGAGTATTTTACGTTAAGCTAAATTTAGAATAACACAATATACGTACCAACTTTATTACTAACCAATTTTAAAAATATCGGATTTGTAAAGTTGTTAAAATCAAGCGGTTGTGTTAAATATTTAATTTAGCAACGCATGCGCACTTTCCATATAACTTACAAGTCAAAACTAAATAATAAGATGTAATTATGCAAGTATACATTTTTGTTAAGTCAGCCCAAGAAACAGTAGCAAACAAAATTTGTTTTGACCTCTAGATTCCTGTCGACACTGACTCCTCAGGAAATGCCGATGGCTACCCGGGGTCTGGCGGTCACGAAAGACCAGTCCCGGGAGTTCATGGCTGTTTTCCCGGACATCGTGAGGGACCTCACTGAGACTGGCAAGCACAACGATGTGCCGGAAGCCAGCAAGTGGTTGGCTAAGGTACGTTGTGTGGCTGTCGTCAGTCGTAAGTGATGAGTATTTAGTTTGTGGTTAATCTCTCAGTGTTTCACTAAGTGCTCATTAGAAACTCGGACAACTATTTTTGCTATGTGTACAACAGATAACGTTTTAACTTTCTACTACCTATGTCACGTGTTTCAAAGGGTTTTTTTGTATATCAATGGTTTCAAAACATTAAAGCTGCTTGCATCGGTTTCGAATTGCCCAAAAATGTAAACAAAAGAGAAACGTGACAATAGATAATTTGTGATAAAATATTCTTCTACTTACTATAGTATGATAAAAACTTGCTAGATTAAAATGTCAATATTTAATCCTATTTTATTTAGCCAAAAACATTAAAATTTCACTGAATTGGAGTCCAGGAGTCCTGTCGAGATACAATTGTCATAATTTTATTTGCAAAAGAATCATCTTATTGCTTTTTAGGTACATATTTTAAAAACATAATATAACCAATTGGTCAATTTGAAGCCATGCATACAGAGTTATTGGTTATAGCTTTGTATATCAACAAAGTTGAGCATCTGAATATTAAGTATGTTTTTGATAAATACATTATGGAGCATAATTTCGAGGCTGACTTAAAGACATGACTGCTTAAATTATAGGTACATAATATTGTTGTATATATAAAGATATATATACGATGATATCATTGGAAGCAACCGCATCGTCATTGTACTAAGTTTTAAGACGCTATACCGACATGTGTGTAAACTAGAACATGAATTACCGCTATTGTTTTCGTAAAACAGGATGATTAATTCAAAAAACATTTTGTTGCAGCTGTTGCAATACAATGTTCCCAATGGAAAAAAGAATCGAGGTTTAGCGACTGTGTTGGCATACAAAATGCTGGAAAAACAAGAGAACATGACGCCGGATAATGTGCATTTGGCAAATATTATGGGATGGTGCGTGGAAATGGTAAGTTAAATATATATGTTTTAACCCAATATATGGCGCATAAAATAATAATGACAGACGAGTCCTGGATTTAGGTTATATGGTAAAAATCGCAAGCTCTTACTGTTATTACATTATGCTGTTGCTATAATATGGATTTCATGTCCTCAGACTTTAGGCAGTCTAATATAAGCGATAATAATTAATAACCTGTTTCTGTGCGATCCTATTGGTATCATATACCTATCAGCGCTCAGAATGTTTTACGGATCACATTTTGTAAACCAGTTTTACTACTTACTATTATTTACTTTTTTAAATATTCACGTTTTATATCCCACCATTATCTTTTCAGTCGTATAAATATCCTAATTCACAGATTTAACATTCTTAAAGCAATAGCTTTTGTTTTTTCAAACGTTTTCCAAGTATGTAAAAAATAGAATGATTCTATACAGCAGTAGACACTGACCGGCGCGGCGGGGCGGGCGTAGAATTTTATCACTTGTTTGTGCCACAATCAATTTAGTACACTAATTAAGTAATTCGAGTGTCGCTAGGGAAGATATTATGAAATATACAAACAGCATGGGCGTTGATAAAAGTATTAAACGCGCTCATCTGATACATGCAATTATGTAATTAGCCGACTTATTTTCACTCTTAACTCGTATCCACACCAATGAAACAAAAACAAGTGACGTGACAATCTAGATCATCTAATTAGATACAATAATTTTATTTTATCCAATAGATCCGTCACTATAGTACACAGGTCACTTGATAAACGATTAGTACTATCCATGAACATCCATAACGATTGAATCATAGATTTATTGCCAGTCCATCAAAGGAATGAATAGGAAAAAGGATGAAAATAGAAAAGGGTTATTGTTCATCCAGTAATCTCACTAAGCGAACGAAATGAGACAGCAAAGCTGTCACTTTACTTCAATCTCCTGCGAGACCATGGTATCACCAAGAACGATCCTGCCCATTCACGCTGAGCCATGATTAACTCTTATTGTTTCTCTACCAATTCCTAATTATATAAATAAATATAATTCGCTGGATGTAGCATAAATGGAAACAAAGTAATGTTAATATATTTTCCAGTTCCACACGCACCAACTTTTGCTGAATGACATTATGGAAGGCACAGAGATGCGTCGGGGAGCCCCGTGCTGGCACCGACGCCCAGACGTAGGGTTTGATGCTATCAACGACGCTGCAATGATCCAATCAGCCATGTACACCATACTTAAACGCCACTTCAATGTCAAACCTTATTACAAAAACGTGCTTGAAACTTTCAATGAGGTATATTTACATTACTATGATAAACATTTACAGTTCAACGACCTCAGTATCCCATTGGCCGTCAGCCTTCGCTCGCATGGCGTTACATACCATAAAGATCGTGTAGAGAAAGCGATACGAATAAATAATGACTTTATAACGCCAGTCCGTTACTATTAGGTATATTGTTGTAGTTTACATTCAAATTAACACCAGGAATAACATTCGAGTCTCACTGTACAATCATAATATAATATTATTACATGATTTGCAAAGTAAACATAACATTATAATTCATAGGTATATTTAAAACAACACAAATGCCACGTACACAGTTGCAATCTTAAAGCATAATTCAACAAGCTTTATAAATGCTGTGTATGTAATTATAGCTTCCGTAAATATTGCTGATTTCACCATAACTTGATAATTTTGTTAGGAGCATATTATAATATGTTTCTTTATTATTCTAAAGAAGACATCAATTAATTACTCCTTGTTTTTAAATAATTACGAATATTCAACAAAAGGCAATTCTATACATATATGCATATATTTGACGACTTTTTTCTGTGGCCAATACCGTTTATGCGATATCTCAATAATGATAAACTTACGTTGTAATTTACATTTCGTTTTTCCATTGTAATGCTATAACATATTACAATTACGATGTTTGAACACGTTTTGATTAACTACTAGTAGTAGTAGTAGTAGTAATCAAATAAAACGAGTTACATATCCTATGGAAAATATCGTGTAGAATGCGAACTAAGAAAACTGTTTAAACTTTCTTCAGATGCTGATGAAGTGTTCCATGGGACATTACGTTCAGAAACTGATGTTCAAGACTGATAAACCTGACCTGTCTATGTTCACAATGGATAAATACGAAGCGGTCACTAAATACAAAACCTCATATTACACATTCCAAATGCCTATTAGCTTAGCTCTGCTAATGTCCGGTGTTGAAGACCCTGAAACTCATAGACAAGCTAAGAACATCTTACTCGAAATGGGAGAGTTCTTCCAAATTCAGGTTGGTATAAATTACGCAAGAAAAAAAACGGTCTAATATTTATGGACTCTTATTTTTGTAGTAATCATAATAAATTATTATTTTATGTTTTTAATTATTTATCACATGTACATTATGAATAATATATGTTTTTACACATTTCAGAATGATTTCCTCGATTGCTTTGGAGATCCTGCAGTCACAGGCAAACAAGGCACAGATATCGCAGATGGAAAATGTACCTGGCTAGCGGTAGTTGCTTTACAACGTGCCACACCCACACAAAGGCAAATTATGGAGGATAATTATGGAGTGAATAGTGAAGAAGCTGTCGCAAGAATTAAAGATTTATACGAGGAGCTTCAGTTACCACACACATATTCCGTCTTCGAAGAAGCTACTTACGACCTTCTTAGAACACAAATCCAACAAGTCACGCGCGGATTGCCTCACGATTTATTCTTCAAAATCTTAGATAACATTTTCAGGCGAAGCATTTAAACCTTCTTAAGAGATTTTTAGGGTTAAGATTGTACAGTTATAGCTTTTATAAGTAAAAATGGTTAAAAACAAAACAGAAAATCTTAAAAAACAATAAAACAACGTATATCTTAACATAGTTAACGATCTCAATAACCATTCTTACTTATTGTAAATTTAATCTTTGAACAGTAGACGGATAATATAGGAGACATGATTGTAAAAATTCTCGAAATATTAGCATAAACAACACGCGTAGTTTGTAGAAAATAAACTTAGCACGAATCTGCTTACGTTAAAATATAAAACTACTAAAAAAGTGAATTATCTATAATTCCTGTAAGAAACAAATATTACTTGTACTTCATCAACTTTTATCGTGCTTTCAACACGGTAAGTTAGTTTACAATATTGTATCAAGACCATCACAAATGCCTGAAATAATCTTATTTTAAAGAATTTTGATCAACTATGTTATGAGCCATTAAACTTCAACTACAACCGTATTTATATGTACTGTAGGGAAAGTAATTTTAAGCATTTATATATTTTGTTATAAGATTTCAAAAAAATATTAAAAGATTATATCATCCATATTTGGTTTAATTACTATGTTCCGATTCTTTTATCTACATCTAGTATATAAAAAGATAAACGATAGATAATGGAAAGTAATATTAGGTAGATTAGGTTTCATTTTTACACAACCTCGTGACCACGAAAGCTGTAAAGTAATAGAAACATTAGGACGTTAAAAATGAAAAAATTAAACCTAGTCCGTATGTAACATTACGTAAATCTAAGAATTCATTATGTTAAGTAGTACTCAAGGTTCTAAATACTCTTAAACTCAAAGGAATGAGATAAGATGTTGTAACGGTAATGAATGGCAAGACAAGCGTGCTATTCGTCTGACGGTAAGCGATACGACCACTCATGCGCTTATTATGCTTAAAATGCTTGGCATTCCACTGCGCTAAGATATAAGATACTAGCGGCCCGGCCCAGCTTCGTCTGGGTGCATATATTTTTTGATTCCACTCCACACCATTTACATATTATTTTTCGTATAAACTCTTGTATACCTAAACTTGACGTAGCTGTCCTACTGTCCGGCTCAATCCCGTCTCATCCGTCTGTTCAGTCTCTTCCCAATCCATCCCGTCCTTTCTCTTTATTATCCATCCCGTCTTATAACGTGCATTTATATTTCGTCCTATCAAATCTGTCAACTATCCCAGCCTTCTCCCGTACCTTCCACTCTATTATATCCCGTCTCTCCATATACATGTACATATAAAGATTGCCTTATGAAATTTTTGTACAGCAGAAATCGTAATATTTTAATTTCACCACAACTTCAAAACCAAACGTCCAATTTTAATCATTCAAAGACCAAATATTATCAACATAAACTGTACTTATTGATGAAATAATTTATTTTAATAAGGATTAATAGCATGAGTAAAATAAACGCGTTTAAATATAGTAAAAAAAATATCAAGATTTTTAAATAAAAATGTGGTTGTTGTGCCTCACTCGACATAGATAGGTATAGTGTGTCGCGGACTTTTTTGTAGATATTTATAAGATCTACAATTAATTATAACATTTTATGGTTCTATCTTTTGTAGTTTAGGCAGCGTACGCAAAATAAGTAACTTCTTTGGTTGATTTTTTTCAGTTTGTGTCCGAAAAATCCAAATATCTTACGGAACCCTATTTTTTTCCAAAATTAAATATAGTCTATGTTACTCGTGGATAATGTAGCTTTCGAATGGTGAAAGAATTTTTAAAATCGGTCCAGTAGTTTTTGAGCCTATTCATTACAACCAAACAAACAAACAAAGTTTTCCTCTTTATAATATTATAGTGTAGATACATATACATATAGCATAACCACTCTCACTCGTACTCGCGATTGTAGAGTAGGCCCATGCCCTGCAGTGGGGCGTATATGGGCTGATACAGATACAGAATTCTCAATATTTCCAGTAGTTACTCTGGCTTCGAATTGAAACACAACAGTGCGTTTACACTGGTGTTTGGCGGAAGAAAGAGACATTGCGGTAATACGATTATACAGTGTTTGTGAGACCTAAAAGTCTCTCATAGTTCCTGATACCCGCGACACAAGACTCGACCTTAATGTGGGGTCAGCAGCCTTACCAGCTCTTAATACGATACAATTTAGGACCTATTCTGAACCGCTTCGCGTTATCGTACGTTTGGTTAGCTTGAGACTCACTTGGGATCAGTATAAACTTGGTCATGGTACGAAACAAAATGATCACCTAAATTGAATTGAATCGCAACAACAACAAAACGGTCATGGTAAGGCTGCAGGACTATGTATGTATGTGACTGTTGGGTGTTATTTATTTATTTATTTTATACCCATCCCCTTGTGCGTGGTGGCCTGTTGGTAAACGGACTAGACGCGACTGCCAGCATGTTCATGGTGGTCGCGGGTTCGAATCCCATGGCACACCTCTGACTTTTCGGAGTCATGTGTGTATTGATAGTCAATCACCACGCACTAAAACGGTGAAGGAAAACATCGTGAGGAAGCCTGCATACCATAGGGATTCATAAGAATTTCTATAGTATGTAAATCCGCCAACCCGCACTAGGCCAGCGTGGTGGACTATATGGCCTAACCACTCTCAATCGTATTCTCGATTGTAGAGTAGGCCCGTGCCCTGCAGTGGGACGTATATGGGCTGATACAGATACTTACCCAGGCCGCCTCTGTCATAATGAGAGACCTACCACCAGATTAAGTATAGGACGGTTAAAGAATGATACGAATAGGACAGGGTGTACAGGGACGAACAGGAATATCAATAAGTATAGCAGGCCGGAGTATCGTTGAGTTTAAATATAAAACAGTTGTTTAACGCGAAATTCATGTTAAAATAAACTTAAAACAGCATATATTATATTTTTTCTGAGTTCTAAATGAGAAACGAGGCCCTTCCCAACTGACCTAAAAAAATCTGAATAAAACATATCGGAATGTGA
Source organism: Hyles vespertilio (assembly GCA_009982885.2). NCBI lineage: Eukaryota > Metazoa > Arthropoda > Insecta > Lepidoptera > Sphingidae > Hyles > Hyles vespertilio. The sequence goes on along the minus strand of CM042822.1, from coordinate 8,502,677 downwards.
TCACTCGGTGCTGTAAAACCAAAAAGCTTTAAGCCAACGTAAACCATGTATACTAATCCGAAAGAGAGCGCTATATAGATCAATAATTATATGTTTTTTTTGCTTTGGCACCAACACCGATATTGAATAATATTTTAAGTCAGCCATTCTATGTTTATATTATATCAATCTTTTATTCATATAAATGAATGGGAGAATATATTTAAACGCGAAAAGTTAGTTGCAAAATTATTTTTTTCTTTAAGTTAATGAAGAAATATTTCACTCCTATACTATTACCAGATCGTAGGCAAAAATATTTCATGTATTAAACCAAACAATGAAATGGCTTAGTCATTTTAAGCAATATATCTAAATACATACATAAACGGCGTGAGTTTTTTTCCCAGGAGGGTTGGGCAGAGGTGCCAGGGCACCCACATTTCGCCTTGTATGTTCCGTCCTATGATATGATAGGTGGCGAACTTATCGCCATATCAGGCACAAATTCCTGACTCTGGGCTGATAATGAATAGAAAATCTCGGTGCCCCTCGGCGTGCTGCCTCGGTGGCGTAGTTGTACTACGATACGGCTACAAAGCTGAGGTCTCGGGTTCCAATTCCGGGTTGGGCATATTGATATTGGATATATCTAAATAATGATCTAAAATTTGTTGTATACTAACAAATATCGATTTATATAACATATTTACATAACAAACGAATCTGTGTATTTTTAATTTTTGTTGCCGTCACAGACAGACGAGTTAGTGGCCCGGCTGATTGAAAGCGGATACCCACTGGTCATGGACTCTACTAAGCCAGGAGCACAACCAAGCTGCTGCCTACTGCGAGGTGATAACTCGATCATATACATCATCGACTATTCGACAAGCTTGTTGCTGTAAGGAGTCAAGTGGGTCGAGCTGGTATTTCTGGGCACTTATACAGAGATGAGAGAGGAGAAAAGTACCCAATGCGGAGCCAGAATTACGCTTTGTATCGTAATATAACCCGACGTGCAGTAACGTGACCACTTGGCTTCAGGATACCCAACTTCCTGTTCGCCAGTTTGGCTTTGTTCTCCAAAGTACTCCCAAACAAACTATTATTATTCTAGAACTTTTTTATAATAATGCATTAAAACATTGTTATAATACAGCGATCCTTACTCCTTCATCGTAGGAATTTTCTGCCCAATCAAGATTTCCTTTAATTTAAATACTATAGGAAACGACAGTGTAAGTGCAAGTAAACCAGGTCCTTTGTTAACTATAAATATATTTTTCGGTAAAATAATGAAAAATCAAGCAGATTTGAAATGCTTCAAAAGACATAGTTGATGGTAGTGAGCTATTTTGCATTTTTACATAATGATCTATTGACCCCGAGTCTTTTGTGATTCGAAACAGCGTCTTAAAATATGAAAATGTTAGTCAATGCGTGAATGGAGTAAATAATATAATGTATCAGATAATATGCTAACACATTACGCACTCTCAAACATTCACTAGCATTCAGTTGAAATAGTTTTTTTGAAGTGTTCGCTACAGAAAACTGAATAACTATAATCATGGCTATTTGTGGAAGGTATTTTTATTTAAACAACTTTAACAGATTGTTACCGAAGAAAATTATGCTTCACAGGTATAGTTATTCTAAATATTTCTTTTGCATTGACGTATATGCTTTTTTTTTGTTGAACACAATGCATGAAATTCTATTATATAAATAGTACGAGAGATGACAACCAAAATTTTTGTTTCATAGCAATACGGCCACAACCGCATCAAATTGATAGATTTGATTATTTCGAACTCAAAAATACCAATTTCAGACATTTTTCGCGTAGCGTTTGACCGCACTGAATTTTCAAAAATGTCAACAAATTTTACCGGACTGTATCATAGCAATCTGTCTGATTTTCTGACTGTAGTTATATAATAGCTATAAGATACCGAAAACATATTTTTCAGAAGTTAATAGTGTAGCGCGAACCCAAAAAATAATTTAGAAAAATTAAAAATGAGACAAAAAAATATGATAGCATTCCGTCTGAAAATGTTCTTTACGGGTAAATTAGGATTAGTTAATACGAAAAAAAATATTTTCAGAAGAAAATTCGGATGCAACAAATGATGAGAATTCTAAATATGTTAAGGAATTTTACCGATCGGTATCATAGCATTCTGTCTGAAAATTGTTGAAATTGATGAAATGAATTAACCAGATGTAAAAAAAATATATCAGAAGAATTCAGTGTAGCACCTCCCTTATCAGACAACTTTTCGATATCGACCGTATTGAAGCGTGACCTTGCTTTTGTCTTGCCAAAATAGAGCGCGGACAACGTATCTATGCTATAAAAACGTCTATTATAATTGATAATTTTGAATTCTTAAAATACTACTCTTCCATCCCCGAAAACTTCGTCAATGGGAGATGAGCAAACTATGTCTTATCATTGAGAATAGAAGAAAAAAAAACGTCCGCGAGCCCTCGGACAACCAGCGACACACCCACGTCCGCTTGAGCTACTTTTAGTTTGTTGTCACTTTAAGTGAGCGTTATTTCAACGATTAGGACAGCTGGTGAGTGACTATGTATAGTAAGAGAGTGGCAGGAGTATAATATGCGAAAAAAACCATTCCCACCGCAGCAGAAACGTAAGAAGCGTTCAGGCATCGGCCAAGCGACTCCAAATCGTTCTTTTCTCTTTTGGGAGTACATGCGACATCTAAAATGTCTGAAAACATTTTTTTTGCAATCTTGCCTTATTTACGAACGGTAGAAAAAAATTCATTCGGATTGCTATGATACAGGTCGGCTAAATTTGTTTGTCAAGTGCGTGGTGGCCTGTTGGTAAACGGACTAGACGCGACTGCCAACATGTTCACGGTGGTCGCGGGTTCGAATCCCAGGGCACACCTCTGACTTTTCGGAGTCATGTGTGTATTGATAGTCAATCACCACGCACTAAAACGGTGAAGGAAAACATCGTGAGGAAACCTGCATACCATAGGGATTCATAAGAATTTCTATGGTATGTAAGTCCGCCAACCCGCACTAGGCCAGCGTGGTGCCTAACCACTCTCAATCGTATTCTCGATTGTAGAGTAGGCCCGTGCCCTGCAGTGGGACGTATATGGGCTGATACAGATACAGAAATTTGTTGACATTTTCAAAAATTCGCTTCAGCTATATACTACGCGCAAAATGTCTGAAAACCAACTTATTCGTCATAAAATTATAAAATCTATGTACATTTCCAATATCAGACGTATTGCTATGATACCGACTGCCTTTTTTTGGACACAGCAGAAATAGCCTCACATGCAATTGCTACACTATTGACCGTTACTACCTACCTAGTCGGGTTTAGAATTACATAATCTAACGATTTTATACAGTTTCGACCATATTGCTATGATACATGGTTTTGGTCGTCATTTCTGGGACTAAAAATGAAACACGTAATTTCCTATGAGGGAAATTTTCACATATACATTTAAAAGCATATTTACCCAAAATAAATCATAACAGATATCCAATTTTGTTCTAATATTGTATCCATAAATTGTTATCCTCCTTAAATGTTCAATCAAAACCACACCTTCACAGGACTGAAAGATCCGTGCAGAAATTTCTTAAATAATATTATTAAAATAATTTCATTGCAAGTAATAGACTCATGAGATACTTAAAGTCAAAATTATACAAACAATATTTTAGTCACACTTCTATATCTCACAATGAGTACAAATATACTATTATAACCATTGACCTTCGATGAAATATACACTAGATACAACATGAGCGCTTAGAAAATGGCACCAAAAAAGAGTGCTTAAGCACTCTTTTGCCTTCAGTCACGCACCGACCGTTGCTTCTAAAACGTCGCAGAACTTTAGACAATATTATGTGAAAAGCTACTTTAAGGTCCAGGAATAAGGTGGTATATTTGGAATATGTGATCTTTTTGTTTACTTTTTTTCATGTCAAGTATCGGTGCCACTTTTTAACAGAACTTTTACAGGAAACTGTGTATCTACTGTATATTTGATCGAAGCCATTGACTTATATTCTACCGACACATGTAACATTGATATCGATGATTATAACTAACACGAATACATACTATTCTTAGGTCCAACCCCTATCTATTTCCAGTGCAGTGCAAACCAACCCAATACATATTTCAAATAACAAGTTAGGTCTTTTTCAATAGCAGTTAAAATGCTGATGCTACAGGTGAAATTATTATACCAGTAACGATGTCAAACTGAATGTTTTGATTTTAGAAATCAATGCAGGTTTATCAACTGCACTTCAAACAATTTAACAAGCGAAATGGAACACGAAAGAAAAGCTTTTAACCAAGAATTACCCAGAATAATAAATTCGATCCAAAAGAACCAAAAATTTCGCGAAATGCCTGAAGTGGGAAAATGGATGCAAAAGGTATATAATATTACAAGCAAGATGACTGCAAGACGCTTTAAAAAATCAGACATATTTTTAATATATTTTAATTTTAATGTAGATGTTGCAATACAACTTGGTTGGTGGTAAAAATGCTAGAGGATTAACAACAGTGCTTTCGTACAAAATGATAGAAAACGAGAATAAAATAAATGAAGAAACATTAAAACTAGCCCGCACATTGGGATGGTGCGTAGAAATGGTGTGTATCTCTCAATAGTAACTAGTTATTAAACCGAAAATCTATACATTAGATAAACAAAAAAAATAATTATTTAAAATAGACTCTGTGGCGCAGTTCGTTATGTGAAAAAGTGAGGCAGCGCGTTCGATTCCCGCACCGAGATAAATATTTGTTTTTGAACCACAGGTATTTGTTTTGGATCGAGGTGTTAGTAGCATCGAAAAATCGCTCTTAATTTCCGAGACCCACAATAAAATACTCTAATTAGTAAAGGGTCAGCAGGCAGCACCATGTACATATGTGACTGTTGAATATATTTATTATTTTAATAGCGACGCACGTTATTTAGTTAGGGTATTTAGAAGGGAAATTCAGAAGTTTCATCGTAAAAAATGTTATTTCAGTTTCAGGCGTACTGCATAATATTGGACGATATAATGGATGGATCCACAACAAGACGGGGCATGCCGTGTTGGTATAGCAAACCAGATGTTGGCCTACCCTGTGCGATCAACGACTCCCTTATAGTCTACAGCACTTTGTTTCAAGTTTTGAAGAATAATTTCAAGAACAACCCCAATTATGTCAGCATGTTTCAACTCTTTAACGAAGTAAGTAACGTACCTACTCGTCGCAAAATGTTTGTCGTAGAAGGTCACTAGAGAAATCTTAAAAGGATTAAGTTAAATAGTACATTTCTGACGATAGAGCATGAAGCCGATAGAGCATGAAGGCGATAATATACCTGGCCACAAAATCTAAATGTCGCAAATGAATGCACTAAATGTAGGTACTAAAATAACATCTGCATGATACAAAGAATTTATGGAGTATAAGTAGGAATGATATTCAATCATGGTCTTAAAGCGATATTAAAAGCTTTTTTTATTTATTTATTTGTAGCATTTAAATCGTTAAGTCTAGTCGTACCTATGTTTCTTCGAAATTTGTAGTTACATTCTCCGATCCTACATTGATACTAATAACAAAATGGTTAATGAAAACTCGATATACATTTATCTGGCGAATCATATGTAACTTCTTAAACCTTGCTTTTGCTTCTTTTGCTTCTAGTTTTGTATTATTTGTTTTGGTTGAATAAAAACCTCTTTTTTTTTCAGACCCTGTGGCACACGTCTCTTGGACAGCATTTGGACTACATTTCGGCACAACATAAAGACTACAGCTCATTTACATTGGATCATTACTACACAATAATAAAGCATAAAGCGGCATACTACACGTACTATTTGCCTGTATCACTAGGTTTGCTCCTTGTAGACAAAATAAACCAAGAAATATTTAAATATACGCATGACATCTGTTTGGAGATCGGTAGACTTTTCCAAATTCAAGTAAGCATAAGAATATACATTTTCAAATAATTCTCGATTATCTAATCATTATTACTTCCTATTGAATGCTACATGGGTTTTGGAAATTATATCGAATCATTAATTAAAACAACCTATTGATAAAAAATAAAAATAAATGAGATAATAATATTTATCAACGTATCTACCATTTCATCTATGTTCAAATATATTTCAATCTAGCTGTGCCGGCGACTTCGTCCGCGTGGAATTTAACAAAAGCATTTTTTTTTCAACATTTTTTTTTCTAAAACAAATGTAGCCTTAGTTATTCCTTATTATATCAGCTACCTGACAATAAAAGTCCCGACAAAATCGGTCCAGCCATTTCAGAGATTAGCCGGAACAAACAGACAGACAGACAGACAAAAATTCTAAGGTCATTTTCGTTATAAGTATCGTGTATATAACGATATGTAGTTGGACATTTTTTTTATTTTCACTTTACAAATAGACACTTCAATTTTATTTATATGTATAGAAGAAGATGTATAGATAAGTAGGCTATGTAAAAGGAACATTTTGAAAAATGTTGTCCCTGGTGTTTATATGTTTAAGGATGACTATATAGACTGCTTTGGCGATGAATCATTAACTGGTAAAGCGGGAACCGACATTCAAGAAGGAAAATGTTCGTGGCTGGCAGTGAACGCGTTATTGCGTTGCAGCCAAGCACAACGCATTGTCTTCACGACTTGCTACGGGAGTAAGGAGCCGGCTCACGTCGAGCGTATCAAACAACTTTATGTCCAACTACGCCTGCCAGATATGTACCAACAGCAAGAACAATACATGTACGAATACATAATAAAACAAATTAATAAAATACCTGACCACGCCTGCCAATTACTGTATCGCCACGTTCTTAACACGACCTATAAAAGAAAACAATGAAAGTTTAATTATAGTACTTCTTGTCCTGAATAAAGGTTTAAGTTGGTATTACTTCAAGTGTAAAGTGATATTAAAATAAAGACAAGTAAAAGTGCACTACTTTTATTTTTCTGTACCTACTGCTTATTTATTTTAAAACGGATTAGACTTTAGAAAATAGAGCTATGACGCGCTGTCGACCAGCTGAGCGGCCAAAATATAGGGGGGAAGAGTACCTTGAAGGACATTGTAGCCAGAATAACTACAAGACATATTGTTTTTTTTTTTTATCGCAATGAATGACGAGACGAGCAAGCCGTTCGCCTGATGGTAAGCGATACGACCGCTCATAAACAGTAGCCACATTCCACTGCACTCGTCATCCTGAGACATAAGATGTTAAGTCTCAATATGTCCAGTAGTTACTCTGGCTACAATGTCCTTCAATCCGAAACACAACAGTGCATTTACGCAGTGTTGTTTCACGGGAGAAATAGACATTGCGGTGGTACCTACCCAGATGGCCTCTCACATATGAGAGACCTACCACCACATACCTAACATCCATGGGCGTAGCCAGCCATGGGCTCAGGGTGGGGCAGAAGTCTAAAATAATATTTAAGTATATACAGGGTATATCAAGACTGCTACCGAAAACGAAGCCGGGTGGTAGTTTAAGCGACTACAGACACAATGCAACAGAAAAAGTTGCGAAAAAAAGCGACAATTTTTTTTTGTTATTTTTTTCCTATGGCCATTTTTGGGTGGTAAATACATTTTTTCCTAAAATAATAGTATATACCCTTTTATTTATAAATACTCTAAGGTATAAAAGAGTTTAAATTATTATTTTAGCAAAAACTATGGATTTACCACCCAAAAATGACGATATTTAAAAAATCATAAAAAAAAATTGTCGCGTTTCTAGGCGAAATTTTTAATTGCATTGTGTTTGTAGCCACTAAAACTACCCCCCGGCTTCGTTTTCGGTAGCAGTCTTGAGATACCCGGTATAGGAGACCGTCCCGCCCTCACACCCGCCACTGTAACTCCTGTAAGCCAGGATCAACAGTGGCACGCAAAGTAATGACACCGAGCATTGAAGCTCGGCGAGTCTCCGGGAATGTCTAACTTGTCTTTAACCCGCAACGAAATTAATCAGAAAGTTAAATGAATAGGAGGATTTGGAAATAAATTATTGTCCACTTCCCTCCGTGCAAAGCGGGTGACAAAACATTGAACTGAAGAGGTAAATAACCTCGCAAAAAGACTTTTACAGCCGGAGAAGCCAGCTGTAAAGCACCACGGATCAAATCATTATTACATTTAAATGGGACCTATAAAGTAAACTGTTATGCTTGATTCCAGTAATAGGTATGGCAAAAACGCCGGAAAGCACGGAAGTTCTTTCTAGTCTCTACAAGGTCCATGTAGTATACAACTCCAGATGATATTTGCATACTATCTAACATGGTTTTACGCTCATTATGCCAAAGACTACACTCCCAAAGTACCTATATGATGCGCGGACTGCTCATACTCGCAATTAGGTGTTGAACATGGACACGCAGGCGACGCAACAAGCTTAAAAGAGTATAGTTTAGACTTAAAGTTACCATGGCCCGTGAGAAATTGTGATACGCAATAATCGACATCTAGCCATGTCTTTGTTAACGATCACGTACGCAAGGAAAAAAATGGTATAGATATAATATTTAAGTAGCAAGCTATTGCCCAAATACTGGAAAGCCAATTAACTTTTAACTCCGATTAACTAGCTCTAATGACCTGTTAAATTGATTCCAGTTAAATATAACTTCGATTAAACCACTTATGCCCAAATACTGGAAAGCCAATTAACTTTTAACTCCGATTAACTAGCTCTAATGACCTGTTAAATTGATTCCAGTTAAATATAACTTCGATTAAACCACTTAAGAATTAAATATTTAATGGGGCATTATTCATCCGATTCGTATTCTCGAAAGCAACTTAAGAGTTTGACAGCTGTCAAAGAGTCAAATTTTTAAGAATTTCTAGTTTTAAGCAGCCGTCGTCTTAAGGCCGCCTGCGACCACTCTTAACTTCATCAATTCTACATAAAATTTACTAAAATGTCTCTCGCGTCGGTTTCATCGCTGTCTGATGACGATATAGCTTCATCAAGGCGAGTCAATCAAGAAAAAAATCAATGCTTTTGACAAATACAAAGAAGAAAACATTCAAACAAAGTGAGGTTCCGCCTGAAGAAAGAAACTGTTCTGCATCTGCGTTCCTTGCTGGAGGCAAAATAGAACCCACTACAAATAGAAGTCGATTGATAAAAACTTGCGACCAACTGTTACTTGCTTTATGATATTCTACGACAGGCAGTTACCAGAAGATTATTGTAGATGTATTTCATGTGGAACAGCCGACTGTACAACACAAAGTTGCAGCAGAGTTAGTTAAACTACAAAATCGTGGCATGAAAATTCCCAACTAACAACAACAATGCCATATTGCGAATGATTTCTATGCGATCGCAGGAGTGATTGAAGTTATAAATTTCATACATATAAGGATCAAATCTCCAGGTAATTTCTACTTATAATAATGTATACATAACTATTAAGCTTTTACATGTACACAAATATATGTTTTCTTATCCTATTTTAACTAAATGTGCTTCTAAAATGCCTAGCGTATTTTATATTGTGTAGTAATCATTTAGAGTATCCCTTTTTACTGTACATAATATTATATTATTAATCAAAGAATAGAATAATATATTATGCACAGTATAAAGGCACACTCTAAATGATTTCTACACAATAATTTATATATATATGCTTGTTGGAATCAAAACATTTAGCAGGTAATTGGCTCTTCCCCAGCCCACTGTACCCCATATAACCAAGCTCTCTAAATAGTTGTAGGGCTAAATATATAATATAATATAATTAATCATACAATGATTTGTACTGATTGTAGCTATTCAGTATATACTGGAACAATGTTCAACTACAATAGTAGTTTCCTATAAAGAATTCAATTTTATGAATATATTTTTTCAATTACATAAAATTATTTGTAGTTTGAAATAAGAATATTTGCTAGAGCTCTAATTTTTATTATCTTGTTTTTAGGAGGACCACAAGCAGAAACATTTAGAAACAGAAAAGGCCATTTTTCTATAAATGTGCAAGCAGTCTGCGACCCTAACTTGAGTATAAGAAACATTATAGGCCGATGGCCAGGCGCGGTGCATGATAGTAAAAATTTCAATGATTCTCCTTTATGTGCATTTCTGGAAAGGGGAGACTGAAGAAGCTTACAATCAAGACCATACTAAAACAAGAAACCCAGTGGAGAGGGTCTTTGGTTTTACAACAAAGATCTTCTTGTCTGCAAGTTGGGCTATAAGTTTTTGAAAATTAGCTTACTATTATAGAGGCATGTGCTGTGTTACATAATATAGCATGTTCCCAGAATGATCATATATTGGAGATTGATCTTTCTGAATCATTTCCACCAGCTCCACATAGTATAACCAATGAAAATGTTGCAACAAGGAATAATATAATAAAATACATATTTTAAACCGTACAGTGCATTTTATTGAATTACCATGGAATGAATACAAATAAAAATGAGTTATGTTTTATTGTAGTATATTTATTTTAATAACAGCATTAGTACATATTATATTTTTTTAATTATTTACATTTCTTTAGATCTGTCTTACATTTATATCTATATTCCTTTATAAACACAAAATAATAACAATTATTTTAACATTAATTTAAAACTAAATTAATAAATGTACTATTAAAAATGTACAATAGAAATATAATATGACATTTTTTAACAATGAAAATAGGTGAAATAAACAATTTATTTTATGTATTACATATTAATTAAAATTCATAACATTCTTCAACTTTGATTTAAAACACTGTTTTCTGATGCAAATATTTCTTCCTTGACAAAATTTGTCTCATTCTTTTTTGTATATTTTTATATTACATACTCATTTCAAAAGGGTGTGTATTGTCCAAATGATTTGTTTTATGCATGATTTCTATAGCGTTACCTGCAAAAGTGTTTAAGTTAAAGTATGTCATAATTTTATATATCTCTTTTTATTTTTTATATATATTTGTTGAGCTTACTTATTTAGTCTATAGCTGATATACATGGCACTATATATATGAGCCATATTTCTTGGACGGTCTTATTATATAGGTACACATTGAATATTTATGTACTCCACTCCAGCTCCTGAAACAAAGGATTATATATAGTTATACACATTGTACCATACTTTATTTTCCATATATATTACATAATACTACTATATGAGGAGGAGATAATATATAGGAGGCATAATATGAGAGAAGCCTATAGGTACCCAGCAGTGGGATCCTACAGGCTGTAGATGATGATGATGATTTAAAATGTGTAAATAATCGATTCATATTATATATTAAATAGTTAATTATCATATAAATTCGTTAAAACTTAGAGGAATACGTGTATACTTACCTGTTTATAATATCCAGCACAGCTTCTTTCTCATATCGTATTTATTTACATAGTCTTCTCCATTTGGTACTTAGGTGGTTCTGCAGCCGTTGTTTGGTATTTTATATACCTATTTATTGAAAAGATATTCCAAAAACTAACTTTAAAACCGAGTGCAATTGTAAACAATAAATAAAATAAACAAACATCATAATATTTTTAATAAACTCGCTACGGATATAGGGACATAAGTTTTTTCACCCACATGATTTTATTAACAGATTTTTAAAATAATAACATGGCAATATATAATATAGCTTTAAAAATAATCGTAACAAAAGTAAAAACGTTACAATGATTCCTCATATTAAATATAAAGGGTTAAATTTCCAATTTAGGGTAATCATGTATGAAGAATATTGCGTCAAATGGAACGTTTATATTTATACAATAAAAATTGTAACTGAAAACAAACTTTTCGTTAATCTGTGGAAATTTAGCTGGATGTTTGCTGAGTAGACCGATTTATGAGCTAAATGGCTATCCAGTATTTCATTTCGAAATTTAACAGAACCTCAAAATAACGTCATATCAAATGAGTCCGGTGGCTGAGTAGCTATCCAGTATTTGGGGGTATATCTGTTGTCTCACCCCGGTTATTTTTCCCTACAAGAAGGTTACACCCTATAGCACCATGCATCTACAGGGTATATCAAGTGTGCTACCAAAAACGAAGCCGAGTGGCAGTTTAAGTGACTTTAGACACAAAGCAACTAGAAATGTTAGTATTTTTTTTTCTATCGACCTATTGGCAAATTAAAGGCGCTATGGTACGCAAGAGTTTAAATTATTATTTTAGTAATAACTATGGATTTACCAGTTACCACCTTAACACGACGATATTTAAAAAATCACAAGAAAATTATCGCGTTTTTTGCGAAGATTTTATTTATAGTGTTTATAGTGTGGTCAACGGTGCTCCTCTATCCATCGAAAGTGTGTCGAGCAGGGTAGTGTACCTTATACTCAGAATAGCAAAAAGATATTCGTTGAAGGTCATACAGGTATACACGCCGACCTCGACAAATCCAGATGAAGAAGTAGAGGAGATATATTATGATGACATAAGTCGGGCCATACATACTTTCAAAACTTACTTAAATCTAATTTTCATTTTAATTTCAACGCAAAGTTGGGTATGAGACCCGAGAGCTGAGTTGATCCGACCCTACAGCGATGATATACCGGACATCAGCCTGTGTGAGATTGAGATGGCCCTGCAGCAACTTAAGAACAAAAAGGCGCCGGGTGAGGTCGGAATCACTTCAGCTTCTGAAAGCGGGCGGAACGCCGATACTGAAAGTCCTTCAGAGGCTCTTCAATTCCGTTCTCCTCGAGGGCTCAACACCAGAGACATGGAGAAGAAGCGTGGTGGCACTGTTCTTTAAAAAAAGTTGATAACACTTTGCTGAAGTACTACAGGCCCATCTCGCTTCTGAGCCGGTTTTTGAAAAGGCTTTAGTATCATAGGCCACATCCATACGCTTCGGCTATAAAAAAACCGAGGAATATAATTTGCCGCTTGGTTTAGCGTTTGTAGACTATGAGAAAGCATTTGATTCGATCGAGACTTGGGCTTTGCTATACTCTTGTCTCTCTAGTGGTCACACATCGACTATCGGTACATCGAAGTATTGAAGTGTATATACAACAACTCCACCATGTCGGTCCGAGTAAAATATCAGAGCACGAAGGATATTCCACTGCAGAGAGGCGTGAAACAGGGAGATGTCATATCTCCGAAACTGTTCACTGCCGCGCAGGAAAACGCCTTCAAGCTCTTGCAGTGGAAAGGATTCGGCATCAACATCAACAGCGAGTATATCACTCACCTTCGATTTGCCGACGATATTGTAGTCTTGGCAAAATCGCTGGAATACCTTAGCACTATACTCGAAGTATAGTGCTAAGTGAACATGTATACTTGAAGTATACATGTTCACGGTGGTCGCGGGTTCGAATCCCAGGGCACACCTCTGACTTTTTGGAGTCATGTGTGTATTGATAGTCAATCACCACGGACCAAAACGGTGAAGGAAAACATCGTGAGGAAACCTGCATACCATAGCGATTCATAGGAGTTTCTATGGTGTGTAAGTCCGCCAACCCGCACTAGGCCAGTGTGGTGGACTATATAGCCTAACCACTCTCAATCGTATTCTCAATTGAAGAGTAGGCCCGTGCCCTACAGTGGGACGTATATGGGCTGATACAGTACAGTATACTCGAAGACCTCAATCGAATCTCCCAACAGGTGGGTCTTAAAATGATCTTGGACAAAACGAAGATCAGGTCGAATGTCCATGCTGTGCCCACCCCCATTGGAGTTGGGGTCTCGACTCTTGAAGTTGTAGACGAATATGTCTATTTAGGACAAGTGGTCCGATAAGGCAGGTCCAACTTCAGAAAACTACGCGACGTCTTCTCGTCCAAAATGCATCAGTGCCTTAAATCAAAAGATAAATAATAAATAAATAAATAAATACACCCAACAGTCACATACATAGTCCTGACCCCACACTAAGATCGAGTCTTTTGTCGTGGGTATCAGGAACAACGAGAGACTTCGGTCTCACAAACACCCAGACCCGAAAGAAATATTTGTGGGCCGCACAAACATTTCTCTCGGTGCGGGGATCGAACCCGCGGCCTCTAGTTTCACAGGCGGCGTCTAACCACCTGCGCTACGGAGGCTGTCAATGCTGATAGTTCGATAGTTGTGTGTTGCTAGTGATGACATACGGCACCGAGACGTGGCCTCCGACTATGGGCCTTATTAGGGAGATCAAAGTCACTAAACGAGCTATGGAGGGGCTATGCTCGGGGTTTCCCAACGTGACCGAATCAGAAATGAGGAGATCCGTAGGAGAACTAAAGTAACCGACATAGTCCAACGAATTAGTAAGTTGAAGTCGCAATGGGCGGGGCACATAGCCTGGAGAATTGATGGTCGATGGGGCCAAAAAATTCTCGAATGGAGGCCACGTAGCGGAAAGCGCAGCGAAGGACGTCCACCCACAAGGTAGTCAGACGACCCGGTAAAGGTCGCGGGACGTTTCTGAATGCAGGCTGCCTCCAACAGGTCACTGTGGAAATCATTGCGGGATGCCTTTGTTCAGCAGTGGACTTCCTTTTGCTGATGGATGATGTGTTAATAGTCACTAAAGCTAGCACCCGGCTTCCTTTTCGGTTGCAGTCTTGATATACTCTATTATGTATAATTTGAATTGACCAAAACACCTCACGAAATCTTCCATCTAAAAATGTGTCTCTAACTTCAGCAGTTTGGGCTCTGGGAGTATACCAATTTGTTAATCAGCCATTTTAGAGGTTTATATCAATCCATGGGTAGTACTTTACTTAGATAGTTTATTTTTTTAAGTTTAGTAGGTACCTTAGAGGCCAGAGCCAGGGTGGGGCAACTGCCCCACCCTGCCCCACCGTGGCTACGCCCATGCTAACATCTTATATCTCAGGATGGCGAGCGCAGTGAAATGCCAAGCATTGCTATGTAATTCAAGGCGTTGTTATGGTCGTATCGCTTACCATCAGGCGAACGGCATGTTCGTCTCGCCATTCATTGCAATAAAAAAAACAATTGCGATACAAAGTTTCCGTGAAATTAAAATACCAGTGAGTTGAGGCAGAGTTATAGAGAGAAAAAGTAGAGTCATTTCCAATGTCTCCCTAATATTTATGTACGTACGATTTTAGGTCCCCTATGACTGTGATTCAAATTAAATATACCACATTTTAGTTATCTTTTCTTATGATTCTTATAATTTTCATAAGGTAGTAGTATCTGAGTAATTACTTTGGCCGTTATTTGTGACCTCGTCCATTTTAATATAATAAATATCAAAGAATACACTACGAGATTAATACTAATCAACATTATTGCAGATCGATAAAACAAAGTTTTAACATTAAAACAATGAAAGAATAAGTTAGGCAAGCGTTGAGGTCTTGAGGAGTCAATTTTCCCGCCAAAACTCCTATCGTTTTCGTTTGTAAAAATAAGGCAAAGGAATAATAAATCATTCATGTTCACGAGAAATGTAACTTTATCCCTTAATTTCACTAAAAATATATGCAAATACATATCTTTGATTTCTGATTTAATATTGATTGCCAAATATGGGATATATTAAATTAAATAAACTCCAAATAATGGTCAGAATATTATCTGTCATCACAGTCTGTCATGGATTTCAAGCCGGCTGGTCATTAACAAATGACAATCTGCTTGTCTGGGTTACAATACTACGAAAA
Organism: Hyles vespertilio; assembly: GCA_009982885.2. Taxonomy (NCBI): domain Eukaryota; kingdom Metazoa; phylum Arthropoda; class Insecta; order Lepidoptera; family Sphingidae; genus Hyles; species Hyles vespertilio. The sequence continues at coordinate 8,486,948 of CM042822.1, read as the reverse complement.
TTCCGCAAAATTTAAGGTAAATATTTTTCTTTCTACCATACTACATTTAATATGAAAGGATTTAAGTAAGGAAAGAATGAAGGTTTAATGAAATTAAGTTATTTGATGATAAATGATAGCTAACTTTTGAGTTTATTACAATTTTCGACGAAAGTTTAAAAGTAACTCGCTATCAATATTTATTTCAATTACATCCACACATACATAAACTCATGCCTTTTCCCCCAAAAGGGGTAGGCAGAGGTGCAAGGATGATCTCATTTGGCCTTATAAGTTCTGTCTCACGATGTGATAGGTGGTGACGCCATCACCATATGAGGCACAAATTTCATACTCTGGGCTGATAATGAATAGAAAAATTAAATATCTAAATGAAATGAAATGAAATGAAATGTATTTATTGGTCACGTAGGCAATTTAAAAGCTCTTATGACAAGTCAATACACATAGAACTTAATCTCTATAAACAATATATTTCCTATACTTAGTATTACTTATTTTAATTTCTTGGTTTAATTAATTAATTTATGTAATTTATTTATTTTAAATTAATTTTATTTTTATTTAGCATTAGTTTTATTTATTTGTTTCCTTTTTATTCTTATTTTATTTAAAGTATTAGTTATGACTTTATGGTAATTTATTTTTCAAAGAAATACAATATGTACGTTGGTCAAATTAAATTAAATTAAATTAATTAATTAACGGACCATGAATATTATTACAACGGTGCGTAGCGGTTTATTGTTACCACCGGATCCAACGCGGCCCTTCCTGAGAAGACCCGGCGAAACAAACTCAGTGGGCTGGGTATCACTTTGCCTACCCGGAGTTGAAACCTGGGACCTCAGCTTTGTAACTGTACCCTAGAACAACTACGCCACCGAGGGAGTCTATGAGCTTATTTCAATTATTTGTTTATTTTCTAGACCAAACCATATGATTCAATTTTAATTATATATCTATTGTATATGCATATTTATTATTGGACCGATAACAGCCGATAACGTTTTCTCAGAAACACTTGTATTTTTTTTTTATAATTTTTATTTTTCTTCATTATTTTAAAATTTGATCTAATAGCTGGTATCCCCATTTTACGTGAACATTAAATTGTCATTACACCTGCATTTAATTTCTATTTTTTACTATTAGATATCTATATACGGCGACATTGGGCGACAGTCACCCATAAAGTTCTTTTATACGCAAGTTAAACACACAAACAATATCGTTCAAGAAATTCAATAGGTTTTTGATTAATTAGACATGGTATAAAAGTGGTTCAAAGTCACGTATCTTTATCAGTGCAGTGAAGAATTCGGTCAGAGAAAGTTTTGAGCGCGTTTCTTACCAAACATGAATTCCAATAAGATTATTCGGCTAGTTGGCGGGACCAGGAAATTATTTGGAATCCATGAAAATCTCAAAAGGTAATATAAATTTATTTATGCTTTCATTTTTCTATGGCTCAGTTTATGATTGATTCATTTTCAATTAAAACTTCCAAAAAGTAACTGTTACTACATTACATTCAAGAATGTATCATTTACAAAACCTGTATACAGAAATGAACTTATTGAATGTACTTACATTTAGTACATAAAAGTTCTTCATTTCACTAATAAGATGTTTATTTTCTGCTTGATGACATGTACCTAAATCATTCCATAGACCATTCAAAACTTTCTATCACCAGAAATAGAAAGTCCCCACATTTCTAAGACAGCATATGCACACCTCCAAATTTCTTTATAATGACCACCATGTATGGAGGTGTTAATTTTACCATAAATACCAATGAGTAGAGATACTTTCTTTGGTAGTTAGCTATGGATGTGGCTGTACTATTTCAGATGATAAAATAAAACTTAGGTTGTTAGAAATTATTTAAAGATAAGGTAATTTGTTGAATTGTATAATATATGTACTTTTTTCATAGTGTTTGATTTCAAGTTTAGATTTTTTTAATATAACATATACTTAACACATTAACAGAATTAATCAATTTTGTATGGCATTGACATAGCAAGCCAATAATACCTAATGCCTCATCCATTACAAAACACATTAGTTTGAAAACAATTATGACCATAATTTTATATCAAAAGTTTAAAATCAGTATGATGCTAGATAGGCTCACATCAACTACGGCGATTGAAGTGTCAATCAGACGACAGGAACGACTGATTGCCTTCGCGACATGGCACTCGAGGCTCTGTGAGGAGCCCCACGTGCACAAACGCGTTGTCGAGGCAATCTTGCCGGTCTTCGAAAGCTGGATGAGACGCAAGAGCGGATGACTCACATATAGAATTACTCAGATAATCACCGGGCATGGGTGTTTCGGTGATTATCTGAATAAGATAGGACGGGAGGCAACGGCGATTTGTCACCATTATAGTACTGGAGACCAGGATTCCGCATCGCACACTCTTATGCAGTGTTCTGCCTGGGAGGTGGAGAGGCGAGTCCTAACAAATGCGATTGGCCAAAATCTCTCTCTGCCAGCTGTCATTGTGGCAATGCTGGAGGGAGAACGCCAGTGGAATGCCGTAGCCTCCTTCTGTGAAACTGTAATGGCGAAGAAGGAGGCAGCAGAGCGGGATCGGGAGAGAGCCGATCCTGCTCGGAGACGAAGTCGCCGAGGTGTTGCCAGACATCGCCCTGGCTAAAGGCAAGGGGGAGTAAATCAAGAACAACTTCTCAGAGTAGTGCTTTTAGAAGCTACGCACTGGAGGAACTTCGGCGTGTTCTTTGTGAGGTCCCAGAGTTTCTCCAAAGTGCTGATGGAGCAAGATGGGGTTTTTAGTCGGTAAAAATCCGGCATTCCCTCCTAGCGAGGGAATCCAAGAGGATTTCACATAATTAAAGTCGCTCAACACTTTGAAATAAACCTAGTATTTATGGATTTCATCATAGATTTGGTTCAAATTTCTTCATTTACTTATATAGCTTCCAAGACTACGAAATAACTTGTGATCACCATAACACCATTTTATTTCAATGTGTAACATTTGTTTAAATCTAAGAAACCACTATGGTCTTAAGCCATAAGGTAAGATACGATGTGAACGAACCAAAGATTTACCATAAGTTGTTCACCTATTATCTCTATTCAGTTACTTTATGTGAAAACAGGTAATGGCCAGATTGCTAATAAACCATCTGTAACTAATATTTAATTTTCATAAATGTCCTGTTAGCTGTAAGTTTTCCTTTTTAATAAAAAAACACTTTATTGATAGGTGTATATATAAATCACTCTTTGCATTAGAGTTTCATACACATAAAGAACAAATGAAGAACAATAAGTAAAAAAGTATATTCCTTTCATATTATTATTTTTTTATAAGAAACATAATTATTAACCTCTGTTTAACATGCACGAACACCCAAACTTAATAATATCTGTTGGCTATACAAAAATATAAAATATCTATGCCAAGATCAAAACCCCAACTTCTAACCGCGCGCCATGCCAGTGGGGTTACTCTATACACGAAGGTCGAATGTTTGTACGAACGACGTTCACATATAAGATAACAAAAAAATCCACTTCTAGAAATCAATACTATATTCTATAATTAAACTTATAATTCTTATGAATGTAATGTTAAATTTTGACAGCCTTCGTGGTGCATTTGGTAAAACGGCAGCTGTGAAACGAGAGGCCGCGGGTTTGATCCCCACACCGAAACAAATATTTGTGTGAACCACAAGTATTTGTTTCGGGTCTGGGTGTATGTGAGACCGAAAAGTCTCCCGTAGTTCCTGATACCCACGACACTAGTCTCGATCTTAGTGTGGGGTCAGGGCTATGTATGTGACTGTTGGGTGTATTTATTTAATTTACTCCGAATTATATTAAATAACGTATGATAGCGGATCGAACATTTTACAAGTATTTAGGCATATTGTAACAGTTTTACGTGTGGCGTTCGAACATCGAACATTCATAGTCGTTTCGGAGTATAGAGTAACCTAGATGATAGATCTCCGTAGCGTCTGCACCTATTGATACATCCATACTTGTTTTTCATGCCGTTGTATTTAAATTTCTTTATTCCGCTTTAGGCATATCATTTTTGATCATGATAAAATACACGTCACAGCCTATTATTCATATTATTCATGTAAATAAATAATAGATGCATATCCGACACATTCATATGGATTAGTTGTAACTTGTACCTGTGCATTTAAAATAATTATTCAAATACATAAAAGGCAAACTATTTATTCTCACTATTGTTATATTTTAAATATAATTTATGATGCATTTTACTCGACTACGGTGAAACTAATAGAATAGTTGAGTATTTGAGCAGAACAGTTCACTTCAGGTAATATTATATTTAAGGCATTTGTGAATATTATAAAATACAAAACATCTCAAGGGCGAAACCATACAGCAGTAGATTTCTTTGAATCTTGTTAAAAAATATTCTTTATATATTATAATGGTCTCTAAGATAATGGTATAATACAGGTAACTCAGTAATAAAACGAGGAAATATTCAAATTCAAAACTGGACTTCCAGAACTCGTTTCTACCTGTTGTTTATGAATAATCTTTCTCTAAGCCCTAGATTGTTTTTTCAGAACAATCCAAAGGATACCATCAAGAAGTATGGCAGCTAATGTTTCCCTATCAGAGATATCAAAGGAAAAAGAAACATTTCAAGACGCATGGCCAAGTATTATCGACTCACTCGTAGCCAACCCGAAGTTTGCACAATTACCTGAACTTGCCTCTTGGGTTAAAAAGGTAAAGGCCATAATATTGAATGCAATTTAAATTACTTTAGATAGTTTGTAAATTGTAAAAAAAAATGCATAAAGTTCACGTGGTGCATACAAAAACCTTGATATCACTGGATATCACCACGCATTTTGTTTAACTGTATTCATTTTTATTTAAACTGGTTATAACCTTGTTATCAAGTTTTTTGTCTTCTTCGCTCAAACTGAAGTTAAACTCCGTTGATGTACGTTCGTAAGATATTGAAATTCAATTGTACCTATTTCGTTTCATGTCGGAATTCTGACTAACTACTAAGGCCTGAAATGCATGGGTCAGCATCGAATCAGACAGCATGCGTAAGCAGCTTCATACGTAATTACTATTTGCATATGAATAAGATTTCCCATGCGATGCAGAAGGGACCTTGGTTATATTATAAAATCTCATTGTTTTCAAATACACAAATTAAGAGGCTGGTCTTTTTTACTTTTACTACCAATATATAATCATCATGTCATTTAGGTTCTAGAATACAACCTAAAAGGTGGGAAAAAAATCAGAGGTGTCACCACAGTTCTAGCTTATGAAATGCTGGAGAAACCAGAATATGTGACAGATGAAGGAATAAGACTAGCACGAGTTGCGGGATGGTGTTTGGAAATGGTAAGTTTATTTTGTGGACTCACATAAGAGAACATTTATGGATATCAGTCATGGACATAAATATATGGACAGGGCGAAGAGCCCGTTAAGTATTCCGAAAGTGGTGCGACAATCACGGCAATTTCCATTGGATGTACACTGTACAGTAGGTAGAGCGTTACTAAAATTAGTCGTCTCTCGCAATAATTTTCAGGAAACTTGCTGGTATTATATCAGAAAGTTTAGTAAAAAAAGATAATACCTAATGACATTAAATTAGTCAAATATTTACTTTATCGCGATTTTCACGACCATGTTTTCAATGCTCCAATTGTGCTGAAAGGCCTATCTTTAGTTTTCATATCAATGGCGTCAGTGCCAAAATGACCTAATCTTGCAAAAAATATCGCAGGTATAGGTGACTTTTGCACTGACCGACTTAATTTGTACCAGTGGACGTTTGAGTGCTCCAAGTAGATAAAAGCGATAACGCAAATAAATTAAGACATACTTTATGAGAAGCTGTAAATAAAAAAAAATGAAATTTTGCCAGTAGATTCTACCCTATTATAGACGAATTCTTCTTACTCAACAAGGCTAATGTTGCGATCACACAAACACAATTATTGCGGTTATATCTTAATGGCAAAATAAATGTTAACCGCAAACGTAACCACGTCATTCAAATTTCTTAAAACAAGTTTTTGACTACATCCAAAAGATATTTGATAGATATTACTACGAGTAGCTATCTAAATACTTAAATGATTCATATTATACATATCTATTATTTAACACAATTGCTCAAAAAATATAGGTCATATTTAGTTTAGCAATCCAAAATATTTATGTAATGAGTTTCAATTACAAAAACAGTATCGAAACCAACTGTAAAATGTTGAAAGGAGAGGAGAAATAATTCTGCACACATCCGTATAAAATCACGAAATATTCAACCTTCAATTGAGAGGTCTTTGTGACGACAGATTAATGATTTAATAAACTGCTCGAGACATCTGACCGTTCCCCTCCCGAGCTTCATACACCAATCATTTCACTCAAGTTTGATGTCGACTACTTGTTTCAATTTCAATTAAATTTCGTGTTTTCGAATAAACAATGGACGGGCAGATAGTTCAATTATTTTAGAAATAATACTGTTACTGTACTGGATACATTCTTACAGATCGCTATGGTATGCAGGTTCCCTCATGTTGTTTCAAGTAATGAATAATATAATTTTAAATACCTATAAAAATTCAAAAGTCTATACTTTATGCTAGTCTGGTCAACTGGGGATTTAGCACATCCCTATTATTCCTTCGATATTTACTATTTTATATATTAAGTACATAGAAGCTGACGTCGTTTTAAAATATGCTTTATAACTTTCAGTTACAGTCATACATGACGATGAACGACGACATAATGGACGGCTCGTCCACGCGGCGTGGCATGCCGTGTTGGTACAGAGTTCCTGATGTAGGCCTGGGCGCCATCAATGATGCCATTCTAGTCAACTGCTCCCTTTTCGAAGTACTCAAAATGTATTTCAGCAACACTCCTCATTATCCCGAAGTTGTCGAGATTTTCAACGAGGTGAGGACATATTCAAGGTCATTGAAGTCGTAAATAGGTCAAGTTCATGGTCATTTTTGAATTATTGCGTGTGAATGTCAAGATAAAGCAACTTGACTGCCTTGCAAATTTGTGACGCTTATGCAACTATATTTTGTAGATTTTTCAGATAATTTTAGAATAGCTGTTTGTAATTGCATTGTGCGTGTAATTAGTGCGTGGTGGCCTGTTGGTAAACGGACTAGACACGGCTGCCAACATATTCACGGTGGTCGCGGGTTCGAATCCCAGGGCACACCTCTGACTTTTCGGAGTCATGTGTGTATTGACAGTCAATCACCACGCACTAAAACGGTGATGGAAAACATCGTGAGGAAACCTGCATGCCATAGCGATTTATAAAAAAAAAACATGGTATGTAAGTCCGCCAACCCGCACTAGGCCAGCGTGGTGGACTATATGGCCTAACCACTCTCAATCGTACTCTCGATTGTTGAGGAGGCCCTTGCCCTGCAGTGGGACGTATATGGGCTGATACAGACAGAATTGCATTGTGGGTATATTTATACAGGGTATATCAAGACTGCTACCGAAAACGAAGCTGGGTGGTAGTTTAAGCGACTTCAGACACAATGCAACAGAAAAAGTTGCAAAAAAAAGCGAAAAATTTTTTTTTGTTATTTTTTTCCTATGGCCATATTTGGGTGGTAAATAATTTTTTTCCTAAAATAATAGTATATACCCTTTTATTTATAAATACTCTAAGGTATAAAAGAGTTTAAATTATTATTTTAGCAAAAACTATGGATTTACCACCCAAAAATGACGATATTTAAAAAATCATAAAAAATAATTGTCGCGTTTCTAGGCGAAATTTTTAATTGCATTGTGTTTGTAGCCACTAAAACTACCACCCGGCTTCGTTTTCGGTAGCAGTCTTGAGATACCCGGTATGAACTCACTTAAACTATTGATTATATATTGAATTTCAAATAAATTGATTAGCATTAGTTATAAATAATACGTTGTGACTTAAGGTAATGCACATGACAAACTAATTTAATCATTGCTATTACGAGTTATCCTAAATCACATAAATATTAATTACAGGCGCTATTATACACATCAATGGGCCAGCACTTAGACTACACGATGGCGCACAATAACATGAAGAACTACAGTCTTTTCACGATAGAGCGGTACGATTCTATCGTCAAGTACAAGACGTCGTACTACACGTTCAAACTGCCGATAAACCTCGGGTTAATGCTGAGGAACAACGGCAATAAAGCGCACTACAAGGACATTGAAAATATATGCTTCGGTATCGGAAAACTTTTCCAGATGCAGGTAAATGTTTTATTTATATTCACTTCTCAAAAAAGTTATAAGAAAATATTAAGCGTGGTCAAGTTACTTTACAATAGTTATTGACAAAAATATTATGCTATTAAATGTAACAAACATAACATTTTCAGACAATTATCTTAGTGATGCTGTACAATAAGAACATGTGTGAAAATGATGACTCAGCTCTATAAATAAAATAATTAGAAGCATCAACTATCCTAAACCGTTCTCGTCACATCTAATTCTATTATGTTATTTTTAGGATGACTTCATAGATTGCTTCGGAGATGAGTCAGTTACGGGCAAAGCCGGCACAGATATCCAGGAAGGCAAGTGCTCCTGGCTAGCCGTCCACGCATTACAACACTGCAATGCTGAACAACGAGAGGTATTCTTACAAAACTATGGAGGTAAGGAGACAGAGGAAGTGCAAAGGATCAAAAACCTTTACCTAGAACTGCAAATACCAGAGCTGTATAAAAAAGAAGAAAATGACATCTACAATAGCATATTGGAGCAAATGCGCGCGCTTCCATCGGACATCCCGCCAACGATCTTCTACAAAGTGCTGGATGTTATTTATAAAAGAACGTTTTGAATATTTGCTTTTTAGTATCGGTATCTTTGTTTTAACCCTTTCAGTGATACATAAGTTAGATCTTAAATGGCGTCCACATAAAATACACAATATAGTCAGGACTGCATTTTCTTGAAATGTCACTGATTTAATGGATAAATCTGTAACCGATAAAGCTATATTATAAAAATGAAATCACGCAGAAAGGGTTAAAACAAAATTAAACATTAAGCTCTAAACACATTATAGGTTTTCGTCTTACGCATAGACTAAAGAAGCGGCCATAAATACTAGAGCAACGCGTCTTACAGCGATCTGTCGTGCGATTCACGTAACTTTTTGACGCGCCGATCAAGTTGCGGTGCGGTTACAATTAAGTTTACGCTTTGGTACAAAATGGTATTCTTGTAAGTGTTTAGCTGCGCGTGAACTGCGCGTGAGCTGCGCGTCAACTGTACGTCAGACGTATGAAATTTGTTTGACATTGACATATACGCGCAGCAGTAGAATAAAGCCCTGGTCTGTCGAAGCTACGCACAACGTTGCGTTGCGCGGAATGCGGTGTCAAACTCGGTTTTGTATGAAAAACATTGACATTGACATGACGTTTCGCCGCAGTATGCGTCAGCCAGCGTCTGCGGTGAGGGGTCAACCGAGTGACGGGTAGACTGGTCTTTTGTGCTGTCACAGTATGCGTCAGTGTAGAGCAGAAAGTGCGGTGAAGCGCGGGGCGGATACACCGCACAACGTGCCGTCATTCTCGTCATTTCGTCGCGGTAAGCGTATTTGCGCAATGTATTTATTTGAGGACAATATTTTTATCAATTTTCGTTTGGTTTAAACTTTTGTTTAGGCTGTGGCGCGTATATCGACTATGTGCTGCCGCACATTACGTTCAATACTGTTCACGTACGTTCCCAATGACAATGGTATAATATTACACCACGTAGGAATAACATTTTAAAGCCTTGGTTTGGTAAAAGATACAATTAAAAAGTAAAAATAATTGATATTTAATAAGTACAAGATTATAAACTGGAGTCAATTACATTTATTTTATTGTTATAAAAATGGAGAACGGAATTGTATGTTCATTGTTCTAAGTACCTAGTACCCCATGCTTTTAAACAAAATATAGCAACTGAATTAGTTCGCAACTGATCAGGGTACAATTGGAGACGATTTATTAGTGGGTATCTATATACATTCAGTCTTTATTCCTATTCACAGGGCACTTTATCAGCTATCATTGCAGAGCACTGGTCTCCTTTACAATCGAGAATACGATTGAGAGTGGTTAGGCCATATTACAGTCCACCACGCTAGCTGACCTTATCCCTTTATATAGTATATATGCATAGAAAGAAATACAAACAATAAACCTAATAAGAACATCAATCGTTTAAGTGCATGCACTTCTTATATGAGCCCGAAAAAGTAGCTACAAAGAATCTTATTATGAGTTTTGTATCAGCCCATATACATACATTCGTTGTATAATGGTTGTATATTATCGTCGTAGTTATTTACAAAATCCACCTGCAAGATATAATAAACTATCGCCGTTCGACACAATTAGCACCACTCTCCTAGCACCTGGAGTGCATCAGCATGTGATAACATGGAGCAATCTTAAATATGTAGTTCCTCAACGTAGTATCAAGTTCTGTGTTTTCCCCTTTTTTCCATTCCCATTCCATTAAAGCCCCCTCTATATATATTGTAATTTGTGCTACTTGCACCTACGCATATATATTTTTAGCTCTGTTATAAATTCTGTTAAATACTAAAATAAAATTATTATTGTTATTGTTCCAGGTTTTGCTCGTGATAATTTTATAGGAAAATAATTTAATCGTTATGGAATTTAGCTTTTACCCAATTACGATACGATCGATAACGATAATTTAAGAAAGGATATCTACATAAATCCAGTGAAATTTAATTTGATCTGACAATAAATTGATTAAGCGAAAAAAGATGTATTCAACAGATGCGTATTTCATTAGAATGATACGAACCACTTTTATCACGTATAAATATTGCGAAAATTGTCTCGTAAACATAATTATATACCCAGTTTATTTAAAATGACGCACAAACTTTATTTTAAGAAATTATATATATTTTCGAACATAAATGATTGTTATTTGTTGTCATGGAAATTCAAGTAAACTTCAATGCGAAATTGCCATAGTAACGTTTGTTGTCAATGAACGGTTCTCCCATTGGTCAACGGTTTTACGCACAGAGTAAAACCTATATGTGAACCACCTTTTTTGTTGTTATTTGAACTACGTTGCATGACGTCATGACGTTGCTGCTTACCGCAGTGCCGCGCGTATCCTTCGACAGACCAAGCCTTAAGATAAAACGTTTGCGTGACGCGAACTTGACGCGAGCGTATTTGACAGCGGTTGTCAAAATTACGAGAATACGAAAAGGGCTGTATTGATCGAAACTTAACCGCAACTGCACTGCAGCTGAACTTATTATAATACGTGAATCGCCCTACAGAACAATGGATTCTTTTGTTGTGTGCACATTATAGGTCATACGCTTAAGACGTGACCACAGACTACATAGAAAGAACCTTGTACGTTCCATTGTCCTTATTGGTCAGTTGGCCCCGTACTTACCGCTCTTTACTCTATGCGTATGACGAAAACCTATAATGTGTTTTGAGCTTTATCCTGCAGTCATAGTCATAGACAATTTTAATCTCAAACCTTTAAGGACAAGATAACAATACGTTATTGGATGTAATTTTACGACTGAATATTTTTTACTTTGTATACTTAGATTATATACTCGTCTAGATGACACATCACACCTCACCGCGCGGCTCAAATAAAGTCTACCAAATTGGTAGACTCGCTTCTCACGTACGTCAGTGTCATTTGAACTACATATGGATAACGTGCTCCCGAAAAATAATTAATTATGCCGGTTTGTGCTGTCGAATTGTATCGCAATTGTGTGGGAAAACTGTATAATAATACCAATATCACTTTCTATCGGTAACATTATTGTTAAACCACTATTATTTGAAGAAAACATGAACTTTTAATTCATTATTTTGAAGATGAGTTTCATTGGCCAGTGTTGTCAATTTATGACTAGGAAGATTTGTTGAAACTATGGGAGAAAGTATAAAACACAAATATCATTACATAATATTTCGATCAGAATAACAACAAGAAGAATTGCATTATTTATTTAATGAGTAAATAATACTTACCTACACGATATTAATGAAACCCACGACGACATGCACTTCATAGTAATTTTATTAGTTCTTTGCCTTGCATGTGTATTACCATTCAAAATTTCACAAACGGGGTACTGCTATTGTCATCTTTGAAGAAACAGCGAGAACTTATTCAAGGTCCTAATAATATTTTAAGACTTCCTACGGATTCCGTACTAGCAAATTGCTGGAGAGACGTTACACAGCGGAAACGAAAAGAAGACCATTCGTAGCCTCACATGATTTCAGTTGTGTGTTCCGAACATTTTACTTGTGATGATTTATATTTTACATAAATACAGAAATCAGATAACAGCCCAGGCAATAAATCCAAAGAGTTAATTCTATTCGGAAACAAACACTAGGAGATGGGTTTAGATCTTTATTGTTTTTACTAAAATGCGTTATAAATATAATTAATAGTATGATTGCTTTAAATAAAGAAAAATTATTTTATTTAACCTATTTTGTATATCAAATAATGGGCAAAAGTTAAGTTAATAATCTGGAGTAGGCATCCCTAAACACACACACCTTGACAGTTGGATTACAATAATTACACGACCGGTACTCACACATATCAACGAAAGTGAGGGCACTTTTAGCGCATCGTTTGTTGACATTGCTCAATCTAGACGAGTATATAATCTAAGTTTGTATACTTATTCCATTTTGTATGTGAAATGTCCATATTCAAGTCATAATATGTCTAAGTGAAAATTATGGTATTTCAAGGTGCGTCTACTGTCGAGTATACAGAGTATATCAAGACTGCTACCGAAAACGAAGCCGGGTGGTAGTTTAAGCGACTTCAGACACAATGCAACAGAAAAAGTGGCAAAAAAAAGCGTCAAATTTTTTTTTGTTATTTTTTTCCTTTGACCCTATTTGGGTGGTAAATGCATTTTTTCCTAAAACAACAGTGTATACCCTTTTATTTATAAATAATCTAAGGTATAAAAGAGTTTAAATTATTATTTTAGCTAAAACTAGGGATTTACCACCAAAAAATGACGATGTTTAAAAAATCATAAACAATAACTGTCGCGTTTCTTTGCGAATTTTTTAGTTGCTTTGTGTTTGTAGTCACTAAAACTACCACCCGGCTTCGTTTTCGGTAGCAGTCTTGAGATACCCGGTATTTAGTTCTACTTAAATCTTACTTTTTCTGACATACATATAAAACTCAGTTCTTGTATTGCGTGCATAATTATTGAATTCGTAAAATATTTTGTACGGATTTGCGCGTTATGTATAGCAATAGACATTAATGAATCTTTACAAATGGGTAATGTTTGTTTACATTTAAGTTTTTCGTCGCGTAGCTATGGAATAAAAGAGCATAAATTATTTATTGGACTAAATTAAAATAATGTTATATTTGTATTTTTGTAGTGCCTTGTAGATGGTTTCTCAAGTCCGAATAAAAAAATAATATACGGTTATTATATGATAAAATCGGCAATGTATAGTCTTAATTTATGAGATTTTAATGCATGCATGTGTATAGAGGACGGGTGAAAGGTGATATTGTGGAAAAAATATTTAACACTATTATGTTACTTTATGTGACAAGAGCTTTCTTGAAGCTTCTTTTTTCCTTGTTTTTTAATATGTTTGCCTTGAACCTGTTGCCAAATTAACGATTAATATAGTCCCTGAAATAAGTCAGTGTTTAAACACACCATGTGAATATTATTCCTATATCAAATCAAAATCAATTTTTATTGCATAAATATCTGTCAGTCTTAAGACTACATTCCTACTTACTATTATAATATTCCACTTTGTAATTAAATGTTCTTTCACACCAATCTATAGTTCCATCTGTTGGCATTTTTAAGTATAGACACAGTATTTACAGTATTTGGGGTTAAATTTGTTTTTAAATGTGTTAAATATTTAAGCTTTGTTATAGTTCTGTATTGTCTATTCTACTTACTTATACTGGATGGTTCTTACAAGTTACCTGTTATTGATTAATTATTATTTGATAGATTCTAATGTACACTGTATAATGTACATTTATTTTTTATTGTCATACCAGAATTTTGGTAAAAATGCTAATAATATATTTTATACGGAAGTATTTGGGTACATTAGAATAAGGCTGGTATTGTGCATTAGACAACTGCTTCACAACTGAAACGGTTCACGAATTAGATTTTCAAATAATAGCTACAGACAAAATGTTGTAATATAGGTACGTACCACATATATATTTTTGTATCCTAGCCTCGACTGATGTAAGGAAAAACATCTGTTAATTTATATTGCTTTAGAATGTTTCTTAATCCCATTGGCGCAGGAGTTTCTTTATAGTTGGTTGGTTCCGCTTTTGAAAATATGTAATTTTTAAAAAATTAATGTATTAAAAAGTGCATTAAACATAAAAAAAATAAAGGTATTCAAATATGTTTAATTGTCAGTTTTTATTTAACAATTCCTCTTCTGCTATGAACACATATCATTCCATAATGTAGCTCTTATCACGCGAAATATCCACAAACTGCCGATAGATCTGTTACATTACATTAAAGTAAAATTACTAATCTAATATTACAAAGGAATTACATTTCTATACTACGTACGCATTCTAAATGCACTATAAAAGATAAATAGTAAACAGGTCCGATTAAAACCCAAATACGCATTCTATCATAGTATATTCCAAAAATATAATGTTATTCATAACATTGTTCTCATATAACCGGGTGTTGACATGCACCCCATACAAACCGCCGAACTTACAAGTATATCATATAGTTAAATAATATTCCGTTTGCAAACTAAACACGCTTAAAAGAACAGAACTATGCAGTTTCCTCATTATTCGAGACATATCATAAATATTTATCATGCCGTATTCAATTAATAATGTGTTATTTTCAATCATAATGACAATTTTTATCACTAATGAGCAAAAAGTAATAGTTTTTTTTAAACTTTAGAATTAATAATTTTGAATAAATATTTTCCTGTTTAAAACATAGTTGTG
This sequence comes from Hyles vespertilio, assembly GCA_009982885.2. Taxonomy (NCBI): domain Eukaryota; kingdom Metazoa; phylum Arthropoda; class Insecta; order Lepidoptera; family Sphingidae; genus Hyles; species Hyles vespertilio. Next base: position 8,471,806 of record CM042822.1, on the reverse strand, counting down.
ATGTATTAATATGCTAGTGCTTTTTTCTTGTTTACATAATCCGTGAAGATTTACTTCGTTTTAGTAAAGGTCGATACATACATACATAAACTTACGCTTTTCTCGAGAAGGGGTTGGCAGAAGTGCTACCAGGACACCCACACTTAGCCTTGTAAAGGTCGAAATCCTCGAATAATGAAAAAACTACACTTTAGACGCATTCCATCTTAGACAACGAATATATTTAGTTGTGATCGATACAGCAGATATACGATATTTAGTGCAAGGTCGTTCACCAAATGTAGTTTCGCGTAATATTTTGTGTTGTTACAACTAAGTAATATATTATGTGCTAATATAATTTTGACTAGTAAGCACCAATTGACTAATATATATTATATATTCCTTATAAAAACTATTTACATTATCATTTAAGTGGCTAATAAAATTTAGCCAATTGCATCTGTTACATAAAGAACATTAACAGCTAAGTTTCAAGTTTACTCTTTAAAGAGAAATTAAACTTTGAGCGACGCTGAAGTTCAAGCCATGAAGTAAAATAAATACACGGAGTCATACCATTTTTACAAATATTTGTGAGACTTTGTGTGGCTACGGATTACAATGACTTATACCAAATATGAGTTTACAATACCAGACATAATTCAGATCCTATAATTTATATATCGGTGGTACATTCTTAGCGGTAGGGAATTATACCAAAGTTTTTTATACACATAAATGCCGGTTAATATTACAAGTAGGTTATTACGAAATCTTACATCATGGCCATTACAAAATCACAATTCTGTAAAATTATGAAATTATAAACAAATAACCTTAAGTTTGTCTTTTGCTTCTCAGTCAATTCACAAGAGGACAGCATAATGCAGTATCAAAATCAATCTTACTTTTTCTTTCACTGTTTAACAGTGACATAGCCAAATAATATTTTTATTGCCTTAATTTCGCTACACCTAATTGTTCGTATTTAATACCTATAAAAATGAAAGCGCATACGGCCGAAAAGGTGAAGGTCAACGCGTGAATGTTTTGATGTAGAACGAGTTGTAAAACTGTAAAGTACCAAAACTCGGAAAGCGCTACCGGGGTATGATTTACGCACTGAAATACCGAACAACACACCGCGATTAAAACGTAACAAAAAGGGGCGGTACCATACGGGTATACTTGTAATGTTTGAGTGTTCACTCATACCAGCGTGGTGGACTATATGACGTAACCACTCTCAATCGTACTCTCGATTGTAGAGTAGGCCCGTGCCCTGTACATGGGCTGATACAGAGTGTGCGAAGTGACTACGTGTCGCCGGGCGGGTGTGCGTGCGCCTGTGCGTGCGCATGCGTGTGCGCCTGTGCGTGCGCATGCGTGTGCGCCAGTAGCGGCAGTTGCGGCGCGTGCAGGAGGCGGCGCTGCGCCTCGGAGCCGGTGAGCGCGGCCAGCGTGACGCCCGCCGACCACGCCGCCGGCACGCGCACGTGCTGCGTGCGCCACCCGCCCGCGCGACACTCACGGATCACGTTCGCCACTTGACCTGCGAATACCAAACATCAAATTTTATTATTTTATTTATTCACATTCCAGCTCCACAGTTTATTATTTTGCCTACAGCTTTGCACGGAGGGAAGTGGACAACATTGAGGTATCATACTAGAGCGGACATCGGGAACAAAATCTCTGTATATTGTGCATCCGCAAGGGTACACAATAAAGCGAGAAGGAAGATAATGTTACTTCTTTGGCGTGACAGAGACAGAAATATAATGTACCCTTCATTTTGTTGCAAACATTTTGTTTGCAGTGTCCCCTCTAGTGTATTATCTCAATGGTGGACAATAACTTATTTCCTCCTATTAATTTAACTTTCTGATTGATTTCGTTGCGGGTTAAAGACAAGTTAGACATTCCCGGAGACTCGCCGAGCTTCAATGCTCGGTGTCATTACATTGCGTGCTGTTGATTTTGGCTTACAAGAGTTGCAGTGGTGGGTGTGAAGGCGGGACAGTCTCTACCATTTTATTCTCTCTTCACTTTATAACGAACAGACAATTTGCCAAAATCAGTTTTATTCGTAATGTGATAATGTTGAAATTAAGATGCAGCATGTCAATGTGGAGACCACGTCTCGGTAAGCGACAAGCGTAGTATAGGACGCCCTCCAACTAGGTGGAGTGACGATATCCGAAAGATGACTGGTAGCGGTTGGAGACGATGGGCTGAAGATTGAGCCCAATGACGTGCCACTGAGGCCTATGTCCAGCAGTGCACGCGAATAGGCTGATAATGATGATGATGATGATGTTAATATACTGACCGAGCACATTAAACGTATGAAACCGCGCATCAGGCACGTGTGCGAGCGGCGTGAGGTCCGTGTTGGGCGTGAAGTGCGCGAGCAGGTCGGCGGCGCGCACGCGCAGTACCGCGGGCGAGGCCAGGCGCGGCCACAGCGCCGCCTCGCGCACGCAGCCCAGCGGGTTGCACACGTACACGCCGCGCGCGCTCACGCCGAACACCATCTGGTGGTGCCACGCGTCCGCCGCCTCGCAGCCCGCCTGCAGGTTCAGCGTCAGGATCGGCACCGCGCCTGGTACAAATGTCATTAAAGTTACTCACTACTCCGACCAATAAGTATCATTATTACCTACTACTCCCTACATTTTAAAAACTATAGTTACTCACTACTCCGTAAAAAAAACTATACTTATCCTTATTACTTACTGCTCCCTACATTTTAAACAACATGAATAATATAAACGTCGCCTTTTAAAACATTTCCATTATAATCCTCAGTCACAAGAAATCAACATCTAAACGAAGATATATAGCCAAGATTTTCTAGTACGAAAAACAAAAAAAACTTGAAAACAAATAGAATCTTTTGCTACACATCATAATAGGCTATTGGACTGTATAAAAAATATTGACTTATTTGTTTCCATCCGTGTAGATAATTTAATTTTTAAACATATTTCATTATCATACATTAAAAATATTGTATATTTTAGCTAAAAACCACAATTACAGGAAATGAATGAGATTGATAACGGCATAGATGCAAATTAAATATTAAAAATACATTTAAAACGCATTATTTGTCATTTATACCCGTGATTCCCGTGAGTTAATAATATTATCATATCCAATGTAATAAAATGTGAAGAAAGAAAAATAATTCTGGTTGATTTGAGAATGAGTGACATACAGCCTGACGCAACTTAGAAGAAAAACCTTTTTGTATGGAGTCGGCATGGCAAATAATGGTGGATTATTGTCATAAATAAGTGTATTATCTATGGGTTATTGCTATTGCATTCATTCGGCGCGCTCCTCTTTCTGATTGCAGATGTCAACACTTGTCAGTTGTCACTCTTTGTTGTCCGCAATTTTGTTTGTAATATTTATTTTTGGACGAATTTGAATAATTATAAAAGAAGTGTGAAGTGCTTAATACAGTTCTTTGATAGATTTTCTTAAAATGTCACCGAAAAAACCGGTTTATAACATGTGAAATTTGTGGAGATCGTACTAGTAGCAAAAAAAACAAGAAAATAGGAAGTTTATGGCTACATTTTCTTTGAATGAGGCTTGGTAAGCAAATTACATGATAATATTTACTGTTATACTGTTTCCATTCGTTTATTTTATTTTTGACACATCGAGTACTGAATCAAATAGTGATGGCCTGATGCGTTATCGAATCAATTTTTATAACAAACGATTTTATTTTTGAACAAGTTTTAATCGATTTAATACATATTTTATTTTTTGCTCCATGCATTGTTTTATAAAATTTCAGGGATATTTAAGTTACTTGATTTAATAATTATATTAAAATAAACCATTTACTCATGTTAAGTTAATATTCTTATCACTTCCGTCGGCAATAGTAATGTTGTTAAAAACAAATTGTGAAACGGCAACACTGGGCAGACAGGTGACGCGCGCCGCCATTTTGTGGTCACTCACAACGAGACGCCCGCGCCCGTGCTAGTGTTTTCCGTTCGCTGAATTTTAATTCACATTTTTCATACGTCGAGTTGAGTATTTATATTCCTCCGTATTGTTTTACCCGTGAATTCCTACATTTGGTTGAATTGAGAACATCGTACCTGCCTTCATCACTTTCAAAATGCCTAAAGGAAAGGTGCTTAAAGGACAAACAAGGGAGTTTGTGTTGCGACTTCATGAGTACTTTGAAAGGGAAAGCCGTAATGGTGGACCTCTTATACCAGTGACTCAAATCAGAGACCGTGTTTCAGCAGCATTAGGTATTACTGCTCCAACAGTTTCAAAAATAATTAAAGAAGGCTACGGCAGTAGTGGCATGGAACAAAACAAGCCATCTACACCTAAGAAAAAACGTCAGCCCTTTAAAGTGACAGCAATTGACAGTTTTGATGGTGATGCTATTCGTCGTCATATATACGATTATTACCAAAGAAAAGAGATTCCTACTTTACATAACCTAGTACAATCTCTGAAAACTAGTGGCTTGTTCCGTGGTCAAAAGTCTTCTTTGGCGAAGGTATTGAATAGGATTGGATTCCAATACAAAAAATGTGACAAAAGAAAAATATTGATGGAACGCAATGATGTTGCTTTGTATCGATGCGAATTTTTAAGACAAGCTAAAAAAATAGAAGACTGGTCGAATGTTGTTTTCACCGATGAAACTTGGCTCAATGCGAAACACTGCTAGCTCCTCGACCGCAGTGCCAATGGGAAAAGGTGAAAGAATTATAATTTGTCACGCAGGAACCGCAAAAGGATTTGTGCAAGATGCTATGTTAGCTTTTAAATCAAAGAAAACAGGGGATTACCACGAAGAAATGAATTCCGAAGTATATGAAAAATGGTTTCGGGAAATGTTATTGTCACTCGAACAGCCATCAACAATATTTATAGATAATGCGTCCTATCACTCTCGGCAAATTAACAAAATGCCAACGCAAGCCAGTAAAAAAAATGAAATAATAAACTGGCTCCGTAACAATGGCGAGGAGGTGGACGAGTCCCTATTAAAAGTAGAGTTACTTAAAATATTAAAAATGAGGAAGCAGCCTAAACGATACGTTATAGATGAAATGGCTGCAGAACATGGGCACACCGTCCTTAGAATTCCTCCATATCATTGCCAGTATAATGCCATAGAGCTAATATGGGCGCAAGTGAAAGGATATGCTGCGAGAATAAATACAACTCCTCCTTTCACCGCAAACAAAATGCTGGAGTTGCTTAAAAATGCGTGTGAAAATGTGACGCCTCATAACTGGGCGAGTGTCGTAGATAAGACGAAGAAAGAAATAATGTCTGATTGGGATCGCGATGTCGCATTTGACAACTTACCCATGCACTCATTAATAATTAGTGTTACTGGGGATACGAGTGACGACGACGCCGATTCCGACGAAACAGACGATTGTTTATAAATAAAAATATTAACAAATTACCTTTTAGTTGTTTTAATTATTTAATCCTTAAAGTACTATGAATTCCAACATGGTTTAACTGTTTATTACAAGTAGGTACTAAACATTTATTTTCGTTGTAATCATTATAATTATTTTAAATTAAACTCTTATTAAAAGTCACTTCAATACGTATACCTTTATTCATATTAATTAATTTGCAGCAAATACATTCGATCCTAATATTGGGTACTATATTACGTTTAACTGTTTTCATTAGCATTTTAATGTAATTTTATTTCAAATGATTCCGATTGATTGATTCTATTCAAAACCGTTTTTGTTATCTGTGGTCATTCGTTACGAATGGCACAACTCTAAGTGGGCGTTACCCGTCAAGAAAGTATCTACTTTTATTTCAAAATATTGTTCTACTGTAATGTCGTACTTTATAGGCGTGAACTGTCAAAAATAAAATAAACGAATGGAAACAGTATAGGTAGGGACACCAGGCTGTATTCAACCAAAATTTTAAAGTTTTATGTTGTTTACTATAAACTAGGGATGTTACATGCTGTTATTATCGATAACTTTAAAAACATTATTAATTTAAATAAATCCCATATTTTTAAGTTAATTCCTTGCCAACTCATTTCTGCACAGGTTTTGGCATAATATGTCGAAATTATAAATCTTTTATGAACTGCTCTGAATTAAACCAAGCTGCGACTCTTGTATAATCACTGTATTATCGAACTCGGTCGTTATTGTTCTTTGTTTTACAGATGCAAGCAGTTGGTTAAATTTGTGTTAAAAGACAAAAAGAAGAAGTGTTTACTGAAAATACTTTACTTCATAATTTATACTTTAAAATATGTATGTGGAAACTACTTTGAGAGGACATCTTTTAATTGGAAACAAAATCGCCTCAAGAAATCTGCAGTACCATTACAAAACTTAAAAGCTGATACACTTCCTTTGTTCATTCATTTCACTTCTGTAAGAAATCGCTTTGTTTCAATTACTGAAACAAAACTATTATTTACGGATATCGCGGATTCGGACTTCGGACCTCGGACTCCGTCCGCCCGAAACTTCGTTGGATTTAGTATTAATATTTTAAACGTGTTGATAGTTACTATTGTTATGTTTGTTTCCCAAAGACTAATAAAAAAAATTAAATAAAAATAAACATTTCATAAAGGTCGTTTTTATTTTGTTTCGGGTACTATTAAGCATAATATTGTATTAGGACTCTCCAATGTCCAAATTTGTGGTTATAATGTGGAATTTAGTAATTCATAAAAAAATTTTTAAAAATAGGCTTCATTAGATTCCGTAAATTTTATCGATACCGATAAAATCAGGCGCATTGCACGCACGAGCAGACCAGCACTATTTGCTCCGTTAGTTTGGCACTTTTGACGTAATGACAGACGTTGCTGGCCTAATGTTTGTAACAGAATGCCATGTAAATGGATAAAAGAAATATGTATGGAGTCCCGTCTCTTAACATAGTGTTTTAAATTCTCTTTGACATATGCGAACGAATCTGTGGAGCGGATGTTTACAAACTAGACGCCACATTGTCCGACAGAGCGTTTTGACAGTGTAATTATTCAGTGTATTTTGTAAATTTATTTTTAAATGATATAGATATAGTAATTAAAAATAACCTTTATTTGTAAGGTCTATAGACCCCACTTCATAATGTGGTATAGTTTCCAGAAACTAGTCAAATAGCCTATTGATGAAGATTATTTTCAGTATGCTTAGTATAATCAAAAACTTATGGAAATATTACTAAATTGTAAGTGCTATTAGTCAAAATACTTTACTATACCTAAAGATATCCAATCAGCCAGCCAATGCGACAGGGACATAGCCCTTTCAGGATAAGTAGGAAAGAACCGTGCAGTGATGAGTCCATCGGAAGCCCTGTGTATGCCCGTCACTAGGTCCGCCGCCGTACAGCCAGCAACCGCTCGAGATAACAGATATCTGAAAATTGAACAAAACTTATAACACAACTTGTATACTATGTTATAAATACAATGGTAAATATAATTAAACTCCTGCCCGCATTTCTTGATAATATTACAATTCGTCATTTAGCTTCGAAAGATGACATTTTTTAACGTTTTTAGCTGGACACAATGTGACAAAAAATTGCATATGCTCAAAAATATTTTAAATTAAGATGTCGCAAAAAGGCAAAGATGCTTCGATGAAGAAAACAATTCTAAATACCTTATTGTATTAGAATATCTCACAGCTTGAGTGCATTTGTTTTTAAATATTGTACGAAAGCTTAAATATGCACCTTGGTAATGGGGCGTTATTGGCTCGTTGTCTTGTACCAACAGCGGCGTTTATTTTCTCTAAATTCACAGGTACGCCCAGAGCAATCTGAAAGTAAATGAGAATTGCAATCAAACCTAGTCTGAATTCTGAATACTGAGTCAATTTATTACTAGACAAATAACAACCAACTACTTTAGACAACTGACAGCCTCCGTGACGCAGTTGGTTTCACGCCGGCTACGAACCGTGAGGTCGCGGGTTCGATCCCCGCACCGAGAAAAATATTTGTGTGATCCTCATGTATCTGTTTGGGGTTTGGGTGTTTATCAGACCGAAAAAGTTTTTACTATTTTCTCATACCGACAATATAAAACTCGAATCTCAATATAGGGTCAGGACTTCATAAGACTGTTGGGTGTATTTATTTATTTACTAGAACAAATCTGAAAAACAAGAAATTAGCGTATCTGTTGGCACAATAAAGCTGCTTATCAGTTGAGGATTATGAGTGCATTAAAGATCATTGAAATTTAATGGAGAAACGGAAAACCACAGAAGGTAATATATCAGCGAAAATAATATACAAATATAAGAGCACTTACAAAAACATTAACAACTGCAGTAGCGCCACAAGCAGAGGGCCCTATTTGCGTGACCTGTCTCTCACAGGCCTCGCGCTCCGACCATATCATACACCGCGGAGGCTCCACACACGCCGCACTACTCACGCTTGGAGTAGGCTCTGAAGTAGTATCTCTAGTCTGCCAACATAAAACTAATACTAAATTTCCACTGTTTTGTTTCATGGTAATCCAATTTTTACAGTATACAATGGTTATTTGTATGGAAAGTTTTATAGGAACCTATCGGGTGTAGAAAATGAACAGTATATACAGCATTTAATTAAATTTTCACCATATATTTTTGTGATGAATTATGCTTGACTGAAGGGTATGTACAAAATCAAATATACCCATTGTAAATAAATAATACTACAAAGACAAATTGAGGGCATCAGCTAGTTTTAATAACCAATCACTCATTAATATATATTTTTTAATAAAGTAATCATTTAGTCACTGTGTTGTATGATTAATGGCTTCTGAACCAGATGGTAGATTAAAAAGTGACTGATTTTAAATGATGTTGAACATTTTAATGGATTCAATAAATTGTCTTCATTTCATTTCTATAATATGTAAATACTGACCGCTTGACTCTCAGTCTCAGTTTTATTCTCTGCCAGTAATTTTTTTGCCATGTTAATGTGATACAATGCTGATGAAAGATTGGAAGAGGTTGGCCTTTCTCCTTGATTTATTTGATGTGCAAATGGTCCCTCTGGATGTTCTTCTTCACCTAAAAGCAATTTTAATGTAATATATCAACCCAGGCAGGCCGCTTCCAACAGGTCATTGTGGAGATCATTGGGGGAGGCCTATGTTCAGCAGTGGACTTCCTGTGGCTGATATGATGATGATGATGATGATGATGATATCAACCCATATATGCCCTGCTGCAAGGCACAAGCCCCCTTTACAATGAAGAGCGCAGTTGGAAGGGGTTAGGCCATATTGTCCACTACATTGCCCTAGTGCAGTTTGGCAGACATTACATACCATAGAAATTCTTACAAATTGCTATTGTATGCAGTTTTCCCACAATGTTTTTCTTCACCATTTAAATAGATGGTGACCACTGTGAACACATTGGTAGCCACATCTGATGCACTTGCCAACAGGCCACCATGCACTAAAATCTCATTGAAATCAATACTTTAGAATTGTAGCATGTGGGAATGTGATATGGATATAAAGTTGAAAGAAGCTAGACTATAAAGTAATATGCTAAAATATGAATGGATCACTTGTTGTATATTAAGTTAAATACAATCTTGTTACATACAGGTTATGTGTTCTTTGTGTAAAATGTGTGTGACTATCAAACAGCAGTTGTTATTTTGGGAGCTAATAAGTGGAAAGCAACACATATGGATAACATACTTACTACGTTAATGTCAGAGTTAACAAGTGGAAATTATGTTTGTGTTCTATTGTCTAATTGTGTACATTGTAAACATAATAATAAGTAAAGTTTCAACACTGAAACATAACTTGAAATTCGCCAAACCACTCTATTCCACCATTATGGACCTCATTTTATATCTTTATTGCATTTATCCCTATTTATATAGCTACAACACCAGCATAACATTTAAGACATAAACAAAGGTCACAATCACTATTAGTGACTATTTACCAGTTAGAAATGGCAAGCATCCAGAATCTAATTGGTTCATAAGAGATTTTAACAATTTGAATTCTAGTTAGATATTTACATAACATGTACATTCTTTGTAGTCATCTTAATGATAAACCTTAACAGTTAACATTAGAAACTGTATTGTACTATAACTATAGGTAATTATAATAAAAATAATCAAACATATAATTGAAGGAGTTTACAATTTGAGTATCATTTTATTCTAGGCCTTGAATTCCATTCATAAAGAGCTATGATTACTTCCTAAATCATATTAAAAGATGAACAAATAAAATACTGGTACAACTGGGTAGGTACCACCGCAATGTCTATTTCTCCCGTCAAACAACACTGCTTAAATGGACTGTTGTGTTGCGGATTGAAGGACATTGTAGCCAGAGTAACTACTGGACATATTGAGACTTAACATCTTATGTCTCAGGATGGCGAGCGCAGTGGAATGTTGCTACTGTTTATGAGCGGTCGTATCGCTTACCATCAGGCGAACGGCTTGCTCGTCTCGCCATTCATTGCAATAAAAAAAAAAAAATCAATGAATTCATATGACACCCTTTTGCTACAATATTATGGTAATTATATTGTGGTTTGAACTCATGACTTTTACATCATTTGCAGGAAAAATCAAGAAATGTACTGGAATACTTTTAATAACTGACTTTTAAGTTCGACCTAAAGTGCTGTGAAGTGAAGTGAAGAATATCTAACTTGCAACAAATCAGTGAAACAAACTAAACCACCTCCTACTTATGTCATTGCTTTCATAAGATAATTCACAGATGGGCAATATGTATATCTGCATAATTTTAAATAATAGTTTATTCATAATAATGTTTCACTTGATTATACATAATTCCCACATTATTTTGTGTTTGAGTATTAATTAAACTTATTACTTACAATTTAACACATCCTTTTGTGACACTAGATCACCACCAGAAGCATGCAGACACATAGACATTGAGTGTGGGCAGTGTGACATAGTCCTTCTCACTAATATCTGTTCTCCCCTTGCATTAACATGCATTATATATGGTCCATAGTTGTGGCTTATCTCAGCAGTCTCCCCATCACCAGCGGCAGCCTGGCTTGTGGATGGCAAGCTGTAGGAATACACTTCTGGTTCATTGTTTGTACTTGCTGAACTGTGAGGTGCATTCACCGGCACATATCTTGGTGGTGGAAGATATTCAGGAGAGGGCCTCCTTAAAACAGGCTCATTCTCCTCAGGCATGTTGGCTTCATCCAGATCAGCATCAGGAGTAGACTCTTCCCCAGAATCCACTTCACATGAAGGCCCTGGATCAAAATCCATCTCCAAAAAGTCCATATCAGGACTTGAAGCCCCTGAACCCTGTTCTCTATTCCCCTGCTGGGGAACAGGATAATTTGGAGGCATGGGCAAATGTTTGTCCAAAGGCAAACCCATATCCAAGCTAAAGAATGAGCTAGGCAGGTCAGCCAAGTGTTCACCACCTCTATATGTGTAAATACAGCCATCTTCAGACCCTAATGAGTAGTCATCATTTCCAGTGTCACTTGAACTTTCATCTGCATCTAAATTAGACCTGTTGAGTTTGAGAGTAGAAGGTCTTTTCCGATTCTCTCTGAAGGCACTGTTCTCGGTGGTGTCGTTGCTGCGGCCCATGCCACTTGTTGATGGGCCACTACAGCTGTTGCTGGCCAAGTCTTGACACACCTTGTGTTTGTGGCACGACACGAGGTCCTGGGTGGAATCAGTGCCGTTGTCGTACGCGCTCGAGCTCGCCTTACTGCTGCTCGATGGCGTAGTCTCCGTTTCTGTGATCGAATTAACTCTGTACACTTGCGACTGGCTAGTGCTTGGTACATTTTTAAAGCCATCCGTGCTCGTCTGCCCTTGCGTGCTGGAGTGGCCGACGTCATTATTAGACATTGGATTAACGAGTCTAGTTCGTGGTCCATTTAGCGGAACGAAGATGGAGCTTTGGTTTGGAGTCGATGTTAACAGATTTTCAGTATTTTCACTCGCACTTGGCTGCCTCGGGCTGCCTTTGTAGTTTCTATTCTTTTCACTGTCACACTCTATATTTAATGAGTTTTTTAAAGAAGCAGAATCTTTACGGGAATCCATGATTACAAATAAATTGGCAATGCCGTCGGCATTGTACACTTGAATTTTTAAGGTTACAAACGGAAATAAGATATTAATATTTACAAAGATGTGATGAACCCGAAATATATAATTGTTTTATTGCCAAAAAAAATACGTTATTATGTACAAAATATACAACAGGAAATATTATCAAACTAATTCGCATAAATCACATCAAAAACCATTTACCATTTGACATGACAGAATTGACAGATCGAGGAAAACATTTACCATTAGCCAGTGTTACCACTTGTCAATAAAGATTTTTACTGCATTTCCGAACTATAAAACGCGGCTTCATATTTCAAACCACGTTCTTACATCGGCGGCCTTTTCAGTTTTCAGTTCAATTTCGTTGCGACTTGCGACGCGCTTTATTATAGGTCTACCAGAATCTCATGGCATTTTGGGAAATTTGAATTTACGCATCGCAACACAGGGGTATTTGGATGAACATATTTTGATACTTTCATTATTTGTAATTAATTTTATTTCAAATTAACATGATTTTTTTAGTAAAACTTTGTAAATAAAATACATAATGTTTTAAGTATAAATATAGGTTATTTAAACATTAAAATGACTTCAAAATTATACTTTTAGATTAATAGCCAATATAAATATTTTTCAGTTCCAAATTATAAAATAAATACGTGATTTACGAGTATTTATAATATAGAGGGACCACTGGTACTTCTAAAACGTAGATAAAAATGGAGGTACCGAGCCACCAGTTTCGTTTTAATTCCCTCTTCTTATTAGTTCTTATTTAATCAAACATCTTTCAATTTCTAAATTGCAGGTAGTTTGATTATGAGCCGGTTTTATTTAAATAATCATTCCATCCATCCATCCATCAGCCAAAGGAAGTCCACTGCTGAACATAGGCCTCCCCCAATGATTTCAACAGAGACCTGTTGGAGGCAGCCTGCATCCAGCGACGTCCTGCGACCTTTACCAGGTCGTCTGACCATCTTGTGGGTGGACGTCCTACGCTACGCTTTCCGCTTCGTGGCCTCCATTCGAGCACTTTCCGACCCCATCGGTCATCAGATCTCCGCGCTATGTCCCCTGCCCATTGCCACTTCAACTTGCTAATCCGGTGGGCTATGTCGGTTATTTTAGTTCTCCTACGGATCTCCTCATTTCTGATTCGATCGCGTAGGAAAACCAGAGTATAGCCCTCTCCATGGCTCGTTGAGTGACTTTGAGCCTTTTAATGAGGCCCACAGTGAGAGGCCAAGTCTCGGTGCCGTATGTCATCACTGGCAACACCCAACTATCGAAGACTTTCGATTTAAGGCACTGAGGTATTTTGGACGAGAAGACGTCGCGTAGTTTCCCGAACGCTCTCTCTCGAAGTTGGACCTGCCTAACTGGACCACTTATCCTAAATAGACATATTCGTCAACAACTTCAAGAGTCGAGTCCCCAACACCGATGGGGGTGGGCACAACATGGACATTCGACATGATCTTCGTTTTGTCCATGTTCATTTTAAGACCCACCTGTTGGGAGACCCGATTGAGGTCTTCGAGCATAGTGCTAAGGTCTTCCAGCGATTCTGCCAAGACTGCAATATCGTCGGCAAACCGAATGTGAGTGATATACTCGCCGTTGATGTTGATGCCGAATCCTTTCCACTGCAAGAGCTTGAAGGCATTTTCCAGCGCGGCAGTGAACAGTTTCGGAGATATGACATCTCCCTGTCTCACGCCTCTCTGTAGTGGAATAGCCTTCGTACTCTGGTCTTGTACTCGGACCGACATGGTGGCGTTGTTGTATATACACTTCAACACTTCGATGTACCGATAGTCGATATGGCACCGCTGGAGAGACTGTAGCACAGCCCAAGTCTCGATCGAATCAAAGGCTTTCTCATAGTCCACAAACGCTAAACAAAGCGGCAAGAGACTGGAGACTGTCCCGCCCTCACACCCACCACTGCAACTCCTGTAAGCCAGGATCAACAGTGGCACGCAATGTAATGACACCGAGCATTGAAGCTCGGCGAGTCTCCGGGAATGTCTAACTTGTCTTTAACCCGCAACGAAATCAATCAGAAAGTTAAATTAATAGGAGGAGTTGGAAATAAATTATTGTCCACTTCCCTCCGTGCAAAGCGGGTGACAAAGCAATGAAATAAAGAGGTAAATAACCTCGCAAAAAGACTTTTACAGCCGGAGAAGCCAGCTGTAAAGCACCACGGATCAAATCCTTATTACATTTAAATGGGACCTAATATGTGAGCTGTTACACTTGATTCCAGTAATAGGTATGGCAAAAACGCCGGAAAGCACGGAAATTCGTCCTAGTCTCTACAAGGTCCGTGTAGTATACAACTCCAGATGATATTTGCATACTATCCAGCATGGTTTTACGCTCATTCTGCCAAAGACTACACTCCCAAAGTATATGATGCGCGGATTGTTCATATTCGCAATTTGCTGTTGAACATGGGCACGCAGGCGATTCCACAAGCTTAAAAGAGTATAGTTTAGACTTAAAGTTACCATGGCCCGTGAGGAACTGTGATACGCAATAATCGACATCTAGCCATGTCTTCGTCAAACGATCACGCACGCAAGGAAAATATTGGTATAAATGCCGTCCCTTCAAAGATACCTCCCATCTATTTTGCCATTCATCTAATAGTTCGCTATATACCATATGAAGCGGTTTAAATAATCTGTCGACTTTTAAGAGTTCACGTGCAGTTAAAAATCTTTGATCCATATTCTCCTTAGTAGAGTAATACATGGCGGCGCGACGTTGCACCTCCAGATCGACTGGAAGTACACCCGCCAGGACAGGCAAAGCTTCGGTACTAACAGTTCTATATGCCTTGCACAAGAATATCAACGCCAAACGTTGGCTCTGGAGCAGTTTTCTTCGCACAGCACCGATAGTAGCCCTATCAGCCCATACGGGAGATCCATAACAAATACATCCTAAGTAAGTTGCTCCATAGACGATTTTTAGTGTATTGAAAGATAGCCCCCACGTTGATTTCGATATTCTTGTCAAAGCAAAAAAGTTCCTTTTCGACTTTTCCCCGACGTTCTTAATATGTTCCAGAAAGGAAAAATTCCTTTCCAAAATTAAACCGAGATAACAAACCGATTCTTTTTTCTTTACAGTGATACTATTAAATTTAATTCGCGGCGGTGATTTTAAAGTTCCTTTTAGAAGTAATTGGAACGTTTTATGTGGTGCAAACTGTAAGCGATTTCGATGTCCCCAATCACATATTAATTTTAAACACGCGTCTGCCATATTTTCTAATCCCGACCTACTGTTTGACTCTATAAGCAAGAGGCCATCGTCCGCATATCCGGTCAAAGAACATCCCGACGGTAAGGGGATTGTAAGAAAATCGTCGAAGCCTAAATTCCACAAATAAGGACCTAAGACCGAGCCTTGTGGACAACCCATCGTCAGTGGTTTCGACACGGCATAGTGTCCAAGTTTAAGTTTTGTTGTTCCATGCGAGAAATACGAGTAAATAAGTGAATATATATTTTTAAAGCAACCTCGTAATTTCAACTTAAGAAGCAGCATTGGCCACCAAGCGTTGTCGAAAGCACCGGAGATGTCCAGAAAAATACCGAGTACATATTTACACACCGATGTACTTACCGCTCTTCTAACCGAAATTGCCGCGTCGATAGTTGACTTACCCGTAGTAAAACCGAACTGATTTTCGTAAAATTTTGGTCCGCCCGGTAGCAATCGAGGGACGATAAGACGTTCTAAAAGTTTACCTAGCGACGGCAAGAGTGTAATAGGTCTATACGACTTAGGATCATGTGGAGGTTTATCGCCACTCTTGGGTATTATCCGAATGAAACCGGTACGCCATACTCGCGGAAATACCCCTTCAGCAATGCATCTGTTATAAACTGTAAGTAACGCATCGCCTGCCGATTTACACGCCTCTTTAATCATTTTGTTCGATATTTTATCGTCACCGGAAGCCTTGTTTAGGGGCAAAGATCGTACGATTTCACTAAATTCATCAAACGACGACAGATTTGAATCCGAAGAGTTCGGCAGTTCCCCGGCCCACATCCTAATCTGCTTGTGGTATTCTGTGTCATTTTCAACATTATCATCCGGAATTAACGATTGTAACAGAGCGTCCGTTGTCTCCTCAATACCAGTGGTGTAGTTGTTGTCAATTTTTAAATTCTCAATATATGCCAAATTGATTGACCTATTCGCTTTGAATTCATGGTATAAAGGAGACCACGGACCCTCACTATCTAACCGAGCCACAACTTTTCGTAATAAATTACCCTTAGATTTTTGGACGGCCGCTTTATAATGCGATCTGGCAACTCTCAGTTTATTTAAAGCAGATGTAATTGCTTCCCCTGTGACAGAACGTCTCTTAAGCCCGTTAAAACGCCTACGCGCTCTGCGAAAAGTCCGACGTAGTTGGACTAGTAAATCATTCCACCAATCACACCTCCGAGCGTTAGTGATGGAACCTCGACCGATGGTAACGTCTGCGCAATATGTAAACGTGTCCGACATAATCTCCGCACAGGTTTCAGCTGACAGATCATTGCGAGTGAAGTCCCCAGCATGCCGAGCAAATAGCGAGCTAAATAAATCCCAGTCTGCGCCTCGGGATTTATATTTAAAATTAAAATTATTATGTACCGGACCCTGCGTCAATCTAGGCAAGAACTCGTACACAATCAGGCGATGGTCACTACACGACGCGTCCGGTAGGACGCGCCACCTATCAATACGGACGTCTCCACTAGAAAGTGTGACGTCAATAGAAGATTCGCCCATAGGGCTACTGTAAGTAGGTGGTGCATCGGGGGTGTTGTGTATTTCGAGATTCATCTCTGCAATTAAATCTTCTACAGCGCAACGTCGCTCGGTATCAGTGGAGCGATATTTGCCATACCAAAGGACAGATGACGCATTAACGTCAGCACCTATAATAATTTTATGTCCAGCGAGGGACCGCAAGACATAGCGGAGGTGACACAGGTGAGGACCCACAGGATCTGAGTATTGAAAATAACAGCTCACAACATATACCTTACAAATCGGACTAGACACCTCAGCGACAGCACAGTGTGACGTCATAAGATTACGCACAGAGGTTACGGTAAGATTTGAACCCGACACAAAAATACCTGCTCGTGAGTTGCTATCAAGTTGTACGACCTTACTAGATATACGCGCATGTTGATATTGCTCCTGTACTAGTACGATATTTAACTTATACTCGCGAATTAACGTATCTAATTCCGACGTTGCTACCCTATCATTATGGAGGTTTAACTGTCCGATGGTAAAGTTATTCATATTGTGTTAGTACTGGGTCGAGAGAAATAGTTGTTGGAGTTTGTAGTTGTACGTTGGACACTCATGAGACCCACAGCGATGATCGTGGGGTTTTTTAAAGCGCTTGCAAGGTGCGCATACTGGCTTAAAATCTGTGTCTGAACTGTGCGGACACGCCTTAGTCTCGTGTGCTTCAGCACAGACGGCACACGTAGGTGTTTTTACTGTACAGAACTTTTGCACATGCCCATAGTATTGACAATTCATACAACGCACTATTTCTAAGTCGTCAATGAATCGACAGGTGGCCCAGTCAATAAATAATTTCTCTTTTGTGTCCGCCAGATGTTTCCTTATCTCTGAATCTAACTCAATGCCAATCCATTTACGACCGTTATCTAAATTACGTCTACGAACTATTTTAATGGATTTAATGAAATCATCCTCCTTTATTGGCAATTCGTCCTTGATATTTTGACGATACAGTGCGGTAATAAAAGCGCGGTCTTCCATAGAGGATGGCACATCCTTAACGAGGATACGGGGGCGGCGCCCCTTGGGTTTTTCGAGACGTAATCCCGCCGATTTAATTGCCTCGACAGATTCGAGTTTTTTAATTTGTTTCTCATTCGCAACACGAAGCACGACGCGACCCTTCGTGGTTTTTTTCACGCCTACAATTTGGAATCCGTCATCACTTGGCTTTATTGCCTTAAAAAGCGCCTGTTTAGTTGCGGACGATGACGCCAAATCAGCTGATCGCTTGTCCGTCGGACATGCAACAATACACGGCCGTGGCGCGCGCGACTCCACTAGCGGTGCAGGTTTCGGTAAACGGAGTTTAAGTCGATCGGAGAAAATTGAATTATTATTCTCGACAATATCATGACGTTTGTATTGGTCTAATTCGCGTTGCATATTGGCCAACTTGGTTTCATTGCAAGATGATTTTAATGCTAGTAACGAAACTATGGATGTTACACGTTGCGTTATATCTAACACTGCCGACCTATTCGCCACATTCATACGCGAGCCCTGATCATTAACAAGCTCATTAATTTTCGACAAATAATTGGAAACATCTGACACCAAATCACAATAGTCCGCGCGGCTCGCGTCGCTGCCGTTATCTAAAGATGAAGTCTCGGTCGATTCCGATAATTGCAAACGTTTGGAACATACGGGGGAAACATAAGTTGGTGAAGTCGTGTCACTAAAAAGTCGTTTAGCCGAATTAGGTGACCTAGGTGTTAGCTTACTTTGACCGAAAGGATTGGGCCCACGGTCGGGCGGAACTTTATTTTGAGCTGACATTATTTTGCCGAAATGAAATTAAGATTTTATTATTTTTAATCTTATAAAATGACACAAACAATATAAAATATTACTTAGAAAAGAAACAACAGCTGATTGTATGCCGGCCGAGCGATATTTTTTTTTACGATACCCACACTAAAAAGAATATAAAGTACTTACCGAGGATTAATTGCTTAATTTCACTAAATTACGCAATAAAACATTTAAAAACTTACAGACCGTTGCTCACAATACTACACCATACAACAATAAGCAACCCACGAGCGATTAAATGCACTCCAAACACACAAAATACAATTTAAAATGAGGAGAACGTAAACACGTCACATCACCGTGCCCCCGCCAGAGGGGAAGTGACATGATCTTCGTTTTGTCCATGTTCATTTTAAGACCCACCTGTTGGGAGACCCGATTGAGGTCTTCGAGCATAGTGCTAAGGTCTTCCAGCGATTCTGCCAAGACTGCAATATCGTCGGCAAACCGAATGTGAGTGATATACTCGCCGTTGATGTTGATGCCGAATCCTTTCCACTGCAAGAGCTTGAAGGCATTTTCCAGCGCGGCAGTGAACAGTTTCGGAGATATGACATCTCCCTGTCTCACGCCTCTCTGTAGTGGAATAGCCTTCGTACTCTGGTCTTGTACTCGGACCGACATGGTGGCGTTGTTGTATATACACTTCAACATTTCGATGTACCGATAGTCGATATGGCACCGCTGGAGAGACTGTAGCACAGCCCAAGTCTCGATCGAATCAAAGGCTTTCTCATAGTCCACAAACGCTAAACAAAGCGGCAAGTTATATTCCTCGGTTTTTTGTATAACTTGCCGAAGCGTATGGATATGGTCTATGGTACTAAAGCCTTTTCGGAAACCGGCTTGTTCGGGAGGCTGGAAGTCATGAAACCTGCGTTTGAGACGATTTGTGATGACCCTCGAAAACAACTTATAGACATGGCTCAGGAGCGAGATGGGCCTGTAGTTCTTCAGCAAAGTGTTTTCACCTTTTTTGAAGAACAAGACCACCATGCTCCTGCTCCATGCCTCCAGCGTTGAGCCCTCGAGGAGAACGGAATTGAAGAGCCTCTGAAGGACTTTCAGTATCAGCGTTCCGCCCGCTTTCAAAAGCTCTGAAGTGATTCCGTCCTCGCCCGGTGTCTTGTTGTTTTTAAGTTGCTTCAGGGCCATCTCAATCTCATACAGGCTGATGTCCGGGATATCATCGCTAAAGTGAATCGCTAAATAATCATTAGATTCCAAAAATGTTATACGAATGATTCAAGATTGTAAAATTAAAACGTATAATTTTATTTTCCGTCGTCTTTATTTCATTAACACTTTAGTCAGAGCTTACTTATAAATACTCTTCCTGTACATCTTCTGGTGAAGGCGATGAAGATAAAGGATTAATAATAAACCTTTCTTATCTATCTAAAGTCTCTGGAAACTGCTGTAAATAGGTGTTTAATCCATTACTATTTAGCATTAAAAAAGGATATCAAAGTATATACGATAAAACACGTGTACCTACATATCTAACACTAACAAAAAAAAATGAAGTATCAAAACTATTCACTCCGACTTATTTGTTAAAACGACGTCGATTTTAAAATCGACGATTTTGTTTAAAGTTGACCAAATTATTCACGGATCTGGTGATAAACCTAGTAAAAAATGTGTCGCAGTTGTGATCGTAAAACTAATTTGTATATTTTCGCAAAGGAAGTATAGTAATCATAATATTCACAGACGACTAAAAATAGTTATAATATTCACGTCGAATGACATAACTCGAGTTTTGAATCAGCTGTTGACCGATGGTATTGCCACATAAAAATCATTATGTTTGTTTCTAATTTTATGCCATGAGATTCTGGTAGACCTATAATAGCTTGATCCTAAGATAGGGATGGGGCTTAAATCAATGTAAACGATCGCTGATATACAGCTCAATTTAATATGTTAATAAGATTTTAAGACTCATTTTTACACCATTAGAATTAACCTTGCGAGTTTTTAGTATTACTAATTAAGATTTTTATTTAAAACAGCTTTCAGACTTGCCAGAGCTTATTTATTAATTATATAATAAAACTACTTTTTATGAGATGGTATTCTGAAATAATCAAAAATATTCTGTTAAAAAAACATAAAAAAACATGGAGGTGCTCTGTGGTTGTCAAATTTCACAATGACAAATTGATTCAACCAGCTGTGGGTTCACTAAAATTGCGTCTTATTTTTGTTATTTTTAATAATTAAAAAGCTCTTTTAGACTATTAATAATCGACATTTGCGACTGTAGATTGGTATAGTTTCAATAAATCTTAGTGAAAATGGCGTACGCCTACTTATTCAAATACATCATCATCGGCGACACAGGTATTGATTTTATTTCCTGATATATTATTTAGCATGCTTTTTAAAGTTCTTTTCCTTATCTCGGTGTTTAACTGTTTTCGCAACGATGCTGCTTTGTACTGAATGTTAGCTTAAAATGTATGATAATGTTTTTTTAATTATTGTTGTGGATAGGGGTGTGAGTAATTAGACTGTATGTCATTGTATTTCCGCCTACGCTCTCTTAGTCTACGTTAAATAGAGAATCAGATGCGCATATCATTATATATTAGGTAGTTTGCATCTAATGTACTGTAATTTTGCTTGAAGAAATCAACACAAACCCATACTGTAGATCTACAGTTATATGCACCTGTGTATGGGTAGTGGTTTCAAGGACTCTCTTTGTTTGTTTTATTTACAATGAAATGTAGTTTGCAACCTATCTGTAATAAAAACATTACTCTGTAATTATTTATTCTGTCAAAGATATTGAAAAAAAAAACAGTTAGTAAAAGTTGAATGATTTGATAACAATTTATTGACACATATTGATCATTTTTAACCTTGTAACTTGTAAATAACAAAGCAATATTTCCCCGCAGATGCTTGTAAATATTATTGATTTTATGAACAATGAAAATACTTTTTATCTAATCTGTTATGATGGTGTAACCAATAGTTGCTGCAATCATTTTCTATTACAAATTTGATCAAGTGTAAAAAAATCTGTTACACCAAAAATATGAAAGGTTTACTGTATTTATTTTTGCCATAATATTATTATTTATTTGCATCTAACACAATAGATATAACAATTGTAAGAATCTAGTTAGAATTAACATCCAATGAATATACATTTAAATATATATAAATATATGGTTCTGCTGCCAAATAATATACCAGTGTTCTTATCACAGAGCAATTAAAATAGAAACCCATTTGCAATATTACTAAAAGAACTGAACTATTAATACCAACCATTAATTATAAAATGTTATTTTCCTACTAACTAAAAATCTATTTATATGGTGCATGTTCTGCATGGCCGAACGTCGATCTTTAGCGCTGCAGTCTTCCGTTGACGCCGAAGCATATCGGCGGCTCAATAGACAGATCTGGAAGTCCTTGCGACACGATGTCCGTGCTCACAATACTGTGAGCATTAAGGAGACAATCGAGCGGAACGGAGGCTCCAAAGTGTTTGCAAGAGACTTGTCTATTGGGCAAAGCCAGTTGTCTAGGCTGAAGACGGAAGACGGCCGCGTAGTATCGACGAGGGCAGAGGTATTAAGGGAGATCGAGAGGTTCTACGGACAGCTTTACACCTCGGTTGCCAAACCTGCTGTTAGCTCGGCCAAAGACCCGAGAGCCGAGTTGATCCGACACTTTAGCGATGATATCCCGGACATCAGTCTGTGTGAGATTGAGATGGCCCTGAAGCAACTTAAAAACAACAAGGCGCCGGGCGAGGACGGAATAACTTCAGAGCTTCTGAAAGCGGGCGGAACGCCGATACTGAAAGTCCTTCAGAGGCTCTTCAATTCCGTTCTCCTCGAGGGCTCAACGCCAGAGGCATGGAGCAGGAGCGTGGTGGTACTGTTCTTCAAAAAAGGTGATAACACTTTGCTGAAGAATTACAGGCCCATCTCGCTCCTGAGCCATGTCTATAAGTTGTTTTCGAGGGTCATCACAAATCGTCTCGAACGCAGGTTTGATGACTTCCAGCCTCCCGAACAAGCCGTTTTCCGAAAAGGCTTTAGTACCATAGACCACATCCATACGCTTCGGCAAGTTATACAAAAAACTTGCCGCTTTGTTTAGCGTTTGTGGACTATGAGAAAGCCTTTGATTCGATCGAGACTTGGGCTGTGCTACAGTCTCTCCAGCGGTGCCATATAGACTATCGGTACATCGAAGTGTTGAAGTGTATATACAACAACGCCACCATGTCGGTCCGAGTACAAGATCAGAGTACGAAGGCTATTCCACTACAGAGAGGCGTGAGACAGGGAGATGTCATATCTCCGAAACTGTTCACTGCCGCGCTGGAAAACGCCTTCAAGCTCTTGCGATGGAAAGGATTCAGCATCAACATCAACGGCGAGTATATCACTCACCTTCGGTTTGCCGACGATATTGTAGTCTTGGCAGAATCGCTGGAAGACCTTAGCACTATGCTCGAAGACCTCAATCGAGTCTCCCAACAGGTGGGTCTTAAAATGAACATGGACAAAACGAAGATCATGTCGAATGTCCATGTTGTGCCCACCCCCATCGGTGTTGGGGGCTCGACTCTTGAAGTTGTTGACGAATATGTCTATTTAGGACAAGTGGTCCGGTTAGGCAGGTCCAACTTCGAGAGAGAGGTCAATCGGCGAATCCAACTCGGTTGGGCAGCGTTCGGGAAACTACGCGACGTCTTCTCGTCAAAAATACCTCAGTGCCTTAAATCGAAAGTCTTCGATAGTTGTGTGTTGCCAGTGATGACTTACGGCACCGAGACGTGGCCTCTCACTATGGGCCTTATTAGGAAGCTCAAAGTCACTCAACGAGCTATGGAGAGGGCTATGCTCGGGATTTCCCTACGAGATCGAATCAGAAATGAGGAGATCCGTAGGAGAACTAAAATAACCGACATAGCCCACCGGATTAGCAAGTTGAAGTGGCAATGGGCAGGGCACATAGCGCGGAGATCTGATGACCGATGGGGTCGGAAAGTGCTCGAATGGAGGCCGCGTATCGGAAAGCGCAGCGTAGGACGTCCACCCACACGATGGTCCGACGACCTGGTAAAGGTCGCGGGACGTCGCTGGATGCAGGCTGCCTCCAACAGGTCTCTGTGGAAATCATTGGGGGAGGCCTATGTTCAGCAGTGGACTTCCTTTGGCTGATGGATGGATGGATGGATGTTCTGCATGAGTTATTGTTTCTGATTAAACTGATTAGTATTTTATAACAAACTAGATAGATGTTAATTCAAATGTTTGTAATTAATCAACTACAATGGGAAACATCCATAATATATAAATACTGCTATTACTTGTGGTATACACATGCATTTATTATGTGCTCAGTATTTTAAAGATAAAATCAATGTAGTAATTGTTTACCCTGTACATAATTTCTTTTATTTAATTTATAATAACAAAATCTGTTTTTATTAGAATATACCCATAATAACAATTTTTGAATTCAGTTTGAGCAAAGAAGACAAAAAAATACATACATACATAAACTCACGCCTATTTCCCAGAAGGGGTAGGCAGAGGTGCCAAGACACCCACATTTCGCCATGTATGTTCCGTCACACGATGTGATAGGTGGCGAGCCTATTGCCAAAAAAAATTGATGACTAAAATAGTTTAAAATTGTCTTTGTATAAGGCTGTCATTGTTTTGTTGTTTGAGGAGATTAGAATCTTGATACTGTATTCTTCATTGTAAAAGATGAACTAAAGGTGAGTTGGGGGTAGCTTGTCAAACAACACAGGTGGTCTACCTATAAAAACTCTGAGAAGGGCAACTGAGTGCATGCTAAATTATCTCTTGTCTATAACCAAAGTCAATAACATCTTAAATAGGAAACTAGTAAGTATGAGAACAACTGCTTTATCTGTTTCTGGCCATGCCTGATACTAGACAAGAGAGTGTTATTGCGAGATGCAGGACTTTTTATTTATTTTATTTTATTTTATTTATTTAGGATCACATCAATGTGAAAGCAATTACTAATACATAAACCTGAAGAGTTTATTTGATTGAAGCCACTTATCTCAGGAAATATTGCTTTGAATTTAAATCTTCTTTGGGTGTGGATAAACCCATTTATCAAGGAAATCTATAAACATTATGTTAGAAGAAGAGCATCAACAATGTTGCAATAACGATTTCATTAACAAAAAGTAATTGCACCTGAGCAAATCCGGGCCGAGCCGCTAGTGAATAATATTAGCTTGTTAGTTTCATGTAATATCTTCAATACATGCTAGAATGTCATTTCTTAAATAGAAAATAGCTGTAACAAAATCACACCATTTCTATTGCCTAGGTGTGGGCAAATCATGCCTGCTCCTCCAGTTCACTGACAAGAGGTTCCAGCCCGTGCACGACCTCACGATCGGCGTCGAGTTCGGAGCGCGGATGATCACCATAGACGGCAAGCAGATCAAATTGCAGATATGGGACACTGCTGGACAAGAAGCCTTCAGGTACCTTATTCATTTATAAACCTAGTTTTTAAATGAAACATCAAGGAGCAATCAGGCAGTCTAACCCCCAAATAAATTTAAAACTAATATGTGATTGGGGCCATCGAAATCGCTTAACCTTTGCACCACAAAAAACGTTCCAATTACTTCTGAAAGGAACTTTAAAATCACAGCCGAGAATTAAATTTAATAATATTAATGTTAAAAAAAAGGAATCGGTTTGTTATCTTGGTTTAATTTTAGAAAGGAATTTTTCCTTTCTTGAACATATTAAGAACGTCGGGGAAAAGTCGAAAAGGAACTTTTTTGCTTTGACAAGAATATCAAAATCAATGTGGGGGCTATCTTTCAATACACTAAAAATCATCTATGGAGCAACTTACTTAGGATGTATCTGTTATGGATCTCCCGTATGGGCTGATAGGGCTACTATCGGTGCTGTGCGAAGAAAACTGCTCCAGAGCCAACGTTTGGCGTTGATATTCTTGTGCAAGGCATATAGAACTGTTAGTACCGAAGCTTTGCCTGTCCTAGCGGGTGTACTTCCAGTCGACCTGGAGCTGCAACGTCGCGCCGCGATGTATTACTCTAATAGAGAGAATATGGATAAAAAGTTTTTCACCGCACGTGAACTTTTAAAAGTTGACAGATTATTTAAACCGGTTTCAGTGGTATATAGCGAACTATTAGATGAATGGCAAAATAGATGGGAGGTATCTTTGAAGGGCCGGCATCTATACCAATTTTTTCCTTGCGTACGTGATCGTTTAACAAAGACATGGCTAGATGTCGATTATTGCGTATCACAATTTCTCACGGGCCATGGTAACTTTAAGTCTAAACTATACTCTTTTAAGCTTGTTGCGTCGCCTGCGTGTCCATGTTCAACACCTAATTGCGAGTATGAGCAGTCCGCGCATCATATACTTTGGGAGTGTAGTCTTTGGCATAATGAGCGTAAAACCATGCTAGATAGTATGCAAATATCATCTGGAGTTGTATACTACATGGACCTTGTAGAGACTAGAAAGATCTTCCGTGCTTTCCGGCGTTTTTGCCATACCTATTACTGGATTCAAGCATAACAGTTCACATAATAGGTCCCATTTAAATGTAATAATAATTTGATCCGTGGTGCTTCACAGCTGGCTTCTCCGGCTGTGAAAGTCTTTTTGCGAGGTTATTTACCTCTTCAGTTCAATGTTTTGTCACCCGCTTTGCACGGAGGGAAGTGGACAGTAATTTGTTTCCAACTCCTCCTATTAATTTAACTTTCTGATTGGTTTCGTTGCGGGTTAAAGACAAGTTAGACATTCCCGGAGACTCGCCGAGTTTCAATGCTCGGTGTCATTACTTTGCGTGCCGCTGTTGATCCTGGCTCACAGGAGTTGCAGTGGTGGGTGTGAGGGCGGGACAGTCTCCTAACCCCCAAATACTGGATAGCTACTCAGCCCCCGGACTCATTAGATATGACGTTATTTTGAAGTTCCGTTAAATTTCGAAATGAAATACTGGATAGCCATTTAGCTCATAAAGCTCAAAACACATTGTAGGTTTTTGTCTTACGCATAGAGTAAAGAAGCGGCCATAAATACTAGAGCAACGCGTCTTACAGCGATCTGAACAATAGATTCTTTTGTTGTGTGCACACTGTCGGTCGAAATTCGAGGGCATGACCTTCAAAAACAAAAAACGTCTGAGACATACAGCGCAACTAACATAAATTGACAAGTGGTGAAATTAGGAACTAGAAATGAAAGTAAAAAATATCTTCAACGCTTTCATTAAAATATTCTTTCATAATTTATACAATGTACATTTATACTAGTAGTCCAATAGTAGTAATGATAATAATGTCCAATGTAATTAAATTTAAAGAGAGAAAAAAATAATGGTTTCTCCGTGCACCACAGCGCTTTTGAGTGATTTGCGATTGTGGACAAACTCGAGTTTACACAACAATAGGTTTTGTAAATATGGCTACCAGCTTTTTAAGCCAAACTAATATAACATTTCTTAAAACTTACAATTAAATTAGAATTTATAATACGTACAAGGTATAATTTTCTTTATTCAATCTGCATTAAAATTAAAATTGTTGAGTACAATTTGGACATTTCTAATTATTTACATGAGGTGTTGCTGGTAATCTAACTTGACTTAACAGAAATAAACACCGCAGTTCTTTGACCAGTTGTTTGTAAATACTAGATTGGACGTAATTGACAGCCTCCGTGACGCAGTTGGTTAGACGCCGCCTGTGAAACGAGAGGCCACGGGTTCGATCCCCGCACCGAGACAAATGTTTGTGAGGCCCACAAGTATTTGTCTCGGGTCTGGATGTTTGTGAGACCGAAAAGTCTCTCGTAGTTCCCGATACCCACGACACAACACTTAATTGATCTTAATGTGGGGTAAGGACTATGTATGTGATTGTTTATTTATTAATTTAAATGCTTTATATACAAAGTATAAAGGCGGACTTAATGCCTGAGGCATTCTCTCCCAGTCAACCTTTGGGTGGTGCAGAGAAATCAAAGTAGGCGCATCTCTAAATAATAATAAAATAAAAATTCAGGTGTAAACTAATATCAGAAGAATATATTATAAATACATAAATGAATATGATTATAGTCTGTATATTATATAAATAAATATAAATACATACATAAATATACAAAATTACATATATTTTATACTTATAGATACATATACTACATAAAACATACTAAGATTATTCTGCCAATTTATCAATTAAATGTTGTATGACTTTTCGGATTGTTGAGTGTATTTATTTATAAATATAAAGATAACGAAGTAATTTTTTATACAATCAAACATTAAGTTATTGATGTTAAAATTTCAAAATACACGCGCTGTTTTAGGAATTATAATAGGAAAAAGTTTACTTTGTTATTTGTCTTCAGGTAGTCTCTTTTTTGTTTTCTTTTAAAATGACACTGGTAGTAGAAATATATAAAAAAAAAAACACAACAAGAACAAGACGTGTGCTCGAAAAACGATCTTGCCTACTTTGGAATTCACACATTTTATACATAAGTATTTCTAATACGTGTACACGGCATTGTTGCTTAACATTTTTCCACAGTAAATTTATTCTCAATGTGTAATCTATGTTTGCGTACAGAATTTAATCAATCATAGTATTATATAATTGATTGATGTGTGATTTAATATTAATTGAATCATTGATTTTGACAATAAAACAGTTGCAAACTCGAATGTTCTAGTGCCACAGGTTATCACAGACTTAGGACTGTTTATAATAAGCGCCAACTAGGATTAATTTCATTTTAAAAAATATATTATTTATTTATTTATATAGAGATGAGATAAAGAGTACATTAAAATCGACTCTTTCATCCCTAAAAGCTTAGTCATTGGCGGACGAGAAAACCGTCCTTTGTCAATGAAATTAAAAGAAATAAAAACGTACGCGGGCCCTCTGACGACCCGTACGAACCATATCAGTCGCGCTCTTTACCATAGTTTTGTACTCTTTACTCTATGCGTAAGACAAAAACCTACAATGTGTTTTCAGCTTAAATCGGTCTACTCAGCAAACATCCAGTTAAATTTCCACAGATTAACGAAAAGTTTGTTTTCAGTTACAATTTTTATTGTATAAATATAAACGTTTCATTTGACGCAATATTCTTCATACATGATTACTCAAAATTGGAAATTTAACCCTTTATATTTAATCTGAGGAATAATTGACACGTTTTTACGTATGTTACGATTATGTTTAAAGCTATATTAAATATTGCCAAGTTACTATTTAAAAAAATCGGTTGATAAAATCATGTGGGCGAAAAAACTTATGTCCCTATATCCAAAGCGAGTTGATTAAAAAAATTATGATATTTGTTTTTATTATTTATTGTTTACAATTGCACTCGGTTTGAAAGTTAGTTTTTGGATATCTTTTTTAATAAATAGGTATATAAAATACCAAACAACGGCTGCAGAACTAGTTAAGTACCAAACGGAGAAGACTACGTAAATAAATACGATATGAGAAAGAAGCTGTGCTGGATTTTATAAACAGGTAAGTATACACGTATTCCTCTAAGTTTTAACGTATTTATATGATCATTAACTATTTAATATATAATATGAATATTTGCATATTTTAAATCATCATCATCATCTACAGCCTGTAGGATCCCATTGCTGGGTACCTATAGACCTCTCTCATATTCTACCTCCTATATAATTTTTATCTCCACCTCATATAGTAGTATTATGAAATAAATATGGAAAATAAAGTATGGTACAATGTGTATAACTATATACAGGGTATATCAAGACTGCTACCGAAAACGAAGCCGGGTGGTAGTTTAAGCGACTTCAGACACAATGCAACAGAAAAATTTGAAAAAAAAGCGTAAATTTTTTTTTTGTAATTTTTTTCCTATTGCCATATTTTGGTGGTAAATACATTTTTTCCTAAAATAATAGTGTATACCCTTTAATTTATAAATACTCTAAGATATAAGAGAGTTTAAATTATTATTTTAGCAAAAACTATGGATTTACCACCCAAAAATGACGATATTTAAAAAATCATAAAAAATAATTGTCGCGTTTCTATGCGAAATTTTTAATTGCATTGTGTTTGAAGCCACTAAAACTACAACCCGGCTTCGTTTTCGGTAGCAGTCTTGAGATACCCGGTATAATCCTTTGTTTCAGGAGCTGGAGTGGAGTACATAAATATTCAATGTGTATATAATAAGACCTTTCAAGAAATATGGCTCATAGATATAGTGCCATGTACATCATCTCTAAACTTAATAAGTAAGCTCAATAAATATATATAAAAAATAAAAAGAGATATATAAAATTATGATATATTTTAACTTAAAAACTTTTGCAGGTAATGCTTTAGAAATCATACATACAGCAAATCATTTGGACAATACACATCCTTTTGAAATGAGTATGTAATATACAAATATACAAAAAAGAATGAGACAAATTGTGTAAAGGAAGAAAAAATTGCATCAGAAAACAGTGTTTAAAGTCAAAGTTGAAGAATGTTATGAATTTTAACTAATATCATCATCATCATATCAGCCACAGGAAGTCCACTGCTGAACATAGGCCTCCCCTAATGATCTCCACAATGACCTGTTGGAAGCGGCCTGCATCCAGCGTTTAACTAATATGTAATACATAAAATAAATTGTTTATTTCACCTATTTTCATAGTTAAAAATGTAATATTATATTTCTATTGTACATTTTTAATAGTACATTCATTAATTTAGTTTTAAATTAATGTTAAAATAATTCTTATTATTTTGTGTTATAAAGGAATATAGATATAAATGTAAGACAGATCTAAAGAAATGTAGATAAGTAAAAAAATATAATATGTACTAATCATGTTATTAAAATAAATATACTACAATAAAACATAACTCATTTTTATTTGTATTCATTCTATGGTAATTAAATAAAATGCACTGTACAGTGTAAAATATGTATTTTATGATATTATTCCTTGTTACATTTTCATTGGTTATACTATGTGGAGCTGTTGGAAATGATTCAGAAAGATCAATCTCCAATATATGATCATTTTGGGAACATGCTATATTATGTAACAGCACATGCCTCTATAATAGTAAGCAAATTTTCAAAAACTTATAGCCTAACTTGGAGACAAGGAAATCTTTGTTTTAAAACTAAAGACCCTCTCCACTGGGTTTTTTATTTTAATATGGTATTGATTGTAAGCTTCTTCAGCCTCCCCTTTCAAGACATGCACATAAAGGAGAATCATTGAAAATTGTGCTATCATGCGTCGAGCCTGGCCATCGGCCTATAATGTTTCTTATCCTCAAGTTAGGGTCGCAGACTGCTTGCACTTTTATAGAAAATTAGCCTTTTCTGTTTCTGCTTGTGCTCCTTCTAAAAACAAGATAATTAAAATTAAAGCTCTAACAAATATTCTTATATCAAACTACAGATTATTTTATATGAATTGAAAAAATATATTTAAAAAATTGGATTCTTTATAGGAAACTATTATTGTGGTTGAACATTGTTCCAGTATATACTGAATAGCTACAATCAGTACAAATCATAGAATGATTAATTTAAAAAAAAAAAAACAATTTATTTAGCCCTACAACTATTCAGAGAGCTTGGTTATATGGGGTACCAGTGGGCTGGGGAAGAGCCAATTACCTGCTAAATGTTTTGATTCCAAGAAGCATACATATGTATATAAATTATTGTGTAGAAATAATTTAGAGTGTGCCTTATATTGTGCATACTATATTATTCTATTCTATGATTAATAATATATTATGTACAGTATAAAGGGACACTCTAAATGATTACTACACAACATAAAATACACTAGGCATTTTAGAAGCACATTTAGTTAAAATAAGGTAAGAAAACATATATTTGTGTACATGTAAAAGATAAATAGTTATGTATAAATTATTATAAATAGAAATTACCTGGGGATTTGATCCTTATATGTGTGTAATTTATAACTCCAATCACTCCTGCGATCGCATAGAAATCATTTGAAATATGACATTGTTGTTGTTAGTTGGGAATTTTCATGTCACGATTTTGTAGTTTAACCGACTCTGTTGCAACTTTGTGATGTAGAGTCGGGTGTTCCACGTGAAATATGTCTCCAATAACCTTCTGGTTATTGGAGACATATTCTGCCTGTATATCATAGGTAATGCAAGTAACAGTTGGTCGCAAGTTTTTATTACGCGACTTCTATTTGTAGTGGATTCTATCGTCTCCAAGCAAGGAACAAAGATGCAGAACAGTTTCTTTCTTCAGGCGGAACCTCACTTTGTTTGAATTTTTTCTTCTTTGTATTTGTCGAAAGCATTGAATTTTTCTTGATTGACTCGCCTTGACGAAGCTATATCGTCTACAGAGCGATAAAAACGTCGCGAGACACATTTTAGTAAATAATATGTAGAATTGAAAAAGTTAAGAGTGGTCACAGGCGGACTTAAGACGACGGCCGCTTAAAACTAGAAATTAGACTGTTTGACAGCTGTCAAACTCTTAAGTTGCTTTCGAGAATACGAATTGGATGATTAATGCCCCGTTAAATATTTAATTCTTAAGTGGTTTAATCGTAGTTATATTTAACTGGAATTAATTTAACAGGGCATTAGAGCTAGTTAACCGGAGTTAAAAGTTAATTGGCTTTCCAGTATTTGGGCATATCACAAATAAAAACATTCATATAGTTAATCCAGTAGGCCTAGGCAAAAGTCACTTTTCGGTTCACGTGAACTCCTGCGGAAAGATCAAATGTATTGAAATGACAGAAGTCACATGACTACCAAATGTCATTTCAATACATCTGATTTTTGCGCAAGCGTTGACGCCAACAGAAAAGTGACATTTGTCTAGAGGCCCTGGCTCCACAGCAAGTACTAAAGGCCGACCGTTTAACTCGCGTATCGCCTGCGCGATAAGAAGGGAGCGAGGGGAGATGTTAGCGGGTGGGTGAAAGGGGTGCGCGGAGCAGAGAGCTTACGTCAAGTGCGACAGTGCGCTGGCTGTAGAGATGTGAGGTTAATGGAAAAAAATCGATTAAATTTAAATCGATTTTTCTTTACTCAATATTAATCGATTTGTTAAAAATCGATTATAATAGAAAAATAATCGATTTTTACGAAAAAATCGATTTTTTCCCTTATTTCAAAAATCTAAATTCTTTTCATATTCCAATTATAATTCTCATTTTCATATTAACAATTTATTCAAAAAAAAAATCAAATAAATTGATATGAATAAAAAAAATATCAGATTCAAAACTAAAAATCAAAGTGAATGTTCCTTTAAACTTTCAAGGTAAGGAATGAGGAAACCAAGTTTATTTATTGATACTAATTTCCAGTACAATTAATCATTTATTTAATAAATAAAGTCGGTTTTACGGGCGAAGATTTTACGTGACAACGTCTTTTTCTCGGTAGAATATTTATTGATATGAATATAATTAAATTGCACAATAGGAACAAGGAATTGAATGAAAATAAGAATTGCACAAATTTTAACTATAGAAATATATTTTGTTTACTAAAACATTGTACATGTAATGACGAATCTAAGCACTCCATATTTTCACTACAGACACAGCTGACGATACTTTAACCACACGTGTGAACTTGTATTGTGACGCTTTCTTGTTTTTCCAACGCCAAGAACGTTCGAGAAAGACAAAGACAGAGACACAAGCATGCGCCGATTCAATGCGCCTAATTCTCTAGTGCTGCGCGCGCGGCAGACCGATCATAGTTGAGTGGGAGAGAGACGCAAGGCATTCGGCGGGCCTCTCTCTCGTTCGGTGACTCATCGTAACGTTACCGGGCGTTACACTTTTTCATAAGTGACTCCCAGCCGCAACCTAATTTAAGACGTTGTCACGTCAATAAATTTTTGGAGGTAAAATATTTTTTTTGGGGGGGTAATTTTTTGCGTAATTTGGGATTTCTGGCGGGGTCAATTTGTAGCCCTCACCAAGACGGTTCCGAGGATACCAAACTCGGTGGGTCTACGATCTATATTGGCCGAGATAGGATTGGGGGGGTGAGGTAAATTTTCGGTGTGGGGGTAAGGGAGGGGGGGGGGGAGGAAGGTTTCGTGGGGAGGCTAACTTAAATTAATTGTTTTGGAGGTAAAATATTTTTTTTGGGGGGGTAATTTTTTGCGTAATTTGGGATTTCTGGCGGGGTCAATTTGTAGCCCTCACCAAGACGGTTCCGAGGATACCAAACTCGGTGGGTCTACGACCTATGTTGGCCGAGATAGGATTGGGGGGGGTGAGGTAAATTTTCGGGGTGGGGGTAGGGGAGGGGGGGGTAGGTTTCGTGGGGAGGCTAATAGGCACTATTTCGGAATAAGGGTGGGGGAAGGCAGGGGGGGGGCTATGGGACAATTTTGGAAAAAGTGGGTGAAACTGAAAAATAATTCTCTAGTGCTGCGCGCGCACCGTTACGTTACCGGGCGTTACACTTTTTCATAAGTGACTCCCAGCCGCAACCTAATTTAAGACGTTGTCACGTCAAAATGAAATGATGAGCATTGCAATAAAATAAAAACTTTATTGTCTCAAAAACTAAAATATTAAACAAATTTTAAAAAAATGCCATAAATGTCCAGTACTATTTCATATTTAGGCCTACGTTCAACAGTGGACAGCAATAGGCTGATATGATGATAATAATTTTACATGTAACTAGTTTTAAAATAAAATTATTTAAGAAATAAACGTCTGCGCTGTCTGTAATCTCAAAAACAAAAACATAACACATATTATTATCTTTAAGTTTAAACAATGAAAATATTAGAAGTAATTACTGTCACCAATGTCCACTCCTATTTTACATTTGACTAGTAATGAAATAAAATACTTATAACAAACTTAACGACCCCGTTATGGTCTCAAAAACTAAAATATAAAACGAATACTAAAACGAATATTGGTGGTAGGTCTCTCATATGTGAGAAGCTCCAGAGATGACAGATTAAATAGAGATGCTACCGGCTACGTCATAACTCACTCATAACCATGGACGTAGTATATAAACAGGACTGCACACTGTCATTGGAAAAACGAGCCGAGCAAGAGGTGTAGGAAGGGGGAGTGTGTCCCGTTCCTATTGGGTGACCATATTTTTTGGGATATACAGGAATTTTAGTAAAATTGGCTAATATAAAGTCGAATAAAGCATTTTGTTTTTGAGGTAACAAACGTGATATTGTCTAACCGTGTAAAAAAATATTTGACCAAACCAAAATATTGGACCATTAGGACCTAGCAAAAAAGTTCAAAATCATAGTTTTATACGTATACTTTTAATAGGTGAAATGAAAAATGAAAATAATAATAATAAATCTTTATTGACAGCAAAATTCAGTTAACAATCTTCTCGTCTGTTCACAAAGTGCGTATGTTGTGTGTTATCAGTGCCAGTCGTCGTCGGGGGTGGTAGCTGGGGTCAACCCAGAGATTCTTACCACCCTCTGCCCCGCCGTTACCGTGGCCGCTACCATAACCAGGAATAGCGGGGCTGCCGGGGACTGGAGTCCTGGTCCTGGTTTTAACAACTATTAGGCTTTTTTATTGTTTATGCCAATACTAACCACGCTTGGCAGGTGGGTTCGCGAGCGCAGGAGGATTCGCGTTGATGACGCTGCTGTCCGTCTTCAACTGGGGAAAGGAAATAGAGTTTGCGGCTCGAAGATGTTGTTGGAAAGGAAAATATGGAATATAGAGATGGATACTACAGTCACGGAGGGGAAAGTTGGTAGTGATTGCAGTAGTTCGGGGGCCGAGGTCGTATACTCGTAGCACCTATTTTAGGACAGGCCAGGACCACTAGCTAGGAGCATCGCTGACCTACTTAATACCACATACACATTATTATTCATACCTAATCTTGTAAAACCTAACGGCAACGTAGTTGTCCTACCATCTCATACCTAACAAATATCTTAATCGAATCATTAACAAAGTTCAAAATGGCGGCGATAACTATAATTCTGAATCTCAATTTAAAGGGGAGGTTTAAATTTCGAATTTCAGACCAATCGGATCAATAACAAAAGAGTTTCTTCCTTTCTGCCATATTATGTGATATTTACAAAAAAAAAAATGATTTTATGTATAATATTTCATCCCTTATTTCGACCCCATAATACTATTTTTCTAATATTACTCACGCCATTATTTTTCATTTGGAATAAGGTTTCCATAACTGTAACGGCTTAAATTTTTATGTAACATTTCAACCCCTTTATGGTTAACTTTAAGAACATAAAGTGTGCAGTTATTTTTGTTCATAAATGAGTAAAGTTTGATATCTGTAACTTCAACAGTTTAGATTTTTCCATGGCAGAATGCCATCTCGTTGTTCAACCCCTTCAAGCGTTGTCTATATAATAAAAGGTAACCTTTTGCCCTTACCCAAGGTCTAATCTATCTCTGTATTAAATTCTATCAAAATCGGTTCAGTGGCTTAGGCGTGAAAATGTAGCAGACAGTGGACCAGTTAGTGTAATACGTTCGTGCCGAAATCTTACATCACTCAGTAAATAAAAACTATCGCAAGAAATAAATATTTTTTAATCATACTTAATTCATGATCAATTCTATTAGAAAAACTTTTATCGTGTTTATTTTCACTTAAAACATAGTAGGATGCAAATTAACGTGTATAAATTAAACATTACTTTAATAATAAAATTGTAAAGAAAAAAGAACTACTTTTAATATTCAAGCAGATTAAAAGTTATTCAATAATTCATCTGAACTTTGAATTGTCGATCAGAAAAGTTCTAAGGCGGGTTTTATTATGGTCACCGTAGCGAATGTTTGTAAACAAAAATGGTAAATCTCATGAAACCACTCACTTTTGAATCGATATACAACAACCACTATATTATTCACTTATACAAATCATTTTGCAACACTTTTTAACCAATTTCCGTTAATAAATATCGAAAATAATTTGAAATTATACACCTGTGACATTTCGTATAAGCCATGACATATTTTATTTTTATTATCAAGTGGCCAGAGTTATAATTACAAATTCTCCTATCATGCATTTAACCTTCCATTGTAATGCCATGAATTCGTTTATGGACCCATAAGTAAAGTTAAATAATAATATTTTTCTATATGTTACTATAGATATTCTGTGTTTATTTTTTTATCGAACTAATTACCTTTTCGCGAATGTAAAATAATCTACTAGATAAAATATTTTTTTTTGGTCTGGCTTGCAAATGAAAAGGGATAAAACCCCCTCATACTGTCTCACTCGGTTTCGGCCTTCCTCCATGTCATTTACCATAGTAAATTAAACCTTATGCTACATGCACATGTCTTATTTCAGGATGACACCATTTTCTTCGTGCGCAATCCTGTTTATATGTGTTTATATATAATGGATGTAGATCCATGCTCATAACATGATAATAATATTGAACAGTATAAACTTACTTCGAGTTTTTTCATACGTCGCATAGATGGAGCTGTTGATAAAAATCGATTTTTATGGATAATTTATATAATCGATTTATAAAAAATCGATTAACAGTATTTTAAAAATCGATTATAAAAAATCGATTATAAGAAAATAAAAACCAAAAAATAATAACTACCACTCCAAAGCAAAAAAAATAATATTTATTTCATGGAACTCGTGCATGTTGATTAATTTGCTTAATGACTTGACTAGCCAACAAATCAAAATATATGCGTAACATATTGAAGGCGGGCCGCCAAGTACCAAACATGTAGGACCTATGCCTTATATTAATTTAAATATCTATATGTTTGGTACTGGGCGTCCCGCCTTCAATATGTTACGCATATATTTTGATTTGTTGGCTAGTCAAGTCATTAAGCAAATTAATCAACATGCACGAGTTCCATGAAATAAATATTATTTTTTTTGCTTTGGAGTGGTAGTTATTATTTTTTGGTTTTTAGTGGATTTTTGTTTTGAAGTCGGTTTTTATTTTTTTTATTAAAAATTTGAGTTATTTTTATCTTTTTAGTGTTGATAGGCATTTAAATGAAGAAGATTTGGTCCCCACAAGGAATATGTTCTTTCCGATGACAATGAAATCGCTAAAATCGGCTAAAACCTGCCAAAGATATTGGAATATTCACATGTTTATTATTTTTGCCCCCCCCCCCCCCCCCCCTCCCTTCGCGCCTACCCCTTTTTCCCTCAACCACTGTAGCCTAGCTTTTTTACTGAACCCAATGCAAAAAGAACCGTTGAAATCCTATTAAATTTTGAGGAGTTCTACTCTCCAGGTCCGAACATGATAATCAGATCGTAATGTTGTTTTCCTGGGATCAATCTGTTAATACGTTCTTTCCAATGAAAAAAAAAATCACTAAAAACGGTTATAAGCTGCTGAACATATTAGTATTTACGTGTATTTTAACGTTAACACCCCCCCCCCCCCCCCTTCACCCCTACCCCTTTCTCCCTCCCTCACTGTAGTTTAACTTTTATAATAAACCTAATGCAAAAAGAACCATTGGAATCCTACTAAATTTTGAAGAGTTCTATTCTCCAGGTCCGAACATAATCATCAGATCTTCATGTTGTATTCCTGTGATCAAACTGTCAATACGTTTTTTCCAATGAAAAATAAATCACTAATATCGGTTAAAAGCTGCCGAAGATATTAGAATTTACGTGTATTTTAATTTCATCACCCACCCCCCCTCACCCCCACCCCTTTTTCCGTCTCTAACTGTAACTTAACTTTAATAATGAACCAAATGCAAAAAGAAACATTGGAATCCTACTTAATTTTAAGGAGTTCCCCTCTCCAGGTCCGAAGATATTCATCAGATCTTCACCATATTTTTATGGGACCAAACGACAAGCACCAGCTTTCAATCAAAGAAAGAATGATTGAAATCGGTTCACACAGTACAGAGAAACGAGGTAACAAACATAAAAAAAAAAAAGCAACATACAGTCGAATTGAGAACCTCCTCCTTTTTTTGAAGTCGGTTAATAATAATCGATTAAATTAAAAATCGATTATTTTTTAACATCTCTAGCTGGCTGTGCTTGCAGCGCGCGGTTGGTAATTTTGTTACGGACACTTGGACATAAACGCACAAGGTATACGACTTGCCAAGATAAATCTCAAGATGAAGCGCTCTTGCAGTTTTGCGAACAAAATTAACAAGCAAGCTAAACAAATAGCATACAATGTATATTCCATAATTCTACAGAGTATCTTGAAGACGTAAACCTAAACAAACTTGTTGCTAAAACTACAGGACTCTCGGTGACTACCATATGTAAAATAATAAAAGAAGGAAATGAACTAAAAGATGAACAAAATAATGTAAATTTTAAATCACCAAAAATAAATAAACAGATCCGAAAGAAAAAAATTGAAGTTGACAGTTTTACAGAGGGCGTTGTTAGAAGAAAAATAACTCAATTTTATACGGTTTATAAGAAGGTTCCTACATTAAAAATTTAGAATGCGAAACTCAGAGAAAAAGGAATTTTAAATTGTGGCCAAGAATATTTAAGAACATTGATTCATAAACTTGGCTTTCGATTTAAGAAATGTCAATCAAAAAGAAATTTACTGATTGAACAACCAAACATCGTATCGTGGCGATGGCGTTATCTTAATGCGATAAAGAAGCACAGAAGAGATCAAAGAAACATTGTTTACCTCGATGAAACATATGTCAATTCGTCATCAAATGTACCGGCGTGTTGGCAATCCAATGAAGAACGAGGGGTGCTGTCGCATATTGGCAAAGGGCCACGTTTAATTATTGTACATGCTGGTGGACAAGCCGGATTTATCGATGGAGCTCTTTTAATTTTTAAATCCAAAAGCAAAACCGGAGATTATCATAGCGATATGAATTTTGTAAACTTCAGCAAATGGACTAGAGAAAAGCTATTGCCGAATTTACCGCCAAGGTCAGTTATTGTTATGGATAATGCCGCATACCACTCGGTACAAGAGGACAAAAAGCCTACAATGACATCACAAAAGCCATCATGCAGACCTGGCTGCAAAGACACAATGTTGAATTTGATACGTCTTTAAGAAAATGTGATTTATTGAATTTAATTAAACAACACGCGACAGAAAATATTTACAAAATAGATGAAATTTTAAAGGCGGCAGGTCATGAAGTCTTACGACTGCCTCCATATCACCCAGACTTGAACCCAATCGAATTGGTTTGGGGGCATATCAAAGGACAGCTCGCAAAAATTGAAATTGATTCTAATTTAGACAATAAGAAAAATACACTGGAACACTTATTTGCCGAATTCTCTGTAGAAAAATGGGTTAACTGCGATAAACATGTACAAACCATTGAAAATGAATATTGTCTGCACGATCGTATCGTTGATGAAGAGATGGACCGATTTATTATTAATTTGCAAGATTCTGACTCCTCAAGCTACACAGACAGTGATGATGATTCAAGCGATATGGATATTAGTGATGAATAGTCCTATAACTTTTATCTGTGGTTAAATATTTCTTAAACGAAGTTAATTATTGTTATAATGATTTTGTACCTAAGAAGCTATTAATAAAATATTTGTAAAACTTAAAAATAAATACTTAAAAAAAATATACCTATTATTTTATTCTTTACCAACAATGTCTATCTCGAGATTAATCTTTGGATTATTGACTCCGTGTGTAGTGTTACCCGCCCCCGCTCCCTTCTTACCGCGCAGGCGATACGCGAGTTAAACGGTCGGCCTATAGCGCTGACTGCGATGGCACGGCTAGGGATTTAATTTTTTACTTACGCATATTCAAACTTATCTGTCGGAATACGACATAAATTAGAATGTTTCAAAATGTCGTGGTATCGAAAAGCTCTTCTCGAAAAATATAAATCCCTTGCCATGTCGTCCCGGTCTGTGCTAACCTTAACACATCACGTCTTGTGTTGTGGGTATCAGAAACTACTACGCCATTCTTGGTCTCAAAGCACCCTTTGCTTTTTTTTATTACGATGACTGGGGAGACTAGCATACCATCAGTAAGTGATACGACCGCTTATGGACAGTTGCAAAAGCAAACAAAACCATGAATTACGTAGCAATGCTTGGTATTTCTCTACACTAGCCATCCTGAGACATAAGCTGATGCTAGGCCTCAATATGTCAATTAGTTAGTCTAGCTACGATGTCCTTCAAACCAGAACACAACAGTGCATTTACACTGCTGTTTGGTCGATTCATGGACATTACGTTGGTATCTATCCAGGTGATTTCTCACACATGCGAAACCAGCAATTACTCCTTTGTTATTTTTGTCTATGTGCCCAACAAATACCAACTTGGTCTGTGCGAGAATAAAATTCTAGGCTAAGTCTTATCACAACCGCACCAAGGAAGCTATATTAAATTTTACATTAGTAATAATAATGTAATCCGACCGATTACGGCCATGGCGACCACTTCGACCCCTTATAGGGCTTGGCGCTAATGCGCCCGGAGATGGCTTATATAGCTGATTTTCGCGACAATCTCCCTTGCACAAAGTGGGCATGTGAGCTTACCGCTTTCATAATTGAAGTGAATAGCGGCGAGCGGACGGGCTTTAAGCTCATCGCGCTTGGCGTCGAGGTGAGCTAAACGCTGTTCCTCAAATACGCGAATTCGCTTCTTCACCATCTCGCGCCACTCCGGTCGTTGTGTTGCCAAACTCTCCCAGCGAGAGGGCTCTATATTGCATCTTTTCATGTGACGTTTCTGAACTTCCTTATATCTGAGGAGTTGTCCGCCATGCTTTCGCTTGCCCTCCTCTAGCTCAGAGTAAAAGATGCGCTTCGCCACTCTCTCCTCCGCCATCCGTGATACGTGACCGCACCACCGTAGTTGCCGACGCATCAAATATGCCTCAATGCCACCAACATTAGCGCGTCTAAAAACTTCGGTATTACGCACCCGATCGGACCATCTGATCTTCATGATGGAGCGCAGGCATTTTAGGTGGAATCGATCGAGAGTGCGAATATGGTGACGGATACCCACACCAGGTCTCGGAAGAATAGAGAAGGTTTGTTTGGCAGCACAATCGCCGTGTAAACCGAGATCTTAGTAGCCAGCTTAAGGTCGTGCGAGCAGAAGACCTTAGAACACAGCTTTCCAAATGCTGCAGCTGCAGCACTTATTCTGCTGTTGATCTCAGTATCGAGGTCACACTTAGCTGTTATAGTGTTCCCCGAAATTTATCGACCTGTTTCAGCACGTCCTCACCAAGCTTAATGGTCAGTGTCTCACGACCATGGATGTCTAGGGACATCACTTCCGTCTTTTTGACACTGATCTTTAGGCCAAATTTGCAGCATGCTTGGTGGAAAGTGGACATTAGCTGTTGCAGGTCGTCTGGGGATTCTGCCAAGAAACACATGTCATCAGCATACATGATCTCTGTGATCAATGCATACGAGACTTTGGTGCGCGCCTTAAGTCTGGCCAAGTTGAAAAGACTGCCATCGGTGCGATAGCGAATGCGAACCCCTTCAGAAACAGTTTGTAGGACGTCCTTGACTACTACTGCAAAGTATAGAGCGAACAGTGTGGGTGCTAGTACGCATCCTTGCTTAACCCCACAGGTAACGGGGAAAAAGTCGGACTGTTCGCCGTCTATGGAGACGCAGCACTGCATATCGTCATGCAGGAGTCGCAGAAGTCTCACAAACTTTTCTGTGCATCCTAGCTTTCTCAGTACCATCCAGAGGGCTTCGCGAGGCACACTGTCGAATGCTTTCTC
Source organism: Hyles vespertilio (assembly GCA_009982885.2). Lineage (NCBI taxonomy): Eukaryota > Metazoa > Arthropoda > Insecta > Lepidoptera > Sphingidae > Hyles > Hyles vespertilio. Next base: position 8,429,152 of record CM042822.1, on the reverse strand, counting down.
CAAGTCAACAAAGCAGAGGTACAGCTGACGTCCCTGCTCTCTACTTTTCTCCTGAAGTTGACGCACCGAGAAAATAGCTTCACATGTGCCTCGGTTAGGTCGGAAGCCAAACTGGGTTTCAGGTAGGATCCTTTCTGATAGGTCCCTTAGGCGGTTCAATAGAACTCTTGCAAAGACCTTTCCAGGAGCTGATAGAAGATACCGCGATATGAGTTATAGTCGGATCGGTCACCCCTGTTCTTGTAGAGAGCACTAATACGAGACAATTTAAAATCGACTGGTACTCGCTCCTCTTCCCACATTCGAACAAACAGTTTCCACACCGACGTGTGCAAATCCTTACCGCCGTATTTCAAAAGCTCGCTTGGTATGTGGTCAATGCCAGCTGCCCGCTTATTTTTCTGCTGCCTGATGGCAGTGACAACCTCGTCAAGCGCCAGTGGTTCATCCAGCTCGATACATAAAGGGAGTTGAGGCATTAAGCTGATGTTTTGCAGATCGGCTGATCGATCCACGTTGAGCAAAGTGTTAAAGTGTTCAGCCCAACGTGCTAGTACTTCCTTCTTGCTAGTGAGGAGGTGTGAACTATCTAAAGACCTCAGGGGTACTTTTGCTCGATAGGAAATACCAATCAGCTTTCGCACCTCGCAGTAAAACTCCCCAAGCTGTTTAGTGTCAGCAAGCCACTGCATTTGGCAAGCTTTGTCCTGCCACCACTTATCTTTTATCTGACGAGACAGCTTGCGCAATTCTTGGTCACTCGCTTTGACCAACGCAGTGCTTCCGCCTCTTCTACTGTGCTGTCGCAAAAGCTCTCGATGTTTGTCGAATGCTGCTCTGAGAGCCTCATTGTTGTCATCGAACCAGTCTTCGTTACGCCGATATCTAGTACCCAATGTAGCTGAAGCGGTTTCCATAATGTGACTAGACAGAGTTCCCCAAGCAGCACCGACATCATCCGCCTCATTTGTAGGCCACAGCTTTCCCGATATGGCTTCAGCATATTCCTTTCTAGCGTCGCAGTACTTTAGCCTATCCACGTTTACACACGCAGGCTTTTTATCTATGGATCTTCGAGGCTGGCGGAGGCGGAGTCTTAACTTAGTGACAATGAGTCGATGGTCAGTCCAACAGTTTGCACCGCGCATAACGCGGGTGACTTGCACTTGACTGATGTCTTGTTGTATGATGGCGTAGTCTATCAAATGCCAGTGTTTAGACCGCGGGTGCATCCCCGTTGTCTTGTGCTTGGCGGCAAGCCGGAACATAGTGTTTGATATCGCAAGGTCGTATTGAGCACAAAGACTGAGCAGCAACTGACCATTGCTATTCATGTTGCCGACTCCGTGTCTACCCAGAACTCCAGGCCAAGCCTCATAGTCCCGGCCAACCCTGGCAATAAAATCGCCTAGCAGCAATGTCTGCTCTTTACTATTAGTTTTGTTAAGGCATTGAGATAATTCCTCATAGAATTTGTCCTTGATATCATCAGACTTGTCCAGCGTTGGGGCATAAACACTGATGACATTAAGGTAGTTGTCCGAGTCCAGGTGAAGGCGCAGTGTGGTAACGCGGTCCAAGATGTGCACAGGACATTCATGAAGTCGCTTTGTTAATTGATTTTTGATGGCAAATCCTACCCACGATCTACGAGGTTCGGATGAAGGGGTACCTTTCCAGAAGAAAGTATAACCACCTCCAACTTCCACCAGCTCTCCTTCATCAGCGAGATGCGTTTCGCTGAGTGCAGCCACATCCACATTATAGCGACGAAGTTCCCGAGCTACAATAGCGGTTTTGCGCTCGGGGCAGGCGTTGCCATCTCTGTCAATCAACGTTCTTACGTTCCACGCGCCAAATGTCACAATAGGTGGTTTCATGACAGTTTTATTCTTTCTGATACGTCGACCACGAATTAGATTGATGCAGTGGCAGCCGCGGTTACTACCACCTTCCAGGTCGGGACGAGCATTTTTTTAGGACACCTTTTCTAGCCCCCTCGGCTGAGCAAGGAGAGCAGTGCCTCCCTAAATAGGGCTGCTCTGTCACCCCAGGTGCTGCCGAATTCGCATTGTCGTCCCAAACATGCAATGCGAAAGCGACCACGACGTGTACTCACGCCCCTGAGGCCGCCTATGTGCAGGTTTCGGACAAAGTCCGGCTTGCATCGCGCCGAACCTCTCTACCTCAGCCCATCGCCATAGGACTTAACGTACTCGGAGTCCATATATTGGAAGCGGTCAGTTGCGCAGGATATATCAAGGTGCGCAAGCGTTCGCGCATACGCAAGCGCACACACTCGTCCTCCCCCTTCCCGATTCAGTGGAACGGTGAACCGCTACGACTGGAAAAGAGGTCGGATGATGTGTCTGGCCAACGGTAACTGTACGCCCTCTACCGTCGCCCTAGGCCATCCACCATGCCCTGCTGTATCGCCGAGTGTACCAAGCCCTTTCGCAATATCTGCATTGGGTTGCCACCCTCGCCGAAACAGACTTGGAGAGGGATACTACTGTCTCTACGGGAGGGGGCCAGAGACAGTAGCAGCTCGGGAAGCCGGGGCCGCATACCCGTATACCACAATACAACTTTCGGCAGAAGTTGCACTGGGTACCCCTGACTATGACCAGACATTTTAGGAGGTATTTAATCCCCCAAGGCCGCTGCAGCCTCTCAAAACAGTTAGTTTACCGCCGCCTGTTACTCGGCGTTGTTGTTTTTTAGCGCCACCCGGGGGGCACGTGCAGGGTAACATAGGGCAGGCTTCCTACGGACGCGAACAACTTCACCACCCAATATAATATAATATTTTCGCCAGTCAGTGTTCTATATGAACAGCGGCCGCGTATGATATAGTAGCATTGCCGAGTCAGTATAAAAAGTAATTGCAACATAACACATTATTTCTTCATATAGCCCTTGAAGATTGCCATCTATTGTAGCTAAGGAAATTGCAGTAGCGGCATAAGAATCGCTCATAAACACGGTGTGTCAAGGATACAATATTGTACGTATAATACATATAAATCTTCCTCTTAAATCACTTTATCTATTTAAAAAAAACCGCATTAAAATCCGTTGCGTAGTTTTAAAGATTTAAGCATACAAAGGGACATAGGGACATAGAAAGCGACTTTGTTTTATGCTATGTAGTGAAGCGGGTAAATTCACAAGTATCAAGCAATCGACGTATTCTTTACCATTAATAATGTAAAATAAATATTTTATGTTAATAATTGATTTTTATTAATTTTACTTTTTTGAACTATCTTTAATATACCTTTTTGTAATAAAGAGACATAAAAAAAAAGTCATGCAAATAAAGGATTTACAGACTAGAGATCTTTAACTGATATATGTAGCCGGTCAGTACAACCAAATCGGATATAAACAAAGATTGAACCCGAAATGCGACTCACTTGCGTGGGTTTCTATGGCGGGTTCTGTACCATCGTGAACAACTGTCGCTATTCGGATTGATAAGTATATATATTCTACCACCGGCTAGCGGATCTCTGACTATCTTAGTAGACGAAACATATCAGCATTTCTGCAACTCATAAAGATCAAATGTATTGAAGTCAAGTGACTGCCAAATGTCATTTCCATAAATTTGATCTTTCCGCAAGCGTTCACGGCAAGAGTCTAGGAGCTCACGTCGGTTTTATTTGTTACGCAATTTTGTCAACACACAAAACACGTTGCCAAAGTATATATTTTGTTAGTTTACTGAGAATTCTTTTCACTCAACGTTTGGCTTAAATCTGAATCTAAATAATTATAAAAGCAATTGTTTGGTAGGTATATTTCTACTGGCGAATTCGTCATTATCGTTTTTATAATAAGCGCTGCTTCACTTAGTTTAACGAATGCGAAGTCCGAATCCGCGATATCCGTAAATAATAGTTTTGTTTCAGTAATTGAAACAAAGCGATTTCTTACAGATGTGGAATGAATGAACAAAAGAAGTGGATCAGCTTTTAAGTTTTGTAATGGTACTGCAGATTTCTTAAGGCGATTTTGTTTCCAATTAAAAGATGTCCTATCAAAGTAGTTTCCACATACATATTTCAAAGTATAAATTATGAAGTAAAGTATTTTCAATAAACACTTCTTCTTCTTGTTCTTTTAACACAAATTTAACCCACTGCTTGCATCTGTAAAACAAAGAACAATAACGACCGAGTTCGATAATACAGTGATTATACAAGAGTCGCAGCTTGGTTTAATTCAGAGCAGTTCATAAATGATTTATAATTTCGACATATTATGCAAAAACCTGTGCAGAAATGAGTTGGCAAGGAATTAACTTAAAAATATGGGATTTATTTAAATTAATTATGTTTTTAAAGTTATCGATAATAACAGTATGTAACATCCCTAGATTATAGTAACAACATAAAATTTTAAAATTTTTTTGAATACCGCCTGGTGTCAGGGACCTAACAGTAAATATTATCATGTAATTTGCTTACCAAGCCTCATTCAAAGGAAATGTAGCCATAAACTTCCTATTTTCTTGTTTTTTTGCTACTAGTACGATCTCCACAAATTTCACATGTTATAAACCGTTTTTTCGGTGACATTTTAAGAAAATCTATCAAAGAACTGTATTAAGTACTTCACACTTCTTTTATAATTATTTTATGGAATAAACAGAAACTCGTACAAAAATAAATATGTATTACAAACAAAATTGCTGACAATAAAGAGTGACAACTGACAAGTGTTTACATCTGCAATGAGAAAGAGAAGCGCGCCGAATGAATGCAATAGCAATAACCCATAGATAATACACTTATTTATGACAATAATCCACCATTATTTGCCATGCCGACTCCATACAAAATGGTTTTTCTTCTAAGTTGCGACAGGCTGTATGTCACTCATTCTCAAATCAACCATAGATCAATCAATCAATCAATCGTCCGAATGAGTTCTTGTCAAAAAAAATTAGAATTATTTTTCTGTCTTCACATTTTATTACATTGGACATGATAATATTATTAATTTACGGGAATCACGGGTATAAATGACAAATAATGCGTTTTAAAGGTATTTTTAATATTTAATTTGCGTCTATGCCGTTATCAATCCCATTCATTTCCTGTACGTGAGTAGTTCATACTAACGCATGACGTCATAGCCAATCAAAATCGTTTACGATCACGTGGCGCGAACTCAAAATAAATTAAATTATAATTGTGGGTTTTAGCTAAAATATACAATATTTTTAATGTATAATAATGAAATATGTTTTAAAATTAAATTATCTGCACGGATGGAAACAAATAAGTCAATATTTTTTATATAGTCAAATAGCCTATTGCAACATCATTAAATAAAGTCAATTAAAACAAATTAAAATTATTAGGTTTTATATCGCAATAAAATTAAAAAATGATATTTTCAAAGAAAGTAAATAATAAAATAATTTAGTTAAAATACAACATTCCTTATATGTTTACCTACTGCCCTCAGTTGACCCAGACATAAGAGCGGCAACGCCGCATTTTTCGTCACCACGTAACGAATGGTATCATTTGATTTGGCGCGGTGATTCCTTTGTAGTTTTTAGGCATAATTTTATTCGTTTAATAACAAATGTAATAAAACATTCTCAATTAAGTCCCCTTTTACACAAATAAAGTAGGTCAAAATTGCTTCGTCGGGGGATCAAAATAGCACATCGCGTAAAGTATTACTGCCACTAAACAGACCTTCAAACAAACCATATCGGTGTATTCCACAGCTGTAAATCTCGACATCATGAACATGAATAAAATGCTATCGTAATTCGTAATGTATTGTGAGCAACGCACGCGCATTCGCGGGAACAAGCGCACTGACTAGGCGTCGCCTAGTAGGCGACGCGACGAGTGGCGCGGGGCCCGACTCCCGAGTCGCCACCCTCGCCCCCCTGACCCCCGCAGTGTTGCTAGGTTAGATTTAAAAAAATACGGGAAAAGTTTCGTAAAAAAAAGTAGATGGATGTAAACCACAGTGGATTATTATACTGTTCATTACAGGGATATTTACAGTAAGCGATAATCATCATCATCATCATCATCATCATCATATCAGCCACAGGAAGTCCACTGCTGAACATAGGCCTCCCCCAATGATCTCCACAATGACCTGTTAGAAGCGGCCTGCATCCAGCGGCTTCCTGCGACCTTAGTCAGATCGTCCGTCCACCTTGTAGGCGGGCGTCCAACACTTCGCTTGCCTGTACGTGGCCTCCACTCGAGAACCTTTTGGCCCCAACGGCCATCGGTTCTACGAGCTATGTGCCCGGCCCACTGCCACTTCAACTTGCCAATCCTATGGGCTATGTCGGTAACCTTGGTTCTCCTACGGATCTCCTCATTTCTGATTCGATCTCGTAGGGAAATACCGAGCATAGCCCGCTCCATGGCTCGTTGAGTGACTTTGAGCCTTTTAATGAGGCCCACAGTGAAAGGCCAAGTCTCGGTGCCGTATGTCATCACTGGTAACACACAACTATCGAAGACTTTCGATTTTAGGCACTGAGGTATTTTGGACGAGAAGACGTCGCGGAGTTTCCCGAATGCTGCCCAACCGAGTTGGATTCGCCGATTGACCTCTCTCTCGAAGTTGGACCTGCCTAACCGGACCACTTGTCCTAAATAGACATATTCGTCTACAACTTCGAGAGTCGAGCCCCCAACTCCAATGGGGGTGGGCACAACATGGATTTTCGACATGATCTTCGTTTTATCCATGTTCATTTTAAGACCAACCTGTTGGGAAACTCGATTAAGGTCTTCGAGCATAGTGCTAAGGTCTTCCAGCGATTCTGCCAAGACTACAATATCGTCGGCAAATCGAAGGTGAGTAATATACTCGCCGTTGATGTTGATGCCGAATCCTTTCCACTGCAAGAGCTTGAAGGTATTTTCCAGCGCGGCAGTGAACAGTTTCGGAGATATGACATCTCCCTGTCTCACGCCTCTCTGTAGTGGAATAGCCTTCGTGCTCTGATCCTGTACTCGGACCGACATGGTGGCGTTGTTGCATATACACCTCAACACTTCGATGTACCGATAGTCTATGTGGCACCGCTGAAGAGACTGTAGCACAGCCCAGGTCTCGATCGAATCAAAGGCTTTCTCATAGTCCACAAACGCTAAACAAAGCGGCAAGTTATACTCCTCGGTTTTTTGTATAACCTGCCGTAGCGTATGAACATGGTCTATGGTACTAAAGTCTTTTCGGAAACCGGCTTGTTCGGGAGGCTGGAAGTCATCAAACCTGCCTTCGAGACGATTTGTGATGACCCTTGAAAACAACTTATAGACATGGCTCAGGAGCGAGATGGGCCTGTAGTTCTTCAGCAAAGTGTTATCACCTTTTTTGAAGAACAGTACCACCATGCTCCTGCTCCATGCCTCCGGCGTTGAGCCCTCGAGGAGAACGGAATTGAAGAGCCTCTGAAGGACATTCAGTACCGGCGTTCCGCCCGCTTTCAGAAGCTCTGAAGTGATTCCGTCCTCACCCGGCGCCTTGTTGTTTTTAAGTTGTTTGAGGGCCATCTCAATCTCAAACAGGCTGATGTCCGGGATATCATCGCTAAAGTGTCGGATTAACTCTGCTCTCGGTCGGGGTCTAGTTTATTATTGCACGATTTGAGGGGTAAAAATTATTAGAGGTGGTAGGGATTGGGTCCCAGATTATATGTTTATCACTCTTATTAAAAGATAATGCATAGTTTTCGAAAAATTAATTATAATAGTTACTAACCTCAAATCACATATTAGGCAAAACGGAACGTTATTATGAGCGATTGACAAACAAATCGTTAGTAATATTTCAAATTAATAGTCTATGGTGTAAAATGTCGAGAGAAATCGGTGAAATGGAACGTAAAAACTACGCGTTTCAGTCATGTGTCAGTGTCAACAAAAATTTTTAGAAAAGTGTTGTGTATGTTTTTGTTGTTTTTTGGTGGAGTTGTCGCATGCGATGGACCCATAAATTACGAAAATTGAATTGATTTTGCTTATGTTTTTTTGTTTTATAACGTCCTAGATGTTCAGAAGGAAGTTAGTGTACCCACTTTATGGACCAGTTAGGTCGACTGTATCCAAAAACCGACACGGGCCACCCCGACTTCACGTAGACTTTTGGCTACCACCCCTAGAGTGTATATAAAAAGCCGGAGGCGCGGAGGGAGAGCAGCCCCCGCCCGCTGTAACGAAGGATAGGTAACTGTGCGAGCCGTAGCGGCTGAGGCTGGTCGCCGGAGGCGACCAGTAAGCCGAAGCTGCGGAGGCGAGCTTGGGTGCCTATCCTTTGTTACGCAAGGGCGAAGGGGCTGTACTTCCCGCAGCGCCGAAGACGTTGCAGAAGCAACTTTTGTTTTGACATTTTGAGGTTAGGTTACTTTAATTAGGTTCTCAGAATTATGCCTTATCTTTTCATGGGAGTGGTAGCAAGGGACAGGGTACACCCTCCCCCTCCTCCCCCATTCCCCCCAACCCCCATTTCGTGCTATAATATTCTAAACCTGACCGCGGCTCTCGGGTCTTCGGCCGAGCTAACAGTAGGTTCGGCAACCGAGGTGTAAAGCTGTCCGTAGAACCTCTCGATCTCCCTTAATACCTCTGCCCTCGTCGATACCACGCGGCCGTCTTCCGTCTTCAGCCTAGACAACTGGCTTTGCCCAATAGACAAGTCTCTTGCAAACACTTTGGAGCCTCCGTTCCGCTCAATTGTCTCCTTAATGCTCACAGTATTGTGAGCACGGACATCGTGTCGCAAGGACTTCCAGATACGTCTATTGAGCCGCCGATATGCTTCGGCGTCAACGGAAGACTGCAGCGTCAAAGATCGACGTTCGGCCATGAGGTCAAGAGTGTGGATCGAGAGTTTTTGTGGTCTATCTCTACGGCGAGGTCTAAAATACTTAGATCCCACCGTATGGACAGCTTCTACCAAACCGCTGTTTAACTCGTCCACTGCAAGGTTTTCTTTTAGACAATCAAAGCGATTTGTCAACTCGAGTTGAAAGCTCTCGGGGAAAGCGATAATACACATACATTATTAAAAATTACAAGTATTCTGTAAAAAAAAAAGACTGTTAATCGCTCTATGTGTCACTATTCTATTTGTTCATAAAGTACTGGAGATATAATAAATAAATATTAAATACTCGCAACAGTTAAATACATAGTCATGACCCGATATTAAGATCGAATTTATGGTTAGGTTGAAAATTTAAGGATGTCTCGGTGAAATAAAAACCCTATAAAATTATTTTATAGTGCTAAGTTTGTTTTTGTGTTTGTAAGTTACAGAAATAGGTTTATTATTTATCTTATTAATCATATTGCAGTACGTTTTATACTTACTGAATACTATGTTTTGTTACATGACAGTAAATGGAACCAAATAGTTTTAGTTTAATTACGGCGCACCTTGCAACACTGCCCAGGAGTCACGTGTAATCCCAGATTTCGAACTGACAACGTCGCGTCGCGTCGCTGAACTATTATGAGTTTTAATATCATAAATATGGGGTCTGAATTCAATTATTGATTTTATATCTATGCAACTAATAATAAAACCTTGTATTCTTTTGCGCTTGACTTTGTGTCAATGACCTAGCCAATTTGCTACAGCAGGTGGTTAAATATGAAAAATTATAAACCTATCCTGTGGCTAAACGAGTGATGATAAATTAATAATATTTGGTGAACGGGCTGCTGATGCGATACCCTGTATGTGGTCCAAAGGAAAGCACTTATGTCATCGACATTTTGTATAACAATGCTATTGCATAGAAATGAGTAACTTATAGCATGTGAAGAGACGTTATAAGAAACAACCTACCTTTTCGAATTGTATAGAGATAAAACCTGTATACCTACTGGTGGTAAGTCTCTCTGTAATATTTGAGAGGCCGCCTGAGAAGGACACCACCGCATGTCTATTTCTCACGAGAAACAGCAGCGTAAACGCACTGTTGTGTTACGGTTTGAATAAAATTGTAGATAGAGTAACTACTAGACATAAACAGACTCAAAATCTTATATCTCAGGATGGCGAGTGGAATGACAAGCATTACTTTGTAATTCATGGTGATTTTTGGATTTGCTACTGTCCATCAGCGTGTAGCAGGCTCGTCTGGTTATTAATTGCAATAAAAAAGAAAACAATTGTACAATATTGCCGTAAAAATAATTTATATTTATAGCTTACCCCTTTCGTTACAACTAATAATAACGTTCTTTGTAAATCATATTGACATACATTATGCAAACATCTTTTGTGTATAAATATTAATGGGTTCATGAATAAAGAATCCCTAATTAGTATTCACATAATTCAGAACAACGATTTGTCGGTTTATTTCTAGTCTTTCAATGCTTAGAAATTTTTATTTTTTGTCTTTATCGTAATATAACGTTTATCTTTAATCAGTAACAAAATTACTACAATAGATAATAAACGTAACATTCGAATACTTTAGTTGGCTGTAAACCGGAGAAATTTGGTTTAAATTTAAGTTACATTGACCTTGTTAGGCAATACGGAAAGTTAGTTTCTTACTTAGGTACTGTTGTCAGCTTTTTGTCATAAAAATGATTGTATTTAATACAAAGTAGTTGATAATTAAAGAAAATGCTATATAAATTAGATCATACATACATACATACATAAAATCACGCCTATATCTCAGAAGGGGTAGGCAGAGGTGCCAGGACACCCACATTTCGCCTTGTCTGTTCCGTCCCACAATGTGATAGGTGGCGAGCCCATCGCCATATCGGGCACAAATTCCTGACTCTGGGCTGATAATGAATCAAAAAATCCAACATAATTTTACCCAACCCGGGATTCGAACCCGAGACCTCAATTTTGTAACCATACCTTAGTACAACGACGCCACCGAGGCAGACAATAAAAATAAATTAGATCAATAGGATTGTAATGAAAATCTAGCAAACAGTTCCCCTGATAGAACTTGGCTACAAACAGCCCTGAAGACCCATGGCCATTACACTTACGCAGTTGTTGAGTTGACGAAAACATCAAAAACATGGTCATAGCCTGAATATTTTTTATAAATATTCTTGTTCAAAAAGACAATTTTAACAATAATGCGTATAATAGGGAATATGCATGTCATTTTTTTATATTTTTAATCAATTCTGTATGTTATTACATTATCGGAAAAAAATATAAGTCTTTGAAAATATCAATAAAAAAATACAAAAAAATAATCAAAACTGCTATCAGTTTCGAAGCATTTAAACGCCATGTTGGCGCGAACTCGCTGTGACGTCAAAGGTCACGATATGAACAAAGTATAAAGAAAGCACAAAATAACTCATAAACAAACGTAAAACAACAAGCTAAAACTTCATAAGAACGCAACCATTGTCGTCACTTTCCTTTTCAAGCAATAGATCGCGTTTGCGCGGCAAATTTGAAATGTCATTTTTTAAGTATTTATTTTACCGATTTAGAGTTGATAAATTTAAAAAATATCTTTAAGGTATATTCCTATATTAATAAAGATAAAAAAAATTTTTTTTACTTATTTTGAAGTCTGGTGCATATTCCCTATTATGTCTGTCAGACTTTGCTACGGAGCCAAGATACGGAGCGATAAGTCCGCCATTAGTACTGTAGTGTATTGATAAATTCATACTCTTAGCATCTGTCGTCTCGAACTATAGGTACACTAGGCGAACCAAGGGTGAATGAGATAGATATAGAATGAGATAGATCATAGACGTGGAGGACGGAACGGTGTGAAGACGTGGTGTATAGCAAACGAGCCGATAAATATTAATAACTAGCGGCACGACCCAGCTTCGCCTGGGTGCATATATTTCTTGATTCCTCTCCACACCAAATACATGTTGTTTTTCGTATAAACTCTTGTATACCTAAACTTGACGTAGCTATCCTATTGTCCGGCACAATCCCGTCTCATCCGCCTGCTCAGTCTCTTCCCAATCCGTCCCATCCACAGATCACTTCCAATAGATACCGCATTACGATAGTTTTGTTTTGAACAGAAAACGCCAACGAAGGGAACTGCGCGGGGGGTGGGCGGGTTGCAGCGCGGTCATGTGGACTTCACCGGAGAGATGAGGCATAAGTCGATAAATAAAAAAATGTATCGATAGTTCGATTTGCCAGTAAGTTCATGTGTTATGATCGCTTCTGTAACTTAATTACCAACTTGTTAAATGTTTGATAATATTTTTTCACCGGCCTGATCTGATAAATTATACCAACCGGCAACCGCTAACTACGAATAAAATAGGATTAAGATTTATACTTTAGTATGTAACGGTTTTATTACTATTATTCACCGTGTATTTTTGTATACCATAATGGCGAAATACCCAAATTAAGTGTTGATATAAAAGATGAGATAAAAATATGAAATAGTAAATAACTAAACCTCACGCCCTAAAGGGCTACAATAACTTATTCCGTTTCTTGAATTCTGACGGCGGCTGTAGTAAATGTAATATCGACAATTAGTGACGATGAAACCCACTTGACGAACTATGAATGTTTTTGAGACGATATATACTACGTATGTTAAAATTAGTGCAATAGCTTGTGCTACTGATTCTCAATAAACTTAGTATACTAAAACTTATGATAAATACCCTCCCATTATATTTGAAAACGTATACAACTAGAGGGAAAAAAGGAAATTTAATTACGCCAAAGATAAATAAAAAAATATTGTAAAAGTACCTTGTTAACAAATTTAACTATTTCAAATTACATAAAATAACGTAATTATGGTAATTTGCAATTTTTATTTAAATCAATATATAGTCTAAGATCCCGCCATACATCGACCTTCACCGAGATGTTTATTTGATGAAACGTATTTTATATTCAATTTAATATGTCAATAAATATATTGTATAGGGGTTGCCTAGCAAATTTCAGTCCAGAATACGATTAATTAATAATTAAAAAAAAAAAATTTTTTTAAACATTTCACCTGTTTGATTATTAAACAAATTCTATACCAGTCGAAAGTATGAAGCCCATAGAATATGCAAACGTTAGGTTGCCTATTTTTTTCCGGTCACAACCCTCAGGTTGCCAGGTATAAACAGGTAAATCGCTACTAGCATTTTGCACCGGTCTGATTATTGAATGGAAATTAAATGAAAATAAAGATCATTTTATTACGAACACGGTGGTATAGGGTTGCCTGCGAAAAATCAGTCCCGAATTGCGGTTGTCGAATTTAGAAAAGTGAAATATTGCTCCGAGTGACCATCCCATGCCATAGAAGAGGACACAGCATAGAAGCTGTTCGAAGTCCGCTCATAAAGAAAGAGGGTGCCCATGCTATTTATTCTTGAGAATGAAAAGGACAGCGATAGACTCGTATATGCTGTGTTTTGGAGTAGTTTATTAGTAAAATAGAGGAAGAGTTATTTAATTTTGGTTAATCAATTAATTATTTATGTGTGTATATATTTTATGTGACACCAAAGTATATACTGCCTCGGTGGCGTAGTTGTACTAAGGTACGGTAACAAAGCTGAGGTCTCGGGTTCGAATCCCGGGTTGGGCAAAGTGATATTGGATTTTTCTATTCATTATCAGCCCAGAGTCAGGAATTTGTGCCCGATATGGCGATAGGCTCGCCACCTATCACATCGTGAGACGGAACATACAAGGCGAAATGTGAGTGTCCTGGCACCTCTGCCTACCCCTTCTGGGAAAAAGGCGTGAGTTTATGTATGTATGTATGTACATTTTTAGTATATATACATTTTTAGCAAAAAAGAAGGTTATATTATTACATATATAATAATAATCTTGCAAATTGTAACTTTATTATTAGAAGACAAAATAAAAAACAACAATTAAAAATACTTCTGTTTATTGTAAAAAATTGTAAAAACAAAAAAAAATAGTCAGATTCCGAGTCATTTCTTTTGGATTATTGTTACCAAATGGTCGTTTTCCCAATAATCAACCAGAAACCGCACCAGAGCCAACAGCTTTTAAAAATTTCATCATTAATATTATTTAAATCAACATCCGAATCACACAAAAAACACTTTTTCGCCATTTTTTAACAATAAATAGTAGCACGTTTTTTCAATTGCAACTATAACCACAATCTACTCCAAAATGATGCACAGCATATACGAGTCTATCGCTGTCCTTTTCATTCTCAACAATAAATAGCATGCGCACCCTCTTTCTTTAAATGGGCGGACTTCGAACAGCTTCTATGCTGTGTCCTCTTCTATCGCATGGGATGGTCACTCGGAGCAATATTTCACTTTTCTAAATTCGACAACCGCAATTCGGGACTGATTTTTCGCAGGCAACCCTATACCACCGTGTTCGTAATAAAATGATCTTTATTTTCATTTAATTTTCATCCAATAATCAGATCGGTGCAAAATGCTAGTAGCGATTTACCTGTTTATACCTGGCAACCTGAGGGTTGTGACCGGAAAAAAATAGGCAACCTAACGTTTACATATTCTATGGGTTTCATACTTTCGATTGGTATAGACTTTGTTTAATAATCAAACAGGTGAAATGTGTAAACATTTTTTTTTTTAATAATTAATTAATCGTATTCTGGACTGAAATTTGCAAGGCAACCCATATACAATATATTTATTGACATATTAAATTGCATATAAAATAGGTTTCATCAAATAAACATCTCGGTGAAGGTCGATGTATGGCGGGATCCTATACTAATATATTTTGTGACATTGTCATTTAATAAAATTAAGTTATATTATTGTTTTACAATATCGATATTTCTGGGAATTATATTATAAACATGCGTCAAACACTAGAAGAACGCGTGATTTCGCCAAAAAAAGATGGCTTATCACGGTTACTGCTATGCGAAAAAGAGACGGCTGATTCTCCATCCGAACTCGACTGTTTGACATTGATACATTTACCAGTATAAATTGAGCTCGCTCGGGACCAAATTAATTTAAGGAATATTAGTTATCGATGAAAACTAATTGCGTTTTTTTAGATACTTTATTTTTTTGAGTTTTTTGCACACCATTTTATTGAACAAATCATTTTTAACTGTAATATTATGTTCCCAAAATATAATTTTCGCTAACGTGCGATGACATGTACGGGTCCACTACTTGGACGACACTGATGACGCGACATTTGGCATCGGTTTATATCTATCTGATAGCTTATATGTGTTGGGCGCAACCGCTGCCTTGCATTAGGTATCTATTGGGAGTGATCTGTGGTCCCATCCCTTCTCTTTATTATCCATCCCGTTTTATAACGTGCATTTACATTTCGTCCTAACAAATCTGTCATCTATCCCAGCCCTCTCCCGTACCTTCCATTCTATTTTACTTTATGTCCCTTCTCTCCATATACATATACATATAAAGATTGCCTTATGAATTTTTGACATTAAAAACTTTTGCGTTTTTTATTGTCCATCATTGGATGGAAAAACAGCATAGCAAGGAACAATATTCCTTCCCTTACTTCAGCACCAAAATGCTGTTTTTCCAAAAAATATTGCACGCCATTACTTTTTGTTAGTAATAAAGAGTTGAAATATAAAATTTCATAGACATAACTTCAGTGGTTTCGATTTTCTTAGACATAACATCTCAACCCTTTTTTACCCCCTTTAGGTATAATATAACCTATCTCACTCCGATACGATGTTCATTTCTATCAGTGAATTATAGCGAAGGAAAGGCCACTGTAAAAATTCGTGATAAAAATGGCATTCGATCTTGAAAAGGAGTAAGTATAACTTCTTATGCTGCATTTACACGCTTGGCCAACCTCAGCCAGCCTCGACCAACGGCAGCGTGTAAACGGAGTGTTTGGCTCGGCTGGCATTATGTTTTTCATAGTTAATAGCTTGGAATTGGTAGACGTTGGCCCTGCCTCAGCCAACATGTAAATCTACCATTACGTGTGAACATTATTTATTTCACTGTCCTATATTAATGTAGCTTGATATATTCTCCTTAGTTTATACAAAATAAATTTCTGAACGCATGCATAAACAATTACAATCAAATAAAATGTCAATCCATTTTCGCTACTGTCAATATTTTACATCTTTAAAATCTAAAATACGCCATTAATCGAATATTGTGTTGTCGATTCGAAACCTTTATTTAAATACGTTCTTTAATTTGAGGGAAGCGTTTACCATATCGACATGGTGAAAATTAAATGTTTGACAGTTACAACAAACCCATGAACATTTTGTATGGGAAAATCACGCACACGGTTTTGATAGATATGATTGAATTTGAACTTTGTTTAGCGGTAATAAAGTGCAAATTGACTCTTTGACGTTAGGAACATACCTACATTGTTTAAACAACAGTGAGTGCTGGTAATTTAATATGAACTTTATACAATAGCAATAAAGCTCAAATTGACTTTACGTTTTAGTTAGAAAACGTTTGTATGGGAAAAAGAAAAGGGCTGTTTTTAGGGTTTTTCCGGCAATTATTCGATTTTTTTCTCGCCGTAAGAACCATCCTTGTACTTCCACAAACATTTTAAAAAAAGTTTTATCGAAATCGGTTCAGCCGTTTACACGTAATGCCATGCCGTGACAACGCGAAACGGGTTTCATTTTTATATATATATATATTGTATTCTACTACAATGTTACACATATTAACCATAAATAGTGACTATTACAAGTACTTTTGTTTTAATAACTGTTTCTGTATAGTGGTTAAGTTTAAGTTTGTGTACAATAAATATGTAAATAATAATGAATAATCGTAATGTTTGCTATATGCAGGTCGATTACGCGGTCGTACTACAGGGGCGCGGCCGGCGCTCTTCTAGTATACGACATCACCAGGCGGGACACATTCAACCACCTAACCACTTGGCTGGAGGACGCGCGTCAGCATTCCAACTCCAACATGGTCATCATGTTGATTGGAAATAAAAGGTGGGATTATAAATTAGCTAGAAATCTTAGTACCTATACAACCGCTCTTATTTGTACATACATAGATAGTTTTAAAACCTGTGTATTGATTGTTTTGTCTTCTTCGCTGAAACTGAATTGAAAATTTTATCGAGACAAAATATGCGATGCCTAAAATAGGATTTAAAATTATGTTCTGTATATGAATAAAGCCGAAAATGTTTCAATAGGTGATAATCTTAGCTTGTCATCTGATGATATTTTGCTGAATGACAGAAGAAAAATGAATAATTCAAATTGAACAGTGGAATGATTACTTAGCAGTTGAACTCGCACTATTTGTTTAACGTCTGGCCATTATGAATTATGATGATATATAGCCTATAGCCTTCCTCGATAAATGGACTACCCAACACTGAAAGAATCGTTCAAATCGGACCAGTAGTTCCAGAGATTAGCGCGTTTAAACAAACAAACAAACTCTGCAGCTTTATAATATTAGTATAGAAGATTACACAATTTCATTATATGGAAACGAGTTCCGCAGATAAGTTTTTTTTTTTAATTTAGCAACTAGCTCACATGTACATTTGGATATTTTTTTGGAATTATTCTTATTTGTAACTTAATCATGCATAGTTTGCGGTGCAGTTATTATACCATAAACCATATTGGTTAGAGACAAAACAACATAAGATTGAATTTACAGAGTGAAATTTATTGAACCATAAGCATTAGCGCATAAGAGCGTATACACCTTGCGCGCAAAGTCAACTATAGGTATTTCTTCGTTAATTTCACGCACACATAAGCGACCAAAGCTGTGTGCGTAGAGCTGTCGCGTCGGCTCGCTATACAATCGGCTCAAACAACTTTGATCCGTGCGCTTCAAATATTCAATTGAAATGTAACTGTAATATAATATCATAAAAATATTTTATTTGCATTATAAGTAGACAAATATTACTGTGCAAGCAAAGAATAATACAAATTTAGATACTAATCATATTTTCGTTATTATTACATTGTTAAGTTGCATTCAAATCAGTGTTCAATCAGTAGACACTACGGACGTTTTATTAATCATTTCGTGTTCGAACACATAAATAGTGATAGGGGCCTTACAACCCCTTACAATTACGAAATATATTTAATTTTATATTACAACTAGCGGCCCGACCCAGCTTCGCCTGGGTGCATATATTTTTTGATTCCACTCCACACCAAATACATATTATTTTTCGTATTAATCTCTTGTATACCTAAACTTGACATAGCTATCCTACTGTCTGGCTCAATCCCGTCTCATCCGTCTGTTCAGTCTCTTCCCGATCCGTCCCGTCCTTTCTCTTTTATTATCCATCCCGTCTTATAACGTGCATTTACATTTCGTCCTATCAAATCTGTCAGCTATACCAGCCCTCTCCCGTACCTTCCACTCTATTATATCCCGTCTCTCCATATACATGTACATATAAAGATTGCCTTATGAAATTTTGACATTAAAAACTTTAGCGTTTTTTATTGTCCATCCAATATTACGTCCCTTATTTCAGCACCAAAATGCTGTTTTTCCTAATAATATTGCACGCCATTACTTTTTGTTAGTAATAAAGTAATAATAACCATTTAAAAAAAGAATTGGCCAAATTGGTCCAGGCGTTGTTGAGTTATGCGCTTACCAACACTTTTTGTGATTCATTTTTATATTATAGAAGAAGATATTATAATCCACCCTGCTTGCTTAGTGCGAGTTGGCGGATTTTATTTCACGTAGAAATTAATCCGAAAAGTCAGAGGTGTGCCCTGGAATTTGAACCCGTGACCATCGTTAACTTGTTGGCAGTCGCGTCTATTACGTTACCATATACAAATTAATAAAACCTTCATACTGCCTTACCAGGTGACGTAAGTAATAGAACAAATATTTAAAAATATAAAACTGCATATCGTTTCATTATAATGTCTAGATACGGCATCAACGTACCAATATTTTTTTTATTCTTGAGTCTGAAAACAATAGTAATGCGAAATTTAAATATGTCCCCCAGCGCATCTAAAAGTATCAATTCAAAAAACAATGTCGTTTATGAAAACAAAAAATTATAATTAGATATATTTTGGTATACTCCGGCAAAACGCTTCGATAGAGTATACTTTGTTTAAAACTGTTGCAATAATCTCAAAAAACAATGGGCGATTTTGGTAGATGTGGACATCGTTTTAATTTACATTTAACAAAATTATGCGCAAGACGCCGTATCTAGATAATATTATATACACGATATACACGATGTACACATTTTTTGAATTTTGTTCTATTTCGTCAGCCGTCAATGAAAGACAATGGAAAGATAGATCATTTTACGTTGGATGGTAGTTGAAGCTGGACCGTCTTTTACGTCTCCCGTCAAATACACAAAGATCATCCTATATTGGCTGGACGCATCACGCTTAAACGATACCCAAAAAAAAGGTTTTTAGTATCTTCCTCAGAAATTTTCCTATTTTTCTCACCCCTAAAACCTTCCCAGGACTTCCACGAATTTTTCAAGACCAAAATCAGCCAAATTGGTCCAGGCGTTGTTGAATTATGCGGTTACCAACACATTTTGCGATTCATTTTTATATATAAGATACATAACATAATTTAGCCTCGGAATTACATCCCATTATATTACCTGAAACATAATTTATACTCACTACAAAATCATTGTAGGTAATAAAAATAATTAAATATTTTACTACCAAAGTACTAAGATGTGGTAATCGCAGTCCGCACGTGGCTATTTTATTACGTACGGCAAAAATCGACTGCAGCTAGGCCGGAGCGACGAGCGATACGTCCTCCCTCTAGAAGGCTTTGCGGCGGTCTGATTTGATCCACGTCGGACAGCGTGTTTTATAGTCGATTTTAAAATATTTGTAGAAAACATGAAAACTAATTTTGTTGAAATATAAAAATGGTAATTTATTGATAAGATGTTCTTCTATTATAATATGTAATTGCTATAAAAAATTATGTACGATAAGTTGGTGAAAAAAAATATGTTCTTGACGACAGTTTCTGAATAATTTTGCATTGTTAAAATTTTTATTTTTCAAGAACTAAACACAAAAATATTATTTTTCTCAGCAAAATCCCTCCATAAGGGTCTTGTTAGTCTGATAATATTTTTATTTTCATCTTATATGTAGTGGTTTCGGTTATCTTAAGCTTCTAAATTGCCATTTAAAGCCTAAATAACGAAACTTGTGTTCAGTAATCCTTATAGTACTCACAAATTATCCATCAATCTATAATGTTTTCCACCAAAATCCCTAGATGACAACCTTTTCTAAAATTAGTAATAATTATTTTTCCTTTAAATTTGTTTATTGGTGGCTATTAACTCATTTGAAAAGTCCTGTTTTTAAGCCAAAAAGCGCGTGCAGGGTATAAACGCTCATAAGAGCAACGCTAGTTTTTTGCCAGTTCTTCTATGGCGAAAATAAACTTTTGAACCGGGTGTTAGTGGAAAAAAGTGGCAATCTAAATAATGTATGACATTTTACGGATCCAATAAATATTTGAATTTCGAAACGTCTGTGTCCAGCGATCTGGAATCTCGGCGAGAGGTGAAGAAGGAGGAGGGCGAGGCGTTCGCTCGCGAGCACGGCCTCGTGTTCATGGAGACGTCCGCCAAGACCGCCGCCAACGTCGAGGAGGCGTTCATCAACACCGCCAAAGAGATATACGAGAAGATACAGGAGGGTGTATTTGATATCAACAATGAGGTTAGTGCTTGAGCCTTGAGAACTATAAAGTGCGAACTGAATTAAAGTTAGTTCTAGCCATATGGAAATCGTTAATCTGCGCTATTAGCAGGTTACTGTGGCAATATACTCGTATGAGAAAGGCTTACATTGTGGTTGGACTACTTGTAATCGATAATTATTCCAAGAAACGATAGCTGTGTTGATTATTTCACATAAAGCAATTCATCAATCTTGTTTTTGAGGAATAATATATAGTTTATAGCCAAACGTATTCTTTCTCCCAGACTGTAAACTTAGGTGCGTAGATTAAATGTGACTGAAGTACCTAGTCAGGTCATAAGTATTGTCATACAGTAAAAACTTTTCTTTTAGAATGTGCTGGCCACAAAAAAGTTTATTGAATTCGAATTTCGAATTGTTCATGAAAATAAAAATGTCATAGACGTAGTATCAATAGACTTGACATGCATTTGACATATATAGTCCATCTCACTTAGACTTATGCATAAACCTTAAAAAATGAAAGTGACAAAACACAATTTGCGGCTCAGACTAAATACTCTCTAGACGTAGCCATAACTGGAACGTGAGAAATAAGAGTGAGACCGCAAGTTAAAAATTAGTGTGCGTAAAAGAGACAGAGAGTTTTTTTCTTTGTCCTTGTCACCGTGGCCGGTTTTTTTATTTGTCAATAAGCGCAGTTTGTCAAACAAATATACGTCAATCAGTTTTTCCGATATTTTAATAGTTTTGGATAGTGTAAAGCAGCAATTTATACAAATATTAGTGACTATAGTGTATATGCAATGGTGGGTTGTAGTATTTTAGGCTGCAAAAGCCGCAGTGAACGAAAAATTTGTGGAATAACATTTCACTCGTAAGTTACTCATTTATGTTACATTATAATTATTTTGTCATTTATTGGTAAATAATGTTGTATTTTAATATCAATACAAATTGTTTTACTTAGAGAAATATCGATTACATTTAGAAATTCTACAAATAATATTAAATAACCTTAATTTCTTAAAAGTTTAGTGTTACCTTGTTATGAAAATTGGTTTACCCTAGATAATACTTGCATATTATTCCTTGCATACATAGCGTTATTCATACGTAAAAAAATAAAATTACTTCTTATTTTAGGTTTCCTACTAACAGTAATTAGAATTAAATGGGTGGAAGCTAATGGACACCAAAATTGGCAACCAACAAATAATTTTAAAATTTGCTCAATACATTTCGAGATTGATTCCTTTCATTATAAAAAGGAAGAATGTTATAGTAAAACCAAAAGCAGTCCCAATAAAATATGTTCATGTAAGTAGTTGATCATTAATTATTTTTAACACCGTTTTATTAACTTCCCCTATATGTATGTAACAGAATCTGTGAAGTCGATTTTCGAGCACTTCAAAACGTCGGATTGACTTGAAATTTTGCATACGTATCCAGGACTGATGACGACGCAATAATTTAAAAAGTATATGATATTATTTTATATTTTATCCAGAATAATAAACAAAATATTATTGTTGAAAAAATAATACCTATATAATTGGTAATTTGCGCGCAGTTGTCTTTCTTTGATAAGACAGCCGAAGATAGATGTTTTAGTGCAAGCAATTAAATTATAGTTTAAAAACTAAAAAAACAAGCTTTCATATAAGATCGAACTAAAAAGTAAAAAATAATCATAAACTCATTATCATTTAATAATAAATATGATATACGAATAAATACGATTTAAATCGTACGGTTGGCAACGCTTATGTTGGCCTGTGTTAGTACCCACCAAAAGTAGGAATTTTTCCCAACATAGCCACACTGAAGAATTATATATCTGTCTCTTGTGCGGCCACGGCATGGCTACGTCTAGAGAGTATTTAGTCTGAGATTTGCGGTCCTTGTCATAGTTTCACATAATTTTGTAGGGGAACACTGAGTGTACCCAAACATATAAGACGTGCGGTTTGTTATAAACTTGAATTACTGAGTATTTTACGAATATTTGCGGTCAAAAATGTATGTAAAAGAGTGTTGAAATTGATTATAAGACAAAAGGTATGGTGTGCTGCTTTATTTTTGGCTGTGATAGCCGATCTAAACGATAATATGAAAATATAACCTCTCACTGGTAAGTGCATTTTATTTAGTATATTGGTAAAAATAAATGTAGACGTTCATTGTTACTAACATCTGCAATTAGTATTTCAAAGAATACATTGAAAAATAGGATTATATTTGCATAAAAAATACGTATTTTAAAAGTATTATCCGACCAAATTATCCGACCAAATTATCTTGACTTTGTTTATTATGACAATCTGTATACTACTCGAAGAGGACGCCATTTTGTACATGATTTTAAATTAGTTAGATTATATTATGTTTCGGGATACCAGCTTATAACAATTTGCATTTCCTGGATTTATGGTAAATTAAACCATCATTCATTTTATTTCAGCTTTTCAAAAGGTTTACCTTCGCGTGTTTTGTGGATCAAATTAATAGGATGTGACGGAAAATTAGACAGCTGGGTAAACATACTCGTTCAAAAATTGCATTCAGAAGACTAAGCATATTATAACTTTCTTAAAACCGTTTTCTCTCCCGCCACTCGAAATAAAGGTAAACTATAATCTATTTAATCTAAATAATAAAAATCCAGAGTATTCATCCTTGAGACGAAAATGAATGAAACCTCTTCTATAATCAGTCTCCCGGCAGCCTGTCTTCATAAATTGTCCTCCTGTGTATTAAGTGAAGCTACAACATGCATAATCTATAAATTATAAAATGTAGTTTCGAAGTCAGTTAAGTTGTATTTTTCAAATTTGAAGTTTGTATTCGAAAAAATTACAAAAATGCACCCAATCCACCAAGCTTAATACTTCTTTATTTTTTATTTATTTTATTTTAGACACAAACAGTCGTGTTCATTAACAAAAACAAAGATTTTATGTTTACAACTTACAGACTTTGAGTGCCAAAACTTAAAGTCAATGCAATAAATACCCAATCCACACACGCCGTGACCCGAGGCGTCGAATTTGATTGAAATAACGTTACCTTACGTTATTTCAATTTATATTTTGTTCTGCACATATTAATTACATATATTTTATTATTTAACTAATTAGATTTAATTTTTACAGATGACCGAATCCGAAACTGTGGGGAATAACAAAGAGTGCTGAAAAGACACATGAGCCTGATATGGATGAAAACAAAAAGTGCATAAATATATTTTTGAAAAATCAATATTCCAGGAAAAAAAGCCAGATGATTAAAAAAATGTACAAGCGCTGTATTATTACACATTCGATATTTTGCTATATCATTTTATTTTAATTAAGATATAGAAAAGAAAAAAATATGTAGGTATATGTTTTTCCATTTTGTTACATTTCAGATATGTTTAGGTCTATATCAATAGGTTTTTTTTTTTTTTTTTTTTTTTTATTGCATTGAATGGCGAGACGAGCAAGCCGTTCGCCTGATGGTAAGCGATACGACCGCTCATGAACAGTAGCAATATTCCACTGCGCTCGCCATCCTGAGACATAAGATGTTAAGTCTCAATATGTCCAGTAGTTGCTCTGGCCACAATGTCCTCCAATCCGAAACACAACAGTGCAGTTAAGCAGTGTTGTTTCACGGGAGAAATAGACATTGCGGTGGTACCTACCCAGATGGCCTCTCACATATGAGAGACCTACCACCAGTAAAGGTAGGTAGGTTTTCTGTACCTTTGTTATTTACGATTCGTTTGTAGAAACTTGTTATTAGGAACTTAATTTATGGAAATATTAAGTATATTGTAAACACTTGTTTGTAAGCTTTCTTAAAATAAATAAATAAAATAAAGTAGGATATTATTCTATCCTTAGTAGTTACGTTACTATGAATTATCTGATCTTCTATAATTTATAGAACACTCGGCAGGTTTTGTTTCTATGTATATATTATCATTACTAGCTGTGTATTATTCGAGTTACGTAAATGATATAAGTATTAATAATTATACAAGGCCAACTTTCCTTTTTTGATTTCTAACCTTTGTGAAAATATTGCAAAACGTCACGTTGTTTACTAACGCCCTTCATCCGCATCATTCATCGCAGCTGGTTAGACGCCAGATGTAAAAGTGAGGCCGCGGTTTCGATACCAGCTCAAGAAGAGACAAATATTTGAGTGACTTGATATTTTTTTCAAATCGGGGTATTAGTGAGACCAAAAAGTCTCTCGTAGTTTCTGATACCCACGACACAAGATTATCATTTGTAGGGTCAGGACTATGAATTTGAATGTTGCGTCTATTTATTTATTTAGTTAAAATATTTATGGGAAAATATATGACCTGGTATCCCTGCTTTTTTCTTTACTTTATGTCTGTCCCTTACGGTGGAACTCGAATGTCGAGTCCATTTGATGCTACGTTCATGAAAAATGTATACTTTTTAGAGTGTTACTCATTTTTAATTATGGATTTATTGCGTTGCATCAATTCAAATTTTTGACATACTGAAAAATTTGAATATAACCAAAAGATTCATTTATCGTACCATCAAACGATACAATGAAGACTCTAGTGTAGATGACAGGTCAAGAAGTGGTCGCCCTCGGTCTGTTAGGACTCCAGCAGTGATAAAAGCTGTGAAGGCGCGATTTCAAAGAAATCGCAAACGTAAGCAGAAACTGATGGCCCTTCAGATGGGGTTAACCAGAACCACGGTGAAAAGGGTGTTAAATGAAAGCTTAGGGCTTCGGGCATATCGAAAAAAAACAGGACATCGTTTGAATGCTCGTTTAATGGACCTGAGACTGAAGAGATGCCGCGCTTTGTTGAAGCGGTACGTGGGAAAAAAATATCGGGAAATTCTCTTTTCAGATGAAAATAATTTTACCGTAGAAGAGAGCTACAACAAACAAAATGATAAGGTGTACGCACACATTAGTGAAGAAGCGAGCAACCGTATTCCGCGTGTCCAACGAGGTCATTTTCCATCCTCGCTCATGGTATGGTTGGGAGTTTCTTATTGGGGTTTCTAACAGAGGTACATTTTTGTGAGAAAGGTGTAAAAACGAATGCAGTTATGTATCAAAATACAGTCCTGACCATAGATGTAGTATAGAACATAGATCGGCAATGTGTCATTTCGAGCGCGACCAAAACTGATTTACGATTGTGTGCGTGAAGTTTACATGTGTGCTTGACATATAGTGGTGTACCATGCACTTTCGATACTTTCGTATCGATATCGATATAGCTGTTGGCCTGTAGTATTGGAATAACATTTTATGGATATATGCAACATTTTAGTATATATTAACAAAAAAATATTGATGAGTTTATTTCAATACAGATACATAACACACACAAATAAATAAAGATAAATTGTCATATTATTTGAAAACATTTTGTTTCGAGATGTTTTGTATGGGTCTTTATGTTCCCCTGATCAAAATTATTTTTTTCATTGTGATGTATACATAATACATACACCTAATTAAACTGGGAACAAAAACACATTTATGAAATAAAACTATTATTTACAAAGTTTTAGCGTTTTCGGTTTATTTTTTTCATTTTAACTTCCTGTCGCGAAGTTTCGATTACTTTACAGCTTTCGTAGTCACACGGTGGACTCAGTCTGCCACAAAATCCGTGATAATTTGATTTTTCAATGAGTAAACACATTTTTACTATATGTATACTAGAGTTACAAAAATATGCTTATTTAAGTGAATCGAATTTAACACATCAGGAAGTGTTGGACGCCTGCTAGGCCGCGTTGAAGTTGGACGGAGGACCTGGTTAAGCTTGTAGGAAGTCGTTGGATGCAGACAACTGAGACTGAAGAAAGAGAAAGTTTAATAAACTATGAATTTTCCCGATCACGTCACCTAAACTAATGTTTTTCCTATGAGAATTTTAAATTTTAAGCCTGTACGTAATGTTATGATAAATGAATAATGTTGCTTCAAGGTTTGGACAATTATATTGTGCATAGAAGTATGGCATATTTTAATATGTTATTGTTTTACTATTATAGATTGACAGCCTCTTGGCAGAGATTGAAAGAGGCTCTAAATTCAAAAATCACGCACATGAAGTGTCATAATAATTATTCCACAAATATAAAACATGAGAAAAAGTAAATAACTAATATTGTAGAATGAATACTATAATAAATATGGCCGGGATAACGCCAGGTAGAAGAAGAATGCACACTATCACAACATACTATAGCTCTATAAAAATGTAAGGAAACATGTGTTGTCATCGACTATTTTATCGACAACCTTTTATTGATCGAACCTGTCAGTCAATCTCTAGCAACTTTTGGTTGAAATCTATATATTAATACGTGATGCAAAAACTTTGGATCCCTTTTTACGAAAATTGCGCGGACGCAGGAGCATAAAATTTGGCACACTTATGTGTAGGGGAAGTGGAGAATGCTAATATTTTTCAATAATAATGCTTATAAAGTACATTAAATCAAAAAATAAAACATTACACACACTGCCATGCATTTCACACACACATCCATACACAAGTATACATACTCTGGTGTCAAATTGTTTCTTTTCTTTTTCATTTTGTTCTTCTGACATAGACATATAAAAAAAAGGTTTTATTTGCCTAATGAGGTAATAATATTAATATTAAAAGAGGATATTAATTTTAAATGAGGCACTAATATTAATATTAAGCCTAATATTAAATTTAATATAAAACAAGATTTTAATAATAATGCCGTAGACAGAAAATATATAGACGAATTGATATGACTTGTAGCATTCACACAAGAAGAGTAATAACTTATGTCTATGACGTGCTAAGAAACGAGACAGAATGATAATAATTCTTGCATCACGGCGCGTGCCGGTTTTTTCAAGATAAGCAATTTTAATTTGCTAAAGAGATTTTGACAGTTGACAACGTAAAGTGCAGTTTTATTGAATTATTTTACGAATTTTGTGTTAAATGATATTAATCAGATGATAATAATCGAAGTACAAGTGACGAACAATATTTTTAAAAGTAAATGTGAGACGGTGTAGCGTTATTGGGTGTAAAAGTAATAGTTAAAAGGAAAATACCAGACGTGTCTTTTAATACGTAAGCTTACCATGATTAATTCATCACTAACTATTTAATGTATATTATATACACCTACAGTACTTATTTTGAGTTTATTCTTTCAAGATATAAGTAAAATTATTGATATTTAAAAATTGTAACCGATACGATTCTCAGTTCAGTGTTGCCAATAAATTATTACCCGTACGTAGTGGAATGCATTTTGTAGTACAGTATTTTGTTCTCGCGTAGACTGTATCTTAATAAACGAATATATTGTGAAACGTGATTTTATGATAAAATAACGAAGGCGGATATTGATAATTTTTCAGTTTTCCTGTAAAAGACCACATCTTTTGACAAGTCTGAATTTTAACTACTGAACGTTCTCAGTGGACACCATAATCATGGTTTTTTTTTTTTTTTTTTTTTTTTTTTTTTTTTTTTTTTTTTTTTTTTTTTTTTTGAAAATTTGTAGCAAACATTTTGAGAAAAAAAACTTACTCGACTGTTTCCTGATGCTGTCATAATACTGGTAAAAAGCAATTATTCTATATAAAGGTAGCAGTACTTGGTAGACAATTTACTTATTTACTAACATGGTATTAAGTAGTTTCAGACATGGTAATCCTACACCTAAGCCATTTGAATTATTGTGTAATTGTTGTTTTTTTAGGACATAGCAATAACTTTCTTCAGTTTACATGAACCATTGTATATAGAAAGTGATAATAGTTTTGAACTGCTGTGAGTGTAGGTAATACTTTAATTTAAATCATAATATTGTATGGAAATATTATTTTAATTCTGATCAGTACAGTTTAAAATAGTAGAGTACTAACATAAATAGACTGTGTTAATAATGAAATTATATTTAATATAAGTAGTATAGTATATAGGCCTTTAAAATTAATTTCTAACAAAATTTTACCCTCTTGCTTGTAGACTGAACATCCTGATGCTCTACAACTAACGTCCAACCACGTCAATGTAGGATATCTCCAAATCGTAAAGAATCATCAATAGTAAATGTAAGAATTCATACACTTGCGCAGCTATGTAAGTGAATGTATGGACTATGTACATACATAGTTGCGCGGGAGTGCTGTGTCACACCATGGTTCCCATATTATTTAAACGACGTGCGCCTTTATTCCTTGCCTTTGTCCTTAGTCAATACGTCCGTTCGTTTACAGCCACCTAAGTACTCAGTAGTAAGTACAGTTTGTCATTACGTATTTTGGAGACTTTCAAATATAAATTAAAGTGTTATCTTTGTAGTTTCGTTTATTTAGAGCTCCGACTCCCAACCCTACACAAAAACCTTATCTATAACAGAGAACCACATTAGTGCTCAGGACTCTTGGTGAAGCTGCTTCGAAGGAAATTTCCAGCGCGGCGATGAGATGAGTAGCAAGCAGGGGGGTAAGTGAGTCCTGCCTGACCCTCCGGTGACCGAGCCAATGTCACCTGTCCTCGGTGATCGGTGGTTAAAAAAAGCACAATGTATTTTATGGGCAGGAATTTTGATATTATAACAGCATATCGACAGTTCCCCAAAATCCGAATGTCAATAAATTTGAGACCAACTGAGTTTTATTTATTTATTTATAATGGAGGTTTATAGCTGTTATTATTATATCACTAATATCTGGTTTCTTCTTTGACCTTCTTGTGAGAACTCTTTCTCACATGTTTAGTGAAATGAATACTCAGCAGAGTTCAGCCATAGCAAGCGTTTAATGTTATACATACATTAGGTATAAACTTTAATCACAACACAATAAGAACTTAGCAAAAATATATATATGTGAAAAATATTTGATGTTTATGACATATGTAAACTTGTGTGTTTACAATAACAACTTTGAACAACGACTCACGTCCCAAATATTTTTCACACATTCGAAGGCTTATTTTATTTTTGAATCTACATTCAAAAATACCTTCCAGCCTGTCTTACACACACATGAGGTTACATACAGTCCAATAGCAACTCTATGCTCTAACAATTTATTTGCCACATAACACTACTTTACAGGTTAAGACCTAATACAGTAGCATCGATAATCTTATAACTATATAAAAAATATACATATCTTAGACTATGTTCGCCTACAAAAAAAATATATATAATAAAATATATCTACAAATTCAAATGGCAGTCACAGCTTTCAAATTTCGCTTTTAAAAGCCTTCGAATCAATAATATGTACATATTATTAAAAGTGATTTGAATATTGAAAGTGATTCGCACGTAGAAAATATCAAACTGTGGGGTAATTTTTTATCATACGTTAACCCTAAATATTACGTATTTTTCAACTGACCGATTAGTTTTCTCTGCCAGTGGCACGCCAACTACGAGTCTATTAGTATTATCTGTCTACGAATAAATCAATAAATAAACCAGCATGCATTTGACACACGCATACACAAGTATTTGTACACGTATACATACTCTTTGGTCAAATTGTTTCTTTGCTTTATTATACCGGGTATCTCAAGACTGCTACCGAAAACGAAGCCGGGGTGGTAGTTTTAGTGGCTACAAACACAATGCAATTAAAAATTTCGCATAGAAACGCGACAATTATTTTTTATGATTTTTTAAATATCGTCATTTTGGGTGGTAAATCCATAGTTTTTGCTAAAATAATAATTTAAACTCTTTTATACCTTAGAGTATTTATAAATAAAAGGGTATACACTATTATTTTAGGAAAAAAATTATTTACCACCCAAATATGGCCATAGGAAAAAAATAACAAAAAATAGAGCGAAGAGCACACAAGACTGGCTGGCGGCGCGTGAAATCGACTTCATCCGGCATGAAGACTGGCCCTCCTCCAGTCCAGATTTGAATCCGTTAGATTACAAGATATGGCAACACTTGGAGGAAAAGGCGTGCTCAAAGCCTCATCCCAATTTGGAGTCACTCAAGACATCCTTGATTAAGGCAGCCGCCGATATTGACATGGACCTCGTTCGTGCTGCGATAGACAAATGGCCGCGCAGATTGAAGGCCTGTATTCAAAATCACGGAGGTCATTTTGAAAAAACTTTAGTGTCATAAGAATCTATGTTTTGTTAAGTTCATTTTGGTATATAAATGGTTACATAATGAATAAACTTGTTTCAATTATTTTATATTAAACATGTGACAGAATTTATGACCTGACTAGGTATTTAGAATTTGTTTTGTTACCATCTCATTTTATACAGAGTATATCAAGATTGCTACCGAAAACGAAGCTGGATGGTAGTTTTTAGTGACTTCAGAAAAAAATGAAGTGATTATGTTAATTTGAAAACATAATTCCCATTACTAGTAGGCAGTAGAGCCTCTAATAAATATTATGTTTGTATGTATGTGTGTGTGTCCGCAGGCGAACGGCATCAAGATAGGTCCGCAGCACTCCAGCGGCGCGGGCGCGGGCGCGGGGGGCGCGGGCGCGGGCGGCGCGGCGCCGGGCGGCTGCTGTTAGGTGCTGCGCTGCACACACTGAGCGGGAAGCGCCGGGACATCGGCCGAAGAGGTCTCACGCACACTTACTTTAAATATTATTAAAATAATTTTGAATAAAAATTAAAAAAAAAAAGACTTCAAACTGCCACTACAAAGTTACAAATAATATATATTTCATTGTGGACGCCTGGAACAATGTTGCGACGCCCCAGGGGGTCGTGGCGCACTGTTTGAGAATTCCTGCCCTAACCCAAAAGCCAACGCCAACGTACCAATCAAAATGTCCGAGGTGATTGGTGACGGGGCAGGCATGTTAGAGACGAAATTATCCTGTGGGATTCTACTACAGGTGAACTTAGCCTTCTCGGATTATGGAAGCTTTAACAACACCTATGCTACATTTTTGTTCCAACTGTCCAATCTTCTTATAGATATAATGATAAGGCCAGATTAATATATTGAGTTTAATCTCTCATTCACATATCATTAACATAATTTTTGTAAGCCTCTTTTTTTAGGTAGAAAAAAGTATACTTAACAAATATACGACATCTGAACGAAAGAATAAAGTTTTTTTTTTCATATTTACATAATAACGTGTACATCTATTTGTGCAGTTACTACATTAAAAATATGAAAAGAGAATTAGCAGTTGAAGAAAGTTTTTTACACAAAATGACGTAATTGGTGTATTATTTTCAGGCGGGGTGCAGCTGTGTGCAAAAAACATTGGTACGAAACTTACTGCATGCCGGATTATTAGAGTTATAAGCTGCAGAATGGCTTGCGTCAGAACTCACTATAATACATAATCTTACATAATACGCCTCTGAGGCGCAATACTTACAGTTAGAAATATTCAATAACTTACAATTCGATTTCAACAGTACGAGTAGCGACATTTTTACAACTAGTTCACGTCTGTGATGGAACATTTGCTTCCCTAGATTCCAAAGTTTATTATTTTTCATGTTGTTTTGATTTTTCTATTTACCTATATATTCCGAACATTTAATGTCTCAAAGTAGTGTAATGACTGCGACTAAGCTTATAATGTAAAATAGACATAAGTTTCTCAGTGTTTCAATATTCATTACATCGGACCAGATACAAAAATGTCTTTCAGCCTAACTTCATGTATTAAGCTTATACTATGGTAATTTCGTGTTGTATGTATGTTTATAAATTGTATCCGCGGACGTCATACTTCACAATGTCATTAATGAAGCATTTATTTGTAAAACTTACAAGTCATATAATCATAGTTTCGTGATTGTTAATATTGTATTGATTAGTGGACAAAAATGGCGGGACAGCGTTCCCTTAGAACGATACCGACTGTATGTACTATCAGTGCGGGATCATAATATGTGTATCTATGTAGCAAAACTAAGGAACAGATTTTCAGATTTATTTACGCATTGAAAATGTTAGTCAAATGAATATTTATTTTAACAACTTGCTTGTAGATCTATGTATAAAGCGGAATTCAGTGTTCAAGTTTAAATGTGTATTTTATTTTATTGTGATTTATTTGAACCTTTTTATACCTTGCAGTGTATATAATATCCACGGGTAATACAGTACACGGCCCTGTTCTCGCTTGTCTAATGTGTATGCTTATTATCGACATATTAATGTTGTTTATTTTAATGAACGAAATACAAACTTAGCGGTATCATGTCGGAAGGCGAGGCTCGGATGCAATTCCTTTTATGGAACATTGGTATAATTCCGATTTTGCTTAGGTGGTGGCCTAGTATAGTTTGCACAAGTAACAATTTCGTAATGTGAACAAGTTTGGAAATTACGTCGAAAGATGAAAATTCTAATCTAAAAGGACTGCTTGCAAGGTACTGAAAGACATGATTACAAAATAGGTTATTTTTAAGTTTAGCACATTGTAATAATAATACGATAAAATATTTTGTAAGGTTACAATATGCAGACACATTTGTAAGGTGTAATTCATGAGTAAATGTTGAAAAACATTATTGGTGTTATATTTATTTTCATATCACGGCTCTATTTAAAAATTCGTTCAATCACGGCTATATATTATATTAAAAATTGATTATTTAGGTATATGACGACATACAAGATGCTAATAAGACTCAGGACCAATAAGTTTTAAGTTGTTTTTAAACAAAGGATATCTTATCAAAAGGTCTGCTGACCTTGATATATTTGTAATATTAACCAACTGCCGTCATATTTAATACAGTTAATGCAACTAAAAATATATAAAAACGACTTTTAATTAAAAGATAATTATCATTCAAATTCATTTATTTACTTACATCATTCTGAATTATTCAAGTCTTTCCAAATATTACCATTAATATCATTCAAGGCTGTAAAGAAACAGTTGACAATTTCTGGCGTTTTCATCTTTACTATTCCCGTACTTTTTATTTCACCTTTCGGTAAATTTACTTCGCACAAGTCGAACACAGTAATGTCTAGATAACTCATGCTGAATATTTGGTTCTGTAGTATTTTGTAAGCTAGATATACCAGCTCAGAAGTCTTTGACGTATCATTTTTCACCCTGCAAAAAATAGCTTCATTATCAACTGCTCGTAGCCTATACATAAGTTAAATCAGGCCGTCACTGCAGGCAGGCCTAACCGCGTGACAGTTAGATAAATTGAAGAAATCAAAGGAATTATAATAGACAGGAAATTAAATTAAAATATAGCTATAGTTTTCTTTGTGATAGTATTTTATTTATCTACTTAAATAAAATGTATTTTGATGAATATTTTGTGTTATGCCACCTATGCTCTCCATACATTGTACATGTGGAAATCGAGTTTAGATCTTTTTGAACCATGCACCATACTTAGAGCCAAATACATAAAATTGTGGGTTAAGCCACTTTTGCGCTGACGGCCTCATATGTATTTAGTCTAGTTGCTTCTATTGTAATTATTGTTTATATAGAAATGTTACGTTAATCTTATATCATAAATGTTTATTAATCGTCTACGGTCTTTTGACGGTGCGAATTCGTGGTTTTCATGCTGATCTCTAAACATTATAAATAGTTTTTATCTATTTATCGCATTGAAATAATTTTTCTAGTACTAATATGTCCAATATAATAAGATGTGAAAAGAGAAAAACTGAAGATCTTTAGCAGAGACAATCAAACTTATTTCTTTTACCGCCCTCTTGGAAAACGCATTATTTTTCAACGCCCCCAATTATTTTTACACTCCAAAAACTAAAGAAACACTATTTCATTACTTGTTTGTTGATACAAGTTTGTTGATATGAGGTTTGGTTTTACTCAAAAACAGTCGTAAGTCACTGTGTTCGGTAACATGCAACCGATTTGTATACTTATAAAAAAGTACTCTGTGGTATTGAACAAGTATGGATGAACCAGACGATTCCAACCCAACAATAAAATGTACTACTTGATTGAATTTGAGTATTTTAGTGATTAAACCATAATATAGGGCACAACCATAAACAAATTATTCAATATTGAGCAGTAGGTTTCAATTTTAGTGAGCTTTTAATAAAACTAGTGGTCGCCTAGTGGTCGAAATTCGACCAAATCAAGAAGAGGAAAAGTTTTTACCTGTATAATGATGTTATTCTGATAATTCGTGCACATTTAAATGTACGTATCTCTCAAAATCACTTATTTATCCTGAAGTATATGCAATTACTGAAATCATAAACTACAATAATTGCTTTGAACCAGCAATAGCAAATAAAAATTTTTTTGTACCTGAATGTTGTTATTGCAGATTGCTGCTACAGAACTTTCTTTATGCATATAATGATAGCCCGTATCCATTTCAATGTATCTTACTGCTACACAATTTGTATAAGCGCTCAGTATTTCACGTAGTATTCGTCAAATAAAACTTTTCTGTTTGACATTGAATAAAACCACATTAAACAAACTTTTCTGTTTGACATTCAACTATGTCTATAATAAACAAAAGAAGCAATTTGACCAAAGAGTATGTATACGTGTACAAATGCGTGTGTCAAATGCGTGCTGGTTTGTGTAATGTTTTATTTATTGATTTAATGTACTTTTTATGCATTATTATTGAAATCTTTTTTTATATTAAATGAGGCAAATAAAACCTTTTTTTTTGATATGTCAATGTCAGAAGAACAAAATGAAAAAGAAAAGAAACAATTTGACACCAGAGTATGTAGGCGTGTACAAATACTTGTGTATGTATGTGTGTGTGAAATCCATGGTAGTGTGTGTAATGTTTTATTTTTTGATTTAATGTACTTTATAAGCATTATTATCGAAAAATATTAGCGTTCTGCACTTCTCCTACACATAATCTATAAGTGTGCCAAATTTTATGCTCCTGCGTCCGCGCAATTTCCGTAAAAAGGGGTCCAAAATTTTTGCATCACGTATTAATATATAGATAAATGAAATTACAAATAAACCATCACCCAGTTAAGCAATGCCAGTGCCCCCATTTTTTTTTCTAGGACCCTTACTGCCCCCCTCAACGTCTTCAACACCTACAGAGGGGCTTTATCGCCCACTTTGAGAAAGACTGATCTATAGTAATAAGTAAGTTACTAATATTAGAAATTGGGTGTTAAGATTAATAGAAAAGGATGAAACATAATACATGTGACCCCCTCCTCCATAAGATACATGCTTGCGAAAGAGAAAACGAGTTTACACACCACACTACTGTTTGTTTTCAAATAAAATATACATTGGTTGTCCTACAATGGAAACATTTACAACACAATAAGATGTATCATATTTCTGTATTATAATGATGATATTTAAATCAGAGATGTATACATTCATAAGCTTGAATTTATTCATTGGTAATTTAATAACCACTTTTGAAACATACAAATGCTTTAAGTAACATAAAATTCACAGAATTATTGCTAAGAATAATAAAGATTCCTATTGCATAAAAAATGAAGTTCAAAAAGTATTCATACCCATTCCAAATAAGGCGTATGTCTCCCACTTCAAAGGCCAAGTTAAGTCTATCTTTGACATCACCCTGTGGTGTCTTGTAGACCAACGTAAATGGGTCATTAGCACGAGACGTGTCATTTTCGACAAACATATACCCAAAATGCAATAGTTGTTGCTGAAAATAAATAAAAGTATTATAAAACAAATATGGTCTAGGACTGCTACCGAATGAATTTTTTTTTTTTTTTTTTTTTTTTAATAGCCTATACTGTGTCCCACTGCTGGGCAAAGGCCTCCCCTTCATCATTCCACTTGACCCTGTCCTCTGCGAGCTCTTGCCATTTTGGCTCGAATGCATCCAACTCGTCTTTCCACCGCATCTTTGGTCTTCCGCGTTTTCTTCGGCCATTCTCAGGAATCCAGCTTGTAGCCAGTTTGGCCCAACGGTTTGGATGCATTCGAATCACATGTCCCGCCCAGTTCCACTTAAGTGAAGCCGCCTTGCGCCCGACATCTACAATGCGGGTTTTCGAGCGCAGTTCAGTGTTTCGGATGCGATCGGTCGGCCTAACACCGAGAATACTCCGCTCTATTGCTCGCTGACAAACTTTGAGTTTGAGCTTCTGAGACGCAGTCAATGACCAAGTCTGGGCGCCATAGGTTAGGACGGGCAAAATGCACACGTCGACGAGTTTGCGTTTGAGAGAGAGCGGGAGGTCACCTCTTAGATACTCTTTTAAGGACCAGTAGCTCTTCCAAGAATTTTCGACTCGTCTGGAAATTTCCCAGCCTCGAAATCTGAAGCCTCGAAGTTGGGCTTCAGATGAATGGGACAAAGACAAAGTTAATGACCAACAGCATAACACCTACAGTGGCGGTAGACGGGCAAACAATACACTACGTCGACGAATACGTTTACTTGGGCCAGATGGTTTCTTTCAGGAATAGACAAGACTGGGAATGAAAAATAAATATTAAAAAGTCATATGGTAGGCCCAGAAGATGGAGAGATGAGTAGGACTGTTTTGATTAAGTATAAGAAATAAAATCCTACCAAAACCTACTGGTGGTAGGTCTCTCATATGTGAGAGGCCATCTGGGTAGGTACCACCGCAATGTCTATTTCTCCCATGAAACAACACTGCTTAAATGCACTGTTGTGTTTCGGATTGAAGGACATTGTAGCCAGAGCAACTACTGGACATATTGAAACTTAACATCTTATGTCTCAGGATGGCGAGCGCAGTGGAATGTTGCTACTGTTCATGAGCGGTCGTATCGCTTACCATCAGGCGAACGACTTGCTCGTCTCGCCATTCAATGCAATAAAAAAAAAACATTTTATTGTAAAATGTTGCCAAGATGAAACCATAAGATTTGCATGTGGATTTGCACCATCAAAAAGATATCACATTTCATGTACAGCCAAGTTTATGACTCATTAAATATATGAGGCTTGGCTCTTTCGTTATTACGTAAATTATTGTATAAATATTTTCAATAAGGTGTACAGTTTGTTATATAGAAAATAAAATATGGTGGCTTCTCTGGTGTTGTGAAATGAAGTTTTTGTTCTTTGAATAAGTTACAGGTTCATACAACTTCCCATTTATATAGACAAAATGGTAGACTATAAGCCTAAGCCCTTTTAAATGAATTTTGTACAGAATTCCTGTACTCAGCAGTAGGCCTATATGATAATTATAGAATGATACAATTACTTAGTTTTTAGGTTTGAAAGAAAGTTTAGCAAAAGAATATACCTGGGTAAAATTAAACTGTTTAATAATGCAATCAAAAGCACTCTGCAATGTTGCTTGCACGGCATTGCCAATCCTTTGCTCTCCCCTCTCTAGCATGTATGGTATGTGAGTAGCATTCTCCAGAACTGTACTCATGCCCCATGACAGAAGAATGGCTACATATGCTACGTTTTTGTTACTGCCATTTTCTTGACTGGATGAAACTGTTATCTGCAATTATTAACTTGAGGTTTATAGGAGGATTTCAGTGCCAGTAGCCTAACTTAGGAACTCTGCAGGTTTATGCCATTTTTACATTGACAACCTTATTTTGTAGCAGCACACAGAACATCAGGCATGTGAAACTGGTAACTGTTTCTAATAAAGAGCAATTTTATTTGAGTGACTATTTACCGATAATCCATTGGCATCATCTTCTGAATATTTTAGCAATGGATGTTCTTCAAATTGCACTGTATATTTCAGATTGGTATTTGTGTTCACAGAGCTCACTAATGCCTGGCGTATTTTCGAAGCATACTGTTTTAACTTCACGGCTGAGCACTGCAAGTTATGTAGAGGAGACAATTTATAGATTCTCCACAAACCTTCATTGTATATCACTGGAACATCAAAACAATCGTTAAATATTCAACTCGTACTTAGAACAACTACCGTCGCATTTATTCAAAGCTATAATCTAGAAGTATTTCTAAATTATAAATTATGTTACTGGTGGTAGGTCTCTCATATGTGAGAGGCTGCCTGGGTGGGTACCACCGCAATGTCTATTTCTCCCGTCAAACAGCAGTTTAAATGCACTGTTGTATTTCGGATGGAAGGACATTGTAGCCAGAGTAACTACTGGACATATTGAGACTTAACATCTTATGTCTCAGGATGGCGAGCGCAGTGGAATGCCAAGCATTGCTTTGTAATTTAAGGTGTTGTTTGGTTTTGCTTCTGTTCATGAACGGTCGCATCGGTTACCATCAGGCGAACGGCAAGCTCGTCACGCCATTCACTGCAATAAAAAAAAAATGCTTGAAATAATGGTGTTCGAAATAACACCATTAATGTATGGATACTACACAATTCTGAATAAATGCTGTAGTTAATAATATAATTCACCTGATACAAGATAAATTTACAGAAATAATTAATATTTTTACTCACTAGCCAAAGGATCGCTTGTGGCTTGATAATTTACATTTGTGTTTTCTTCTCGGTCCCATGAGGGTTCCCGTCCGTAAGCTGGCATATTGAATTGTGTTTTACAATTTTATTTTAGAACTGTTCTAGTTTTCTTTAAATACAAACATTGAAAACTTAAGCGCAATGTACTTTTGTTTTGAAATAAACGTATTACGTAAACTTTATGTAAATTTGTTTTTTTTTTTTTTTTTTTTTTTTTTTTTTGTTCTTTTCGTTCCCTAAGGAACCGGCTAAGATCCAAGACCATGCTGCCAAGTCGAAAGTATTTCTTGTTTCTTAAGTATAGTACTTGTGGACTATTCTTGATATAATATATAAGATAAAATATGTCTTCAGTAGTAGTGCTTCAATTTCTTGACTTTAAAGCCAAAACTCAAAGGTATTCATTAATATGTCATAAGTTTTCCCATCAGTGGATATTGGACAATTCCATTGGTGATTATGTACCTCTCAAGTACATATATCAAAGAAAATTCTTAATTCTTCACGCTCAAATTGGTATTTAATATCAAATTATATAAATCCAGTCAAGGGCCAATGCCGGGTAAATTAAAATATTTACAAACGCTCTATGTTAAAATTACCTTCCTTTAAATTATTAATTGTAAACCCATTCAGAGATAAATTAATTACTATATCTAGCATTACTAGTACCTATATAAAATGTGAATACGAAAGTTCAAATCACAAGACAGTAACCACAACAGTAACCAAGAGTGCAAATATTCAAAATTCTAACGTTACAAAGTATATACTCAGAGTGCATTAATAATATGTAATAAGTTATTAATCATCTACAGTGGTTTCTTAATTTATAAAATAATTGAGAATAAAAATAGAGAAATCAAATTAAAAACCCAAGATCTTATGTACATTAAGACGAAACTATTTACAAACCTCAATATTTACGAACAATTAAATTTGCCCAACAGTACCAACAATAAAGTCAAACAACGCTGTGTACGTTGAACCATTTTCAAGAAGAGCCTGGATGGAGCGCGGAATTAAGTCCGTTTTTTTATAAATTTTAATCAGCTCACCCATCAGCACAAGGCGCTGAATGCCAAAGGATGAGCAATGAAAGAATAAATGAGACAGAGATTGCTCAACCTGAACATTACAATGGTCACAGTAAGGACTTTGCACCAATTTCAAACGAAATAGATGATAGTTTAAACGACAGTGTCCAAAACGAAGCCGCAAAACGGTAGTGTAAAATTTTCGACTTTTATAAAAACGACTTTTGCAGAACCAAGGTGTTGAGTCAATGGCGACATTGTAAGTAGCATACCATAGACCTTTATTTTGAATCTCAACTGTTTGTTTCCAATGCCTCGTCCACAAGTCGATTGATCTTCTTTTAAGGATAGGGACCACATCTGTGTGTGGTACAAAAAAATTTAAATTTCTACTGGAGTCAGGAACAGTTGTTGAAAAATGTGTAATAGTTCTGGCCAGAAAATCAGCCTTCTCATTTCCCAACACTCCCATATGAGAAGGAACCCACATAAATACAAGCTTAATATTATTAAAGAACAAATCCATACAAGTCTCCCTGATACGGGGAATTAAATAGTTAGTGTCAGCATTGAATCTACTGTTTTTAAGATTTTCAAGAACACTCATGCTGTCACTGACTATTACCCATTCATAACAACCATCATTACTATGTTTTATATGCCTTAAAGCAGCAAGAATAGCTACAGCCTCAGCAGTGAATATGCTTGCATGAGGGTCTATTTTATGACCAACGCCAGAATTCAAATATCCATCATATATAGCAATTGATACAGCAGACTCTGTTTTGGACCCATCAGAATAAACAAATCTATAATTGGTAAATTTAGAAAATTTACAGTATACATCTTCTTTAGAGAATAAATTGTGATCAATAATGATGTCAATTTCAGGAAATTTACTATTAAAATCTCCCTGATAACATGGAAGAGAGGAA
This sequence comes from Hyles vespertilio, assembly GCA_009982885.2. Classification (NCBI taxonomy): domain Eukaryota; kingdom Metazoa; phylum Arthropoda; class Insecta; order Lepidoptera; family Sphingidae; genus Hyles; species Hyles vespertilio. The sequence goes on along the minus strand of CM042822.1, from coordinate 8,388,030 downwards.
GATTTATGGATATGCAGATTTTCAAGAAAATTTACATATTGTGAGAAGCCTTGGAGAATATATAGGGAGCTACAAGCAGAAGATTGAGCAGTATGTTTCAAATTTAAAAATAGGTGATTATTTGTTTTGCTGTATAATTTTAATAAAAACTTTTCTTTCAAATAACCAAATCTTATACTTAATGGGGCAAGATTGCACTCAACTTGCATTACGTTAATAGGGGTGCTTTTAAATGCTCCAGTTATTAACCTCAAGCCTTTGTTTTGTATATTATCTAAGATGTCTACCAATCTCTTATCACCAGCAAAAGACAGGAACCCATACTCAAAGTGGCTACGAATTAGAGATTTATAAAGCAACAACAATATTTTGGGATCAGCACCCCAAGATGTTCTGCATAAAGTTTTCATAATATTAAAGGCTCTATTAGCTCTAGCACTTATTAACTCAATATACCTTCTCCAGGAAAGATTATGGGTAAATGTCACACCCAAAAACTTTGCATCATAGGAAACTGGAATAGAGACATTATTAAAATACACAGAGGGACTTGCAGATCTACTTTTACCAAAAACAACCAATTTTGATTTAGATGGATTTATGTCCAGATTTAAATAAGAGAAATATGCACACAGAGATGCCAAAGACTTGTTGAGAATGTTTGTAACATTATCCAAATTGTTCCCAGTGGTGTAAACATCTAAATCATCAGCAAATTGAAGATTTTTTACTTCAGTGCCCAAAACAAGATTCAAACGACGTATATACAAGATAAAAATTAGTGGAGAGAGTATTCCCCCCTGACATACTCCAACAGATGAAAGTCTTGGTCCATAATATTTACCATTGTACTTTGCATAGACTTCTCTTTCTGTTAAAAAATTCTTAATCCAGTGAACTATTTTGTTTGGCATTCCAATTGAAAGTAATTCGGAACAAAGTACATTAATATTAACACTATTAAAAGCTCCAGCAACATCAAAAAACACTGACAACAATAACTCCTTATTAACAAGACTATTATGAATATCCAATTGAAGCAGTCCTATGCTTTCACGGGCCGACACTCCCTTTCGGAACCCAAATTGATTAGCTGGAAGAATATTATTATGCTCAACAAAATATTCAAGCCTTTGTTTGAGTAATTGCTCAAATACCTTGCCTACACATGATGTAAGAGCAATGGGTCTATATGAGTCAGGACTCATTCGAGGTTTATCTGGTTTTAAAATTGGTACTAAGCAATCAGATTTCCATGACTGAGGTATGTCATTGTTTAACCAAAGGTTATTGAATATTTGAAGTAAAATGCAGAGAGCTTTGCGACTTAGTCGTTTCAACATTATATAAGAAACTCCATCCAAACCAAAAGCACTATCCTTTCTAGAATAAATGGAAGATATTAGCTCTTGTATTGAAAAAGGTTTGATTAAAAAACTATTTACAGAATTTGTTGCAGAATCAGAAGATAAATTAGGATGATTATTTACATAATCTGGAGTAAACTTTCGTAAGAAATCATTAACCCAACTATCATCATTAGTATTACAAGAAAATGTTTTGTTAAATTTCCGCATATATTTCCAGATCTTTGAAAGAGGAGTACACCGATTAAAAGAACTGCATAATTGGACCCAACTATTTGATCTTTCTGTTTTCAAAATAAGTTTTTTTTGAGCTTGTAACCTTTTAAACTCAACATAGCTTTCATCTGAGGGATTATTTTTAAAATTGAGATAAGCATACCTTGAATTTTGAACTGCTTCAGAACATTTTTTATTCCACCAAGGAAGAGGAGGATGTTTAATAAATTTCCTGCTCGGGGAGTTAATATTAGGTGTATTTGTAGGAGATATCATGTGTTGATTACAATATGGAAGGGATTTATTGATCGCAGAATGCAACAATTCACAAAATAATGTGTACATTTTCAATGGAGTTTCAATGCAACTTTGAGTTTGGAAATTTGACAATTCCGAATCTACATTTAGTGTATACATTTTCCAATCCACCATTTTATAATTGGGGTAGATGGGCAAATGCACACTACCATTGTTATTTGCAGCACAACTATGTATATTATTATTTACTAAAACTTTAATAATTACAGGAAGATGATAACTACCGAGAGGATCATTATGTACAGACCAGTCCGAAGAAAGAGCAAGTGATGGAGAGACCAAAGTTAAATCTAGAGCATTTGGACGCCACGTCAAAGAACCAACTGTAGTTACTGCACCAGAATTTAACAAAATCAAGTTATTGCCGTCAATGACATCCAAAATATCTCTACCTCGTGCATTAACAGAGTTACAACCCCACAGGGTGTGATGGGCATTAAAATCGCCAGCAAATATCATAGGTTCCGGGACAGACTTTATTAAAGAGTCAAATTTATTTTTATCAAAAGATGGAGAACAATTTGTAGTACAATAAAAGCTAACGATACTAATTTCTCTATTATTTAGATTAATTCTTATACAAATATTTTGCAATGAATTATCACAATAAGTATTAATTCTTTTGTAATCAATATTATTACGAATTAAAATAGCTACGCCATTATGTTCATTGCCAACATCATTTCTTTCTACATTGTAACCTCTTATTGCAAATGTTTTTTTGGGTGTCAACCAAGTTTCCGATATGATTGCCAAGTGGATTTGCTTCTCATATAAAAATTGAGTTAGTAAGATCTTATTACTTAAAATACTCTGAGCATTCCACTGCATGACATTAAGGTCCATTTTTCAATAAGGAACTGTTTCGGAGCGTTTGATGTAGTATATCTTTTATCGATGCTGAATTTATAGGATTGTCCTTCTGATTGATGATTATTTTAGTTAATGCTTGAGTCAATAAGTTCATGAAAAAATCTGATTTTGTTAAATTTTGAAGTTGAGTTTCTATGTTAGATGCAGTTAATTGTGGGAATGATTTTTCATTAAATAGCCCTGCGTATTGAGTATTTCTTGTTTTTATTTTATTTTCTTCTAATTTAAGTTTTTTTTGAGGGCAGGAGTTGGATATCGCTATGTGGTTGCCACCACAGTTAGCGCATTTCGCGTTTTTACTATCTACAGTGCATTTTTTAAAACTATGTTCCTGACTACAGATAGAACACACTTCTCCATTTTTGCAGAATTTTGCAATATGTCCGAATTTCATGCAGCGGAGGCATTGCTTAACCGGAGGGATGTACGTTTTAACCTCATGCCTCCAGGAGTCCAAGTAAACATATTCAGGTAGTTCTGTGGAGGCAAAAGTTACCGCCACAGTCTGCGTAGGCTGGTATTTTATTTGACCACTATCATCCCGTACTCTTCGCATGAAGCGCCTCACTTGAATAACATTACGGGAACTACCAATAAGAGAGAATATTCTTTTATTCGACATCTCTAGAGGGACAGAAGTAAGTACGCCAGTCGCCTCTGTGTCACCAGCAGGTATAGATGCTTTTAGCTCGAGTTCCTCCAGTAATTTTTTATTTTGTAGAAATACATTTGCATTATTGGACAAATCAAATGTTATTCCTATTTTAAATCTATTAATAGATTTAAGATGTAGTACACCTGTGACGCAATATCTGCGTAAAGCGCGGGAAATAGACAGTCTGTCTTTATCGGTGAACATCTTTTGCTCTTTATGGTTTAAAAATACTACAAATTCTTTTTTATTGCTATTTTCGGGATACTTCCTAAAGTATCCCGGTACCTTATAGATTTCAAATTTGCTCGTGGAGTCATCATCGGAGTCCGATGAAGTCGATGAAGGCAGCCCATCGGGAGGAACTTTTTTCCGCCTTTTCGTGCCTCCCATCTTCTTCAAACAATATTGTCACTTTGCGAAATTACAAATAATTAGTTATGTTATAAGAAATACTATTAAAATACAAAGAAAATTGCAAGTAGCTTAAGGCAATTTTGGTTTTGGCGCCTTTCACTTCGAAGGTTCCCGCGCGAATCTTATGTAAATTTGAATTTTCATTTGACTTTGACAGTGACAACACAGACGCTGAGACCGCGTTCCACTTGCCGTGCGTTCCACTTGACGATCGCAACGACCACGCTCACGACCGCGATATTTACCGTTCCACTTCTCGCTCTTACGCTCGTGAGCGTTACGATCGCAAACCCAAGTGGATCGGGTTATGGGGCGTTTTGATCGTTTAGGTAATAAATATTTTAAAATTGCTATATTATGGTTAGGTTGCATTATGCGTTTAAAGTAATTTTCTCCGGTGACATTTTTGTTGTTTTGACATTTCAAGATCCCGCCAATATTCTCAACGCGCACCACGACCCACCTCTTGACATAGGTCGTCGTGGGCGTCGCGTAAGCGTTTGTCATGACGTCATCAATGACGTGTTCACCGCGACCACGACGATCGTGATCGTCAAACGGAACGGCGAAATGAGTATTTTGGGCGCCGTGAGCGCCTAATGGAACGCGCCCTTGGTGTTCCCGGTGCTCAAAAAACTTATTTCGCCACGCGCCGCGCCGCGCCCGCGCCGCGTGAGTTGAGTTAATTGAGTTTCACGACTTTAATAAAAACATATTATTGAATACCAAAAAATTGTTTTCTTCAATAGACCATTAGGTTCCGTCTATTTTGGATTGGGCAGGATGGTCCTTAACCTTAGCCGGTTTAAGAAATGAAAAGAAAAAATGTGCTGACTGTCACCACAACTGTCACTGTTCTTGTTTAATAGTCTGTGGTCACTGTCAAAAAGTAAAAGTAAAATTACGTATTTTAGTGAAGTTCGGAAGGTATTTTGTCCTTATCACAGGTCCTTATTGCAATAAGTTACAGCAATAATTGATATCGGAAAATCAAAGAAATACATAAGAGCCACGTTTTTAGAGCCCTCTTTGATAATCAGACCAACAGATTATTGTATTGATATTTGCACAAGTCACGAATCTTATCGTTGTTTATCGTAATTTTGTTGTTTTTACAAACTCGTCAAACGACTGGACTTTGATACCGGTTACTTGGGCTGCTTGAAGCAATTGTACTTCATTTCAGTTTGGAACGTCGTTGAAGATGGACCAGTTGCGTTTCGACGGTCGTGTTGCGGTGGTAACTGGCGCTGGCGGTGGCCTGGGAAAGGCGTACGCGCTGTTATTAGGTGCGCGGGGTGCCAAAGTAGTCGTGAACGATCTCGGCGGTGGCCGCGATGGAGCTGGCAAGTCGAATTTCGCTGACGCCGTCGTCAAAGAAATTAAGGACAAAGGTATGTTTTTGTAACGGAATTGTTATTATCTACGGAATCATATGTCAAACGCCGAACTTTTAACCTTGATATTAATTCGCAAATTTGCCTTAAGAGCTGAGTACACAATAAATATAAATAAATAATTATTGGAACATTATTCAGCTGTGAGTGAGGGTTTTAGTATCAAGTTTATTGGATAAAGTAAAAAATTAATATATTTCATATAAACAAGGTTTAGTATGCAGAAAGTAAAATATAATAACATGACTAATCAACAAATGCAAAGGTTTGATAAGAAACAGATGCATTATGTAGTATCAACGTCCAATGTTTACAAAGACTCAACAATAACTGTGGAAATGAATTGAATCAGTTTACAGATATTGATGTATATGGATGAAGCAAAAGTGTTATGTCAGGTAGTTTACACAGACATCTACTTTAATCTGTCATTAATATCGAATTCCGTGTCCATAATTCTACATTCTATCCCAAGATATTTCATTTTAGACTTCATGTTTGAAATTAGGTTGACTAATCACAGACTTTCAGGACGATAAGTTATTTGTGCCTTTTACAAATTATTGGATTGTGTGAGTAGTTACAGGGGTGACAAAGCCAGTGGATAAAATAAAAAAGTTTTTATACTATTGTATTCATTCACAAAAGTTATTAAATCATTTTATTTCAGTTGTTGCAAAAAGAAAAAGAAATACAACTTTATAAAATATTGTGAAGTACACAATTACACATAAATATCTCATGTAAAAAATAATGAGGTCAGAAATATTCTCATATTTGCATACAATGTACTTTATTTTTATACAATCAAGTAGCAAAGTATCTAGATCATTTTGTGTTGTAAAACTTTATTTGAACTTAATTTATACTGTTAACATATTCAATTGAGGGCATATTTCATTATAATCAACTTTGTGGTCACCATAGCCCATAAATAAAATAATGAAACAATCAATAAATATTCAACTTTTGAACACACATCTTTAATGCTGGACCATTGGGGCACATTTATATAGATTTTATTTGATATTAAAACTTTAACAATGAATAAAAACATAATGTGAAATCATGCATTTTCTATGAATGAAATTTGGTAAATTTTCCATTTTATAGTTAAGGATATACAATAAATATTCATATGAGACTAAGTTAAAATATCAAATGTTTTTAAACATTTCAATAATTATCTACTTAATTAACTGTTGGAGAATACACATGTTAAACAGAGTATGTATAGTATATTTTAAACACAACTTTTATGAATCTAATGTTTAGATGGAGGTTGAAAGTCAATATGGAATTTTGATTATACAGGGTATATCAAGACTGCTACCGAAAACGAAGCCGGGTGGTAGTTTAAGCGACTTCAGACACAATGCAACAGAAAAAGTTGCAAAAAAAAGCGACAAATTTTTTTTTGTTGTTTTTTTCCTATGGCCATATTTGGGTGGTAAATACATTTTTTCCTAAAATAATAGTATATACCCTTTTATTTATAAATACTCTAAGGTATAAAAGAGTTTAAATTATTATTTAAGCAAAAACTATGGATTTACCACCCAAAAATAACGATATTTAAAAAATCATAAAAAAAAATTGTCGCGTTTCTAGGCGAAATTTTTAATTGCATTGTGTTTGTAGCCACTAAAACTACCACCCGGCTTCGTTTTCGGTAGCAGTCTTGAGATACCCGGTATGTTTATTGAAACATTTAAAGATTGTTGTTTATATCTTTGACATATTGCTGATTATAACTATTTTGAGAGCAACACTTGTTGTACTCTGCAATCTCATTGTAAATTTTACATGTTTATGGTCCACCCTGTGACTTTGAAAGCTGTAAAGTAATCAAAACATTGGGAAGTTAAAAATGTAAAAATTAAACCAATCTGCAACAAAATTCATAAAAATAGTTTTACTTCAATATGCACCTTTTAAAGGTATTTAGAATATATCATTATGGTTTTAGAAATGTGTTTAAGAGCGTTTACACCTTGTGCGCAAAGTCAACTATAGGTATTTCTTTGTCAATTTCACGCACACATAAGCGACCAAAGCTGTGTGCATAGAGCTGTCGCGTCGGTTCGCTATACAGTCAGCGCAACCAACTTTGATCCGTGCGCTTCAAAATTCTAATATTCAATTGAAATGTAACTAATGATTTATATATTGGTAATATTATATCATAAAAATATTTTATTTGAATTATAAGTAGACAAATATTACTGTGCAAGCAATGAACAATACAAATTTAGATACTAATCATCATTTCGTGTTCGAACACATAAATAGTGTTAGGGGCCTTACAACCCCTTACAATTACGAAATATATTTAATTTTATATTACAATACATAACATAATTTAGGCTCGGAATTAAATCCATTATATTATCTGAAACATAATTTATACTCACTACAAAATCATTGTAGGTAATAAAAAGAAAAAATATGTTTTACTACCAAAGTACTAAGATGTGGCAATCGCAGTCCGCGCGTGGCTATTTTTACGACGCACGGCAAAAATCGACTGCAGCCAGGCCGGAGTGACGAGCGATACGTCCTCCCTCTAGAAGGCCTTGCGGCGCGGCGGTCTGATTTGAGCCTGGTCGGACAGCGTGTTTTATAGTGGTTTTTAAAATATTTGTAGAAAACATGAAAACTAATTTTATTGAAATATAAAAATGGCAATTTATTGATAAGATGTTCTTCTATTATAATATGCAATTGCTATAAAAAATTATGTACAATAAGTTGGTGAAAAAATATATGTTCTTGCGAAATTTTCTGAATAATTTCGCATTGTTTAAATTTTTATTTTTCAGGAACTAAACATAAAAAGATTATTTTTCTCGGCAAAATCCCTCCATAAGGGTCTTATTAGTCGGATAATATTTTTATTTTCATCTTATATTTAGTGATTTCGGATATCTTAAGCTTCTAAATTGCCACTTAAAGCCTAAATAACGAAACTTGTGTTCAGTAATCCTTATAGTACTCACAAATTATCCATCAATCTATAATGTTTTCCACCAAAATCCCTAGATAACAACCTTTTCTAAAATTAGTAATAATTATTTTTCCTTTAAATTGTTTATTGGTGGCTATTAACTCGTTTGAAAAGTCCTGTTTTTTAGCCAAAAAGCGCGCAAAGGGTATAAACGCTCTTAATATAACAATGTTTTAATTAAAAAACTTGAATACTAAAATCATGCCATTGAATATTGGTCATTTAATATTTCATAAATATAGTAGAATATGTATAGAGATTATTAAGTCATACATTTTGGTAAAGGCAACCTTTGGCCTTCATGATATTGCAATAAAATTTATTTTATTGTCTGTATGATTAAGAATTGTAAAGATATCTATACACAGTCAGGTCATAAGTATTGTCACACAGTAAAAACTTTTCTTTTAGAATTCTGGCCACAATAGTTTATTGAATTCGAATTTCGAATTGTTCATGAAAATAAAAATGTAAACTTTTTAGAATTTTACTCATTTTTACATGCTTTATATTAGCTTCACTTGTATGTTTGTTTGTATGTATGTAACCGACTCCTTAAGACGCGATTTTGACCCACTTTAAACGGGCAGATTTCATTCAAATTTTGCACACCTGTCAAAGACCGATGACAATACAATAATTCGATTAAAATATATGATTATCCTGATTAGATTCGCCAGGATTCATTATTCTTATACTTGATGACCATTGCTACTGACCACTAGATGGCGTATAGATGAACATAATTTGCTACTAACAGATGGCGTGATAACGTCAATAATGAATGTTTGCACTATTCATCGCTAGATGGCGTTAACATTGTATTCTTCAAGTGTCAAATGTTACTACTGACCAACAGATGGCGTTATGTTTTTACACGCTTTATATTATCTTCGTTTGTTTGTATGTTTGTAACCGACTCCTTAAGACGCGATTTTGACCCACTTTACACGGACAGATTTCATTCAAATTTTGCACACCTGTCAAAGACCGATGACAATACAAGGAACCAAACTAAAAAGTAGAAAATAAATAATAGTTTAAAAAAAACTAAAAAACACGCTTTATATAGAAAACCCAACTAAAAATAGAAAATAAATTTTAATAATATTTAATAATGAATTAAGGATAGTGTAAAAAATTAATAATAAAAAAATATTTTTTATTGTAAAAAAAGCGTGGGGTGCTTTTTAAGATACATATTATCAAAATGATAATCCTTCTACTTATATCTGTCGATAAAATAATTATATCTATTGAAAACATGCACCCCACAGTTTCTTTTTGCAATAAAAAATATTTTTTTGCTTATTAATTTTTTACACTATCCTTAATTCAGTATTATTAAAATTTATTTTCTATTTTTTAGTTGGGTTTTCTATAAAAAGCGTGTTTTTTAGTTTTTTTAAACTATTATTTATTAAATATGGAGTGGACGCTTAAAGAAGACCGTGTTCCAGTTATTGCGTTGCTTCGTTGCGGTTACGCGCTAATTCAAATTTTTGACATACTTAAAAATTTGAATATAACCAAAAGATTCGTTTATCGTACCATCAAACGCTACAATGGAGACTCTAGTGTAGATGACAGGTCAAGAAGTGGTCGCCCTCGGTCTGTTGCAATGATAAAAGCTGTGAAGGCGTGAATTTAAGCGGTACTTTACGTCGGGTCATAGATTGACGCTTTACAAAGCGCAAATCCGGCCCCACGTGGAGTACTGCTCCCACCTCTGGGCAGGTGCCCCAAAATACCAGCTCGACCCACTTGACTCCTTGCAGCGACGAGCTTGTCGAATAGTCAATGATCCCGATCTCACGGACAAATTGGAACCGTTAGGACTGCGGAGAGACTTCGGATCTCTCTGTGTGTTCTATCGTTTGTTCCATGGGGAGTGCTCCGAGGAGTTGTTTGAGTTGGTACCACCGTCGCCTATGTACCATCGCACCACACGTTTCCGCAGTAGAGTTCATTCCCACCACCTGGAGGCGTACCGTTCCCGAACGGTACGTTTCCAGCGTTCTTTTCTACCACGTACGTGCAAGCTCTGGAATGAACTCCCTGCATCGGTGTTTCCTCAGCGCTATGACCTGTCCTTCTTCAAACGAGGTTTAAGGAGAGTACTTTCCTCGAGGTAGGCAGCGACTTTGTTGTGCTGGTCCCCTGGCACTACGGAGGTCCATGAGCAGCGGTAGCCGCTTACCATCAGGCGGGCCGCTAGCTCGTCTGCCTACAAGGCAATAAAAAAAAAAAAAAAAAAAAATTCAAAGAAATCCCAAACGTAAGCAGAAACTGTTGGCCCTTCAGATGGGGTTAAGCAGAACCACGGTGAAAAGGATGATAAATGAAGACTTAGGGCTTCGGGCATATCGAAGAAAAACAGGACATCGTTTGAATGCTCGTCTAATGGACCTGAGACTGAAGAGATGCCGCGCTTTGTTGAAGCGATACGCGGGAAAAAAATATCGGGAAATTCTTTTTTCAGATGAAAAAAATTTTACCGTAGAAGAGAGCTACAACAAACAAAATGATAAGGTGTTCGCACACAATAGTGAAGAAGCGAGCAACCGTATTCCACGTGTCCAACGAGGTCATTTTCCATCCTCGCTCATGGTATGGTTGGGAGTTTCTTATTGGGGCTTAACAGAGGTACATTTTTGTGAGAAAGGTGTAAAAACGAATGCAATTGTGTATCAAAATACAGTCCTGACGAACCTTATGGAACCTGTTTCTCATACCATGTTCAATAACAGGCACTGGGTATTCCAACAAGATTCGGCGCCAGCTCATAGAGCGAAGAGCACACAAGACTGGCTGGCGGCGCGTGAAATCGACTTCATCCGGCACGAAGACTGGCCCTCCTCCAGTCCAGATTGAATCCGTTATATTACAAGATATGGCAACACTTGGAGGAAAAGGCGTGCTCAAAGCCTCATCCCAATTTGGAGTCACTCAAGACATCCTTGATTAAGGCAGCCGCCGATATTGACATGGACCTCGTTCGTGCTGCGATAGACAACCGGCCGCGCAGATTGAAGGCCTGTATTCAAAATCACGGAGGTAATTTTGAAAAAACTTTAGTGTCATAAGAATCTATGTTTTGTTAAGTTTATTTTGGTATATAAATGGTTACATAATGAATAAACTTGTTTCAATTATTTTATATTAAACATGTGACAGAATTTATGACCTGACTAGGTAATTGTCAAAAATAATCCCCTGCTATGCTTATAAATTTACATTCAAGCCCCATTTACAGGGGAATAGTTTCTCGTCTATAAGATATGATATCATAGGGATATAAAGAAGTTGCATTGTGTGAACATTTGCTTATAACATTGAAATATGTCTATCTTATATAGATTATTATATGCAATAATGGCATATAATTCTTGCCCGAGAAACTTCTTTATCAGCCCATATACGTCCCACTGCAGGGCACGGGCCTCCTCTACAATCGACAGTACGATTAAGAGTGGTTAGGCCATACAGGGTATCTCAAGACTGCTACCGAAAACGAAGCCGGGTGGTAGTTTTAGTGACTACAAACACAATGCAACTAAAAATTTCGCAAAGAAACGCGACAATTCTTTTTTATGATTTTTTAAATATCGTCATTTTTGAGTGCTAAATCCATAGTTTTTGCTAAAATAATAATTTAAACTCTTTTATACCTTAGAGTATTTATAAATAAAAGGGTATACACTATTATTTTAGGAAAAAAATGTATTTACCACCCAAATATAGCCATAGGAAAAAAATAACAAAAAAAGAATTGTCGCTTTTTTTTGCAACTTTTTCTGTTGCCTTTGTGTCTGAAGTTGCTTAAACTACCACCCAGCTTCGTATTCGGTATCAGTCTTGATATACCCTGTATTTTGATAAGTATTTTCCTTACACTATGTTTTTGTTTGTTAAGGTGGGATAGCTGTTGCCGATTACAACTCTGTCGTCGAGGGTGAGAAGATTATTAAAACAGCAATTGATAATTTCGGCAGAATCGATATTCTTATCAACAATGCTGGAATTCTTCGTGATAAGAGCTTCACAAAGATGTCTGAACAGGTAATATACATTTAAGTATTTAGGTGTACTTGGCGATAAAACTGTTATGTCATAAACAATTAGAATGAGTTGATTTAGGTACACTTAGTTACAGAATACATTAAAAAACAAATAACTTTGTACATATTTATAATCATGATGAAGTATGTATGTTTTATTTCTATTTCGTGATTAGAATAAAATTTCTCATGTTTAAAATGTAAAGATATACATTATATAATAAGATGGATATCTTCAGTTGTAAATTATTATTATTTGTTGTCTATTTTCTTATCATTAATTATTTTATTTATCTTATTCGTCGATTATTTTATTTTTCATAACTCTGCTTTGCTTTAGAATGTGACATATTCGCTCGATATTACCTACGTGGATTCATAGTCCTGCAGAAATTCTTCAATTCATTATTTTATCAGGACTGGGATCTCATCCAAGCGGTTCATCTTAAAGGCGCGTACAAGACAACCCAAGCAGCATGGGAAACCTTCAGGAAGCAGAAATACGGATGCATCGTCATGACCTCGAGCAATGCTGGTTTGTTCGGAAACTTCGGACAGGCTAATTACAGGTATGTACCGTTTACAAAGTTATAGATGTACATGCGCAGATGATGGATTTGTGATGTGTGGGAATGTATAAGGCCGGAAACATACTGTAGCCAGGCAACGTAGCGTCAAGTTTTCCTAAGGTGGTTCTGGTCATAGAAAATATTACGATTTGATTTGATTCAATACCTGTTGCGTCGGGTCGGGTCGTGTGGCTTTGCAGTAGTATGTTTCCGGCCTAAGCCACTCTCCACGCGCGATCTTTACTGATAATTAAACCTTTAAATTTGTGCCAGTAATACCAGCTGTAAGTATGCAAAGAATTTAGTTAAAAAATGTTCATAGCGCTGCGAAGCTCGGCCTGGTTGGTTTGGCCAACACTCTGGCCATTGAAGGAGCGAAATATAACATCAAAGTGAACACCATAGTGCCGACGGCGGCTTCACGTCTCACCGAAGACATTTTGCCCCCCGAGATGTTCCAAGCTATGAAACCGGAATTAATCGCTCCTGTTGTGGTGAGTTTATGATTTAGTATCTCCAACGTATGTAGAAAATGGTAGGTTACTTTATATAGCAACTATGGCATGAATCCGCCCATGGTACAGCAAATATGAGGTAGACATCTACTTTTGCTCTGGTCTAGACATTTTCTATTAATTTTTTCAACATACTTTCTACTATTTGCAGGTTACACCCAATACAGTAGACTCGGACATAATATTACGTTACAATTCATTGCATAGTTTTTGTTAACATTTTTGTTATATCACCTGTAGGCTGCAAGAAGTTATGTTATGTTTCACATTAAAAAGTTGTGAGATGCATGTAATACCAAGTCGATTAATTTATTTAGTCCTTGCTTAAGGGACCTTCTGTATAAAGTTATTACGTAAGTTAGTATCATATCATAATGCTGCTGGCCAAGTCGATCTATTTATTTAAAACGTAAATAATTTTTAATATTGATATGATAATAACTTACGTAATAACTTTATACAGAACGTCTCTTAAGCAAGGACTAATAAAATAAATTAATTGACTTGGTATTACATGGATCTCACAACTTTTTTGCGGTAGAAAAACTGAGCTGCGAGACTTGATCTCACGTCTTTTTTTAGAATCCTACTTTTTTCCTTTTCGGTACTTTTTATTTCTAGAATATATATAACGATTTTTCTTAAAGCCTCTGTCTTATAGTTTTTTCATATTTTTGTAGGTATCAATTTATCACAAATATAGCGGATTTGATTATGAGTGTTCTTTCTTGCATGGTAATTAATATTTTCGAGCTATTTAGTCTATTGGACTATATGGCCTAACCACTCTCAATCGTATTCTCGATTGTAAAGTAGGCCCGAGCCCTGCAGTGGGACGTATATGGGCTGATACAGATATTTAGTCTATTTATTTGCAAGTTTATCTTCGTCATGTTTTTCTAGAGGAATGTTGTACAGTTTCATAGGCTAAAACACCGTTTCTCTCTCTATACCCCTCTCCTGTTATGCCTCATATACCTAGTCAGGTCATAAATTCTGTCACATGTTTAATAAAAATTAATTGAAACAAGTTTATTCATTATGTAACCATTTATATACCAAAATGAACTTAACAAGACATAGATTCTTATGACACTAAAGTTTATTCAAAATGACCTCCGTGATTTTGAATACAGGCCTTCAATCTGCGCGGCCAGTTGTCTATCGCAGCACGAACGAGGTCCATGTCAATATCGGCGGCTGCCTTAATCAAGGATGTCTTGAGTGACTCCAAATTGGGATGAGGCTTTGAGTACGCTTTTTCCTCCAAGTGTTGCCATATCTTGTAATCTAACGGATTCAAATCTGGACTGGAGGAGGGCCAGTCTTCGTGCCGGATGAAGTCGATTTCACGCGCCGCCAGCCAGTCTTGTGTGCTCTTCGCTCTATGAGCTGGCGCCGAATCTTGTTGGAATACCCAGTGCCTGTTATTGAACATGGTATGAGAAACAGGTTCCACAAGGCTCGTCAGGACTGTATTTTGATACACAACTGCATTCGTTTTTACACCTTTCTCACAAAAATGTACCTCTGTTAAGCCCCAATAAGAAACTCCCAACCATACCATGAGCGAGGATGGAAAATGACCTCGTTGGACACGCGGAATACGATTGCCCGCTTCTTCACTACTGTGTGCGTACACCTTATCATTTTGTTTGTTGTAGCTCTCTTCTACGGAAAATTTTTTTTCATCTGAAAAAGGAATTTCCCGATATTTTTTTCCCACGTACCGCTTCAACAAAGCGCGGCATCTCTTCAGTCCCAGGTCCATTAGACGAGCATTCAAACGATGTCCTGTTTTTCTTCGATATGCCCGAAGCCCTAAGTCTTCATGTAACACTCTTTTCACTATGGCTCTGCTTAACCCCATATGAAGGGCCAACAGTTTCTGCTTACGTTTGGGATTTCTTTGAATTCGCGCCTTCACAGCTTTTATCACTGCTGGAGTCCTAACAGACCGAGGGCGACCACTTCTTGACCTGTCATCTACACTAGAGTCTGCATTGTATCGTTTGATGGTACGATAAACGAATCTTTTGGTTATATTCAAATTTTTCAGTATGTCAAAAATTTGAATTGGCGCGTAACCGCAACGATGCAACGCAATAACTGCAACACGGTCTTCTATAAGCATCCACTCCATATTGAAAAATGAGTAAAATTCAAAAAAGTATACATTTTTAGTTTCATGAACAATTCGAAATTCGAATTCAATAAACTTTTTTGTGGCCAGCATTCTAAAAGAAAAGTTTTTACTGTGTGACAATACTTATGACCCGACTGTGTATATATATACCTATCTACAACTATTATTCCATTATATACCGGTACAACGAATTATTGTAATCCTATACATTTATATGGGATTACAAAGTTATTCACGCAGTTGGTGTATCTAGAAAACTAGACAGAAATTATGAAATGTTTAAATTTTCCCTTACTTTAGACACTAAACACTAATTATTATATTCTAAATTTGAAGGTTCTATGTCTGCTAGAAGTGCCTTAGACTTTTGATGATCGGTCAGTCAGTCAGTGAGTGACAAAATTACGAAGGTTTGACAAGTTATAATTCTTAAACTACTGGTTCAAATTGAATGAAATTTTAAATATACCGTGTTTACGCAATGCCTGCTTAGTAACTGAAAATTCAGGCTTCTTGCTTTAACCACAACGAAGTTATGGGGGGTTGAAAATGGTCTGAATTGCTTCGAGAAAAGGATGGTACTACTGTGCCGCTCGACTTGGAGGGGGCTCTGCCGTGCCCCCAGATTTTGTGTCGTGTAGAACGCTTTGCGTATACGTTGAGTATTCACAGGCTTACATGGTGCATGAATCCTTCGAAGACACTGGTGCCATAATCGATTCCACTCTTGGTTTTGCGATCAAGACGCACCTAGTCAGAGGCAATGGCGCTCCTCTTAGGTAAGTTCAAATATTTTTAAATGAAACAATAAATATACACATTTAAGAATTGTTAGTTAATTATTTCTTGCACTAAAGCAAAATCGTGAGGAAATGTATGCTTTTAAATTCTCAAGTTAATGCTTAGCCCGCTGACTAATTCTAGTTGCAATGATGTGTCTTTTGGCTTGGGCCTCTCAAAATCAAATAGGCTGTATGATGCATTCTGGCAATTTGAGTGTGAGTTCTACTATTCACTTTAAAAAGAATAACTCTCCTAATATAGGAAGAAGCCCACTGACCCTGTCACAATCGAATCAGTGAAAGAGAATTGGCGAAGCGTGGTGAACATGAACGGCGCCAAACATCTGGAGAAGATCGCCGACGTCACATTGGATCTAGTGGAGAAATTACAGGTATGTGTATTTTTAAATAGTAATTAAACAATAGGCTGTCAATTGTTTGAGAGAGGCATCTTTAGTAACATGCATTAGCTACTCTTAGTCAACCCTAATAAATCTAAGAACTACTGAGTTGTAAATAGACATTAAAGGTAAATGAATTATCCAAAAGCAAATTATGCGTAAAAACTTTTTTTTGCGAAGTCGGTTGCCTATTTTGATTCCGTTCATATTAGCACCGGAAGCAGTTTTTTTTTGCATTTTTTTTATTCCACGTTGCTATCAAATCGTTGGCTATTAGTGTACTAAGTGCGTTAGCCAGTTTATCTGCATTATTGGCACCGTGCGCCAGTGACAGTATTCTGGTGTAGCTCAGGGTTCAACATTGGGACCAATAAGGCTGATATGTATTTAGCCGTTTCTATATTAGTACTGCTATTCACTTTACGTAAGTGATATAATATAATTCGCTTGAATGTTTTTATTGCCTTTATCGTCCGATAAGTAAAATCCTCATTATTATGATAATGTTTGTTGTTTACAAGTATACTCTTTTTGCTCTTACACTATACAATGCTTTTCTAGGTTTTTAGTATTGTGTAATAGTTTTATCGTGCATCGAAATGTTTCGTAGGTATTTTTTTATGCAATGGTTATCCTCCACCGACTCATACTCTATTGTAATTTTACTGCATTCACCATATTAATAGCAATGTCATGACTCATGAAAGTTAAAAGATTGTGTTGATACCATAGAGTAAATTATATCGTTGCGTACAAAACAGTGAAGAACATACTCAGTTCATACATTCAACGACTGACTTGACCCCTTTATTACCATGTACATGACGTAGTAGTTCGATAAATAGCTTTTAAACTAATGAGGACTACTTCATTTGCATTGTTATTGTTTTTTTGTGTATTGCATTTTTTTATCTTTTACCTAAAGGATAAAATTGATTTATTTTAATTCTTTCTTGGCATAATGACTGCATTGCACGTAGTCGTAAGTGCAAGTGCAGTCCAAACAGAGTATGGAATGGCATCAGAAGGTCGGCCAATGCCATTTGACACAATCAGGCCGGCCCGCTAAGATGCCTCTTCACACTACGGCGGGAGAATCCAGGATTTGATATTGAATACTTACGCAGTTATTTCTGAATATCTTTGAGATTTCGTAACAGATTATAACTTTTTTATTATAATTATCAATTAATTACGGATATTCTCTATATCTAAACATTTATCATATGTGAAAATCACAGCGGCAAAGAAATCTGTAATTGGGATAGGGGGAAAGATTATCTTTATCATCGACTACTTTATCCACTCACACTGTTATACATAGGCCTCCCCCAAAGAACTTCATTACATTTACAATTTTCAAATGCGTGTGGTAATTATTTCAGTCCTCGAGTAAATTTTTATAGCTCCATAAATTGTATTGAATAGTTGCAATTGTAAAGATATCTACTTATACATTGTATTTCATGTTTATTAGCGAGTATACCATTGTACATTTGCGGCCTGGCTTTGTTTCGTTCGGATGCAGATATTTTTTACTCCAATCTACATCTGAAACCTATGCAATAATAATACATATAAACCCTCTTCTTGAATCACTTTCATCAATAGTCAGTAGGTGTACTATTGATAAAAATTGCATTAAAATCCGTTGCGTAGGTTAAAAGCCCTAAGCTTTCAAAGGGACAGCTAGAAGCTATTTTTGTCCTATCCCATCTATAATAGTCCTATCTATCTATAATCTAATTTTATTGATAGGACTTCGAGGAGCGTTCAAAAATGGATGGCGGTCGCGACGCATACTGGACTACATACAGATACAACGCTAAAGATCTTGTCATCTATGCTCTTGGAGGTGAGTGATACTATAGGATGAATTCTGTACCACAACTAATAACTATACTAGACAGCCTCCATGGCGCAGTTGGTTAGACGCCCCGCCGGCTGTGAAACGAGAGGAAGTTATGATCCCCGCACTGAAATAAATATTTATAATGTGTGAGATGAATGGTCTGTGTGTTTGTGAGACCGAAAAGTCTCTCGTAGTTCCTGATACCCACGATGCAAGACTCGTTCTTAGTGTGGGGTCAGGACTATGTATACTTATGTGAATGTTGGGTGTACATATGTATTTATTATTTATATGGAATCCAAACTGACTATTACTTACTAATAGGGCATTTATTACTACTTAATCATTTTGTGTCGTTATATCGTGTCCGTAAAAATAATCGTAGATAAGATCGTTTTCGCACACGAATGCGCTAGAGGAGTTCAAGAATGTTAGTAAATTTTATGTGTGAATAATTAGTATCTCATTACACGCCATTTTACTTTCTAATTTTACACGTATTATCACACATCGTATATCACACATTTTTTTGCGGAATGTCCAGAATTTATTAATCTATTCAATTGATGTAGTTTTATAATTATGCATTTTAGATATATTTAACGCTGTCACTCCCAATATTTTTGTATAGCTTTACGTAACTACCAAAATAAAATTAAGAACTGGTGGCTTTAGTGGCAGTGCGCATATTCACGTGATCCAGGGTTCAATTCGCGTGTGAGGCGCTCTTTTAAGTACGAATTTTCGGTTAGTAAAACCGCATACGACTTAACAGGCGGGTTAATCTATAAAAACGATAAGAACTTAGAATGTTCTGAACTTAGAATGTACTGATGTTTGACGTCCAGAGTAATATACCGGGTATATCAAGAGTGCTACCGAAAACGAAGCCGGGTGGTAGTTTTAGTGGCTACAAACACAATGCAACTAAAAATTTCGCATAGAAACGCGACAATTATTTTTTATGATTTTTTAAATATCGTCGTTTTTGGGTGGTAAATCCATAGTTTTTGCTAAAATAATAATTTAAACTCTTTTATACCTTAGAGTATTTATAAATAAAAGGGCATACACTATTATGTTAGGAAAAAATGTATTTACCACCCAAATATGGCCATAGGAAAAAAAATAACAAAAAAATAAATGTCGCTTTTTTTGCAACTTTTTCTGTTGCATTCTGTCTGAAGTCGCTTAAACTACCACCCGGCTTCGTTTTCGGTAGCAGTCTTGATATACCCTGTATAAGACTTCTACTTTTAAAACTCAATACTATTCTCTATTATACTTATAATTTTCTCAGAACTTAACCTGTGGTTGCGACTTACGATAGAGGAATCTAACATTTTGTGGACACATATTAGTGAGGTTTTACGCATGGCGTCAGAACATTCGAAGTTCGCAGGGTTTTATAGAGTAACCCCCCCAGGAACTAAGACTTGCGCCTTGTATTTTATGGAAGCATTTTATCTGAACTGGATCCAAGCACAAAAAAATCTAGTATTTTTTTAAATTCTATTAATTGTAACCAAAGAATTAATGATCAAAATCGGTTCAACCAGTAGTACAGAGTATTTCACACAGTCGAATTAAGAACCTCCCCTTTTTTTAAAGGTTAAAAATCATAACCATTTTAAATCTCTCATATGTGAGAAGCCATCTGGGTAGGTACCACCGCAATGTTTATTTCTCCCGCCAAACAGCAGTGTAAATGCACTGTTGTGTTTCGGTTTGAAGGACATTGTAGTTAGAATAACTACTGGGCACATTGAGACTTAACATCTTATATCTCAGGATGGCGAGCGCAGTGGGATTACCAAGTAATGCTTTGTAATTCAAGGCGTTGTTTGGTTTTGCTACTGTCCATTTGTCGCATCGCTTACCATCAGACGAAAGGCATGCTCGCCTGGAAATTCGCAAAAAAAATAATTAAAAAAAAATCGGTTCAACCAGTAAACAGTTATGCATACAATAGAAATAAGAACCTTCTGTTTTAATTTTTTTAAATATAAAAATTAATACTAATATTGTTGTGTAGTGGGAGCGTCGGTGGTGAACCCGAGCGACCTGAAGTTCCTTTACGAGAGCCACGAGGAGTTCTCCCCGCTGCCCACGTTCTTCATCCTGGCCGGCATGTGCATGGAGGCACCCGTCGTAGCCAACTCCATGCCCGCTGGCAAACACGCCGATTTCACCAACGTGAGTATACCTTCATTTCAACATAGATATTTTATTACTCTAGATATAAAGCTGACGTCTCGGGTTCGAATCCCAAGTTGGGCGAACTGATATTGAATTTTTGATCAACCCAGAATCAGGAATTTGTGCCCGATATGGCGATAGGGCGAAATGTGGTTGTCCTGGCAGCACCTCTCTCTACCCCTTCTGGGAAAAAGACGTGAGTTTCTAAATGTGTGTATATTATTTTTCCTTGTTTCTCATAGATCCTCCACGGAGAGCAGTACATCGAGTTTGTGGGCGACTTCCCTGGTACCGAGGGCGAATTCACCACACGATGCTATGTCGTCGATATCTTGGATAAGGGATCCAGTGCTGTGGCTATCGTCAATAGTAAGTTGTAGTACTGTTTTTGGTTTTAATAATTTGTATTTGTATATGGCGGTTTGGGTGAGCATTGCGGTGACCGCAATGCCTATTTCTCCCGCTAAACAGCAATGTAAATGGACTGTTGTGGTTTGAAGGATGTTGTAACCCGAGTAACTACTGGACATATTGAGTCAGTTTATATAATTTAAGAAGGAAATAACAAAGTTCGACATTCCATTTCAAAGCAATGTTTTCAGCACAAAGCGATAACATTTCCTCTTATCTAATTTTTTTGCAACATAAGTATATACAAATTTAAATACTTACATACATATTAAATGACATTGTTTAACACAGTGATTCTCAACCTTTTTTTGTTGCGGCACATATTTAACGATTTCAAAATTTGGCGGCACACAAAGAAAAAGATAAAAAATATTTACTTACTACAACACACTGCATAAATAGTTTATGACAAAAATTTTAAATATACGAAATAAATTAATATATACTACAATAATAACTAAATGTTTATTAAGGGATTAATTACAAGCTAATGATAAAAATATTTTTAATGCGTTTGTTGACGCGCAAAATGTCTGAAAACCAACTTATTCGTCATAAAATTATAAAATCTATGTACATTTCCAATATCAGACGTATTGCTATGATATGACTGCCTTTTTTTAGACACAGCAGAAATAGCCTCACATGCAATTGCTACACTTTTGACCGTTACTACCTACCTAGTCGGGCTCAGAATCACATAATCTAACGATTTTATACTGTTTCAACCGTATTGCTATGATACATGGTTTTGGTCGTCATCTCTGGGACTATCGGTACCGTACACGGTACTTGTTTCAGGGGATCAGGGGATAGGTGTACTGCAAAGTTAATAAGTTTACAAATTTATAAATTGACACTACATGCAAATAAATTAATATTAAACCGAATCACATACATTTGCCAATTTTAACGAAAGAAAAGGTGCAGTAACTACTATGCAACACCTTGTGAATCCCAACTATCACTAAAACAACACGTTTTGTACGCAGAAGTGGCAAGTGTGCGCCGACTTGAGACTTATTCCTATTGCTATGCACGCCGCTTCATCATAATTTGGCACTAAGAAAAAACGCGTTGCAAAGCAACACAACACACAAAAGTGCCGCGGCACAGTGGTTGAGAATCACTGGTTTAACACATTATATAAATTGCATATTTGGTGTTTATTATTTTCTATAGATCATGTTGTGTGAAGAAAAAAGTACATTCATGAATGAATGTGAAGTTCGACTTAAAATGTATTGAGAATATAAGTACAGTATAATCTCCTTAATCCGGCACTTCAATATTCAATAATCCGGTACCCTTCCTCCGCGCCTCTCTCGCCAGTTGCGCAAATGCAGGACTCAATTAAGGATTATTTTAAAACTGTAATTAGTTGTTAATTTTTAGCTATGTTACAGTTACAATAAAACCTGTCGAAGACGTACGTATGCGTATGCATATATGACAATATAATATTCTCTTTATGAAATGATTTATTTTATATAATGTTTTTCTCCACAATCCAGTAATCTGAACATTCCAACAATCCGGCACCCTCTGGTTTTTAATAGTGCCAGATTAGTGAGATTATACTGTAATCATATATAAGTACTATATAGTTTGCTTAACTAGAAAGTGTGATTATATTGAGTTAAATAAAAAATAGCATATTTATTTAAGCTATATCCTAATAATAACGAAGGCTTAAAGGATAATATTAATGGTTTCTTCTTAAATTAGCAATCTAACACGTCAAACAATTCATTCCACCTTTGATTCTTTACACGTAAATTATCAATCCCATCAAAAACATCCTGTAAAAAAAATTCCAAGTCTCGCAGCTCAGGTTTTCTACCGCAAAAAGTTGTGAGATTCATGTAATACCAAGTCGATTAATTTATTTAGTCCTTAAGGGACCTTCTATATAAAGTTATTACGTTAGTTATTACCATATCAATATTAAAAATTCTTTACGTTTTAAATAAATGGATCGACTTGGCCATCGCATGAAAACATAATGTATCGTACAATTTATACATAATGCTGCTGGCCAAGTCGATCTATTTATTTAAAACGTAAAGAATTTTTAATATTGATATGGTAATAACTAACGTAATAACTTTATATAGAAGGTCCCTTAAGGACTAAATAAATTAATCGACTTGGTATTACATGAATCTCACAACTTTTTGCGGTAGAAAACCTGAGCTGCGAGACTTGGAATTTTTTTTACAGGATGTTTTTGATGGGATCTCACGTCTTTTTGTAGAGTCCTACTTTTTTTCCTTTTCGGTACTTCTTACTTCTAGAATATCACTAACGATTTTTCTTAAAGCCTCTGTCTTATAGATTTTTCTTATTTTTGTAGGTATCAATTTATCACAAATATAGCGGATTTGATTATTAATGTTCTTTCTTTCATTGTAATTGATATTTTCGAGTTATTTAATCTATTTATATGCAAGTTTTTCTTCGTCATGTTTTCTAGAGAAATGTTGTACAGTTTCATGGGCTGAATACACCATTTCCCTCTCTATATCCCCTCCTATTATGCCTCATGTATATAGATATCTATCTACAACTATTATTCTACTATATACGGGTACAATGATTCATTAACTGCAAATGTAACTTTGTAATCCTATACATTTATATGGGATTACAAAGTTATTCACGCAGTTGGTCTATCTAGAAAACTAGACACAAATTATGAAATGTTTGAATTTTCCCTTACTTTAGACACTAAACACTAATTATATTTTAAATTTGAAGGTTCTATGTCTGCTAGAAGTGCCTTAGACTTTTGATGATCGGTCAGTCAGTCAGTGAGTGACAAAATTACGAAAGTTTGACACATTATAATTCTTAAACTACTGGTTCAAATTGAATGAAATTTTAAATATACCGTGTTTACACAATGCCTACTTAGTAACTGAAAATTCAGGCTTCTTGCTTTAACCACAACGAAGTTATGGGGGGTTGAAAATGGTCTGAATTGCTTCGAGAAAAGGATGTTACGGCCTATAGCTCGACTTGGAGGGGGCTCGGCCGCGCCCCCAGATATTAAATTCCATTTGAAACCTACTTTTCAATGCGTCGGAATCTTTTTTTATGTATGATTACCGGTTATTCAAAGAAGCCTGAACCGATTTGGAAAATTCGTTTTTTGTTTCAATGCGTATATTTCACAGATGGTCCTATAAAAAATGTCCAAGACCTGACGAATATATTCCGCCTTGGAGAGCAAAACTCCTCAAAATTGATTATAATTCCAATGCTTCCTTTACACAAATCAAAAGTCTTCAACAATCCATCTGTGTGCAGGTGAGATATTCCAGAACAAGCAGCTGGTGTGTCGCACGCAGCAGCACATATTCGTGCTGGGGCAGGGCGGATTCGGCGGACCCAGGAACACCAAGGAGGCCGTCGGAGTACAGGAACCTCCCAAGAGGGCGCCTGATGCTGTAGTGGAACAGCGCACCGCTGAGGACCAGGCTGCTGTATACAGGTGGGTGGTGGCAACGATCAACCATTCAAAAACCTTGCTTAATTTTATGTTCACTCACCACTCAGATCCAGGTCAGAGTTCTTATACAGCGTGATATTGACATCTGGTATTTAGTTTAAACCACATGCTCCTTACCATCCCAGATAACACTGTACCAAGTTTGAACAAAAACTTCGGGATAGTTTTGTCAAAAATAGCGATTTTAGGTTTCAAGGCATCAACCCCTATAGATACCGAGTCTCTTATAGCTCAGATTAGTTTCCGACCTGAACTGAAGTTCAGCTAAGCGGTAAAAAAACTCGTATCTCTATAGAAGCCCAAAAATAGTAATAACTAAAATCAAAATTTTTGACAAAAAAATGTTCTCATATTTTTTTTCAAATGATGTAAAACGTCACCTGGGGCGATGAGATGATGATGATGATGATTTAAATTTTATATTTTGTTATTCCTTTTAGCGTTAGTTAATTATCTAATAGTACACATTCCTATATATGCAGATGTTATCATCGACTCGGCCACAGGAAATCCAATGCTGAACATAGGCCTCCCCCAAGGATCTCCACATCAACCTGTTGGAAGCGACAGATTCTATAACAATAGATAATTTTAGGATAAACACAATATCAGCTTTGTTTTCTAAAGGTCTTTAGTTACTTAAATACATTAAATGACTATTATTGTATAACCTATAAAATATATGTATTATACTTATACAGCATTTGTTATTAACGACTAAAATGAAATATAAATTGGCAATATTCATCGCCACTATATTAAAAGCCCCACAGTGCATAGTTTAGATATTGTATATAAAATATTTAGTTTTAATGACTTGTAAATACCTTGACCATTTTATGACGATTACACATTTTTGTGTTGCTCATGACAAAGTATTATGTCACTCACTCTACAACTAAAAATTGCCATATAATAGTAATGTGATTTCTAATAAAGATGTTCATTGTAAGATGATAGAAATTACTCATATTTATTAGCATGTCCGGTAAATATATGGGATATTCTTGTTTCAACCATACACATTATTAACTTCTAAAAACAAAAAGCTACTTAACAATCTTGTAGGTATGACTTTTAAATTTTTCTGATCTCAGATGTCCATCTTGTATTTTGTTACAGAATGTCCGGCGATTTGAACCCTTTGCACATCGACCCGAATGTAGCTACAGCCAGCGGCCACCAAAAACCCATCCTCCATGGATTAGCGTCTCTTGGATTCTCTGCCAGACATGTTCTAGCCAAGTCAGTTATTATACTTCATTTTAATAATATTCTACTAGATTTTAAATAAATTACACTAACACATGCACAGGTGACGATATTTTGACACCTGGCAATGCTAACTTCCATATAAATTCAATCTTACTTGCAATTAGATTAGCGCAAAGAAACGTTATCTCTTATATCAAAGCGTTGACGATTGTAGAAAGAGAAGAGAAGAGAAATTGAATTGATTGAAGAGAGAAATTGTAGAATAGATTGGTAGCTCTTTTAATTTGGCTAAGGAGGCTGTACTAATTTACTGTGACGGGTGTAGCTTTAGTTGATTATTACTGTATTCGAGTTCTCAAGGTATGCGAATTCTACCCCGAACATTAGGCTAGTCTTGAAACAGTTCATATTCACAAGGTATCAATTCCTTACATTGTCAGCCTTGACTTAAAAATGATATTTTTTAAATATTGTATGGAAATTATATGTAAACTGGACGCATAATTATATTGTAATGTAAAACAATGACATTGTAACACTTGCGTGTCATGCTGTCAATCGGCACAAACGTACGATGACTTGCATTCGAGTAACATTTATATTAGCTACCAAGAATTGAACTGTTTTAAAGAATAACGTCTAGTGAGATGCCATGAGATTAGGACATTGCTAAGAGGCTAATCTAAGCTGAAGTTCTGTAACAAACATTTTCTAAAACTTATGGGTAGGGCAGGGTTAAGATTGTTTGATTTCTGCTCCTAAAGTTGTTACGTTTGGTTTTCATTTTAATAATTTTTGTTGCCTACTATTATTTATCTGTATCAGCCCATATACGTCCCACTGCAGGGCACGGGCCTACTCTACAATCGAGAATACGATTGAGAGTGGTTAGGCCATATAGTCCACCACGCTGGCCTAGTGCGTGTTGGCGGATTTACATACCATAGAAATTCTTATGAATCGCTATGGTATGCAGGTTTCCTCACGATGTTTTCCTTCACCGTTTTAGTGCGTGGTGATTGACTATCAATACACACATGACTCCGAAAAGTCAGAGGTGTGCCCTGGGATTCGAACCCGCGACCACCGAGAACATGTTGGCAGCCGCGTCTAGTCCATTTACCAACAGGCCACCACGCACTACTATTTATCGGAGTATCTTATTGAGTTGTATTGATTTTGATTGTAAGGTTCATTCACTATTGAGCAATCGTCTCATAGCCATGCGTAGTCCGAAATAGTCTTCAGATACCCGGAATTAAGACCAATATTTGTATGATCCACGATTTTTTTAATAGTGTTGTATGGCCGAAAAGTTTATCGTAATTTCTGATATTCATTATACCACAGAATACTAAACTAACAGAAGTCAAGCTCCATACAAAGCGCGCTGAATCAACGCACACATTGACAGCGTTCACCGACACGATATTTCAAATCAGTCGAGACCACTGCGAGCGCGAGTGTCACCCGCTTCGGGCCCGCAAATAGTGAGATGTTTTGTGCAAAGATGGAACAAATGAATAAAAGTTATTACACTTGTATAAAAAACACCAGATTATAATAATTGAATATAAATTTCATATATTATACAAAAACTATAAAAAAAACTTAGAATAATGACATGCAAATTCTCAGCGAGTCCATAAATAAAATTAAAATTTATTTATTGTATTATTGAGTTTTATATATTTTATTTTAAAAATTAAATCAAACGATACGAGTGCTATTAACACGATACGTGTTTTCGCATAAGCCAGAGTTAACAACCCTTGCGCGTATTGATTTATTTAACAAACAAGGCCAAATGTGGTTGTTCTGGTACCTCTACCTAACCTTTCTGGGAAAAAGCCGTGTATGTATGTATGTACGTGTGTAGTAATTTTGTATAAAACTACCCCCGTGACCAGGTACTCAAACAACGACTCTAGCAACGTGAAGGCTCTGAAGGCGCGGTTCGTGAAGCCCGTGCTGCCGGGACAGACGCTCGTCACAGAGATGTGGCTGCAGGGCACACGCGTGCACTTCCAGACCAAGGTCAAGGAGACCGGCAACGTTGTTATTGCGGGTTTGTACATACTTGATTTACCAGGATTTTTTTTGTGTTCGATCTAGTATTTCTTCAACTAGACATTGTATTTACTTTCCTAGCATTAATGAATGAAAGCAGCACTAAAATAGTAAACTATCCACCGTCGAGTAGGGAGTATTATGTAGGTGTACGACAAGCACGTTAAAATAACATAACGACAAGAAATTTACATTTCTAAACCATTTGTATGACAACAATGGTGTTTTTCTATTAGCTTGTTTCCCAATGAGCAATCGGAATATTGGTGAATTAATATTGTGGAAATACAAACTATAATAAATAATGTCGGCAGCTAAACAAGTTTGTAAATAAATATAAATTTTTCAAATGATCCACATCCTCATTTAACAAGGAATTGTGAGTCTCTTTTCACTTGTCACATTTGGCCATCACAACGGTTCTATTTTAGCTTATCATAGCAAGTTGCAATTATTTAACCTTTTTATTCTTATGTGTGTTACCTACATACCACGCTCAAACTCCACCCGTGGATAGTGATTTTCATCCATAGTCAACGATTGTTACGACCCTCTATTGTCCTATTATTTTCTATAATTCAAATATACACTAGATTATTCGTAACGGCCTGAAAAACGGTAAGAGAAAAGGGCACAATTGAGCGTGTGTTCTTATTTTATTTTAGTATGGTCCACACCATAATAAAACTTTATTTAAAATAATAAGGTTTATTGTTACCTGAAGTTATGTATAAATTTATGCAACGTCTGCCACTTTTGGCGTGTGATTCTATTCCGGATCCTGTATCTAGTATATATTTGATCGGAGTGCTGCTATTTTAATTTTGGACTGTTGATTGTCCCCAGGAGCCTACATAGACCTGAAGAAGGTGTCGTCAGGTAGGTCGGCCGCGGCGCCCGCGCCCGCCCCCGCCGGCGCCGCGCTCAAGAGCGACGCGCTCTTCGACAAGATACAGAGCGAAGTTAAGAAGAACCCCGACAAAGCCAAGTCTGTTGGCGGTGTATTCGTTTACAACATCACTGATAGCGGAAAGACTGTCAAGCAGTGGAGTGAGTATTTCAGTTTTATTTATAACAATAATGATGAATCCAATTACAAATGTCACATTGTGTTGTTGATATAGAAAGATACAAGTTTTTCCAAAAACCTTTTTTTTCGTCATAATTATGCCTCATCCAAATAACGATTTTAAGCATTTATTTTTGTGATTTTACAGCTCTAGACTTGAAGACTCCAGATGTTTACAGCGGGGCACCAAAGAGTGGCAAAGCCGACACCACTATGACCATTTCTGATGAGGACCTCATTCAACTTGCGGCTGGTTCCCTCAACCCTCAAGTAGCATACATGAAGGGCAAGCTGAAGATCTCCGGAAACCTCATGCTTGCTCAGAAACTTGGACCATTGTTGAAATCAGAATCGAAGCTGTAAAATGTACATAGAATCACTATTGAGATATCATAAGGTTTTTAAAGGGAATGGATGCTACATTATTCAGAGATAATAATGATTGCAATATATTATGTTAAAATTATATTATAGCGCCAGGAAGTGCATTATATTTTATATTTACAATGGATATTTTGTACTGTGATATAAGTCATTGTGGTTTTATTATACATGTAATGTTGTGTATCTGGTGTTATGAGATGAATTTGTTGCAGATTCCATTAGTTTAACTATTGTTATATAATGGTGATGGAAATATACACCAATTAAACAACTGTCATTTTATTTATCAAAATAATAATAAAACATTGTCTGTAGGTTATTCAAACTATTATACTTTTTAAGTCCCTTAGGCCGACAAACTGCTCGACCTTCTTATGTCCAGCTGTGGATTCTATGTGCATGCCAACAAACTCAAATCAACCAAATAAACTTCTGTAGTTTATTACAGCTTGCTAAAAATGTATGTGCAATCGTTGTCAATATTGGCATCTGAGTTTGTTTTATCTACATAAGTACTCAGTTTTAGGAAATAAATTGGTTGAAAAGTTACACAGGTTTAGCTATGAAATATTAGTAATAATAGACAAAATAAGTATATTATTACAATTAAAAACCTTATTTAGATAGATGGCTTAAATTTTCCCTCAAGTAAAAGATTTGCTTCCTTCACTTCCTTTTCCCAGGCAACCTTCATTTCAGGTTGAGAGCTTAAGTCAATGAATTTGGTTGCTTCAACTTCAGGTATATCAGTAGTCTTTACAGCTTTGCCTATTATGCAGCAATATGTGCCTGTAATGTAATGCCATCATATAATACAATGGTCAAGTATTCCAATAAAACAATTATTTATGGAATGTATTTTGGAGTTGTTTTTTTTTTCATATTTTAACTGCCCGACGTTTCAGTTACTTTACTGCTTTCCTGGTCTTGAGACAACCAGCCATGTACACATATTTCCTTAATTTTTTCCAATATTATGAACATTAACAAAAAGCTCTGCAACATACAACTTGCATTATTTAAGTGCCTTTAATGTTAACTCTTGAACAATCATAAGCATAATAATTTTTCTGAATAGCCTTCACATCAGCTATTGACAACTCCATTCTGTATTCAAAGACTTATTCTGTTTTTCTTAATGTAGCCAGCACCATTGTCATGCTAGAATAGGTTGTTTTGCACATTGCTCATAAAAATCTACCGTTGTGCAACCCATTCTAGACCATCAATGGCATTGTATTAATGCCATTCAATATTTACAAGTTCATTCATTAAATATCATAAAAACAATGGCCACTACTTATTACAACTATAATACCATAGATCTTAATTACCGGGTAAAATTTAGAATAGGGTAGCATGATGTGATGGGGTGCGGGGTGTGGAAGGGGGGAGTGGGAGTGTCCCATCTCACCTGGTACCACTCCCGTGAAAAGGTAATGCACCATTCCTGAGATATATCAATTTAAGTAACCTAACCTACAAAAACACTTGTTGTCAATAGAAATTTGCTTCTGCAACATCTCCAGTGCTGCGGGAAGTGCAGCCCCCGCCTGCTGTAACAAAGGATAGGCACCCGTGCGAGCCGGGGCGGCTGAGGTGAGCTGCTCTCCCTCCGCGCCTCTGGCTTTTTATATACACTCTAGGGTTGGTAGCTAAAAGACTACGTGAAGTCGGGGTGCCCTGAGTCGGTTTTGGAGCACATTCAACCTAACCGATTCATATAGTTTTGACAGCCTCCGTAGCGCAGTTGGTTAGACGCCGCCTGTGAAACGAGAGGCCGCGGGTTCGATCCCCGCACCGAGAGAAATGTTTGTGCGGCCCACAAATATTTCTTCCGGGTCTGGGTGTTTGTGAGACCGAAAAGTCTCTCGTAGTTCGTGATACCCACGACACAAGACTCGATCTTAGTGTGGGGTCAGGACTATGTATGTGACTGTTGGGTGTATTTATTTATTATTTTATTATAGTGGGTTTTTTTTTATTGCAGTGAATGGCGAGACGAGCAAGCCGTTCGCCTGATGGTAAGCGATACGACTGCTCATAAACAGTAGAAACATTCCACTGCGCTCGCCATCCTGAGACATAAGATGTTAAGTCTCAATATGTCCAGTAGTTGCTCTGGCTACAATGTCCTTCAATCCGAAACACAACAGTCCATTTAAGCAGTGTTGTTTCACGGGAGAAATAAAACAATATTTTATTAACGTTTTGAACTTTCTCGACAGATTATTTAATTTTAATAACAGTATCTCAAATAGGGAAAATAGAAAGATATTTTTACCTTTTCGCAAGGATTTTTTGTCGATAAGACCATCGACTGTTTCACAACTTTTTATTTTCGCGCACCCAAATGTGTCGGATATTAATATAGTACTAGAATCCGTAATGTGAGTTATTGTACCTTGCAACCAAACATCTAATGGTGTACACTTATCAATTAGGTCTTTAATTAAGTATTTTCTAGGACATACAGCCATTG
Organism: Hyles vespertilio; assembly: GCA_009982885.2. NCBI lineage: Eukaryota > Metazoa > Arthropoda > Insecta > Lepidoptera > Sphingidae > Hyles > Hyles vespertilio. The sequence goes on along the minus strand of CM042822.1, from coordinate 8,356,113 downwards.
TCAAAGCAAAAAAAGCCGTATTTACATAAATAGTTTAAAACTAATAATTACTTTTTATCAGAACGTAGTGATTACTTTCTTGTTTATTAGTCTGTGATTACTTTCTCTATGCTTTTTATCAATGAAAATGACATTCGTATTTCATAGTTGAAATTTGACAGGGACAACTGGGGACAACTGACAATTTTTTTTTCTTTTTTTCCGTAAGGAAACGGCAAAGGACAACTGACAATTGTCAATTGACATTATTTTCTTTCCAGAAAGGCAAAAACCAATTAAACATGAAGCCAAAAAGTCAATTTAAAACACTTTTCCTGCAAATATGTTTTAAAAGCAGGAAGAACAAAATATATACCTAGCGCTAAATATATACTTAGCGAGTTAAAATGACAACCGAGCTTATTTAATTTGAAAGTCATGTTTTTTTCCGCAGAGAAAAAATTATAGTTATATATTTTGCTCATAATATTCTTTCAGGCGCTAAGTACGAATTTAGTTTATCCGTCGCAATCAAAACAGTTCCATCAGAACTAAACTTGCAAAAAAAAAAAACGCCTCGGAAATTAGTTCATTTACCGTAAAAAGTTATGAAAACCATGTAATACCAAGTTGGTTAATTAATTCAGTCCAAAATTAAAGGTGTTTATATTTAAAGGTGTTTATATTAAAAATTAAAGGTGTTTGTATTTGTCTTGTGAGGTGTTTTAAGTTATACGTAATCAGCTAACCATACACAATAATATAGTTACTATCTCAATATTATAAATATTTTATGTTATGGATAAAATAGATTGACTTGGCCATCGCACTAAACAAAATTATTTACTATTATAATTTGTATTAGTTGTGAGATACATTGTGTTTTCATGCGATGGCTAACGGCAGTTCTCTATATCCTATCTATCTTTAACAAGAGGTTAAAATGGATGTCGTTACTATGTCAATACCACTGTATGCTCCAATAAACATAGCCATACAATATTATCTTGCCTAGATATGTAAAAATAACCTTATCTAAATATCTCTGTCTTTCTTTACTGAAGCAAAAAATGTATCGAAATTTCGAGAGAAATCTCTTGTTAAAGATCTTGTAAATAATAATATAATAATAATAATAATAATAACACCCAACAGTCACATACATAGTCCTGACCCCACATTAAGATCGAATCTTGTGTCGTGGGTATCAGGAACTACGAGAGACTTTTCGGTCTCACAAACACCCAGACCCGAGAGAAATATTTGTGGGCCGCACTAACATTTCTCTCGGTGCGGGGATCGAACCCGCGGCCTCTCGTTTCACAGGCGGTGTCTTACCGCCTGCGCCACGGAGGCTGTCAAATCTATCTAGATTATAGAAACCGACCGTAAGTCAATCTGTTCTTTGATGTTGAACAGCGAGGGATAAACATCGCACGTCGGTGAATGAGTTTACACAGATTTCATTATGATGACTAGTGACTATGCTGCACTAAGTAGGTGCATTGTAGTCATTCTATCGTACCTGTATAAAGAAAGTGGTTTGTTTTTAACCGACTTCAAAAAAAGGAGGAGGTTCTCAATTCGACTGTATGATGTTTTTTTTTTATGTTTGTTACCTCGTTTCTCTGTACTGTGTGAACCGATTTCAATCATTCTTTCTTTGATTGAAAGCTGGTGCTTGTCGTTTGGTCCCATAAAAATATGGTGAAGATCTGATGAATATCTTCGGACCTGGAGAGGGGAACTCCTTAAAATTAAGTAGGATTCCAATGTTTCTTTTTGCATTTGGTTCATTATTAAAGTTAAGTTACAGTTAGAGACGGAAAAAGGGGTGGGGGGTGAGGGGGGGTGGGTGATGAAATTAAAATACACGTAAATTCTAATATCTTCGGCAGCTTTTAACCGATTTTAGTGATTTATTTTTCATTGGAAAAAACGTATTGACAGTTTGATCACAGGAATACAACATGAAGATCTGATGATTATGTTCGGACCTGGAGAATAGAACTCTTCAAAATTTAGTAGGATTCCAATGGTTCTTTTTGCATTGGGTTCAGTAAAAAAGCTAGGCTACAGTGGTTGAGGGAAAAAGGGGTAGGCGCGAAGGGAGGGGGGGGGGGGGAGCAAAAATAATAAACATATAGATATTTAAATTAATATAAGGCATAGGTCCTACATGTTTGGTACTTAGCGGCCCGCCTTCAATATGTTACGCATATATTTTGATTTGTTGGCTAGTCAAGTCATTAAGCAAATTAATCAACATGCACGAGTTCCATGAAAAAAAATATTATTTTTTTGCTTTGGAGTGGTAGTTATTATTTTTTGGTTTTTAGTGGATTTTTGTTTTGAAGTCGGTTTTTATTTTTTTTTATTATTTTCCATCTATAGTTTACCACCAGGCGGTCAATAAGAGTAAAAAAATATATGTATGTTATTTTCATTGCCTCTACATACCTAAAACAAGATTCATATAAACAACAATATTACCCAATGATACTAAAACCTAATGAACTACTGTAAAACCTTGTGTCATATACAAAACTTTATGTATCTACACAGAAATATTACGGCCATAAAACAGGCAATCAACTGTTTCGTAATGGGATGTTGAGAGCATGAAATCACTCCAATATTAAAACGCAGCCATAACAACTCAATCAACGCAATTTTAAAATAAACCTTTTTCTATATACCAACATTAAGCGCTTCAGACAAAAAATGCTGAGTGGCTGTCTTAATTAAGACTTTCTCGACAACTCGCCGCATACAGATTAAAGTACCTACACGGCTGCACACGAATTAACGTGTTTTTTTTTGTATAATTGAGATATCTACCAGACACTACCTAAGTAATTGTTGGCGGAGAGCATATTAAAATGTTATACTTACCTCAGAAATAATGTTATCATAATAATATATTATCAAATCTATTACGTAATTTACTTGGTACGTTATTATTAAACGTAAACATGGACCCGTCAAAAAATTATAATTAGACATACATCTTTATCTCATAAAACGATGTAGCCGAAGACAGTTCATTTGGACCGGTCGGTCGTATAATAAATTAAAATAAAAAATGCAACAAGTCTATTTCGTTCGTGTGTACGCTTATTCCGGAGAGGAATAAGAGGGGACGGGACGGAAAGAAGATGAAGCTGTCATCTGGCGGCGCGCCGCGGTCGGTACCTACCTACGCGGCATGCCGGCTTGTTCCACAACACAACTCAATCGAAGACGCGCGCGCGGCTGTATCGAACGCGTCTAACGCTGCTGTATTCTTTACACGCACTGACAGTCAAAACGTAAATCCTTATAAAGCGTAATCAATTCAAAAACAAAATACCGGGAATTTTTGAATGTAACTGTTGTGAATGTACACTAAAGTGATGTTTTTAAATACGTGACCAGTGATATATTTGTGGAACATCGTAAAAGTTAACAAAAACAGGAGTTCTAAACTTTCCAACGAACGCAAGCCATGTGATTACGGGAGCGCCGAAGCAAGATTTGTACGTGCATTTATCTTATTTTAAACTTTATTGTAGCATTCCTAATTATAGACTAACAAGTTATCCAGATTGCGTTATTTGCGTCTGAGACCATATTTTATTATTTATGAACGTGTAAGATTTCACACCCCCAAATATGTAAGGGATGTTTGTACACTAGGGTTTATTATTTATAGTATAAAATTATCTAGCTTACTTAAGATAATTTCATGAATAAGCAAAAAATAACGTATGTGGGTACATGGGTTCTCGTATATTTATTGATTAATCATTAAATAAATTACGACGAGAAAAATCTGCACCGTGAATCTATTTTCGCAGAATTTATTTGTGTTGGAAATCTTGCGCGTTAATTTAATACGTAGTACACATATTAGCATAATCGTGATATTGCATAGAAGCACCGCAATTGATGAAATTAATGGTGAAGGCAATACATTGTAGTCACCTTTCCCGTGTCCTTAGCTGTAATGTGAACGTGATCAGCACTAATGAGATGGTATATTTACTGGTTAGTGTGTAAACACAGCACTAAATTAATTATATCCTTTATGTATAATCTTAGTTATGCTGTTGTAAAAGGTTTTGTTTATGGCTGTATAGATGCGTTTTCTTTAATTTATATTTCTTTTTCTATGAATTAAATCAATGATTAATGCAGTTACATATTCGAAGCTTATTCAAGTTGATTCATAAAAAACATCCCATTAGAAATATTCTTGTATCACCACCCTTTCCCGCCTACTTCGTCTGTAATGTTTGTTTGAATTTAACTGTTATTCTTTTGTGGCTTCATCATCAGCTCATTTCAATAACGTAGGATAATAGAAGTTTGAGAGAAAGATGAATAATTGTCCAGTAGATAGAGTTTTAATGTCTGCGAGTATCTCGCTTGGGTTTTAAGTACTTACGTTCTAATTACTTAATTAGTTTTATGTTATTTGGCCTCGACTTCCTCGATAGCGGGGCTGTACCACGATACGGTTAACGTCTCGCGTTCGAATCCCAGGTTGGGCAAAGTGGCATTGGATTCTCTGTCAGTATATACTATATAGAGTATTGCCCCTTATCACACCATGGGACGGAATACACAAAGATAAACGTGGTTCTCCTTGTAGCACATCTGGTTACTCCTTCTGGAAAAAAGGTACGGGTTTATGTATGCATTTATGTACGTGGTTTGACTCATTTAAGTTTGGTGTTTGTAATTTAGCAATAGTACACAATATTTAAAAAATTGAAATTTACCTTTTATCTTAAATAGTTTGAAGTTCAAAGTTCTAACATTTATACATTATAGGAGATTGTATACAGTAAAAGCTCCTTATTCGCGCTTCCTTCATTCGCATTTTCACTACTCGCGGATTAAAAAATTGTGACCCAATTTCTATGTTCGCGGCTAGGGATTTCTTTATTCGCGGATCTAATCGGTACATGCATATTAGTAAAAATAATTCCAATATGTATCCAACCAAAAATCCTTTATAAACGCGCCGATAAATGGACTAATAAAAAAGTAAAATAGACCTTATAACGACACTGTAATAAGTGTGTTGCCAACCCGCACTAGGCCAGCGTGGTGGACTATATGGCCTAACCACTCTCAATCGTACTGTCGATTGTAGAGGAGGCCCGTGCCCTGCAGTGGGACGTATATGGGCTGCTACAGAATAAGTGTGTTATTAAATGATATCGCCGCTGTATTGGATCGGCTTTTGACATACACCACCTTCGCCGCGGTCGGTATTTTTGAGAATCTAAACAAACAGAATTAAAGCAACCTTATTATTTAATGCATTAAGTATATTTTTACGTCGCGAAACTTTGCGACGTCTTCTCGTCCAAAATACCTCAGTGCCTAAAATCGAAAGTCTTCGATAGTTGTGTGTTACCAGTGATGACATACGGCACCGAGACGTGGCCTCTCACTGTGGGCCTCATTAAAATGCTCAAAGTCACTCAACGAGCCATGGAGCGGGCTATGCTCGGTGTTTCCCTACGAGATCGAATCAGAAATGAGGAGATCCGTAGGAGAACCAAGGTTACCGACATAGCCCATAGGATTGGCAAGTTGAAGTGGCAGTAGGCCGGGCACAAAGCTCGTAGAACCGATGGTCGTTGGGGCCGAAAGGTTCTTGAGTGGAGGCCACGTACAGGCAAGCGAAATGTCGGACGCCCGCCTACAAGGTGGACGGACGATCTGGCTAAGGTTGCAGGAAGTCGCTGGATGCAGGCCGCTTCCAACAGGTCATTGTGGAGATCCTTAGGGGAGGCCTATGCTCAGCAGTGGACTTCCTGTGGCTGATATGATGATGATGATAAGTATATTTTTAAAGACTACCCCGTATAAGATGTTTCGTTCTTTGGTAAAAGCCGCTTTGTGTGATTTATTGTTTCATCTTTCTATTCGTTACCAAAATTGTGATTAGTAACACGTCTCTATACTACTGCTGTCTTCGTAATTTAAAATGTCGACTATTAGAATGTTATTTAATGCTGGAAGAAGTTTGGCATAGCAAAATGCATCGTAAATATAAAAGAATCATTGGAAGAACTGAAGCCATACACATTGAAATCATGCTATGGAACGAGTCTTATTTTTAAGAGGCAAATTGTTGATGCCGCTGCTGAATATCAGTTTGAACTGAAAGAGCATTTAAAAACTGCCTAGCAAGAAAAAAATACAAAATTCTTTAAACCGTTGCCTAAGCCTGAAGATAATAATCAATAAGTATGGTCAAAAACTTCAATTAAATTGTTTTTTTTTTATGTTGGTTTTTCTTTTTTGTCACCTAGGAACGTATCCCCTATAATCCCATATAAAATACCATTCCATATACACGGTTTCTGTATTCGCGGCATATTTACGGAACATATACACCGCGAATAAGGAGCTTTTACTGCGTGAATCTCAGTCCCGCTTGCGTCATTGTCCTTGATAGTTTTCAGCAATCAAAGCGCAGTGACGTCTAGACTAGTGAACTTGGCTAGACGCACGTAGTGTCCATAAAAGTAATACCTACATATCGGCGTCGAGTGATTTATAGCCCCCTATGCCTGTAATAATGATGTTTGTCGCTATTCTATATAAGTTTGTGACTTGACAGTTATTTAAATTAACTTTACGACATGATAAAATTTTTAAACGAGCCAGCTGTCGCGAACGGAATTTTATTATCATAATGTTCGGATAATTCATTTAGTTTCAATGTATTGGAGCCTACATTTACTTTGTTTTTGATGTATTTGGAAGAGATAAGGCACGTAATAAATCTGAAGTCAAAACCTGGACCATTTTATGTAGCTGCTTCTAGTCTTGTTGCAGACTCTACATTTTAGGTTTTCAGTAGTTCAAATACATCGTAAGGAAATCTGCATGCCATAGCGATTGGTAAGAATTTCTATGGGATTTAAAGTCTTCCAACCCGCATTAGGCCAGGGTGGTGGGCTAGATGGCCTAAATCGTCTCAATCGTACTCTTAATTATAGAGGAGTCCCGTGCGTTACAGATAAAGTTGGGACAGGTATAGATACTGAAATTAGACAACAATTTGCTCTATTCACTTCAACAATGTATTAATTCAATTTTAAATAGTATGCGACAGATCATACCTATCAGTGTGCATTGTATACACATATAATAATAATTGAATAGCGCAAAACTACACGACTCTCTCGTTAATCTCTCTTCAAATGCACTAGTCAAAATATTCCGTGAATTATGTTAGATTTAGTATAATCAAAACACAATCATGGTAATTCTTCACCTTAATATGAGTGTACTGAATGTATCTCATGCACAGTATGCATACATAATCTAAACTCATGTTAAAAACGACAGTCAGAATCTCTTTTTTTTTTATAAAGAACAGAATTAGGATTTTATTATTTGGTGTTTCACTGTCAAGATGTATTCAAAATTCAAAATAAGTTATCGGATGCCGTATATGTACCTAACTAATTCATAGTTTCTTAATCCAAAAGTGCAAAATAATGCTCTGCGTAAAAACTAACTCTACTTTGTTGTACAAAATCTTATAATCGTGTAGACCATCGAGAAATGTCATAGAATTTATTGATTAATATAATTGGTTTATTTTATTTTTTATATTCACGCAAAAAGAACTCCAATCATAAGATATATTAAAAAGAAAAATGAAAAGTACAGATGGACATAATGTGCTATCGATAAATGTAGAGCTAAGTTAGAGATTCTTCCCCTTTAGAATAATCATAGAAAATATTGTCTTAAAAACACGTTTCTCTAGCATGAAATATGGCAAAAAGTAAGTAAAATTTGTACTGACATGCTGCAATGATGGGGCCTATTAAAAAAACAATACCAAAAACTCAACGTAAATCGTTCTCGCCTTAAAATTCCATTTTGTTTAATGACCGAAACGACTGTTGCGTTTCGCAGAACCACAGTGAGCGGAAAATTATGATAATTTCGATTTAGGAACAATGGAGCGAAGATGTCAGGCGGCATATTTTAGAATATTATAGTGCAAGAGTGTTGCTCCGAAAGGAATCAGTTTGTTTACGTTTTCACGAAGCGTTGAACGAAATCGGAGCACTCGTGAAGCGTCAGATGTCTCTAATCTAAGTTTACTCACATAATTAACTGTACACGAGTAGTGTTCAAGGATATTAAGTTTCATGACGTGCGCTATCTCGCACGTTACGTCTACGCAGCTTCCTAATCTTATAAGATAAGTTTGTTTAAGCCTTTGTAAGAGTTGATACTGTCACAAAGACACGATTCACGCCGGCTTCGAAAGTGTTTGGTTAGGATATCAAAGGGTTTAATTTCAAGCTTTTGCTCCTTGCTATTGAATCGCGGGGGAATAAAGTGCATTTACGAGGTGACACAGTATGAAACGGCAATGTGGTTCCTGCGTTTTACGATTGTTTTATCGAGGCTACCGAAACTGATCGCGTTATATTTGTTCGTTGTTTTGATTTTGGTCACGCGTTCAAACGATCTCCTTCCTGTTTCGGAGCTCGATTTTATTTTTTTGTGATATTTCCAAGTTCCCCACCGAATAACAAACTAGACGAGGAGTCAGGGATCTTTGCAGCTGTATGCCATATGTCTTAAATTTGTCTTACGGACTAACATTTTGGGTTGATTTATGGACGGCCAGACGGCCTCTAGACATGTTGCAACGTCTCGGATTCGAGTGAGACGGTCACATGCGGGTTTATACTTAAATATGCACGTAAATCTGTGCATTAGATAAGATTGTATTTTTATTTTTAGATACAAAAGCATAGACGCCAAAAGTACGTATCAAATGCATAACAGTTTACAATGCTTTTATTGTAAAAGCATTTTCGTAGATTTATTTTAAAAGGGTAATATCGCTAAAGAAAGATATAAATGGAGACATTTAAAGAAATGTGAAGATATTATCTTGGCAGTACATTAGTTGGCTAAAGTGTTTCATTTGAATGCACAAATGAACAATCACAACGGGCGCGTTAGAATCGCTACCTGAGCGGCACGTCTTGTATTTTTTACTTGCTACTGTTCAAGTGTTTTTTTTACATTTTGCTGTCTTTTTTGATAAGAACGAAGCGAAACCTGCTAGATGAAATGGTGTTTTTTGTTTTGGAGGAAAAAACGTTACAAATTCTGTTTCACTTAAAATGTCGACGTGGAACATAAATTCAGTATATCAAAAGTTAATTAAGCCGTTAAAGTTCTGTTTGAAAAATTTGCCCATTATTTATCAAATACAAAGAGAAAATTCAATGAATTTGATCCCTGTTGTAAATTAATCATAGCCGTAATAACTATAATAATAAAATAATAATAATAAATAACACCCAACAGTCACATACATAGTCCTGACCCCACAGTAAGATCGAGTCTTGTGTCGTGGGTATCAGGAACTACGAGAGACTTTTCGGTCTCACAAACACCCAGACCCGGAAGAAATATTTGTGGGCCGCACAAACATTTCTCTCGGTGCGGGGATCGAACCCGCGGCCTCTCGTTTCACAGGCGGCGTCTAACCAACTGCGCCACGGAGGCTGTCGAAACTAAAACTTTAATATAATGCATAATATTATATTACTTACCTCTTCATCGTCGTAAATCTGGAATCATTTTTAAATGTACATGAGTGGTTGTATTAGCAGCAATTGATCTACACAATAAATAATTTCTGAGAATTATTGATGGTACATATAAAGCTAATGGAATCGTGATATATTTTTTCTTATTGGCCCGTGCGAAACATTTCAAGTGGCAGTAACTCATGGACCGGCTGTCCTTCCAATCGGATCCAATCAGTTTGTTTCCGCTGATGTAATAATAATTAGGGACTGTTTATTTGTTACATCTTCATTTAGCTGATCAGAAACAAAAACACAACATCATCGTTTGCATTAAATAGACAGGAACATACATTTATTATTGTGTCTATTGCGTAATTTTCCTGTGATTAAGTATTATAAGTACTTCGAGAACCGTGCGAACTAATTCAAACGAGCCCGCATATTCAAGTTGCTCACAAGAGTACTTGATTATAAGGATTTCCTCTCGAGACAAAACAGTTTTTTTTAGGAAGCTCGAGTCATAATTCAAGTATAATTATTTGTTTATTTTTTATTGTACACAACAACAATATACAAATGGCCGTCTTATCTCACAAAGGCAATCTCTGCCAGACAACCACTGAATGGATTTACAAGAAGAAGAAAGAAAGAAAGGACAATTTATAATAAAAAGATTTAAAAAATATATAATGAATATGTAAGAATAAAAAGAAAACATCTGGTTACCACATGATTAAAACGAAAATCTTTTATAAACGGGGATGGAAGAATAAGATCTATTGCATGCAGTTGATTAAAGTAGCGATATTTTTAAGTGATGAAAATACAAGAATTAATTCTGCTTAGTAGGTACTGCATTATTCTTTACTTTTACAGTTTTAATTGTTACAATTACCATTTTTTTTATTAACTCCATACAATAATGATAAATGAGTAAATCTCAATTTATTTTTTCCTAAAAAGTCTCCTAACATGTGGGTACCCTTGTGTTAGGTTCTTGTTTTACCTATCTTGTTGGGCATTGCATTGGTCTTGTTGATCTGCTACGTACTGTATCAAAATTGTAAAGCAAATGTCCTCTTTCCAAGAACAAGTGCATGTAAGCCGATGTAGATGTAGGCCGATGCATTTGCAATTAAAAATGTAACTCAAATAATGGTGTGTAATTTCATAGAGTTCTCTGAAACAGAACTAGCAGTTCATGTGTCCAGGTTTATTATCTCGATTAATTACGTGGAATTTGACAGTTGCATTATTTCATCCCAAATTAAAAATAATTAAGTTATAGTTTCGACGAATTGGATATTTGATTTAGTAAACATTAAGCTATGGGTCACTAAGCGTTTCTGAGTTTTTGACTAATGTAAGTATTCGAAATTAATTGAGTTAACTATTATATTAATTACCTCGGATATTTATAAAAAAATATTCCAAAACGTTCATAACGCTATATCTAACATAGATGAATGTTCGCATGTTTTCTTAACAATTTACTTTCGTCGATGTTTAGTAAACCATAAGTTTGTCGGCCGTTGTTAATAAATTAGTCAATATAATTTTACCTGAGTTTAGGATTTGTTTCGATTGCCCAGTTGTCCAAAACTCAGCTCCATCAAAAGCAACATTGTGTTTCTTTATCATGGCTTTATCGGGTTGCAAACTAATTAAATTTTAGCAACTAGTCAACCCTGCGGTACAAGGACCCTTTATAATGGAAGTAATCAAACAAGACAAACAAGTCTCGCGATAACCTCGTTGTAAGTGTTACACGGACCAAAATACGCCGACATTCATTACTGAGACGGTAAATTTGCGATAACTCCGCAATCAAAGGCTAACCAACATAAAAAGGCGGTTAGTTCGATTACAAATGTATGACATCATTAGTTGGTGAAGTTTAATTGAGATGTCAGAGTATAGTGGACGTAGCACGGTATAAGTCGACGTAGGCACTATCGCGAACGATAACAGTTATCTTAATCACTTGTTTTCTTGTAATTATAGCACGTCGCATTGCGTAAATCATAATATCTCATTCAGTGAGTTTTATGGTTGACAATCATTATTTTGTAGTACTGGAATTTAGTATGGTTCAATTTATTTATGTAATATTTTTGCATATCAATAAATCTATACAAAAAAACAATTTTAATGTTGAATGAATATTTCATTATATCAGTTTTAGGCACTATCGCGAACGATAACAGTTATCTTAATCACTTGTTTTCTTGTAATTATAGCACGTCGCATTGCGTAAATCATAATATCTCATTCAGTGAGTTTTATGGTTGGCAATCATTATTTTGTAGTACTGTAATTTAGTATGGTTCAATTTATTTATTTAATATTTTTGTATATCAATAAATCTATACAAAAAAAAACAATTTTAATGTTGAATGAATATTTCATTATATCAGGTTTTTTTTTAATTTTTCAAGTAGACACATAATGCACAATATATAAGGATTTGGTTTATTCAGATTTTTTTATTACGAATTTATTAAGCTTATACAATTTATATGCAATTGAAGAAACAACCAAAGAATTATACTTATCGTAAATAATGTGTTATTCATTCCGATTTATGTAATATATTCTCATCACTCCCTTTTATATCTTTTATTGATATTCCTTTTACTATAAATAAATTACAGTAAATACTCCGTGCGTCTATAACAAAGCAGGTGTACGCCCTACCATTACTACACATATTTAGAAAGTCACTTAATACGCTCGTTTATATTCGAACAAAATGTGTCGTTAAACCGCTCTCTATATTGTAGCGTACTCCATAAATGTAGAATCGTAAATCAAATATAGTCCGCCGATTTATACTGGATTATCTGTGAGTTCACTCAAGTTTCAAATAAAACAGTCTGGTAGCTGTTTCTCAATCTTTGGAATATTGATAAATAGACCCAAAACTTTTCTTAAGAACTATGGCAAGAATCGAAACATTAGTAGCAATATGGTATAGTTTAACTTGATAAATAAGTGTTCACTAGAATTATTAATGTTAACAGTGCTCTGTGTTGTTAGAGAAGATTACTGAAAAGAGGATGTAAAAACGATTTTACCTTATGTATAAATTTGTATCATTAAATAAATAAATAATAAATAACACCCAACAGTCACATACATAGTCCTGACCCCACACTAAGATCGAGTCTTGTGTCGTGGGTATCAGGAACTACGAGAGACTTTTCGGTCTCACAAACACCCAGACCCGGAAGAAATATTTGTGGGCCGCACAAACATTTCTCTCGGTGCGGGGATCGAACCCGCGGCCTCTCGTTTAACCAACTGCGCCACGGAGGCTGTCAAAGTCTCATAGTTAACTCAATGAAAATCTGTATCGGCCCATATACGTCCCACTGCAGGGCACGGGCCTCCTCTACAATCGAGAGTACGATTGAGAGTGGTTAGGCCATATAGTCCACCACGCTGGCCTAGTGCGGGTTGGCGGACTTATATACCATAGAAATTTTATAAATCGCTATGGTATGCAGGTTTCTTCACAATGTTTTCCTTCACCGTTCATTCGAGAAATATATAGTATATCAATAACGTTTAAATTTTATCGAGACTATAAAATCAGTCACACCAATGTTTCGATGACCCTCAAATGTAAAGAAATAAATATATATATTTATTGAGATTTATACGATCTAACAAAAAATCTTGGCGCGTTTTACCTATCACATTCATAAATAATTCAAAAGTGAATGGTTACATATAATTTGCGATCCTACTCTCTTAAATTATTTCTATTTCTAACTTCATGTTTAGTAAGCAGATTTTAATCTATTAGATATTGAAAGAAGGTATAGTAAGTTTTTAGTTTAGTAATATGAATTACAAGGTTTTCCCTGTTGCAATCACTTATATTTACCTAAACGGATAGATAAACAAACATGATTCAGAAAACCTAACAACAGTCACAAGAATTTCAAGCCGCCAAATACTCGTTTCAACATCTGGAGTAACTGGAAATGTCGGTTGTGATTTGAAAGCGGCTCGCAATCTAAAGATTCTGAAATATGTAGATTTCGAAGGGTTTCTAAAGCCACCGAACTACGTTCGACAGCTATTTGTCCAACCAGTTGGCGCCTAACGACATGCAATAATGAGCTGCGCGGGAACACGCCGTGTTTGACTTTGAGATTAGAGCGACGCGGTGCGCGCGAGTTTCTTAAATTATATCCATGCTAAAAAATCAGTGAGACGCAGCTTCTTATTGCCAACACTTATTTGATTATCTGAAATATGTTTTCCACTAAAATATTAAGAGACTGAATTTTGGTAATTTACGAATCTTTGTCTCCGCTCTATCTTCGATTGCTCTTACTACCATGTACCATTTTATCCTCAGCCACAGGAAACCTAAAGCTTAATATACATAAACCAAGGCTGTATCTTTATACTTCTTAAATTCGTGAGTGTCATTTAAAAATCGAATGGTCGAATGCAATCTGTTACAATGCCGGAACGGGTTTATTGACTTTGCGCGAGCAATTACAAGATGCTTTTCACACGTGCCCGCTAACCGCTCGCCGTTTGGATTATAAGCGAGGAAATGTCGTAGTGATGCGTTTCTTGGATCTCGATTTAGATAATGTTTGGTAACTCGGTGCAGTGACCACGCAGTTCCCAGTACGGCGGACAGTTCATCTGGTGCGTTCACGCGTCGTGATCACGAACGCTTTGTGTTGCTATTTGATTTTATATGTGTTTAGACAATTTTGTTATGTCAACTGTCGACGCGTAGACTCAAGTAATATTTTCGAATGGTTATGTCACGTGAAGAGATATTTAGTACCTAAAAATAAAATACAGCAGCAGGAAAAGCTTAGCAAGTAATCTCTTGTTGGCAGTCTGTCCATAAAAGTGACATCTGTAATTTAAAGTCTTAACAAATGCGTATGATAAAAGTTTATCATTATTAAATTTATACTCATACGCATTTGTAACCCATTCACAATTTGCTCTTGCTTTATCGATCAATCATACAATTCTAACATTTACTAAGCAATATTGTTAATAGCATTTAATTAATGCCGTTCTGCTCCTCAACACGCATAATGATTGTAAAGCTTACAATTGAATTTCATACAAAATCTACGCAATTATGTAAAGAGGTGTTGACGTGGTTAAACAAATGTTTGTGTAGAATGTAGACAATTAGGTAGTAGGTTCACGTACTGTCGAGTTAGTTGCGCTCATTACCTTAGAATATAGTCTGTAATGTTGCATTTGTAGTGTTATTGTAACGTAACACTCCTCGTCGTTGGACGACATCTTAAGCTGTCACTTTGTTTTCTTTTTGCATCACGGACACTTCGCCGGCCGACGACCCTTTCATCGTGTGTCTGTCGCATAGGGCTGGCTTTATCAGTTTTATTTTCTAGGTATTTCGAGAAATATTATTGTTACTATTATGGGTGTGTGGCACAGTAGAGTGGTGAATACACCTGGCATTGCCACCTTAGAATAAAGATAATATTATGTTGTTTTGATCCTTGAAATTTAAGATTCTGATCAAAATTAAATAATGTTTACATACATACACAAATTCACGCTTTGTCTCTTGTCCTAGAAAGGGTAAGCAAAGTTGCAACCAGGACATCCACGGCCCCATGTTTTTTTCGTCCCACAATGTAACAACGAGTGAGCCTATGTCACTTGCAATAACCAATATCACATTGCTCGACCCGGGATCCGAACCCGAGAACTCAGCGTTGTCAGGCGGTCTAAATTACATTTAAGTTCTGTTAAACGCTGAAATATGGCTCAATTTTGCTCTATTTTACTTGACCGCTGTCGCATTTGATGGAACTAAATGAAATTGATTGCCAAGAGTAGGGCAGCTATTCATCACAAGTCATGAGGTATTTATACGAGAAAGGGTATTTAGGACTGACACAATAAATGTATGTTAGAATTTATTGATTCAATTTACTAGTCAATTTATCGAGTAATAAACATGACGAAATAATATATATTTGCGTTTGTAGAATGCCACTACTACTAAATACTAATGATTGTGAACTAACAGCAATGTCAATCTTAATTAATTGAAATAATTAATGTAATATGTTGGAAACGTTTATTTCAAGAACAGTGCATAATTGTTCTCGTTAAGAAATTTGTATTCGTACAATGAGAAAATAGAATAATTTATAGGCGCGGTAATTACATTTGAATGTAAATTCACTCCGTGATTTTAATCATTTAATTTATAGAAAAGAGTAAAAGCAAACGACAATTTAGAATAGTGAGGTGATAGTTGGTTATGTAACACTATTTAAAGAGAAATTGTGATAAACGAGTAAGGCACCTGACGATAATTAATTACTGCCGTTCAAATTATTTGTGGATTGTGTTAAGAGTGCGTTGGAGTATTTTGAAAATTATGAAAAAATTGCTGGTGATAGCCGCATTGATTGACCCCACAATACGAAGTCTTGTGACATGGGTATCAGATTCTACGATAGACTTTTTGGTACCAACAGTCAGTCCCAAATAAATAGCTGTTGATCATTTGTCTCTTACAGTGATCAATCTCGGGGCTTCACAGTCGCGTTTCAAACAACTGCAGCATGGCGGCTATTCATTATAATTCATTATAATCATCATCATGACCACTAATCCCTACTCTATTACTAGACAAAGGCCTGTCAGATTTTACAGTACTAAATTTGTTTCTCGTCTTTTCTCATCTATCGACACCTATATTAATATTGTTGTTAGTATGAACTAGAAAAATATGAGAATGTCCAACCCTATAGCGTTGTTACGGTAAATGTGTAAGTTAGTAGCGAGTGAAGAGTGGACGCGAGGCGATTCTGTTTGTTTTCAGAGGGCTGGCGCAGCCGCGGCCCGTTCCGAGAACGCTCCGCTCCGGGCTCCACAACTAACAATAATGTTTCTATTAAATCATAACCGTGTTTCTACTGCATACATTAACTTGCGTTACCATTGGTTCTTTCTTTTTTTATTTATTTCAATTGGCTACTGTTTTTTCAATGCTTCAGATATGTCGAAGGGGATAATGTTTAATTTGCTTGAGATATATCAAGTTTAGAGTGAGTAAAACTGTATGAATTTTGTTTTCATATGGTACCGGCCTAATTTAGATTATATTGCTTTAAACTTGTCAAGTCTCAGACTTTTTTATACCCTCTAATAAATGGTAATTAGGAAAATATATATTAATTTTATGTAATACAACTCTGAAATTCCGACATAGCTCTATAAGTTAGTAGATTGAAGTGGCAATAGCCTAGCCACATCTGTCGCAGAATAGATAACCAGGAGTAAATGTGTTATGGAGTGGAGACCACGTTTAGCAAACGTAGCGTGGGACGCCCTCTGGCCAGATTGTGGGACGATTTGCACAAAAGGGTCGACAGTGACTAGATGCATAAAGCAGCAGACATGGTTCTGTGAGATGGGAGAGCCCTATGTCCAGCAGTGGACTGCAACGGGCTGATGATGTGACATTATCGTAAAAATGAGTGCAAAATGTGATATTTGAGCCAATAAAAGGAGGAATTAAGTAGCTGTAGTGTTAAGAAACTCCCAAGTTCAGTATAGATCAAGTACATTAAAATATATATCGAAGTTAAATGAATTCCACATATCAAATCGGAATTGTATCTCAAATAACACTGGTGACACAGACCTACCGGTCTCTCATATGTGAGAGGCTGCCTGGGTGGGTACCACCGCAATGTCTATTTCTCCCGTCAAACAGCAGTTTAAATGCACTGTTGTGTTTCGGATTGAAGGACATTGTAGCCAGAGTAACTACTGGACATATTGAGACTAAACATGTTATGTCTCAGGATGGCGAGCGCAGTGGAATACCAAGCATTGCTTTGTAATTCAAGGTGTTGTTTGGTTTTGCTACTGTTCATGAGCGGTCGCCTCGCTTACCATCAGGCGAACGGCATGCTCGTCTCGTCATTCACAGCAATAAAAAAAAACATAAAAAAGCGTGACCTGTTTTTCAACAAGATTCATAAAAATGTATTCAGTTGTGTTTTAAAACGATTTCCAGCAATGTACGTGAGCTGCTATTAAAGATGCTCACAATTTTACAAGATCTTATTGTATTGTCGAACAGAATGTTGAAATTTATAAAATTTCACTTTTAAAACAACTATATTATATCTATTTATATGTAGTTGTTAATTACAATTAAATTATTATAATTATTTTTATTAAGCTGAAGTGGCAGTGGGCTGGCCACATTTGTCGAAGAACCGACAACCGCTGGAGCAGACGTGTTCTTGAGTGGAGACCGCGTCTTGGCAAGCGTAGTGTAGGACGCCCACCGGCTAGGTGGAGTGACGATTTGCGAAAGGTCGCTGGCAGATGCTGGATGCGACAAGCCGAAGACAGGGTAAAATGGCGCAATTTGGAGGAGGCCTATGTCCAGCAGTGGACAACAGTTTAGGCTGATGATGATGATGAATTACAATTAGATACTAAGTAAAACATAAGCAGTTGTGTTATAGAAATTATGACTTTAATTATTTTATCAAAACTACTATCGTCGTAATTTTAGCTACAAGAATGATGACTGTTTTACAGACTTTTATTAAAAACAAATAATTTTTACATACTCAAAAATCTGAGTTTTACGTCCTATCCGTAAACATGTCTGCATGTTTGAACGCAAATATTCATAATATGTATATTATTAAACATTTTTCACTGCGATTTTCCTCAATTGATAGTGTTATTATATTATTACATAGGTCTACTTTATTCTTATATATTTCTTATTTCTTCCCATTAAAGCAACGTTTTTGTCTAAAAGCCGAAAATACATTGAATAGTTTTGCCTGACGAGTGACGCCCTATGGATTCTTTCTAATTGCTCGTTTGACTTGGTCAATTCTCTTGGTCTATTTATTTATGTAAAGTAATGTATGTTTATCAGGTGATGTGGTTGCTGGCCACGCTGTTGGCCGTGTGGTCATCGTCGGCGGCGTCGATGCCGTGCGCGGAGGCGCGCATGCGTTGTGTGTACCGCACCGGGTGCGGCGCCGCGCTCGGCAACTACATGGTGCTGTGTGAAGGAGTGCTGTCAGAACCCACCAGCGTCTGTCCCAAGGAGTGTGGACATGCCCTCATCGCACTTACCTCTACTGAGGAGGGGAAGGAGCTTATGAATGTGAGTACTGAATATGCTGTTCAATCTAAAGGATTTATTTTTAAATATGTGTTGCTCTTGGGGCTTCTTCATATCAAAACTCCTTAGTGTTCTATGTAATATTAACGCAATACTGTTCGAAGTGGTGGGTTTATTCACTGATAAACTCAGGACCTCTTATATTCTTGACCGAAGGTAACCGAGTTGCAGGAATGTGGATTGAAGTATGGTAAAATCCAGAGAAATCGATTTCGTAGTTCAACATTTTGTAAATAATGACATAAATATCCATTATAATCGTAGCTTGAACTTTAGCTGTCCCAATTACTATCTTAAGAGTAAACTTTCCACGCAGAAATTACATCTTACGTGTTAAACTGCCAACGAAGGTGCCCATAAATGTACTTTATATTCCCGACCTTTCCGAAAACATAGTGCAGTGTCCACAAATTGCCTGCCGAAACACGTTTCACTTACATCAATCACTGGTGCAAAAACCGGAGGTCAATGAGATCGAGTGAAGTGTAATCCAGGTCAGTATTATCGCTAGTGGCAGCAATCAACACCAACTTACAATCACCGCTATTTATAAACACGACGGCTAGCTCACTCGGTAACGTGCAATTTGTACGGCATAGGATAGGGAGCGCAGATTGCAGATACAAATCTTTGCCTTGTAAATAAGGCAATTTCTTCGTATTGAAAACTACATGACGTTAAGTTGTCTGTATTGCTGCTGACAGATACAATTCAGAGTTCACCACGAGTCAATATTGCTGTTGAGATTTAACATGCGCAGTCATACTTAACCAGCAAACATTTATTGAGCAAAACAGATTGAGCGCTGAAGCAAAGTTCCCAACAATTGCTCATCACAGCTGTTAACAGCTACGGCTCGTTCAATAGAACGGAATGGCCATTATATAATGATCTTTCAATTGATGGTTGTTGTTTTGTTGGTGATGCAGACGGTTGGGTCGTGCTTAAGTGGTGTGTAGGTGCGCGCACGCAGACGCCCCGCAATAAAATCTAATTTAGACATCGTCGGGCAGATTTGTCGGACACGATGCAACGGCATCGAGGGTTGCGGTTGACGACCTCGCACCGTATACGTTGCTGGCCCCTTGTAGTTTGTACCCCATATTGACGTGACACTGAAAACTAGATTGAAGTCCAGACAAGGTATTTGATTAAAGTTTTTTCAATGTTGTTGACGCTGTTTAAAGGATCATGCCCGTTGCACTTCGAGTAAAATATGTAATATAAATTACAATTTATACCGCTTTGCTTAGAGAAGAAAGAAAGAAATAACAGGCAGAAATAAGTGGCTGTTTTAATAATAATTATTATTAAAACAGCCATAAACCTCGCCCAAGTATACACCCAGAGGTAGAAAGTAGTTCAGAAACGTACATATACCTTCCATATTAGAAGTTTTAAAATAAACTAGCTTTTCAAAGTTTTCTATTGATTTATTATTGGATTAACGAGCTCCTGAATATACACATATACGTCATATTTACTAACGTATCATGCCTTTGAGTCTTGACTGATGTTCTTTCACTCTATTCACATGTTTCATTCCCTGCAGCTGTACCAACAGAGCAGGTGACATAACTAGTGCTCTAATTGAGATTTACGTAGTTGCGTGTTTACTTTGTAATAAAATATGTTATTGTGAGGAAACATCCGCAATTGAATCAACAAAAAGCTTCGTATCTGACACAAGTGCGGCGCGCGGACAACGGACCTCCCGGCTTGCGCAGGTGCTTTTTGTACATCTAAATTACACAAAACACAACGTATTTCAACTCATTTGCATTTCGCAAAACACTTACAATTTCCTTTTATTTCGTAACCATTATTTAAAATCCATTAATGTATGTTTACACAACTATTTTACAATTTCAATTAAGTTCACTAAATGTGAAAGTTCATAAAAGGCTTAATGATATCATAGCTGTGATTACTACATAGTTGAACAATGTATGGAATGGTTCAGTAAAGCGGGCCGCGGACAACCTTGAGATTGACGTCTTGATCGAGACCTACCGCAGAGCGGGCTCTTACGCAGGTGTTATGGCTCCCCACGAAAAAAACTAAGCGTAAGACTGGCGGCCGGTCCTTCATTAATCTGTAAAATACTATCTGGTAAATTGACCTTTAAATTGGAAAGCATAACGCATTCACGACTAGAAGTATCGTGTTCGATGTCTAATAAACAACTTATACTGTTTTATTGCCCCTGTTACGATCAGTATACAGATGTAATTTACCGTGTTTGTATTTACAAACAGATACTACGAGCTGTATTGTGAATTTGTGGCGATAAATAATATGGAATTATATTTATGATTCCAAATCACATCGGTGTTTTGATAGCGCACGCCGCGCCGGTATGTTTTAACGTCGTAAAAATATTTTACGAACGTGGAAAACATTATTCTACGTTATGGTCAGCGGCAATTTATGAGTTTCCTTAAAAACTTTATTACATTGTACTAATTTTAGCGTTTATTTCTGTGTGCCTTTTTAAGTTTACTGACTTATCTACGATATACCGGGTATCTCAAGACTGCTACCGAAAACGAAGCCGGGTGGTAGTTTTAGTGGCTACAAACACAATGCAATTAAAAATTTCACCTAGAAACGCGACAATTTTTTTTTATGATTTTTTAAATATCGTCATTTTTGGGTGGTAAATCCATAGTTTTTGCTAAAATAATAATTTAAACTCTTTTATACCTTAGAGTATTTATAAATAAAAGGGTATATACTATTATTTTAGGAAAAAAATGTATTTACCACCCAAATATGGCCATAGGAAAAAAAATAACAAAAAAAAAATTGTCGCTTTTTTTTTGCAATTTTTTCTGTTGCATTGTGTCTGAAGTCGCTTAAACTACCACCCGGCTTCGTTTTCGGTAGCAGTCTTGATATACCCTGTATGTTTTGGTGGACTTTAGGGTATATTGTAGGGTTTTGCAATGCATCAATTATCCGTTTTTAATGTTAAGGTATAATTCCATAATGTACCCATTTTAACAATTGGTTTCTTTTGTTTCAGTGTGAGTGCGAAGATGACTATTGCATGGAAGCAAAACAACGGATAGACGTGTGCCGGCCGCAAGTAATGAGAGGTGCAAACGCGACATCATCGTGTAGTCTCTCTCAACTGATATGCCTCGCCGACGCACAATGCTCCACCGCCCTCCAGTTCTACAACCAGTTATGTAGATCCATGTTCCGAGGCAGAAAGTGTTCCAACAAATGTCTCAATTCAATAGAAATATTACGGAAGCAGGAGAAAGCGGCCGCGCTGACCGTGTGTCAATGCGACGGCTACGAAGATTACGACTGTCCGAGAATGCAGAACAATGTCGCCAGATTGTGTTTTCATAAACATAAAAACCATACAAGGATGCACGAGAAACATGGCGAGAAACACAAGAAATTCAACGAGGAAGTGTATCACAGTGATGCAAACTCATTGACATTTTCAGCATTGATGTTAATACTATGTGTTTTCAAATCCGTTAGTGCGTTATAGTTAAGAGAAAAATTATAATTAGATATATTATAAATACACAAAATAAGTGAAGCCGTGTAAATATGTAAAATCGAGGTAATTTTATAAAGCGCGAAGCGTGCCAGCGCGATGAATGCCAGAACTGAAATTGTAAATTTTCGTAATGTTTAGTATCTAGTTTTCGATACCCAAGTAGTTTTATATCTATCGCATGGGTTTTCCGCCCACGGAGCGAGACGCGGCCGCTGCTATAAATACGGCGGCGCCGGTGGTCCGGTGACAAATGCTGGCCTGTTCCCGATGTGGCGCCACGCCGATTGATCTAACGACTGTTCCGGTAACACGTCATGACCGCCACATGGAACTTTCACCCGTCCCTCTCACATCCCACGAGACGGTGAAGGACGAACCGATGCGATGATTTGGATTTCCAAATGCGTGGCACTGGATCAGGGAAGTGGATGAACTAATGACACGCTAGTAGATAATTCCAGCGTGACACTAATCACTCCCTGTGATGTAGGGCGGTTAACGTTTACAAATATGCGGTTTGGATGCCGACGTCTCAGCTTCAGACAGTTTCATTTAATACTTTTGACATCCGCTTAAAATAACGACTGAAATGTCTTGAGCGGCTTCCGTAGTGACATCAACAGCCCCATATTTTTCCCGCTAATAGACTCGATGTTTTGACTTTCGAGAATTAAACAGTCAGATTTATTCCTGAAATTATTTGATGTTATTCGACTGATAAAATGTTTGATAGCATGCTCGTATAGAGTGGTAAAGCACTCGCAAGAGATACACTCAAGGTTTTCGGGATCTATATTTGGAACTGCCATAAAAATTCTTTACGCACGTCACGTAAACTGTACATTGTATAGTTTCCGAATCAGTATTGTTAAAAACATAGTTTCTTGGTAGTGGCGAGCGTGTTGCTCTGTAATGAAGAAGTTTGGAACCGGTTCCCGGTACTGAGGTACTCCAGCGCGCTGTGGCCTCGCAAACTGATATACACCTAAATGGGAGCGCTTATTATGAACCAACTTTTATTACCTACCTTTGGTTTGGCTGCATCTTCTTTAGGGAAATCAACTTGTTATTGTCACATCCGGGCTTATTGCATGAAACATAATATTCCTGCTTCGTTAACTTTTTTGGTGAATTTTTTTGACTACTTTACATTCTTTAATCGATTGAAACTTGATGCCAGAGAATGTCGTCTCTGTAATCATAAATATGATGTTCGAGGTAACTGTTCGCCGGTACCGTTACCGACGCTGTAATTAATTAAATACATTCGGATTTGTTAATAACTGACAAGATTGACAGGTTCCGAGTATTATGTTGTAATTTATGCTTAACGTCGGACATTCTGTGCAGTCCAACCACGGAGTTAATTACTCATTGTAAGCCGTTTCTTGTTTAAGAGATATTATTATTTTGGCCTTACATAACCATTAGTTATAACTATTGGGATTTATATTGACATTCGGTAAAATATGACACGATAGTAACGTAGCGCGTATGAAGCTGAAATTTTAATTGTAAATGATTTGTATAATCTGAAGGTTATGGGACACGCAGTAGCGACTAGCGACTATAGAACAAAGCGTCTGAATGTTATAAATTGTTATTAATCGACTAATATTGTCAAGTGTCTGCGTCATGTCGATATATTCCCATGCAATTGTAATCGTTTTGTATGCATCTCGCAAACGGCTGGTTACAAATGTTTCGTCGCCCGAATCATGTCGTCTCAATGCATTATGCAACGGACGAATATAATGCGCGGAATACGAATTAATGTTTGTCTTACATACAAGAACATATTGATTGGGATCGGTGAGACTCGAAATATCTCACTCGATGTTTGGTTCGCTTTATTCTGCGAATAATATATTCTGTACTATACTATAATTGTTTTGTGCAAAATCTCTTCTCTAATTTGTTTATGTAATTATTTTGTTTCGATTGTAGTCTTTAATATTTTATTTATGTGTATTTAAATTTCTCTCGAGAAACAACTGTTCAATTGATATTTCTTTTTTAAAAATGTTTTCTAATAGGTATATTTTCTTTGTTCGCTAATTCTTGTCTTCTGTAGATACTAGATAGTATGCGCTTTAGTTAATTATAGTTTCTTACCTCAAGTATTACATCTGTAGGTGTTCATTAATTATTTTTGAGTGTGGGTGTGTGTGTGTGGGTGTGCAGGTTTCCGTTTGTTTGTGTGTGTGCGTGTTGTGAATGTTCCTTTGAGAGTTCGTGTGTGAATGGTTTGTATTATTAATTTAATGAATAAAACATATTAACCACAGTTTACCAAAGTGAGATTATTAGAATAATGAGATCAATGTAAATATCATAGTATTAAGTTCAATGGTGACAATTCCCATTGCATTATTTTTACAGAATAACGTACAAAGTATTTTAGGAATTTTAATTATTTATTGTAATAATATTTTTAGATAAGTGTGTACATATTGTTGCAATTGTTTCGTTTTTATTTTGTACTAAGATACATAATTGGTATTTATTGAATTAAATTGAAATAAATTTCTGTTTTATTTATATTAATGTTTTTCTTCTTACTCAATTGCTTCCTTTTTTACCCCTTGCTCACCCCTCTTTGCCCTGGGGTGAATTCTACACCAACCAAACCAACTTATCCTTGAAAAATGGCGTCCTACCTAGTACATACACACAAATATAAACTCACGTCTTTTGCACAGGCGGGGTAGGCAGAGGTGCTAACAAGACACACACATTTCGCCTTTTGTGTTCCGTCCCACATTGTGGTACAGGGATAGTTTACCGCCATATCGAGTACAAATTGTTGAATCCAGGCTGATATTAAATAGAACAATCCAATATTCGACTAGGAATTCGAACCCGAGACCTTAGGATTGTGGTACAGTCCTCCTAGTAACAGTTGGTATATAAAATAGTGCATAAATAACATTAATTTCAATTAAAAGGAATGCTTTAAGAGAGGACAATAATTAAAAAACCTTTAACCAAAAAAGACAAAGATATTATTTGAAAAACATGAAGCATTACCAATAGCAATGTTGAAGTTGTTGATGTACTTATTATATTATTTATTTTTGTTAAAAGATATACACACAAACAATTATCCCACTGTTTTAAATCCATAAATAAATAAGATATCAAAGGAATATAAATAAGAAGCCTATAATAAAAGTATATTTACAATGAAATTATACTGTCGTAAATCAATGTAGCAGAATTTTATTTTAGATAATGATTATTTATATTTATGCGAGTGTTAATTTATGTTGTTGTTGTTTTGTCGAGTGTTATTTTAAAATAAAACTATTTTTTACGGATTTCATTATACTTGTAAGTCCGCTCCACTACCAACGAAAGCTGTAAGGTAAGTCAAACAAAACAAAGTAAAATATGTAAAAATTGACTTATTTGAATTTATTTTAGATTATTTTATTCCGATTGAACATTATATAATATGATAAACATGCGTTGCGCAATTTATTTATTTATCAAATCGATACACCATCGGTGCGCCACCGATAAAATTACATGTTGTTTTATATTCAGGTATTGTGCAAGGTGACGAGCCTTTATAGGTGTATTTAACTGGTGGTAGGTCTCTCATATGTGAGAAGCCATCTGGGTAGGTACCACCGCAATGTCTATTTCTCCCGTGAAACAACACTGCTTAAATGCACTGTTGTGTTTCGGATTGAAGGACATTGTAGCCAGAGCAACTACTGGACATATTGAGACTTAACATCTTATGTCTCAGGATGGCGAGCGCAGTGGAATATTGCTACTGTTCATGAGCGGTCGTATCGCTTACCATCAGGCGAACGGCTTGCTCGTCTCGCCATTCAATGCAATAAAAAAAAAAAAAAAATACAGACAACATTACAAATTATCTTATTTAACAATACAAAAGCACAACTTAATCTAAAACAAATTAACTAAAATTGAATAGAACGTATTACAAAATAAAAATAGAAATAATGATTATAATCTAGAGACATTTTAAGTATTAGATGATAAAATTTTCGAAACCATATAACATAGTTAAAATAAAGAAATTAAAATAAAGAAATTACATCAAACAATGAGATCTAAGCGAGCCTTAAAATAAAACTAGAACAATTATAGGAAACATTGTTAATTTTAAAACATGGTGTTACACATATGTCGTACCTTAATAACACTGTCCACATGGAAAATATCAACGGTGCCACTGCATTTTAGATTGTTATAAGTCCTAACTATGCGATTCAACGGAGCATTTTGACCCAAATTTGTTCTACAACTGGATAAAGAAAAACTATGTTTTATAGGATACCTCGGTAAAACGCGAGGAAATGTGACATTTAAATTTTTTTAAACAAAACATACAAATTAAAAAAAATTGGTACGAAATTTGAGTCTGTCCCGTGACCACGAAAGCTGTAAAGTAATCGAAATGTGGCGTCGGGAAGTTCAAAGATATAAAAATTAAACCAAATCCGCGATAGAATCCGTAAATAATAGTTTTCTTTCAATAGGTAATTTTGTTGAAAATATACCTAACTATACTTATATAGTCAGAATAACACGTAAACCTTAAAACGACTCGAAAGCTCATTTAAAATTCATTGAATATTACTAATCTCGGGTTGATCCCCTTATCTTACACCTACGCTTGGCGCAAGTTTATGCAAGTTACAAGTAACACGTTGCATAGATATATGTATTTGTCTTGTGATTTTACGATTAACTATGCGCCTGATATCAGCAGGATTTTGAAATAATTCATTCCGAGGCATAATATTTTATCTAAACTAATGTTATAAAAAAGATGTAAAAAAAGATTTGACCGTTTGTTTGCTTTGAATAGGCTCTTAAACTATTGTACCGATTTAAAAAAAATTCACCATTAGAATCCTACAGTATTCCTGATATTTATAGGCGATAGAATATTTTCAAAAATATGTGTGCAGCTACCCGGGCTTGGCCGATAGTAATAAATGGTTAATAAATAAATACCAACAGTGAACATTTACCGTCCTGATCCACGAAACCTATACGCGGGGTATAGGTTTCGTGATTCAATCAATGTCGACTTTTCTCACGTAATGGGTAGAGCTGAAACAAATACCTTATGGATCACATACATAATTTTGATAATAATATCTTAGTTATCAAGCATTTTATATACATTGAACGACCGAACTCAACGCTTGTAGGGATTAAACAAAACAGGACATCATGCTTTAGTTGACATGTATAGAAAAGGAAACACCATAAAGAACATTATATAATTATTTTAATTGTATACCCACATATTTGACTTTCTTACTTGCTGTCACAAAGAAGCAAACACCGACTATCAACAAACTGTGACCATTCTGCACGCAAATCACAAACCGTATTGATATTTGATATGCAGAGAGCTTTTAGAACTAATACATTAGGAGATGTATATATACCGGGTATCTCAAGACTGCTACCGAAAACGAAGCCGGGTGGTAGTTTTAGTGACTACAAACACAATGCAATTAAAAATTTCGCCTAGAAACGCGACAATTTTTTTATGATTTTTTAAATTTCGTCATTTTTGGGTGGTAAATCCATAGTTTTTGCTAAAATAATAATTTAAACTATTTTATACCTTAGAGTATTTATAAATAAAAGGGTATATACTATTATTTTAGGAAAAAATGTATTTACCACCCAAAAATGGCCATAGGAAAAAAATAACAAAAAAAAAATTGACGCTTTTTTTTTGCAACTTTTTCTGTTGCATTGTGTCTGAAGTCGCTTAAACTACCACCCGGCTTCGTTTTCGGTAGCAGTCTTGATATACCCTGTATTTTACAATGTTTTACGTGTTATGGCATGTGCCTGTTGCACTACTTATTTCGTATCTACAACCTAACGATTTGTTTAATTTAGGTTAGGATGATGATGACGGAAACCCAGGCCTTTTGACCAATGGCGATATTATGTGTATATTAATGGGAACATCAAGCAATCATAGAGCACTAAAAAAACCATAAAGGTAAGATTTTATTTACTCATTGAATTATTTCACTAATACTGCATTGAGTAAGTAAAAAGCTATTTTTTGTATAACTTCCGTAATTCATTCAGCTAAATAATTACAGTGTAGCAAAAATATAAGATGTCAGAATAATACATTTAAAGATTTACCTAAAATAACAAACACCATTTTAAACTGCTATACGTTAAAAAACTATGTACTTATACCTATTATATTAATTCGGAAATATGTTATCCATATTTATTTTCGTTAGTAAATATTCATATTATTGTGTCGGGATTCGGAAAGCACCGTAAAACGCATATGAACAGCAAAACTGTACAAAATTACTAATAATTACCAGTAAATCAGCACTCGAAAAACATAATATCCTTTGCCTTTAAAATGGCCGTTAATAACAAGGATTACATAATACGGAAAGGACCTTTTAAGTTTTTTCGACGGTGCAAAATATGAATAGCTAAGTGCATCCGTTCCCATGGGTTTTGAGTGGCCATTTCGCCAAAATAATCACGTTTGGTTAATGAAACGCACCTCTTTGTCAGGTGACACTCGAAGCACTCGTGTTGAGTGGTCCTGTATACACTTAGCTTGGAGGTTACTTCCTGAGGGGTCGTGTCCTGCGCACTGAGACGCGTGAGAAAAAATCTGCATCAAGTAGACGTCGGAATAAACGATCCTGCAATTTTGCTGGCTATTTATGTCCGGGAAGTTTTGTCTAGCCGGTATCTGGTTAGCGAAGCACTTAGCGTCAGATGTTGTGATGTTATTTGTCAAGACGCAAAATGTATTTTGTAATTGTTAGTACTATATGAACCGTGATGTCTTTCATTCCATCCGTTGTTGTGTCTACTCATAAATTGATGTGGTCAAGGCTGGCTTAATTTTAACAAAATCTTAATGTTGTGTAATATAGTTGATATATACAGTCGACTCTCGTTAATTCGAAACTCGAGGGACTCTTAAAATACTACGAAGTATCGAGTATTCGAAATATCAAAAGGTTCAAAATTTGTAAGAGAATGTAAATACAACTGAATTATTAAGTGTTGATCAATTATTATTTATTAACTGCTATTCAATAACAATGACAAAACTTTAGAGGTACATTCGTGTACATACAGGTATTCATAATTTGAATTAATTAATATTTCTAAAGAACTATGTTATACTGGTTTTCCTCTTTCTCTCTAAAACTTTGAATTGCCGAGTGTTGGAAGCCGTTGAGTTCGAATTAACGCGTCGTTTTGTTATATAGCAAAGGTTTTTTTTCGTTCGAATTACCAAGTGCATAAAAATGTATTGATTTAGTTCGAAATATAAAGAGATTTTGTAGGGAACTCGTGATAACTTTGAATTATAGAGAGGTTCGAATTATCGCAGGGTCAAATTAACGAGAGTCGACTGTATTATAAATGAGTGCGAATAAACATTTAAATAAAGTATTGAATTGAAAACCTAATATGTTCTCTGGAGGAATAATTAACTTTGGCAGTTTACATTATTGAATAAGATTACCGTGCACTCTTTTGTTTCTTTTTCGTAATGGAAGACTTGGAAAAATTGAGTCTAATTTACAGCTTAGTACTTGCCTCCCCTGACACAAGTATAGTACTCTGCTATTACAATGCCTTTAGTGCTCTCTCAATTACTATCCTACTCAGAATTATTTAGATTTATTGAATTATAAATCTTTAAGATATCAAAAACAGTTGTCAATTTATATTAATATTATAAAGAGAAAAGATTTGTTTGTGAACAGGCTCTGAAACTACTGGGACGATATGAAAAAATATTTCACTATTAGAATCCTAAGTACCTGATCTGAACACAGGCGCTAAAATATTTAAATTAAAGTGTGTTTTAGTAATTAATAAAACATAAAAAAAATGTAGTGATTACGAGAAATATGAGTGAACTGTTTTGTAGTGTAGGGAAATGTGGAAACTTTCAGTAATGTTATTTTTCTGACTAAAATGATCGGAAACCAAATGTACATATAATTCGTATGAAAGTAAATACTGCTTGGTAGCAGGTTTAGACATCTGTAATAGATACGAGGCATTTTAATGTGGAAGACTTCACTCCTATTTAATAATGCTGAAGTCAAAGGGTCGGTGAATCTATAACAAATAGTTCTAGTAATAATGTCAATCGTAGCGCCATAATACATTACATAATGTGCAAGATACGGTAAAGTTGTGAACTCATCAGCGGTTTCTTTATCGTGGTCAGATGATCACATCTCACTGGATGTTGCGGTTGGACTCATATAAGGATTTAGTGGTTTTAACCGCAACCATATTATCGAAGCAACCGGATTTGTCATATTTTTAGCGACGAATCATGAATGTCGAAAAATGTGCTATTACCCGCATCTTGATTAGGCGGTGAATCGTGATATGCCTTTATTTCTTTATTCCACAGCGTCTTCTTATTCCTCTTCAGATATAGAGACATTTTCATTTTTTCATACAAAAATATCGTTGTTTTGCTATAAAGCTCAACTTTGTTAATGAACTAATCGCTCGTTCTAATGCAGTTAAAAGGTGCAAAAGTTAAATTGGTCTCGGAATGGAAACTACTACCAAACACTTGGCAAGCACTCAAACAACGCGATAAACATACAACTTCTGTTTGCTCAGTTGTGATTTATCTAATCGGTCCATGGCCGAAATTCGCGTATTGTATTGTTTCTATTCGCCCGCGGCCTCGGCTGCTGGCTTCGTGGGTGGTCCCAATTACGTGTTTGTGTCTTGCGCAAGCCTAATTGTTGACACTTTAAGAGACGATTATTGCTCGGCTTAAATAAAAAAAAATGAATGGAAATCGTGATGTCTATCAACCTTTGCTTACGTTACTCGAATGGCTTTTGGATGGAGAGCGTTGCGTCATGTGACTCTCGATCATTATGTGTACATATGAACGTGATCAATTAGAGTTTTCGATATGTTACTTTATTACTTTTGTTATGGCTTCCATCTATGATAGAAAAAAAACCACGTGTATTATCAAAAAATCTTGATTATAGGGATGATTATTGTTGATATGCCTGCAGATTTGCTTGACATTTGATAATGTGTCCAAAAATCCTTTAGGTTTAAAACTTTCCGGGTAAGACTTCATTATTATCAGTATTGAACCGATACGAAAATAGGACGAAAGCAAATCAAAATTGTAATGGAAACCACAAATAGTTCTGTATATTTTTTGTCCAGCAAGCGTTCGTGGGTAATCTCCCTGGCAATGAACGGACCACCGAGTACGAGCGCATCATGAGCGTACACGCCTCTAATCCGAATCGCATGCAGCACGACCAAAATTTCAGAAAATGCTTATTGCCTTCCACACCTCAAATTAATGCCACTTACTTACTACTTGGCCTTTTCATCGGTCTAGGTGTTTCAATACGATTCAGACTTTTTAATGAGATTTTCTTGAAGCTGTTTTGGAATACGTGGTTTCTTATTGATTTTGTTTTTATGAAGAAAATGTTTTAATATCCCCATCAAATACCAATGGATCTTCATTACACCCTCGGTAATAAAATTTTGGTTTTTGACTTCCTTATACATAAATATGCATCTCTTTTAAAAGCTTTAATCAATGAAGTTTTTAGTGGATTCTTGTAACGCGTTATTTTACGTTTTTGCAACCACCATTTTAAACTATTCTTTGTCTTTCAGCCGGCTGCCGATTGTTAGTTTTATACAGTAGATAACGCTCTGGATATAGAGTTTATCCTTCCTCTAGAATTTACAGCATGCTTCATTTTACGTGAATAGTCAATTACACTCGCAACGATAGGTTTGTGAATTGCCATCAGCTGTTCTGCAACTGTCCGTAATTGTAACACGGCTCTGAGAAATCTCGGAAATGTTGCAACATTAAGGCGGGTTTGAGAATGCCGTTTGGGAGATAATTAGTTGATTTATTGCGAGCTAGTTAACTAGAATATTTAGGTAAATTAAATTATTTTGAAATCGAATCATGGGAGACGGTTAAATTGGATTGTTAAGTTAAAGGAATTGTTTTGGGAATGATAATTCAAAAGTAGAGTTCAGATTTATTTTAATGTTTATAAGTATTTTGCACTCTAGTGCTTATTTATATTAAATGTTATTTTGATCCTTATATCAATGGTAAATAAACATATAGAAAGCAAACGAGTTATATTATAAGGCAGTCATTGCTAAGCCAAGCATAATGAGAGCTCGCGATCTTACGGTATCTAATGTTAGGTAAAAATGCTCGGTTATCTGGAAGGCTTGCGTGGGTGGGCTGCCGTCACCAACATTACCCTCGAAGCTGTAATGATCGCTGATGATGCCTCGCTCCGGTAATTATGCCTCCAAACCGAATAGTTTCATTGTTGCGCAATGTTACAACGTGTGTGGTACCGAAAATGGTTTGGTATACCCGCATTTGAGCTACGGTTTATCTCGCGGATGTAGCGTCTTCCTCGGATTAAGCTAAGCTCATCAGCATTTTACGTGCTGACTTGCTTACTAAGCTCCATGATATCCATGAGAAACATCGTGATTTTAAGCAGTACAATGGCGCATGCGTTTGGGTAAGGAATACATGTGTCGAATGTAAAGAGGAAATTTGTTTTTCGCAATCAATTTATGCATACTCTAATGCTTATGAATGTTTCAAAGCGATTTTAAATAGAAATAAAAGATATTCTTCAATATTTCATTTGGTTTTATTTTGCATGGATCCGATTTTCGGAGTAGCATTTATATTATTTTTTCTATGTTGTCACTAGTAACCGCCAGATTTCAAAGGATTAAATTAAGCAATACGTATAGTGGTTATAGAAGGCACTTCACACCACCCCGGTATCAAATAACTATTGAACAAAAATAAAGCCATTGAAACACCTTCACAAAGTAAACTATCAAAGCGGATAACAATCTAGAAAGCTTATTGAATACAACGAAAATCGTGGTTTACAGTTACCCAACATAATTCAACGGAGACAGTGATGCGGGGGTATAAGGATAGGCGTCCATTATAGCCAGGTTGGGACCACACTAAAACATTATTAAAAAAATACATATTATTAGGTCTGTAGATTTAAACACAATTAAAATTGGATTTGTTGGCAAATCCACCTGACCGTTTGTGTCAAACGAGTTTGAACATTGATTACAAATATTGCTGGAGATTAATTAGTAATCCCCTACTTATACTCCCTAAATCTATTGAATGCTTGCAATTGACCTACGATTGTATTAAGGTGCGAAATTATCGGTTTCCGTCAGATGAGTACCTAACTGTTCTATCAGTATACAATCTTCTTCATATTATATCCTACCACGGTAATCCCACAGACCTGGTAAAAATTTAAGTTACGTATCACTCCAGCTCAATCGACGTCCACAAACATTTTTTCTTGATGCGGGGATCGAACCTATGGCCTCTCCTTTTTCAGTCGGCGTCCAATAAACTGCTCCACGGTACCTGTAGATCAATGGACGTCCAGCATTATTATCCGGACAAACACAGCTACCATAGTTTATAACGGTATAATCATGATAGAACGCTAGCAGGTATCGCCACAGCCCGGTCCATTTCTCACCACGTTGTTTATTGTCGCCACTGTAACTGGAGCATGTACAGATAAACTTAATGTCGATGATGAAAGTGCAAGAGCGATTGTTTTGATATGTACTTCGGCTTACGAAATAGGAAATAATTATACGCGTTATCTGTGAATTGGATTGCAGTTGAGTCAATCATTAGTGGGGTTTAAATGAACTGATGACCGGGGATACTCAAGATAAATAAATTCAATTAGGTTATTTCTTGTTTATAGTATAGAAAAGATAATGATTAGTAAAGTTCGTTAATAATGAGACACCTTTTCGAAAATAAACAAACACAAAACCGATATTTATGTTAATTATTGGGCTTTTTAATACTCATTACAAATAAGCCAAAACTAGGTAATTTCTTTGAGTAAGTACAAATACTTCGTTTGAATATTTTGGTAGATAGTTGTACCTATTATCAAATAACTATTGAAAGAAGATGAAGTTGAATCGTCTAATGTCCATTCAGCTGATTACAGTTTTATAACGTTTCTCCTGTAAATATATCTATTGTCTTGCTCATTTGTGGCAATTTATCAACAACATATTTGCAAAAACAATCGCATTTATATTTATTTGTCTCGTACCGCATGTTGTAAGACATATGAATTACTGTGTTAGAGTCTCGACTTTAAGAATATGAATAGGACTTTGGATTTACCCTATTCACACAGTAGTAGAAAGGCCATATTCCCGGTGCGTTTCCTCTTTATTCTTAACAATGTATATGACAAACTTTCTTCTATGTTTTGTAAAATCTCTTATTCAAATAAGGTATACCCGTTCACAATGCTTATTTAGTATAAGCATTGTGAGTGGCTACCGCAGTTACGGACGTATTATAAAGAACACTCAACATTGCATCACTTCCTGCTTATTAGTATACGTAGCTTTTCGATTTTGGAGATTAAAAATAATCTCTAAAGCTACTGAAATTGACTGTCGTCTTAGTCAGATTTATGTTACCGCCATTCCATGTTTCGTCATGACAATAAGTAGTATTGTAGATTCTTTTAGATTTCTCTTTAGTTCATTATTTACCTATCTACTAAATTTATAATATCTGATATCACACAGATCGAAAAGGACGATATAGAAGCATGAAATATACGAGTAATTTTAGTATGTAACGTAAATATACATAATATATTAAATTTTGTAAATTGGTCGCTAACAAGAGGTTCGATGAGTGTGTGTGAAAAGTATTTTTTATGGTAAAGATATTATTTCTGTCTCCGCGATTTTTCTTTCTAAATTTCAACGAAACATAAACGGCAAATTTGAGAAAAAAATATGAAAAAATATCATAGACTTGTGTTCAGCGGTTATTCTAAGAATGCTAACATTCTCATGATTAATGGAGTGAAATGTACATACTAGGAATGTTGACTATGCATGACGCAGTCGTAGGAGAATAACACAGCTGCTCCTTACAGCTACTCAATAATACGAGTATTTCTAGGTAAATTATAGTAGAAAGTAAAGTAGGCTTATGATCTTTAAATGGATATGATATCTGTTATACGTTTTCTTTTGTACATTAAATAGAAAGATCTTATTTTGTTTCATAAACAGTACAGTCAGAGTTAATCGTAAATATATTAAAATTATTAATTAATTATGTTAAAAGTAATTAATTAATTATGTTAAAAGTACCTACTATTGTGCGGGTGGGACAGCTTGTCTGTTGGACGTTGTAACTGTTTCATGTAGTAAACTGCTGGACTCTATTTCGTTCTCTATGTGGAAATATATTACACATCCAATAAATAATACCATCCTGAATTTTTATTAACATAATTCTTTAAAAAAAAGCTTCACCGTAAGAACTAAGAGTCCAAGTTAAACAAACGGTTAAGATAAGACGCTACTGGAGCGTCTCGTGTTGTTGCAGCTCTCAGCCGGCCCTTCCACGAAAAACAATCAACAATAGAAAACAAACAATGCGTACGTTGAGGAAAAAATAACTTAATCCTATAGGAACGTGCCTGTATGAAACACGATACAAGGGTATACTTTCGGTTATTGTGTATTGATATATGAAGACAAATTAAAGAATGGAATAATAATAAATGATCACCTTCGTTTAATAAATTAATAAATACACCCAAGAGTCACATACACAGTCATGATCCCACACTAAGATCGAGTCTTGTATTTTGGGTATCAGAAATATTTTTTGGTCTTGCAGACTCTCAGACCCGAAACAAGTACCCGTGGATTGAACCCGCGGCCTATAGTTTCACAGCCGGCGTCTAACCAACTGCACCACGGAGACTTTCAATAGTAAATTAATATCTGTACGTAGGCCTGTGCTGAACCAAAATTTCATTCAGTTAAATAAAGCTGTAGTAATGTCGCTTAAAGTGATTTGGTCGTGGATATAGGAAACCAAAGAACGCCGTAAGAAATATTAGCTCAAACGGAACGTATGGGGTCCTCAGTTTCAAAGTCGATCAAACGTTGGTTTAATGTCTTCAGGAATAGTATGACAATCAGCCTTTTTCACAACTATGGACGCTGAAAATCGGCTTAGTTGTTTGGCACCTGATATAGCTTTATTAAGGTAGAGCTAATGAAACAAAATTGCCAAGGTTAAATATTTATAGATATTTCAGGTAATGCGTGGTAATTGTTATTAACAATCAGCTGATAAGCCACGTCCTTGTTTGTTATAAAAAACAAATATTTAAATAAATAATGTTCTCGTGCCTCGGTGGCGTAGTTGTACTACGGTACGGTTATAAAGCTGAGGTCTCGGGTTCGAATCCCGGGTTGGGCAAAGTGATATTGGATTTTTCTATTCAGTATCAGTCTAGAGTCAGGAATTTGTGCCCGATGTGGCGATAGGCTCGCCACCTATCACATTGTGGGACGGAACATACAAGGCGAAATGTGGGTGCCCTCGCACCTCTGCCTACCCCTTCTGGGAAGAAGGCGTGAGTTTATGTATGTATGTATGTAATGTTTTCGTAACCAAGACTCTTGGCCAAATGTTTGTGTTGACATGATTCACTGTAATCTCCGTTTAGCGTTCATTTAGATCGGTTAAATATTTGGTTAATGATGGCCTTAATTTGTAAGTGGATAATAATGTTATTTGTTGCGTTATATTGTCACTGTGGTCTTTTTGGAAATAAAGGCGGCAATTGAATGATATTATCGAGTCAAAGTATTATTATTTTTTTATTTTCTGCTTACGCACTAATGTCCAGCGGATGTTAAAATGACTTAATTAATTTTTATTGAGCCATTATTGTGCGTCTGTATCAGCCCATATACGTCCCACTGCAGGGCACTACTACCTACTCTACAATAAACAGTACGATTGAGAGTGGTTAGGCCATATAGTCCACCACGCTGACCTAGTGCGGGTTGGCGGACTTACATACCATATATTTTTTTATAAATCGCTATGGTATTTGACTGTTGTGTGTTATTTTATTTTTATTATTTTGTTGTACGGGTTGTTTTCCGGTAAATTAAAATATAAATACGACTGTATCAGCCCATATACATCCCACTGCAGGGCGCGGGCTTCCTCTACAATCGATCGTACAATTGAGAGTGGTTATGCCATATAGTCCATCACGCTGACCTAGTGCAAGTTTCCTCACGATGTTTTCCTTCACTGTTTTAGTGCGTGGTGATTGACTATCAATACACACATGACTCCGAAAAGTCAGAGGTGTGCCCTGGGATTCGAACCCGCGACCACCGTGACCATGTTGGCAGTCGCGTCTAGTCCGTTTACCAACAGGCCACCACGCACTTTTTTGCGCACGCACACATTGTGCGTATTCATATTATTCTTTATCTAGTCAGTAAGTATAGTAATAAAGATATAATAATACGTAGGAGGAGTTGTTCAGACAGAGACACTTTAGATAATGAAGCATTAGCAATATTTTTTATTACTGCGTATATTGTCTAGTTGTAAAAATTGTAACATCAAAAGCAATAAATGTACCATTCCACAAAAGGAAAAATCGTTAAATAATAAATTCCTTAATTAGTTAAGTCGAATGCGCAGCCGCGTCTTTGATAGATTCGTCAAAGTTCTAAGCACGAATAGACCGGGAATAAATCATGGTGTTTTTATAAAGGCGTCAGCGCCTCGCTGTGTCACCGGGCGGCGTGGCGGCGAGATCAAAGTGCCTCGTTGCTTTGTAGAGCCGCAAGCGCGCGCGCCTCCGCGAGCTTCATTAAAATCATTCCATGGATCTGTCATTTGCTGGTCACTTCGATAGCCTAGTGGTACGGGATTATTGACTTTGACGTTTGCGTAATTTCCTCAAGGAAGTAATTATGCGAGAGTAATTTTCCCCTTTTTTTTGGGCTAATGTAAGACAGCTGGAGGGGTTTTTGCTGCTCTGATTTTTTACCTAAAAAAGTTGGCCGTAAATGTATCGTACGATACGACGTAATGTACCAAATCGGACCACTTCTTTAGCAACCTGGCTTAGAATTTTGAGTATAAAGGAACCAATTTCAGTTTTTATATAATATTGTGCCTGTCCGTCACACATCAACTTAATTTGGTGATGGTATTTTTCAACTGCATTGACCTCTACAATGAATTATGTAGTTTTTGATGTATCGTAAATCAGAAACCAAGATTCCGCTTTACCAAACGTTAGGACCACACGGCTAATTAAGATCTAATTTTATGCATTAAAAGGGCTAACGTACTTAATAGTGTGACAAAATGTTTTCCATTATGTAAATTGTGCACTAAAAAAATTAAAACTTTTATTTTCTAAAATAGGTACTTGAAACTATACTTTAAATGGTGGTATAGTTATAAAAGCTTTATATGGAATACCGCGCAGCATCTTATCTAATGCGTGACGACATTAAGCTATCTTTTAGCAGATATGCACTTCTTGGAACCCCGAGGTAGCTGGAACAACGACTCGACTCGTTGTTTTTTAACCCTGATGTAAATGTTAATGCATACTAATGATGACACGCTTTTTTAAGTGACCAACCCGTTCCTGATAACTTAATTATTGAAAAATGTTGATTGGCAATCGCGCTAAGTCGATACATATGGGTGGTTGGAAGTACTGTTACTGCAAAGTATTAAGAACGAGTTCAATCGTTCATTAGCGCATCAGGTATGGTAATTTTTTCATCATAATTTAGAGTTAATGCATGCAATATTATCTTGTACTAAGTTAATGACAATTGACTTTGACAATTAAGCAGATGCTTAACAATCTACTTAAATAGAATCTAAATATATGCATCTATTTTTTTTAAGTATTATAATTTTTCCTGCGCTTTGAGGATAAGTAATACAACAAGTCGTAGTAGCTCAACTAAGGGCAAAATGTGGTTTCATTTTTTTTTAGATTTTAGGTAGAAATACCATAATTACGCAATAAAGATTCCATCTAAAATCCACATGTAAACAATATTTTTGCCAAACATACATGACGTAAGGATTTATTAAAACATATTAAATGATCACTTAATACACGCAAAGTAATGATTATTTTTTACGCTCAAAATAATTTATTGAAGCAACAAATCACTCCAAATCAAATTACATTCAGAAGCCAATCGCGCAAGTTTCATAATACAATTTAATTGTGTACCAAACATGATAATAATTTGAGTACGCTCACTCTATGATTTAGGGCAGAGTTATAATAGCCCCGACGGTAATAGCATGCGCATTGCGCGGAGCGAAGGAGGCGGTTTGATCAGTGCCTCTCGGATTGTACCCGGTCCCGGCCGCCTCAGTGCCGCCGATAGAGTCATTATGTTCCATTATTCAACAGCGGCTCTCCAACTTTGTTCTAAGAACTTACAAAAACAGGCTTGCGGAATTGTTAATGAAATTTTGGCAGCGATGTATCTGATTTAAATTGGAATTCGGACCGGTAATGTTTTGCTATAGAGTATGTTAATGCTGTACGTCAATGACACTTTGGTAGCGTTGGAATCCAATAAGTGAGAATTTATGCTAATCATGCTGATCGACCAAATTGTTAGTTATTTATTTAACATATACACATATATTTAAAAACTCTAAATTTTTACATACAAGGTTTAATAAAAATATCATTATATCATTCTGTATCAGTCCATATACGTCCTACTGCTGGGCCTCCTTGACGAGTGAGACTGGTTAGGCCATATAGTCCTATAAGTACTAATTATTGCTACAGAATAAATAAATAAACCTCATGATTATTTAAATTTCAAACAGAAATCTAAAGCTAATGGAGCGTAAAACTACAAATACAATTCATGCATATCAAACCACTCCAAAGTTTGAGTACCTCTGGTTCCGGCTGATTAACTCGTCGAGATCAGCGCTTGTGGCGGCGCGGGCCGGCGCGGGGTGCGGCGAGAGGGGGGTGGGGACTTGTTGTACCAAACCGTAATATACATTATTTTCTTTTCCGCTTTTTATATGTTTTTTTTTTCGTTTCCTTTCAGTTTGACCGCGGGTTGCTACCGACGGTTTTTTTGCCACTCTCAAGATTTTGTTTTGAGTAGTTCCCAGAATGCAAACTGTTTCTAGTTAGGACATAAATTATCGTTAATTTGCGACACACCGATGTTACTCATTGAGCTTAATGGAGGCAGATGGCATATGTATTATGCAGGCATCAGTTTCGACCATGAGTTTCGACAGACATATATTCTATACATTTGAGTGCACTATGCTGATTTAAAAATACAAATATAAACACTCGGCTACCCAGACATCAAACTCTGCTAGTCTACTTACCCATTCAATACATCCCTTTTGGTTATCGTGGTGGACTAAATCGTCAGGATACGTACCTGACGAGTTAGTATAGAATATATGTCTGTATCCATAGAATTGAACTTGGCACAATATGTAACGAAAATGAGGCCTAAAAGTATAAATCGACAGAAGCAACACATTCTTTGAATATGTATGCTTTATTCATTATTATTTATGAATTATGACTACTGTAATGAAATAACAATTAATGCATTCACATTCTAGAATGTACAAAAGCAATTTTTAATTACAATATTTTCTCTTTAAGCACAAAATTATGAATACAATAATAACGGCACATCAAAGGAAGGAAATGATGAGTGCATTGCCATTATTAATTAAAATACAATCGAGTGTCTTAGTAAGTCGAGACTAGAGTGGCGCCTATCTAAAAGTGAAATATCTGAGAGTGGGTGGATTCTCCGCAGCCTACGCGACACACGTGTGCCGGATGTCGGGGTTTGGAGATAATATACACGAAATGCATAAATCTCAATGTTTATTTATTATTATACTGTTATATCGTGCGGGGTTTCAATACACGTTTTGAATTTAGACGTTTGGGAGGCATGCTGTGATACTTTGGATGTTTGTATGTCTCAATTTAAGTTGATTTTATTTCAACTATACTTGCCCTGGCACCGCTGCCTACCCCTTCTGGGAAAAAGGCGGGAGTTTATATAGTAATGTATGTATTTCAATTAGTTTCTTATAACATTTTGTATCAACGCCTCGGAATGTGCCATGTTTGTCGACTGTGAAGAGGAAACGGCATTAAGTACACCTTTAATAATACGACAACAGTTGACATTAATCAAACAATTTATTCTCGGAAGCCTTGTTGTCATCAATATTCTCAGTAATTAATCAATAGATTTCTTTAACGCTTCACTTTAATTAAGTGAAGACGGCAATCCATGGGCTATAGGGTAACGTATGTAAATTCTTTAACAAAAGAGATATTTGAAACAACCCACTTATTATTTAAAGTATTTTGTGTATAATAACTAAACCAATTTAATTCAATATGTTATTATCAAGTTGTGACATGGTGTCTGCTAACAAGACTTGACACATCATAGACATAGCTTCAGAAAATCTGCATAATTAAAGTGCAGGGCAAACATCGCGCGGCATAATTGCACGCGCCTCTAAGATTACGCATGTAAATCCAAGAAAACCCATCAGTGAGTCAGGATGTCGGTAATTCAGCATAAAGTGAAGGCATAATAACAAAAAGAGGTGCGAGGCGCAGCGTATAACATCTTCATCGGGCGTTAACGAGCGATCGACCGAACCAGTTCCGAGTCGCTGCCATTATCGCGCCGGCCAATCGAACGCCTTACGTAAAACCTTCAAGAAATGTATTAAAACCTTTTTGTACGACTCCGCTTCGGTTTAATTAAAGAGTGTCAGATTAACACTCGAAAATCTTGTACGAATAATTCTTGGTTTGTTTTCAAAACTTTGTTACTGTAAAATGCTATGCGAGTGCAATATGTCTTAGTTTTCATATACGTTGGGTTATAATAAACTATTTTTCTTTCAGGTGTAACTAGTTGATTTCGACTCAGTATAATCAGGGCTTTCCGATGGTCTATTGAAGCTAACAACACTTTAAACTATGCTGTAGCTATTAAAAAATAGGTAAATAAATTGCCTCAATAATACAAATTGTCTTTATTTATTTTTTCTCTCATTTCTAAGTAACAAAACAGTTATACGCTGAGTTTTGCGTAGTTGCCACAAATTGTTCTGATCATTAGTTTCTTACAGGAAACATTTAAGACTACAACTTTGTATTATTTGCAGAACTTACTAATTATAACAAGAGAAATGTGTTGTTCCATTTATAAATAATTTAGAACATTTCTTATAATGACAGACATTTGTATCCGCTGTTTTCTCTTTAATTGTTGCGAAATTATTAGCGAAGGAAAAGGAATAATGGACATTTCACATCTTGTACTTATTTTATGCACCTGTTTGTACTACACAATAAAATATATTTAATTGTAGTAGCGGCTTTGACTTCCATTGCACCTGTGACGGAAAAAAGTGTATTTTATTACTATAGTGTTTAAAAGAGTAAAATCTAAAAAAAATAATTGGCAATTAGCTAGTGTTTTATGTGCCTTCTCAATCATAAATTACTCATGTCCTGCATAGAGACTTTTATGGACAGATCTATGATTTATTTATTTTATTTATATATATACAAGTCTTACTATAGAACATTGCTGTTCTTACTTCTTCCATATTGTCAAGGGCTTGATTGATTGGTTATATACTTTCTATGTTATGAAATGTATTTGAAATGAAATACATTTGGTTATATACTTTCTATGTTATGAAATGTATTTGAAATGAAATACATTTGGTTATATACTTTCTATGTTATGAAATGTATTTGAAATGAAATACATTTGGTTATATACTTTCTATGTTATGAAATGTATTTGAAATGAAATACATTTGGTTATATACTTTCTATGTTATGAAATGTATTTGAAATGAAATACATTTGGTTATATACTTTCTATGTTATGAAATGTATTTGAAATGAAATACATTTGGTTATATACTTTCTATGTTATGAAATGTATTTGAAAT
The DNA here is from genome assembly GCA_009982885.2 of Hyles vespertilio. Classification (NCBI taxonomy): domain Eukaryota; kingdom Metazoa; phylum Arthropoda; class Insecta; order Lepidoptera; family Sphingidae; genus Hyles; species Hyles vespertilio. The sequence goes on along the minus strand of CM042822.1, from coordinate 8,312,827 downwards.
GAAATACATTTGGTTATATACTTTCTATGTTATGAAATGTATTTGAAATGAAATACATTTGGTTATATACTTTCTATGTTATGAAATGTATTTGAAATGAAATACATTTGGTTATATACTTTCTATGTTATGAAATGTATTTGAAATGAAATACATTTGGTTATATACTTTCTATGTTATGAAATGTATTTGAAATGAAATACATTTGGTTATATACTTTCTATGTTATGAAATGTATTTGAAATGAAATACATTTGGTTATATACTTTCTATGTTATGAAATGTATTTGAAATGAAATACATTTGGTTATATACTTTCTATGTTATGAAATGTATTTGAAATGAAATACATTTGGTTATATACTTTCTATGTTATGAAATGTATTTGAAATGAAATACATTTGGTTATATACTTTCTATGTTTTAGAAGTGCATATAAAATTGCAGTCTGAATTTTGAAATTCAATAGATTATAAATTATTTCGTGATACTGGAACGATATAAAAAGCGTGAACATTCTTTGTAATAAATATAGGAGAATTACAAAACAAATAATTGCTAACGTGATCAAGCCTATACGATACAACAAAGGATAAATTTATATCTAGAAATAATGAAATAACTTTTCATAAATATTGATTTATGACTCTTATATAACTGTACGATGTAATAAAAATATAATACCTATTTACAATGATTGCAGTAGTTTTTAACGGAACCATTGAAGTATAATTTACGAGTGTCATAATGACTGGCAGTGACCGTTCAATAACTTAATAACTTAACTTTCTAAATTCCTCATATAATCACTATAATGGTGACCACTTCTGATCGTATATATTTTACAAGTCATACTGATTAATTGTTAAAGCATAGAAAATTATTTTTATCTTGTGCCTTTCTCGTTGATGTCTTTTCCACGGGAAAAGTACCTTTTGTTATTCTTTGAGACTAATACAGCGAATTTTGTACGTTTTCTACAATATTATGTTTTGTTGTCAATAAAGAAACATTAAAATGCTGCTCTTAATTATAATTATTTGTTTAATGGTCTCTTAGATTTACGCGAATGTTACACATTGATTCCACCATAAAATCCGTAATTATTAGTTTCACTTAATTTCTTTGTTTGTCATCATCAATATGCTTATAATATGAGTAGTAATAAAATACCAGCGTGTACTAAATTTCGTTTAGCAAAATTTTTGTGTTCTTTTTCAGCCACTTTCATTAAAATTATCACTATAAAATGTTCAGTACAATTTACTCCTGCATATCCTAAAAAAAAGCTATCCGAGTGTACTGACATCTCCAACAATGCCGAGGTGAGATGTTCGGAGTCGCCGACGTGAATAAAGTAATATCCTGTCTGTAGACGGCCATTGTGTCCGCGGTACACGAGTTCCGATCACTGACAGCCTCAGCTCTGTGGTAGCATCTGTATGTCGGTGTAGGGCGCAGGTTGACAACTCTTCATACAACTTTATTGAATTTAGGAGTAGATTTAATTGTTGGGTCGCTTTATTTTATTTTTTTTATTTTATTAAACTTCATATACTAATGTATACAAGGCGGACTTAATGCCTGTGGCATTTTCACCCAGTAGATCTGTAGGTCATGCAGAGATGGGCAGAAGTAGGTGCACGAATTCTTAATTAAAAGATAAGAAGAGAAAACAAGATAATTATACAAGTAATTACAAATGTTATTACATATATTATTATACGATTTATTGTATATATATACATACATATACATTTGCTTTTCAGCTGCTTTTATTTGCTTTATTAGTTTATACTGGGTATATCAAGACTGCTACCGAAAACGAAACCGGGTGGTAATTTTAGTGAGTACAAACACAATGCAATTAAAATGTTCGCAAAAAAACGCGACAATTTCTTTTTATGATTTTTTAAATATCGTATTTTTAGGGTGGTAAATCCATAGTTTTTGCTAAAATAATAATTTAAACTCTTTTATACCTTAGAGTCCTTATAAATAAAAGGGTATACACTATTATTTTAGGAAAAAAAATGAATTTACCATCCAAATACTAACATAGGAAAAAAGTAACAAAAAAAAATTGTCGCTTTTTTTTCAACATTTTCTGTTGCAATGTGTCTGAAGTCACTAAAACTACCACCCGGCTTCGTTTTCGGTAGCAGTCTTGAGATACCCTGTATATCAGTAGCGTGTAAGGTCATACAACTTTATCGAATTTCGTAGTAGATTTAATTATTTGGTCATTTTATTGGTCTATGAGCAGCGTATAAAGGGAGGCATCATATTCTCGACAGTATTGTCAATCGTGTTGTGTGTGTTCCAAGACTAAAAAATAAGTCTATTTTGTGTTTTAAATCTTAGAGTTTATGATTCAAGAAATACTATGCGTGATCCACGCGTAAAACCATAAGCTTTATCCTTTCTATAATCATCATCATCATCAGCCCGTTGCAGTTCACTCCTGTATTGTATAATACCATATAAGTCAATGCTAATACCTTAATAAAGTATGTTGCACATTCTTTTAACTTCACATTGATTATTATCACGTAATGAAATCTTGAAAATTTCGTTATAATTCAGTTGGAATTTTGGTTGGTTTATTCATTCTCTATAATGTCAGTTCATTACTAGTATTTTTAAGAAGCTGTCGCGTGAAATAAATGCACGTTCTTGTCACGCTAACCAATTAAATTTAAAATATGTAAATTCCTTAGCACCCTATAAAAGCAAAGGTGCAACCCAAAAAAAAAGTTAAAATCCATTCAAACAAAAGTATTTAACAAACGCAAGGTTGACGACATCTGCTACGTGATCTTCTCGCATCCAGCTGCGATATCTTCATTTGCGGCCGGCAGGTGTCACGTGGTACCTAATCCACTGTCTCTTTCACTCTTCATGCTTTCCATATGCCCATTCCGTTCTCTTTTGTGCCTCGGCTCCGCAGGAAAGCTTTAGTAGGGTTTGTTACTTTTATTTTTCTTAAGTCTGTTTATTTGGTCCGGGTTCCTGCAGTTACAAATAAATATATTCGTATGCATGACTGGGAGTCTTTGACCTTGTTTGTGTCTACGAACTATGATGTTAAGGATGTTTATAATACTGGGATTGTCTTCAATATTTATGTAATAATATGTTTGATAAATTATGAGTGTGACATTTAAAAGAGACAACATGAAAAATAGTCATTGGTATTGTAATATAAATTGTATAATTTACGATGCTTTAATACTTAATAGGTTGTGATTCACGCTTAATGGCAAAGTAATTAATAAATAAACATTAATACAACTTTAATTTATTGCCTACGTCTCGTACATGTCTCGTACGTAGAAATAATACGGACGTTTTTAACTGATAAATGTATTAGTAAAAAGATAATATTTGATTTCCAAGAATATGAAAAATAACAATGAGCGCCTACTTTAACACCACCATACACAAATTAGGCAAAAAAACAACTCAACCTAAGTGTAACAAATTGGCGGCCTTATCGCTAAAAAGATCTCCCCCAGACAACCGAGAAATATTTTAAATTAAAGTTATAAGTCCGCTCCAAAGTGATTCACATCGAAATAAACGTAAGTTACTATCTTATAAGTGAAATGCCACGATAAAACCGAAAATTAAATACAGATTAGCGAGTCACCGAGAAAAACAAAAACCCACACCAAAACGGGAGCTGTCAACACAATGCAAACAGATCACGAAATTATTCCTACCTTCAGTCATATTATAAAATTATCTTCGCTTTTATTGTGTGAACCATAAGATCTATTTTCGGTCCAGAATTAGTTTTTGAAACATAAATGTATGTTTGTTAAGGTGTAAGTTAAGTTTACACAGCGCTGAGTAAATATTTGTCGAGTGCAGGAGCAAACAGTGAAGTAACCTTAGTAATGTTGAGCTTGGCGGATTATCTTATTCACTGTCCTTGTGGGACGGAAATGCAAACTTTACACAACAATATTTACTAATGAAACAGTGGATTAATTTTGTGTTTCAGGAAGTGGTTACTTTGTGGACGAATTCGTATGAAATTAAGTGACGTGTCTCGATAGAATATTATTAAATGTCAAGCAACTGAAAGCGGTGGGATTTTGTCAGGTAACTTTTTATAATGGTTTTAGCGGGAAAATGGTGAAATTGCATATAACTCTCGTTTTATTTTATTAATTTGCTGTATTTATGCCCGAATACTGGAACGCAACTTAAATATAAGTTGGGTTTTACTACGTTAATCCCGCTTAAATGTACTGGCTAAGTGGGCCGTGCGCTGTTAAGAGCAACTTTTTATTTGAATGGCATTCCAGTATTCGGGCGTTAGAGTTTTATTGTATATTAATATATTTCTGTACAAGTGAAGTGAATATTAAGCAAGAGTGTTTATGTGATTAATTCGATTTTTTCTCTGGACTCTTTTGGTAAGGTTGCCTTTGCCTTACTAAATATGACATGGGATTCTACGAACCGGCTGACGGACAATGACAGAAGTTGGATTATATTTATTTATTTATTTAATCCTTTATTGCACAAAAATAAAAATACAGTGAAGAAACAACACAATAATAATAGTACAAGAGGCGGCCTTATCACTCTAGGTAATTTCTTCCAGGCAACCTTTGGATGGATATTGAGATAGGAAAAATGAGCGGGCAGTCTAAGGTATATACAGGGTATATCAAGACTGCTACCGAAAACGAAGCCGGGTGGTAGTTTAAGCGACTTCAGACACAATGCAACAGAAAAAGTTGCAAAAAAAAAGCGACAATTTTTTTTGTAATTTTTTTCCTATTGTCATATTTTGGTGGTAAATACCTTTTTTCCTAAAATAATAGTGTATACCCTTTAATTTATAAATACTCTAAGATATAAGAGAGTTTAAATTATTATTTTAGCAAAAACTATGGATTTACCACCCAAAAATGACGATATTTAAAAAATCATAAAAAATAATTGTCGCGTTTCTATGCGAAATTTTTAATTGCATTGTGTTTGTAGCCACTAAACTACCACCCGGCTTCGTTTTTCGGTAGCAGTCTTGAGATACCCGGTATAATATATACATACGTATATACGAATACATACCAACAAAATATATTAAAATACACATACATACAATTTACCATATACATAAATATATAAACCTATCCTAACATTTACCAAAGAGGCGAATGGACAAGATATTCCTCAGCTATGCTCTAGTTGAGAAAGGAAATAGTCTTTAATCCTTTTTTTATAAGACGACAGTGTTTGTGCCCGTCTTATCTCGACTGGAAGTGAGTTCCACAGTCGGACAGCTTGGACTGCAAATGATTTGTCCATGAATACTGTGGAGTGCATGGGCATTTTAGTTTCAGGTTCTCCGACGACCTCAAGGATCTTGAATGTGAGTCGTGGAGAAAAATGAATCGATCTTTCAGATAACGGGGCGTGAGAGGATTAAAATTATATTGTATAAAAGTGAAAGAATATGAGTATTCCGACGAAACCGGATGGGTAACCACTTGAGCTTAGTATGAAATTCAGAAACATGGTCATATTTGCGAAGGCCAAATATGAATCTTATACAAAAATTCTGGAGACGCTCAAGCTTATTAAGTTGGTCCTCGGTGAGATCTAGATAACTGACATCGGCATAATCAAGGATGGGGAGTAGGAGAGTTTGCACAAGTGAAATCTTCGTGGTGGAGGCTGTAGAAGAAATTTGGAGATCATCAGCGTAGAGGTGGTAGGAAGAACAGAGATTATTGGTTATGGAATTTATAAAAACTGCGAAGAGTAAAAGAGACAACACGCCGCCCTGTGGAACGCCAGCAGATACAAGGCACCAAGAGGAATAACTATCCTCAACCCGAATGCGTTGCCGGCGCCCAAACAGGTAACTACGAAACCAATCAATTGCCATTGGAGATATGTTAAGAGAACGTAGTACACCAAGTAACACATCAAAATCGACAGTGTTGAAGGCGTTGCTGAAATCTAGCAATGCTAGGACTGTCAGCTGGCCTTGCTCCATGCCTGATCTGATGCCATCCGTAATATGAGTCAGAGTGGTAGTTTTACTATGCCCAGGACGAAATCCCGATTGAAGAGGATTTAAGAGGTTGTTACTGGAAAGGAAATCGTTAAGTTGGGTGTGGATCAGGCGTTCGAGGACTTTGGACAGGAAAGGTAGAATGGCAATAGGGCGAAATTTAGACAGTATAGAGGGCTTAGGTTTTTTTGGAATGGGGATTATGTGGGCTTCTTTCCAAGCAGTAGGAAATGACCCACTGGAAACGGAATAGTTCAGGATGTGGCAAATGACGGGAAGGATTTCGTCTAGGATAGACATAGATTATCATATTACGGGTGACACAGTCGCTACCCATGGCATTTGATGAGATAAGAGTAATGGTAATATTTGTGTACTTTCGCAAAAAAATTTACTTGGAGACTGGCTGTACGCACAAACCGCGCAAAGCAACAATGGAGCAAAAAAAAAACTTTAAAACAAAAACAAAAACTAGTTTAAATCCTTAGAGTATATATATAGAGGGAGCGCTGGTACTTCAAAAACGTAGATAAAAATGGTGGTGCCGGGCCACCTTCTTCTGTTCTCCTATTGGCTAATATTGGAACAGGTTGTGCAACTTACATAAATTATTTGAAAAAAAATATAAAAATAAGTAGTTTAGGTATATTTAATTCCACTTAAACCCATTTTAAAAGGATAATAGCTAAATATAATTTCGGCTAATAAAGGAATTTATAGCTATTTATAGCTAAATAATTAATTCAATTTTTACTAATATAGGTGCGCTACCAACATTACGAACAAGAAAATATCTACGTTTTTCAAATCGCGAATGTATGACAGCGCTCCCTCTATATATAAATACTCTAAGTTTAAATCATACACTCAAAGTTTCAAGCAGGGTATGTCTTAATCAATGTCTACAGTCTTTTTTACAAGTTAAATAATAAAAAATATTTGATATATAATAACAATATCGATGTAATATCTTTAAATAAGTTGATTTATCTGCCGCCGTTATTATAAGACAGATGGAAGCATAAATTCTAGTTAAATGTCAACCTACGTCTAATTTTTTACACCACAGATATAGTGAGAACTCATAATTTAAAAGGAGTACGATAAAAAACGCAAAACGTCTTGGCGCACGTAAGCCAATAAAATAGATAGACCAAACAAGGCCACAATCTCGTCCATTTTTTAAAATAAAGGTACAAATTGCTTTTCTCGAAGCCGGCAACGCGATCGTGAGGTGATTAATCATCGGATGGACCTTATCATCGTAAAATATCAAGGTAGCAAGCCTTGGATACATGACGACTTTTTATGAAGCTATTGCGTAGGCACTTTATTTACGTAGGCGGCAACATGTGTACCAGTTGTAGTCTTGTTTCAGTTCCAAAAAAACTGCTGTAGTTTTTTTTTTTTTTTTTTTATTGCATTGAATGGCGAGACGAGCAAGCCGTTCGCCTGATGGTAAGCGATACGACCGCTCATGAACAGTAGCAACATTCCACTGCGCTCGCCATCCTGAGACATAAGATGTTAAGTCTCAATATGTCCAGTAGTTGCTCTGGCTACAATGTCCTTCAATCCGAAACACAACAGTGCAATTTAAGCAGTGTTGTTTCACGGGAGAAATAGACATTGCGGTGGTACCTACCCAGATGGCCTCTCACATATGAGAGACCTACCACCAGTGTATTGATTTATTTACGAAAATATTGTTCTAAAACATATCTAATGCCTTTTGTTGTCGAGATAATGGTAACACCAAATGTCGAAATAAGTACATATATGATATTAATATACATATATATGGGTATTTAGGAGATGGTGTTATCTCTCTAGGAAATATATATTTAAAATATATTTTCACGAACTTGGATTAGCAGTCAGTACGTAGAGATGATCTAGGAAAGAGATAAATATTTCTTAGAAAGAAGAAGGTTTTCTTAGTTATCGTTTTTCTTCAAAGGCGGTCGGATAAAAAAGTTTCTATAAGCTCAGGAAATGTGAAGGTTAGTGAAAACTTGTAATGGTATTTGTGAGACCAAAAAGTCACTCATAGTTTTCTGATCACCACGACACAAGACTCAATCTTAGTGTGGTGTCAGGACAATGCACGTGACTATTGGGTGTATTTATTTACTTATACAATACGGATTTGTTGACAAGATCTATGAATATAACAGCAAACTTTCTTTATAACTTTGGAAAGATCGATGGATCGTGTCTTCAGCAGTAGGTTAAATATTATATAATCCAATATAAAGTGTCTGTAACAAACATCAGCTACACACAATTATTTCAAAATACTTAATTTACAAGTTAATTTACTCAGAAATTGATCGAATTCCGTCACTTCTGGTGGGCACAGCTTTCCTAAAGGTTCATACATAAATCGATATAATCAATGCTTCAAGTTACGAAACTCCGTCAGTATTACCGGATTATATAATAAATTCCACAAATACCGCGACGATCCGGTTGTATTAGCAAACTATTTATATTTTAAATTATGACCCGAGTATTTCATCCAACATATTCCAAGAACACTCGTATATTGAAGTTCAATCTTGTTATTTACGACTTCGACGTTATACTAAGATTTTACCGTGAATTTATTGTTTGTATTTAGTATTTAATTTATGTATCTGTTAAAATACTTCGGTTTTTAACCGATAATGTATTCATAAAGTGATAATGTCTTTGGTTCTCAGAAGTGGAGAAACAGAGAGTTTCAATAGTACCTGCGCGAGGTTTTCTGTTTCATTATAATTTATATTTTGAAACGTACAAATATTACAACTAGATATTTGTACGTTTCAAAATATAAAGATTGTGCAAACCTATTAAGGATTCCATGTGATTTGTTTGTGGAGAATTTTCACACAATGTTTCCTCATGATTACTTTTTTACTATTAATTTGATGGTCATTGTAGTTTATTTTCTCCTTGCTGGGGTTAAATCCTGTCCCTATCCGGTGCATACCGACTTAAAACAAACATTATTTATAGTAGTAGAGTCTGGCTACTCTAGTTTCTAATAGTTAATGATTAGCTCGGTTGAGGTAATATTGCAATCTTACAGAATACAGTTTCGCAGTTTCATTTAGTAATCGATATTGTTTGACTCCATTGATTTTTGCTAACTCTTGGGAACATAGGAGATGGTTTGTAGTTATTTAAAAATATTACAAATTCTGAAAATTAACTCTGATAAACTTAACATTAAGAACATAATGACTTGCATTAACCAGCTTCGATAACCATAAACAAGTTATTAACTTTTAATGAATGGAGATGTAACATTGTTATCCCTAGACTCGTTTATAAAATAATATACATATTCCTTGATTAAAATATTTTTTGCTCTTTTCATAATTGTGGTTATATTAACAATTGGGCGACTAATATAATTATGTTAATATTTAAAAAATTGTGACTATACCTTTACGAGCTTATAATTTGTAAAAGCTAAGTGCATTTCAAAGCAGTTCTAACTTTTAAATGAAGCGTCGAACGAACGCCTAGGGGTGGACTGACGACCTGGTTAATGTTGCAGGAAGTCATGAAGTTGCAACAATTCGATGTGGAGTTCTTGGCCAATCCAATTCTGACCATAGGCCTCTCTATGGCCTTCCTGGGCTTAAGATAAGTGCCTTAAAGTATATATATATAGAGGGAGCGCTGGTACTTCAAAAACGTAGATAAAAATGGTGGTGCCGGGCCACCTTTTTCTGCCCTTCTATTGGCTAATACTGGAACAGGTTGTGCAAATTACATAAATTATTTGAAAAAATATATAAAAATAAGTAGTTTAGGTATATTTAACTTCACTTAAACTCGTTTTAAAAGGATAATAGCTAAATATAATTTCGGCTAATAAAGGAATTTATAGCAATTTATTGCTAAATAATTAATTCAATTTTTACTAATATAGGTGCGCTACCAACATTACGAACAAGAAAATATCTACGTTTTTCAAACCGCGAATGTATGACAGCGCTCCCTCTATATATAAATACTCTAAGATAAGTGCATTCCACTATTCATCTATGCATGGGGCATTGCTTAATTAATATTTTTTAATATCTTTGAGTTTTATTTGAGTTCTGGTGAAAAAGTGACTTTTCTGGAGGTCTAATGTCTATTTTAAGCAATGGACTTCTTTTTACCGGAGGAGAGAAATAAAAATAGTATATTTATTGTATTTTTTTCGGAATAATTATGTATCCGGCGCAATAACAAATCAATAAAAGCGTATATTTCGCTAAAGCAAATTTTACGGTTAATTTAATAAATAAATCTTTTATATGAAAATTTACAAGGGTGCAATATAACCTTAATGAAGATACAGAAGTGTAGAATGCAGTTATAAACTGCTTATTCCTTTATTTTTTTATCGCATTCACATAGTTATTAGTCAGAAAGATATTTAAATACCACTTATTCATAAAAAAATATATTTTCATCTCAACTACTATAGTGTTATTAATTTATTATTCAGCGTTCACCTTCATTACCATGAAGAAGGAACTCTTTTTTTTATTCTTTATTTTTAGTCAACAGAATAGCTTAAAATCATTTATAGAATTACGGGACAGTATATCATAGAACTCTCCTGTTATAACTATGCAGGAAGCTCGCAAAAGTATTTTAATATGTGTTCATATTATGTAAATCACGCCAAATATGTCAGTATGTTTTAAGTACGACGAAATGCACACAGGAAATAAAAGGCGTGAGAATTATATAAATTAAGAGGCAGTGTCGGTGCTCCGCGGTCCGGCCCGAGTCCCGACGCGGCTCGATAATTGAGACGTCAATTTTTTCAAAGCCGAGTCGGCTCCGAACGACTTTTTGAATATTTATGACACGAGTCGACCGTAATTTAAGTTTACTTCTCGTTATCTCGATTTTATCTAAGACAGTTCGTTCGGTCCCGTGCGCGCTGTATAATGAGCGACTGGTAGAATTAAAATGTTAATTGTAAATAATATTGAACTTTTATGATAGCAACGGATTTAATGGACGGAATAATGCGACGTCGGCCACATAAACAATGTTTCAGTGTAACTATATGAATGATTTATTTCATGTATTTAATGGCATTCATGGATTTTATCCACTGAATCAATCATCGTATAGTTTTTATTGATCGTAGGTCTTAATGAACTTGTGATGAGGATATCGTTTCGAAGGATGGAATGTGTACACATTTTGTTGTATGTAATAATTCAATTTGTTTGTTCACGCCGACTGTGGCTTTGCTCTACAAAGTAACGCCAAGGAAAACATGGTTTCGTTTATTTTGTTTGCGTTAGTCTTTACGGTATATTGTCTTGGCGTTGAACTAATATTTTGTTTGTAATGAAGTCATGGAAAATGGTTCGTATTCGTTAACGACTTTTGTTATGAACTCGTAAGATTTCTATTGATTTTATTTATATTGGCATATTCTGGTGCTCTTATTATTTTTAGATTTTATCTTGTTTACTTTAAATTTGAATATTTGTAGTACAAACCTGAGCTACTGAGTTGTCACAATCGACAACTCAATAGCGTCTTGCAAGTTCCTGCGTCTATCACTCAGACTTAATGCTCTGAATAGATGACGTTTATTACAAAAAAAGTCCTTTAGTCGTCTCGTGCACAATTTAGACGTCAATCACATCGGCTTTTGTTAAGATTTCCATGGGTTTTGTTCTCACACACGGACGGGCCTGGTCCTTTCAAACCCGCTGCACGCTGTTCATAAATCCGAACCTTTGTGGTGCAAATGGTCCGTGAAATTATGTGCTTCTTTATGTGAAGGGTATCAAAGTGGTCATTATTCGCACTTTAAATGCAGATGGAGAAATTAAACTTTGTTGAACTGAAGGTTGAATGCGTAGGTAAAATGCACCAAGTGATGTTCCGGCGCCGATGTGGCTATAGAATTGTGTATGATATTTTATTGTGTTTGAGTCCTTTGAAAAAATGCAACATCTGAGTGAATGCAAAGAAAAAAGAAATCATTCAGTGGTTTAATTTTGTGAAAGAAGTTCAAAATGGTTTCTTAGATGTACGCGAATGTTAAATATTGTAATAAAACTACTTTTTTACGAATCTATCGCGATAAAATCGAATTTTATTTCAAGAAGTTGGAAAAAATAGTGACCTTTTTCATGACATAATTCTAATACCTACAAAAAATATACTTACTATCAGAAACAAACACACATTTGCATGGTTTATTAACTTTTGCTTGCGGTTTATTCACTGAAGGCTTTCAACAGATTCCTTCTGAGTGTACATTTTCTCATCAGAAATTTAATTGTCTTCGTTTTCAACACAAGCTATGAAGAAATAACACTACTCAATTTCACCTTATCGTCTTATTGAAACCCGATTTTATATAAAAGTAAGTAGACAAATGCAGATTGTCTATTTGAAATGTTTGCTCGAGGGGTTTGTGCAATCTTGGCTGGAATCGAACGAGTTTACGCCAACTCAATTACTATAGGCGTTATAAAAAGAGGAATAGGCGCGTTGTAAATACTCTGCAATAAAGAGTTACACGCCACAGAGCATAATCGAAGAAACTATTTATTTAATTGGAAATCCCATAATAGGGAAGTTGAGTAAATTATTATTCTTGTTTTGCGAGTTCGGTACCTCTTTCGAATGTCAAGTAGTTGCTTAGATCAAGTAGTTGCTTACATAGGTACACAGAGTGATGATTTATGACGATTTATAAATATTCTTTGATTGTAACCTATTTAATTGTATATTGTACAATATTTTACATTACAGATTTTCACGAGAGACATCTATCAACAACTAAAGTAAATCAAATCTAACAGAAGTAGTGACATCTATTGGATAATTTTAATGATAAAATTACGTGTTGTTTAAAGTAATATTTACAAATACTGAGAAATCACAAATACGTAATGAAAATATTTTATGCTAGTAGAAATAGAAATGAACGGTTATCGTGGTTATCGACGTCTTGTGTCTTTTGATATGCTTTTGATTCAATGACTCGATGACTAAAGTCGAAAATATTATAGAATAGGTAGGTATAAAACATAGTTTATAAACTGTCTATGAATAAAGCCCGATAATGCCGATAATAAGGCCGATAATATAGTTGAAGATTGAATGATTTTATCCAGGGTTTCAAATATTAAAGCTTTCCATTCATGACCCTGACTGTAATGGACTGTATATAACTAGAAAGCTATTGAATTATGTGACTATTCTATAGGTTGTATTGTTTTTTATAAGCTATATAAAGTGGAATAAAGTCCAGTTTCATGTAGACGAGCCCCTTTGAATTGAAAAGGTGCAAGGCACGTTCGCGTATTGTCGCGTTGCATCGTCAGAAATATAGGTGGATAATATTTTGATTTTATATTTTAATATAAAAATAAAATATAAATACCTTTTGAAAAACACTTGATTATTAAATATAACAAGTTAGTTCATGGGAGCCTTATTTTTTATCTATTTAAAATGTTTGCAAACGCATGCAAACGTCACAACTGAACGAACAAATTGAATGATGGAAGATCAGGAATGATGATCTGAATGAATGGTATGTTTTGGTGAGTGTTTGACAGTTTTGCAGATTTATTTATCTCAAATTTGTCGAATAGAAAGTGAATTGTGTGTTCTTTATCTACTTTATAATTAATAACAAAAAAGGTAAATATTGGTTATTAAAAAACCAACGTTGCTGAAAGGTTATTCAACAAGTGTTTTTAATATTGATTTTGACATTTGGGTACGTATGTTGTTGCTGTAGTTTTGGTCTAAAATATGCGATATATTAAATTCATACCATCGACCTTTAATTGCAACAGAAGGTCTCGTATTACCACATTTTTCTGTGCTTTGAAATAATTATAATTTGGGTTCTGTCGGTTAAACATGCTGCATATTCGTCACAGAGGTCATTTGACTTTATTCAAACTGAATTTCTTATAACACAGCCTAATTGTGAAATCAATTAGATTTGTTTGGCAATTCTGTACCCAAGATTTTCAATTCTGGCGTTTTGGAGTGTTTGATTTTGGATAATGTTGTTTTAATGTAGACTTTCACTTTCAGGTGGGTAGAATGCTACAATAGAAAACAAATAGCATTATAGAGAGCCAGAATTAAATAAACGTTGAAATGAGTGCGGGAGGCCCTCAAGCCATGAATAATCTACCACCTGGTGTAAACCCTGATAACAACTTGTTGCCTGGAGGACCGATAATCAACCCTACAATGAATAGGAACAGAAATAATAATCAAAATCCCTTATTTAATGTCAGGGAGAGGCTATTTCATGCACTCTTTTTCAAGTTTGCGGTGGCATATGCTCGGACATTTCCGAGGCCTGTAAGACGGTTTTTTGAGTTCCTTGTGCTATTGAAAGCATTAGTTGCCTTTTTTGTTCTGGCATATATACATTTAGCATTCTCAAGATCACCAACAACATGTTTAAATCATGTGAAAGACTCATGGCCTAGAGATGGTATATTAAGGGTAGAGATATTAAGGAATCCCACACATGACTACACCATTGAACAAAGTTATGCTAAGGAACGTAAACTGAAAAAGGACAAGGAAGAATTAGAGATTAATTCAATGCTTGGCATGATGGCTTCGGAAGGGTGAGTAATTTCATTGGTCAATGAACCCTTTATAATATTGAAGGTAATCTTATTGTTATTATTATTGGCAAGGAAATAAATAAGCAGGTAACAAAATGTTCATAAACAAAAATATAGATATTGTAAACAAGGATTAAAAATATAATCATATTCCTTTAGATTTGACTCATTTTATAAGAAAAATAGTTGTTTAACTTCATCATAAATAAATCTAGTCAGTCAAAACTTTTAATTTTAATGAGATAGAGTTAAATGTAAATGGACTGATCTAAATATCAAAATGATTCCTCCTAAATTCAAAGTAAAGTGGTTATTTATACTTTATCAATATTTCTATCATGAATTATATTTGAAATCTGTTCTTTAATGTAATAAAAGAACATATGGGATTATGTACTACTTAGTTCAGTAACTCTGAGTATTTACAAAACAGTATTATCATTTACATAATTGAATTATTGTTTCTGAGTTGGTTTCTTCCTGAAATAAATCTGATTGAATGTTGTATTTGTATTATTTTTATGTTAGCAGTCTAACTAGTCTCAAATAAAAAATAACTTTAGAGTCATAACATGATATGTGTTATTTTAGTATGCTTATACTTACCTATATAAATAAAGTCACGCCTTTATCTCTAAAGGGGTTGCAAGAGGTGCTACCAGATCGCCCAAATTATGCCTTGTGTGATTGTAATAGGCTCGCCCCTGTCAAATTGTGGGACGGAACACAGAAAGCATAATATGGCTAGGAATTATACTTAAATGTCGTTTGTATGTTATAATAATAAATAAATAATTGGATGCATTTAAAATCCAACTCGCACAGTCCCCACACTAAAATATATGTTTTGTTTTGAAGTTATGATGTAGAAACAATTAGACACTCTTTGATTTTGATTCACAAACATGTAGACCCAATATAAATGTCTCTAGTCTATACTAACATTTATGTCAGTGTAGGAATTGAACCCATAGCGTCTCATTTCTGATCTTCATTTTCATGTACTTATTATATGTATACTGAGATTAATATACAACACTTAATTCTATTTAATGATAATACCCATAATTATAAAAAGATAATCAATGTTTAAAAGTAAAACAAGTTTGTTCTTCAATTATGTTTATCAGAGAAATATGTAGTAAACAACTTTATAAAATTGAAGTTAATGACTTTTAATAACTTTTATGCTATGTAATCCATTTAAATGTATTTGATAAATGTTTAAAAACAAATCCCTAGTGAGGCAATGTCATGTCTCACTAGGCGTTTGTTTTTTGTACTATAATATTTTTATTATACCAAAAATATATGTTATAATTTTGCATGCATATCCAAGACTTATTTTGCAACTTTTTAAGCAAATAAAACTTCTCTATATCTCTTTTTACATCAAAAAGTCGAAGTGCAAGTGGGCTGGGCACCTAGAACTGGTAGCTGTTGGAGCCAAAAGGTTCTAGAGGGTAGGTCACGTACAGGAAAGCGAAGTGTCGGACGCCCGCCTAGAAGGTGGACGGATAACTAGTTAAAGTTGCAGGAAGTCACTTGACGTAAGCCGCTTCCAACAGGTCGATGTAGAGATCAGTGAGGGAAGCCTATGTTCAGCAGTGGACATCCTGTGGCTGAAATGATGATGATGATGATAATGACAAAAAATATCGAGTACTAGGTAACATCATATATTCAATCAGTGCAGTGACTAAGCAGTTTCTGAATTGTTTTGTACCCATCATTACAGATCCTAACCCTGCATGGATAAATACATATTTCTACAGCCTTTATAATGGGTCTGTGTTTTGTTTATGGATTCTGTATGTAAAGGATATATTTGTAAACAAAGCTATGACTCGGTAGAAATCGTGAGTTATTAATGTTAACGAAATACAATCTAATAATGTCTCGGTGGCGCAGTTGTATTACGATATGATTGCAAAGCTGAGTTCTCGCGTTCGAATCCCAGGTCGAGCAAAGTGATATTGGATTTTCTATTAATTATCAGCCCGGAATCAGGATTTTGCGCCCGATATGACGATAGGCTTGCCTCCTGTCACCGTGGGACGGAAAATGCAAGGCGAAACGTTGGTCCTGGATGCACCTCTGCCTACCCCTAATGAGAAAAAGGTGTTAGTTTATGTATATACAATTGCAATCTAATGATTTGTATGACTGAGGACTGTTTCAATAATAATAATAAAAAAAACTCTATATCTTATCATTATTAATCTTAATAGAAAAGAGAAATAAAAGGCATATTATGAATTACAAGTATATTTGCATAAAAAAGTATTTGTTAATTCTCTAGAGTGCTATTACATTCTTAAGCATATAGATTTTATCTAGTATAAATGCAAAATAAAATCTGATTTGATGTGCGCTCTAAATTACAAGTTATAACATATTCATAAAAATGATGAGGCCAAAATAAAATATGTAGTTGTATAATATGTATTGTTAAAGAGAAATTAATAATTATCTTTATTCATGTCGTAACTAATTATGTTGCATTTGATATTTCATATGAATCGATGCCACAGATATTAAGCAAATTCCATTAATAACTACTAGTAAATTATTATTTTATTATTATATGGAATAGTATATAGACGAACAGACAGCCGTTTGTTGGTAAAAATCGCCATTCCCATGAATACTGAACACATAACAACAGAAAAAAAATCTCATTATGTTGCTGGGCTTCAAGGAATGTGTCATTCAAATAAAGTATTGAGAAATTAATATTACTCCACCATCGTTTATCTAACGAATGTTGCAGTATTACTGAATAATTATAGATAAATTTCTATTATTGTTTGTGCAATGCAACTCCGAAAGAAATGATCGGCGTAACTATTTAACTAATCACCCTCGTCTGAAATTCCAGATTCATCAACATTGAGTCATCATCAAGTGATGATATAGACGATGATGAATATCTGCGTGACGGCACTGACTATGGGAACATCACTCGGGTCCATGAGAATGATGAAGACATGCCAATTGACAGGATAGTGGAGACTACGTATGTTGGTTCTGGAATGGAGAGCAGTAAAAATGAACTGACTGATCTGAATGCTACTATAGTGCCCGGTGGGGATATAGAACCCTCGTCTTCTCTATGGGAGGGGATTATGGGGTTTGTTGAAGATTTGGAACGGGATTCTAAACTGATTGATGTGAGTAATTTTGATGTTGAGTCGAGGAGTTTTAAGGCCAGCGCAGACCGAGACGGAATGGCAAGGGATTAATTTTTTTACCAAAGGATATTCAAACTTATTGGGTCGGGAATACGACGTAAAGTCGAATAATTTAAATTAATGTGCCACGGCATAAATTTAAAACATAGGGAGTTGATGTCGTATTGCGATCAGCTGTGTTAATATTTCATGGTAAAAAATAAAATTCCTTGTCATGTCATCCCGGTCGTAGTAAAAAGCGTCAAATGAGTAAAATGTTCACACGTTCGAATTCACATGAAGTAGCATTTAGGCCAAAACACTTGAGGGAAATGCTTGTCCGCCAGGAAAACGCAAATGTTTGAAAAACACAATAAACCTTGGTACAATTAGTAAAATAACAAAGTAAAGAAGTAAACATACTATTAATATATTTTTCCTTGACATTCATACGTTGGTTCAAATAGTTTGCGTTACATTGTTAAAGGATACTTATCTTAACTGTAATTTGTACTACCGTGCTAGTTTATTTGTGTACTAACATTCAAACTTTTAGCTGCAAAAAGTAACGTAGATACATATAGTGGTTCTTAACTGGTGGCCCATGGACCACAGTTGGTCTCTGGGTGAGTCTCAAGAGATCCGAGCCATCCTAAGGCCATCTTTAAAATAATTTTATGCATGTTTTATTTATGGATAGATAAAAAATCTTTTACTAATTTACATTTCAGTACTGTATTAACGTGCAACCAAACCAGTCAACAAACTGAGCGGTCTGTGGTTAGACTGAAATTTTGTCAAATGCTTACTTATGACTAAAAGGTTACAAACCGCTGATCTAATAAATGTGAGATTTTGAACGATTATTTCTATCAGCTCGTTATCTCATATTGGTTAAAACAATAATTATAATGCTTTACTCAAAACCACACATGAACAGGTGGATACCGCATCGCGATATACTATCTTACGACGCTACAGTTGGTTTTACGCTTTTGCGTAGTGGTCGATATCTGGGCGCATACTAATTTAGTCAGCCAGAAAATCAGCTTCTAACAATTTTAACAATAGAGCCGCTAATAAAACGGTTCTATGTTTTAACCTACAAAATACCTGTAAGTGGTAGTAGACCCACGCTGTTATCCGCCATGATTCAGTATGAATGGGCAGGCCACTTTGGCGGACCACTGTCTCACAGTAAATCGACGTGAAGCGACAACCTTGCCGTTTCATTTCTTTCAGTGAGGGAGATTGCCGATGCCTTATACCCATTTTCTCTTTCTATTTTCATCCTTCCCGCTTTCCTGCCGATTTGATGGCCCGCAACACATATATAAACCCAGCGTTGTTGATTTTCATCGGTGGCAGTAATCACTTACCATCAGGCCTGTTTGCTCGTTTGCTTGACCTATGCAAAACAATAGTGAATTCGAAATTCGAACTCAACATACCAATGTTACTAACCCTGAGTGTTACTGATAAACCATATCTGCTTGGAATTTAGATTATTGAGCATAATGGATGAATAATCACTAAACACACGTCACACTTTCTATTCTAAAATCATAATGAATAATTCATATTTTCACCCAAAAGTCCATTTTTTGCGTTCACGTAATGCGAAATTATTCCAGCTATTTATTCATTCAACACGTCACTATTTAGGTCAAGTCCACAAACGCGACAAGGCTAAGTAATTCGACATGTCATAATGAATATCATTTTGTATGTATATTGTCACTCATTTTAACGAGGAAGAAAAGATTGTGGTGATTACCAAGTCTATCCAAGTATTATGTAAAGTCTATCAAGGGTCGCTATTCAAGCTAGCTGTATGTATCTTTTCCCTTTTATGTGGTAAAGGAGGCCCTGACAACAGCGATTTGTACATGGGCTATTAAACATATTTTCATAGACAATTTTAAAACCTATTTTACCTGTCGGATCTTTTGTCTACTTCGCTCAAACTGAATCCACAATTTGTTCTCAAGTGACACAACATTCGATATTTATAAAAGGACCGTTCATGAACAGTAGCAAAACCAAAAACCACCTTGAATTACAAAGCAATGCTTGGCATTCCACTGCGCTCGCCATAAGACATAAGATGTAAAGTCTCATTATGTCCAGTGGTTATTCTGGCTACAATGTCCTTCAATCCGAAACACACGGTACAGTTGTACCGTAGAATAACTTTAATTGAGAAATTACCAATGTTACCCATAAACTTCCGCAACAATAAAACTTTGGCAAATCCCTGATATCAAATCATACTTTGACTGAGATTTAATTTTAAAAAATATTTTCTGTCACGTATAAAACAGAAAGAGGGAATTAATACAATTGAAAGTGAGATAAGTTTTAGTATTAGGTTTAAATTAATATTATTAACCTAGAAATTAATCTTTCTTTCGAAAGAAACGTCATATTGGCGTTTCGGAGTAAATTATGCCAATAATCTTTCTCTAATATTTAAGGGGAAAAAAATAACTTAGACGGTTTCAGATATAGATAAATGTAATATCCTAACAGTTTCAATTATTTTCAGGAATCTCTCGACGAAGCAGCCGGCAACGACTCTTCAAAAGGTGTTAAGTTTTATCATATTTTAATTAATTATTATAGCCGGGTTCCACTGACAAAATCGCATTGAAATACAAGACAAAAAAAAACATGGAATATAATGGCAAAATATTTAATATTTTAATTGTGTATTTTACTTTGTAAATGTGGGAAAAAAAATATTTAATAAGTTTTACATTAAATATATTTTATTATAGATAAGACTTTGTCGGTGCAATCTATTTACATAAGCACTATTATACCGGGTATATCAAGACTGCCACCGAAAACGAAGCCGGGTGGTAGTTTAAGCGACTTCAGACACAAAGCAACAGAAAAAAGTTGCAAAAAAAAGCGACAATTTATTTTTTGTTATTTTTTTCCTTTGGCCATATTTGGGTGGTAAATACATTTTTTCCTAAAATAATAGTGTATACAAACGAAGCCGGGTGGTAGTTTAAGCGACTTCAGACACAAAGCAACAGAAAAAGTTGCAAAAAAAAGCGACAATTTATTTTTTGTTATTTTTTTCCTTTGGCCATATTTGGGTGGTAAATACATTTTTTTCCTAAAATAATAGAGTATACCCTTTTATTTATAAATACTCTAAGGTATAAAAGAGTTTATATAATTATTTTAGCAAAAACTATAGATTTACCACCCAAGAATGACGATATTTAAAAAATCATAAAAAATAATTGTCGCGTTTCTTTGCGAAATTTTTAGTTGCATTGTGTTTGTAGTCACTAAAACTACCACCCGGCTTCGTTTTCGGTAGCAGTCTTGAGATACCCAGTATTATATTATAGATAGGAAGAACATTTTTGGCCTATATGCCTATTAATATTTATGTCTTCCATTACATCTATTTATAAAAAAAAACAATTAAGATTTATTCATATGTAATTATTTATACATGCCAAACTGTTGTCATCTAAAAATCTTAGACAACTAAAGTAACACGAGAACAGCCCAGTAACGAGTGCAACAACCGAAGTAAGCTACAAAACAACTATCCTTGCAGATGAAGACTACATATTAGAGTATTCTTGGAGTACGGCTTCCTTCGCCTCTCGCCGAGCGCGCGCCTTCGGCTCAAGATACCCGTGAAGATAGTGACGCTAGACCCTCAGAAGGACCAGTGCTTCGGAGATCCATTCTCGAGATTCGTTCTCGATGAGTTCCTGGGCTATGATGACTTGCTCATGGCCTCTATAAAGACTTTGGCGGAACAGGAAGATAATAAGGGATATTTAAGGTAAAAATTATTAGTAATATTTTGGTAGGGTTAATATGTAACTAAAACTATTTTTTTTTAAATTAGACTTTTAAATACTTAAGTAGCTCATTGGTTGTAAATGTTTGGAACACGACCAGGTTGGTTGGTAGAACGCATTTTTGAATAAAACGTTTGTTCAAATACAGAATGGAATGAGGATTGACCACACTTCGTGGCAAAAATCTCAAGTTCTTTGATGCCTTTCAGAGCATATGAACCCAAGTTTAATTGTTTTTGAATTTTGGCTATATTACCAATTTTAAGCAATATCTCATCATAATGAGTCTGTGAAAATGAACTTGAAAAATGGTCTGGTAAAGGCGAAGGTATTCAATATTGCTGTTTTGTTGCAGAAATGTGATCACCGGTGAACATTATCGTTTTGTCTCCATGCTGACGGCTCGAAGTTCTTACATAGCGGCATTTTTCATCATGCTCGTATTCGTAAGTCATTCATTATATATTTCCATTTCACTAAATTAGTGCAATTACAGCACAAAAAATATTGAATGCCCTTCTTTGGTGAAAAAATTATACCCTAGATTTAAAACATGCCAGATTACCATATAGAAAGTTATGACACGCGTAATTATTACGACAGAATATTTGAGAATTGCCAAAGTTAGCAAATACCTGAGATGAAATAACGCGTTATCTACTTCCAATGGGTCTTTGTCTTGACAAATTAATTCGCTTCAAGTAAATATAATGTAGAAGTGCATACATGTATGGTGGCCTGTTGGTAATGGATCAGAAGCGGCTAAGGAAATGATCGGGAGGAAATCTGCACACCATAGCGAATTGTAAAATTTATAAGGTGTGTAAAGTCCCAAACATGTGGATGAAGCGAAAGTAGTATGTCAGGATCGAGCAAAGTGGCGGTCTATTGTCTCTGCCTACCCCTATGGGATACAGGCGTGACGATTATGTATGTATGTATGTATGTAAAGTCCGCCAAACTGCATTAGGCCAGCGTGGTGGACTATATGGACTAACGACTTTCAATCGTACTCTCGATTGTAGAGTAGGCCCGTGCCCTGCAGTGGGACGTACATACAGTGCCCTCCAAAAGTTAGTTGAAATTAATTCACCTTTACAATGATGTCACGTAATTTCTAAAATACGCAGTTTCAATAAAAGAACTGTTTACTATTTATGTTCGGATACTCTATTCTAATACATACAGTATCGAATTTCTCGAAATTCCATTTGCTTTCTTTCTTAATCAATGTTTATATACTCAGTACTTGAATTGTGTGCGTCAAAAGTCAGTTGAAATGGAAAACTTTTAACGATTTCCGATAATCTCGTGGTTTTAAACTCATTTACCAATATTGTTAGGGCAGTTTAGGTAGTTTATATTTATTAATAAGATATTGTGAGGTGATATGACTGTTTTAGAATAAATAATGGCTCCAAAGTGAAAATAACACGTAGAAGATAGAACAAAGATGATTGGTAAATAGAAAATAAATAAAAAAATTAGTGCTCAGGGAAAATTATTCAAAGTTAGTGAAGAAGATAAGCGAATAATAATGCCGAAGAGTTTGGAATGTCCTAGTCTTGCAGATAGGCCACGGTAGAGGCGTCCTAGGTCTACTAATTCTGTTGATGATCGACAAATTGTGCGGCAGTGTAAAATTAATCCCAAGATTGTGATACGAGGGATCAAAAAATAGTAATAGAAAGCAGGAACCATGGTTTCTATAACTACTACCAGGCGATGTCTGCATGATGCTAATTTACGAGGTCACGTTGCCAGATAAAAACCTCATAGCATCGATCCATAAAAAAGATGTGATTATGTGTGCGTGAAATTAACGAAGAAATACCTATAGTTGACTTTGCGCGCAAGGTGTATACGCTCTTAAATTAATATTTTGTTCACGGCTAACAGTTTGAAGGGGGTGCAAACCGCCATCTAGTGAGCAGTAGCGAAGTTTACATTTCGCTTGTAATGTGTTTTGTAATTTTTAATAATAATAGCTTATCATGTGATATTCCTTGATGTTCTACATGTTTTTATAATATATTTCATCAATTTTATATTTTTTTCTTGAGGAATGTATATTATCAAATTAACTACGCGTAGAGGCACCTATTGGTCAATAGCAGGTCACAGTCAGTTTTGGTTTTCGCACCGCGAGAGAGAGCTGTTACCAAATGTTTTCCAGATGCATTTGACGATTCTTGAATTTAATAACAGGTGGCGCTGTATAACTATAATTTAATGAGTTGAAAACGTATTAATTTACGAAGCATTTTAATGTAAATGTGTTTGTTGTATTATTATAGTTTAAATTATTAGGAAAAAATAAATACTTTATTATAATTTATGCAATGAGCTCGAAATTTAGTGAGTTCATTATTTAGATCTTCTTTACTGCATTCCAAAAACGATAAGCAACTTTGTCAGTAGGCAGATCTTACATCTTATAATGTATGTATATTTCTTCCGGGTCTGGGTGTTTGTGAGACCATAAAGTCTCTCGTAGTTCCTGATAACCACGACACAAGACTCGATCTTAGTGTGGGGTCAGGACTATGTATGTGACTGTTGGGTCTTATTTATTTAATTATTTAAAATGTATGAGTGTAATATGGATAAATGGTTTTCGTGACCTGTACTTCTGCTGTCTGTATGCTTTGGTCCATCTTACTATTGCGATGGTTTAAGCTGCCATTCTGACCCAGTGTGGGTTGGTCGACTTTACTTCTATCAAATTCTTGGGAAAATGGTCATCAATGACAATTTCCTCACGCTGTTTACCCTAGTTTGTAGCATTGTCGTTCTCAACGATAGGAAGTTCGCTGCTGAAATATGTAGGCCTTCCCATTTTGTTAAGATATACGGAGATAACTGTCGGAAGATTTTTTATGGTAATGGATGGCCAGACGAGCATATCGTTCGCCTGATGGTAAGCGAAACGACCCATAATGAACAGTAGCAAAACCAAACAAAACCTTTACATACATTAAGCAGCTCTTGGCATTCCTTTGCGCTCGTCATCCTGAGACACAGGATGCTACGTCTCTGTTTGATTAGTTTGCAAGCTACAACTTCTTGCAACTTTATTAGGTTCTATAAAAATATGGTAAAAAGCTTTGAGAAGTCTCAATATCATATGTGTCCTAATCTCGGACTTGTAATCGATGTTGTGGTCTATCAATTCGCAGATAATCTATTCCTATTCATACAAATCTTTATTTGAATAAAGGAAGAAAGAATTGAATACGGGACAGTAATAAAACAAAAAAGGTAATTAAAATACATAAAAAACTAAAATTTTAAATAACTATTACGGCGCCAACAATTGGACAATTCGCATTCGGTTAAATGCTTGATTACGGCCTAAGCAGTACCGCAGCGCTGTGTACCATATATTAAAGCGGGTATTAGATTGTCTCGATGGCTTAGTTTTACTATAGTAAGACTAAGACACTGAGGTCTCGGGTTCAAATCTTTCCGAACCGGGTGTTACATCAAAAAATGATTGAATCTAAATGATGTTGAACA
The DNA here is from genome assembly GCA_009982885.2 of Hyles vespertilio. Classification (NCBI taxonomy): domain Eukaryota; kingdom Metazoa; phylum Arthropoda; class Insecta; order Lepidoptera; family Sphingidae; genus Hyles; species Hyles vespertilio. The sequence continues at coordinate 8,287,620 of CM042822.1, read as the reverse complement.
TTTTGATAGATTCTATAAATGATTTTCATTTTCATTATCCTTTCTGGGGAAAAGACGTTACTTTATGTATGTGTGTACATAAGTAAATAAAACCAATTTTTCACATACATTAGAGATCAATTAATAGTTTATCGCCAGCGGTCCCGCGCGGCCACTAAAATCACGGCGCTCTCCCGACTTACAGTTACTGCTCTTTTACAGCCCTTTCAAAGTTTATTACGGTACCAAATTCCAGCCCGGCCCGCCATCTAACCTGCTTTATGTTTGTTTTACAAAACTCAGTAAATACGGTAAATGCACCGTATTGCGTGTTGGTATGTTCTTGTAATTATCTTTATGGCTGATGTGCATTGATTGTAATTAATTTTGAATTGTTATGTATTTTTTAATTTTATTGTGAGTTGCATTTATTGGCATGGTATTTTTTGTGGTTATGCTGTCAGTCAGGGTAATGATGAAATGTTTTTTTGAATTATTTATTCCATATTGAAGTTGAGTGCAATATTAGGTCTTTGGGGTTGTCGATATAAAAATCTAACTCAATATGTATGTAATATTGCGTGGATGTATTGACATTAAGGAAAATTTAAAGTTATCTATTTCATCTACCATTTCGGTCTTCACCTTATTACGCCAGGAGAACATCAGCCTTCATGTTTACATGTTTAAGTTTAAGATTTAGCTTCCTAGTAACCATCCGAGCCGAACTCATATTCACTCTTGTTCTACACTGCGTAAAGCCTATAATCACCAACCACCAACACGCACTAGGCCAGCGTGGTGGACTATATGGCCTAACCACTCTCAATCGTACTGTCGATTGTAGAGGAGCCGGCCCTGCAGTGGGCTGTGGACGTATATGGGCTGATACAGAAAGCGTATAACACACATAGAACAACTAATGACTATTCTACACAAGATTAAACTCATGAATACGAAGCTCGCGTTGCAGTCACAGCGTGTAACAGAAGCCTGTAGCGCGACAATTAATCGCATGCATCGACGCTCGCGTTCATAACGCCGACACCGGCGCCATCAATAAATGTAGTATTAATCAGGGCTGTTGCCAACAACCTGATCACATCCATTTGTAGCTTAGCTGCTGAGTAAATGTTGTGGGAACGAGTTATTATGTAGTGTTTGATGTGGTGTGCTTAATTTGGATGCCATTTCTTCCTAGTAATTAAATTATAAATTATTGTATGCTAATTAAGCGGGTAATAGCAGCTCAAACTAAAAAGTTATGTCTCGCCATCCGTACATACGTGAACAATAACATGTTATTGAATTTGATTTTAAAAATTATCGAGTTGTTACTTAGAGAATATTTTAAGTCGTTTGTCTCGGTGGTACGTTCAAAATAAGATTAATACTTGATAGAGCTATTTAAGATGAATTTTAGAGCCTTTTTAAATGCGAATGAGTAAGACAAATATTTACAAAGCTAGTGACAGTTATCGAGGACTTTAAGTTGGTGTTCTGGCATACATAGGATATAGTAGGGATCAACTTGCAGATTTGACGAGCTGGAAGGCCGCTTTACACTCGGGTGCCTCATTGTGAAGTTTAACGGCTTCTTTCTCTACCTAAAATAGGACGGAGGTTCGCAAATAATTTCTGTGATTAGTTATACCTTAGAGATCTTAAGATCATACCTTCTCCATCTTACTAAAACATTAGCATTGTCGCTGTCAATACACCACTAAACAAGGTATAACACACGAAGCTTAGATCACGCAGTAGCCCTGGTATAAATTTCGCATCCCGTCAACCGCCGGAGGAATTGCATTAATCAATTGTCAAACGGCACGCGTATTGCCTAACATCGTTCGTAACGCGGCCATATCGGGTTTCATATGCTATGCGCTGTCAGTGCTCAAACTGAATTGCGCTCTGTCGGCGTTCGCTTACCTATATCGTTGGGAATGTGTCAAATATATTGTAATGCCACTTATGGTTTACGAGTACACTTGCATATTTGTTTGGTTGGTTCAGGATGGCTGGCCACTATTGTCTTGGTTTTACTATAGTTTTTTATTATGTACTTTATTTATTATTTATTTAATACTTTATTGTACACATTAATAAGGAATAACAGTTCAGAGATGATACAAAACAACAAAGTACAAATGGCGGTCTTATCGCTCTAAGGCAATTTCTACCAGACAACCATGGGATGGATATATGAGCAGGAAAAAAGATAGGTACTTTATTGTAAACTATTAAAAAGACAAAAATAATAATACAGAAACAAGATTAAATAACAACTATCGGTAGTACAAGTGGCGGTCTTATCGCTAACGACGGCGATCTCTTCACGACAACCTTTAGATGGAGTGGAAAAAGCGATGGGTAGAAATAGAGGCAAAAATTTTGTCTCGTGTCGAAGTATTTCAAGGGTAGGTATTCGGTAGATTCCCGCACTTTAGAGATGTGAAAGCTCTCTTTAGTGGCATAGAGACTAATAAAATATTTGGAAATTTAGTAGCAGTAGTACTTGAATTATAAACTTTTTGATATCTAACGTACCAAATCTTAGAACATAGCCAAGCACTATAAGCAACACCGAGCAAAACATTAGCTTCCCCAATACATAGGATATGTAATTAAATTTAGAACATAGCGCGTTCAGCCTTTACCACCCTCAAACATACCTAAACCAAGTACAGGCGCTTGTTCAAACGTATACTTTCACTTAAAACCAAAGCTGAAGTTGTTTAGTTGGTAGTGCTTCATCAAGGCAACACCGAAACGTGTAACAATTCGACATTCGAACTTGCCCAATGTTGCCGAACAATGGAGTGTTTGTTGTTGCTCGCGTTTGATCGATCACCGCAACTTGGGGTAATAAAGGCAGAAGCCCGTGTATTAACTGTTCTGGGTTTCGCCTCGTAATCAGCGGTCCGTTGGACCGATGGATTAAGGAATCTTGTTGGAACTAGATCGTTGTTGATGTACATTTTTGTGATGATAATTATATCCACCAATTTTGTTGTTGCTTTTATTGCTAATGCTTTTATCATTGAGCTTAAAGGCTGTGATGTAAAAATTGAGAAGGTTTATGTCGTCAGCCGGAGACTAGCAAAATCGGAACCCAAATTACTCTCAAATTACAAATACCTATACAAATTAGTTTGGGCTAACCTCTCGTGAATTCTTTGAAAATATTTTTTACCTTCAAATCATAGTGCAAGATCTAAGTGACCCAAGAGACCTTACTTTTCTACGCCCATAGAAAGTTAATATTAACCATCGATCGTGTAGTTTCCGAACAGCGTAAAAACTAAGTGGTGGCCGGCGTTCGGATTACACTCGGCCCATTGCCGCTGGACGCTACCACGCTCCGGCGCGTGTTGCATTCTGCACCGGTTGTTCTCGACGAAAATACTTTGGAACAATTTATGCTACACGTGTATATGTTACGCTTGTAACATTCGCTGCTAGATTTTGTACTGACTAAAATTATTTAGGTGGGAGAATGCCCATTTTACTATGAAATTTAATATCGGTACGAAGATTGTTGTGCCTCTATGAAACCTTAATTACATACTTTCAATAAATATAAACATTATGGATGCAGGCCGCTTCCAACAGGTCATTGTGGAGATCCTTGGGGGAGGCCTATGTTCAGCAGTGGACTTCCTGTGGCTGATATGATGATGATGATGAAACATTATTGCGACCCAGCCTTGGAGTTCTTGGACAAATTAACTTAAAGTCCAATAAAACATATATTTTTTGCCATAGATTCTGTGAACAAATGTAACATATGATGATAATTACTTTGTCGTATAAAAATCCATCACCCGTGATAAAACAGTAAAACATTTAAGGACAAACCATAAAAATGTTGTAATGAATTTTAAGCAGTATATTATTTTATTTTTTACCGATACTATGAATGGGCATTTTCCTGGCTGGATGGCACAACGGTTAACAGTCTTTCATAGTGATCCATATAATATCCCCACGACACGATGGGCTATCGCAATGGTCCATTATGATGACCTATCGTGTAGAGATCTTGGAATGGCATCGGTGTCGGTTTTTCGGGCGCACATCAAAGATTACAACTGAATGTCGCCATCGTGTAGTGACGTTTCCATCATTCACATAGCATTTGATGGCCAACTCTGGCGCTGGTCCGTCAGCTGATCTGTACAGGGGTTATAAGACTTTTGGATTCATCCTGTATGGATTCGGATACAAAAAGATCCATATAATTGTATCGTTCAGCCATATAGCCATCTCGCACTGCACTTATCATCAGACGTTTTGCAGTAAGGTTGTTGTACTAGTAAAAAAATATTTCGTGGTCACTACCAACTTGGTTGGAACAAATAGGTTTCATAGTCAAATCCCTGGCGCAAGAATGATGTGTAGGACTTCTAAAATTTTAATAATTATCTTCATGCGTTTAACCGAAGTGTGAAAAAGCAATTAAGATTTTTTTATCTTTAGTAAATATAGCTATCTAGATGATTCGGCTCTTATGACCAAAAAAATTGTATTTTAAATTAATTTTTAACTAAATAAACTTAACTCAAGACAGTTCTAGTCGATCTTCATCGACGAATCCTGATATTTCTTAGCGTCCGGTCAGATGCAACATTGCCGTATGTTTTTTGATGTGTCCCGTGGAAATGGACAAACGTTTTCCTTCCCCCTGCCACATTTGGGTGGCCCATCTGTTAAAAGTCACGTATAGCTAAAAATAGTTGGAGTGGCGTCAGCGTGAAGCCGCTATCAATCTTTTCGCCACATCATTTGCTCCCCGCAACGCTCCGCCGCGATTGAATTTCATTAACGAAACGCTTAGTGCAGATTGAATCCATTTAAGTAACAGTGGGATCGGCCTCCTAAATGTTGCCCTGTGCACTATAACCGTATCCCATACTATTCCCATGTTTGCAATTTTAGCTTCTCGTTTAATTGTATCTGCAATTTGCTTTTTGTTAATCCTGAAGGTTGAGTCTAAGTATTTAGTTCGATATTGGGGGATATTGGTACGAAGGAAAATACACTATAATTGTATACTCAAATATATCTTTGTTTCAGACGGTTTCCATATCGATGTTGCTGCGCTACGCTCATCATCAAATATTTGTATTCATCGGTAAGTCCTTTATGTTCTACCAACACCAAAAATACTTTTTGTTTTAAGGCAATTGCCAACTACAATTTATTAAGCTATGAACATGTTATGACCGTGTCAGGAAAGCCAAAAATTAAGGATACTATTACGCACTGCAAAAATAACAATACATATCTAAAAAGTTGGTCTCTAACCTCACATCGTTGGGGTGGGCGATATACGGATGTGTAAAGGTGTGTGTGAAAAACATCAGGAACCATCATTTGCTTTGGCGTAGTATACATGACCAGTGACGCACTACGTCTTGTTGCATTTTGCATTATAGCAATTAATACAAAGAATAATCTTTGCTTGACACTTTTATAGCACAATTATTGTATTTTAAGTTGCAATTGGTGGAAGTACTGACTGTAAGACGAAAATAATGCTTCTACAGGCCTTAATCGATTGGTGCTGTCTGCTAGAAAGCAATCTTTTCAATGAAATGACAACTTTCTCAATAATTGCACTTCATTTTTATTGTTTATTCTTCACCAGTATGATCACAAAACTTCTTGTTACACACAGCTAAAAGAATTACCTAATTGACAGTGCCTGAAGTTTATCTGCCTTAAGCCCCTATAACACGGGAAGAGTTTTTTGCCTCGAAGATACGACTATCGTAAGGATATGAATAATTATATCATGTATAGTTTTTCTAAATCAAGAAGTTCCATTTGACAGTGTCTCAACATTGTGAAATTACTAGTGGCCCGGCCCACAGTGGGTCGAAATGGCAATTTTAGTGACAGGATTTTTTTTCGGATTTTCCTAATTTATTTTGATGCCTACGGTTCGATATTATCATTCCTTACAATATTCATTCTTTGTACATTTTTGTTCAACCCTTTAATTTTGGCTAAAAAAATATTTTAGGTTTTTGATGTATGGAACGCACTATAAAAACCTAAATTTCTACGAAATCCTGCTAGATCCTGCATTGAAACCTTATTTTTCTGAATCTTGGACTGTTCTACTATACTTGTATACTTCGAACGTCTGCATTTTTCGGTTATGCAGTTCGAAAGAAATGTTAAATTAAATATTTCCCAAAACTTTTTTTACGATTATCTTCAGTAAGGACCTGGACAGTTTCTGCCTAGTTACTTTTTTATCATGTACAAAAACAAGGTAATAATTGAATGAATATAAAAATCTACTATTAATTTAAGAATACGTCATATTTCTGTAGAAGTTTAGAGAGTAATATAAAGTTTAATAAGATTTTGCATTGATTGATGACCCATTTCCGCCATTGTTGGCACCGCATTAACGTTTCGTTCGGAGTAAAGCAAGTGTATGAAAAAAAATAATAACTTAGTCTAAAATATTCCTAAAAATAATCTATAAGTAGGTAATAAGTCATAATAATTAACAATACTAAATATATATAAAGCAATGTTTGTAGTATATACTTACACATATATTCTTCCCATTTTTACACACTTTCATTGCAACAACTAAACGCTGCAGTAAAATACTTGACACTTGACAGTTGCTTGACAAGAACCATGCTTTGTTTATTTGTTTACATTGTGGCACAATTAAAATACGTCTCGGTGTATATTTTGTGTAACTTATAAAATATTAGTTCCTTTAAATTCCAAATTCGATGATAAAGCATTTATGTAAACGTATTTTTATTCGATTCAATAAATTGACAGATGACCTACAAAACCTAACCTCAAAATAAATTATTTTTTTAAAATACAAAAACCTGTAATGTCCGTGCCGATTGTTAATCAAGTATACATTGAAAGCCCTTTCGCGCTGATCATTTTGGTTTATATGTAATTTGACAAATTTAGGGAAACAAGTAGCGCCAACGCTTTATCAGCAGTGTATGGAACATATTTTTTTGCATTCATTATTAATTTGCAGCAATTATTTTTATCTATGTTTTGAAGTACAGTCAGCAACTTAAGTCGCTACACATTCACAGATTTGGAATTGTCTTATCATCCAAATAATAATTATTTCCAATATCGTATGGCACTTATCGGCACAGATGACTTTTACTTGGTTATATTTTACGACTACAGAGTAGTACGTACAAATTTTAATTCATAATAAGGTTATCAAAAATGTGACGTGTTCAGTGACTTATGTTGCTGACTGTACCATCGCGACATGTTTAAATGAATAATTATTGTTGTGTATCAGCCCATATACGTCCCACTGCAGGGCACGGGCCTACTCTACAATCGAGGATACGATTGAGAGTGGTTAGGCCATATAGTCCACCACGCTGGGCTAGTGCGGGTTGGCGGACTTACATACCATAGAAATTCTTATAATCGCTATGGTATGCAGGTTTCCTCACGATGTTTTCCTTCACCGTTGTAGTGCGTGGTGATTGATTATCAATACACACATGACTCCGAAAGTCAGAGGTGTGCACTGGGATTCGAACCCACGACCACCGTGAACATGTGGGCAGCCGCGTCTCAGCAGTCCGTTTACCAACAGGCCACCACGCACTTAATTATTGTTAAATTATTGCCTTTTATTAAAATTATTATTACATTGTTTATTGATGGTTGTTCGTTGACAGTATATCTGTTATTAGCTGATAGTTCAGTATTTTTTAAAATAAAAAAACAACTGGATTAAAGCTGCTCGATTATTTTTATTTTATTACCGATTATGCGTATACAAATGCGTTTGCATAGTCTCAACTCTACAGGTGGAAGACCTAACGACGTGACTTTGTAATGACGTCTAGTAAAAAAGTATGTTGTTTAAAATGGTTATTTTGCTTTAGTTAATGGATTTAAATTGAAATTTAGTTATTATGGATTGTAAATCCTGTGATAAAATAAGAATAGCTTCATAATTCCAGGTTTTACGGAAAGTTATATTGAAATTGTGTGAGTTACGCCTGCACAAAGTTATTTATGATATAAGTATGAAATGTCAAATGGAACTTCTTGATTTAGATATACTTTAAACATTTGTCTGAACATGCTATTCCATGGCGGCTATGTCATGCGATAATGGCATACGATTCTCGCATTTCTCCGCGTAAATGGGGATTTAATAATAATCTCCCTTATACATATTTTGATTCCACCTAATAACCGATGCTAAATTTTCACACTGTTTTCGCTATCTTTGTTCTTGAAATAATTCTATGCGTTCGTCTCATAATGCTAATGTTATACACTATTATTGAAATTATTCCTTGTAACTGACTCCCTTTCGATATTAGAAGATCCAACAGAGTAATATTTGGCAATCTTGCTTAACCAAATAGTGGGCCTTTCCATTATATCTTCATATGTCTTTAGGCTTATAAGGGCTGTGACGTTAGAAGAGTTTGTGTTTCCGCTTGAATCATGATATTATCGTTTTTATTGCATAACATGCACTTATATAAATAAATAAATAGAAAATTTCGTGTATGTTTTCTTGTACACTCGCAGCAAGATTATTTTGACAACAATTTCAAAAGGACACAATTTTACGAGACCGTGTTAACTAGACTATGGTTGTAACAAGTTTGAATCGCGCCCATGCTGGAATATTACTAAACGTTTCCTCGTATATTTTGAATATAATCAAATACATATTGTGCGATTAGCGAGCTAACTTTAACGTAACAATATCCTCCATTCACTGCTATGTAATACATGGTATGGATGTAGTTCATTCCCTTTTGAATAGTGTTCACATAAAATAATTATGCATACACTGTATTTCTCTTTATGCATAATATCCTTAAGGTAGACTCGTAGAAACTGCCTCAAGCATTAAGTCCATCTATACCGGGTATCTCAAGACTGCTACCGAAAACGAAGCCGGGTGGTAGTTTTAGTGGCTACAAACACTATGCAATTAAAAATTTCGCATAGAAACGCGACAATTATTTTTTATGATTTTTTAAATATCGTCATTTTTGGGTGGTAAATCCTTAGTTTTTGCTAAAATAATAATTTAAACTCTTTTATACCTTAGAGTATTTATAAATAAAAGGGTATACACTATTATTTTAGGAAAAAACGTATTTACCACCGAAATATGGCCACAGAAAAAAATAACAAAAAAAAATTGTCGCTTTTTATTGCCACTTTTTCTGTTGCATTGTGTCTGAAGTCGATTAAACTACCACCCGGCTTCGTTTTCGGTAGCAGTCTTGATATACCCTGTATGTTATTTGTGTACATAAAGCTTTATATCAAAATGCGGCACTTTAGTTCTTCTAGTGTGTAAGTATAGTTTTATTTAATGTCTATTGTAAAGGTCGGCAGTGGGCAGCAAATTCTGCGTATTTGATATTTGTATTGTAAACAACTAAGTACTTTTAGTGCAATTAGAGTCCGTTGGAGGGAATTCAGTAAAAATTCTCGAGTTGTGAGCCGGCTCAGCGGCAATCTCTTTGTAATAACAATAATTGCGAAAAGCGCCCGCGGCCGCGGCCCACCCCGCCGCCTGAAAAATACAGAAAAAATATAACAGCTCGGATTTACCCACCGCTCCCCCCACTTTGATCTGTCGACAATTAGCCAGATAGAGATAATTTGTTTCTTTCCGTATTTGCCTCGTGCCGCCGCTTGGCTTAGTGTTTCAATACGATGATTGTTCTGAATTATTTTCCCTCTTGTCTAATTTTTTTCCCGTTGGAATGAAAAATCTCAATTTGCTCGGCTATTATTAAGTTTGGCACCGGGGATTCGGGATCAAGTGGGATTATCTGTTGTGCTTTTATTTTTGTGAAATCAAATAGTGCGTGGTAAACGGTGGTAAACGGACTAGACGCGACTGCCAACATGTTCACGGTGGTCGCGGGTTCGAATCCTAGGGCACACCTCTGACTTTTCGGAGTCATGTGTGTATTGATAGTCAATCACCACGCACTAAAACGGTGAAGGAAAACATCGTGAGGAAACCTGCATACCATAGCGATTTATGAGAATTTCTATGGTAAGCCTACCCCTTCTGGGAAAAAGGCGTGAGTTTATGTATGTATGTAAGTCCGCCAACCCGCACTAGGCCAGCGTGGTGGACTATATGGCCTAACCACTCTCAATCGTACTCTCGATTGTAGAAGAGGCCCGTGCCCTGCAGTGGGACGTATATGTGCTGATACAGAAGAAGTAGAAGAAATCAAATAGATAACAAGGCCGGGGTTTATGGTATCGGTTTTCTCTTATTAAGTTGATTAGTTCACTAATTAACTCCACTAATAATATCCGCCGAGCTTGTTATGATATCGTGGATTCACGTTACACTTGTTTTCTCGACGTTAGTTGTTTCCTTTATTCTCAGTATTATTGTGTTTATTGCCCTTTGTCGACAGGGGCCGATAATAACTGTTTATGTATCGGTTAACAATAGTTTATGTTAGTATGTTTTAGTGCTCCGCCTGCCTGCTGTGCCTCAGTAGAACTGTTGTACTTATGACAGCCTCCGTAGCACAGGTGGTTAGACGCCGCCTGTGAAACAAGAGGCCGCGGGTTCGATCCCCGCACCGAGAGAAATGTATGTGCGGCGCACAAATATTTCTTTCGGGTCTGGGTGTTTGTGAGACCTAAAAAGTCTCTCGTAGTTCCTTATACCCACGAAACAAAACTCGATCTTAGTGTGGGGTCAGGACTGTGTATGTGACTGTTGGGTGTTATTTATTTGTACTACGGTATGATTGTAAGGCTGAGGTCTCGGGTTCGAATCTCGTGTCGGTCAAAGTAATATTGAATTATATTGAATTTTATTTTATGCCCGGAGTCAGGATTTTTTGCCTGATAGGGTGATAGGCTTGTCTCCTATTACATCATAGGATGGAATACAAAAGGCGACACGTGGGTGTCCTTGCAGCACGTCTGCCTACATTTCTGGAAAAAAGGCGTGAGTTTATTACGTATCATGTTTTAGTACAAGAATACACACATCGTTTTTTACGCAGAGACAACTGGGTGTAAATTTTTGAACAGAGATTTTTTGAATATCAGGCAGAAAATTGGTTGTAAAGTCTTTATCAGACAAAACTCACATTGCAAAGTGGCACCAAGGACGGCATAAAATAGCTTCTATACAAAATCACGGGAATGATATCTCACCAAGTTGCATTTCTATTGAAGGTATTGCGTGGAAAGTTAAATTCAATAGAATTTATGTTTAAAATATTTCCGTCCGCATTACGCTTTCAGACATCAAGATACCATTTGGGTACAACACAAAACGTAAGAAAGTATGAAAAGTATAATCTTTTATCAGTTTTGAAAGGATCGCAAAATGTAAAACAAGATTTTCACATAAAGGGGTTCTTAGCTCCCGTTTGTAGAATAAACTATTCAACTCACAATATCAGATAAGGGTAAATCTGTTGAATGGGATCCAGTTGGTAGCTATGGCGACCTCATCCCTGCCTGAGACGATCTGAGAAAAAATCTAAACGATGTTTAAGACGTTCCTTGCCGAGGTGGGCGATGGAGGTCCCTTTCAACCGTTGGAATCATGTAGGTGGTGCTCGGCACTGTAAGCTCTTTGTTGTGTACGAAACGACACCTGTGAATTTTTAAAATGTGAAATTGTTGTTCTTGTTTAAAAATAGCATGTGATATACAGGGTGATATTGATGTATAAACCTCCTAACCACCCCAGGTATACTTGTACTATATTTATCTTCTTATATGACGTGGCCAAAAATCTTGAAACGAAAAATCACGAGTTTCTTTGATTATTTTCAAATTTTGTTCTATGTTATCTGGCGTAATGAAAATCGTGTGGATTAATTTAAATACTATGTGTCAATATAATCCTCAAAATTTTATATGTCCCTGATCCTCAAAACAAGAAAATACAATTTAAGCAAACACTACATCCGTGGATTATGCAGTGTATGTATTTTTATCCAATAATTTGATAAATACACACAGACAGATTAAGCTTTTTTGACATTTCATAAAATTGGCAGGTGAGCGAATGACTCTCTCGGTGGTAATTGATTCTGTATCAGCCCATATACGTCCCACTGCAGGGCACGGGCCTCCTCTACAATCGACAGTACGATTGAGATTGGTTAGGCCATATAGTCCACCACGCTGGCCTAGTGCGGGTTGGCGGACTTTAATTTTGGATGCTTTAGCGGCGGTAATCAATTACTTATTATTCGTTTCGATCGAAGATGCGTTGCCAATCACTCGAAACAAAAGAGAAAATAATACGACTGGTCTTGTCATCCTAGCTACATATTTATTATGATATTTGCATAAAACTGATGTGACCCTGTGAAAGTTTAAAATAAAAAGTTAATTTTAAATTGGAAGCAAGCTAACTCAAACGAAATAATATAATAGATCGACAATTTAGCAATACATTTGATGCTCAACAAGGAATAAACCGTAGAGGATCGGTTTAAGCCGCAGAAAGAAAGCATTGTATGTATTGTTAGGGGCGACACGCGTGCGGAATTTCTCAGGCTCTCAGCGGATTACCTGTTGTATGCAATAGTCGGACTTTGAGGTGTCTCGCATTTAGGGCTTTTGTATCGAATTGTGCCGATGGAATTACGGGATAAAGGGATCAAGTGGTTATGCATTACCATAAACGGCTGTTTGTACCATTTCAATAAATTTGGTTGTTCGTTTTAGTACTGGGTCGTAGTAAATAGATAGTATGTTATTTCACGAACAGTTTAAGAAAGTAGGTATCGATGTTTTTCATCATCATATCAGCTCACATTTATCCTCTGATGGACGTAGGCCTTTTCTCTGTTACACCACTTCTCCCGGTTCTGTGCTAGTCCCATCCACCATTTTCCTTGAAACTTAAACGATGTAATCCATCCATCTAGCGTTAAATATGGCTTAGTTAAAATAATATCCTTTATTTAGGAAAACAAAGATTTTAAATCACACCTATTTATGTTATAATAATTAATAGCCTTTATTCAACAATATTACAAACTATAACAATAAAAGTAAATTATTAGACACCAGTGTTGAGATTGTCTTGCGTTCCCACATAGGCCTCCCCAATAGATTGACACATTTTCCAATTTTGAATCACTCTGTTCTGGAACAGAGTGATTGACGGAAATTAGCTGGTTAGACCTGGGTCTAACCAGCTAATTTCCGAATATCGTCTTCCCATCTAGGCATTGCCTTAGATGGGAAGTACTCTGTATGTAATAGAGAATCTTTAATTAATTCTTGTGTTTGGTAATAACCAAGTAAAATAGAAAAAATATGTTCCTTTGCAGCATAGACTATAACTAGTTTACTAGGCACGTGACGTTAGATCAAAGTCTGTTGTAAGTACGTTACCTGTTTACTATGGCGCGCCGGATGCAGGCAGTGGCTGAAAACGAACCTAATAGCTTTCTTCCTCCACCAGTAATCCATGGGTTCCGGTGGCCATGTTTGTCAAGCATACGTTGATGTATAAAACCTGGTTAGTAACTAGATGCTAAAATGTAAAAAAAAATGCTATATATTCTTCAACCTAACCTAATACAATTACATCCTTATTGTTATGGATTGGATAGGCACATTATTATCCGTTCTCATCGAATTATGGTGTATGTGCGAAAATAGAATCATACTGCAGACTTGGTTTAAATATTTTGAATTGCCATCATCTGTGACGTCAACTCTTGGGACATATTCCATTAGGGATTGATTTTTCAATTATCAAATAAAAATCGGATATCTTATATCTTTAAACGAGAAATTCTTGTATATATATAAATATATAATCTGAATCTCGGAAACGGCTCCAAAGATTCTCATGAAATTTATTATACAGGCGGTTTCGGGGGCGATAAATCGATCTACCTAGGGTTAATTATAAGAAAATGTTGTTTTATTAGTGTTTTCAATAATCAACTTAAATAATATGACTTCCTGACATCTATTGGAGAATAATAACACTATTTTATTCTCAAATACCGAGCAAAGCTCGGTCATCCAGTTATTAAATTATAAAATGGGGAAACAAATTTTATCTTAATTCGGGTTATACATACATATGTATATAGTTATCTGTTAAATAACATACATATGTTATTTAACAGATAACTTTTACTTACAATATTGCCTTCAAAGCTCCGGTTAATGTAGTACTATTCAGCGTCAAACGCAATTGATCGACGTCATAGCAATGAGTGGACACGATGCATTGTTGATTTAATTGTCGCTAATACCACGGTCAGTGCACGGCTGCAAATATATTCGTTTATTATAGTGCAAGATCCCAGAACCGCCAGACCAACTTCATTTTAGCAACTGAAATTTTTAGTCTATAATGCGCTTACGTAGAGTGGGCTATATTTTTTATTTAATTTCAATGAATGGCGGACAAGCATATCCATGGACAGTAGCAAAACCAAACAACACACCATGAATTAGCCCAAAGATCAAGTCAAGATGGGACAATTCCCATCCTCTTGTCTGAGGGATGTATTACTTTTGAGATTCGATTGCATGCTGTGAGACGCGTCGCATAGTAACTCAAATAACATATAAAGATGTATTTAGACTTCCTAGTTGCTGAAATTACAAACTACCTAGTGCTCGTAGCTTCTTCACTGTATACACCGCTAATAATTTTGATTTATTTGCTATTGTTTAAAATCCAGGTGTGCCGGCTCTCGGTCTACGCTTATAATAATAATAATCTTTATTGCAGACCCAAGATACATATTACACGCAAGTAAAACACACAAAATAAAGTAATGCAATAAAACAATTCAAACATATGTCAAACAAAAATAATAATTACAAATATACAGGGTATCTCAAGACTGCTACCGAAAACGAAGCCGGGTGGTAGTTTTAGTGACTACAAGCACAATGCAATTAAAAATTTCGCAATGAAACGCGACAATTATTTTTTATGATTTATTAAATATCGTCAATTTTGGGTGGTAAATCCATAGTTTTTGCTAAAGTAATAATTTAAACTCTTTTATACCTTAGAGTATTTATAAATAAAAGGATATACACTATTATTTTAGGAAAATATGTATTTACCACCCAAATATGGCCATAGAAAAAAAAATAACAAAAAAAAATTGTCGCTTTTTTTTGCAACTTTTTCTGTTGCATTGTGTCTGAAGTCGCTTAATCTATCACCCGGCTTCGTTTTCGGTAGCAGTCTTGATATACCCGGTATATCACAGTCGGGTGGTTACCTCCACCCTGTGTCTGTATGTTACAGTCTGCATCACCCTTTCAGCCAGACTGGTAATAATGGTGTTCTTACACGCGTCAACTCTGGACATGAAACACGCAATGCGTTTTCTGTGTATGGCGTTAAACGTGTCCACGCCAGCTTGTGCAAACATTTTAGAAGCGCTACAGTTTGTGACCCATAAGATGCCTAAAGATGTTGTTATAGGCTACTCTTATACCGTAATACGACTTTTTTGTATAATAATTAGTCTAGAGCTGACACGTATGAAACGACTGGCAGAACAATTTAAAAAGTGTTATCTTCACATCAGATGATAATTATATTTTGTGCTGCTCAATTATATTCGTGCATCGATACGCGTCAATACAAATGGACCACAGTGCGCGCTGTGTGACATAGTGACCGCGCCGCCGCGCGTGTATTTTGCGGTTAATTTAATTGTTTCCACTAATAAAATTTTATTATACCAAGCGACAAACAATTCGGTGAAATAACGCATATAAATTTCCGTACGGCGGTTTCGGTGTGCTATTGGAAATTTTATTAATTAATTATGATCTGTATTTTGATTGATAAAATGCTGTGTAATGTTTAATTAATTTACATCAATGCGGATTGTTTAAACACTGGAATTTAACGTGTCTCTTCAGTTTTGTGGTGATTTCATTTGTTACATATTTTGTATCTTTATTAATATTTCTACTTTTATAATGCCATGTGAATATCTCTTCCTAGAATGAATGATACTAACAAGATGAATATAAGTTATTATTTAAATAACTTTTAAATGACATTGGGTGTGATATCTAAATAGTTGGACTTCAATTATTTATGTTTGAGAGTCAGATTTACCCGTGTATTATGTTTCGAATAGCTTAAAGATATTTCCGATTTAGGTTTTCGGTATGAGCGATTTATATTCCCAAAATGCATCTTCTGCATAGTCTCTCAGAAATCTGAGTGCAAGTCGATGTTACAGTATACTTTGTATTCATAATATTAAAGGTAAAGTTTACGCAAATAATTGTGGCGATAAATAACAATGATAATAATTCTCACTCAAACGAGCCAGTTTATATAAAATGTCTTCGGAGTAATTCGTCCATCCGGCTCTCTCACCTTAATTAATACTAAAAGATTTTCATTTGCAGACCCGGAAAAAAAGGCTTGAACATTTGCATAATTAAATATCGGAATTAACTCGACGATCTCGACAAGATAATTAAGCGTACAACAAAGGAGTTTCGAGATATTTTTTTTTCTCTATCAATATTTTTTCATTCACCATTTACCGGCGTTTTCCATGTTTCTAATTCTCCAAAGATTAAACATTTACTTACAAGTTTTGTTGCTTTAATGGATTGTGCGATAGGCTTGTTTTCTAATTGGGTTATGATAACGATGTTTTGTGTAAAGTGATAGACGAAAATTGTTTTTATGTACCCTAAACTGTTATAATTAAGCAACAAGAAGTATTTTGATAATGTAGTTGTTTACATCGCACCGGCTAACCGCCAGTAATATGGTAGAAGTTATTAAAATAGCGGGGTTTGACATATTTAATAAATATAATTGTAATATAAAACCTCAAAAAAAAAAAAAACAACTGGTAGTTGTCTTCATAAAATTGTCCAATTATATCGCTTTTGTATTCATTCGGATAAAAGTTGGATGGACAAACTTTTATTTGACTATGAAAAATTCAGCTGAATTTTAATCCTATCAGAACAGATCAAAACTGCTCTTTTTAATAATAAAAGCTTTGTATATACTATTATATTCAACTACCTCCGTGCAGTTGGTTAGACGCCGGCTGCGAAACGAGACGTCGAGGGTTCGATCCTCGCACAGAGACAAATATTTGTATAAAGTGTGAACTACAAAATATGATTCTGGTCTGGGTGTTTGTGAGATCATAAAGTCTCTCGTAGTTCTTGATAAGACACAAGAGTCGTTCCCAGTGTGGGGCAGGACTATGTGAGCTTTGGGTGTATTTATTTATTTAATAAGGTTGTTTTACAAGCGTTATAATATTGCAACAGTTACACAATGTATACGAGGGAAGGGGAGCTAGTAATTGGCAACGGTGTTTTCAAGACGTTCTTATTTGCATGGTTTCGTTTGGGTCGCGTCGCACGATGGAGCAAATTGCGTCACACTCATTTCTCGAACAATACTATTAATGCATGTATTGGAATTTTTGATATATAGTATATTAATAATACACAGAAAATAACTTAAAAATAGTCTATAATATTTTCTGTAAGTGTATCATATCTATTTAGATCTTGTTCTAATCACTGATCTACTTCTTTCGTTGTTACAAATACCTTTGGTATATAAAAGAAAACTTAACAGACTGCTTACATCCAAAATAGAATCGGCTACAAAATATTCTTATGTTCAATGTAACGCTTCTTTGATGTAGTATAATCTGGGCATTCGATTCGACAAATATAAAAGAAGAGATATTATTGTAGATTAGTTTTATCAAATGTTGTTTTAATATTCATATCATGTGACCTAAGCTCACGCCACCAGTGTGATGTGGGGCCAGTCTTATACTTATTTTCTGAAGTAATTAGTATTGTGTAGTATAATATGTGCTTAACTGGATTCCCAGTATTTTGGGCTCTATTTTTACATTGGTACCTTCTACGGAAAAATAAAGCAACCAATCATTTTAAAATGCTGTTTTTCTGCGTTATAAATAAAAAAATATTTTCATGAAATCATAAACGAAAATATCGAGCCGCGTAAGCCTGATCCTTTAAGTATCTAATTTGTGAATTTGTACCTCCTGTAAGAAGATTTTCAGTGTAATTTGCCCAATTATTAAGCTCACAAATTGTGCGTAATTTTCCATAGCAATAGGGTATTAGACGATATCGGAGCGAAAACGAAAATAAGCAGATAATAATGATGTGCCGACGTCAATAAAATGTGACGTCTTTTCCTCGCCGCTCAGCGCCTAGCGCCCGCCCCGAGATTCGAGATGAGCAAAAATGTCGCCTTAATTTCGACAGATTGCCGAATCCATCATAAATGTGTTTACTTTGCCACTTATCTAATGTTGATCATTTGCTGTGTAATTACTACAAACGTGCAGTTGCATGTGCATTTATTTTAAATATGTAATTTATAATTAGAGCCACGCTGTGTCAACAGCTTACCTTACCTACCATACCTTAAATATTAGAATTCGCGGGTAGTAGTATATTTGCGCTGAAAATTCAGTACCTAGTAAAATTAATGTGTTTATTGAAAGAGAGACAGAGGATATTTGCGGGTAAAACATGTATTATAGAGCCACGTTGTTATCAATCATGACTCTGTCTGAAAGGAATCGATGTGAAGCGACAGCTTTACTGTCGCGTTACGTTCTGTGAGTGAGATTACCGGATGTCCAAACTCCTTTTCTCTTCCCATCCTTTTTATTTCCAGCTTTCGTACCTATTTGATAGGCCGGCAACACATCCATGATTCAAGCGTTGTGGATATTCATGTGATCACTTACCATCAGGTGACTTGTTTGCTCGTGTGTCGGTCCAAATGAAAAAATGGTTGCGATATTATTTAACAGTTGAATAATAAATTCACAGATTCCTATTCCTATATGGTGATTTTCTGCTTTAGATCGAAATTTACCAGTTGTTACTATTAGTATAAATTTCGTGTTTATGAAAGTAATTTTTATATTGCTTTCACTTAATAATTTATCCCATCAAAAACATCCTGTAAAAAAATCCAAGTCTCGCAGCTCAGGTCTTCTACCGCAAAAAGTTGTGAGATGCATGTAATACCAAGTCGATTATTTATTTAGTCCTTAAGGGACCTTCTATATAAAGTTATTACGTTAGTTATTACCATATCAATATTAAAAATTCATTACGTTTTAAATAAATGGATCGACTTGGCCATCGCATGAAAACAATGTATCGTACAATTTATACATAATGCTGCTGGCCAAGTCGATCTATTTATTTAAAACGTAAAGAATTTTTAATATTGATATGGTAATAACTAACGTAATAACTTTATATAGAAGGTCCCTTAAGGACTAAATAAATAATCGACTTGGTATTACATGCATCTCACAACTTTTTGCGGTAGAAGACCTGAGCTGCGAGACGTGGATTTTTTTTACAGGATGTTTTTGATGGGATCTCACGTCTTTTTGTAGAGTCCTACTTTTTTCCTTTTCGGTACTTCTTACTTCTAGAATATCACTACGATTTTTCTTAAAGCCTCTGTCTTATGGATTTTTCTTATTTTTGTAGGTATCAATTTATCACAAATATAGCGGATTTGATTATTAATGGTCTTTCTTTCATGGTAATTGATATTTTCGAGCTATTTAGTCTATTTATTTGCAAGTTTTTCTTCGTCATGTTTTTCTAGAGGAATGTTGTACAGTTTCATGGGCTGAATACACCATTTCCCTCTCTATATCCCCTCCTGTTATGCCTCATGTATATAGATATCTATCTACAACTATTATTCCATTATATACGGGTACAATGATTCAGTAACTGCAAATATAACTTTGTAATCCTATATATTTATATGGGATTACAAAGTTATTCACGCAGTTGGTCTATCTAGAAAACTAGACACAAATTATGAAATGTTTAAATTTTCCCTTACTTTAGACACTAAACACTAATTATATTATAAATTTGAAGGTTCTATGTCTGCTAGAAGTGCCTTAGACTTTTGATGATCGGTCAGTCAGTCAGTGAGTGACAAAATTAAGAAAGTTTGACATGCTACAATTCTTAAACTACTGGTTCAAATTGAATGAAATTTTAAATATACCGTGTTTACACAATGCCTGCTTAGTAACTGAAAATTCAGGCTTCATGCTTTAGCCACAACGAAGTTATAGGGGGTTGAAAATGGTCTGAATTGCTTCGAGAAAAGGATGTTACGGCCTATAAGCTCGACTTGGAGGGGGCTCGGCCGCGCCCCCAGATTTTCTAAAAGTTTCAATTTCATACCAAAATGTGGAACTTTATATTGAAGTGAGAAGCGAAATTAAAAATTACAAACACGCATTAAGTATTATTACAGTGTAGATATTTCAACGTTACCCTTGCCGTGTTATTTTTAAAAAGGTGAAAATTTTAACAGGGTATAATAAGTGGGCGCTTAGAGGTGCTTATTTTTCTTGTTCTCGCATTTCAAACTAATTAGGGCAAGCGGTAGGTAGCCGGGCGGTGCTAAAGCGAACCGGCGCGGCGCGGCGCGCGTGCCGGGGCTCAGCGATGCTCCACTTGCACTAACAACCATTTCGAGAGTACGGTTTAATGCCAATTACCTGCTCACTGTATTGTTTTGAGCGTCAAGTATCTTTGTTGACGGCTGCCGCGCTTTGCCCGATTCGCTGTACAAAATAATCCACTTGTAAATTGTAATGTTCGTTTTTAATCCGCGCATTTATCTGCTATTCGAAAAAAAAAAACCACGCGACAACGGTACATTGCACAATATTTTTAATATCGGCGTCCTTCGCCAATACAACGGTAAAATGAATCCGGTAGTAAATCGCAGAAAGTCAGAAACGAGACGGCGACGGGGAAAAGCGACGGCGAAATTAATTTCATATGATGAATGATGAACGATGACGCTGCAATTTGCAATTTTTCAGCGGAATTATTTAAGGGAATCATATCGACCTATTCTATAGTCGAAGAAAGAATGTAAAAGTTCCCGAGAAATAAGTGGTTTGCATTTAAATTTACTTGAAAAGGAAATGCATCTTAGAAGACGGTAAAATATAGAGCACAGTTCTTTGAATTGAGAAGCGTGTTAAATTAATATTTCTAGAATTTCGGATTTCCTTGACTGTTTGAATCTCGAAATCTAGCAAAAGATGAAGTTTTACAAACAAAATCCTTCAGCGAAAATTCAATTTTTTTTGAATTTTAAAACAACTTTCATAGCTATTCATATTCATAAGTTTTCAGTTGATCAGAATTACGTTAAGAATTTGTGTTAAGTTAGGCTTATGTTTGAGACTAGGGGAACAAATATTTTTATAACTACTTTTATGTAAGCAGAAAAGTTAGTCTCAGTTGCCTTTATGCAGTACCTCAGTTTCAAGTGTGCCTTTCAGTCAATTGAGCCAATCCTTAAACTTAACATTATGTAAGAAGCCTTATGAACTAAATCAGTCCCATAGACTTTAGTTTAGTTTTAGTTATTTATTGATGTTCTAAAATCAATTCAAATGTTCGATTGTCCTATTCCGTTTCGGTTGTTAATTTATATCAGCGGTATTTTGAGTCAATTTCTTCATATTTTCAGATGACTCATTCTTTGATGCCTCAGGTAAGTATATCGGGCAACAAAATCATGTATGCATGTGTAGCTACTGCAACATTCTTTAGATTTCAAATGACCATCCCATTTTTATTAAATTGGTCAAGTCATCATTGTGTCGAAATAGATTTGTAGTCAAGGCACATGCAATATTTGTGAAGAATTATTCGTTTTGTAGCCTCCTTCATTATAAACATTTAGCTTATTTGTCCTGGCTTAGAACAGGCATTGTTTCATTTACCACTTTATTGCTTTTAATGTGCTGATTAGTTCTTTGAACGAATTGTTGTGTTTAGTCATACATACAAAAGCGCCGATATCCACTTTATCCAAGGCTGATCAACTAGGCATCGAAGACGCTACAATCACAAAGAATAGGAACTGTTATGTTTGTATGCATTTTCTTGAATTTTTTATTCGGTTTTGATTCATATTTAAGTTATTTATGGCAATATTTATTGCATGCATAGCAGCGAGAAATATTTAAAATTGATTTGGTTGTCATTTAAATATGTCCGAAGAATGAATATGTTCATTTAAAATATACAAATATATTCTAATCATTAGTTCAAGGATACGAAGGGTTAATGGCATTGGTCGAATGTTGGTAGTTATAATTTTTTAGGCTAAATGGCGTGTGATTGGATTTAAAAGACGGCATAATAAACATACGATATGTCAGGTGGATGGGACTTGTAAACAAGGGATAAAAGATTCAACAAAATCAAGTCGAAAGACACACCACGGACGTCAAATCATTCCTGCATTTTTATTTGTCGTAAATTCTTTTAATAGCGAAGGAAAATATTGGGGGAAACCTACTTACTTAGAAGGGCTCTTTAAAAGAATGTAGTGTATCTGAAGTCGGCCATTAGATTTACCACGTTGCCCTATAAATCCAACTGCTGAAAGAGCAGGCATTCGACATAAAAACAGTTTTATAAGCCAAATCACTCTGCAATATGACAAAACAGTTATGCACCGAACCCGTGTTTATAGGACATAAGGAGGCAAAATTAGTAACATGTATTAAAATATGAATCATTCGACTGCACCAAAAGTTTAATACCCTAATTAATATTTAACCTTTCAGTTCTATAAAGGTAGAAAATCTTTATGGGACAAACTTTATATACCCCTTCGGAAATACGACATCAAAGATCCGGTAACAGTATACAAGGATTGTATTCGATACGGAAACTGTGCCAGGATAATCCCACCGTAGGCAAACAGCGGTCCGCAAAGCCGGCGCACTCGGAACACACGTGAACTGTGCTAACGAAAAGACGATAAAACCTTTATCTTATTACGGATATACAGAGCATATTTCGATGTCCGAATATCGTGTGACATCATAATAGTGAAATGCGGAAATGAAAGTTTCGTGTTGAGTGAACATGTTTGGCTTAGGTTTGTATTTTTTTTTATCTATCGATGTTATATTAAGTAGTGATGTGCGGTCGGTGCAAGCTTAATATAAGTTTTGTTCAGTTCATGGAGTATCAATTGTGCTAGATCGGAGGTCGCAGTTCATTGCGTTAGGTTATAAGTTTGTGAAAAAATGTAGGTATAATTTGCAAATGCGGTTGATAGTTGTAGAGAAAATATAAATTTTTGCAGACATTTTTATAATATGAAGCAACTAATGGTGTAACATTTGCGAAATGAAAACTGTAGTGATGGTCAACCTTTCAAATTCATTCAAGTCAGCCATACCAACGACGTCATTTTAGATAACCAATTAGATTGGTTAGATCTTAAGCAACAATAATTATCAACACATAAATGTCCACACGCCGTGAACACGAGAAGCAACCTCGTGCATATATCAAATTACAGGTAATGGCCTCGCAGCCATTGGCCGTTGCAATAGATATACCGTATATTTTTAAAGGTTTTCTGTTGTCGGCTCATAAAGAATGATCCGACGTCTCGTGCGGCACCATTACTCGTGCTGGCGCATGAAAAATTCATAGTGTAGCCGTTTGATCGCTTTAAAGTGCGGTGAAGACTCGCGCGCACCCCGGGGAACTGTCCACGGCTTATGGCCCGCTACCCGCTCTCCCGCACGTTTTAACTATGTGCAATAATGCTCAACTATAATTTAATTTATAGTCGGGACTGCAACTGGATTTTTTACTGCCTCTGCGTCGGGATTTACATCTTGTATGTTTACGAGTAGATGATTGCGACGTTGCATGCTTTAAGTGTTCAATGTTTTTCCTACAAATTTACCTGTAGACGACATGAACTTGGCATTTGTTGGACAGTATCTTAAACTTCACGTCAATAATCCAGATTTATCTTAAAGATAAAAATGATCAAATATCAAAAAAAGGTAAAAGTTATTCAGTGGCTGTTATCACTTCACTTATTGATCTTCACTTATTGATATTATTTATTTATTTATCATGCTGGATTTGAAATGAAAGTACTTATATCCTAAGCCATCTTTTCATCGATGGTTGCTCGTATGCAGTCTAGATTTCCGTGCGATATGTTGAATTACATGTAATTAATGTTTTGTTGTATTGTTGCAGTGGACCTGCTGCAAATGCTCGAGTTCAACGTGACTGTGTCGTTCCCGGCGGCGCCGCTATTGACGGTCATCCTAGCCTTAGTCGGTAAGTAGCTATAATTTTAAAGCATATTTTTATTGGAAAATATGTTGCCATTACCTTTTTTTATTATAGGAGACAGATGAGCTTGAGATTTACTGCATGGTAAGTGCCGCCCATGGACATCTGCAACACTTTAGGGCATGAAGATGCGTTGCAGGCCTTTAAGGTGGGAATACGCTTGTTTTTTGAAGGTCGCTGGATCGTATTTGTCCGGAAATTATGCCCCTGGCCACTGGTTCCTCACATTTGTAGGACGTGGGAGAAAGAGTCTGGAAAAACATACTATTGTGTCAGTTTTGTAATGTCCACGTATCGTAGTTAAATACTTGTCAAGAATTAAGCTAATATTTTCTTTTGCAAAATTGTAGGTGACTACGGTTCTACATCAAGTTTAAATATTTTGTAGTAATAATTTGATGTAACTTATTATGTTTCGTAACCTTATCAAGATACGTTATTCGATAAGAATTATTGAAATTACATCCTCTGCATCGAACACCTTAGACTACTCGCAAATAATCCCAACAAATTCATATACACCAACATTAATGACTACAAAATCTCATATAAACTCGACTTTCGAAGAGTTTCCGCATTATGAACTGTATGTAAGTCGTAAAGCAGTCGTGGGCGTTCGAGCGTGGTACTTAGCGCAAGGAGCTCTCATTACACCTAGCAATAATGCAACTGCCATCTCGGAGGACTCATGAGACGGTCTCTTTGCAACCTCCGTCAATCGCGCCGAGACGCTTGTGACAAAGTATTTATTTTCGTTGTGAATTTTTGTTGGATGTTTTCTGTATGTGTATTGATGTCGTGTATCTGCATTTATAAAGTCTGTATGATGTCGATTTGCCTATATGTCGTGTCATTGTAAAGATTTTGTGTGATGTATATTTCGTTTAGTATTTATTTAATTGGCTCCGGTGAGCATATTGCGTGGACTAATTCTTTCAACTCTCACATAGAAAAACCTAGGGAATAGTGTCGAATATCGACCGTCCCATAATATACACATAGGTTCAAGGTCTAAGGTGATCGCTATTCAAGTTGGTGCCTATTTTATGTTAATACGAAACGCTATAGTAAAATGCATTGGAAGATTATTGAATGTGTTTTAAATATGGTTCAAAACATGATAATAGGATTGAGTTAAAATGATATGAGACTCACTGTCGTTTTTTTAAATTTTGCAGTAACGCACGTTTCATCTTTGAGAAGAATTCTCTTTGGCAACATTAGTTTATAAATCAATGTTTGGGCTTCGAAAGTTTGGAAACGATATGTTAGAAGTGGACACTTCCTTATGTTAATTTTGTTTATTGTGTGTGATTTTGTTCAGGATTTTATTTAAGTATGGGAAAATATACATTTCATTAATGTTTCAAGAAAAATAGCGACTGCTATTTCGAACACGGATTTCAGTGAGGCAACTTCGTATCGTTATTTTTGGAGATTTGATTTCAGTTTTTTCGAGTGTATGATGGTGGGTGCAGGACTCAACGTTATTTAGGTTAGGCAATTATTAATATTACATACGCACACAGCGTACGTATAAGTAAATTGGATATAGCGAGGAAATAATATGGTGTCGGTTTACACGCCGTTTGTAATTATCTCCGCGAGTGATTAGTGGTGACGTCTATTGCCATTACAGGGCTGTGTGTAGTTTCCTCGGTGTTTGCCGTCTTTGGCGATTCTTTTATCTATATTGGGAATTTGGTGTGTGGAGTGTCTTCGTGGAAACGTTAGTAGGTCGGTCGATTCAACAAGTAAGCCGGGCGCGGCGCCTGTTGCGCGCGGGCGGCGGGGCCGGGGGGGATGGAGGGGGAGTTGTCAGGGGGAAGAAGCAGCGGTGCGGCGGGCGGGGCGCCTGTTGCGCCTCGCAGACGCCGCCGCCGCCCACTCCACTAGCGCCCGTGCTTCTGCCCATATAATGGGGATACTTTTGACCCACTTCCGCAATTTTTCGATTGTTCCCTTTTTTTACATCTGCCCAAACTCATAAACCATTTGAGTTGTTACATGTAACATGTAATGGTCTACCAGTCTCCAGATTCGTCACTCAGACTTTCTGTAACTGGATGTTTGCACAGGTATATGATAATTTGCGTGGCGCGCAATTATGTTCTGATTCCTCTTTGATGTCGTTCGACGTGCCCTCCACTAACGATTTCATATGAACAGCGCGTGTGTTTGCACGGCTCTCGTCGGTAACGATTTGAACAATTTGTATTTTCTTTCCGACAACATCAAATGTCTGCCCACAGAAAATAGGCACCTCATTATCTGGCCTGTGATGTGTTGACTGTTTGTCGATTGCGGCTGGTTTTTTTTCTTCTTTTCACTTGACAAAAGCTACTGCCTGCCTGGTACTTGTGCTCCGTAATAATATGTGGAAATGTCTCTTTGATTAGGCAGATAAATATGTATTTTTGTACTTTCAACATGTATCATTGTGTATGTACACATCTGTGGCGCCGGTTCTTGGAAATCATATAACCGATGGAATCGTTAACAGGTTTTTCCTGTGGCTGTGCAAAATACGTGGAATTTCCAATTTATTTCCGAAAAGTCTTACAAAATTGCAGTGATGTCTACAAATAAATACGAGTACACTTAGTAGATATAACATGTTTAAATCAGTTTCCTAATTTGCATAAGTGTATGGTGAAGTGGGTAAAAATATGATACCGCTGACCTCTTCTCTTCCACCTGGCGTGATCCCGGCCGGTGCTAGGGTCCACCTTTAGGCTAATTCTCCTCCATTTCGCCCAATCTTCGGCAATATTAAGGCCATTGACCCTCATATCTTCTTTGACGACATCTAGCCAGCAGTTCTTTGGTCTACCTCTCGGTCGAGGTCCGGGAATATTGAGGCTTAGGCACACATAGCTGACGTACTCCTATTCTTTGTCGTTGACCATAATGATTAATTTCGCGTGGTTTTCTTTGCTTGAAGCTGTACGAAGTGAACAATAAGATGTTAGGACAAGCGATAAAGTACTTCAAATGCAAATAGCAGTAAACTGCATCATATCCGTATTACATTGCAGTTTACAATGAAGTTGAAGATAACATTCATATTCATGTTGATAAAAAATACAGATTATTTTCTTGACGTTGTAGTGGGCGAATATCCTAAGTCCTTTAAAATCAAGACGCCAATACTCTAATCAAAATACTCGTTAACAATTGCAGTTGTCAGTTCGACGCTATATGTGGGCAACTGTAAGGCGATAAAAAACATTTTTAATACTTTAATTTTGCCATTTTTTAAAAAGGAAAATTTGATATGCAGATAAAGCAGATGTGTACGAAACATATTTCAACAAAGATATACAAATTATTTAAGTTAGTTTGAAAATAGACACGTGTATAAATATTAACGCTTGTAGTTTACAAGATGCTACAGACATTTCCAGAGGTAATTCCACTTCCATGAATCGCTAAAAGGTCTTTTCATTAAAACGTGCCACTTGGGAATATGAATAAACTCTATAAGTGGCGTCTATGAACGGGATTTGAAACTAATTTACGTCGAAACTCTTGTGCAAAGCGTTTTATTTTGAATATATTTTATGATTTTTCTAACAATGTAAAACTTTTTTTTTAAATATACGGAGTGGTTAAAACACCAATCTGTATCATGATTGAGTTGGTTCACGAAGTATTCTTTGTTTTGACAGTTTTTTATTGGCTTCATATCATCTTTGACGATCCCTTGGCGAGTTTATACTGTTGGATTTTAGCAGAAGATCAAAGTCGTAGAGTTGTAGAGCCATGCTCTTATGAGTCATGATTTAGCATGTATGGCTGGCGGTACCAGTGTCTCACAGGAGATCGACGTGAAGCGAAAACTTTGCTGTCGCATTTCGTTCGATGGGTGAGAACTCTGGATGCCCAATATCCCTTCCCTCATACCATCTTTTTCTTTTCACTCACCTCTAGACTTGATGGACCGACAATGTATGTACATATGTATGTTCACAGGCGATAGTGTTCACTGCCATCAGGTGACCTGTTTGTTAATTTGCCGGACGTATGCAATGAAAAAAATTGTATTGTAACGTGTTATCTTAATTGGAAATGATAATAAATAAAATAAAAATAATGTAAAATCTTTCGATTACCCAAACATTTTCTTCGGTTTTACATTTCGTGATATCAAAATACGGTGATGTACCATGAAGCATATGTAAATCTTATTGAACTAAGTGTGTAGTCTTACAATTTTCTCTGGTTATTGACGTATTGAATTATAACTTTATTGTTACAAATATGCGTTTAATTATATGAAGTTTTAAAGTAAATAGTTGTATTATAAATAACGATTGTTTCTCAACATTGAGCAATTACGAGGTGAAATTTCACTCAGTTTAAACAAGCTAACTAGGTTTCTGCAGGGTTCTCCGTAAACAATAACAAAAGCGGACTCAAGTCGTGTTGTGCCGAAGTATTGATCTGCCCCACATTTTGCATTGGATTTCAATTTATTCACCATCAATTGAAATTGTTGCAATGGAAGAGAGCACGAAGAAAATAGACGTTCTCTCTTCATAACTTTACTTACTGTTGGCAACATTATGGTGAACATACCTAAGTTAAATTAATTCATGAGAGTCTAGAGAACTGAATTCCACATCCATAAGGCTTAGACTGAGGTATTGTAACATGGCGCCTCTGTTATCTTTGAGAAAATGGGAGTAAAAAATCATGGGGTTGCAAGTGAGATTTTATTTCCTACTTCATCCTCCATATGCGAAGACTTGATGTCAATTTAGATAATTTATTCCACGAGGATACTCTTCAATTACTGTCTCTTTCAATCTAAAATCTTCCTCATAACTATTAACAAAAACAGTATTACATCTCATGCTTTCCCGGCCCTAAAAAAGGTTTTAAAAGTAGAATGCCCATTCATCGTTTGTCCTAGAACGTTGTCTGTTGATTTTTATAAAATAAAGCAATTATCGTCATGTTTTTAACCGACTTCAAAAAAGGAGGAGGTTCTCAATTAGACTGTATGTTGCATTTTTTTTTTATGTTTGTTACCTCGTTTCTCTGTACTGTGTGAACCGATTTGTGAGCTTGTCATTTGGTCCCATAAAAAAGGTGAAAATCTGATGAATATCTTCGGACCTGGAGAGGTGAACTCCTTAAAATTAAGTAGGATTCCAATGGTTCTTTTTTTTGCATTAGGTTCATTATAAAAGCTAAGCTACAGTGGTGGAGGGAAAAGGGGGTAGGGGAAAAGGGAGGGGGGGGGGGAAATAATAAACATGTGAATACTCCAATATCTTCGGCAGTTTTTAGCCGATTTTAGCGATTTCATTATCATCGGAAAGAAAATATTCCTTGTGGGGACCAAATCTTCTTCATTTAAATTCCTATAAACACTAAAAAGATAAAAATAACTAAAATTTATATAAAAAAATAAAAACCGACTTCAAAACAAAAAACCACTAAATACCAAAAAATTACAAAATAATAAGTAACACTGCAAAGCAAAAAAATAATATTTATTTCATGGAACTTGTGCTTGTTGATTAATTTGCTTATTGACTTGACTAGCCAACAAATCAAAATATATTCGAAACATATTGAAGGCGGGTCGCCCAGTACCAAACATATAGATATTTAAATTAATATAAGGCATAGGTCCTACATGTTTGGTACTTGGCGGCCTTTGCAGTGTTACTTATTATTTTGTTATTTTTTGGTATTTATACATTTTGTTTACATAGCCGAGAAAACAACAACAAGTTGTGACAAGTGGTTAAGGGCTACCGCGCACGGTACGGGCGCGGCCAAAGACGCGAGTATCAACCAAGCTCCGTTTCGCCACATGTAACATTGGCTCTCTCACCGGTAAATGCCGAGAGCTAGCAGATGTTCTCGAGATACGTCGGGTGCAAGTCGCGTTTCTCCAAGAAACGCGATGGAAGGATAACAAGTCTCGGGATATCGGGCAGGGTTACAAGCTGATTTACAGTGGATCTCCCACTGACCGGAACGGGGTTGCCTTAGTGTTGTCGTCTTGCGTTCGGGAGAGTATTCTCGAAGTCGACAGACGAAGTGACCGGCATGTGCGGGTTAAAGTAATGATTGAGGGGGTTGTTACCAACTTGATCAGTGCTTACGCCCCGCAAGCGGGTTGTTCGAAGTCGGAGAAAGAAGCCTTCTGGACCCTTGTTGATGATACTATGCGTAATCTGCCCCAATCCGAGAGCATTGTGGTGGGTGGGGACCTGAATGGGCATGTAGGTAAGGATAGTTGGGAGAATGAGCGTGTTCATGGCGGCTATGGTTTTGGCGCACGTAACGCAGAGGGGGATTCTGTTCTCAGAGCCTGTCTTGTGTCAGACCTGGCCGTTGTGAATACGTTCTTCCAAAAGAAACCCGAACACCTCATCACATACAAAAGTGGGCCCCACTCAACACAAATTGACTACCTGCTCCTAAGGATGCCACATCAGCAAAGTGACCAACTGCAAGGTTATCCCGGGAGAATGTCTCACGACACAGCATCGTCTCCTTCTTATGGATGTTAAGGTAACACCGAATCCCAAAGTGACCGAGTATCGAGCACCAAGGATAAAGTGGTGGTTGCTGGATGGATCTGCTGGGCATGGTTTCCGCGATGCTTTGATCCCCTTATTAGAAAATAGTATGGGGATCGAAGATGTGGGGGAACTGTGGGGCGGCATTCAGTCAGCAATCACCACCCTTGCGAAGTCTAAGCTCGGAACAACTAAGGGCGGCCGCGCCCTTAACAGGGAGACTTGGTGGTGGATTAGGACAGTCCGGGAGGCAATTTTCAGGAAAAGGACACTGTTCAAAAAGTGGCAAGCGACTAACTCTCCTGAAGACCGCGCTGCGTACAACCTCGCCAAACGCGCTGCAAAGCGAGCTGTGGCCCAGGCCCGCCACGACTCCTCTGTATGAGAAGTTGGAGACTGAGGAAGGTCAAAAGCTCATCTATCGGCTCGCAAAGACTCGGGATAAGGCGACACTCGGCATTACCAAATGTCGATGTGTCAAGGATTCTCGAGGCGCCTTGGTATGTGAGGCTAGCGCGGTGAAGGAGAGGTGGCGCTCTTACTTCCACGATTTATTTAACACCTTACCTTTGAGAGTGTCCTACCCTGAATTGCCTCCGAACCAAGGTCTTGTTGCACCTGAAGAAGTTCTCGGAGTCTTCGTCGCATGAAGAACCGGCAAGCGGTAGGGCCTGACCATATTCCGATAGAGGCGTGGAAGTCGTTGGGGCTTCATGGTGTGGAGCTTCTTGCTGCGTTATTTAACCGCATCCTGAATACCAAAAGCATGCCTGACCCATGGCGGTTGAGTGTGATAACACCCGTGTACAAGGGTAAAGGCTGTGTTCAGGAATGCGGTAATTATCGTGGCATTAAGGTCATGAGTTATACCATGAAGCTCTTCGAACGCGTCATCGAGTCCAGGCTCCACCAAGAGTGTACTGTCTCTGAGTGTCAATACGGCTTCCGTCCTGGCAGTGGCACTACCGACCCGATATTTGCACTCAGGATGCTTGGCGAGGCATACGGGGCGAAGAAGACGCCGCTGCATGTAGCTTTCTTGGACCTGCAGAAGGCCTTCGACTGTGTGCCGCGACGGGCAATCTGGTGGGCGATGAGGGTGAAAGGGATACCGGAAACCTATGTGAATATTATCAGAGACATGTACCTCCGATCCGAGTCCTTCGTTCGGACCGCCGTTGGCGATTCGAATCCTTTCCCGATTGATGTCGGTGTGCACCAAGACTCGGCGCTGAGTCCATTCCTCTTCAGTGTTGTGCTCGACGCCATTACGTATCACATCCAGGACCCTGCGCCCTGGTTGTTGATGTATGCCGATGACATTGCACTGGTGGAGGAGGACCGGCGACTTTTGGAGCCAGAAGGTCCACGTCGCGGAGATGAAGATGCTGCGGTGGAATGTGCAACGTTACGCGTTTGGACAGAATCCGTAACGAGCACATCCGTGGCAGTCTTGGTGTCCGCGATGTGGCTGATAAACTCCAGGAATTCCGCTTGAGATGGTATGGTCAGGTCCTAAGAAAACCACAGGAGTACGTCGGTAATGTGTGCCTGAGCCTCAATATTCCCGCACCTCGACCGCGGGGTAGACCAAAAAAGCGCTGGCTAGATGTCGTCAAGGAAGATATGAGGGTCAATGGCTGCAATGGCAATTACTATTGAGGATGCCGAAGATCGGGCGAAGGAGGAGAATTTGCCGGAAGGCGGACCCTGGCACCGGCCGGGATAACGCCAGGTAGAAGAAGAAGAAGAGAAGAGCCGAGAAAAATGTCTTCAAGTTAATTTCTCCAAAAA
Organism: Hyles vespertilio; assembly: GCA_009982885.2. Classification (NCBI taxonomy): domain Eukaryota; kingdom Metazoa; phylum Arthropoda; class Insecta; order Lepidoptera; family Sphingidae; genus Hyles; species Hyles vespertilio. Next base: position 8,255,050 of record CM042822.1, on the reverse strand, counting down.
CTCCGCACCTGGATCGCAATTATGTTCATCATCATCATCATCATCATCATCATCATCATCATATCAGCCACAGGAAGTGCACTGCTGAACATAGGCCTCTCCCAAGGATGTCCACAGTGACCTGTTGGAAGCGGCCTGCATCCAGCGACTTCCTGCAACCTTAGCCAGATCGTCCGTCCACCTTGTAGGCGGGCGTCCGAAATTTCGCTTGCCTGTACGTGGCCTCTACTCGAGAACCTTTCGGCCCCAACGGCCATCGGTTCTACGAGCTATGTGCCCGGCCCACTGCCACTTCAACTTGCCAATCCTATGGGCTATGTCGGTAACCTTGGTTCTCCTACGGATCTCCTCATTTCTGATTCGATCTCGTAGGGAAACACCGAGAATAGCCCCCTCCATGGAGAGCAGAGCTCAGAACAGTTCCACCACGCTCCTGCTCCGTGCCTCTGGCGTTGAGCCCTCGAGGAGAACGGAATTGAAGAGCCTCTGAAGGACTTTCAGTATCGGCGTTCCGCTCGCTTTCAGAAGCTCTGAAGTGATTCCATCCTCACCCGGCGCCTTGTTGTTTTTAAGTTGTTTGAGGGCCATCTCAATCTCACACAGGCTGATGTCCGGGATATCATCGCTAAAGTGTCGGATCAACTCGGCTCTCGGGTCTTCGGCCGAGCTAACAGTAGGTTGGGCAACCGAGGTGTAAAGCTGTCCGTAGAACTTCTCGATCTCTCTTAATACCTCTGCCCTCGTCGATACCACGCGGCCATCGTCCGTTTTCAGCCTAGACAACAGGCTTTGCCCAATAGACAAGTCTCTTGCAAACACTTTGGAGCCTCCGTTCCGCTCAATTGTCTCCTTAATGCTCACAGTATTGTGAGCACGGACATCGTGTGCAAGGACTTCCAGATCCGTCTATTGAGCCGCCGATATGCTTCGGCGTCAATGGAAGACTGCAGGGTCAAAGATCGACGTTCGGCCGTGAGGTCAAGAGTGTAGATCGCGAGTTTTTGTGGTCTATCTCTACGGCGAGGTCTAAAATACTTAGATCCCACCGTATGGACAGCTTCTACCAAACCGCTGTTTAACTCGTCCACTGCAAGGTTTTCTTTTAGAAAATCAAAGCGATTTGTCAACTCGTGTTGAAAGCTCTCGGGGTTTTGGATATGGGCGCGAGTAAGTCGGAGCGTAGACTTCATCAAGCGACGCCTTTCTAATTGGACGTTGATATTCAGTGTGCCCCTAACCATTCGGTGATCACTGCCGGTTTTCACCCTGTTGATCACAGAGACATCACTGAACATCCGTCTATTCGTCGTCAAGATGAAATCTATCTCATTTCTCGTAGAACCGTCAGGACTCAGCCAGGTTCATTTCCTGTGAGGCGGTTTCTGGAAAAAAGAGTTCATCGCAAAGAGTCCCTCTTTTTCCAGAAAGTCGGCCAGCCTCTGACCCCTGAGGTTCCGTTGCCCATGTCCAAATTGCCCCACTTTCAACTCTGCATCGCCTCTCTTGCCCAACTTAGCGTTGAAGTCCCCCATAACAACATTGAAGTAGGTTTTGGAAGTATGTATGGCCCGACTTATGCCCTCATACATCTCCTCTACTTCTTCATCTGGGTGTGTCGAGGTCGGCGCGTATACCTGTATGACCTTCAACGAATATCTTTTTGATATTCTGAGTATAAGGTACACTACCCTGCTCGACACACTTTCGATGGATACGATGTTGTTGATGAGAGACCTGTGGACGAGAAATCCGACGCCTCCTCGGGACTGTTGGTCATCCCCCCGGTAGAAGAGCAGGTTACCAGACTTCAGGGTTATCGTATCCTCCCCGATTTTTCGGGCTTCCGATAACCCGTGAATGTCCCAGTGTAACCCGCTCAATTCTTCTTCCAGTTCGACAATCCTCTCGTCTGTCCTCAAAGTGCGTATGTTGTGTGTTACCAGGGACAGTCGTCGTCGGGGGTGGTAGCCGGGGCCAACCCGGGGATTCTTAGCACCCCCTGCCCCACCGTAACCATGGCTGCTACCATCGCCAGGAATAGTGGGGCTGCCGGGGACTGGGGGCCTGGTCAATTTTTGTGTCGACATTTAGGGGTATTTTCCAATACTCGCCACGCTTGGCAGGCGGGTTGGCGAGCGCAGGAGGGGACTCGCGCTGATGACGCTGCTGCCCAACATCAACGGGGGAAAGGAAGTAGGGTTTGTGAGTAGCGGATATAATGGGAAAGGAGAGTATGGCCTGTAGGAGTGGATACTGCAGTCATGGAAGGGAATGTTTGTAGTGACTGCAGTAGCTTGGGGGCCGAGGTCGCGTACTCGTAGCACCTATTCTAGGACAGGTCATGATCACTAGATAGGAGCATCCCTGACCTCATATTTATTGAAAATTTATATTTTTTCCTACACAAAAAAGTAGGTTTCATTGAAAGATACAAATCTTCGCACCGATACTAAGTTACATAGTAGAATGGGCATTCTTCTTTACCAGGTACAGTTAACATAAACCACAAAATTATGATATCAACAGCGATTTTATCGTATATCCGTGTAAGTTGTAAACCAAATTCCAGTTGGTCTTCAGTTATTGTTACGAGCTTAGCGTGGAAATTCTAATCTTGAAGTTGTGAGCGTGTGCGCCCGCATTGCATATCGTCTGATTAATATCGTCGAGGCGTCCCCGCATGGCTTCAGACAAGTTTCGAATCCAACTGTATATTGTGTACATGCTTGCCTCTTTCGTATGGCTTTCTATATCAACGGGAGTTGCTTGTTGATTTGTTCCGGGTCTGGTACGTTTATGTAGGAAATATTTCGTAAAATTTAACGTAGATTGGTTGAAGTTGGTTTTTAAATTATCAAATGTTCGAAAATCCGTTTGCTCTTGTTCTCCCTCCTTTGTAAGTTCCATCCTTAAATTCAATACACTTATTAAAATAATAATAATTAAGTAATAAGCCGAGTACACATACGTACGAATCTTCGAGAACGACGGTGCAAGCATTTGAAACTCTTAGAACATCTTAGGCTATGTACCTGACGTGGTTACAAGTGGTTTTATTACTTGCGATAAATTTTCGTTAGCCAGTATAATTAAAATTGTAAGGAAAGCCTACCAGTGGCGGATCCTTTTCTGTAGGAGAGATTGAATTAAAAACTACTTTTCACTGTTGTGTATACTCCTATGAGTATTATTTAACGTATACACAGTTTTTATTTTCATTCTTTCTTAGACGCTGAATCCGACTAAAGGTGCTGTAATATGCATAACTTTCCAGTATGAGCACTGTTTATCTTACAAATTGAAATGCGGAGATGTTAAAATTTTTTCACAAAATAAACAAAGCCGTGCTTTCGTGTCAGCCTCAAAGTAATACGGCCATGTCGTCTATTTAATTCTTAATCTCTTGGAATTTCCCTCCGTTTGTCATTTCGGCGGGGCTTACGCATTTTAAATTTCAATCTGGGAGCGAAGATGCTATCGTGCGTCGTACGTCCGCCGAGCTTTTGCCATCTCTGAAAAGTGACTAGCTAACGGATTATTTTCAATCCGTTGGTGGCAGCCACCTAGATGTTCGGCATATCTAATAAGCTCCATTATCTACGGCACCCTGTCATGGGACACAGACGTTTCAATTACACTAGGCCAGATTGGGAGGTTCACAGAGCTCGGCGCCGCCGCCGCGACCTTCGCGTGCATCTTGATATTGGCTTTTGATATTTCCACCACTTCTGTGATCGTGACAGTTAATTTTCAATGTAGTTCTCTTTGTAACAGATAGTATAATTAAGTTGGGTGAAATATTTTATCTGCAATTGTAAGACTTCTTAATTGACGAGAGCATGGGATACTTAATCTAGCTTTAATATTTCATATGCTACATATTATTTCAATATGCTACATATTATTAGTCTCAATCAATCAGTGTGTACTTTTTGTGTCTGTAGTTTAAAAAAGAAATCAATACTCCATTTCTTCAATACCAGTTTTAGATGTTCCAAATGATGTTATCCTATTGTAATTTTTTCCATGCAATAAACAATAACACGGGAGCGAAGGTGACGGTACACGGACGGGCCTATTTCTGTTGGTTCCATGTTTTTGTTTGGTTGCGCATCGCATCACGTGTTCCGCGAGCACGTACGCCATGCTTACACTGAATACTAATGGGGAACAGTGGATAGGCGCCGCTCGCAGTTCAGGTCGCGTCGCCCTAAATTGGGTTCGAATCGCATACACTTTGATGCACACTGAATTAACGCCCGGCTGCAAAACAATGCCCAATCAAACAGCCGGAGCACACACGTCTTTGCATGTATAGTTTTAGTTGTCGATTTTTAGAATTTGTAAACAGCGCGCCCTCGATGTACAATATTTTAGTCATATTGACCGTTCTATAACGCGGTTTGTTTGCGATTCGCTTTTTGCGTGAAGGTTTGTAAATTATTGTTGATTCGGTCAAATAATATTAATTTACTTTTGGTTTTGTGATTCCGAATGCATTGTATAATTAGGCGTGTCGGTGGCACGTGACGAATTATAATCCATTCACAGTGATAATCCCCATGCAACAGCGAGGAGCATGAATCAACGTTATTTGATGCACCGCATAGTTTCCTGCCGGTGTTCGCTCAATTTCCTTGCTCCTCTTTGTTTTGTGCTCTGAGATTGTTTGTTGACTTATCGTATTATCTTTGATATATTTTCTAGAAATAATATTGATAAATAGTGCAAAAAACTACGTAGAAATATATAACGATAGATTAGTTATTAATTTCTTAAGTGTAGTGGCCGATTTTCGATTGAAGAGAAGCGCATAATCCCGTTGCAAGCGTAGGCAGAGCGACAATGGAGGCAGACACCGTTGTGGATTACTGCCCCCCCTAAAGGTGTTCTCTCTATAAATGGGGGATTTAATTTGCCGTATCCTGAATACAATAGGCGGGTGTTTGTTTGAGACTCCGTCCGTCGGATAAGCGATGTCCACTGCAGGGCAGGGAGGTTAATCGCCATAAGTAATAACTTTCGGCGCTTGCTAAGTGTTTCTCTCAATTCGTGGAATGTTTTCCACTTGGAAAAAGCAATTAACTTGATTTTTTAAATTCTACGTAGAAGATTTTTTATTTACCGTTTTAAATGTTAAATATTGCACGCTAATTTGTATTAGGTCTGCCTGAGATGTTATTGATTTTAAATCTGATTTAATACGTTTTTGTTTTGGTCGATACCTATTTATATTGCAACTGCGTATCTTCAGATTCTCATCAGTGTCACAGTTATGATGAACGAAGATTCTTTGATGAATATCGGTGTTGTCGTTGCATATAAATAAAAACGTGTTGAAGTTATATTTAGCGTTATAGAAATAATTGGGATTAAATATTGTCTTTCATATTGACATAATTTCGACCACAAACTTTTCGCACTTTTTTGTATTGTCAGTAAACTACATTAACAGCGAAGGAAAACAACGTGAAGAATCGTATCATATAAGATTTATAATTGTAGAGATTTTTACAAAAAAAATTACAAAATTTTTACAGAAAAAGTTTTTACAATTTTTTTACAAAAAGTGCCACGTAAAGTCCGCTTGTAATAGGCTACGTGTGGTTGATTTGACCTAAGTTGTGTCTATCGAACTCTTGATTGTAGAGAAGTCCCGTGCTCAGCAGTCACCGGCAAATACAAATACACATATACATAAGCCCACGATTTTTCCTAGAAGCGGTAAGCATAGGTGCTACCAGGATACCTACCTTTTGGCTTGTGTGTTCCATCCCACGATTTGAAGGGGGCGGGCTTATCGCCATATCGGGCACAAATTCTTGACTCCGCGATGATAATGAATAAAAAATATCCAATATCACTGCATCCGACCTGGGATTCGAACTCGAGACGGTTCTAATATAAACATAATTAATATTTTTTTACATAAAATTGTCCAACATAACTCTAAACAGGTTATGTTAAGCGTGACGTAAAACAATAGAGCGTGGGCTCGTGTGGCATGACTGTGCGGGCACGCGAGACGCCGATGACGTCGCATTAAAATGAAATCCACACGGGCATGATTGATGAGGGCGGCAAACACTGCCGCGCCCGGTTCATTCAATTTACTGTCAACGGTTCTGTGGTGCACTTTTATTGGAGTATCTGTGAGGCTATTTTTTGGCGGGTCTTTGGTGCTGTTTGGTTCGATGTTGGGATATTGGTGATTACTTGTTCAGTAATAATGATAGTTTACTGGGATTGTATGCATCAACTAAAACGGTGAAGGAAAACATCGTGAGGAAACCTGCATAACATAGCGATTTATAAGAATTCCTATGGTATGTAAGTCCGCCAACCCGCACTAGGCCAGCGTGGTGGACTATATGGCCTAACCACTCTCAATCGTATTCTCGACTGTAGAGTAGGCCCGTGGCCTGCAGTGGGACGTATATGGGCTGATACAGTTACAGTATGCATCACGCATTAAGTCCTCAGCTATCTCTTTCTCATACTCTCTTCTACGACAGGAATTCCACCGTTGAAAATTTAACTTAGGCCTCCCCGAATGATCTTACTTATATTTAAAGACGTTATAGTTTCTATTAAAGCATAAATAAAACAAAGAAATAGTTGTAGAGTACGCTTTTTATGTTTACTTTTTTTTTCATTTAATTTATGTGCGTTATGTTTTATAACGTGAAAAAAAGGTACCAGAAAAGTTTGGCGACCGAAAAATCGGGACAGAAAATAATTTGGTTTACCATACAAAACTATTAAAAGAGATTTTAATCCCTATTTTTTACATACATACATAAACTCACACCCATATCCGAGAAGGGGTAGGCAGAGGTGCCAGGACACCCACATTTCGCCTTGTATGTTCCGTCCCACAATGTGACAGGTGGCGAGCCTATCACCATATCGCCATATCCCGAAGAGCCGAGACCTCAGCTTTGTAACCGTACCTTAGTACAACTACGCCATCAAGGCAGTCATTTTTTTCCCTATTTTTTATTTGAATAAATTATTATTAATTAAATAATTAGACATCTTTCAGTAACTACACTGAAGCTTAAACTAAACATTAAAGTATAAATTGCTACTCTATCCATCGTAAGAAGAAAATGTCGCACAATATAAATACACGGTAACAGTGGAAAAGTTTAAAAAGCGAACAAGATCGTCGCAGTAGATGGCTTAACAAATTGGATGCGCGTAACTAGAGCCGGGTTCATTCGTCAGTATAAATTATCCGATGGAGATGCGTTTCCCGATCGCTGGACATTGATGCAGATGTTTCGAGATGCTGCATTTCTTTTCACTGGAATAAAGGTCTGGATTATTGAATTTATGGTGTTTAGTTTTTTTTAACGTCAGATGAAAAACTGAAATGGTAGCAAAGATCGAACTAAAATTGTGACAATAAAAAATTAAAAAAAAAAAGATGTCAGAAGAATGTAACTGAATGGAGTAATGATCAAATTAAAATTTGACTTATAATTTCAATTAAAATTTGGTAGAAGTGTAGGGCGTTAAAATAGTTCCGTTAAAGTTTGCGGTTTATGTTGTCAGTTATTCTAATCGAATTAATTGATGCAAGCACAGAGACTTTGAAATCTTTTCAAATTATATCATGATGTAAAAAAAGCATGAATCCTATATTTTCCGCTGCGTCGTCGCGGCCGTAAACACAGTTTCCGTAGACGGAATTTAATTTCTTAACACAATGTGGTGCGATGTGATTATCGCAATAATTTGTCTCGGGATTCCTGGCGGAGCGACGGCCGTTGCATTTATGGCATGGTGGCCGGCACTGGGAAACTGCGATACAAACGAAATTACCACGAGTGCTTTTTTATTGGCCCGCTGGTCGTGTTCAAATTGTTCGTCTTTATTGGCACAATTATTAGGTCAGTTTGAGTTTGTTTTCATATGAGATTTTTGGGGGGATGTAGTTTATAAACACGTGGTAAAAAAAGTCTGTTGTGATATTACCTACTGTTGGAACCCAACTTTTATTTCTCTCTCTCTCTCTTTCTCTCTCTAGACTAAGGAAGTCCACTGCTTTACATATACCTCCCCCAATAATCTCCCTAATAAGTTTTCTAATGGATATATTAAAATTTTAAAATCTCTGTCTCAGCTTCTTTATTTATTTATTTATTTATTTAATCCTTTATTGCACAAAAATAAAAATACAGTGAAGAAACAACACAATAATAATAGTACAAGAGGCGGCCTTATCACTCTAGGTAATTTCTTCCAGGCAACCTTTGGATGGATATTGAGATAGGAAAAATGAGCGGGCAGTCTAAGGTATATAAAATAGTAATATATATATATACGTATATACGAATACATACCAACAAAATATATTAAAATACACATACATACAATTTACCATATACATAAATATATAAACCTATCCTAACATTTAACAAAGAGGCGAATGGACAAGATATTCCTCAGCTATGCTCTAGTTGAGAAAGGAAATGGTCTTTAATCATTTTTTTAAAAGACGACATTGTTCGTGCCCGTCTTATCTCGACTGGAAGTGAGTTCCACAGTCGGACAGCTTGGACTGCAAATGATTTGTCCATGAATACTGTGGAGTGCATGGGCATTTTAGTTTCAGGTTCTCCGACGACCTCAAGGATCTTGAATGTGAGTCGTGGAGAAAAATGAATCGATCTTTCAGGTAACGGGGCGTGAGAGGATTAAACATTATATTGCATAAATGTGAAAGAATATGAGTATTCCGACGAAACCGGATGGGTAACCACTTGAGCTTAGTACGAAATTCAGAAACATGGTCATATTTGCGAAGGCCAAATATGAATATTATACAAAAATTCTGGAGACGCTCAAGCTTATTAAGTTGGTCCTCGGTGAGATCTAGATAGCTGACATCGGCATAATCAAGGATAATCAAGGCACAAGTGAAATCTTCGTGGTAATGGGCAGAAGATTGCTTAACCTTCGCAAGGACCTTGCCGAGGCTTTTTTTTCTTTGCGCTGAGTTAGCTATAATTCTTTTTCACGTATTCCTAGACATCGTTTGACAAGTTACATAAATCCAGAATGATCCGGCTAATCCAAAACATAAAAAGCATTAATACACGCAAGTTCATTAAACTGAAGTGTTTTCACATCTCGTGTAATTTGTAAGGCGATATCTTTTTCGCTAGTTATAAGTTGGCGGTGTATTGGTGCGGGGAGGTGTCGCGGCGGGGTGCGGGGCGCGGCGCGGGCGGCCAAGTTCGTAATAAGAGCTAGTGTCTGCCCAAGCAACTCACCGGCGGGGGTTTTAAGAACTTTCACAACGTTTGTTTGATTCTTCTATCGTTGATACTTACCGTAGCACTCGAGCAAGTCCCACTGATACTTTTATTATTTCCTTATGGACTTAGAGGGCACAGTTTTCCGACTCGTTCACGGTAATGGAATTTATTGTGCGACCGTATTATATTGGAAATGTTGAGTGGCTCGCCTATGTTTATGACGAATATGCACTCGCCGATGCTGAGATTTTATACCTTAGCTCTGATAAGTTGGAAATTGTATCGTATTGAGATTTTGATATCCACTAAAGAAATGCAGTGTTTGAGAGTCTTATATAGTCATATCTCAATATGTCCCTAATGATTCAGGTATGGGTTTGGCGAAACGAGTCTATAAAATATTTTAGAATTAAACTTATTTTTCTATACTTAAACTTCCGACACATTATTATATTTCTTTGGCAGATCAAGAGTAGAAATAAAGTGTTATATATATGTCATAAGTATTGTCACACAGTAAAAACTTTTCTATTAGAATGCTGGCCACAAAAAAGTTTATTGAATTCGAATTTTGAATTGTTCATGAAAATAAAAATGTATACTTTTTAGAATTTTACTCATTTTTAAATATGGAGTGGACGCTTAAAGAAAACCGTGTTGCAGTTATTGCGTTGCACCGTTGCGGTTACGCGCCAATTGAAATTTTTGACATACTGAAAAATTTGAATATAACCAAAAGATTCGTTTATCATACCATCAAACGATATAATGAAGACTCTAGTGTAGATGACAGGTCAAGAAGTGGTCGCCCTCGGTCTGTTAGGACTCCAGCAGTGATAAAAGCTGTGAAGGCGCGAATTCAAGAAATCCCAAACGTAAGCAGAAACTGTTGGCCCTTCAGATGGGGTTAAGCAGAACCACGGTGAAAAGGGTGTTAAATGAAAACTTAGGGCTTCGGGCATATCGAAGAAAAACAGGACATCGTTTGAATACTCGTCTAATGGACCTGAGACTGAAGAGATGCCGCGCTTTGTTGAAGCGGTACGCGGGAAAAAATATCGGGAAATTCTTTTTTCAGATGAAAAAATTTTTACCCTAGAAGAGAGCTACAACGAACAAAATGATAAGGTGTACGCACACAGTGGTGAAGAAGCGAGCAACCGTATTCCGCGTGTCCAATGAGGTCATTTTCCATCCTCGCTCATGGTATGGTTGGGAGTTTCTTATTGGGGCTTAACAGAGGTACATTTTTGTGAGAAAGGTGTAAAAACGGATGCAGTTGTGTATCAAAATACAGTCCTGACGAACCTTGTGGAACATGTTTCTCATACCATGGTCAATAACAGGCACTGGGTATTCCAACAAGATTCGGCGCCAGCTCATAGAGCGAAGAGCACACAAGACTGGCTGGCGGCGCGTGAAATCGACTTCATCCGGCACGAAGACTGGCCCTCCTCCAGTCCAGATTTGAATCCGTTAGATTACAAGATACTGGCAACACTTGGAGGAAAAGGCGTGCTCAAAGCCTCACCCCAATTTGGAGTCACTCAAGACGTCCTTGATTGTTCGTGCTGCGATAGACAACTGGCCGCGCAGATGGAAGGCCTGTATTCAAAATCACGGAGGTCATTTTGAATAAACTTTAGTGTCATAAGAATCTATGTTTTGTTATGTTCATTTTGGTATATAAATGGTTACATAATGAATAAACTTGTTTCAATTATTTTATATTAAACATGTGACAGAATTTATGACCTGACTAGGTATATATCTGCTTCATTCAGGAGATTTCTGACAAAAGTTCTTTAGTTTGTAAACGAAATCATATTCACTTATTTTACCATACCTGTCTGCATTGATCGTCTAATCACATTGTCCATGATTAAAACAAAAATATTTGTAATATGGCTTTGTTTGAAAAGTTGGAAAGCAAGTCTGTAATGGAAACCGATGCTCGCTTCCTTTATTATTAATCCACATCCGATAAATTTGCGCCAGACGTTCGGCTTTATCTCTGGATGAAAACAGAAACTTTACCTGTACGTTCCTTCACTGCATTTAATTGAGAAAACTTTATTTTTTACCATGGCGCATGCTAAGATATGGGTTAGATGTGGAATCCTTTTTTTTTTCAGAATGGCATGTACGTACTGTCCTTAATAAGATTACGGTACCATCCAGTATATTATTTCATAATGTACTTTATTTTTTTGAAAACCCCTATAGCTTTTAGAAATGTTTCCTTTAAATTTTAAATAATTGTTTATAGCATAGGTCAGAATTTTCACATCACATAGAATATACAATTAGATCTTCTTTGTCATTGACAGTCGTTTAATTTACGTCACATTTATTTTTAAGCTTCACAGATCACTCCCAATAGATACCTAATGCAAGGCAGCGGTTACGCCCAACACATATAAGATATCAGATAGTTATAAACCGATGCCAAATGTCGCGTCATCAGTGTCGTCCAAAGTAGTGGACCCGCACATGGCGTCGCACGTTAGCGAAAATTACATTTTGGGAAATTAATATTACAGTTGATAATGATTTGTTCAATAAAATGGTGTGCAAAGAACTCAAAAAAATAAAGTATCTAAAAAAACGCAATAAGTTTTCATCGATAACTAATATTCTTTAAATTAATTTGGTCCCGAGCGAGCTCAATTTATACTGGTTAATATATCAATGTTAAACAGTCGAGTTCGGATGGAGAATCAGCCGTCTCTTTTCCGCATAGCAATAACCGTAATAAGGCATCTTTTTTTGGCGAAATCACGCGTTCTTCTAGTGTTTGACGCATAGTTTATAATATAATTCCCAGAAATATCGATATTGTAAAACAATAATGTAAATTGATTTTATTAAATGACAATGTCATAAAATATATATTGATTTAAATAAAAATTGCAAATTACCATAATTACGTTATTTTATGTAATTTGAAATAGTTTTTGTTAACAAGGTACTTTTACAATATTTCTTTATTTATCTTTGGCGTATTAAATTTCCTGTTTTCCCTCTAGTCGTATACGTTTTCAAATATAATGGGAGGGTATTTATCATAAGTTTTAGTATACTAAGTTTATTGAGAATCAGTAGCACAAGCTATTGTACTAATTTTAACATACGTTGTATACCGGGTATCTCAAGACTGCTACCGAAAACGAAGCCGGGTGGTAGTTTTAGTGGCTACAAACACAACGCAATTAAAAATTTCGCATAGAAACGCGACAATATTTTTTTATGATTTTTTAAATATCGTCAGTTTTGGGTGGTAAATCCATAGTTGTTGCTAAAATAATAATTTAAACTCTCTTATATCTTAGAGTATTTATAAATTAAAGGGTATACACTATTATTTTAGGAAAAAATGTATTTACCACCAAAATAGGGCAATAGGAAAAAAATTACAAAAAAAAAATTGTCGCTTTTTTTTGCAACTTTTTCTGTTGCATTGTGTCTGAAGTCGCTTAAACTACCACCCGGCTTCGTTTTCGGTAGCAGTCTTGATATACCCTGTATATCGTCTCAAAAACATTCATAGTTCGTCAAGTGGGTTTCATCGTCACTAATTGTCGATATTACATTTACTACAGCCGCCGTCAGAATTCAAGAATCGGAATAAGTTATTGTAGCCCTTTAGGGGTTTAGTTATTTACTATTTCATATTTTTATCTGATCTTTTATATCAACACTTAATTTGGGTATTTCGCCATTATGGTATACAAAAATACACGGTGAATAATAGAAATAAAACCGTTACATACTAAAGTATAAATCTTAATCCTATTTTATTCGTAGTTAGCGGTTGCCGGTTGGTATAATTTATCAGATCAGGCCGGTGAAAAAATATTATCAAACATTTAACAAGTTGGTAATTAAGTTATAGAAGCGATCAAAACACATGAACTTACTGGCAAATCGAACTATCGATACATTTTTTTATTTATCGACTTATGCCTCATCTCTCCAGTGAAGTCCACGTGACCGCGCTACAACCCGCCCACCCCCCGCGCAGTTCCCTTCATTGGCGTTTTCGGTTCAAAACAAAACTATCGTAATGCGGTATCTATTGGAAGTGATCTGTGTTAAGCTTATAATCATTATGATTTAAAATTAGTGACTGTAAATACATCTCAGCTGTAGCTGACATCTATAATCCAAATTCTCATCGATTCGGGTGACGAAACACAATTCGGTTGAAACTCATCACGCACAGCTGTGCTTACTGATTTTGGTTGACATTTTAGTGCACCAAATACAGTACTGAGAACTGGATTCTTGATTATTAATATATTTTATTTCTAGGTTATGTAATACATGGAATTATAAGAGCATTTTCGATTAATCATAATTCTACTTATTTTAATATTATCTAATGAACGTTTTAAACTATGAGGTTACATTGACTGCCACTGAATGTGTGGACAGTTAATATTGAATAAATGAATAATTGAATAAACACATTTGTCCCGCATCGTTAGCAATCAAGACGAATATTTGTAAGTGCTCTGAAATTGCAATTACATTCTCGTCGGGCGTCCGGTCCGAAATCCAGTAAACCAGAAACACTTACTAAATGCACTGATCTCAAGGAAACTGCAGATGTACAAAACGCATTACTTGGCACGCTCCCCGGCTCACGTTCCGAGGTGTAAACCCCTGATAGCGTCCGACTTAATCTTACTAAGTGAATTACTCTGGACGCCGTCGCACGCTGTCTCACCGCGCGCACTGTTGACGGAGCTCACGTGCCTTTTTTTAAATTCTAATAGCGTTAGCACCTGATATGGACCGGCTAGCGTAACGTGTGATAATGTGTTTTGCTACTTTTTTTATTAGGTTACCGCCCAGCGCCCGCCATCGACGCGGCCAGTCGGTAACGGAGTTTTTTAAAACAGATTTTCAGAGTTAGAAGTTAACGGGGCTTTAGGATTTTGTTTTTAGCGTTAGTGAAATCGGGTGTATTTTCATTTTGATATTTGGATTGAAATAAATACGAAGGAAAAGTGAAGCTTAATAAACGGTGGCGTGTCGGTGTATCGTTTTGTTTGCTACGCAAAATGTACATTATCTCCCGCAGGTTCCATTTGTGTCGATGTTGCCTTTTATTTCTGCCTTTTCACTTGACGCGGCCGATGTCCAAATAGATGATCGAATCGGGCCGTAGTGAGTGCGAATAGCTTGGCAACCTAACACGGGTGTCGGTAAAGTGAACCGCGCCGGTTCACGCCGCGCCAATCTGCCGAGTGAATTACCCTCGGCGAAATCCGACGCAATCTCGTGAAAACTGCCACTTTACCACCACTCTCACATGTATTTAGTTTTACGTCCACTTGTGAGGCGCTGTCGTTTTTATTTATGTAACTCGAGCTGCGCTTTCACCAAATTATGTACTCTGAACATCAAATCAGTTAAGTTTCCTGAAAATGTTTTGAGAGTTGTCTCATTTATTCCTTTGTGGTTCTATATTATATTTGAATCTACTTGAAATAACAGCATGTGGTAAATGAATTCACTGCAATTTCGATTCAAATGAATTTCGCTTCCGCCCAAGCATTACAAAGAGATTCACCGGCAATTGTGTTCAGCTTTACCTATCTCAATTGTTGTAATAATACAAAACTATTGTATCACACCAGCTATTCTCAAAGAAACTTGCAGCTGCGCTTGTAATGTTACGTGTATTCCTTGAAAAAAAAAACCCTACTTTATAATAGTGAAGCGAGTTTCCGATTAAACCGTCCCACGGCCGACAAGGCAATAACCGGCACTTTATGATAAAGTTAATTAGATAGAACATTCGTTCCCCGGAGCGAGTATATAGATGAGACGCTGCACCCGACTAGGCACTTTAAAAAGACAAAGAAAAGGAAGGTAACCAAATTACATGTTGTTCTCGTCTTAATGGCATCATGTTTGTGAGTACTCTGCTCGTGACGTTTATTGACGTGTAATCAGGACCTTCTTTAGTTTTAATTATGCACCATAGAGCATTTGACGCGACTATCGTGCTAGTTGGGCTTCTTCTAGTTATCGCTATGAAGTTTAATTAAAATCGTCCTATCTTCTTAATATATATATTTCTTGTGTGCGTGTGTATGTGACTGAACTCCTCCTAAACGACTGGACCAATTTTGATGAAATTTTTTGTGTGTGTTTGTGGAGATTCGAGAATGGTTTAGATTTACAGTTTGGTCTACTGGAAAATGTTTTTTCAATTAATTTTTTATTTATAAGGAGTTGTTGATTTTGGTTATACCATACAAAATGTTCATGGGTTTGTAACTGTCAAACATTTAATGTTCATACCGTCAATACGGTAAACTCTTCCCTCAAATTAAATAACGTATTTAAATAAAGGTTTCGAATCGACAACATATATCCACAATATTCGATTAATGGCGTATTTTAGATTTTAAAGATGTAAAATAATGACAGTAATGAAAAGTGGTTGACATTTAAATTGGTTGTCAAATATTTATGCATACGTTCAGAAATTTAATTTGTGTAAACTAAAGAGTATATTATGAAGCTAAATAAATATAGGACAATCAAATAAATAATATTCACACGTAAGAAGTTTTACTTCTTTTCAAGATAGAATGTCACTTGAAAATGAAAAATCTTTCATAAAATAACACATAAAAATAAAAACTGAACTGAACTGAATAAAATAACAATTTTATATAATTATGGAGAATATTGCAGGGATTCTCAAATTAGGCGTTGTCTGTGTATTGAGAAACCAGTTATATATAATTGTTACTACCGTTACTCAATGACCGTTACTACATTAATTGTGTGTGTGAGTGTATTTCTATGAAAATTTATATTTAATCTCTTTATTACTAACAAAAAGTAATGGCGTAATGTTTTTGGAAAACAGCATACTGGGGGTGAAATAAGGGATGGAATATTGCATGGATAATCAAAATCGCTAAAGTGTTTAATGTCAAAAATTTATAAGGCACACTATTTGGATATGGAGAAACGGGATATAATAGAGTGGGAGGTAGGGGAGAGGACTGGGATAGCTGACACATTTGATAGGACGAAATGTAAATGCACGGTATAAGACGGGATGGTCAATGAAGAGAAAAGACGGGACGTATCGGGAAGTGACTGAACAGACGGGATGGGACGGAATTGAGCAGGACAGTAGGATAGCTAATTCATGTTTAGGTATACAAGAGCTTATACGAAAAATAACATGTATTTGGTGTGGAGTAAAATAAAAAAATATCTGCATCCAGGCAAAGGTGGGTCGGGCTTTTTTGCTATGCTAAATAATTCAATATAAAATTCATCATATAATAACTAAGCCATAGCGAAGCGTGGTCGGGTCATCTATGGTATCTTTTAATTGATTTCAATGAATGTCGTCGGAGTAGTAACAGTGTTATAATATTTCCACAGCAAAATAATGATTTGAATCTGGAGAGATGGGATAGAATAGAATATAAGGTGGATAAAATGGGACATAAGAATAGGTACAGGATGGGATTGAAAATGGATAAGCAGTTTAGACAACGGCTGTCATATTGATTTTAAATAAAATATGGACTGGAATCTGTATTTGCACCCAGGCGAAGCCGGGCCGGGCCGCTAGTATTTTTATAGAAATATTAAACAGGAATTCATTGACATGAACAATTTTATAATTTCTAAATTGATAAAAACACTTAATGAAATTCCGATTTCCCGTCCATTTTTAATATCTCCTCTAGACGAGTATAGACCGTTTAATTGTGCTGCAATACGTGTTTATTGACAAAAACTTTACAAATAAGGAGTCCTGCCCCTCATATAACCGCAGAAGCAATCCGCACACGAGTTTAGTGATTCATTTCAAAGTTTGCGAAGAACGGACGCGTCGCCGTGCTCGCCCGGAGGTATAATTAGTCTCGTGATCGTCCGGCGCTGTCCGGTGGACGACAGCGGCCGGACGGCCGGACACAAGTCAAACAAAACACGGATATCGACGCATATGCAACGTGCCGGCTTCGTGCAACGCGTTTTGGCTTTGCCGTCCGACTTGATGAGCAAAGAAAATTAGCTGATGGAATATTAATATCGCTACTTCTCCGATATGGCCGCTTTGATATATTTTTTACGTTGTTTACTGCTCCGTTTCATAGTATTTATGTTTTATATGTATAACAATATTTTCTATCGAGTATGTTCGTATTTTAATGAATATTCGACCATGCAAATTAACCGACTTTTATAGAAAGAAGCTTTTATGGAAACCTTTGCCTATTTCTGCATCTCAAAGTATTTCAGTATACGTATTGAATTGTAACACTTAAATTATATGATACGGAGGGACTCAAACCGTCGGCAGCTGACTCCACCAGCACATTCGTATTGAGGTATTAAGTGTAGAGTAAATTGAGTGCAGTCGGTACATCCGGTGCGCGGCGGAAGTGACGCGAGGCGGGCGCACCGCATCCCAACCCTATAACTTTTGATTATATCGCCTTGTACACTATTTTTAATCAGATACAGCACGCCGAGCAGTATTTCTCATTTGTATTGTTTATGAAATGATTTTATTATGAGACGATTTGTTGGTTCGCGTAATTCGAACGCCTGCTGTTATTTAATCAGCGGAACATTTTAGTTATGAACTGGCTTTAGTTTTAACTCTTTGAAATGTAGCTGTTATAAAGTAATTATGATAGTATTTAAGTAAACTAATAATTGACTGAATATTTTTAGTTTTAATTGGTTTTGTTTGGGTAAAAATAGATCAATGTGTGTGTGTAGTGTGGAATGAAAGCGACATTGCTTGATAGTTCAATTCTAATAATATTGCAATGTATGTAGAATGTAAATACTAAAATGAGACCTTGATAGAGGTATATATGCAATTGTAGGTATATTTCGTATCATATTCTCATAGTTAATTAAGACGACATTAAATATTAGTATAATTTAAAGTGCTAAATAAGCAGAGATAAATTTATCAAAGCAGTACAAGAATAATAATAATTAGGGTTAAAAAATATATTTTAGTCGGAGTGATTTAATTTTTATAAATAATCTGTATTACACATATCATCCACGTTCGTCTACCGTTGTTTATTTATTATATTAGGACTCATGTATTTATATGTCAGTTTTAAATCGAATTTCGCAATATTGCCGCTCTCTCCCAGGTGGTATCGTTCAGTTGTTTTTCATTTCGCAACGCATACACCCACAAACCACTAGATTGTGATTCTTTTCATGAAACTAATATCAACTTTATTATTGCGTCAACTGTGTTATTTGAAGTTGTAGTGGAAACATTTGTATTTCGATGTGAAATGTATCCCACTCGTAATTACTGGAGGTTGTTTAGATGAAAATATTTCTTACTAGCGAAATGGCCCCGCTTCGCTCGGCAGCAGATACTTTTTGAGTCGCAGTCTACAACTGAAACATTATTATGATTTCGCGTACTGTTTTGTAGGTGCGTGGTGGCCTGTTGGTAAATGGACCAGACGCGGCTGCCAACATGTTCAGGGTTGTCGCGGGTTCGAATCTAGGGCACACCTCTGACTTTTCTGAGTCTGTACTACTGTATTGATTTTTAAACGCTACGCACTATAACAGTGCATAGCCACCATGCAACATAGCGATTCGAAAGAATTTCCATAGTATGTGAAGCCCGCCAACCTGCACTAGGCCAGCGTGGTGGACTACATAGGCTAACCGCTCTCAATCGTTCTCTTTATTGTAGAGGAGGCCAATGCCCTGCAGTGGGATGTATAAGGTCTGATATAGTATAGTGCTGTGAAATTTAAACTAAACGTGACTGCCGCCCTCCATACTCCTTTTCACATTCTGTCACATTCATCTCATTTGGTCCCGTGGCTCAGGGCGTACAATCTTGTCCTTTTCATTTCATCCGCCCTGCACTCTGTCCCATCCCCCTTAGCGTTTGAAAGAGTAGCAAATATATTTAAATTCCTTTCTTATCCTGCAGGAACACTGCATTTTTTCAGGATAAAAGTAGTCTGTGTGTTAATCCACGGTGTCCGCTACGTTCATACCAAAGGTCATGAAAATTTGTCCTCCCCTCTCAGTGTGAGGAAGTAACAAACATTCAAACATTCGGTCTAATAATATTGAAAAGAAAGGCTTAGTAAGAAGTAGGAGAAGATGACACGACATCCGATTCATAAACAATCGGTAATTAACTTTTTATTGTAACTATGGATTTTAGACATCTCGTCAATTCGATTTATTTAATAATACGATTTTTTTGGTGAGCTATGCTTTAATCATCAGTAAAGCTATTATACAGTTGGAACTAAAAGAATTTCTCTTATTATATTTACAGCCATAAATATGCACGAGCTTTATTTATTCCAGCTTTAACATTATTATTCTGGACTAAGTCTCTCTACGAAACGCCTTCCTAATACTTCACAATAACAGAAACATCATTAGCTTATCCAATGTTTTCAGTGTTCAACGGTTCGTGCTAAACATTGTCGGTTTATATCGGGAGTCGCGGAATGTTCCGTATCTGTTTCCGTGTGGAGTGCTGTTCAATTGCACGTGGCGGTGCACTCCGACTCACCTTTGTAATATTCACATGCAATGCTTTATGCAAAAATATTCAGTCCAGAGATGTGAAAAGTTTGTTATCGGGAATGCAATTTAGGGTTTTGGTGTCTGTTCGTTTTCTCTAGAGACTTTTGGTGTCGATTGCATATATCCGTTTTTGTCAAATAATGTCGATAGGGTCATATTGTTATTTATCTGTCAGTGTGTCAAGTGTATCAAATTGAATATGCCATTATGTTCCATAACAACCGTCGCAGTGGTTATACATTGAGTTTGAGTAAACAATATAAAAATTTCCAAACGCACCACGCAATGGGCAAGAGTGCTCAACACCATATCTCGAATTTATCTACATAATTAGATAAATGTTAACGTCACACGTGTATGGTCTAGCCGTAATGATGCTTCATATTTTCGTATAAATCATTTTCCCCACTGAGTTAATGACATAGAGGTAAACTTTTGTATCGTCAATTTCGTAGAATTTCAATAGCACACATCGCCAATAAAGTACACGGCACCGACAAATTGTCGGCCATTCACGAGTTTCCGAAGAAGCCCCGCGAGCCGTTTTCGTAGCTTGTTGCTCCGCGATGCTAATACACATCCTTTGAATTGTTCACAATGGTGCTGCGATACCAGTAACGCAGCGTCCCCTCAATAGAATACCACAAAAAAGTTGCCTCCTTTGAAAGTGCAGTCGGGAAAAATCTAAAATCTAGGAGGAATTGGAGTTGAATTTGCCGCTATGACAGTGCACTGAGAGATGGGAAGTGTGAGGATATTGAATTAGTGGTGGATTTTACATTTTTTTCCCGGACGAGAGACAAAAAGGCGTGCCGGCGCCCGGCGGACGCTGAATCAATTACGTTACGTTGACGGGCGGCGAGCTGTAATTCGATCCGTGGGTAAATGTTGATTCGACCGCGGGGCATGGCGGTGGAGCTCGCCGCGTCACGCCTGCGCTGCGCTCATACACTTTCCACATTAGCACGCCAATAATTTAATGTCGTGTAGCGCTAAAAATTTCAGAGGTGATCGTAATCAGATGCACTGTTGATGCGGAGCTGAATTATGCTGCGTTTATTACATATTATTTCTCGGAAATCAGTTTTTAATATTTTACCATAAATATTTTAATCGGATGCAAGCCGGTTTTGGTAGGTTTCTGTGAATATCTTTTAAAGGAGACCTATGAGGATGATATTCAGAATTACCAGTCACAAAATTCGTTATTAAACGTTGAATTCACGCAATTATAGGCAGCATCGAAAAAAAATTGTTGGATGTCAATTCTTTAGTGGCAGCAAAATTGAAGCAGATTTTAGGTGAATGGTAAAGCGGATTATCGAAATTAACCTCTTCAGCGGTCCTAATGATCGGCTCTTCCACTCCATAACGAGGGGTCTTTTCGATATGGACTTAAGTTTTACTTTAGGAAATAACATTAAATGAGAAATCATTAACTTGTTAATTATACTTCTGACTCCAATTAACTTGTTATCTTGGTTTAAATATTTGGAATAGTATAGGATTTTTAAATCATTACTTATCTTTCCATCGGTTGTGCTCAACACTACATTTTCTCTAGGTTTGTTTACTTAAGTCTGCATCCAGGGATAAACAGAATGTTCTGAAGTAGTTTACTGTAAACAGTAAACACTCACCTTGGCTGAGATATCACTGCTAATTAGAAGTCTTCTTCAAATCAAAACATCCATTATCTACTTCTTAGAAAATAGAAAGTTGTTTTTGGTATGATTTGTAGTACATAATACTGAAAAGAATTATACCTCCATAAATGTATACATAATGACATGTTAAAAATTATTTACTGGTTTGATAACCGTGTATACAGCTTGCGAGCGCCTCACATAACAATACGTGCTAAACATGCTTTCTATTTCTAAAAACTTCTATGAAAATTAAGATACATCCACTTTATACAATGTATCGAATAATATTGAGACGAGGATGACAGTAAGATGAGGTTTATCGAGGTAAAAGTATAAAATATGCTTAGGCTTATTAAAATCATAATCTTTCTTAAACAGGCCAGGGTAATCAATGCAATACGAAATAGTTCGATTTGTATCTACAGACAGTAGATCAAAACAGCGTTCGTCACTCCAGATATTTCAGCAAAGGACTAATAAGACATGTTTCCAATTACAACTATCTATAACCCTATGTATAAATCAATATCAATACAATAAGGATGTAAGCGATTTTGAGCAGCATTTATTAATTATTCCTAAAAATATCGCTTATAATAAACATAAATTTGAAAACAGCATCATAATTGGTTGTAAAATGACTGAAATAATTTTTAATAATACGCTGGAGAGAGTTATTTTCTCTTTCGCACGCGCGCACCTTATGGAAGATGACTTCAGGTTGTGCATGTTGCATCCTTTTCTATTACTTCTACCACCAAACTTTAAATATTTGTAACATTGGTTAATAATAAACCGTTTCTTATCCACTTTATTATTATGTCTTACGTAACATTTCGATTTTAAAAATATTAAACATTGAGCACTCTAGCCTATTGAATATGAAAATCATACTGCATATCACGCAGCGCACACTGGGATTTACTGCTAAAATGCACGTCACGGCATTGTCAAAATTTAATCCAAAACCTTCAATATTGGAAGATACGGGTAAAGGATTTGAGCCGGTGCAGGTATGGTCCGTCGTGGGTTAATCCCGTTCATCCGGGGCACACAATGGACTCTATTACCATGCATGCGGGGCCGATACATATTGCCAATGAGTCGCCGTATTTGCAGACGCCCCGGCCTGTCGTAATAATAGTGGTTTTTGCTCTTGTCTTGCCCTACGGACCGTGTAAGCTTGCTTTATACGTAATTGGCTTTTAATTAGGATGCAATTTGAGGCATACGTTTGCGCTGTGTCAGTGGTAATTAGAATACAGTTTAGCCTCTCTGTTTATTCAAGACTAGCCGCTGGCTCGGCTCTGCTCGGGTGCAGATACACTTGTTTGAAAATATTCTATCATCTATATTCGTCAGGGACAATGCATTTCAATGGTGAAAGAGTTTTCCAAATCGGTACAGTAGTTTCAGAGCTTATTCAATGTAATTATTGTAGTCGTTACTCTTTATCGTATTAGCAAATGACTTAGACTTATGAAATTTCGATTCGAATTATTTTTTAGTGACATTAATAGCATGATTTTGTTATGTTATATGTTTAATTCATTAGCATGTAATTTTTTCTTATGAGTAATCCTTTTAAGTAATCTTGTAACTTACTTTTGCACTTTTGCAACACTTCGTTATCTCTGCCTACATGATATTTTCTTCCGACTAAAGACAATAGCACACAGGCGGATTCTAGGATCTGGCCAAGTAATGTAATTTAAGTAATAAAGTAATGTAAGTAATTTCCAATCTAAGAATCATGTAAATTTAATCAATAGTTTTGTCGATATCCAAGAATGGACGCAAAGGCAGCTGACCTAGTGTCAAATGCCAAAGCACATAATGGATGGTGATACTTTTATTTGATAGAAAGTTTGAAGTTTTATGATATGGTCAATCATACATAAAGTTACATAAAGGAACTGATCTGCCAAAAGTTTGATTGCTTTAATGTAATACCTGTAAATTATTTTGCGATCCACGGCTTATCTTCGTTTAATTATTGGGATAAAAAGCGTACGTGGAATATATCTGCATTAATTTTCACAATTAATTTCAGTAATGAAAAAAGCTTTGTCAATGACCCACTTTACCGTGAATTCACTTTGCTGTTCGCCGTTGTCCATTATAATATTAAAGAACTGAAAGTGTTTCACTGTTTGCCATTTTAAATTGATTAATATTACATTCAACATGAAACTTGTTACGAGCATGTCACAATTAAAGGTAGCGTAATGGATCGGAGCGGCAAAAAACAAAGTGCTCAAGATGAACCGAGCGGGGCCAGTAACAACCATCAATTATGGCGTACAGGTCACGCTAAAGTTTCATTTTATGGATCCAAGTCATTGACTGAGTCCCTCAGGATCTGGATCATTAAGTGGGTAAATGGTTAATGAAAATAGAATGAGCACTAAACATCGAAGCGGAATTTCGCCAGTCACCTAGGCGTCGTTAAATGCTGTTATCGTCGCGATTAAGTAACAAAACAAGTCGGCTGGAGGGCGCGGCGGGGGAGCGCGGGGGTCGCGGGCCACGTCGCGAATAATAATCTCAGTTTACGACGGCACCCGAGTGAATCAATAAAAACACTAATAATGCACAGCCGTAATCCGGCTCGTGCACCGGCGCGATTACCGGCACTAACGAGATCGTAAAGACGGATCTCCTATGCAAGGCTTAGCCGAAACGTTAGCGCCGCGGGGAGGTAGGGGACCCGCCACCGTGTCCGCGGAAGGGTGATGTTCGATTGTGTCGCGGATACAGACGGATCGGTTGTTACGAACCGAATGAACAACTCCATGTCAATTCCCATGTTAATACCCGTCTGTGGCACTTCCAAAACTAATACAATATGTCAATTGTGATACAGTTCTATTTATCTATCACAATTGACACATTGTGACGGAGAAATATAATTCTTATTATGTTCTTTTGTAACACCTCATCTAAATTATTATCAGCCCAATTTCCGTATTTTCAATTGAAGTCGTATATAAAGTAACAAACTTTAATTGTATAGTGATTTTAGATTGATAACAGTATGAAGTATAACAGAAAAGTAAAAATCAAGATAGAATTGTATTACGTTGTTATAACTTTACTTGAAAAGAAAACCTTACGGAGCTATTTCAGTACTGGCACATTTATCCAAGTAGAATAACTTAAATCTGAAAATCATAAAACACAACTCATTTCTCTAAACCGCTTCCATAATGGATTAAATTCCGTTTAAAGCATTATAAAGTTACGTCAAAAGAGCAAAACACAAAGCTTTTATTGCCCTTACAAAGAAGCAATCAGACTATAGACTTACAAATTTTTCTAAGTAACCCTAAAACGGCGCGCAGGATCCATTATTCTCAATTTGCGCGAGTTGAAGGAAGCGCGGCGGGTGTCCCCCTTGATTAAACCCGGGGAAGTAAGAAGTAACAATTTGTGTGCATTCGTTTCCACGCTTATACGTAGGATCTCTCGGGATGCACTCCAGCTCACTGCTGTCTCGAGGATCGTGTGCGGATTTTACTGTCTTCTAACAAATGTCAAGTTTATATGTATGTGATTTTGTTTTTGTACTTTTTAGTCATATTTGGAATGTTATTTTCAATCTGAAGATATACTATACTGGTAAAATACTTCATTGGTCTTCTTTATTTAAACATACCGATACTCTAGCCCTGAAGGCATAGAGTATATTAAAGGTTTCTTTACGTAGCTATTTCTAAAGTAAGAAAGACTTACAAATCTAAATATGCGCAATTTATATTAATCGAATTTCTGGTCATCCTTGAAGTACTTTCTTTATCTCCTTATTTTATCTTTTTCCGCTAATGTATTTAGTTTGCAACGCATATTGATGGCAATTACGAGTACAACAAATACAATTAACCACTCGTTTGTTTGTCAATGCTTCAATAACATATTTTTAAGTATTGTACACTACATTTTCTAAGTTTAAAATTATAAATATTGCACAACACACGAATCAAATTAATTTGTATTTCCACTGTAAATCAGGCAAACTGAAAACACCCGCTGAGGTAATGAACACGCAAACATCAATCATTAGGCACATTCATTGAAATAAACGCAAATACACGTGTCATTTGCGTGTTCGATCGCGTTTGCAGGGCTACACATGTGTCTGAGTGGATGGCACGGACGAGTATCAGACCACCTGCAGTTCGATCTGCTATTGACACGCTCGCCTGCGTATCAATGCCCTTCGGATATTGTTCACTACCAACCGTTGTTTATTTTAAATTTATTAAAACAAGGCTTTTACATGTCCATAATATACATATATATTTTTTACTGGCATAAAAAGCTGGTAATATGGCTGGGTATTGATAAATATTTATTAATAGATATGTAGTATTTTTAAATCCCTCTCGATAGCTACTGCTGCACACGATA
The DNA here is from genome assembly GCA_009982885.2 of Hyles vespertilio. Lineage (NCBI taxonomy): Eukaryota > Metazoa > Arthropoda > Insecta > Lepidoptera > Sphingidae > Hyles > Hyles vespertilio. Next base: position 8,229,126 of record CM042822.1, on the reverse strand, counting down.
GAAAACCTGTCATAGGCACATACGCAATATTGTCGTGTTTCAGGTTTGGTCTGCGTATATTTAGTTTCGAAGAGGCCATTATAATTGACATAAATCCATCCCTATATGTGAATATTCTATTTCCTATATTTTGTCAATATAAAATTAACATTGCGGTCGGTGTCCGCTGAAAATATTTGCAACATCCGCATTGATTATGTATTCTCGCACCGTTTGCGTAGAGTCAGGGTGTTGAATACCCATAATGTTTTGATAATAATTTTACACTGATTCACAAGTCGATGACAGTGGCGCGTGCCTTCCGCCCATCTTGGGCGATCTTGGCTCGCGCCGGAATTAAAATTAATAGAGCGGGAGCGGAGGCACGTCGCGGTCCGTCCCGGTCCGACCCGGCCCGGGTAATTTGTTTACTCGTAGCGCTCTGGATTACGCCGCATGCTGCGCTGAATAGGTAACTGCCGGTGACTTTTTATAAGCATCAGTCAACATGTACCGAGCTCTATTTTTATCCTGGCATCGTAAAGGCGTGTATTGAAGTTAATAGCAGGTATAGTGTCAACCAAATTGAGTCTGTATCTGTATCAGCCCATATACGTCCCACTGCAGGGCACGGGCCTCCTCTACAATCGATAATACGATTGAGTGTGGTTAGGCCATATAGTCCACTACGCTGGCCATACCATACAAATTCTTATAAATCGCTATGGTATGCAGGTTTCCTCACGATGTTTTCCTTCACCGTTTTAGTGCGTAGTGATTGACTATCAATACACACATGACTCCGAAAAGTCAGAGGTGTGCCCTGGGATTCGAACCCGCGACCACCGTGAACATGTTGGCAGTCGCGTCTAGTCCGTTTACCAACAGGCCACCACGCACTTGTTTTTTTGTTTTATTAGGGAACTATATTTCGTTTCTGCCGCCTTGTAAATACATTGCGGCGGCATCGTGTGCTTGCGGCGGCATCGTGTGCCGGGTCGGTCACTTCCCTATAACACGGTTGAGGAGACCGATGGCTGGCACATGGGTCATACTCGTGAACGGGTGCTGCTTGTGTAGACTGGTCTGCTCAATTTGCTTATAATGATAATATTAATTACTTTGTTTTTCTTTTTTAATTTTTTTTGTTGCCTTTCATTGCTTTTGCTGAACAGTGTATACTGATTCCGCGGTCAGGGCGACCACACTTAACTCAGCCGTACAATATAATTATTATTATGAATAATTTATAAACTGCTCTGAATTTCAACTCCTGTATGATTACTGTATTGTAAACTTATTTTGAAAAGAGCAACGATAGAGTTTCTTGCCCTTCTTCTCTGGCGAAAACAGCCTTGTGAACTGGGTGGTAGTGGAAAAAAAATGACTGAATCTAAATAGTGTATGACATTTTATGGATTCAATAAATATTTTCATTTTATTTCATTTCATTTCATTAACAGTGCTAAAGTGTTAATCGAACTGTGCGGTTCCATCCTTTCTGCACGGATTTTTTTCATTTTCTTAATTACTACTAAGTCATTCTTAATTCTATTGCATCCACGAACCATTGTTAATTCCATTGCACCTATTTCAATTATATGATGTGAAGCAATGTTGTAACAAATTAAAACTTCACTAGCCACTCGCATGCATTAGCCAACCATCAAAATGCAAAGAAGTTACACACTCCCATCTGACATGCACATTGAATTAATTCCTTGCAAGTGTCAAACAGGGGGCGCGGGCGTGCATAATTCAAAGCAAGTGTTAATTGAGCGGACACGGTTATGAATGATACGGTTAAACGTCGCAGCGGTCCGGGTCGGATGGCCGGACTTCCGATAGTCCCCGGCGTGTTTATTGTATCAGTGTCGGCCTCATCAAAATGCAAATAAGGCGGGACGCCGGACGGGGGACAGTCGCCGTATTGAGTTATAACTCGCCACGTCTACGTACTTGTACGGTTTGTTATGTTCTTAACATTAGAATGGTGAAGTTGAGAAATGAAATTTTGGCGTGGTTTAGTCTTAAAAATATCAAGACATGTAGGTGTTATATTAGAATTTAAAAAGCATCTTTTAAATAGAAATTAATTAGGAAAGTAATGTATGCCATAGAAATATATCTCCTTTGGTATCTGCGTTTGTAACTTACTTATGTAACAAGCGAATTGAACTTGGAATATAAACTTAGCATCCGTAGTTATCCGTCAGAAGTTGCCAATTTATACGACAGATTTGTTTAAAAAAAGGACAATTATATTTTTTTATTTTGATTCGAGGAACAGACTAACAAGGTAACATTTTCAGTATCACTTTCATACTAAAATTTGATCCACAAAAATACAAAATATTTATGCACAGAGTTGGCTAGGGAATCATTGATCAGAAAACTGTTACATTAGTTTATTTTAGTCCTAGGTATTTTTCACGATTTCAGGAATTGCTTCCCATATTATTTGTCTAAAAATAAATATCTTTCTCGGGGTAGAATAAAAAGTTATAACGTTAAAAGATCTAACTAAAGACTTTTTTACATTTTCTGCGAAATTACCGTAATTTCCTGCACCATACTACAGCATAATTTTACCAAATAAATCACATTAGGATTTAATTGTGTTTGCTTTTGACTACAAGCATAAGCTCACAGCGTCACCGCAGTCAAAGCGTCGCCACGTTTGACGTGCGGTGCAAAGACGGTATGAATGGCCGATGCATGTAGCGGTATAATAAGCCGGCGGCGTCGGTTCGTATTTCGGTCGTTAGGGTGTAATTGTCGACAGCTAATTAGCGCGCCACCGGAGGAACGCTCTCCGGTGTCGGTTCACACACGTCCCGCGATATTTAACGCGTCGCGTCGCCGAGATAACCTCGACCGCCACCTCCACTCGTGCTTTATGTGCTGGCTTGCTTTGATTGGTGCTGGTTTGATTAGCTTGTCGGATGGGTGATACCGAATCTAGAGTTCTAGGTGGTTTAAATTTCCATTTCTGGGTTTCACATTCTGTGATCTTTGCGGTGTTTATTAAGTAAGTTTTGATAAATGTTTATTGAATAAATTTCTAACCAATTACGATTGAGGACAGATTTTTGTATTACAAAGTAAATTAATAAACTATTTTACACTGAGGATGTAAAAAGAAAATTGTTTAATCAAAAGAAGTAATGAGTATATTTAACATTTTACATTTAAAGCAACATCCTACAAACAACTCGTAAGATGGAGAAAGTGTAGATAAATAAAAAAGGTAGTCCGAAGTGAAAATTGTAACTGTAATAAACTTTAACACAAAATATGATGTTCCTGCTTTGTTTATCCCGCGATCATTTGCAGGATGGAAGCGTTGTGTTCTTTTGATATTAAAACTACTGGAGGATTGTAATAAGCTGAAAATAATTTGCATCCGCTTGAAAATGTGATGCACAAAAGGAAACTTGAGTAAATATTACGTAAAGATGTAGCAGAAAATTCTTTGAGATGCGTGCTTATTGCACCAACATAGACGAGAGCCAATGTAGTAAATAAAGTAGAATATTACTTTGTGAGGCGTATGCGGCATGCGCCTGATTTAATGCAGCCTTTGTAGCTGACAAAATTGATATGAACATGATTAAAAAATGGAACATCATGTAAACGAAGCTTTTATAATTTTATACTGAAAATTTATTTTTGCGGTGTCGCTATTTCAATACGCTGTGAGTGAGTTTTTCGCTCATGTTTTGGAACAAATAAAATTGCTTGTGGGATATTCGCATTTGTTCGGATAGCGACCATCGTTCATGATGCTGGAAAACTCTTTACGCTTAATCCATGACAATTTTGAGTTTGTCTTAATGTTGAATTCCTTTATACTCCTTTTAAATAGCAATGTATTTGTTGCAGGTATGGAGGCGATAATGTCGGAGTTCTTCAACGACACTACGACTGCCTTCTACATTATCCTGATTGTGTGGATCGCCGATCAGTACGACGCCATTTGCTGCCACACCGCCATTGCAAAGCGACATTGGTTGAGGTAAGTTGCATTTAATTAATATTTCAGGCATTGAAGACAAATGAAATGAAGAACAATGTTTTGATTTATTGTTTATCTTTGCGGTAGTATGTTATAACAATATGAAAATATGCCGGTAAGTGATGAGCATACATTTAAACATAAAATATGGTAACAGAATAATTTGTCAGTAATATCTTCCATAGCTTTTTCTTGTGAATTCCGGTAGACTATTCCGCTTTTAACATGCCTGCCGAGTACTGAAACATACGAATTTCCGGGAATGTCTAATTCCTCTTGCTAATTTGGCAACGTCAGAAACATTTATGACCCTAAATTCCGCACTGCATACGAATAAATTATTGGGAAATATCCAATTAGCAGACAGGTCGCCTCGCCAGCTTATTGAAACATACACGAGCATTGTTCACGACGAAACTAATTTGGTTATTGGCAGCGCGCGGCACACTGGTTGACCATTTGCGTATGATTCCACAATAATAGTATGTTTGTCAATTACGCTTTAAATACTTCACGTATTTTAATTGTGAATGATGATGTACATAATTGTGCGGTTTTGTTTGTGTTTCAAATTTTTGGGTTTCATGGGTTGCTGTTTTTGTAGAGGCATAGGTTTCGTTTAATTTTATTATGTTGAGTTTTAGTGTGGCAGTCATTGCGCCAACGTGAACTGGTTATCATTGATAACATTGATAACCAGTTATTCGGTCATTTGTATATGATCCTGCTGACTAGCAGTATGACGAATGTATAAACGAATTTCAATGACCTACAAACGATTGCTTTCTTTTTTCGTTTACAACAAAATACCTAATCTTATGATCTATATATAAAAAGACAACAGCTTCTTTGGTTTCACAATACCCAGATATGATACAGATATTTGTGGTTTACACAATAATACTTGTTAGTCCCATTTCACATTCAACTTTTTCACCGAAACCTCCACAAAAGCTTCCAAAATGAAAAATAAAACTCTGTCGAATCACCAACGGCCAGTATCTAAGTCTAATTATCGGCTGCAGTCTCGGGGTCGCCCGCGGCCGAATAATAGAATTGTCCCGACTCGCCGAGGTGACAATTAAATTAATCCAATGTTATCGCGGCTCGATGAGAGGCGACAGCCGGCGTCCGAGCCCTGTTGACACGTGTGGTCGCATTAACAGCCCTGTATGCGAATTACACAAGTATTTGTCTTTACACGTTTGTTTGGGTTGCTACGTGTGCGTTTTGGTGTGCCGTTGATTTTTTGTTAGCAGTTTGTAGGTCGAGATGTCAATTTGATTGGGTGGTCGGGATATAATTGTAATAATTATTATATTTATCCAATCCAGGCTTGAAATATAATTTTTGATTCGTAATCCGGATTTCTTAAAAGTGTAGGCGACATATCGTGAGTACATTGTGTAGAGGTATAAAAATCGAAAAAATAACAACACATGTTAACAAAACATGTTATTACACATGCAACAATCCAGTTGCTATATAAAAGCACGATGTACCAGCTATATGTTTATTCAAACTATTGACACATACATTGTTTTTACTGCGGTGTCGTCACTCGTGCAACTCCTTAATCAAAAGGCGACCGAGCACGAAGCAATTTGGCTGGCCGTCCAGCCGGGCAATAAGGACTGAGCGCTATTAAAACAAGCGCAAATAAAGCAAATTGAAAACGGCACCGCTTCCCCCTGCGTGCTCGGGAGGGTTAGTTCTTCCGCCCTTCCGGTCCTCGTGCCCCCTGTAAAAACAATGTCGCCAAGACCTCAACCCGTCTCGCGGCTGAGGTATCGACGTGAAAAATCACCGAATGAACAGTTTCGGTTAATATATTTTGCACGTGAAAGACATGTCAACACACCATAATTAATTGGTATACTAGGATTTTAATAGTAGAAAACATTAATTTTGAAAGGCAACATGTCAATGGTCTCTTTGAAGGGAAGAAATTAATATGTAAAAGGCACAAAGTAATAAAACCCGACATTACGTGAATAAAACACAAAAGGTAATAGAATTGTTCATGTGTAGCAATTTTAATGGACTTAACCTGAAAACGTAACGTTCATTAAAAAGAATGAATTGTTTAGAAACTTTGACAATTCGCCTGTGACAAACATTTCGTGGATTTCATAAAATTTTATGCATTTTACCATTCGGAACATTTCATTTTCGCATAATGGCAAATTAAAAATAAAACCAACTCATTCTAGACACACGTTCGTCGCGTTCTTTGTCAATTGAATTTTGCCTTTGCTCGCGAATATGTAAAGCGGTTCGCGAAGAGTCTTATGCACGTCACAGAATTAAATTGTGCAATATTAAAAGCATTCGGTATTCCGCACGCTGATAATATCACTTTGGGGTGCAATAATAATTGGCAATACTGCTCGTCTCGTCATTTATCACTTATGCTATGTTTCCTTTGGTTTGCTGGTGCTGGTGAAGATATTTCGTTACTTCTTTTTATTTGTTGGTGATCTAAAATTAAATATTACGTTCTTTATAAGCTGCAAATTCCGCGTATTCCACTCGAACGTTTATTTACTCTTGCATTTAGTTTTGAATTTTCCAATCAAATAAATGCAACCGATCAGATAATTACGAGCACACTTAGTGGTCAAGCCCGCAACCGCGACGATGTAATGGCGTGTCGGTATATAAATCAGTGATGGCATCGCTTTGCTAATGTGTTAATAAGTTTGGGGCCAGTGTTTGCCGAGGGTTGGCCATCGGTGCGGTGTTGGGTCGGATGTGCGGTCGTGAGAAATCGGCGACCGCGTGACGAGAGCCTCCCCGCATAAATCTCCGCGACCGCCAATTAAGGACCGCCCCGACAGTTTGTCTACGACGCCGCCCTGATTGCTTTCACTCTGTGGCTCATGGTCCGCTTCGTGCGTGGAGTCGAAAATTGAAGCCATTCCAATCGGTTCTTTTTTTTTTTGGCTTGATAAAGTGCACTTCACCTTATGGTGCCATGTCATTTAGATAGATTAGCAGATGCTTATCTGCTGCTATTCCACATAATTATGACGGCCTACAACTTCAGTTTTTCACGATACGACTTATAACCTAAGAAAAATCAAATGAAACATGATAAATAAATAATTTAAAGTAAATAATTATTCCGCCAATAATTATATTAATTATTCCGCCAACCCGCACTAGGCCAGCGTGGTGGAGTATATGGCCTAACCACTCTCAATCGTACTCTCGATTGTAGAGTAGGCCCGTGCCCTGCAGTGGGACGTATATGGGCTGATACGAACGAACGAACGAAATAATTAGAATGATATCAACTTAGTGGTAATTTCTATGTTTTTTTCAATCAAAGTCGCGATTTAAGAGAAGGTTCATACCTCGCAATGCGATGTATATAGGTCGGATTATGATATAGGAAATTGTGTTTAAAGCGTGTGTTAACAAACCTCTTTTATTTCTTGTCTTTTCACAGCATCCGCAATAAATATTGCTGCCACCAATCAGATGTCCATTGTTTGAAACTGGAACATTGGCTGGTGTATAGAACTATTCCGTGGAATTATTGGTTTGATTTTGCATACGTATGCTAAGAAAATCTAATTATTGTAGAGTTCAACAGCTCCATGAGAATAGTTGTCAGTTCTTTGATGTAGGTTTTTGAGTAGACATAGAAACATTAATTTTTATGTAATGATGGTTTAAAAATATGTTTTTATATTTTCGTAGTTCAGGATACACACATATTAAGACGGTCAGCATGATTATTGGGTAGTACGATTCAAATAATACAATAACATAAATTGTTAGTAATTGATGTAACTTGAAAAGTATGTTTTTTACATTAAGTATATTACAGTATAAAAGGTGGTTAATCTACGTACTACTTTGGGGTGGACATTAGAGAAGGAAAACAGAGTGCATATTATAGGGTTTATCTCTGAGATATCTCAAATATGAGTCTGGCTTCGTAAACAACTCAAGATTGTAGTTTTATGGAGTGAACTACGCTTACAACCACGTTACAGTCGAATTCAAGTGATTTCATAAAAATGCTTATCGGCAAGCGAAGGTACGCGAGGTAGCTATTCCGTACGCTTCCTGTTTCAATAAAACTCTTTAGGTTTCCGTGTGCATTCACATGTAAAGTCATAGACGAATGGCATATGACTTAGTTCAGTGCGCAAGGTATTGGATATTAAAGTAGGAAGACCGGTATGAATGCCTTAAAAACAGATATTGATCTAGGAAAGTACTGAGCTGCTTTCCTCATTACTGGTTTTACTGGTGGTAGGTCTCTCATGTGAGAGACCCCCTGGCATAGGTACCACCGCAAAGCCTATTTCCCGCGCCAAAAAGCAGTGTAAATGCACTTTTGTTGTTTCGTATAGAAGGATATTGTAGTCAGAAAGAACTACTGGACATATTGAGACTTAACATCTTATGTCTCAAGATGGCGATTGCAGTGGAATACCAAGCATTGTTGTGTAATTCATGATATTGTTTGGTTTTGCTACTGTTCGTGAGCTGTCGTATCGCTTACCATCAGGCGAATTGCACGGTCTTCTCGCCATTCATTGAAATAAACAAAAGAAATGTGTGTAATGCGATTTATTATACATATTGCGACTTAGTAATTTGGTTTGCGAGGAGGCCGTCCCTTTGACGGTAAGCTTCACTCTCGACCAAGTAAATAGGGAGTATTCGCTCACAACTTATTATTGTTATTGTAAACCAATGCAAGCGCTGCAATAAATTTGATAGAGCTACCGACATTAGAGTCCTAAAGTATGTGGTGTCTACCGCCTTACCATTATTTAGCATAAAGGCGAAAGTTAGCATGTTGGTTTCTTCTTTACTGTTTGGTATAGAGCTAGCTGATACTCTGGACTAACATATATAACATAGGCTTCTTATTCCCAAAAACTGTAGTGTTCCCGTAGTCCGAGAAAGAAATTCAATTATTGTATATTCGTTACTCATTCAAACTCAAAGGAATGGGATTGGATATTCGATAATGAATAACGGGATATAAGAGGACAGGATTGCATGCCTTGAGTCATGGGATAGAATGAGACGGGAATGAGATGATGAGATGAATAAATGAGAATGGGATTTATTTATTTATTTATTCTTTTTTGCACCATACACAGAACTAGTTACATAAAAGAAATAACATAATAAAAAAAAGTACAAAAGGCGGCCTTATCGCACTGGGCAATCTCTTACAGGCAACCTTGGGATGGATATAATAATAATGATAATAAGGCTGTAACGGATGGGACAGGAAAAGCAGTGGGAACGCGAACTGAAGTCAAAAAATATCTGCACATGGACGAAGCCGAGTCGGGCTAGTCACAGAATGTTGTCAGTCCTTACTCCAATAGTTATGAATGAAAAATTGAAATTAAGTAATTCGACAAGTTCTTTCAGATCCTACAGTGGTAAGAGATAATATAATGCAATGTAAATAAAGATAATATGTGTGCGATTTTATTTATAAGCCGCGTGCGGGCGCTGACGCGAGCTGAGTCGTTAGGGGCGCTCGCGTCTCGTGTGTCATTTTAAGGATGTGCCAAATTGAAGGCTCCGCCGGGCGTCATCGCGAGGGGAGCCTGATTTATGCCCTGGGCCCGACGCGCCCCGGCTTCGATTAGAGGTTTGTTCACTCGGTCGAGGTCAGTTTTCTTATAAGCAGCAATATTGCCTTTATGAGGGGAAGTGCGACGTTAATATTGGGTTATGCGATCGCTCCAAGAATATGTGCTGTAGTTTATGACAAGTGCGAAAATGAAGCAGTGTAATGTGGTGTTGATGAAGACACACAGTGTAAAAGTTTGTCAATATTATTTTAATCAACATTATTGAGATTAATTTTTCTTCCGTCAAGCAGCAGTCTATATGCACTGCTGTGTTCCGGTTTGAAGAACATTGTAGCCTGAGTAGTATGTCCAGTAGTTATACTGGACATATTGAGACTTAACACCTTACATCTCAAGATGGCGAGAGCAGTGGAATGCCAAGCATTGCTTTGTATTTCATGGTGATTTTTGGTTTTGTGTGTGTCTTTACTATGCAATAATTCAAAATAAGCAACACATTTCAAATATGGAAAAATGAATGAAAGTTAATCAAAATCAAGTGCAAACTTTAGTTCACATCGTAATTTATCATGTGTAATACTATATAATTATGTCTGATATAATGCCGGAATTATTAAGTCTTTTAAATACAACATTGGCTCACTAACGCATGTGCCAATGCGTACAAATACGTTTGTACAAGCACCTCTACATCAGGGTTGTAGCTAGAGTCGAATTTGAGGTGGGGCAGCATTGATTACAGCTAGGGCGGAAGTAAAATTTTTATCATAATTGATCTGCTCCGAAACACGGGCTCCTAAATCAATCACCATGTATATAGCGCTGACCTCTAGATCAGTGATGTGATAGTCAATACAATTTTTTTTACGTCAAACGATAAACAAACAATTCAATTATAATTTATCTTAGTTTTTGGTATTTTTAAGGTAGGGCATTGGGATTTCAAGGTAGGGCATTGCCCCACAATGCCCCCTCTAGCTACGGCCATGCTCGACATTCATCTTAAACGCTTAGAAACCTGTTTTAATTTTCAATAAACAATGCTCGATTGTTTCACATCCACCGCTCTAGGTCTTCTAGGTAGGTCTTCGTTTAATGTTGTTGTAGGCTTCAGTTCAGCTGGCGTCTCTTGTATTCCCAATTGTTTTCATTTGATCCCTCCAATATGATTTAAGTGATGCCTCCAGGCAGTTTCCTCAGTTTCCTTATGGTAATTGACGTATGCGAAATTCTATTTGTAAACTATATGTAGCTTTTGATGTAGTTTATATTAACTAGTAGGACTTTAACAGTGTACATTAACGATCCAAAACTATAGAATATTTTTAAATTGAATAGTTTTGTTGCAAAGTAATTAAATTTCAAGGTGCTTGAATTGTAACAAAATTTAAACATATTATGTTAAATAATAATAATACGATGGCCGCATACTACATGGATTTAGTGGATACCGGAACGAATTTCCGTGCTTTCCGGCGTTCTTGCCATTCCTATTACACAGTGTAACAGCTTACACAATAGGACCTATTAAATATATTAATAGTTTGATCCGTAGCTGCTGCAGCTGGATCCTCTGGCTGTAAAAGTCTTTATTAGGAGTTATTTACCGATTTAGTCCATTGATTTATCACACGCTTTGCTTAGGAGGGAAATGGACAAAAATCTCCTTTTATTAAACACCATGATTAATTTCTTTGCGGGTTAGACATTCCCGTAGACTCGCCGGGCTTCAATGCTCGGTGTCATTACTTTGCGTGCCACTGGTGATCCTGGCTAACAAGAGTTGCAGTGGTGGATGTGAGGGCGGTACAGCACCTAAATAATAAATAGGACAATGTGCTGTTAACCTGAAGTTAAATAAAACGACACCCAATCCAGGAAATGTATTTTACGCCATTTTGTCAATTCGTAAAATATGATTTCCCAAAAAGGGGTGATGTTATACAGGCGACGAATTTTATTTTGAATAGCTAAATCTATAAAAGACTTGCATAATATGCATATCTGAGAAGATAAGTTGTAAGATAGAAGAGAAGGTAAACTTGTGTTATTAGTTACAATGTGTTATGAGCTCCAGTATTGGTAGTAAAAGTCTAGTTTGTACCGCATAAAAACGCACATTTTACCTTGTTACAGTTATTATAGATTTATGTGCTCCATACGAACACCAATTCAACTCACTCAGTGTGCAATAAAATTTGTTAACAGTTATTTTTATTGGTATAAATGTGTTGGAGCTGTTGTGCGACATCGTCTCACTCCATGTTATTTTTATGTATTAGAGTATTAGTGAATACAACCATGTTGGAATCGTCTAGTGACAGGAAAATATTTACGACATGTGTGTCTTTGGAACGTTATAAAAGGTTAGCAGCAACTATGTAAAGCTGCGTTAACATCGTGTGATTTGGCCAGCTCTAAACAAGTTGATTTAAAAATGTGACAAACGGTAACATGTTTTCTTCTAAGCTTAGGCATGTCTACTAGAGTCGGGCGTTTTGGGTTGTGGTTAAGATTTCCTGCACCCTCTCTCTCTCATTTCCATGCTTTGAATGTTCCACCTCGTCTTTGGTCTGCCTCTGGTCCTGCTGGTGGTTTTCTATTCACGTGGCTGTACTATTGCAATCTACATTTCTGCGTTTTCTTATATGCCATTTTCTGAACCCTAATTACATTATAAAATATGCTTACTTTGTTTGTAAAGTTAACTTTAGTGATATGGTTAGGCGATACTCAGCAGAAATAGTTATCGACTATTTGTTGTACTTCATTGTAGACCCATAAATGTAAAAGAGCAAAAATATCGGAGTCTCTATGTACATGTGAAAACTCGTTCATTGAAGATTTTAATGTTGAAGACCTATTCTCAACAGGGCTCAACACAAAGCTGAAGACAATGAACAAGAATGAAAACAGTACTCTGTACTACTATAAAGAAATCGTTCAAATTGACTTCGTCTTTCAGTCCATATAAACTGAGTCTTACAAACCGCGGGTACTAGTAGTTTCTCAAATAAGGCTTACATCTGCGAGATGTCGTCAGTGTTGTCGGTGGCGTGCATCGGAGCGTGAGTCGAATGCGTTGACGGCTGTTAGCAGACGTTAATCACGCTCGACCGGCCTGCCCCGCCGCTAATGTTTGTTAAACATCACCCCGCGCTGATTCACAGAAACACTCTATCAAAAATCATAAATATTACGTCAGTTATATGGAAACTGTCAGGTATACAGGCCTGTAACAGCTGTAAGCCGACTTGAACTGAATACGGTGATAATGCTCTTTTTACTTTTTCTCATAAAAATACTGTAAATCTTAAAATGTTACATATTTGATCAGTAGTTAAGGGTTTCATGGTTTCATAATTGTATTTTTTTAAAGTAATTCTATTAATGCTTCAATAAAAAGAATAGGTCTATTAACCTATGTTGTGTTTCGATTTGGCTTCCAACATTCGACACGATATTCCACTATAGAGTTCTTTTATATTAAAAACATTATGTCATCAGTTTTATTCAATAGTTAACTAGTTTATTCTATAAAATTATGATCTATATTTATATCTGGGTCATTCTGTATACAACCTATTGTGGGCAAACACGTCGCTCATGCATGCGAGGGACCTTGGCTTTTAATATAGGCCGCTAATTTTGTAGGCTTGTTGCCGGTGGCTTCCACATCAGATTAAATTAAAGACTAAAATATTACTTTGTAGAAAAATAAGATAAATATGCCTTGCTTCATATTTTTATTCTGTTAAAGAATGTTTCCTAACATGTACACAAAGTTGAATAGAGAATTTCATAAGATAATTAGAAGGCCTTATTCGCCGTTTACTTTGTGAAATGAAATTAAGATCTACTACAAGTGAGTTCACATAAAGTTATTGCTAACATTTAAGCCGATTAAATTCCATTATAATATATTACATTTTTTCAACTATATTTTCTCGAAATTAATGAATATCATGGCTCATTTTTGTTCATTGTGTATTTAATTTATATTGTTTATTATCACTGAGCTATTAAATGGACCTTTATAGATGAGAGTTGGTTGTCGGATGCCTTATAGCTAGCACCGTTGTATGTGCTTGTACTACAACCACTTGACAGATGGTGCAAAACCCCAACGAGTGTGTTGTGGTTGGGGTTTAACCTATGTTCATTCAGTTTCGATTAGACCGTCATAATTTCGTGGATCGGTTTGAGGTTACCAACTTTTAACCGTGGATACTTTTGTTGCTTGCACTCTACTCACTATAACATGCATTGCAGTAGCTTTGTTATGATAGTATAAGTAACAAAAGACTACTTAATGTTGTTGCTCACAACAATTTGTTTGTGTATAAATTGCCACATTTGATCAAAAAGCGGTTGGGGTGTTCATGTACATCATATTAATCTACAGCTTTAGAGGCAATTTCAAAATCTTATCATCTTTATTGTTATAAATGGCGAGAGAGCATGTCACTCGCCTAATGGTTAGCGATACGACCGCTCATAGACAGTAGCAAAACCTTCCACTGCATGTAGCATTGCACTGCGCTCGCCATCCTGAAACACAAGATGATAAGTCTCAATGTCCAGTACTTACTAAAATTTCATTAAAATTTCACTGCAAATGATGAGTCCTGTTCATACGTACGTACATGTATTTCCCTTTACAATTCAAATTAACAGTGGTGTACGTGTTGAGATTATGGGGCACGTTGTATGGTGGCCGTGACGTAAGGACGATTAGTCGCCGCTGTAGCGACGATGTGGCGCCGACGCCTGGCGCCTCGGTTGACGCCGCTCTCATTTGCATGCCCGGCGGTGGCCTCTGAAAACCTTAGTGCCGAACGAATACTGGATTTTTTGTAAAAACGCTAGAAAAAAAATTATTTTAAAGTAAATATGAATACGCTTCTTTTTCACGTACTTGAGACATAGGATATTTTCCTAACGTTAAAAAAATCTCACGATTTATACCGGGTATCTCAAGACTGCTACCGAAAACGAAGCCGGGTGGTAGTTTTAGTGGCTACAAACACAATGCAATTAAAAATTTCGCATAGAAATGCGACAATTATTTTTTATGATTTTTTAAATATCGTCTTTTTTGGGTGGTAAATCCATAGTTTTTGCTAAAATAATAATTTAAACTCTCTTATACCTTAGAGTATTTATAAATAAAAGGGTATACACTATTATTTTAGGAAAAAATGTAACAAAAAAAATTTTTCACTTTTTTTTGCAACTTTTTCTGTTGCATTGTGTCTGAAGTCGCTTAGACTACCACCCGGCTTCGTTTTCGGTAGCAGTCTTGATATACCCTGTATGTACATGTAAGACGAATCTCATAGTGAATGAATAAATAAGATTGATATATTTATTTTGGCTGAATTGATTTTGTTATATAGAACTAGGACCTACGTGAATCTTTTGATTCATACTACTTAAAATGTTAATCACCACTGTAGAGTGTCGTTTACTAAGTTTATCATCCTTAAATATGATGTAATAAACGTTTTCAAGTTTTGTATAAAATTTAGGTTTTGCGTTTAGTCAGGTATTTCGTTAAATAACAGATACATTTATTTAAATAATGTTATATACAGGGTATATCAAGACTGCTACCGAAAACGAAGCCGGGTGGTAGTCTAAGCGACTTCAGACACAATGCAACAGAAAAAGTTGCAAAAAAAAGCGACAACTTTTTTTTTGTTATTTTTTTCCTATGGCCATATTTGGGTGGTAAATACATTTTTTCCTAAAATAATAGTATATACCCTTTTATTTATAAATACTCTAAGGTATAAAAGAGTTTAAATTATTATTTTAGCAAAAACTATGGATTTACCACCCAAAAATGACGATATTTAAAAAATCATAAAAAAAATTTGTCGCGTTTCTAGGCGAAATTTTTAATTGCATTGTGTTTGTAGCCACTAAAACTACCACCCGGCTTCGTTTTCGGTAGCAGTCTTGAGATACCCGGTATAATATATGATCAAACGAACTTACCAAGTGAAGTTCGATCGATATTATATTAGTATGCTTCATTCGAAGATATAAAAACAACAGTAGTACTTTTATCCTGCTGGCAACTTCCGCACTATAAAAAAAAATGTTAAGAGTAGGGACGGTAGTCATTGTCGTGGCAACATTGTAGGAACATCTCATTCTTTTTAGAGATTAGCTAACAAAATTTTCTAGTTTGGGTTAAGGGTGGGTGGGTGTTTATATCTTCGAATGAAGCATACTAATATAATATCGATCGAACTTCACTTGGTAAGTTCGTTTGATCATATATTATATTTCGTAAGCTTCATTCTTCAGATATAAAAACAACAGTAGATGTTTAGAGACGAAAATTTTGTGTAAAAATTAATGCAATAAAATTTCAGATAATATAAACAAATCAACTTTTATTTTTTATATATATCACAGATTTTAATCACAAATATTTGGTAATAAAATAGATCTTGCAAAATCTTCTTGAACCATTATTTGACGGTGGTAAAATTTTGCAAAAGTATGGGACGTAGTAGTCCATCCAGCCGTCTTTCTAATCATCTCCAAGGATATACCAGATGCTCGCGCTGCTGATGTGGCGGCGTGCCTTGTACTGTGCGCGCTGTATGTTGACACATCTATCCCGCTTAGCTTCAGTATATCTTTAACCCATCTGCTAATAGTTTGGGTAGTAGCAGGCTTGTGAGGGCGCTTGTATGTTATCAAAAGATGACTTGTGTTTGATGGTCGGATATTTCTTGTACAGAAAATGTAGTCTTCAATAGCTGTAGCGGGACAGATTGCTTTATTTTCGTTAAAGTATGGTAAGACTAGCACTGGTTGTTCGCGTCCTACGGCGGATGTTTTAACTGAATTAAAAATACCTATCTTTACCCCGGAAGGGTTTATTAGAATATTTTCTAATTTTATGGAGGCTAACGTTTGTACTCTATGCGCTGTGCAAAGTGCCAAGAGAATGACTAATTTCTTAGTTAGTTTTTCTAGGGGTAGTTCTCTATTGGGTATCCAGTTATTTATAAAATTTAAAACTACTTGTGGATCCCAGGTGAAATTATATTTAGGAGCCGTGGGTCTTAATTTATAAGCGCCTTTAAGTAAGCGTTTAATTTGTTCGTCACCTGTTACAGGACTACCTAGCAAAAGAGAAAGAGCTGAACGATGAGAATTTAATGTCCCATAAGCTTTGCCTTTACTAAACTGCTCTGTTAGAAAAATAATTACTGAGGATCTTGAACATTCGAAAGGGTCAAAATTATTTGACTGCGAATACTGCCACCATAATTTATATGTACTGTTATACTGAGCCAGTGTGCTTTTTGAGAGCGATGCCATGACTAAGTCCAGTGCAGATTTTGGAGTTCCTCTTAACTCGAAGGCTTTCCTGATAACACTGCTGCAGCCAGGGTAAACGGCTTTTTCGATTGTTGGGGCGTCCTGGAAGACGATGAAATAGAATTTTTATTTTGTGTTAAGTAAATTATCTTTGACGAAATCATTCTTAGCACTAGAGGAAACCATGGTTGGGATGGCCAATATGGAAATACTAGTATTCCTGTGGCTTCGTCACAAATAATCTTTTGTATGCATTTTAGTATTAGTGGAAATGGTGGGAATGCATAGAAATACATGGTTTTCCAATTAATCGTAAAGGCGTCTATGGTCATGGCATCTGGATCGGGTTTCCATGAAATGTATTTTTTACATTTTGTATTGGTACGAGATGCAAAAAGGTCTATTATTGGTTCACCAAAATTGTTAATAATCTGTTGATAGTCAAAGTTAGATAGACACAATTCGATATCTGAGTTAACTTTTCTTGACTCTTGATCAGCTTCAATATTATCTTTTGTGTTAATATATGAAGCAAACAGCCAGATATTACGATCCTCACACCATTGCCAAATATTTTTTGTAAGTTCTGTTAAATGAGGAAATTGAATCCCGCCCATTCTATTAATATAACTCACCGCAGTCGTATTATCGATGCGTAATAAAATATTGCAATTATTAATATTTGGGGCAAAACACTTCAGTCCGAAAAAGGCTGCAAGTAATTCTAAATAATTTATGTGAAATAACTTTTCGCTTTCTTTCCAGGCTCCGTTTATGCGTTTATGGTCACAAAATGCACCCCAACCTATTCTAGATGCGTCAGAAAATATTTCTAGACTGAAATTGGGCGTTTCGAATGAATTTGACGTGGAAAGAATATTTCTTTTCCACCAATATAAGTCCGGTAAAATTATTTGTGAAGGTTGGAATTTTTCTCCATACGATTTATATTTTAAAAGAGCTAAATATTTATGTCGTTCTAGTATTTTAGTATACAGCCAACCGTATTTGACGGCTGGGCAGGCTGATGTTAATAGCCCTATCAACCGAGCAAAATTTCTAATAGATGAGGTCGGTAATCTTATAAAATGTTGGACTGATTGAAATATTTTATAACGCTTGTCTAAAGGTAAGGATATTGATAAATCCACAGAATTATATAAAAAACCTAAGAATTTACAAGACTGCTGTGGTTCTATATGGCTCTTCCGAAAGTTAATTACAAAACCTAGGCATTTAAGTAACTTAATAGTTTCAGTAACGTTTCGTTTGCAACTATCATAACTATCCCCTATGCATAACCAATCATCTAGATACACTACGGACTGAAAGCCGCGACGTCTTTGGAAACAAGCCACTTCTTTCATAATTTTTGTGAAAGTACATGGCGCTGATGACAAACCGTATGGCATAGCATTAAATTCATAAGTATGCTTACATCGTTTTTCGTCTTAAAAATTCAAATCTTAAATATTGGCGATGTGCTGTAGCTATAGGTACAAGTAAATATGATTCTTTAAGGTCTATAGTTGACATAAAACCACCTTTTGGTATCATTTTAGATGCGGTTCTATGATATTCCATTTTAAAATGGGTATTTGAAATAAATTTATTTAATTGTTTAAGGTTAAGTATAAATCTATATTGATTATCAGGTTTTGGTGCTAAAAAAATATTGGATATAAATTGACCTACTTTAGGTTTACATTTTGTAATTGCACCCAAATTTATTAAATCTTTAATGGCAGAAGCCATTATTGTTTTTTCCTTATTTGAAAAGGAATTTTGGGTAAAAAGATGTTGTTCAACTTTACACTTGAAAGGTATACGATAGCCTTTGTTAATCAAATTTAAAATAACTTTATTCTTTGTGACGCCAAGCCAACATTTATAAAAATATTGCAATCTGCCCCCATGTACCTGTGTTATTGTCTCGCAGGGACACGTTTGTTGACATTGGAGTTCGCCGGAAGGCGTTTCGGTTGTGCTGGTCCTGGCGCTTGTGGAGTCCTCCGAAATTGGTGTGCCGCAGTTCTGTAGGAGGTTGTGTGCCCCCCCCTTCTCGGCGGCGGATAACGAGGGGGCGCCGCCCAGTTTCCCTGATTGGAACCGCGAGTGACTGTCATAGTATTTGTCATTGGTACTCTTGCACTGTGAAACTTCTTAATTTGGAGTCCCTGTCTTTCGATAGCTCGCGAAGCTTTAATTTTTTCGGGTAAGGTCTCCCCAAATAAGGTACCATCTCTTTCCTGGTTTTGAATTATAGACAAGAATGCTTTATCCAGGCCTGGTGTAACCAGCTTTGTTCGTACCTGTGTTTCTGTATAATGCAGGTCCGTTAATATGCGACAACCGTCTGATAAGATTTGTATACATTGTATCTTATTATCTTCCGTTAGGAGTAAAGTAAGCGCTTTGTTGATGGCTGCTATACCTGAGCCCAATTGATCTTGTTTTACCTGGAGTTTTTTGTCGCGATTTCTTATCAAATCATTTACGGCTGCATATATCTCTGCATTCAATGTTGGGGCTTTTAGAAGTCGACAATTGTCGGGTATGTTGTACTCTTTCAAAAGTTTTTCTTTGATATCTCCTTGTAAGCCCTTTTTCAAAATAGGAAGCCAACGCTTTGCTAAGTTATTGTGGATATTTGGTCCATATACTGGTGTATCGTCACAAGTATCGCCTAAAGCATCTAACAGTTGTGGGTCGAGTTCCGGTTCGTCCAATGCGTCGGCTACTAACGAAGAATGTTGAGGTTCATCCGGCATTAAGTCCGCGATTAAGTCATCGGGAGGTATTTCTGGTGTCTTACATAGTTTTTCATCTTCACATTGTAGCCCAACATCTACAAAAATAAAATGTATGCTATAACATTTTTGTGGGTAGGTAGTTAAAAATGTTTAAAATTTTACTCATAAGAGATTGTCCAAGGTAACGCCCTCGTGTTGACCCGCAGTCAAACCTCCAGGCTGGTATTAAAACGTCATGCTTGCCTATCGTGATAACCCGCAGTTATCCTCCAAGGAAGCTTAAAGACGTTAGTTATAACACTTAGGTATAGAGAATAGACCTTCTATTCATTATAGCGGAACTTTAATCACTTCACATGCTTAATAAGATATTATAAACTCACCTGCAATACTTTCAGGTTCTGGCGATGAAGATAATATTCTATTACTGCGTTTACGCGTTTTTGCCTGTAACTTGCGAATTTTTTCATTGTAATAATTAATTTTTTCTTCAGCTGTTCGTTTCGGCATTTTTTCAACTTATTTAAAAAGTAACCTAAACTAGTGCCACTGATAAGTGCTCGTTGCCGCGCACGAAAAAAGAATGAGATGTTCCTACAATGTTGCCACGACAATGACTACCGTCCCTACTCTTAACATTTTTTTTTATAGTGCGGAAGTTGCCAGCAGGATAAAAGTACTACTGTTGTTTTTATATCTGAAGAATGAAGCTTACGAAATATAATACTAATTGAAACGATTATTTACGGATTTCGAATTTAGGTTATTAGAGCGTTTAAAACGAAAAAGACTAAATTAATCAAATAAATTAATAATTAAATAAATTAATCTTCGAATTTATGTATTAGTAAAAGTATGATATTTAATTCCAAAACAATGTTTTCTTCCCTAAATCGTGTTATAAAAGTCCGTTTGATTTAAATTATACATTTCTGATATCAATGGCTTCAGCGGTTTTGATTTTCCGTACAATTTTCAATTTGGTAAAACAAAACATACAGTTTTTTTGTTTCTATATGAGTAACTAAAGTGCCACGTTCGACATCTGCAGCACCCACGGTTGTGTTTCTCCATACGAATTTTACCTTTTTACCCCCATAGGTGTTAAATTTCCATCCTTTCTTATTTATTTATTTAATTCTTATTGTACACCGTAAAATGTGGCAATAGTAATTAATTATAGTTTTGAATGTAGTAGGCGCGTTTAAAAATATTGTGAGTAAAGCTTTATGTCCGCCAACCCGCACTAGGCCAGCGTGGTAGACTATATGGCCTAACCACTCTCAATCGTACTCTCGATTGTAGAGTAGGCCCGTGCCCTGCAGTGGGACGTATATGGGCTGATACAGACTACATACAGATACAAAGCTTTATGTTTTCAGAAGAATTTACGTGAGTATGGTAGTGTGATGAAAAAATCTGATTGCAAGCTATGATAATAAACACCGCCCAAATAGATATACGTGAAGTGGTTGGATTGAAGTAACATTAATAGCGTTTAAAGTTGTTAAATCAAAAGAAAGGCGTATAAATGTTGGACCTCTAAAGACTTAACTGACACAAGTCTTACATACGATTATCAATAGTAGGTATCTAGCGGAAGTTGAAACTAGAAAAATAATATTTTACTATCCAAAAGACATTTTAACCTGCCCAATTTATACACAAAGCACACTCGTGTGAATTACTTGAACTGAATAATTACATTAGGTAACTTAATAGCCAGCCGGCCTAATGAAGTTAACAGTATCCGCTGGATCGGTCTGGCCACGTCCTCAATTAAAATCTCATTACGGCTGATACGCCATTCAGCCGCTGTTAGTGAGGTACGACAACGTTGTTAAGATGATTACCAAATGACATGGGAGGGACGGCACTTGGAAGAATTTCCCATGTCGGTAGTTTCGCCCCTGCTATAGTAACTTGTAAACTACGCGGCCGACGAAACCGAGCCGATGTTACCGTGCATTAGTGTTGAAATAAATAGCAATAGCATTTATAAATAGCAAGTGAAATCGGTAATAAAATGTCAAGAGTTATATAAATAAGTATTTTGCGATTGCGATTCACAACCGATCGGCTAATATTTTATACGATCTCGTGTCGTCTACGAAGGAGTAAGATTATACTTATGAACCCATTTAAAGAAGAAACTGAGCAATCAATTTAATATTTGTCATTTTAGATCTGAAAAATTGTTATAACAGTTCAGGTCAGATTTTTGTTTACAAATTCTGTGGGGAGCAATTAGCAATAGCAGAAATATAGATTATGCTAAGGCTTAAAAAATAAAAGGTAGTGATGATAATATGAAATAGCAATAATTTTACATTACTACGGAGTACCGTGAATGCTTTAGAGGTGATTTTCAACGATACTGTGCATGTATATCTTGCGGTTCTTCTACAGCTTGTAAACAACGTTGATGTGTTGGCCAACTTGAGAAGGGGTAGTTTAAGTTCACCATACAAAGTTCAGTTTAGTAATGTTGTATACAAATATTTGCGGCCTTATTCATAGACAGTTTATAAACATATTTTAGTTATCGAATGTTTTGTCCTTTTCGAATGACTTTTGAATTCAGTTTGACCGAAAAAGACAAAATATTCGATGAATAAAATAGGATAATAAATTGTCTATGAATAAGGTCCGAAGTGTTTGTTAGTTGAATTGTAGTTTTTTTTTATAAAATCGTTGGTTCTTATATTTTTGATAAACATACATATTTACTTACAACTACATGTACAAATACTATGTAAAGGTTTCGATTCTTTAATGTAACGGGATGCCATATTAAAATACAACATTGCAGTTGACTCAAAATAAATTAATGCACAAAAGTGATACTTACATGTTCACAATAAACAGTTGGAAGTGCATTGTAAAGAATAAACTTGTTAGTGTCTTGTACGCGTGTCATGTGTTTGTCGTGCAGTGGCAGCGTGTCTCGCTCATTTGTATACCATTAGCAGTGCGTATGAGTGGCAGCGAGAGCGGGAGCGAAATAGAGAAATTATAGTACCAGCCTATATATGTACGTCCCACTGCAGATCATGGGCCTCCTCTACAGTCGAGAGTATGATTGAGAGTAGTTAGGCATAGTGTGGGTTGGTGGACTCTACATGTAATAGAAAATATTACAAATCTCTATAGTCTATGGTGTATGTGTGTGTTTCCTCACGATGTTTTCATTCACCGTTATAGTGCGTGGTGTAATAGTGTATTTGAGCAAAGTTAAATTTGCGCCAATATATCGCTACGTGTGTGGCTGGCTTTAATCGATAGTGTCGCGACACTCTCGCGCTCTCGGCTGGGAGCATGCTGACACGCTATTTTAATAATCGACTCCATCGGACGACGGGTGGCATCTGAACTGTGGAGTGGTTTGGAAACTTATTCGCAGTGGCACATGCTTTTATTGTTGTAATCTACAGGATTTAGAGTGCGACGCTAATAGACTTCTGAGTTCTATTTTTAAACATATCCAAGTTTTTGAGATGTCAAAACTTTTGGTAGAGCCATTTTAAGTTTTCATGATGCGAAAGGTTCTAGAGAAGTGAATAGTTAATATTTTTTTCAGTTTTGTTTTCGTCTTCCTATAAGTTTTCACCCTATGTAAAATATAAAAGCGCCTATAGGATTTTTAATTACAAAAAATGTCAACGGTTAAAATATAATTGTGAACAATCCATGAAAAACAATAATAACGCGCGTTTGTCTACTTCGCACAAAGACACAGTACATCGGTCGTGTTTGCGTTCCTCGTTGGAAATATTGATATGTCAACCGTCAATAATTTCGATGGCTCTTTTGTGGATATTAGGGAACGGCGGGGCGATATTCGACAATCGATTATTTACGGATACTAGTAAATATCCGCTACACGATGTTTGACTGTTTTAGATACGTGTAGTTCCGTGATCGTGTATTTTTGAATAGTTGTTTATTGAAATCACGGGATATTACACGGGTGTGATTTGACATGAATATTACTTAGTATTGATCTTATTTCGATATGGCGCTTTTTTAAATAAAGTTCCTCATTGGCCACAACATCTTGACAGATGATTGTTGCAGTGTTTGTGGTGTACAAAATTTATTGCGTAAGATAATAAGCAATTAGGATGCCTGTACTCTGGTGCTGACACATTTTCTTCTGTGGCTTACAAGGCCAATGGCAGCACGGCATCTCTTGCCGCATATGTCGCAAGTGAAGCGCGAATCGGGAACAGGGACAGCTGCTCTAGTACGAAGCTTTTTCCGCTTTATCATATCGAGCCAGACTTCGTCATGCCTCCGCATCCCATCAGCAACCATTTTGCGCCACTCAGGTCTCTTAATGGCCAGATTTTCCCAAGTCCTGAATTCCAAACCAAAGCTTTCCATGTCCCGCTTACAGGAGTCCTTGAATCTCAAAATAGGACGCCCAACAGGTCTCTTAGCATTGGCAATCTGTCCAAGCATGACTTCACGAGGTAATCTATCATGATCCATTCGGTGAACGTGACCAAGCCAGCGGAGTCGTCTCTGTTTCAGAAGTGCCATAATGCTGTTACTGCTGGTGCGTGACAGAACTTCTTCATTGGTTATCCTGTCCCTCCAAGTAACTCTTAAGATTGTACGCAGACAGCGCATATAAAAGGCATTGAGCCGTCTTTCCTGTTTAGAATAGGTAGTCCATGTTTCTGACGCATACAGCAGGATACTAAGGACGCAAGTTTGGTAAACAAGGATCTTAGTTGACAAGGTCAGTTTGTTGTTGTTCCAGACCCTAGATGAGAGATGACCAAAGGTCGATGAAGCTCTTCCAATACGAGTATCTATCTCTCTATTATTGCAAAGATGCGATGTTGTGGTAGAGCCGAGGTAGCAAAAGCTGTCCACAACTTGCAGCGGCGCACCATCCAGGGTAATGTCGGGTAACGAGTGAGTGCCTTGAACCATGACAACGGTCTTCTTGGTGTTAATGCTCATTGAGAATAGTTTGCAAGCTCGACCAAATCTCCATACCAAATCCTGCAGATCCTGCTCAGAGTTGGCAACGAGTGCAGCGTCGTCAGCGTAGAGAAGTTCACGGGCCAGTACTTCGTGGCGTTTCTTATGAGATTTTAATAAATTTATATTAAATAGTCTTCCGTCCCTTCTTGTGTGTAGTAGTACACCAATATTGCAATCGTTAAATGCTGCATTAAGCAAAGCTGAGAAAAAGATCCCAAAGAGAGTTGGCGCGAGCACGCATCCCTGTCTTACTCCACGTTTCATATAGAAATCAGATGAAGAATCGCCGTCATAGAGAACCGAGCCCCGCATACCTTCATGAAAAGCACGCACCATGGCCAGTAGGTTAGGTGGGCACCCAATTTTAGTCAAGATCTTATAAAGGCCATTTCTGCTTACTGTATCGAAGGCCTTGTTTAAGTCCACGAAGGCCATGTATAGCTTCATCTGATGTTCCCGGCATTTCTCCTGAAGCTGGCGTAGTGTGAATATCATGTCGATTGTAGAACGACCGGCTCTAAACCCACATTGCGATTCGGGATAAACTCTTGTCGCAAGAGTCTCAAGTTTTTTCAGAACCACTCTTGCGAATGCTTTGCCGGCGATGCTTAATAGTGATATTCCTCTATAGTTGTTACAATCGCCCCTATCGCCCTTGCCTTTGTATAGTGTTATAATATCCGCATCACGCATGTCCTGAGGTATTGTGCCTTTATCCCAACAGCGTAGAAGGAGCTCAAACAAAGGATGAAAAACACACTCCAGCTTGATAATTTCAGCAGGTAAGTTATCGCGCCCCGTGCTTTTGCCCAACTTTAGACCATTAAGCGCATTTCCGAACTCCTCAAGAGTGGGAGGCTCGTCTAGTTCTATTAAAACTGGATAAATAAAGTTAGCCTTTTAAATATCATGATCAGAACTATGGTACATTTGACTCAATGGACTTTGGCCAGTTTGTATGCTACTAAGGTTTACTTTTGGTCATGTGTTTTAATTGCACATGAGTTGCGTTTTAGGTACTTTATACCTGAAAATACTCGACTACTACAGTCAGATCGCAGTTATTGCAAACATGACCACATACTCTGAACTACACTCCCTGATTCACCATATCGACACCACAGTTGATGTATCATTTCTTTTCGAAAGATAACACACGATAACACTTCAAACTAAATAGCTACTCTTAATTTGGCATAAATTTCTTATATTTCCTTTGAACATCGTCACTATAGAAAAAAGACAAAACATTTTCATCTGAACAGCAAACCTAACCCAACCTATCCAACCCTATTGAAATAATCAGGAAAAAGGTGCACTATAAAGACGATGAAGTAAGAAAACAGTATTTTCATGAAATACGACGGTAGGTAACAGATGATCGGTCAAGTGGTGTTTGTGGCGTTGCGGGCGCGGCCGCCGCTCCTCTGTTTGCCGCCGGTGTTGACCGCCTTCTTTATGGCGACGGGACTTGCGCCTTGAACGTAAAAAAAAACTTGTGCATTACAGAATTTTAAGGTGACGCTGAAGAAGGGAATATATATTTGTTTATGTGTAAAGTTCAATGTAATGTTGCATTTGTAATGATCATGGTGATGAGTTTCTGCGGGAACATCAACAAAATGTGATACTTTCTCTTACATAATATTTATTTAACACAACGGTAACACACACATATTATAAAATTTTGTTTAGCTCAAACAACATAAAAGTATTGTTGAAGTTAAGGTTATTGTCGATGCTTTTACTAAGTTGGCTAATTGTTCATCACGTTAAATAATATTCAAATCTGGTATGAAAATTTAAAATGGAGTACAAGTTGTGTTTTTTTTTTATTGCAGTGAATGGCGAGGCGAGCAAGCCGTTCGCCTGATTATAAGCGATACGATCGCTCATAAACAGTAGCAACATTCCACTGTGCTCGCCATCCTGAGACATAAGATGTTAAGTCTCAATATGTCCAGTAGTTGCTCTGGCTACAATGTCCTTCAATCCGAAACACAACAGCGCATTTAAGTAGTGATGTTTCACGGGAGAAATAGACATTGCGGTGGTACCTACCCAGATGGCCTTTCACATATGAGAGACCTACCACCAGTAAACTTGTGTAACAGTAAATAAGTGTACTTAATTTTCTTGAATTGGAAGGCTTATTGAAAGATAATATCCCCGTATAGGATTTCTATCGAGACGTGAGCATTAATTATAGAGGCACAAAGTTATCTGACCCGGTGAGAGAGTCGCTGTAATCGAATTTGGTGTTGCCAATAAAAATAGATATTGCAATAAAGTGGGTAAGTAAGATTTTTAAATCCGATTAATAGAGTTGGAAAAATGTTTAGAAAAATATACGTACAGACACACATCATGTACATTGACAAACCCATAATAGTTTAATATTTATTTGGAAACCCTAACAGACAATTATATTATGCAAATATAGTGTAGCTCAAATAATAATACATAGATACGTGTGAAGTTTGTCTCATACCACCGATGTACCTGAAATTGACAGCAAACACCTATCGATTTGAAAGAACGTAGGTAAAATATAAATGAAATACATAAAAAAACAAAATCATTTTCTTCGTAAACATTTATATTTTAACACAGTAATTATGATCTACATTAACTATATGGCGAGTGTTCTCTAACGGCAATTCTCCGGCTATTCTTAAGCCCGGAGTTAACCGGAGTTATTAACCGGAGTTATTTGGTTCACCGGTTATTTCATCATCAGAGTCACTACTTTCGCTTTCACTGTCACTGGCCAAACTAATAATAAAAGGCTCCTCTAAATATGCATCTTTACGTCTATACTCGTTTTCAAGTTTTTTTACGTGATTGCAGTGCTTTTGCCATTCATTCACCGTTATCTTATTGAAGGCTTCTGAAATCAAAGAAGGCATATCAGAATTTGATTTGCTAATGTTCGCATTAGCTACGTGGCGCTTCATGGAGCTCCAAATCATTTCGATTGCATTTAAGTCGCAATGGTAAGGCGGTAATCTTAATACATTATGTCCATTTTTTTAGTATTTCGTCTATTTCGTATATAGGTTTTGGTTTATGTCTTTTGATGAGTTCGTAAAGTTGCGGTTTCGTAAAATGTTCGTTAAAATTTATATTATTTTCCATCAGCCACTTCTGCATATCAGCCTTTTTATGGTTTCCATTAGGAGTTTTATTTATGCAAACGCTATGATATGGAGCATTATCAAATATAATTAGTGTTGGCTGGTGTAAATTGGGCACAAGTTTATGAGTCACCCATTTTCTGAAATTTGTACTATTCATCTCGTCGTGATAATCACCATTTTTGGTATTTTTGATTGATGAAGATTGGAACACCAATAATGCATTTTCTACAAATCCTGCTTGTCCTCCCGCATGAATAATTATAAATCTATTTCCCTTGGCGACTGGATTTAGTACACCGTCTATTTCATCACTTTGCCAACAGCGCCCAGCAGTATGAGATGCGTGAATATAGGTCTCGTCCAAAAATATGACTGGTTTTTGTTCACCTTGTTCATTCTCTTTAAGTTTTTGTAGATAATGTGCTCTCCATGCTGAAATATCATTTCGTTCTATTAGAATTTTTCTATTCGATTTTGTTTTCTTATAACGAAATCCAATTTTATGGAGTATTTTCCGAAGTGCTTCTCGACTTCCCTTAAAATTAATTTCTTCTTGGAGCACATTTAATAACTTTGGTATTGTGGGAATTTCTTCGCGCACGGTGTAAAATTCATGAATTTTTCTTCTTATGACACCGAGATCGAATTCATCCACTTCAATTTTGCCTCTCGTCCTGTTCCTTTTCTTACCTGGTGAAGAAACTTTTATGCCACTTTCATCTGCATGCTCTTTTTCCTTCACAAGTTTTCTAACAAATCGCTCCCCAACACCTACAACAAGTAACGAACATTTTCAATTAATTATATGTACTTACATCAATTGTACTAGTACGTACAAAATGCTGTTTACGCGGAATTTATGTGGAAAGGCTGACAATACTAACCTGTGGCGGCAGCTACGCGCTCATACAATTTTTCGAAGGGTATTATTGGTGTTTGAAGACGCTTTTCTTCCTTCATAAAATTTAATACTTGTAATATAATGTTCCTCGCATCACTTTTTAAAGCTTTTGGCATTTTTCACTAGTTTTTACCAATAAATTGAAAATAAATTCACGAAGCAAACAATGAATGACGGATATGTCAGTGACTGGCAGGAATATTGACAATTCCAATGACATTTTTGTTTCCACTTTTGGCCACCGGGCCAGGTATCTTTGTTATACTGTACATGAAAATGGAACCGCTATACCAACTTTACTTTATTATTTCGCGAAAACATTTTCGCATTCGATCTGCCTTGTGATGGACGCCGCGCCGGCTCGATGGTTAATCGAAATTAAATTTGCTTTTAAGGATATGGGAAATTATTTTTTTACACGATAGTAGTGGATTGGATGTGTGGTGACACGGGAAATTTTATTTCGAATAAACTCTATAACAT
The DNA here is from genome assembly GCA_009982885.2 of Hyles vespertilio. NCBI lineage: Eukaryota > Metazoa > Arthropoda > Insecta > Lepidoptera > Sphingidae > Hyles > Hyles vespertilio. Next base: position 8,199,925 of record CM042822.1, on the reverse strand, counting down.
AATTGGAGTATGTTTTTGCAAAGAGGATCTATTTAGATTTAGCATGATGGCCTTCGTGGGAAAAAGCTTCTTGTAAGAAAAGCTTAGTCAAAGATAGCTTTTTTGCAAATAGAGAATTATTATTAGCTTATTATTCCTATTTCTAATTCAAATTAATATGAGGTAATCCTAAATATATCAAGAAACTTGAACATAAAACGCATAACTTAGAATAAAATCTTGTATGGCTTGTACAGAACCTTAACGCTACAGAAGTGTATTTGCATTGCTGAAGGCTTTTTCATTTAGGCGCGTAGTGGTAGTGCATCGATTGTTTCACAGTGACCCGATGGAACGCGCTCAACGGCTGTCTGTATTTGACTGGGTTTTCATATTGTATTTTGTGCATTCATTGTTGTGAGAGCTCCAGTGCAATTTTTCACAGTATTTGCGGGTGCGGCCGGGACTCCATTCCCTATGATTTCATTATTTGCTTTCAATCAGCATTGTGAGCCGACAACTCCGACGGTTCCCCCCACTACCGTCGGCCCCTCGCCCCGTCGCACCCCCTGTCACTTCCATTTGAAGCGAATTTTGTTTGGTTTCGTTTTGGGATGCTGTTTGTTGTTGAGTTACGAAGATTTTTCCGCTGTTTAAAATTCATGAAGTGGAATTTTTATACTTACATATTTTTATTGCAATGGGAGTTTGGTGGACGATGGTTTGTTTCCGTATATCTATTTTTCAAACTATAGGCAATATATTTGGTTATTATATTCGACCTAACAACATTATTAAAAATGATAAATGTTTGCTAGTTAAAATCTGTTACATTTGTTGTTTATTTGTTAAATAATGATTCATCTATTTAGTCTACTTCAAACAACAGACTCAATATTTTATAGCTATCATTAATTTGCGATTCTAATTGACAGAAAAGAAAACGTTTTTCACTGATATTATTATTTTAATATATCTAAACCGTAACTTATTCTTACTACTTTCTTTTAATTAGAGGAAAATCCTCTTTTACTTGGAACTTAAGAGACCAGTTTTTATAATCAATGTTTAGATTGATTCGATATCCGAAAGGAAACTATAATTGCCTGCGAAAGGAAATCTCGGAACAGCATCCGATAATTTCTTATGAACACGAAGGATTTCCGTATCAATGGAGCCCGCTAGCGTATTCAGACACCTGCCAATTACTGAATCAAACAGGGCATGAACAGAAGGAAGTGCACCGCGATGATCCTATATCGTATAACAAGTTTATTACTTATTAATTGCTTAAGATGAGGTTTCAACAATAGAATATCACAACAAATTCTGCAGTATTAGGGATTATAGCACTTAATGTATCAGCTCTAGGTGCGGTTTTTCCAAATCGTATGTTCGTAATTAAGACATTTTACGGTAAGTTGAGCAATTTTCAAGAAGAGATTGTTGTGAACTTTGACACGTGACATTTACTCGTCTGATCTTTCTAGACTTCATCTTTTCTGGAAAAGAGAGACAAGGGACTTTATGACGGTTATTTGTATTTTGTATGCAGGCTGTTTACTTGTTTTATTTCGAAAATAAAATACAATTTTGTATGTGAAGATATAATTATTTAAAATTTAAAAAAATATATACTTAAAATTATTTAAAGCATTTATTTTGCGTGAATGAACAAATAGTTGATCGGTATTTTAGATTTAGGAAAGTTGATAAACCGTTGTAACAGGATACCTACAGAAAATAATTGAAGTAAGCGGATTGCGGACCAAGTTTTTGCAAATTGTTTTGAATTTGGCGGCACTGAAAGAAGTACATACTTTGAAAATATATTGTAGAGTCATAACCAAAAGCGTGACGTTTAAAATCAAGGCAAGTTTTTCTAGTAGCAAGTTAAAAGGGTAGCTTAAATAAATGACTATTTTATTATACCGTAATAATAATAAGGATTATGCACGTTTAACTCACTGTGGAAATCCTTGCAAGTTCTTTTAGAAATCCGGGTCGATATGTCGATATGTATGACCTTGAGTCAATCAGATAACTTTAATTATTATTAGGTTCTAATCAAATATAAGAGTACACATTTTTCCACTATCCTACCACGTAAAATTATATTCCGAAGTGGAACGGAAGCAGAAACTTCATAGCCTTCATAGGTTTCATAAAATTTCGACAACCATTTTCCGATACCAAAAAGCAAGCGAAGCGACTGCGACGCGGCAGTTCAGTTGAAAACGTTTAAGTATTGTTGTGCCAACGACTCGCCCAACTTGAAAGGTCGAATCCTTACCAAAGCGCAATTGGAAAGAATCCTTGTAACGGTTTTTTCGCGGCTTTTAAACATCAACCGCAACTGCTTTTTGAGAGTTCGTGCCCGTTGAGTAATAACTTCTTATTTTTTTGTAATTGAAATATTTTTTCGTTCTTTCCACATCTTTTGTTTCACTACAATTAAACTCTGCTTTGGTGGTTGACAATGATGGAAAGAACAATGTTGCTACAAGTCTTTGAGTCTTACAACATACGCTATCTTTGGTAGAGTGTAAAATATGTTAGTTAAATTAATCAAATGTTTTATATTATGTTAAACTTTTGCTACGTATTTAAGGGATTACTGAGACTTTAAACATTGTTAGAAAGGCGATATAAGATTACAACTAACATTGTTTTATACAGAGTGCGAAACACAGAAATTCGATTGAAAACCGGCGTAGTAGATGTGGGTAAGAAGTCAGCATTACTGAAATGGAACTGGGCAGGCCATGTGGCTCGAATGCATCCAGATCGCTGGGCAAGTATAGTGACCCAATGGACACCTGATGGTCGACGACGCCGCGGCAGACCTAAAAAAACGCTGGCGAGACGACCTGGATGCTTTCGAGCCCATGTGGCCTGAACTTTCCTCAGAGCGTGAATTGTGGAGAGACATGGGGGAGACCTTTGCCCAGCAGTGGGATGAAATAGGTTAATTAAAAAAAAAAATTGTTTTATTAAAAAAATCATTGCGTATTAGATATTTGAACAAAAAGAATACTTTATAATAATGATTATACATGAAAAGCATGTAATTTAACCCGGCCATTGAATGTCTAACAGACTCAATATGCATAAAGTGGACTCGTTTCGGCGTGGCGGGAGCGACGGCGGCTCCATTAACTTCGACATACGACAATTGTTGCCGTTTAAGGAGCGGAAGTCGATCGCAATATCGATATTATCGTTTAGTGTTATGCCCGGTGACAAGGAAAAGCTCTCTGGGCGTCGAGAGCGCCCCCTGACGGCGCTGCGGTGCGGCCGCGGTGCCACTTATACTCTCAACCATATCTGCGAGACCTTTCCACCTTCATACGCTGTGTCGCATTCATTACACACACAGATATTTATACATGCTGATATTAATCGATATAAATATTAATAAATTTAATGTATGTTTCAGTATTTGTGTGGACCACAAATATTTGTCTCGGGTCTGGGTGTTTGTGAGACCGAAAAGTCACTCGTAGTTCGTGATACCCACGACACATGACTTGATTGATCTTAATGTGGGGACAGGACTATTTATGTGACTTCTGGTTGTATTTATTTATTATTAGTATTAAATCTTTATGAAGAAAAGTGGACGGACGATGTATTCAAGAATACGAGCCGCTTTCAACAGGTCGCTCTGTAAGTCCTTAGAAAAGGCGTTTGTCGGGAAGTAGGTTTCTTGTTGCTGAAAATTTTGGCGGTGATGTTTTTGTGTGATAATCACTATAAGTTTGTGACCTATGTGATTTCAACTATTAAATTAAAATTGAATAGATTTTATGTGCAATTTACATAGAAACTAGAATACACATTATAAATTTATTCGTAAATTCACCACGCAGTGCTTGGGTTTAAATTTATCTTGTCGGTTTCTTTTAAAGTTTCCCGTTTGTTCCCGTGAAGTTTCTGCGGCGGGCTTAGTTTCGGTGTACAAACAATAACAGTGCGCCGCCCGCGGCCCTCAGCCCCATGTTTGTGTTTTCCATTTAGCAGCCAAGGCGGTTTCATTCCTGTACTTAAAGACCTCGCCCTAATAGTTCCCCGCCGCGGTGAGATAACCTACAGAACTATTAAGTGCAGCATCTTAACTAAGATACGATCGTTACGATAGCCTCTTGGTTTCGGCTTGTGTGAGTTTAGTGTTCAATGTTTTGGCGATAGGTTAAAATTATGTTAGAATTTAAGAATTCTGTCAATAAAGTATATTTCTCAACGGATTTTAGAGCATCTAATATCCGACTCCGTAACTTGAAAGACTAAAAAATTTTAGCCATGTATTTTATGCATGGCAAATAAAAATAAATCGTGCCCAAAACATCGCATTTCTATACGACTTTAATAACGAAACCCCTCGATGTAAACACGCGTGGCGAGTGAAAAATGCAAGTGTGCAGCTGTAACGAAGATAGGTCGGTAGCAGCGGGGCGGCGGCGGAGGCCTGCGTCACCGACGGCGTCCAACGGAGCGCCGCCGCGGCGCCGCCCCCCGCCGGCGATCATTGCTCGCCATTATCCCGCCCGTATTAAGCCACTTAGCTCAATCATGATTAATGTTTCGCCGAACGCGACCCGACCGTCGGCAAATACAAAACTTATTTACTCAGCGTCGCAATTAGACATTCACGATTAGACGCAGTCGCGCTGCGGGCGTCTGCTTTGTCGAACAGACTGTCTGCTGCTTTGCATGCGCGACATCCCCTCTTCGTTTCGTTCGTGTCTTTTTGCTTACATGTCAACATTATCGTATGTCTATGCTGGGCTAATTTGATCTGCGATCTGTTTGAAAGTCGATGATCGCTTTTTTACTACATTGGAATGTTTTCGAAGTACATGATCTGTTTGTAACCAACTAGATATGATGACTGGGCCTACGCCTTTTTCATTGAGGTCTGCATTGGATTATTAATGGTAATTACATTAATAGTGTAAAAAATATTAACTATATTCCTATGGTAGATCTACAGTTTTAAGTTCAACCTCCGCCCATATTTGTTGCCATTACGTTCGGACTCTATTTGTCTTTAAACTAAGGTATAAAATGGAATACAAAAATAGTTTGACATTCTCGACTATCTACGTTACGTACAAACTGAGTAATGCATATAGCTTATCGCAATACACGCAGGCTCCAATTTATTAAAGTGGATATTGCAGCTTTGAACGTTGCCGTATTCCGGTGGGTGTGATGCGGTATTGGTTTAGCTAATTAAGGGGGATTACGTGAGATGCTAGTGCTCCAGATAACAGCATCTGCGCAGATACCGAGTGTCTCGAGCCTGCAACGGAACTTTCTAATTGTGTCTGCGAGAACGAACTCCGATGTTTTGTAAACTGTGCCGTTGCGATTCAAGTATCGCTTGTTTATAAGTGTTTTAATGAGATGCGATTTATTTTAGTTTGTGATTTGTATTACTTGTTTTTATTGATCGGATATATTTTAGGTATTTCGAAGGAACTTTAATTTTATTGTTAAGCAAAAACCTTTCTTTTTCAGTTTGCAATTTTGATTGTTAGTTTTTATTTATCTGGTATGTTTTAATTAATCAAATGAAACTTTATGTCATTACCTTTTTTCATATGAGAGGATTTTTGATCAAGCCATTGATATTTGATTCGAATGACACGTTCGAACCGCATTTTCTTTACTGCATTTTTCAATCACTTTGACCTTGTAGGTCTAATAAGTTATATTGGGATATTGATATTCGATAGGATAAAACCCAATCTTAGTGTCTATAAAGTTCGAATTCAGTCCTTATAAATCCAGTTTCGAGTATACCCACATATGTAATTCTTTGGTGCGTCACAGGAATTTCGTCGTGGTAGTATAAAGAATCCGTAAATTATATCATAAGCATACTTATAAAATTCCTCATCTCGCAAATTTATATCAATGTTTTTCAACAGAACATTGAATATAGAACGTATTTATAGGTTTGAAAGGGTCTTGAGCATCATTAAGGTACTTATTTATCTTAAGTATCACGAGCCATCGAAAAATAAAAACAAACTGGTTATATCGGCTTAGATTTTCCAAGAATATCTTGTTTGTTGAGACTATCTAAACGATGAGAATTATATCGGTGAAAAACAAACTTGACGTAGAAACGAACCTATTAATTATTACATAATTTAAAATAAACGGATTTGAATAATTAAAGCTGAATATATAAGATAATTTGTAGGCGTCTATTAATATTAACAAGGCATTGTAAGCAATATGAATTGAGTATTTAGTGCTACGAATTAGTGTATTTCACGAGTCTGTAGTGTGGCCCGGCGTCCGCGCTCCGTCGCTGCACGTAGGACGCTCAATTCACGTCACGAACATAGCCGTTTTGTTTGCGCTTCCACTCGCTTTAATACGTAATTTGTTGTGAATGCCGCGAAATTGGCACACTGACAGCCGCCTGCAATTGAAAACCTAGCTATCAACTGACAAACAATTGTCTGTCTGAAGGTGGTCTTGCCTGCGAGCTGGATGGTCGGTTTGGAAACGACGTTCGTCATGTAGGTGGTTGGGTTGCTGTTCATTTATATGGGTATTGAAGAAGGATCTGTTATGCGGGTATTTGTTATACCCAATGTCTATTACAGGCCTTTTCGGGTACTATTTTTCCTGTTTTATCCCTTATTGTAAATTCTATCCCTCTTATTGATAACAACTTTACGCAGTTTTCAGATGCCGTTATTATGAACTACTTAAAAATAAAAATCCGCATCCTCGTCGTCCTCAGCATATTCTTCATATCGTCCACATGTTCTTTTGTTTTTTTTTGTTTGTTTTACTTATTAAAGGGAATCAAAAGCGGATATCGGAAAACATTTAATGCAACGCCTTATGCACCTATGCACAGAACAGTTGAATATGGTTAGAAAGGCAATAGCCATCAAATTGTATGAAAACCAGCGTCGTCGTTTTCGGAATACAAAACCTCAACAAATCCAATACATAAAGCTTGCAATAGTCGATTTAAAGTATCGATAAAATTATGGAAATATGTCTTTGTTATAAGACCGGAATTTATTTTATCGATATGCTTTATAGTTTTTTCTGATACAGTTATTTTATTAGTATTATGTCAATAGGCGGAAAATAAATGAGACTAGTATCGAAAATTCATTTTAATTTGTATACTATTTTACAAATTTATAAGCGCTGCACGTAATTATTTTTGATTTAAAAACTGATATACGAGCATACAAAATCTATTACTACATCGATATAGTGACTATGTACAAGACTACAACACTACGTGACATGTGCTAATTTTCGCTTTTGAAATAACAAAAATGAGTCGTATGCATTGCGTAGGAACTTGGCATTCGCGAGCATTATATGTACGCGTAATAAGCAATGTATATTTTTGATTTGTCGTCTATTCGTCGTCGTCTTATCGAATTCTTCAATATGTCGTAATTAATAACAGCAACTCTTTAAAATACAGGTGAAAATCAATAAAATCGGGTTGAATATTGGTATGAAAATCCTCCTCTATTGATATTTCATGTTTTAGTATTGTAACTGCAAGATAAAATAATGTTTTTACTCTATTTCCGATTTTGCCGGAGTACCTCTCTTTAAGGCATTTCGACAGCGACTAATTTGACAAATCATCCGTTCCGCGGCAGTGACGCTTTTTATGCACCACCTTGCGATGCGTCAAACGCGTTTTTTTCCCCTTCTAACTATATTCATCTGTTCTGTGCACCTATGTCTTTTGAACTAATATATTTTGTCATCTGGACCGCTTTTTGCTATGTACAAGTCGACATATTGATATTAAATCACCGCGTACTAAAACGGTGATGGAGAACATAGTGAGTAAACCTGCATACCATAGTGATTTATAAGAATTGTTATGGTATGTAAGTCCGCCAACCCGCATTTGGCCAGCCAGTTTAGTATATGGCCCAACCACACTCAATCGTACTCGATTGTAGAGGAGGCTCGTGCCCACAGTGGGATGTATGTGGGCTGATACAGACAAGTCAACTGGTCAACATAATGTCTACATATCTGCTATATTGAATTTTGGTAATGCCTGTCGGGTAGGTACGAGTATTAAAGTTTAAACTGATGCGATACGAACAATGTTTGACCAAAATGTATGTATGCTTCACTGCTATGCTAAATAAACCTCGGCTTAAATCAGCTCATAGATGATATAAGCTCATTTAGGAGGTTCGTTGCGTAGTGGCGGAGTTATAAAGCCGATTAATTTCCCACATTGCATCTGTCTGTATGTTGCACATTGCGATATCATGTTTGTATTAATACCGTGCGCTGCCTTTATATCTTTTGAGTGCTATTTGATTGATTTTAAATGCTTATATTGGATTTTTGTTAGGTGTATTTCCCTAAAGTTGTGTAAGATACCACACTTATAAAAATACGACAAAGTTTAGTGCAGTTCGACCAATAATATTACTAAATAATGAAGTTTTTGAAGTTTACATTTTTTTTTCATAACTTGTACGAAAAAACAGCTGATTCCAAGGGAAGACTTATCCGAAACGCGATATACTTACATAGTTTATCCATTAAATGGTAAAAATAATAATACCTCATAAAATAAGATTTCCAATTTGTATTTTTAATTGCGTTGTCTAAATTGCAAAACTATTCCAACATTCAACCAGACAACTAAACTACAAACACAGTGTCAAATAAACCCACGATCCACTAAAAGAGCCGTCGCACATTTTGATAGACTGCTCGTAACAGAACCGTGTAGGTCACTACGGTTGATAATAAAATTGCAGACGGCTTTGTACGGCCACGGCTCGGAAGTAGCAATTTTTCCATGACATCCGGAACCCCGCGGCGCTGTCCCCGCCACTCTGCCCCACTCGCTGACAGACGCTGCATAAAATATTGTCCCACTAATGCTATTTAACGAAATGCTTGAACGCTTGCTGAAAGACTTGTCTGCTCGCGCCGTGTTGGATACGATGTGATTTGAGGTTTCGCGGTCATTTCTTTACGGCGGAAATTATAATAATTTGCGGAGTTTATTTTTTGAATTTGGTTGTTTACTATGTTAGGTCATTCCATCATTAAAGTGAGAACGGCACATAACAAAAAAAAAATCTATAGTTTTTGAGCGCCAATATTGATGTATTCATTTTGTTCTTTTGACACAGATTTTTACTTCAACTGTATTACGTTAATATTATTTATTACATTACTACTTTTTTGTTATACGTGAGTTCATACTCATTACTTTGTCATAAAGTTTTTGGCCGATCTTTGGTCCGAATGTTTATACAATGGACTAAAATACGCATATTGATATATGTTTAAGTAAATTTTCACATTAACAATCTATTATACCAATATATATTATATTTGTAAGTTTGTTGAGTAAGGGTGCTAATAGTACAATTAATCAAGTACCGCGACGATCGAACATCCACGTCGGCCACTCGAAACTCGCCGACCCACTAACCAATAAACTACAAGGGCCTCCCCGACTCCGTTGCAAATTCTAACTGAATACTTTCAATTAATTTCGGTTGTTCGACAGCTCGTTTTAATAATTTACTGAGAAATGTATCCAATTTGCATCGGCAACTAGGTAACACTACACTTCCCGATGAACTCTAAGTCGATGGGTTAGAGTTGATAATGTGGCTACGGTTTGTTTTCAATGTTTTGAATTTTCTTTGTAAGCAGTTTTTGCGGCAAGGCGCGGCCCCGCCAGTGTAAATAAGCCAATGTACTGCTAAATACTCTCAATGGACAAATTAATTGCAGTTGTCGGTGGCATTTGTTTCAGCTTTCTGAAAAGCCCGTGTTGGATACAATTACTTTGCACCATATTGGAGTGGAGTAGCTTTTTTATTTTCAGTTTTAACCGTAGAATAGTTGAAGAATCAAATATTTTTTTGTATTGAAATTAAAACGTTTAATATACGACCTTTTTGAGAGTTTTATACAATATCGTTTAAATTACTGAAGACGTAGTTTTAAAAAAAGTTTACAATCTACTGTCCGACATGTAGCTGATCATAACCCGATTTATCTATAACATGCATTCCAATTTTGCTGTACAAATCCTCATGAACATAGTCGGTAGGTATGGAGAAGAAGAAAATGCAATATATTATATTCATAGCTTGCGTATACATAAAAATATGACTGGCGTTACTTCTCTTAATTAACGCGTTAACAAACTCGCAGTACAAATCTTGCGACAGAAAGTAAGCATGGCCACATAATCAAAACTGAACCGAGTCCTCACATCAAACAAGAAAATGAATAAGTGCGCGTCCCGGCAGTGTATTAGCGTGGCGGCAGCGAGCAGAAGGTGGTTAACGCGAGACGTCGGATCAAGGGTAGTCATGACGATGGCTCACGACCTCTCGCCTCTGTTATTAAGCTCCTCTCAAACAATATGCCGCAAATTGAGTTAACTCACTAATAATGGTATCGCCGCTGCAGAGGGCCCGGCCCATTGAGGACGCGGCCAATCTCTCCCCTCCCTCGTGCCGGGCCTGTATTAACCTTTTATTCGATTTGTCGAGATTAATAGCCACCACGTGTGTACAACCGCGTACGCTGTGTTGTTTTTTTTGTGTGTATGTGATTTTATTACCGTCAATGATACTATTTCATTCTTGAAGATACGGAGCTGTGTTTAAACAACGGATGGTGTATGAAACAATATTTCTACGCAAAGACGTTAATAAAGTTCTTGAGTGATGATAAATATAGTTTACGTATCAAATAATATGATTTAGAATACATTTTGTATGAATTATTTTATAATTTAAAAAAAATATAGATTATTAGTAGAGAATGTGTGAGGATAGACAAGACGGCACACACTCTCAACAAGGCATTAGAGCCGTTCCCCAAACGACGCGACGCGGCGGCAGCAACCGGGCTATGATTTCAATTATTGTTTGATGTCGTTATTTCTCCCGTGTGTTTATTCGGGCCACGTTTCTTCATTTTTTACTTCACCCTTCCTTTATGTTTGTTCGCACAAATACGGCGGGCTCCGGTAACTGATATGTTTGACGCCGGTGCTGCAGAGCCGACGAGCGAGGAGACTGGAGATGTTTGCACAAGCCCAACTAGCAGCCGAATCGACTTGAGTGCAGTTACTTGGAGAACCTCTCTAGTCCCTCCACTACAGCTTTGCTACGAAAGGCGTAAGTGATGCCTCGATCGATACCGGATTTTTTTCTAAGGGCCTCTGATAAAAGTGCCGTCCATGTTCAGATACTTTGATATCCACCGTTGTAGTTCTCATCTTAAAATCTTTGAAATATATAAGAGAATATATAAGATAAGAGAATATATAAGAATGTATTTATTATATCCTTTATTTAGTGAACACAAAGGAATCTCTTTCGCTCGTGTATAAATACGTAAGCTATGATTTATTCGTATTATGTTACTTGAAACCGTAGTGTGAAGGCGTCCGTCGCGCCCATTGTGTGCCATTGTATGGTGACATTGAGAACTTAATGGACTGCCCACAATGTGTTACCATGTTACCGTTTTGGTGGCTAACAGCTAATTACAGGTAATCTGTTAGTGCATTAGGTGATACAAAAGAGAAAGTTTCAAAAGCATGTCACTGTATTCTTTTGTTAGGTTGTATGTGATCATATAACATGCATTATAACTATATGTTTTCAAGTCTTTAAACACGCAGTGAGTAATTGTTCACAGATGAGTAGATTAAAATTATAGAATAAAGAGATAAAATATTCTTCCTGAGTAATAAACATGTAAAATTAAAATTTTCCAAAATTTATTTGAATACAAGGCGTGATGAAATACTAAACGTATAAGAAGAATAACCAGCCGTGACAAGCTGAGTGAGACAAGACGTATGCGGCGCGGTGCAACAGGCGTGATTCACACCGCAGCTCAGCGCACTCCACACCTGCTCCACGCCGACCACAAACCAAAACAAAACCTTAACTCAACCGCACATGTCTCACTTTACACTGACACCAAATCGCGAGCCAAAAACCAAAATACTAAATGAACATTTCTTGTCTCCCTAAAGTGGTCGCAGTAGGGGTCGTTTTCGCGCAGCCCTTGTTACCTTTTGAGAGCGCACCGCCGCAATATTTCAGCACTCCGCTAAGAAATAACAATGCACCGCTCGAGCGAAAGCACTATAGCAGTAAACTAGAATACTACAAGCAATGCTTCATCATCATAACTGCATGCAGTCTAAAGTGCAGTATTCTAAAGAATAAAACTCCGCTACGGAGAATTGGTTGTTTCGTACAACATTTCATGCGAAGATATTTTGTTTTTTTTTTTGTCAATGTAGTGTAGGCGATTTGTCAATGATAACATGGGTATTTTCTTTGTTACAATATAAATATAGACTTAATAAACATTTTTCATTGTTGAATAATACTTCAAAATTTTTCACGCCTGGTGTATTTGTTTCTTTTGTGGAATCGTAAAACTTTTGTCGCACAAATTATTTGTGTGGTATTTAATATTTAGAAAGAAGAATACAATAAGTGAAAATTGTCGAGTGGAAGTAATCACAAAATGGAAACGGACAAACTTATAAGCCCTCGCAGGTGGCGATTTTCCATACAATGTGAGCGTCGGGCGACTAATATCGGGGACGTGAGAAATGCGAAACATGTCTGCGCGACCGCTTCAATACTTTTTATTTTCTGAAGAACATTAGAAGCTTATTTGTTGTCAAATACAACAATAAACTGGTTTTATTGTGATGTTTTCTTCGGCTTATATAAAATAATCATATTTTCCACGTAAAATTGTATATTATCGGATGGAAAATGTAAGACGATTATTTCGTTCCTGAAAGAACCCTCACGCGCGTACGTATTTCAAGAACTCTGCGAAAGAGGATTATACACCTAATTATCTTGCTAATATTGTAAAGTGTTTTTTCAGTGTAACAAAGGCGTAGAATATAATTTCATTGTTTTATTATAACTCTGTTGAAAATATATTTTTATTGCTTCAAAAAATAGCAGTGGGTTACAAAATAGTCTATGTTGATTTATTGAGATACCATGCAAAGTATATAATCAAACATTTGTTAAAATTGCATCTTTTGCAGACAAAATGTTATAAGATTTACAGTCAAAGGAAAACATCATAGGTCACAAAGTAACGACAATAAATATAAAAATATACCTGTAATGTTTTGCAAGTTGTTTGGTTTCGAAAATACATCATTTATCAGATGCTTAGACCTATCGCTACCACAAGAAATAAACTACATTCTAAAAGTTACATCTAAACTCAAACTCCCGAATTATGTAATAATTCTATATACATTGATTTGTTTTCGCATCGAGTGGAAATATTGATTATTCCTTCGAAAATACCGGAGGCGTATGAAAATATTGTGATAACCCGGTACGCAACGCAAACCGTCTGCGGAGCACAGTACCTGGTTGAATGGTTAAAGTAAACAAGGATTGTGTTTCATTTCATTAACCTGACTTATGTCGGCACACTTCATTAGCGCCGCTTCTAATGAGATTAAATTTGTTGCTACATCATTTTATGATTGTTTTATATTGAAGACGTAATGTTGGGTAAGTTTTTGTTGGCGGTATTCATGTGTTGTAGCGTTTGGTTAATAAGGTTTATGATCATTCGTATATTGTTTATAAATTTTAATTTACTTTTTCGTTTGTATCGGCTGCTGAATGACTAAGATAAATTATGACCAGAATTCACAAGAATACGAGTATATTTTCAATTCATAAATAAACATAATATAGATGTAAAATTCATAAAATGCAACAAGAATGTAAAAAGGACGTCAAGGAAATATCTAAAATATCTCAAACAAGAGTTTCGGGGTGTGTTGTTGTCGGCCGCTATTGGCAGCGGGAATATCCGGTGTCCGCTCCGGGCTGCTCTCGGCCGGGAAATAATGCCATTTCCGATGAGGACCCGCGGGCCGTGTCGACAACGAGATTAGGGAAAAAAGACGGCAATTTAATAACATCACCGACACACGTCTTATGGGGAGCGAACAGCGGGACTCCGCGCCTCACCACACAAGCGACACATTATGTGCAACCCTAATTGAGTTCATCCGCTGTAATCATCCATAATGAATACTACATCATACATACATATATAAAATTATAATTTTCTTCGTACTTTTCAATTTTGTCATAATTTTACTACGACCAATTTCGCGACTTCAACAATTGAATTCGCAATATTTAAAATTTTACAAAGTCTGCAAAGGCACGTGGGGCGTTCAAAAACGGAAATGCGGTAAAAACGTTTCGTGATCGCCGGGCACGTGACTGAGTGCTACGTCGGCTACGATGCCTCTACGGAGCTACGAATTAGCTACAATAAAGTGCTACGTACAACGTCTCTTGGAATGCCATCCATTTTTAACCTCAAGGATTTATTACGTTTAATCGCTACTAATTTTAAAAATGTAAAAGAATGTTTGTTCCTACATTTCTTTATATATTGTGTATTTTTGTAGAAGTAATTTTGTTCAAGAGTTTTGAGTGGAATGTTTTTATACTAAAACAAACTTAAGCGAAATTGCAGGAAAAACTGGTGTAGTTCTTATTTTAGTATTATGATCCACATTTCTACGGTTTGTTTATTTTTTCCTGGTAACTTAACAAACGTAAACTTTAACAAATGCATTGTACGGGTATTCAAAACCTTTCCACTTGGAGGGTTTCTCGTAACGGAGAGTTTCGAAGTCTTACAGGCGACGATCTGGCCGATTCTGAATCGTGGCTAAGTTTAACTTGATCGTTGTGAAGTTAATATAGGCACATACCCTGACAAGTTCCTGGTAAGATCTTGTGACTAACCACATGGAACTTACTCCCATTCTGATGCTGCCCTATTGTCCTATGTTTGTGTATTATTTGGTCTAATACTCGTAAGAGTAGGATTTTCTATGTTTATTAGTGTATCTTCGATCAAATATACACTAGATACAACATGAGCGCTCAGAAAATGGCACCAAAAAAGAGTGCTTTAAGCACTCTTTCGCCTTCAGTCACGCATCTACTGTTGCTTCTAAAACGTCGCAGAACTTTAGACAATATTATGTGAAAAGCTACTTTAAGCTCCAGGAATAAGGTGGAATTGTTTTAATATATTTGGAATATGTGATCTTTTTGTTTACTTTTTTTCATGTCGAGCATCGGTGCCACTTTTTAACAGAACTTTTACAGGGAACTGTGTATCTAGTGTATATTTGATCGAAGTAGTGTATCTGTATCGGATGCCATATCGCACATTCTACTGTTTAATTAAACCTCATATTCCAAGAAACCTCGTTTCAAAAATAAAGACTTTAGTTTTATATTTAATTTGATCAACTGGAAAATATAGTTGTTATTTGTGCGGATATAAAACACCTTATATTGTCTGCTCTAAGAGGCTAAGCTCAAAAAAGTTGCAGATTACAAAAATTGATTTGGTTCTTGTCTCGTGCAACTTTTCTGCTTTAGTGCTTATACATCGTTGGATTGACTTGATTATTAATTAATCTATTGATGATTCTTAAGTTATTAACATATTTTTATTCGTAATATGAATAGAAATAGGATGACATTATAAATAAATAAATAACACCCAACAGTCACATACAAAATCCTGATCCCACACTAACATCGGGTCTTGTGTCGCGGGTATCAGAAACTACGAGAGACTTTTCGGTCTCAAATTCTATGTTTATTAGAGAAAATAGAACATTAATCACTCCTTACTGCAAGATAATTTAAAATAAATTTATCTGAAATATTCACACACGATTGTCTAATTTCGCCGTTCCAACTGCAACTATATCGAGTCTGAAGTCTCGTGAACTCCTCTCTAGTAAGTTTGTGCGTTGAACCGCATTTGTCGAACTGCGCGACAACTTGCCCTCTCTATTAGTATCGACACTAACTTGCTCCGATGCCATGGAGGGTAAGCGATGCCTAAATTAGCTGTATTGGAGTCTGAAGTCGGTATGTTTATGAGAATTAATGGGTGAAATTGTCGGCTGATTTATCTATTGTAATGGAATATGTCCTAGCTGTAAGAAGTATCAATCAAAGAAGAGGTCTGTGCATTGCAATGTGATATATAATTGAAAACACGTAATTTTATGACAAATTCGTTCAAAATGAATATAATACAGTTTAGTGCAAATTTTTGCAGTGAATTTAAATGGATAATATTTTTTAGATTTTTTATGGAAATCGTAAAATGCAATTCGTAGTGGAAATAAAAAATATCTTGATACTTTAAGAGCTGTTGTAGATATATCTACCATAGAAATCATCCAAGGCCGGAAATGTTGACTTAAAAGTTTAAATGTATTCAGCATGATATTATGTTCGTTAATTTCGCTCCAGCCGGCCAGCACGTGTACTACAAATTTGAGCTTATTAGCCGTAACGTAACACACACTCTGGTAATGATTAGATGTAGGCACGTTCCAAAGTTAATTAGTATAAATAGCATCGCGTCCTATTAGCCTAATGAACGCTTTCAAATGCCCTCAAATGCAATACGGAACTAGTCAATTTCAATAATAGCTGGGGTAATTGTTAAATATTGTTTAGCTTTGACTGCAGATTATACGGTGTTGCTCTGGCTCTATTCAGATGTTTTGAATTATATAAATTGTTGCTTATATTATTGCAAAAATATTGTGACTATGAGGAAATTAAGTCTAAGGTCAACACCTAGATGAATTTAATGTCAACTAAAAGTTCTTACATTCTCACATACCATATATTTTATCAAGAAAATCTATACTGAGGAATTATTGAACATTGAATGTCTGAATGTGGCAGTAGAGTCCTAAACTTTTGGGGTATAAAATAAAGGACGATGCCGTCGCCGCGTTAATATTTAATGAAATTTATAATAAGGCGTGCATTGATAATTACTAGGCTGGCTTGTCCACGTGAGGATAATTTCCGTGGCGGCTCGTGCGACGGCCGCGTATTATTGAATAGTTGGTATTGTAGTGTGGCGGCGCGGACGCAGCAGGAATTTTGGAATTTCATTTGGTTAGTGGCGCGCTGGGCCGCTTTGCGGATTCCTGCGGCCGGCCCGACGCCGCCGCCCTTCGCTGCCGACCCACAGACGGTTTTTGTTTTATTTCGTGACCTTGCATTGGGATAGTTTTCGTGAGAGACTTCCAGTATTGATGTTTAGAAGTGTGTGCTGGTTTTTTTTACTAGTCCTGAATGATGGGCAATTTTAGATGAGATGCAAAACAAGTAGATAACAAGGTTAACAAATAAAATTCATGCCGCGCAATTCTCATTAACATGTACACAAATAACAACAGTTTAGATATTCATCTAAATTTATATAATAGACATGAATAAAACACACCACGGGCTTCGGAGACGAGTTTTAAAAATCTAAGTAATATTAAGTAGATGCTCTTGACTTCTCAGTATTCGATGAAAAATAATTTATTATAATGAAAAAAGCTCGATGATTTAAAGCAGATAAAGTGATTTTCGTCAAAAGGCAGAGTGAATAATGTAATCGAGCTCAACCTTTTTATGTTTCCATAGCTTAGTCTTGATCAAATATTCATAACACGAACGTGTAATATGTATGTAAATATTATGATGTACATTGAAAATAAATTCGTTTATTTGTTAATGTAAAATTACATAATGTTGTATGAATGCTTTCGCCATATTCATGATCAGAGATGAAGCACTGGGCATAGACTTTCTGAAATCGAAAAATTTATGCTGGTCGTGTTTCGATTGTCGATGCCCCATCTGGTTACATCCTAATGCTACCTAGATGTATTGTTGAGATTGCATTCCGCAGCATTTATCGGCTATTTGCCCAAAATCCTTTCAGGATCCTAGTGTATCCGAATGACAATTCGTTCTTCTGTCTCTGAGTTATGATTGTAGAAATCTCGAGACCGATTTTCTATTATTTGTAATCTCTGCTAATAATTTTCTCTTCTTATTAGACATGTTATTCCTGACAATTCTTCTGTCATTGTATACCATTACCATACGTACCATTAATCAAATCAAAGTTGATCAAATCAATGTAATGTTTTAGGTAAATATCGGTCTTATTCAGAGACTCTCAGACAGACAAAGTTCATAAACCTATTTTATCAATCGAATGTTTTCTCTTCTTCGCTCAAACTGAATGCTTTTCGTTGAATAGGGACAAAATATTCGATAGCTAAAAAACCGTTTATTAACTGTCTATGAATGAAAAAGCAGTGAGAATAATTAGTACAGAACCAGCATGCAATATATACATTTACCATACCACAAATACAATCCAAACATCATGGTTTCCGTTCTGCGTCGCAAATTCAGTATGGAAGTTAAATCTACCGATGGCTGATAAACAATATTGGAGGACATTTCCTGATGGCGGCGCGCCGTTGTAAAGAGGCAGACGCGACGGCAGCCGTTCCATAATATTGTGTTATACCTTATCGAATTTGCATGTTTTTACTGAATAACATTCCTTTGGCGCAGTCGAGATCAAAGGGCGAGGCGAAAGTGATTTTGCACTGAGTTAGTTCAACAAGATTCAGTTTCGCCCCCGCTTCTATCTCGCTTTTGAATAATTTCGACGTAATAAGGAAAATTGTAAATGGGCATTCCTGTCGCCGTGGATCGCGAAGTGGCCCGGACAGATTGTTGCTCGCTTGCCAACTTGTGCGATGCTGTGGAGGGAACTAATTATGTGCATGTGGTTAGAATGTTTATATGATACATCGTTTTGAAAAGGAGAAAAGTAAAGCATGGATTAGTAGAGGATGGTTAACTCCATTCATTTCATTCTATTTGTCATTGTGTGATATCATCGCGCCGTAGAATGATAGTGTATAATTTACTAATTTATGGTTCTTCTATTATTGGTTAACGCGGTGGTAGA
Source organism: Hyles vespertilio (assembly GCA_009982885.2). Lineage (NCBI taxonomy): Eukaryota > Metazoa > Arthropoda > Insecta > Lepidoptera > Sphingidae > Hyles > Hyles vespertilio. The sequence continues at coordinate 8,181,019 of CM042822.1, read as the reverse complement.
GTTAGTCAAAAAGCTGTAAAATGAGATGCCTTGTTTTTAATTCCGCACCTTGTCTTGGACACAATTTTTCGCGACTTCTAGTTATCTATCTTAGGTTTTGTTACTCACCACATAACACTCACACATGATTGTGTTATGATAATTGTTGTTGTGTTATGATAATTTGTGTGTACTTTATTTGTATAATACATTTTATTATCTTCATTGTTTCTAGCTAGAAATGTTTGTACCATAGATCCGGGTAATATTTGTTTCTCTCTTATAAGTACAATAAAAAAAGGTAACACAGCGATATCAACACTTGCGGTGCATAATATTAAAATAATTGTATAGAATTAGTAAGTACATTTAGCGTCGGCAGCCGATTCACAGTACAAGTGTTTGACACGAAGCAGAGAAAAGACGTTCGGAAATAACGATCGGAAACTAAATGGTCCGCAGTCTGTACGGTCGGTTGTCGGTTGTCGCGCGCCCGTGACGTCATTTACATTTTCCATTAACAGGGCGATAAAATATTTATGGACGAAATAACATTAAGAAAACGTTGGTTGTTTCTTCTAACATGTATGTTTAATGCGTTGGTAATCTCGCGCCTTTTGATGTTTGTCAAAGGGCCGACGTGAGAAGCCGCTTACCGCCGGACGCTCACGGTCTGACGTCGCCCCCTCTAAATTATTCCTGAGGCGATTTGCCCGTGAAATTGTTGCTTAAGAACTTAATTGATGCATCGTTCTTGTCCTTTTGTGATGGATGTATAAAAACAATCGTTTGTACAATTGCAATTCGGTTGTGGGGTGTGAAATGAAATGAAATGAAATGTATTTATTGATCACGTAGGCAATTAAGGAGCTCTTATGACAAGTCAATACACATAGAACTTAATCTCTATTTACAATATATTTCCTAAACTTAGTTTTACTTATTTTAATTTCTTGCTTTTATCAATTTATTTATTAATTTTATTTATTTTTAAATAAATTAAATTTTATTTATAATTAGTTTTATTTATTTATTTAGTTTTTATTCATATTTTATTTAAAGTATTAGTTTTTACTTTATAGTAATTTATTTGTCAAAGAAATACATTATTTACGTTAGTCAAATTAAATTATATTATTTGTGGACCATAAATATTACAACGGTGCGTAGCGGTTTATAGTTACCACCGGATCCAACGCGGCCCTTCCTGAGAAGACCCGGCGAAACAAACTCAGTGGGCTTACACTACCACTGGAACTACGCGACGCGACCCAGTCCTGAGTATATCCAGCGACTAAGACTCAGTGGGCTTGTTTTGGGTACAACTTAAGACAACGACCATAAGTATTTCCGATACGTCCCGTATGTTTAGGCTTACTGCCGGATCCAACGCGGCCCTGACTGAGAAGACCCGGCGAACAAACTCAGCGGGCTTTACTTTACCACTGGATACTACGCGGCGCGACCCATTTCTGAGTAGATCCAGCGAGTCAAACTCAGTGGGCTTGGTTTTGGTCAATTTACTAAAATAAGTATTTGTGACTTGTCTTACAAAGATTTGCCATATTAATTATTATTTTTATATGTTTTTTTCGATTTACAAAGCCCCTGTGTACCCTCTAGTCGGCAGACATTTGGCAAGACGAACGTGATAGAATATTATTAGTTTTCCTATCTAATATCTATAAATGTTATACACGTAAAACAAACAGCTTATAACATGATCACATAATTTAACCAAATGGGTAAGAGCCAGTATCAAAAGGCTTTTCTGTATCAGCCCATATACGTCCCACTGCAGGGCACGGGCCTACTCTACAATCGAGAGTACGATTGAGAGTGGTTAGGCCATATAGTCCACCACGCTGGCCTAGTGCGTGTTGGCAGAGGAGCAAAAGGCTTTAGGTAACTTTAAATTTCAAAACGTAGTGCAACCTATCAAACTTCAAATAATATCACGGTGCACTCAGTATCCCAACGGGTAAGCTAATTTATCCGAGCGTTGCAATGAAATCATTTGAAATCATATTGACATGTGGAACAAACACGGCTTGGCGCCTCAGTGTGGAGTTAATCCGAGCACGCGGAGTCTGTGTGGATTAATCTCAAGCAAGTAATTAGCGAGCGTTGTGCTCACATTAACATGTTAATCGCGTACCCTTTGCTTTTACACGGGCGAGTGTACTCCACTCTCGCTGTAGCAACCTCTGCCTCATGATGTTTACGTGAGTGTTATGTTTACTGGCACCATGGACTGGTTGACGCGATTGGTCTATTGTTATTTTAATTTATGCCTTTTTTTGGTTGTCTTGGAATGAGTTTCAGAATTTGTAGGTTGGTGTTAGAAAGGATTCTTTAACAGGGTCGGCTAGAGTTACAAAGGTCAAATTACCTTTCTACCTATTTTTTAAAATTACGATTACATTGGGATTAGAAGTCGAATATTGATTAATTATTTACGTCTAAGTGAAATAATAAAACTTAGCATTTTAGATTCCTAAATATATTCATTTCTACATTTTTTAAATTCATAATTGCTTTTATTTATCCCGAACTTGACGGCAGAAATTACTCATAAAAATACATTTTTGTGGGTGTAAATCCCGACCTAAGCACCTAATTACCAAAAATATAAATATTATTTTGATTGCTACAATTTTATTTTGGCAATTTGCCTTTGTGTAGGCTTATCTCAGTACCTATTATGAAGATGAAGATCATACACAAAAATCACTTCGAGGCAAAGGAAAATTCCTCGGCAAACAAAGAGCATCGAGCACACGAACATGTACCTTCACTTGCGGACAAAAATGTATCGCACTGAATATCGATTTCAAATAAAATTGCAACCTTTTCAGATAACAAGGTGACACTTCCCCTTTTTCCGGGGCGCCGTTTGTCGCCCTCTCACATTGGGAATTTATCCACCAAAATAAGCAGATAACGAACCTAATGGTATCTATAAGACGAGTGTGCGATTGCCTTGTAGACTTGTTGAGACTCGTGATTCGGTATGCTGTCGTGACTGATACGATTCTAAGAACCTATGTTGCATTCGCTGTTACGTCATCTTTAATGTGAGATGTCGATATAAATGTTTAGTACCAACGAGGTGTAAGTATTTTGGGAGTGTTGGTGTTGCTGCTTTGTGTAAATTTTTATTGCAATTGAACATCGGCGGTGAATGCAAGATCAGTGGGCCTGTATTGATGGTCTTAAGTTTGCAAGAAGTCGCAATATGCATATCCCATCCTAAATTTTAATGAGCATTATTTTCCACCAAACATAATTGGTAGCCATTTTATTTCGTATAAATAGAACCACTCGCGGGATCTTAAAACTACACAGAATGTATTTCATACAAATATCGTATGCTTGTTAGCATGGCTTACGCTCGCTATACCTTGTACAAGTGCTAAAAATCACCATTAAGATGATACTTCAACACATTTTAGCAGCAGAAAAGTAGTATATTTGTGTGATATCAATAGGAGGTGACTTATAGAACGCTTTCAATAAGCAGTAATGATGAGAAGCCACCCACAATGTCGCGCCAGATGACGTCATACTTGTTGCTTGTCTTCGAGACAACATAAAATATCACCTTACCAGTAGCGTGTTCACATACAATGTTACATAATGGTGTATGGAAACACTACATTACGATACCGAGATAACTCTATGTTTTTTATAAGAATATCAAAGTGACTATATACTATGCATAATATATAAGTAAATTTTGTGCGTTGTAAATAGATTATAAACCACGAAAGCTCTTAAGTAATCTTAATATCACAATTCGCAATAAAAATAGTTTTATTCCAATATTTATCCATCATCCATCCATCCATCAGCCAAAGGAAGTCCACTGCTGAACATAGGCCTCCCCCAATGATTTCCACAGAGACCTGTTGGAGGCAGCCTGTGTCCAGCGACGTCCCGCGACCTTTACCAGGTCGTCGGACCATCTTGTTGGTGGACGTCCTACGCTGCGCTTTCCGCTACGCGGCCTCCATTCGAGTACTTTCCGACCCCATCGGTCATCAGATCTCCGCGCTATGTGCCCGGCCCATTGCCACTTCAACTTGCTAATCCGGTGGGCTATGTCGGTTATTTTAGTTCTCCTACGGATCTCCTCATTTCTAATTCGATCTCGTAGGGAAACCCCGAGCATAGCCCTCTCCATAGCTCGTTGAGTGACTTTGAGCTTCCTAATAAGGCCCATAGTGAGAGGCCACGTCTCGGTGCCGTAAGTCATCACTGGCAACACACAACTATCGAAGACTTTCGATTTAAGGCACTGAGGTATTTTGGACGAGAAGACGTCGCGTAGTTTCCCGAACGCTGCCCAACCGAGTTGGATTCGACGATTGACCTCTCTCTCGAAGTTGGACCTGCCTAACCGGACCACTTGTCCTAAATAGACATATTCGTCAACAACTTCAAGAGTCGAGCCCCCAACACCGATGGGGGTGGGCACAACATGGACATTCGACATGATCTTCGTTTTGTCCATGTTCATTTTAAGACCCACCTGTTGGGAGACTCGATTGAGGTCTTCGAGCATAGTGCTAAGGTCTTCCAGCGATTCAGCCAAGACTACAATATCGTCGGCAAACCGAAGGTGAGTGATATACTCGCCGTTGATGTTGATGCCGAATCCTTTCCACTGCAAGAGCTTGAAGGCATTTTCCAGCGCGGCAGTGAACAGTTTCGGAGATATGACATCTCCCTGTCTCACGCCTCTCTGTAGTGGAATAGCCTTCGTACTCTGATCTTGTACTCGGACCGACATGGTGGCGTTGTTGTATATACACTTCAACACTTCGATGTACCGATAGTCGATATGGCACCGCTGGAGAGACTGTAGCACAGCCCAAGTCTCGATCGAATCAAAGGCTTTCTCATAGTCCACAAACGCTAAACAAAGCGGCAAGTTATATTCCTCGGTTTTTTGTATAACTTGCCGAAGCGTATGGATGTGGTCTATGGTACTAAAGCCTTTTCGGAAACCGGCTTGTTCGGGAGGCTGGAAGTCATCAAACCTGCGTTCGAGACGATTTGTGATGACCCTCGAAAACAACTTATAGACATGGCTCAGGAGCGAGATGGGCCTGTAATTCTTCAGCAAAGTGTTATCACCTTTTTTGAAGAACAGTACCACCACGCTCCTGCTCACTGCCTCTGGCGTTGAGCCCTCGAGGAGAACGGAATTGAAGAGCCTCTGAAGGACTTTCAGTATCGGCGTTCCGCCCGCTTTCAGAAGCTCTGAAGTTATTCCGTCCTCGCCCGGCGCCTTGTTGTTTTTAAGTTGCTTCAGGGCCATCTCAATCTCACACAGGCTGATGTCCGGGATATCATCGCTAAAGTGTCGGATCAACTCGGCTCTCGGGTCTTCGGCCGAGCTAACAGCAGGTTTGGCAACCGAGGCCAGGGATGCTCATTGGTCAGGGATGCTCCTATCTTTGGTCAGGGATGCTCCTATCTAGTGGTCATGGCCTGCCCTAGTATAGGTGCTACGAGTACGCGACCTCGGCCCCCGAGCTACTGCAGTCACCTTAACTTCCCGTCCGTGACTGCAGTATCCACTCCCTCAGGCCATACTCTCCTTTCCTATAACATCCTTTACCCACAAATCCTATTTCCTTTCCCGGTTAATGGCGGGCAGCAGCGTCATTAACGCCAGTCCCCTACTGCGCTCGCCAACCCGCCTGCCAAGCGTGGCGAGTATTGGCAAATACCCCCTTAATGGCGACACTTATAGAGACCAGGCCCCCAGTCCCCGGCAGCCCCACTATTCCTGGCTATGGTAGCAGTCATGGTTACGGTGGGGCAGGGGGTGCTAAGAATCCCCGGGTTGGCCCCGGCTACCACCCCCGACGACGACTGGCCCTGGTAACACACAACATTCGCACATTGAGGACAGACGAGAAGATTGTCGAACCAATATTTAACTTTGACATAATTCTAAGAAACCATTAAATAGATAACACATTAGGTAATTGACATATAGTCCAGTCAAAATAGACAAAAAAATGTCATAAGTTCGGAATAATTCGCATAGAGCTGAAAATTGGGAGAGATTTTCAATACATCACTAGAAACAAAATGCCAAAAGTCCCCATCGATCCCTCTTCTGCAAAAAAAAAAAATATTCAAGGTCAAAAGTGCGAAATTTACATTTTTTTCCGTTTTTCTCGAAAACGGTCATTTTTATAGAAAAATAGTTAAGACCAAAGTGGTAGATTATACAATTCTCTACAAAAAACATACAAACATTTTTTTTCGAACGACTCACTGTTCATGTGAATAATTTTTTTTTGCAGAAGAGGGAACGATGGGGACTTTTGGCATTTTGTTACTAATGATGTATTGAACTTCTCTCCCAATTTTCAGCTATATGCGAATTATTCCGAACTCGATTCTCTATTTTGACTGGACTAATAAGGATTTATGCTGGTAAATCAGAAACACTTTGAACTGACTAAAACCGAAACGCATCACACTTAGTGTGTCTTACACACAAAGACAGATTTTTTACTCGTGGTGGTCATCATCGGGGATCGGAGGGGTTTTTTCTAAATAATATCTACAAGTACCACCCGGTCGAGTCGACCATTTGTACCGCTTTAACCACCTACAACAAGGCACTAACTCTTTTACTAACCTACAAGAAAAAAAAAACCTTTAAAGTGACTACCATTACGCGAATTCCATGAGTGTTTTACAAATTTCCCAATCCTTGGTAAAATCTATACATATTTAACGCCGTGTTTTGGGATCTTTTTCTTATGTTGATTGTTTATAGTTAGATGATATCCAATTAGTCTATATAAAATAATCGTTGTTTGTCTCCAAAGTAATGACTAATAACCCACGCGTTACCAACAGAATGTCCCTTATTTTTCTACGCGTTCCTTTGAAATCTGATCTGCGATAGCACAAATATTATTTCTTAGTTCCAATTAATACGCTTATGTTATCGAATTATTTTCTGTAAAAAAGCACAAATGTTATCAAATTTGAGACCAGATAATGTGTGTCTAATGTAATAAAACTACGATAATGTACAAATACTGATCGATCCTAATGCATCAATTCTTTGTATCTGTTTTCTGAGAAACAGTGGTACTATAGCGTTGGCCCGACACGTTCAAACCGTAATAGAAGTATATCTACGGTAACTCTATTTTTTTTAGCAACCTTTAGTTATGGTCTTGTGTTATGTTTTTTTTACAATATGATTTTGTATTATCTTTGTACAGCTGATATTTTATAATTTCTCGCTACAATTGTGAATGTGTGTGTTAGGGAATGTGTGGCACGAATAATAATAATATATTTTGTTTGTTCGCAGGTTCTTCTATCTGTACCACTTCTCGTTCTACGCTTACCACTACCGTTTCAACGGGCAGTACAGCAGCTTGGCGCTCGTCACGTCCTGGCTATTTATCCAGGTGAGTGAATGAAGCTTGTAGTAAACTGTTTATTTGTACTGGTACGGCATAAAGAAGCTATATCTCGTAATGGTATAGTAGCATCCATGTGGAGCAGTGATGAAAGGGGATCGGTCGATTTTCTATGGAAATTGGGCTTAGTAGTGAAAACTTGAAAGTTGAAACTTAAGTGCGTGGTGGCCTGTTGGTAACGGACTAGACGCGACTGCCAATATGTTCACGGTGGTCGCGGGTTCGAATCCCAGGGCACACCTCTGACTTTTCGGAGTCATGTGTGTATTGATAGTCAATCACCACGCACTAAAACGGTGAAGGAAAACATCGTGAGGAAACCTGCATACCATAGCGATTTATAAAAATTTCTATGGTATGTAAGTCCGCCAACCTGCACTAGGCCAGCGTGGTGGACTATATGGCCTAACCACTCTCAATCGTACTCTCGATTGTAGAGAAGGCCCGTGCCCTGCAGTGGGACGTATATGGGCTGATACAGATACAGTGAAAACTTGACGGACACAAATGAGACCTAGAATTAAATAATAAAGATGCAATATCCTTTAAATATAATATAGTCTGAGCTACGATATGGGGTATTTAAGATATATCCTCTTAAAGTTTTACAAAAACTACCATGTTCTACTATCTTCACATTTATCTTATTTGGACAATATTTTATATTTTCTGTAACTATGTAAATAATTTCGTTTAATAATATTGTAAAATGTATTACATAATTATAAACACGTTAAATACTTTTCGATATAAAGTTGATAAAGAAAGCATTTCTGGGGGTAGAAATATCCGTTTCAAAAGAAGGTAAGTCATTATAAAAAGGGAATGATGACGGTAAAAATGTTGGTATTGATAATAAGAAACACATTTTTACAATAAAAAGTTCTATTGAACTTGTTCCTAAACAATATCTCATGTATACCTGGTAGTAACAATACATTGTCGCGGTGCTTTGCAGAAGGTGTGATATTATTTTGGTACCTAGCCCAACCAAGGTACGACATAATAGTCATTACATGTGCAAAGCATCCCACTGTCCTTTTGATTGCAATACAATTACAATAATGTTGTATTATTGCATTGTGGCCATTTTGAGAGCTGTCGATCTGAATATAAACAAAGCATATTTTTGTTCTGTCCTAACCAATAACGCACTAAGTGGTCTGGCATACTATTTATCTCATTAAAATCGATTGATATTTTAGAATTCTTTATAATGTGAAAACATGTCTTGTACAAACTAAAATAATATTATTAATATTATAGCCTTTCCCTCATCAAATCCTATGAGGTATTGCGTAGATGCGCTGAGCAAGCTCTGGTATTTTTGGGAATATAATAATTATAATCTTTTTAGAGTAGCCAAGAGTTTTCGTAAATAATAAACTCAAAATAACCAACACCACAAAAGCACATTCCTTTCGCGACCAAGCACAAAGAATAGAATTTGACAAACACTAATTATAAGACATATGTCAATTCTGATAATATTGCAAACAATGCAAAAAGTAGTAGCATATTTTATGGTATGCTTTTTTTTACAAAATCAGATCCCGACGGTGTAGGATAAAAATAAATAGAGAAGTAGTTACTGGTGGTAGGTCTCTCATATGTGAGAGGCCATCTGGGTAGGTACCACCGCAATGTCTATTTCACCCGTGAAACAACACTGCTTAAATGCACTGTTGTGTTTCGGATTGAAGGGCATTGTAGCCAGAGTAACTACTGGACATATTGAGACTTAACATCTTATGTCTCAGGATGGCGAGCGCAGTGGAATGTTGCTACTGTTTATGAGCGGTCGTATCGCTTACCATCAGGCGAACGGCTTGCACGTCTCGCCATTCAATGCAATAAAAAAAAAGATTATTAAATCGCTTTTTAAGAATAATTAAAATATCCAACTATTACACACATAGCTATGATACGCCACTAAATACTTTTGGTGTCGTGAATTCCTCAAAATACGAGCATTTTTGACCCGGTCTCATAATTCCCAGACCCAAAAAAGAAACCTAGATCCAAAATTTATTTTCACATCTTCTCTGGTTTTTCAAGTGCGGCACTCGAAGTAGTGGAGTCGACATTAAAAGCTGGTTTCAGAAGTTCAGAGAATACCGTGCAAAAGGCTATAACAAATATTACATACATGAATAAATAAATACATGAAAAATATTTCCACGAACTCGACAATGAACGAGAAAATTTACCGTAAAAAATAATTTCGCATAAAATATCCTTATGCGCGTATTCAATCATACCTGAAGTTTCAAATTTCATTAATTACGTTCATTATTTGCAATGGGCAAACGTCAGCGTCGAACAAAAGGCAAATATCGGGAACAATTTTACGGAGTATGAAAGCCTGTCCAGTTAAAAATAATTACAGGTGAAACAGTGCAACGTACACCGTGTCGTATTCACCGAATCCAATCGCGCCCACTATTTTTGTATTTACCAGTGTTCAGAAATTCAATATAAATTCCTGAATTATACAACGTAATGTAAAAGTTGAGTGTAAAATTGATTCATTTGATACTGTATTATATTATATACATACATACGTCCCACTGCAGGGCACGGGCCTCATCTACAATCTAGAGTACGATTGAAAGTGTTGGGCCATATAGCCCAAATAATCGGAATCCTGTATGTCGGAGAGTTGCTTCTATATAATAATTTTAAAGGTATATAACATTTACCAACTTACAATAAGGCATAGTATTGAACTATGAATATTTTTTTCCCAAACTGTAAGAAACTACTTGGTTGCTGTATTAGTTGCAATTAATCTTTGATAAAGGGGCCCTTAATCATTACTCAAAATGCCTCAGAATCAATTTTATCAACGATACAAATTAGGCCAATATTGCAAAATGTAATACATCGCAATTCAGGTACGATGCTATACCGTATACGCATAATATTCGCAAGCAAAACACAGAATTTGCGGTCGATAAGTAATGGGGTTATTTAGTCAGTAGGCAAAGTCCGGTGCACTTTGATGTCGGCACACGCCGCGGGCGAAGGGCGCTAGCCACGCACATGCCACGCATCCGACACGCTGTAGCCCCGCAGTCGCCACGCCAACTCGCTGCCTAATTGATAAACTGTTTGTCTGTACCAATATTAACTTTTTGAGATGCAGCCTTAAATGTTAGGGTTGATGAAATTAATGGACTTGTCATTTAACTTTTGTTCTCTGGTTTCGTTATTTTCGAGTATATACTGACAAGGAGTAACTTCCTTGTCTTTTTTTTCTTATCTTTAAGTTTTTGTCGTGAAACCAATATTTTTGTTGTTTCACAACACCAAAACTGTAATAAAAACCTTTTTTCAATAGGTTTTATAATGTAAGTCACAAATAAAAATTGACAAAATCCTTAAAATAATTCTAATATTTTCGTGCATCACACAGGAGGCAAAGGAATTTCCCCAATGGGTAGAAATGTATTATATTTTCAACGCAGCTCAACGTCGCGTTTATTATTTTTAAACTAAAAGAAAAGCAGCACGTCCGAGGGTTTTCGGCTTGCCGGCATTTGTCAACAAATCACGTCCCCGTCCTCGCGCTGACATACTGCTACACATACCGGCTGTTTCTAAACTAAACTGGACTTTAATTCTAGGACATAGGTTTGAAAGTCAGTCGAAGGAATTTTTACGGCTATTCCAAAAGTTTGAACTGTGTGAATCAGTTTTAAAATAGTAAAATCAGGTGGGTGAATACGGCATTTAAATGTTTATTAGGTGTATGATAAATAAATAACTTAAGGGATCACGAATTACGGATTATGAAACACAGATGCAGTGCTTTGTTCATTCCACAAATACATATGTCACACGGTAAGGCAAGAGCCTCTGCTATGATTGTTGGGCTAAGACCATATTCAACTAAAGTGGACTAGTGTGGATTAACCGGCATTGACAGCTATAAAAATACTCTCCAAAAAAAAATATTAACCTAAGCACACTGAATAATATATCTGAAACTAGGTAAAAATGTCATCATTCCCCGTGTTACCAAAAAAACAGGTGAGCCGCCGCGGGAGCGCGTCAAAGTTTTGTCAAATGTATCCCGGGCCAATCCAAATAACATCGGTGCGTGTAATATTTCCCGCGCCCGCCCCCGGGGACGCACGACCTGACAGCGCTCTCCCAACGCACTCGCCGTGTGAGCAACTGTTATGTTGTATGCTTTTAAAATAGTCATTATGGTGGAAGATGTTTTCCTGTATCTTTTAGTAGTAATTTCCGGTGTATTAATAGTCAGAAGTATTGCATATAAATTAATTGACAGCCTCCATGGCGCAGTTGGTTAGGCGCCGGCTGTGAAATGAAAGGCTGCTGGTTTGAATTTCGCCCTGCGACAAATGTTTGTGAGGCCGACAAGTATTTGTTTTTGGGTCTGGTTGTTTGTGTGACCAAAAAGTCTCTCAGTTGCTTTTGATACCCATAACACAAGACTAAATTGATCTTAATGTGGTGTCAAGACGGTGTATGTGAATGTTGGGTGTATTTATTTATTTATTCGGTATTCCGACAAAAGGCGACAAGTAATATATAAAGGAATATGCAAGTGATGCCTTGATATCTACTTATTCTTTTTACAATGTTTTTTTTCGTTACAATTAAAATTTTAATGTTTCCACAATGTAACACAAAGATTAGTGTCACAGTGTGAATGCAATCTTATAGCAGGAAATTGATAATGGCAACACGTCCAACCAATATCTTGATGCGTGATAGATACGTATATAAACGCATATGTACATACGTACTACGTAGTCCTAAGCACGTACTGACCACAATTGCTATTACATCAATTAGTACTCGCCTCTATAGGTACGCTAAGTCTTTACAGCGATGTAAGGCTTGTCTACATTACAATTTCTATTGACAAGTTTCTCAGACACATAAACATAAACATTTTAAAGGATTTGATTACCATGAATTTCAAATGGAATAAGTTGGAGCGAAACTGTATCTAAAGCAAAAGTAATAATGTAAGTAGACCTAGAAATTACGAAAAAATCGGTGAACTGACGTAACAAACACATACGTATAATTTAAAATAGAACTTCCTTCTGGTTTGAAGTCTATTAAAACCAGGTTACATGATGATTAAGCAGTGCAATCCGACAACTCATAATATTGTATTTGTCAGTTCATCAATATGTCCTCACCATGCATTCATACATCTGTACAGTCAGCAGCATAAGTCGCTGAACACTTCACATTTTTTGATAATCTTTTTATGAATTAAATTTTGTACGTACTATTCTGTAGTCGTAAAATATAACCAAGTAAAGTCATCTATGCCGAGAAGTGCCATACGATATTGAAAATAAGTATTATTTTGGATGATAAGACAATTCCAAATCTCGTGAATGTGTAGTGACTTATGTTGCTGACTGTACATAAACTCACGCCTTTTTCCCAGAAAGGCTAAGCAGAAGTGCAACCCATGCTTCACCGAATATTTTCCGTCCCTCGACGTGATAGGGCATACATTTTTGACTCCCGGCTGATAACGAATAAAAAAAATCCAATGCAGCATACCTTCAACGCATTATAAAACACTCAACACCGGTGCAATAGATACGTCTGGCAAAACAATCGCTGTCCACAAGTGAGATAATGGAGACTGTCTGGATCCACTCCGGCGGCGATATCCGGTGGCACAGCCGGGCGGAAGTTAATAACACGCGCTGACCGGCAGCCGGCAATACTCGTATACCTGCCAGTATCGATCCGGTGTTACTGTGCCACCGTGTCGGGTGCATGTGAATTATACTGTACGTCTCTCATGTATGAGAGGCCGCTTGCGTAGGTAAAACCGCAATGTCGAGTTCTCACGCCAAACAGCAGTGTAAATGCACTGTTAGATAGAGTAATTCCTAGACTTATTGAGATTTAACATCTTTTGTCTCAGGATGCTAAGCGTAATGGAATGCCAAGCATTGATTTATAATTCAATGTGTTTTTTGGTTTTGCTACCGTTTATGAGCGGTTATATCGCTTGCCATCAGGTGAAAGGTATGTTCGTCTCGCATAGCATTAGAAAAATCGAGATTAGGTAGGTGATAACTAATAAGGATAGTGTTGATTAGTGGTTTTTGTTTCATAATTTTATGGGTTATTGATCGGGGTAAATTGCTACATGAGTAAGCTGGTAATAAATATCAAATCAGGGTTTTTTTTTTGCCTGTATGGCCCAACGGTGACGAGACTAGTTTGGGCTTCGCCTTTACTCGTATTTCGTAATAGATGCTAAAACATCGGATTAGATTAGGAGTATCGTAAAGGTATTAAGGACAGAAACTTAGTGGAATAGCTGCCACGGAAGGATTCGCGAGTTTTTTTTCTAGTGTATTTCAGCCTGAGGTGCCGCAGTTTAGATTCCTTACTTATTAATAGCAATGATACGAGTTCTAATAGCAACTATGTAAATATAACCACGGTCACTGAAGGCGATGTATCATATGGCATAAATAAATTAAAGCCTAATAGCTCTATAGGTCCTGATGGTATTCCTCCTTATATTATTAAATATATGTGTGAACCAGTTTCTCCAGCCCTCCATCATATTTTCAACTTATCTCTGAAGTCAGGTTTCTATCCTACTACATGGAAAATTACTCGAGTCACACCTATCCCTAAAAGTTCTAATAAATAAGCCGTCGAACAATATAGACCCATTGCCATACTATCTGCTCCTGCGAAGATTTTCGAATATATCTTGCATCAAAATATATATTACCAAGTTGAAAAGCGCCTCACAATAGTGTAATTGATGTTTAATAATCGTACTGTTCAAATAAATAATAAATAATAAATTAGAAATTACAAAATCTCCACATAATAATAAGTTTACCATAATATCTAGATATGTAATTTAGTATCACACAATCAATATATCTGTATCAGCCCATATACGTCCCACTGCAGGGCACGGGCCTCCTCTACAATCGAGAGTACGATTGAGAGTGGTTAGGCCATATAGTCCACCACGCTGGCCTAGTGCGGGTTGGAGGACTTACATACCATAGTTTTTTTTTATACGCTATGGTGTGCAGGTTTCCTCACGATGTTTTCCTTCACCGTTTTAGTGCGTGGTGATTGACTAACAATATACACATGACTCCGAAAAGTCAGAGGTGTGCCCTGGGATTTGAACCCGCGACCACCGTGAACATGTTGGCAGTCGCGTCTAGTCCGTTTATCAACAGGCCACCACGCACTTAATATAAATCAATATAATATTTCTCTGTATCAGCCCATATACGTCCCACTGCAGGGCACGGGCCTACTCTACAATCGAGAATACGATTGAGAGTGGTTAGGCCATATAGTCCACCACGCTGGCCTAGTGCGGGTTGGCGGACTTACATACCATAGAAATTCTTATAAATCGCTATGGTATGCAGGTTTCCTCACGATGTTTTCCTTCACCGTTTTAGTGCGTGGTGATTGACTATCAATACACACATGACTCCGAAAAGTCAGAGGTGTGCCCTGGGATTCGAACCCGCGACCACCGTGAACATGTTGGCAGCCGCGTCTAGTCCGTTTACCAACAGGCCACCACGCACTTAATATAATACAGGGTATATCAAGACTGCTACCGAAAACGAAGCCGGGTGGTAGTTTAAGCGACTTCAGACACAGTGCAACAGAAAAAGTTGCAAAAAAAAATACGTCATTTTTTTTTGGCTATTTTTTTCCTATGACCATATTTGGGTGGTAAATATATTTTTTCCTATAATAATAGTGTATACCCTTTTGTTTATAAATAATCTAAGGTATAAAAGTGTTTAAATTATTATTTTAGCGTAAACTATGAATTTACCACCCAAAAATGACAATATTTAAAAAATCATTAAAAATAATTGTCGCGTTTCTTTGCGAAATTTTTAGTCGCATTGTGTTTGTAGTCACTAAAACTACCACCCGGCTTCGTTTTCGGTAGCAGTCTTGAGATACCCGGTATACACCCTTGGTTTTTAGTCAATATTCATCAATCCGGCCGCCCTACAACGCTGATCACGTTAAAGCTTGTTTGAGCGGATGAACGAAATTTTTTCGGCCCCGAAATTATATAGTGAATAGCTAGGTTATCCAGTTTTACCATTTTCAAAAATTCCACACGCTTATATTAGGTTATTAATTTTCACTTCAATATGGGGGAGTGATCTGTGGGTTGGACAAAACTTTTTATGAGTGTTCAACAACTTTTGAAAAACATAAAAATTACCATGACATTACCACTTCAAACATATGTATGTAGCAAAAATTTTAAACAAATATCACATAATCCAACAAAACACGCGTTACCTAATCTCAACATATATAATATACAAAGTATATATTATGTAGAATAATGGAAATGCCGCTACAACAAATTCGGCAGTAATTCCGTGTTCTGAAGCATCGAGTAGGCTCCGGATTACAGTCGCGAGGGTGACGTCACAGAGCGAGCCGACGGAATGCAAAGTGGGGGCTTATCTCATAATCATCGGCCGTGTCAAGTTATTAATAAAAATCATATTTCATTAGAGCCTTGGATCTTGAACGGCGTGCGCGGCATAATTTTAAGTAGTTGAAATGTATTTTGATGCAGTTTTGGACTGGTTTTTGAGATGGGAAATGTTTGATCGAAAATTACTTATTGTGTCCCGTTTGATTTGCTATATCGTTTTTCTTAATATGAGCGGCACAGATATATCGACGACACAGAAATCATAGTTAGGAATAAATCACCCTAGACTCTTTTTAGCCCCTTTATTTTGTCTACCCAAAGGTTGCAAAGGCCGTCGAGTGTATTTATTTTTAAATTTAGTCTGTCTTTTCCTGGTGTACAATGAAAAAAATCATTCAATAAAACAATAAAATATTGAGTGAACACTATAGGTGGAAGGGTCTAAAGCAGGTTCCTGTAATAACAACGATACGCGGCAGAAATCGTAACTTAAATTTGATAGGTCATTCATCGCGATCGATTCACCACTTTTCTATACTAGTCTAAAATAACACCATATTGATCATGACTACCTCCGTGCCGCAATTTTACTACGGTATGATTACAAAGCTGAGGTCGCGGGTTCAAGTCCCGGGTCGGGCATGGCGATATGTGCGTGTCATGGTAGCATCTCTGAGTACCCCTTCTGGTAAAATTGCAAGATCATGTACGTATGATCATACAATCGCTAAAAACATGTAATGAATTTTCCTATGTATATAACGCTATAAATAACTGGGCTTCACTACAAAGCTTCATAGAAGGGTTAACAGGAGTTCAGTTAATTTCTGTCAAGTCCTAAATCAACATTAGACGTCCGCCATCGGGCCGCTGTAAAGTGTTGTAATCTTGCAGATCTGTTGCAAATTATAGTGAAGTTAAACACTCTTAGCGGCTTACTTTGTGGTGTGTATACAATTACTTGTTTCCTTGGGGCGAACTCGCTTGTTTCGGATACACGTGACTTTAACTCTATTAATAGATATCAATGCTATGAATGTACTATATTACTATTAAATGGTAATGGCGCAATGACTTTAAGGTTTTCATACTAGGCTTCGTGTGCAAGTGCTTGGTAACCTATTGGTAAACGTACCGGACGCGGCAGCTGACATGTTTAACGTGGTCGTGGGTTCGAATCCCAGAGCACACCTTTGACTTTTCGGTTTCTGTAACGGTAAAGAAAAATATCATGACAAAACTTGCAAAACATAGCGATTTGTAAGAATAAAAGAGCAATACAGTACGTACAGGAACGGTCACTGTATGATTAAATATTAATTTCACTTATTATATATTTTAAGCACTTATAGCAAAAGGGAAATCTTTTGTAAATACATGTATAAACAAAATAGCCAAAAAGTCTTAAATTGTCATATCACGGGAAAGTGATGTCATTCGAAACAGAAATCTCATTCACCATCTAGGAATCAAATCCAGAAACTCAGGGTTTGTGATTTTTTATCACTGAGCCAATAACATTATGTATATTTCTAAACTTAGTAAAAGACAAACGTCCCTTTTAAAAGAATATTCCCTCGGTCGCCCGACTGTTTAAGTCAAAATAACTTTATTTGTGTCTGAGTTTCGCACCGTCTCGGCATAATCAACGTGCCGACCGTAAAGTGTTTAAGACAATTTTGCGGCTAAAAAATTTATCACCGCAAAGAACTTTCGTTCGCCTTTGAAGTTTTCAAGTCGGCGCTACAAGCCGGCTAGTGGTAACTCGACATCTTTTGTTTAAAACTCTCGCTGTTTTAGCTCCGTATATTTCTATTTTAATAGAGCTATTTTACGAGTATATTAATTCTATTTGTTATTATTAAAATAGTACTCTAAAATATTGTTGTGTTAAGATTGTTAATCATATTTCCACCTATATACATAAAATCAGTTAGAAAGGACGTTTGTGAATTCGCAAAATGGACGCGACTTAATGCCGCGCGATTGTTAGCCAGTACGATAAAAGCCGTTGTAATCTGTTACAAACGATGTGAAAATTGATAAAGATAGATCTCGTTTTTTATTCACGTATCCGTCTAACAGGGTGGCCGATAAATCTCAAAGCGACCGATTTTAATGGCTGTATAAAAAGGCATCATCTCTGTCCATTAAATACCTTTTAAACGTTTGATCCTTTTTTATATTTGCCATGGCGATGATCTGCGAACAGATTGGGTGGGACCACCAGCGGATCGTGTTAATTAACGCAGAGTAATGTCGGAAAATGTGATTCACACACGCCTCGCTCGGGTGCTCCGATGACCCAACCATACGGCGCCGATACACCGATGACCTATTTAAATATTCTGAAAATGTATCACCTCTTGCTGTAGCTCGAAGATATTTAAAAATAATAATGAAATTACAAATATAGGCCGACACTTCAATTTTATATCACAGTGAATGTAGAGAATCCGCCGAAAAATCTTTTCAATTTATCGTCGAAGCTGCTTGCACGCGGAGAATAATAAATCATCAAGGTGTCGCAACTTGTCCCCACCGGTAACCCGTTGCGTAGCCGCCACTCGGAAAAAATCAAAACGAGGGGATCAGAAAATATAATTTCAAATAAAAGTTCAGTTAGGAGCGGTCACAAGTTTCTTAATTAAAACTTATGTCGGACGTCGTGAGGGGAGGGAACTTTGACCCAGAAATAAATAAATAAAGACGCCAGGAGTGAAGAAATCGTCACGAGTCGCTCATTTATTTGTCTGAAAGACTTTTGCTCAGTTCGATGAACGTGTCTCATAACCTCGCTAGTACTGTTTACAAATACATACCGGAGCCAATCGTCCGCGTGGTGCTAACCGCCTTTATCTTTCCTCTATTGTGTTTTTATATTAAAATTATCTAAGCTTTGCTTAAAATAATTTAATAACATATTCTCTTTGTTGCAGCATTCCATGTTGTATTTCTTCCACCACTACGAGTTGCCGGTGATACTACAGCAGGCTCAGTTACAGCAGTTCTTGCTTCGCACACATCGCGGTATGGCTGGTATGATGGGGCTTGCTGGAATAGCTGCAATGGCCAGTGGTGCCGCTTATCACGACGCTCCAGGCACCGGCACGCAAGCCTCGCCCCCCACCACCCAGTCTACCACACAAACTGTCCAGAACACCGCGCAGTCTACGACGCAGACCTCGCCTTCTGTCTCCACTGCACAGACTAACACCACACACACTGGTGAAGTGATCACAGACAGATCTCCAGACCCTAACACTGTGGAAACAAATACTCCAGTACAAAACGAACCTGGAGAAAGAGCCCTCGCTACACCGTCCACCGACGAAATCAGAAACTCTGATAAAGATTCCAACAATCCGAATGGTGAAAACGCAATTAAAATAGAAGTGATTGCGAGGAAAAACTCCAAAGCTGAAGTGAAAGTAATTGGCAGTAATTCAAATGTAAACAATGTCGAAAATCTCTTGCCAGAAGCGACTGGAGATAACGTCGACGTAGACAACGTTGAAGTTGAAGCTTCTACTCTTGACCGCAGACGAAAAGATAATATCGAAATCAATAATGACGATCCACCATTGGTTATGAGCGAAGAGGTGGCGAAAGAGAGGCTAGCTCCGAGAGCTTCTCCTGACGCCGACGACTTAGATTAGAATTAGTCTAATTTCATTACCTAATCAATATACCTACAAGTGTTTATTCCGATGAATCATCTACCGCTTTTGATTTGTTAAGAAGTGAATGGTTATGAAATATATTTAACAATAAACCATGTAGATAATAAAACTCATTCTAAAGATTATCTTTCAATAGGTATGTATTTATAAGATGGCGTGATTAATTTAAAGAGTTTAAATATAAAGAAGAACAATGTAAAGTTTGGGAGTGATTAATTTTATTTTTGTAGGAAGCTATTCGTTGTGTGGTGATTGTTGTGTATAGGGAGATATTCCGTCATGCTTAAGGCAAACGTGTAAATATTCAAATGTCTATTTACTTTAAGATCTTGTGTTAACGAAGTCGTCAAATGTTACTTTGTTTATGCTTAGTGAATGGCGCTCAGGTTGGCGTATACTTTTCAGTGATTTAGTTCATAGTAATAAATATTTTCGTTCATAAGTGTGTTTCATTTACAAATAATTTCTTAATGGAATAAACTTTCATTTGATACATGTCAGGACTTTTGGTATAATTGTTATGTTAAAAATTAAATGTATAATTGAAAAAATAAATAAAAATAAACTTTTTAGATATTTGATAAAAAGAATTTATTTTTGTCTGGCAACTAAAGAATAGTGACTGAATACCACCTACCCATTCCTATTTATTAAAGTTACGTGGTGTAACACCTATATCATGTGTAATTTTGTGTAACATTCGTAAAAGTACATAATTTAAATGTTTTCTTACTAGTTCTAAGTTGTTATTCATATTCACGGTACTCCTGTGAGGTGTTAGACTAATTTCGGTTGCGGAATACCTATAATTGCATTTATATCCTAAATTCAGCATATGAAGCCTTTTCGAGATATTGCTTTACGCTTTACAATCTACAAACGAGTCGTGAAACACTATTCCTTTAACAGTCAGCGACTTGTTACGCCTCTTACTGCCTGCACACACTGCAAGTATATTGAACAACGATAAATCGTTCACCATCAGTTAGAATTTGGAGACCAATGTAGCTCGCTCTGAATGAGGTATATACTTTTAAGAATATTAAAAGTAACATTTAAAATTCATTGTTATCTTCAGCTACTGGGAATACACTATTAGTCTAGGGCCTCTCACGGGGATTATTTTGCGAGACTTGAGAGAGCCAGATGGTGGACAGTACCCAATACTTAATAAATAATGTTGGCTAGCGTAGGACTTAGTCTCTCGAGCTGTTGACACTGCTGCCCATCAAAAGCCTGTGTTTCATCTCTACATTGGTAATTTCAACCCTATCAATTGCCAGAGATTTCTCTATTGGCTGGAAGAGTGCGTAACCAGATGAAAACTCATACCCCGAAAGGTATCAGAGACTCTGAATCTTGTCATTGAAGTTGTACCAAAATCCATAACAGATTAATTCCACACTCTTCTAGCTTTGTTTATTATTCTTTTATTTTTGAAAGTTCTTTATTGGTTCACTGAACTGGATACAATCTTACTTGACATAACGTATTAAGTTACGTAAATAAGCATCTAACAAAGTTGATCTAGAGTTAGACCTCAAAATTCGTAGATTTATTTAATACTAGCGATTGGGCCTGGCTTCGCCCGGGTACAGAGATTTTGAGTCTAGTCCACATCGACAACATATTATTTCGCGTACTAAATGTTTTATATTTAAACCGAATCCGACAGCCGTAGATTATATTGCTTGTCCAGTCCCGTCCCGTTATATCCTGTCTATCCCGGTCTGTTCTGGGAACACTACCTTTTTTCAGAAAAAAAAAATAAAAACCGACTTCAAAACAAAAATCCACTAAAAACCAAAAATAAATAAAATAATAACTACCACTCCAAAGCAAAAAAATAATATTTATTTCATGGAGCTCGTGCATGTTGATTAATTTGCTTAATGACTTGACTAGCCAACAAATCAAAATATATGCGTAACATATTGAAGGCGGGTCGCCCAGTACCAAGCTGCTGAAGATATTAGTATTTACGTGTATTTTAATTTTATCACCCCCCCCCCCCCCTCACCCATACCCCTTTTTCCCTCCCTTAATGTAGCTTAACTTTTATAATGAACTTAATGCAAAAAGAACCATTGGAATCCTACTAAATTTTGAAGAGTTCTATTCTCCAGGTCCGAACATAATCATCATATCTTCATGTCGTATTCCTGGGATCAACCTGTCAATACGTTTTTTCCATTGAAAAAGAAATCACTATAATCGCTTAAAAGCTGCCGAAGATATTAGAATTTACGTGTATTTTAATTTTATTACCCACCCCCCCTCACCTCCACCCCTTTTTCCCTCTCTTACTGTATCTTAACTTTTCTAATGAAACTATGCAAAAAGAACCATTGCAATTCTCCTTAATTTTAAGGAGTTCCCCTCTCCAGGTCCGAAGATATTCATCAGATATTCACCAAATTTTTATGGGACCAAACGACAAGCATCAGCTTTCAATCAAAGAAAGAATGATCGAAATCGGTTCACACAGTACAGAGAAACGAGGTAACACACATAAAAAAAAATAAAAAAAAAAACAACATACAGTCGAATTGAGAACCTCCTCCTTTTTTTGAAGTCGGTTAATAAAAATAGCCCTATATCAAATTACATCAAAATCGGTCAAGCCGTTTTGCGTGGAAAGTAACAAACATCCATACATACATACGAACGTTTGAAATTATAATATTAGTAAGGAAGGATTCAAACGTATAGTGATGAGTGTAAAGAATCGGAATAATATATTTTAAGTATGTATTTATTTTTATTTATTTTCGCTTTGTTTAATGAAATTTTAAGCGATTTACTCACAAGAAGAAAATACTACTATTTGTAACGTGAATGAATGTAATAAAACCTGGTAAGTTTTCTCACTACCCTCGTTAATTGGTTTTTAGTATTTATTTTTGACTCCTTGCATTAACTTTGTCTCATTTCTCTAATGATTTAGGCTCAGTTGCACCAAGTAACTTTGCCAATACCTTTGCCTATGAAAATGTCATCGCCATACATTTGAGATGTATTTGACCTTGCGAATGTATGGAATTGACAGTTTCAAGGGCAAAGGTATTGGCAAAGTTAGTTTGTGCAATTGAGCCTTAAAGTTTTTGATAGTTATATAGCAATAATATATCCGCTTGTAAATATGATGTGTATTATGTATTATTTTCGGCGTGCTTGTGAAAGTTCCATTGAATACTTCAAGATATTAATGAAGTCTACGAAGTGAGGTGTCTAGTTTTGCGGTGTTCGACGTTGTATAAAAGGTATGAAATTAAACCATTCGTATATTTGAATACATTTATTTTCACGATCGTTTTATAACAATATTGATATCATAGATCTGTATATTAATATTTACCAACGTTCAAGGCAATATATATAATTGTATTTATAATTACAATGTGATTTTTTAACGATATACAAAATTTAAATACGTATTTTTATTACTTCAAATAAACAGGTCTACACTTATGTTTTTTTTTATAAAGTTGTCACATTGCTGAGAATATAATATTGGTAAAAAATATAATATTGTTACTATAAATATGTTATAACAAAAAAAAGGACATTGTAGCCAGAGCAACTACTGGACATATTGAGACTTAACATCTTATGTCTCAGGATGGCGAGCGCAGTGGAATGTTGCTACTGCTCATGAGCGGTCTTATCGCTTACCATCAGGCGAACGGCTTGCTTGTCTGTACATTAATTTACATCTGATATACAATAAAATTCACACAGGCACTGTGTTATAACTAAAAATTATCATTATTCAGAAATATATTATTTAAATGGGACTCATCTCTTTTCATTGGTCTTTTTATTTATACAATACATTTACTTTTTTATACATGTAATACTTCCAAAAAGCTACTCTCAAATACTTATACACGTTACTACATGAAAAATATACAAAACCATTTGAACATATTTACTATCCTATACATTTGGGATTCTAAGATCAAATATGAACATTTTTTTCCACAGCTGCAATGGACGGAATTCTCCTGTTGATGATACGTCAACTTCATCAGCCGTGTACTGCAACTCCAGATGACAAGACGCCTGGGTTAGTAGAGCACTAACTTTTTTTCATATCTGGTACTGTTAGCAAACAGCGAATATTTTCGAAGACCTCACAGCCCATAGACACCCAGCAACTGTCGAAGGCGGCCACGCAACAGTCAATTTGATCTGCGGGAAAAAAACGTATTACAAAAAGGTCAAAAAAAATATAAATTAACATCGATTATCTACATCATGCATACTTGTTCTTCTTGATCTGAAAACAGCAGCAAAATACGGTATACAAATTTGTCAACCTTTTCGAATGATATCGTAATTATCTTTTTTGGTTACGCTTTTTCAGCTAGTATTATTTAGATATGGAAAAAAACTTGAAAAATTATATCCTATTTCTTTAAATTTTTACCTCATGTTACCTTACTTTATCATTCGTAGGGTGACGATACACGGTAAGTCGGTAAGAGATGACTGTGTGGGGAAAATTGCAACTTACAATTTCGATATTTTATCAATATGAAAGTGGAGTGGATCCCAAACCACTTTTATCTGACTTTAGCTTATTCCTTTCCAAAACTGTACAGTATCTAACATTCAACTCAATGCATATTGTCAAGTAACATAGTTTAAATTATTCATACAGTGATCGTAATATGTATTCATGAGATGTAATAATAACACATTTTCTTTAGTCAACGTGTGTAAGATGGCAGACAGCATCTATTCTGAATTCCTTTTCTTTGAAAATACTAAATGCAAAATACATACAATATTTTAAATTGGATCTGCTCGTTTGTAATTTCTTTAATATTATAACAATATCTGGCAGAAATTGTGTTTCACTCCGTAGAATATTAAAAGATCTTTGCTAAATATTTGTTTAATTTTAATGAAAATGATTATTAATTTATTAATAACTTTCGAATGAATATAATTTAGAAGCTAAATTGAATAACTTTTAAAATGTTGTCTACCATCTTACAGACACGTGGGTTGCAATCCTCCACACCTGAATGTAAGATGGCATTTGCAATGAACTATCCGATTGCTTTCCTTTGTTTTCTATCATTAAATTGTGTCAGATTTGTTTTCCAATATTGCCCTAAGCCCTCATCTGATACCGACTCACGAAATCTATAATAAAGCAGTGACCACGCTGTCATGTTTACGATTGCGTTTGTCTCCGCGCTCTTCTTCCGCAACAGGCGCTTGAGCAATCGTCGCTTCCTCCCTTGTTAGCTACGTGTATTCTCAAGCAATAACATCTCGTAATGTGTGTTAATTCCCCAAGAATACGCGTGACCTCCAAGTTCAGGAGTCTTCACATCTTCTTGCTTCATGCTACTAAGGTGCTGTCTATGCTACCAACCTTGGCAACTACTCGCCACAATTTCAGCTTCCTCTGTACTCTAAGATTCAAGTAATGATCGACCCGAGTCTACATTACAGCATATTCATGCTTTACGAACGTTAGAGCACGTGGGAATGAGAAATTATCAGCAATGTGGCTAGTTCCCGAAGTTGAGAGTTGCTATGGCTACACATTTATAGAATACATTGAAAATAAATTAGTAATAGGAGTCTTACAGGGTTTGGTCTACTTTTGGCAAACATTAGTGTTCAAATATATATTTACAATTTGGGATCTTATTCATGCATAACAGGGTGATGTAATAAGTTTATCTTCCACAAAAAATAGTAAATAAGCACATTTAATAACTATAATTATGGAAGGGGTCGCGCACATAAAAAATAAAAGTCATCACCCGGCCATACATTTGTACAAAAGAAATAAAATCATGCATCACAATAGTAATTTAAATCTACAGGTACATGAATCGTACCTCACCTACACGCCATCAACGGCGTCAAAGGTGAAATACGATCATATCCACTACAATTCAATAATATAGTTACGAACTGATGATAAACAATAAATGAAATGATAACAACGGCACGTCAATATTTATTTCTACTTATCCGTTCGCATAGATCCAGGGGTGAGCCGGGTCGAATTTTCCAACAAGAAGGGCAGTAGGACTAATCGCCGGCTCGAGTGCGGCGGCACGATCGAGCCCGTCTGCACATCCGGACACGGCCGCGTAATCCGGACGCCCGGACAAACCCGGACACACTGCACCGGCCGGATTTAGCTGTGGAACGAAACAGACGCACGGCTGATTGTCGAGATTAAACGGCTGCTGTACGGTATTTTAGAGATTTGCTCTTGTATGATAAACGTTTGTACCTGCACTGCGAGTGATCCCGCTAACGCCGCGCGTGTTGCTGCATGCCTACAGCTGCCGACTGCTGTAAATACTCTTACCCGTTCCTTTTCATATTTTTATAAAACGACAGATGAATTTATTAGTGAAATACCATCAAAAGGCGCTTTTAAATAATCTCTTACATCGTGCCTTTTCATAATTTACTCCAAAAAATCCACAAAGTGCTTTTGCAAATGTGTCAACAATTTTATGAATGGCACTGTAAGAGTTTCCTTGGAGTTTTAAGCCCCTTTTGATCGTTTTATGTGATAAAAGAGTTCTTATTTTTGGAAGCTACTGAGCGCCTGTAACACCTTTTGATTTCGTTTTGAAGCGCCATTTCAAACCGACAATCAGATATGAAACGGCTCACCCGGCTGAGGTTTTATCCGGCGTCTGTTATCTGTAGGCGGGCGCTTTGATCCGCGCGGCGAGCTTTGAAGTCGCGAGCGTCTTTTGTGGACGCCGCCGACTCCCCTGCCGCAACCTGCAAAGGCGATTAATGTATCCGAACGTAATGACATCATTAGCTTCTGTTTGTACATTTAAATATTCTTATGACAATGTTATACGATACAAAAATTAATTGTATTTTTCTGTCTCATCTTATGCTTAAGATATCAGAATTTACATTTAATTAATAATACATCAACTTTGTAAGGTTAGTTACACATTATTACCTCATGTTTAAAATGTTCCTATAAATTTTTAGACATCAAAATAATTACAGTTTAATAATTATTTAAATTTAAATTAAATTATTCTACAAATATCAACCACAATTTCGCCCTAAATATCCTCATAACCAAACCATAATCCCAACTATACATGATCATGGCATAAAGACGATTTCCACAATTTCCACGTTCAATTTCCACGTTCCAGGCGCAACTGGTATGAAGCTGAAGTGTTGCTTGTTAAGCACTAGTTCAAACAATGAAGTCTCATTACCTCAGACAATTAGCGGCGGTGACTGTCTCGGCACTACTTGTTGAATGTTTCAGAGCACCCAGATGAGATTTTGAAGGTGCACTCTGAGTTTCTGGGACGGAATAAGGTGGAAATAGGAAACTACCGGTGGGTTTTCTAGTTTGTAGTTGATGATAGATTAGTTTTGACAAAAAAACCCGTAAGAATTGATGGGTTCAATTTTCCACAAGAATTTCGATGTGTTAAGTCTACTACTTTAGTTGAAGAAGTGAATAACAATAATAATATATTTATTTTTATTAAACATTTATAGCAAATATTTCAAATATTTTGTTGATTTCAATATAAAATAATACCCATGAACGAATTAAACCAAGGTCCAGAATTTATATATACGCAAATACTTTTTATTGCTTTATTAGAAAACAAATTTAATACTGTCGGTAAAAGAAAACATTGGTTTTAATACTATTATACCGACAGCAAGCATTCCATTAAGTTGTTCATTTGAACATCTTGTTAGCTCTAATTGTAGACACTTTGCGGTCGACCGCGACACTGGTTGGCAAAGCGCTGGAGCTACAGTAATGTGTTTAGCAATTTGTGTTCAAATTTGAGATATTAGGTTGCACTCGGTTCCTATTCATTCATACAAGGGTGAAAAAGGTCAGATTCTAATTTAAAACACCTTTGAAGTTGCCAAATTTCTTAGAATTTTTCTAGTAATATCTAATCTAGACTAGTGTCCTTCATTCCAGGATACTACAGACCGGGATAAATGGAAGAGTTTTTTTATTTTATTTCATTGCTTTGAATGGCGAGACGAGCAAGCCGTTCGCCCGATGGTAAGCGATACGACCGCTCATGAACAGTAGCATCATTCCACTGCGCTCGCCATCCTGAGACATAAGATGTTAAGTCTCAATATGTCCAGTAGTTGCTCTGGCTACAATGTCCTTCAATCCAAAACACAACAGTGCATTTAAGCAGTGTTGTTTCACGGGAGAAATAGACATTGCGGTGGTACCTACCCAGATGGCCTCTCACATATGAGAGACCTACCACCAGTAAAAAAAGTTCGAGCAGGAAAGAGGATCCTGAGTTGGGACGGAATTAACACAAGGTAAAATAAAGAAATATTAACAGTATTTTTTAACATTACATCCATTATTGTAACTATTATATTTTATTTTAAAAAGTATTGTAAAAATCTCTTGCAAAATACATCGATAAAAGCCCATATTTCAAACATCCGCAACGTCACAATAAATCCGGTCAAGTATAAGAATCAATGCAAATCTTGCGTTATCCGAGTGAACTGTGGCCATTTACATAATTCTACGGCGAGTCGCAATCGGTTCATAGTCGAAGCTACACCCAGCGGTGGGAAGAATAGAGTCCACAATGCTGGGAAAGTGTAATTGTGTGTGCTATTGTGAGGTCTATTATGCCGTCATAGCTCGAGGATTTGCAAGCGACTTCTCAATGGGAATGCACTTGCTAAGTTGCAGTTTGAAATGCTGGAGTGTTGGATGTGTGATAGAGCTTGAATGTATTGTTGCTTTTAGATTCATGTTTAAAGGTGAATAATCTATAAAAATAAAAGTAAGCTACAACTTGCTCCAAATCCATCCAAAATAAAAATGGAAATAAAAATTATCTTGCACACTATTATTAAGCGTTTTTTAAACATCTCTAGTCAGAAGACTTTGGGTTTTAGTTATGTTTCAGCTGATATATTCACTCTCAGTAAACTTTAAAGTATCTGTTATATCTACACTGAAGTGATGATATTAATTATCAATAAAAAAGGATCAAAATTGTAAACGCAATATATTCAAAAACGCGTATTATTGTATCGCAACAGCGGAAATATTGTGCAGCTTAGTTTTTAACTTGCATTGATTCATTTTACTGCGAGTGGCGCGGCTGGACCGGCGCACTGTCGCGCCGCAACGATTATTGTCCTCGGCATTTATCGGATTTTATTGTTCCAAGTAAAATATTATGACAACCAACACCATACTCCTATAGCCAATAAAGCAATGAATCTCCGTTTGTACACGGCATTTTACACGAAAAAACGAGTTATTATTTTATATCGGCTCCCTCGTGGAAATACCGGACGCGAGCGACGAATTGTAGCGAGGCATTAATGTTTTCAAAGAGCAAAATTTACCGTTTTTCCGCGTTATTATAACAGAGAGTTTTTGCCATTCGGCCGCTTACAATTCGTCCCGAGGCATGCGGTTGCCACAAAAGCAAAATTAATTTTAAAATACACCAAAAGAAATTAACTTTGAACCAGTGTCTGGGGGAGGTGAAAGTTTCAAACGAGGGAACACTCCGCACGACTTAAAAATAATAAAGCAGTTGTAAATGTGAACTGCGGTACAATCCTATGTTTATAATGTGGCTTTGTCCCCGCCCAGGACTGTTTTTATAATACAACCATATTTTTGTACATGCTCCGAAAATACGCTTCGAGTAGATTTGGAAAATCATATAATAAAACCCTCATTTTCAAGATATTACGGCCGTTTCGCCTAATTGGTGGCCCAAAAACATGCTTTATGAATATAAAGTTCAACAAAGAAACAGTTCAAGGCAAGGAAGAAGTTCTTTGCTAACAACGAAAAGTGCACTAAACGGGTATAAAATTAATTAAAAAATTGCATTCACAATGCTCTCAAGGGCAGTAATAAGCGGCGATCACTTTTCCTAGCGCTAAGCAGATCTTATTTGAGACGTTTTCATTTAGCCGAACGCGCGCCGGCTCCCCGCGGGGTGCTTAAGCAGTCTGGGACATTACAGACTAATTTTTATATGCCTTTTTACAAGAGCTAAGGATAATCGAACTGCCAATCTCAACGTGAACAAAGAAGCTACGTCTGAGCCCGGAACTATTAGGATACTTTAATAAATCATCTTGAGTGCGCCTGGGCGGAAGTTTCGCTTTGTCTTGTAACTTATCTTGTGTGGCTTGATGAGTATTTATAATGCGCAAACTTTGTCCACGGGATATTTTTATTAAGCGGAGTATATTGGCTATTAATTAAGACAAGTAAATTAAATATAAATAATATCACAACCAATATTTTGTATTGATTACCTGCTATGTGTATTGATTTGTCATATTAGGAGCTATTTAATTGCCTACATTAACTATACAAGAAATACCTTATTTCATTTAAATTTTCTTGCGACAAATTATATTTTTAATGTTTGTTTTTAACTCAATGTTTATGTATTCGTAGACAGTGGAATCTACAATTTACTAGCGATATACCTATGTCTACTTTATTATTTTTGTATCAAATTGTTTAGGTGGCTGCATTTTTTTTTCTACAGTTAAATTATTCAATTCAGGAATGTTTGAACACGTGTTTACAATATCAGTTCTCATACTCGAAAAACCGCACAAGTTCAAAATCCAAACTACCATCACAAGACCAGCGATCCTGTTTATTTACCAGTGAGGCAATAACGAGCATCCAAGCACCAAACTTTTCGCATCGAACTTTGTCAAGTTAAAAAATATGCATAATTGTGAACCAGGAGCCGGGGTAGGGTTGCGACGCAGGTGCGGGGCTGCGTCTGGCGCGGCCGACAGGTAATTAAAATGGTAATGAAGCGCGAGACAACCCTAGCGGACGAGCTATGAGCGGAGCTATTGCTGTCTGCTAGTGGTACGATTTTTTGTCGCGTAACTATTGTGTGTTGTGTTGCGACTTTTTGACGATATGTGCAGGTCGTTTATTAGTGAAAGACACGGTTGTTCTTAAATAGGAGCATCTTTAAGAATTTCATATCAAAAAATATGACATGGAATTGCAGTCGTCATCCTAAATATTAAATTGGTGCTTAGTTTCTTAATTACATACGACTGTGGATAAAATTGTGGGCTCGGATTTTCTTTTAATATGTAATATTTTTATACGAAAGAGGGTGGAAAGTCATAAAATACAGTGTACAGGTACGTCGCCGTAAAAAAACGGGACGCCCTTGCACAAATAACTTTAAAGTAATGGAAAATCGCTGTCAATTTAAGGCAAAATTTTATTACATGTTTTATGACAATTCGTAATTATCATGCGACATAAAGTCGTGGCGTGAACCTGCCGTACTATACGGTACAAGCCGTACTTATTGTTTTATGAATCGTGTCAATTGTATGGTGCAGATGTTGTTCGAATCCCAGTTTCATGGGACTTTACTTCGCAAGCCGGCAGACAATGTAATAAACCCTGTTATTTATCGATGTACGGAGACATATTACTGCGTTATCAGACAGAATTTTAGTACCGTAAATCTTGGTTAACTAAAACAAGATTGATACCTGCCCAACTAAAACAATATCAATGACGTACGACCACTTACATCAATTTGCCCGCGTCATTTATCAAACTAACCTGATTTAGATGAGGCGGTGACATTACACGGAGTCGCGAGCGGCCGACCCCGCCAGACACACATCAAAGCGATAGAGAGTTACAGCGTCAGCGATAACTTTAAATGAATTCGTTAATTACACTAGTGTTGATTCCCCAAGAAATACACCCGGGGGAGCTTCTACAAATTACCTATCAACGAAATTAAACTCGTAGGGCTTCAGAAGTTTATCGGCTTACGCTTTTAGTAATATCGCGTGAAAATTATTAATGTGTAAGCAAACCCCGCGCGTGATTAACGCGGGCTCGCGCGGCCCAATTTCGGAAAACACGTTTCTCTTATTAATTATTGAAGCTGTTCAACGCACCGCTCACCGTTTTGTGCATATCAGGTGTTTTCATATGTTTTGTTGTGAAAAATATCTATATAACATATTGAATAGAGTAATAATTATCTATTTTCATAAATAGAGAATAAAATTATTCGTATAGATACTATTTTATTTGTGGTATTTTCTGCATTATTATATTCATCTCAAAATCTTTAATAATCTTTATGAGTTCTAAAAACTTTATGCATAATATAAGCTAGACAAGAAGCAAATTATAAATACTTACGGCTTTATTCATTTACGGTTTTCTAACTGTATCGATGGCGCAGTTGTACTACAGTGTGATGGTTCAAATCCCGGGTCGAAAGTGATGTTGGATTTTTCTATTCATTATCAGCCTGGAGTCAGGAATTTGTGCACTATAGGGTCACCCCCTGCCACATCGAGGGACGGAAAATAAAAAGCGAAACGTGGGTGTCCTGGTTGCACATCTGCCTACCCCTTCTGGGAAAAGGCGTGAGTTTATGTATATATGCATGTATGGTTTTATAACTATTTTATTCATCGCATGTTTTGTCTTCTTCGCTTAAATTTATTCAAAAGTTTGAGACAAAACATTCGCTATCTAAAATAGGTTTTAAACTGTATATTAGTAAGGCCGTAATATTAACAAAAATTAAAAATGAATAATTTGTGTTAAACCAATTAATAAGTTATATATCCATTCTATAACCAGAGACAAATCAACCAATCCGTTTAAAAAGACACTTTCCACACTTACAGAAGTCTAGCGATACGTAATAAAATACACTATTTAGGACTTTCTCTATACCTACTATATTTTTAGATGCTATAATCTACGGAAACAAATGACAAACAACTCGAGTGTCCCGTGACAGCGCGGACGGGCGGTTAATCTGCTCGCATGTTGACTCTACTCAATAACTAACTTCAAACATAATTATCTCTCTCGATTTCCCCTAAAATTGGCGATTCCCTCCGAGGGATTCCCGCTATATTGGCCGACAAATTTCTTGTGCCAACACCGCTATCGGGATATTATAGAGGGTCATTGTTTGATTATATCATTATGGGATGATTGATTCCATCAGGAATTCATTAAGATATCGACGATGGCCTCGCTGGATTTATTTTCGCATGTTAACGTTTATTTTTTGGGTTGATTTTCTCAGTTTATTAAACAACTAGCGGCCCGGCCCAGCTTCGTCTGGGTGCATATATTTTTTGATTCCACTCCAAACCAAATAAATGTTATTTTTCGTATAAACTCTTGTTTACCTAAACTTGACGTAGCTGTCCTACTGTCCGGCTCAATCCCGTCTCATCCGTCTGTTCAGTCTCTTCCCAATCCATCCCGTCCTTTCTCTTTATTATCCATCCCGTCTTATAACGTGCATTTATATTTCGTCCTATCAAATCTGTCAGCTATCCCAGCCTTCTCCCGTACCTTCCACTCTATTATATCCCGTCTCTCCATATACATGTACATACAGGGTATATCAAGACTGCTACCGAAAACGAAGCCGGGTGGTAGTTTAAGTGACTTCAGACACAATGTAACAGAAAATGTTGCAAAAAAAGAGCGACAATTTTTTTGTCATATTTTTCCTATGGTCGTATTTGGGTGGTAAATTAATTTTTTATCCTAAAATAATAATGTATACCCTTTTATTTATAAATACTCTAAGGTATAAAAGAGTTTAAATTATTATTTTAGCAAAAAATATGGATTTACCAACCAAAAATGATGATGTTTAAAAAATCATTAAAAATAATTGTCGCGTTTCTTTGCGAAATTTTTAGTTGCATTGTGTTTGTAGTCACTAAAACTACCACCTGGCTTCGTTTTCGGTAGCAGTCTTGATATACCCGGTATAAAGATTGCCTTATGAAATTTTTGTGCAGCAGAAATCTTATTATTTAATTTCACCACAACTTCAAAACTAAACGTCCAATTTTAATCATTCAAAGACCAAATATTATCAACATAAACTGTACTTATTGACGAAATAATTTATTTTGATAAGGATTAATAGCATGAGTAAAATAAACGCGTTTAAATGTAGTCCAAAAAAAATAATTCAAGATTTTTAAATAAAAATGTGGTTGTTGTGCCTCACTCGACATAGATAGGTATAGTGTGTCGCGGACTTTTTTGTAGATATTTATAAGATCTACAATTAATTATAACATTTTATGGTT
This sequence comes from Hyles vespertilio, assembly GCA_009982885.2. Taxonomy (NCBI): domain Eukaryota; kingdom Metazoa; phylum Arthropoda; class Insecta; order Lepidoptera; family Sphingidae; genus Hyles; species Hyles vespertilio. The sequence continues at coordinate 8,147,240 of CM042822.1, read as the reverse complement.
CTATCTTTTGTAGTTTAGGCAGCGTACGCAAAATAAGTAACTTCTTTGGTTGATTTTTTTCAGTTTGTGTCCGAAAAATCCAAATATCTTACGGAACCCTATTATTTTCCAAAATAAAATATAGTCTATGTTACACGTGGATAATGTAGCTTTCGAATGGTGAAAGAATTTTTAAAATCGGTTCAGTAGTTTTTGAGCCTATTCATTACAACCAAACAAACAAACAAACAAAGTTTTCCTCTTTATGATATTAGTGTAGATATGGTGTTGAAATTAAGGATATTAGAAATCGGGCGAAGTAGATTGAAATTGAGGACGTAAATTGTCATAAATCGGGCGAAGTGCGCAAATTGTCTTGGAAGTATTGACCAAGAGCGGTGACTTAAAACCTCAGGCCTATCGTGAACAGAGAAATTTAAATATATTTTCAAAATACTTTACATCTACTTCTATGTCGCCAAAAACATTTTTATGTTTTCAAAATTAAGTATTAGAAAATCTACTCTGCCATAATATTAATATTACTGACACTGAAATTCACATAAGCTAAGCAATAGCTTTGTATAACATTCAGTTAGTTCCAGTATTATTTATCCCATCAAAAACATCCTGTAAAAAAAATCCAAGTCTCGCAGCTCAGGTTTTCTACCGAAAACATAATGTATCGTACAATTTATACATAATGCTGCTGGCCAAGTCAATCCATTTATTTAAACGTAAAGAATTTTTAATATTGATATGGTAATAACTAACGTAATAACTTTATATAGAAGGTCCTTAAGGACTAAATAAATTAATCGACTTGGTATTACATGCATCTCACAACTTTTTGCGGTAGAAAACCTGAGCTGCGAGACTTGGATTTTTTTTACAGGATGTTTTTGATGGGATCTCACGTCTTTTTGTAGAGTCCTACTTTTTCCTTTTCGGTACTTCTTACTTCTAGAATATCACTAACGATTTTTCTTAAAGCCTCTGTCTTATGAATTTTTCTTATTTTTGTAGGTATCAATTTATCACAAATATAGCGGATTTGATTATTAATGTTCTTTCTTTCATTGTAATTGATATTTTCGAGCTATTTAGTCTATTTATTTGCAAGTTTTTCTTCGTCATGTTTTTCTAGAGGAATTTTGTACAGTTTCATGGGCTGAATACCATTTCCCTCTCTATATCCCCTCCTGTTATGCCTCATATATATAGATATCTATCTACAACTATTATTCCATTATATATGGGTACAATGATTCATTAACTGCAAATGTAATCCTATACATTTATATGGGATTACAAAGTTATTCACGCAGTTGGTCTATCTAGAAAACTAGACACAAATTATGAAATGTTTGAATTTTCCCTTACTTTAGACACTAAACACTAATTATATTCTAAATTTGAAGGTTCTATGTCTGCTAGAAGTGCCTTCGACTTTTGATGATCGGTCAGTCAGTCAGTGAGTGACAAAATTACGAAAGTTTGATAAGTTATAATTCTTAAACTACTGGTTCAAATTGAATGAAATTTTAAATATAATGTGTTTTCACAATGCCTGCTTAGTAACTGAAAATTCAAGCTTCATGCTTTAGCCACAACGAAATTATAGGGGGTTGAAAATGGTCTGAATTGCTTCGAGAAAAGGATGTTACGGCCATGCCACTTTTTAGCTCGACTTGGAGGGGGCTCGGCCGCGCCCCCAGATTGCATTGCGTATTTGTCGCCTAAACGCTATTAAATAGGGCTGCCGCATGCATAGTGAGGCGATGCAATTTCAACACACGTGACTGGCGGCAAATATAAAATATGTACCGGCGCAGACGACCCTCGCGCCGCATACCAAGTGCTCATCCACTACAAATTATTATTAAAAAAATATATTATAGGGTTGTTGAACACGGGATCTGCATTAAAATTGCGTTTTATTAGAAATGTTTTTGGTTGCACATTGTAGCCAGGGTACCTAACTACTGGACATATTGAGACTTACCATCTTATTTCACTAGATGGCGAGCACAGTGGAATGCCAAGAATTCATGTTGTTGTTTGGTTTTGCTACTGCCTATGAGCGGTTGTATCGCTTACCATGTGGCGAATGGAATACTTGTCTTGCTATTTATTACTATAAAAAAACTTTAAAATAAGCATACAATTGATTATCATGCAACATAAAGTCATATCAGTGGGTCTAAGGTTGAATTTTTGCACAGCAGTTTCTTTTTGATGTATTTTTTTATTGATATTTGTAACTTGCTAACTTATAAAACATATTTTAATTATAAGTTTGTTTTAGTTCTAGTAGAGGTATTCGTCTTTTTTACCATCTGCTTATTATATATATTCTACTTTATGTTTTAATAAATTTTGAAAAGCACTATTTATTTACAAATTAGTTGGTAAGGGTTTCTCTGATATACATATATTTTAGTCCGCCCCATGACCAGGAAAGTAGTTAAGTAATCGATTAAATAAAAAAATAACTAAAGCCGCGTTAAGATCCGTAAAAAATATTAACGTAAGTTTTATTTTTAGTCTTTTTCTAGTCAGTTGGTTCTAATCCAGCAATCAGATAAACCTAAGAAGTTCTGTAGATCCCTAAATAAGTAGATATTCACTGGCGTCGACTAGGCCACGTCACTCGTCTACTGCATTTTATATTCGTTATTTAACCCCGCATAACTGCTCGCTTTATAAGCCACATCATACTTAAATCTCAAATTTACACATCGGATCTGCCCCATACGTAATTTATGAAAATATCCCTCTTGTATTTAACTCGTCTAAAACATTTTTTATAACCTCCCTATTCCCTTGCAAAAGATTTTGATGTGTTAAATACGTGATACCCAATTAATATCAAACAATAAACAAAAGTGATAATTTTGGAAACTGTTTGTGTTGTAAAGTGACTTGATTGAAAAAGTTTATTCAATTACGTAATATTGTTGCCTAATTATTTTCCCGTTTAACACACGTCGGGAACTTTTAATTTGTTTTTACGTCACACGTCGCTCGTCAAAATTAACTTAACACATAAGTCTCTGGAAGGCAAGCATTAAACAATAAAAGCTTATAATAAAATGGGTTAGTAATTCATCGTTAACCGTCAGCAAGATCAGGCGGCAAATTTTAATTCCGAATGAAAGTCTTAAGGCGCGGTTATTACGAGCTGACTTAATGTTTCCCGTGACTTGAATACAGAGATATGATTTTAATTTGAGCAACCCCTGCGCCGCAGCTATCTGGAGTCGCTAACTTTACATATTTTTGAAAGAGAATAAATCTCGTTTGATGGAAAAAGAATTTTGACGTAAACATAGGCTGGTTAATGGAAATTTGTCTTTAGTATTCAGAAGCGTTAAATTAAGGGTGCGGAGGTTGTGCGTGTAGGGTGCGTGCGCGTCGCATATACCCCCCCCCCCATCCCCGGTACCCTTCCACCAAGCATCAAGAATTTTGATAGATGAATGATGACGTGTGGCGCACGATTACAATTTATTTCAAAATGAATATTGTAATGGAGTACATTCTTTGCATATTGGGAAGATGCAAAGGTGTTGATATGGGATTTTTCTTTCAAATCTGTCGTTGTTTTTAATTTAGCAGATATTATAACTGAGCTTTGACAATTAAACTAATAGGTACTGTTTGACGTGTCATACTTTTCTAATTTGTATAGGCATAAAGGTAATTCGCACAGCTTTTATAACATTTTCCATAAAACATAGTAGTCTCAATCGTACCCTCGGTTGTAGAGGAGCCAAGTGCCCTGCAGTAGGGCGTATATGGGCTAATGCAGATACAGAAACGCCTGTAAAAAGTTGTTTAAACATGGAAAGTATGCAACGGCCAACGGTACCCATTACTTTAGTTGTATATGTTTTTCTGTTTTTAAGCAAGCGTGACGTTTTATACATAAATAAATAACACTCAAATGTCACATACGTAGACCCTGACCCCACACTCAGATCGAGTCTTTATCGCGAGCCACCTGCTCATCAATATTAAAAGAAAAGTATGTGTGTAGTATACTGAAAAAAAATTACAAGACTGCATAGTGTTCTAACCGTATAACAAGTCGCTTAAAGAGATTACACTCAAACTTGAATTAAAATAAACTCGGGGAGATGCCGTTGGGTGCTAATTAAATTTGGTGAAGTTTTGTGCAAGTTTGCATACGTGGCGAAAGCCGAGGTGCTTGTCGGACGAGTAATTTCTGCTTGAGACATAAATCTGCTGTATGCAACCACGGTCCGACGCTAACTTGTGCCAAAACTTTGTTGAGAACAAATTTTAGGAAGGTAGATGTGAATTTGGTGTGGACTAAGTGGGTGTGAATTTGATTGTTGCTTAAAGTTAATCTGTATCAGCCCATATACGTCCCACTGTAGGTCACGGGTCTCTTTTACAATCGAGAGAACGATTGAGAGTGGTTAGGCCATATAGTCCACCACGCTGGCCTAGTGCGGGTTGGTGGGTCTAAGTTAAAAAAAGGTAGATAACTGATTAGTTGAAGTATAAAATAAATATCAAATAGAGTAAACAGTAGGATTTTTGGCGCTTGTAGGGTAATTATCAACCAGTGAGGTATAATATTTTTGTTGGTAAAAATTGCTATGATTTTTCTCTTTTCGTAAACTTGATCAATAAATAATATGATCATTCCGATTTTATATCCTACCTATCTAGGGGTATATAACTGTTGTAGAACAAATACACAGACATGTCTACATACGAGCAGTTTCGGTCACATTTTCGAGTCGCAAAGAACACCAAAGCGGTCGGTGTGCGCGTAGATTGCGATCACGGGTTTGCCGCGTGCTAAGTGGATTGAAGTGGGACCTCATCTGTTCGCAGTCAGCCCGAGACGGGGGGCGGGGGCCCACGACCCCCCAGCCGCTTGCGAATTGCGTTAAATAAAGTCAAATTGAGCAATAAAGGCGGGCTTCCCGCAGTAATGCAATAGAATCGCGGCGGACCACGGAACTATACCACTAATTTACACCCGCGTCGAGTTGCCTCCTGCGCCTTTTAGAATATTATTTCTATGCAGTTTTGGTTTATGCGTTGAGTTAGTAAAGGATTGAGTTTATCATGTAATATGAAGGGTCTTTTGGCATTTATTTGTTTCAACTTTTATTACCCTAACTTTTGAATCCCACTCTAGATACTAACAGATCAAGCGTTTGGAAATACCCTGCCTTCAATATTTCTAGACTTCTTTGTATCGCAATCTGATCGAAGCTCGATATAAAAAGGCAGTACCCGAAACGTGAATTGATTCACTATAACGGCATTACTACCATTAATGCTCGTTATCCAGCTACATACGAATATCTTACCAATAGTAAATAAACGAAAATAAATCGAACCTCCAATTAAAAGTAAACCTTCGTAATATAATAAAGTATACAAATCACGAGTTAATCTCCAGATCATCAAGTGTGAAACTGCGAAGTGAAGTTTGGAGAGGGAGTGGGCGTGGGGGGGGGGGGTACAGGATCGCGTCACAGGGGGGATCAACTTTGTTATGAAACGGCCGGTTTGAGACAAGAAATCATCGCTCTTATTACGCTGTGTTAATTGTTTCAGGGCTGCCTTGTTGTGGAAATTAAGTATTATTTAATGTTAGCATAATTTATGTCGATGACATGCGCATTAAACTAGTATAAATTTGTGAATTTGGATTTTGAATATAAAAGTTAAAAAGCAAACTAATTACAAGAAAATCTATTCAAATAAAATGGCTAAATATACACTTAAGAAGTGCGTAAAATTTTATAAAATATTCAACTCCACTGTCTATCCGTCAAGATGCATTCCGTTTAACCATATCATCAGCATTAGCATCATTTAAAGCATATTCATGTATTCACGACACAGACTCTAAACCCATTTAGAAAACGACCTGTTAAAAGCGACCGCCATCTACCGACTTCCCGCAACATTCTACCCGTACAAAAACTCATAAATCGGACTTCCACACTTAGAATTTCGTATTCTAAAATCAGAATATACAAACTCATACGTAGGGTACAATATACCCACGCTGTAACAATCTGGAGACAACCCTACAGCTAACAAATAACCCTTCCCGTGCGGTGCCGGCATCTTGTACCGTTCTAGCACAGGGAGGGAGCAGGCTGGGCCCCGCATAAAAATGAGAGGCACGCCACCATGACACGACTCGTGTTTTTTCGTGGGCAAGTTTTGAATTTCTTGGAAAATTATTTGTCGTTTTTATTTAATGGTTCGAGTTGGTTGGTTGATGTTTGGTTGTTGATGAATGGTTTGAGTTAAATTCGATAGATAGAGTCAAATCATTTCTATTAATATCATCATCACGGTTTATAACTGTAAAAAAAACTACAAATAATCATTATCAAATCAAATCGTTGCTTTAGTTACTTTAAAAATATTGATTTAAATACCCCTTCTCTTCCTTAAGTTTGTAACGATACACGTAAAAAGATATTAAAAATAATTGTGTTTACTTCTTTCATATTCCCGGCAGGGTGTCGCGACTGATTCCCCCACGCGGCAGCGCGCGGCTGCCCTGGCAGATTCGGGTAAAGCTAGGTTTAAAATTCAATTTATATCAATTTGTGTGTAATCAGCGGAGGGGAGTTTAATACAAAAATACGTGGAAAACTCGCTTTATATTGCGGCTGTACCGCGATCGCTTACAATGTTAGATATGCAAATGGCTCCGGATTGTGTTACCCAAGGATTCTGCAACACCGACTATTTACTGACATTAACTGCGGTAATACCGCTCATTCTTATTACTATATTTTTATCGTTTTCTTACTTTTTTATTCTTGTATATTGAATTTAGCGCTGAGAATGAATATCCGATTGCAGCCTTATTTTAATACCGAGGAAAGCGCTGCAACTAATAGTAATTGATTAGGTGTCCAGATAGATTGTTGACGGACAAGACAGTTCGTGCGTGGTTCTAATAGCTCTATATGCTGTTGTTTTTATTTGGTAATGTTAGCAGTGTCTGGAAAGCCCTAGGTTTGACTCAATATTGATGAGACTGCCCAATAGTCGGTATTTATCTGTAAACACCCGGCGATACACCCATCCTATCTGAATCGCACTCTCGATTACAGAGGAGGCCCGTTCCCTGCAGTGGGACCTATATTATGTGGTTTGATACAGATACAGATACAAATACAGAAACACCCAGCGCGTATAACTGAAGGCCGTTAGTGATCAAATTAACTTAAGTGAAGTTATGGAGGTAGACACATATTTAAACTACCCTAAGAAAGTTTGTAAGAAGTCACTAAATGGCAGTTTCCAACAGGTACTCATTTGGCGGAGGAATAATAATCAACTGTGCTCAATTAGAAACCAATCCTCTTTATGGTAATATCATGATTAATTGTAGAGCCATTATCATACTGCTAGAACAAGCATTCACTCTGGTGTATTAACAGACTCTTTAAACAAAATCCTCATCCACCCTCAGCGAATTCAAAAACCCGTGTCACTTGTCACAATAAAAATTCAAATAACTTGCACTCACTCGCTGTTGTCTTTTTAAAATGTGTTTTAATATTCGCGAGCCATCTTTGCTCGCTCTATGCCAATCTCTGCTTGTTCTAAAGCGGGCAAATTGAGCTTTTTTTGTTTATACAAGTTGAGAGCAGTTGGGGCGTGGGTAATCTCTTTTACGTTTGTTGGATTGGAGACTGCAGACGCCGTGTTCTTTTTCATTCGTTTCGTCAACGCTGCGTACTGTTTGCAAATGTTATTTCGCTGTTTGGAGCCAAAGAGGCATTCCTCACGGCCGGCCGAGCGTTCGCAATGCGTGTAAATGTTCAAGCTTAGTAAAATGCTTGTTGGCACTTATTCCTCTTTCGTTCGTAAGTCTTGTTCAATTTGTTGGAGTGGATTTGCATGTGGTGTTGAATGGGAGACTCATATGGGGATAAAAAGGCTTTAATAAAGTCTCGATATTGTTCGTCTGCGTTATTTCTTTGTGATTTGTGTCCTACTGTTATAATGAATGTGAACCTTATTTCCTCTGGAATTTAAAGCCTGTAAAGCAGCCAGCTGTGTACCGGGAAGTTTCGATGAATTATTTTAAATATTTATTGGTCTAAGTATATTATTTCAGGTATGCTATCGTCATTTCTAACATTCAAGACTGCTGTGGCAGGTGAGTACATTTCATATTATTTAGCCATTCGACACATCCATAAATAGTGCCATAAATTGTAGTTCGTGAAAACACGTATCGATATGCAATATCGCCTTTTGGATTACAGCAAAGAAAATCAATGCAGACGTGCAAATTACGTTTCAGAATACATGTAATTTTCGGGTTATATTCACGTGCAATTAGAATGCTGGAGCTAACAAATGTAAGGAAGTATTACCATGACAAGGCGCCTAACTAGCTATCATGTGCGACAAACACGCCACTAATTTGAGAGCCACCCTGCGGATAATTCTGTCATTATTAGTCATTTAGTTTTGCATTCATGTTACGTTGATTGGTTAAGGTTGTGGAATATCCAATTTGTTAGGAATTGTGGGTATTAATTTAAATTATCAAAGTATCTAGTATTTGCGGATTCTCGTGATGGAGGATCGCCACACTTGGTATTTTAAATTTCGATACTATGTACAATAATCAGAACTGCGTCTCTTATATTTATCATATTGGCGTTTTTTTTGCTACTACATTCTTGTTGAAGTTAATATGAATTCTAATCTTTTTTATCGTTTAAGAGATAAGTAACTCGCTCAAGCTGAAGGAGAAAAATTGCTTTACTACTATTATTAAGTTTCTGTAAAACAATGTGAACGTTTTAAATTCAGCAAAGTACGAGAAATTCAGTTGTTTGATGAACATTTTAAATACAGCGTTGCAAACACCGGTTGGCGGTTTAAAAATTCGCCCGCAGCTTCCATTTGTATTTGCCGGTGATAAAAACAACTGAAAAATAATTCATAAAAGTGAGCGAAATAAAAGTTCACAATAGCAAAGACAAACGCGAGCCCGGGGCGCAGACGGGTCCAAATTATCTTTTTTTTTTTTTTTTTTTTCTACGTTTTTCGCTCGGAACGTCTTCGCTCTTTAAGAATTCTCTTTTAAATTGTGTTTTGGTTTTCGTCTTTTTGCGGAGCGCTGTCCTTTGGCCGGTCGCAGACTCGTGCATTAATAACGCGGGGTAATATTTGGACTTTATACTTGGAGCGAGTGTTTGTCGACTCGTGAAACGCTGTTTGTGCAACTCCTGCTTTTTGTTCTTTTTGTGTACATTTAAATAGACTCGTTTCACTAGGACCACGTTTTAATCATGTATTACAAAATAGCTTAGTGTTTACAGTCGTGTAGTTATTATCATAGGATGTTCGTCTTCTCGCACTTATCTCAGACTTGTGTATTGTCTATGTAAAAAATATTTATACGTTCTATCACGTTGTTCTATGGTCTATTATTCCATTCTACAATTTCTAATACATATACATACATCGTCTGTCATCTATTGGTATGTGGCAAAATTTGCAACTATAAATAAAATATAACTCAATGTTTGATTTATGTTTTCATAATATAAACAACAAGTATTTAGGTTCGTACTCCAAAAATATTACATGTCCAAAACCATATAAAATAAAATAATAACATGTAAGAGAGAAAAACTATATTTATTATTTTGACAACAGCGCTTTTAGCGACCGAAGATCGTGCTCCAATAATAGATAACTCCAAGTGGAATCACGACTCCAATTTGACACTCCACGACAAATAAATATATGGAAATTTTCCGAATAAACTGCTATTATTTTTGCGAAGGAATAAAATTCACTCATACCCTGACGTGCTCTAATAGATTACACTTTATAACAAGATTTTGAAGTAACAACGCGTGTGCGGATCATTTCGGCCCTCAACCCTCCAAGCCTCGCTTCTTATCAAAAGCAAACACTCGCGGGTCGTTCCGGCCATTGCTTTCGATACAAATGCTATTATTTTTATTTTCACACATCTTGGAACAAGCAGACAATGTTTCGGATTAAATCGAAGCATTCGCGCACATCGCTACGGTTTTTAACGTCGATAGTGAACGGTTTTATTGGGAGGGTTACTCAACAAAGAGTATAAACGCCTTGATAAAATGTAACATAAAACCCGTGTTAGGGGTTGGATAAATGGAATTAGAAAGTTCAGCTCGCTTATTTGTTTCTGCGTGGTGTTGCTTGCAATCTTAATGTTGTAACGTTTAACAGGGATGCTTAGATTTAAAAAAAAATTTAATAGAGAGGACTCTAAGGTTCCAGCATCATAATACACCTTGATATTATAAAGAAAAAATTGAGTTTATATATTATGGGTAGAATATTTATTCCTTGTTTTTGACGCCGGCGCGGCGGCACCAAGGCGGCACCAATAGTGACATTACGGTCAGACGAAACTAACCGTGTGGCTGATGATAAATAAACTCACGCCTTTTTCCCAGAAGGGGTAAGTAAAGATGTCAGGACATTCTAAATTTCATCTTGTATGTTCCGTCCCACGATGTGATAGGAGACGAGCCTATCACCATATCGCACACAAATTCCTAACTCCGGATAATACAATGTTTATAAGTATAGAAAAATCAAATATCATTTTGCCCGACCCGGTATTCGGACTCGAGACCTCAGATTTGTAACCGTATCTTAGTACAACTACGCCACTGAGGCAGTCCAAACTTCTTTGAGTGTATTTTTTTAATCGATGAGGTATAATGCATAGCAATATATAAAATGTATCGTGCGATTTACTACCACCGTGATAGTAGTTTGAGAATACATCAATTTAGACTCGTAAATGCAGTCACCGTAAATCCAAACCCCCATAAAATACATTAAAGTAACAATCTGCAAATATATTATCGGCGTAAAATTAAGATATCGGTATAAGGATGCCACAAGTTATGTACTTTGTTGGTGAAAAGTTTCGTTTATTATTTGAGATAATTATTGATTTCGATGGCATTATAAATTATGTTTCCTTTGATTTATATCAGCTACAGTACATTGATATTAATGAACTTAGAAATAAGATAAAAATAGATCATGGCAAACGAGGAAAAATTTGCGGGCACAGTGACTAAAACTAAATAAGTTCGTTCCATGAATTCTTTTCAACCAAATTAGTCACACACTTATAAGTCACAAGTCGTATCCTTGTCCTCCGTTCTTTTGAAATTCACTTTACAAGACATAACTAACCCACAAACCTCTAAAACCATTAATACACATCACTATTTTCCCAAGAACACTGTCCACTCTCGCAAGTATTTTTACAATCACAAAAGCCTATCTGCTCTGGCATTATTATAACGTCGGGTCGTAACACGACACGCTGTTAGCAGGCCCATACGTCCTCCGCAGAGCGCGTAAAAAAGTAATAAAAGCCAAATAAATCCGAAACCCCAACCCCTGTCGCTTCAGTTATTATGAACATCAAAATATTACTTGGATACTTGAGGCGCACTCTCAATTTCAACACGTGGAGGTTTCTACCTAATAAACATGTTCAGGTATAAAGGTACTTGAATTTTTATATAAATTGAAAGTAGGTACACGTAGTATGAAATTAAGACCATATGAATAAGTTTAAGTTGTACAGGGTTTATCTAGACTGCGACCGAAAACGAACCTGCGTGATGGTTTTATTGACTACAAACATAATTTTACTAAAATATCACAAAAATAGAGGCGATTTTTTTTGGATCTATTTTTATTGTCTTGTTTGGATGGTTAGTATTAAGTTTTTCCTAAAATTGAAATGTAAAACTGTTTAATTTAAAATGCGTAATGGTACGCAAGGATTTCAATTATTAATTTAGCAAAAACTATGTATGTACCACACATAAATACATATCCTTAAAATAATGTAAAAAAATGAAAAATAGTAGTCACTTTGGTTTTTAATTGAATGCTATGCTTATAATTATAAGCTCGAAGAGTTCTCACTGAATTTTAGTATTGATTAAGTTACATAAACCCAATCAAAAGTGACATAATCATAATAATTACCTCATAGCTTAGAGTCCCTTACATTATAAATACTAAACAAAATTCTAAAACAGCATATTCAAGAAATTCTCGGAATACGAAATTACCGTACGTATCAAACAAAACATCGCTCAAAAACCACGCGAGCTCGCGGTATTTAATATTGTTCGTAAATAGATAATAAACTGAGGGTGCACCGGCGCAGTTTGGTGCAGTTCGGCGCATTGGGTGCAGTTTGGCGGTTTGCTAAACTGCTTCATTGGATAAAGATTGCGGCGTCGTCGGTAAAGTTTGCACGCCACCGTCGCGCCCTCTGCCGGTGAATTTTCCACTACTTACTTTCAATATCAAATTTATTAATACTTTATTGAGTCAGATTTTGGCTAAAAAAGCTACGAAAAATCGTCTAGTAACCATTTGTTGTTTGTTTTCTATACATAACCTCATGATTATATCGTAAGGCGTTAAATACGGTATATAACCGTAAAGCCCTTTGGTGTTTGGTCAGTACTCAAGGCTATACAGGGTATATCAAGACTGCTACCGAAAACGAAGCCGGATGTTAGTTTAAGCGACTTCAGACACAATGCAATAGAAAAAGTTGCAAAAAAAGCGATAATTTCTTTTTTGTTATTTTTTTCCAATGACCATATTTGGGTGGTAAATATTTTTTTTCCTAAAATAATAGTGTATACCCTTTTATTTATAAATAATCTAAGGTATAAAAGAGTTGGAGTTATTATTTTAGCAAAAACTATGGATTTACCACCCAAAAATGACGATATTTAAAAAATCATAAAAAATAATTGTCGCGTTTCTTTGCGAAATTTTTAGTTGCATTGTGTTTGCAGTCACTAAAAGTACCACCCGGCTTCATTTTCGGTAGCAGTCTTGAGATACCCGGTATATGAAACAATATTTTCTAGATCGATGACATATGACAAGTTAAACATATACATACCATACCACTAGTTAAATCTTTATTTGGGCATCAGAGTTAGTTGTTCGATATATTTAAGGTTTTTTTGTATGTCTGTAATATTATGCAAATAAATTATGTGCATAAGTTTCTTAAAAGTTGGCTCATGTTCAGCTAAAAAAGTTGTAGTCTTCACTTCTGTTAGTCCCATATCGAAGATTGGTTAATCTAATATCCAAAATCCCATATTTTACACCACAAACAACCAAACGTCTAAAAAGTATTACACAGTAAGGTAAATTATTGCCTTTTAGTGGAATTAAAGGCCGCTGAAAATACACAATTCCAAGTACTTTTTGCATAGCGTAGGGAATTAAAACTATCCAACTAAACTTAAAATTTAATTCGTTTGAGTGGTCACACGTAGGGCGGTTTGTGTTGTGATGAATTCTGCCCATCCACCGCGTATTATATTACGCCGCGGCCTGTAGGAAGACAATTTTATTTTCCGCTTTTTGGGTAATCAATAGGGGAAACTCGACGCCCCTAAACAACCCGACGAACGGTGGACGTCATGGAGGCGACATTAAAATTTAATTTTTTTATTATATTTTTGAAAATAAAATTAATCTTCGAAATATTTCCAAAGATCTAGTTTTTTAACAGAAGAAAAATGTTTTTTTTTTGTAGATTTATCGATATAGCGAATATAGATAACGTCTCTTTAATGCCTGTTGGTAATTTGCTTCAATTTTAATCTTGTAGCCATGCAATATTTGTTTAAATGTTGAACAAAAGTTGCACAATAATTTAAAATATATTAAAATTTGAGCCGTTTGAATTTAAATACGAGTAATCGAAATAGGCACAAAAAAAGATTGACATCATAGAATTGCATAGAGGTGATACTGTTCGTTTGTGGAATGAACTTCCTGTTGTGGTGAGGCAGGCTCAAACACTGTCATCATTTAAAAAGCTATTAAAAGAACACTACCTATCTCTATAAACTGATCAGGATTATTTCCTCTTATTGATTATATGGTAATATATATATATATATATATATATATCTATGTGTGTATATATATGTATGTTTATTCGTCTATAAATGTATATAAGTATGTATATACAATATGTATTTATATGTTTTCATTTCATTTGTCTTTATTTTACACTGCCCTTTCTTTTTTTTCCTACTCATATATCCATCCCATGGTTGTCTGGTAGAAATTGCCTTAGAGCGATAAGACCGCCATTTGTACTTTGTTGTTTTATACTGTCTCTAAACTGTTATTTCTTTTTACTGTGTACAATAAAGAATTAAATAAATAAATAAATAAATAAATACTTAAAAAAACCGTTTAAAATACTATTGAAATACTAAAAATATTCCTAGTAATATTTACAACATCTCCACAGTTTTTTCTGTCGCGATAGTGAAATCTAATATTCATTCCAATGATAGGTAAGTATTTATATTGAATAAGAGCTCTCGTGCCGAGCTTCCTGAAAATCGGACCAGTTTTAATCTTATTGGCATTTCTGTTTATTTAAAGGCTACAATGCGTACTGTGGAAATGTTTTAATATACCATTCGCTTGCGTTGTTTTTGGTACTGTTTTATTTTGGGTAAATCCTCTTGGCCGCCTTTAACCGACAATAAAATTGTGTTGGAATAATTTAGTTCTATTCGTTTTAAAATGTCGTTTTACAATTCATATTTTACTAGACATCAAACCACTTGAAAGGAATAGACTACCAACAATTCTGTACTGTCATACAATCACAGCTGTAACGGTAACCGTTGGGTACAAATAAGTCTAGTTATACAGGGTGCTTTCATCTCTGTAAACTATTTCTCAAAACCTACAAGGAACCAAATAACGTCATTACAAAAATTCAAGAATTTGTGGACCAATATTCTATATAACTTTACTTAATGAGTACAAAATCCAGTCACCCAAAAAAAGAAACAGCCTAGTATCGAGCCATAGGGCTGCGCCGCAATCGTAGTCGATAGTCGATGAAAGCGGCCGCAGACAACAGCGTCTCAAGTGGATGATTGAGCCGGAAAATAGGTCCCCAATCGTTAAACGCACTTCTTATGTTGCCGAGAATGTTTGTTGGTCTGTGCGGTTTAGGTACTGTTGTAGATACATGTATGTTATAAGTGATTGGTAAAGTAAATGGTTTCTATGGTAAGCCCGCTAACCTGCATAAGGCCAGCGTGGTAGACTATTTATGGCCTATCTCAATCGTACTGTCGATTGTAGAGGAGGCCCGTATATGGAGATCCTATATATATATATATATAGATATATCCCTGCAGAGGGACGTATAAGAGCTGATACAGAGAATACCACAAGCTTAGCTATTGATATTTATTTAACACTTTCATAGCCATTGTGCTATTCTAGTCATCTTGATCGAAAATTCTCATATTTCGTTAAACTATCTCAATACCTTTTATATGGGCTGATATAGATACATAGAAAATTCATGGTGGCTTAGCATAGTTCGGAGCACAAAGGGTTAATTTGATAGTAATGTAATGAGTAATCATCGCTGAATCATAGACACCTATAAATCTATAACAGTCGTTAGTGTAGTATTGTCAACATTTGAGCTTATCTAAAGATGCACTGTATCTGTCTGTATCAGTCCATATACGTCCCACTGCTGGGCACGGGCCTACTCTACAATCGAGAATACGATTGAGAGTGGCTATTTGCATACATTTGAGATGAAGAAGATGGGAAAGACATTAATAGAATTTGCTTATTTAAATGAATTTAATTTTAATTATACACTGTCAGGTCATAAGTATTGTCACACAGTAAAAACTTTTCTTTTAGAATGCTGGCCACAAAAAGTTTATTGAATTCGAATTTCGAATTGTTCATGAAAATAAAAATGTATACTTTTTAGAATTTTACTCATTTTTAAATATGGAGTGGACGCTTAAAGAAGACCGTGTTGCAGTTATTGCGTTGCATCTTTGCGGTTACGCGCCAATTCAAATTTTTGACATACTGAAAAATTTGAATATAACCAAAAGATTCGTTTATCGTACCATCAAACAATACAATGAAGACCCTAGTATAGATGACAGGTCATGAAGTGGTCGCCCTCGGTCTGTTAGGACTCCAGCAGTAATAAAAGCTGTAATAAAGGCGCGAATTCAGAGAAATCCCAAACGTAAGCAGAAACTGTTGGCCCTTCAGATGGGGTTAAGCAGAACCACGGTGAAAAGGGTGTTAAATGAAGACTTAGGGCTTCGGGCATATCGAAGAAAAACAGGATATCGTTTGAATGCTCGTCTAATGGACCTGAGACTGAAGAGATGCCGCGCTTTGTTGAAGCGGTACGCGGAAAAAAATATCGGGAAAATCTTTTTTCAGATGCAAATTTTTTTATCGTAGAAGAGAGCTACAACAAACAAAATGATAAGGTGTACGCATACAGTTGTGAAGAAGCGAGCAACCGTATTCCGCGTGTCCAACGAGGTCATTTTCTATCCTCGCTCATGGTTTGGTTGGGAGTTTCTTATTGGGGCTTAACAGAGGTACATTTTTGTGAGAAAGGTGTAAAAACGAATGCAGTTGTGTATCAAAATACAGTCCTGACGGACCTTGTGGAACCTGTTTCTCATACCATGTTCAATAACAGGCACTGGGAATTCCAACAAGATTCGGCGCCAGCTCATAGAGCGAAGAGCACACAAGACTGGCTGGCGGCGCTTGAAATCGACTTCATCCGGCACGAAGACTGGCCCTACTCCAGTCCAGATTTGAATCCGTTGTTAAGTTCAATTTGGTATATAAATGGTTACATAATGAATAAACTTGTTTCAATTATTTTATATTAAACATGTGACAGAATTTATGACCTGACTAGGTATTCTGGCTACTACTAATTTCACAAGCCATAGTGCCAATAATTAAGCTACATCATATGAGTTACCCAATTCATGTAAATCGCAGCTGTGTTAGTTATTTAAAAAAGTCCGGTAAAACCGGTCCCATATCAAAAAGTCTTTAAACATGACTCAAAATTATCGCCTCAACTTCACAAAAACGTGTGATCTTGTATTTTACGAACCATAAACTTCAATTAAGTCCCTTCATATTATTACGGTGTAAAAGCATGATAATTTTGTATGCAAATGTTTGGATCTTGAGATAAGAAAATCCCGCTAACTGCAATTTGAGTCACACACCAGTTATATTGGGTTGTTCTTGTAAGCATTAAAATAAGACAAGTTTCCAAACAAACTTTCTGACAAATAATTGAATCGACAAAAATAATTGTCTATTTTGAAAATATCGAGTTAGTTTCCTGCTTTCTACTTGGTTTTATCCCGACCAGTGCCATGGTCCGCCTTCCGGCTGAGTCTCCTCCATTTTCAATACTAAGACCATTGACCTCATATCTTTCATGACGACATCTAGCCACAACTTCTTAGTTAACCATTATAAAAATACATAAACTGAATTTATCTATTTACGAACTATGCCTAGGACAGTTTTTGGGAGGCATAGTTTACAACTCTATATATCCATAAACAAAAATCTTAATTAAATTAGCATTGCGTGTTTTAAAAAAGCCTTTAATTGGACACTTAAACTATACAAAAGTCACAATTAAACAAATGTGGGTTATGCATAAAGCACGAGTGACAACTGACGACACTTCCATCACAATAAACAAAAACATTCAACTCATCGTAATTAATTCGAAAAACGCTCATCGCCTAATGAGTCGACACGAAGCTATAAACCCATTCTTCGTTCATTGTCACATTAGCGAAGTGGGCAGGCGAGCAATCAGAATTAATTTTGTGACCCATATTGTTGGCTAAAATATGTCTAGATTAAAAGAAATATGTAATATAAAAATATTTTTGGTAAACCGTAGTGTTTGTAAGTTATTTACTTTGAAAGTGGGCTGGAACATAATCTCAATTCAGGGACCGAAAACGGTTCTGGAAATACCGGTATTTTTTGGTATCAACCGAAAAAAATAATACAGGTATTTTTAAAGGTAACCCCTATACGCCGATTTTATTAGATTCCTAGAATTTAACCGGTATCATACCAGTAACCGAAATAAGGATTACCTCTATGTTTCAAGCGTCGTCGGCAAAAGTCAAAGCGTCGATGCGCCGTGTGTCGACCAAACACGACCTCAAGGCCGTCGCCCCGGTTGGTGCATATTGTAACTTGCACTAATTCGACGCAAACGCGTTCTTTGCGATGTTTGAATTTTGAGACTCTTAATTGATATTTCATTCAGTACGCACGTCGCACGAGAGTGTTGAATCATTTGTTTGGTTTGGAATCGGATTACCTATATACTTTGAAAAAAATAAGATAAGCCACGTCCCGAGCAAATGACCTTGAGCATTTATGTCTTTCTAATGCCTACTATACACGACGTCGTATTCGGTTGCGTCCGCCGACGGATAAAGGGGGTGATTTGTGCGTCTGTTATAGGTATTTAACGTTCACACATGCGTCCGCCTGGAATCCGATTGTTGTCGGTTTTTGTGGCACGGATCAAAGGGTTTTGTTGCGAACGTCCGACTTCTGTCCACAAGTCTTCGCTTTTTTTACCATCGCACCACACTTTACCGCAGTAGAGTTCATTCGAGGGGGTTAACGTCACTCGCGTCCGTAGGCTTTGACCCTAGATTCCCCTACACTTGACCCCTGGGTAGTGCCAAATGAGTGATACAGTTCGTGGTGGTAGGACTTGAGTGTCCGCCCAGGTAGCGACCACCGTCCACAAAGGCGTAAAGGCCGTCATAGTGATCTCCATAAGGGGATCGCGTTCCGGGATCAGCTCATGGTTTTTCGTTTTTTTTTCGAGGGGCTTGAGTCCAGGCATGAGGTTGTACCGTGTGGGTATTTTCGGTCGTTTGTCGAAAGGAGGAATGTTGATCCGCCGGCCAGGGAGACCCGTAGAAACGGTTGACCGCTGGCCGCCCGCGGTATAGTACAGGGGCTAACCACCTCAAGAGGCTGCCTCACCAGGCCGCGCATAATCTTGGGTGGGTCCATCATGCCGGTTGGTGACCGGAAGTGGGGTCTCGGCGGCCCATCCCGGGAGGGTACGGGGGACCTTCCGTCCGGCGGATCAATTCGCTTCCTGCCGACCCTTTCGTGCCGGTGCCCATTCGGCCTTCTTAGTGCCCGAACTTAAGCCCTTCGTTGCCTCTGCACCAATCCATCCTTTCAACCATGACAGTGCAAATAAACAGAGCAGGTCCTTCAGCGGTGCATAACCCCACCACTGCGTTCACTATGAAGTTAACTAATATCCGCGGACCCCATACGAACCTCAATGCCGTCCATCACCATCTCGAGACGGCCCAGCCTGCTTTGTTCTTCCTAACGGAGACGCAGATTCGTTTTCCGGCCGATGATTCTTACCTGTTGTATCCCGGTTATTCGCTTGAAGTAAACTTCAAGCCTAAAGCCGGGGTATGCTTGTGTGTTCGGTCGGACATCTGCTGTCGCCGTTTGCACTCCATGGAGGACCCCTCGTTCTCCGCTCTGTGGGTGCACGTGGATCTAGGTTCCCTGAGCCGCATCTACGTGTGGCTTTACAGCTCTCACCACGGGGACGATGAGGCGACTCGACTGTTCAGGTATCTTAGCCAGGCAGCTAATGACGCGCAGGCGCAGTTCCCGTTAGCCGAAATGGTGGTCTTGGGGGATTTCAATGCTCATTATGAACTGTGGCTGGGATTCTCCAAGACTGATCATGCTGACAGAGCTGCCCATGCATTCGCTCTGACTCATGACGTGACACAACTGCTGAATCAGCTCACCAGGATCCCGGATGTGGCGAGTCATGCGCCTTCTCTGCTGGAACTTCTGCTGGCAGGTCACCCCGCCGGGTATCGTGTGACCGTTAGTGCGCCTCTGGGCACTTTTGATAACTGCCTGGTTGGGTCGTCATTAACGTTCGCATCACCACCACGTTCCGTGCAGGTTAAGCGGAGGGTCTGGCATTACTCGTGGCAGATTGGGATGGTATGCGGGAATATTTCGCATTCATCTCTTGGAGGCGGCGCTGCTTTGAGGGTAAAGATCCCTCAGCAAGTTTCAACGCTATTGCTGACGAGATCAGACTTGGAATGGAATATTATATTCCTTCCTTTGAGATCACCAGTAAGGGCCGTGGACGCTCCTGGTTCGATCGTACATGCGTCGATGCTGTCGGTGACAAACAGGCAGCGTACCGCGCTTGGATCAGGAGTCGCGCCATGAAGGATCCCAATATCAGTTCCCTCAAAGAAGCCTACAGCCATGGCTTGCAAGAAGGCCTACGTTAGGGCGGATGCCCAGCGCGTAAGCAGGATTGGGCGTGCGTTGGCCAATCACCCAACTAGCAGTCGTGCTTATTGGAGTTTGGCCGGGGCCGTTCAATCTAACTTCTGCCGTCCAGCGTTGCCACCGCTGAGGTACCCAGAAGGGTCGCTGGCCCACAAGGCGCAAGAGAAGGCTGCCTTGCTGGCAAATCTCTTTGCGGCTAATTCCCGCGTCGAAGACCGTGGTTCCCAGACACTGCTCACACTGCCTGATTGCGGTTTCTCATGTCTGATGTGCAACGTGAGTTACGGTCTCTCGATGTTTGGAAAGCCAGTGGTCTGGATGGGATATAATACCAGCCGTGGTTTTAAGAGCTTGTGCAGCCAAATTGTCTCCTGCACTGACTCGCCTCTACCGAGAACGCTGGACGGCAGAAGTTAGATTGAACGGCCCCGGCCAAACTCCAATAAGCACGACTGCTAGTTGGGCCAATCAGGCCAACGCACGCCCAATCCTGCTAACGCGCTGGGCATCCGCCCTAACGTAGGCCTTCTTGCAAGCCATGGTTGTAGGCTTCTTGAGGGAACTGATATTGGGATCCTTCATGGCGCGACTCCTGATCCAAGCGCGGTACGCCGCCTGTTTGTCACCGACATCATCGGCGCATGCACGATCGAACCAGGAGCGTCCACGGCCCTTACTGGCGATCTCAAAGGAAGGAATGTAATATTCCATTCCAAGTCTGATCTCGTCAGCAATAGCGTTGACACTTGCTGAGGGATCTTTACCCTCAAAGCAGCGCCGCCTCCAAGAGATGAATGCGAAATATTCCCGCATACCATCCCAATCTGCCACGAGTAATGCCAGACCCTCCGCTTAACCTGCACGGAACGTGGTGGTGGTGCGAACGGTAATGACGACCCAACCAGGCAGTTATCAAAAGTGCCCAGAGGCGCACTAACGGTCACACGATACCCGGCGGGGTGACCTGCCAGCAGAAGTTCCAGCAGAGAAGGCGCATGACTCGCCACATCCGGGATCCTGGTGAGCTGATTCAGCAGTTGTGTCACGTCATGAGTCAGAGCGAATGCATGGGCAGCTCTGTCAGCATGATCAGTCTTGGAGAATCCCAGCCACAGTTCATGATGAGCATTGAAATCCCCCAAGACCACCATTTCGGCTAACGGGAACTGCGCCTGCGCGTCATTAGCTGCCTGGCTAAGATACCTGAACAGTCGAGTCGCCTCATCGTTCCCGTGGTGAGAGCTGTAAAGCCACACGTAGATGCGGCTCAGGGAACCTAGATCCACGTGCACCCACAGAGCGGAGAACGAGGGGTCCTCCATGCAGTGCAAATGGCGACAGCAGATGTCCGACCGAACACACAAGCATACCCCGGCTTTAGGCTTGAAGTTTACTTCAAGCGAATAACCGGGATACAACAGGTAAGAATCATAGGCCAGACAACGAATCTGCGTCTCCGTTAGGAAGAACAAAGCAGGCTGGGCCGTCTCGAGATGGTGATGGACGGCATTGAGGTTCGTATGGGGTCCGCGGATATTAGTTAACTCCATAGTGAACGCAGTGGTGGGGTTATGCACCGCTGTAGGACCTGCTCTGTTTAATTGCACTGTCATGGTTGAAAGGATGGGATTGGTGCAGCGGCAACGAAGGGCTTAAGTTCGGGCACTAAGAAGGCCGAATGGGCACCGGCACGAAAGGGTCAGCAGGAAGCGAATTGATCCGCCGGACGGAAGGGCCCCCGTACCCTCCCGGGATGGGCCGCCGAGACCCCACTTCCGGTCACCAACCGGCATGATGGACCCACCCAAGATTATGCGCCGCATGGTGAGGCAGCCTCTTGAGGTGGTTAGCCCCTGTACTATACCGCGGGCGGCCAGCGGTCAACCGTTTCTACGGGTCTCCCTGGCCGGCGGATCAATATTCCTCCTTTCGACAAACGACCCGAAAATACCCACACGGTACAACCTCATGCCTGGACTCAAGCCCCTCAAAAAAAACGGAAAACCATGAGCTGATCCCGGAACGCGATCCCCTTATGGAGATCACTATGACGGCCTTTACGCCTTTGTGGACGGTGGTCGCTACCCGGGCGGACACTTAAGTCCTACCACCACGAACTGTATCACTCATTTGGCACTACCCAAGGGTCAAGTGTAGGGAATCTAGGGTCAAAACCTACGGACGCGAGTGACGTTAACCCCTCGAATGAACTCTACTGCGGTAAAGTGTGGTGCGATGGTAAAAAAAGCGAAGACTTGTGGACAGAAGTCGGACGTTCGCAACAAAACCCATTGATCCGTGCCACAAAAACCGACAACAATCGGATTCGAGGCGGACGCATCTGTGGACGTTAAATACCTATAACAGACGCACAAATCACCTCCTTTATACGTCGGCGGACGCAACTGAATACGACGTCGTGTATAGTAGGCATTAGAAAGACATAAATGCTCAAGGTCATTTGCTCGGGACGTGGCTTATCTTATTTTAATGTTTAATAATTTAAAAATATAGGGTTTTTGTACTAAATAATATTATTTATGTGAATTTAGGTATCTATCTATTTATTTATTGAATTAAATATACTGAGATATAAAAATGTCTTTACTATACAGTACACTACATCAAATCCTTGCCTTTACTCATTTCCTTTTATTTTCAACACTATTACATCGCAAGTAAAATGAACCGATTCCAGGGATATTGGGTAAACAACACGCCAAGTATATGTTTCACTTGATATGGAAATGAGTAACTATTCTCCAATGCGCTCTCTTTTGCCGTCAAGGTCTTTTTTAGGTTATCGGTATTAAATCGGTTCCCGTATATAAGGGTAACCTTTATAATTTGCATTGGTTACCGTCATAACGGGTCCCCAAATCTTAAAGGTAACCGAAATTGGTCGATACCGGTACCGTTATTTGCAACCGGTTTCGATCCCTGTCTCAATTACAAATTCAAAGCAAAAAGCAGCTATGTTATTATTGCTTGGTAAGCTTTAAAATAGGCTAAATAATGATTAATAGAGTCAGTGGTCACATATATTGCATTGATTCTAATCTAACAACACCTTAATAAGTGATATACGATTGTCATCAAATTTACAAAAATAAAGTTTTAAAAAGAAACTATCTTGACGATCTTATTCTATTGCAAAAGGTTATACAGACATTTTGTGGCAGCCTTAGGAAGTCCAAGTTATGGAAATAAATAGATTCTGGAAAACAATAATTAATTTCACAGATAATACGTGAACACGACACCCGGTAAGCACCTTTAATCCGCACCTTGCACCTAATAGCACTGTTGGTGCAATTTGTGTTTACTGTCAACCATATAAGGTATAAATTACAGTGGGGCTGTAAAGTCGTTCGATAATGAATGGAGTAGTCGATGGCGTATGACAAATGGGCGGGCGCGGTCGCTTGGACCCCGTAAGTGGATTAGACTACTCGCGGCCCGTCGCAGGATCCACAGCGACAATGTGCCAATTATACCCGTTATCAGCCTGTTATAAACACATCCTTGGAGGGTTATGTTTGAGTACAATTTTAATAAGTGTAACTTTGGGGTTACATTTTCTTATGGATAATATTTATATCGGCTCTGATAGCGCACACGTACAAGTTCGATCTGGCCATTATAGTTTGATATACGTCGCGTTTCTTAGTCATTTATTGTACTGAGGTAGGTTTCGGTGGGTTGTCATAATTGAGTCATCTCATGAGGAAAAACGGTTTCAGTCGGTATTCTATATACTGTACAGCCTAAGATATGATCAGCCTGTTCTATTTTGACTAATTCCTGACTGTTGAAATAAAACTTTTTTACGGATTTTGTCCAGAATTTGGTTAAGTATCTGCTCCATGACCACGAAAGCTGTATCGCAATAAAATCCGTAAATATTTTTTTTATTTCAATGTGTAAAATTCGCATAAATCTATGAAACCATAATTCATGAATGGCTCGACCAGGGTGCTACTACTGCTCAAATAAAACTGATCTCTAGTAGCAACTTTAACCATAAATTTACTTTTTTATTTTGTACCTATTTATCATCATTATATCAGCCCGTATTTATCCGCTGCTGGACATAGTACATTATATCTATGATTTAGAAATGCAGTGTTAATAGAATCGTTAGCGTAGTAGTTTCCTATAGCACCTGTCTGCATCGTGAGCATACATTAAGTGCTAATTTAATTAATTGTTCCATTTCCTTACATACGGCGAGCCCTTCCCCCCGCACCGCACCCCCACAACACTCCCCACCTGCCCACAACTAGCCCTCGACAATATTTTTCACTTACGCGTAAAGACTACAAATTGGTCTTATTTTATTGCCAGCTTTACTCTGAAATACACCGCGAATAATAACAATATATGCACACAACTTCATACTCATAACAGAGACGCAATAAACTCGGCTTACACGTAACGATCGCAAACTAATTTATGTTGATAAAATAATTTTAAGAATCGTAATGGATGTCACCTGTATCCCGGCGCGTTCGTAACTTTGCCAATTTAACTTTATTTGTATCGAGCCAATATTCGGCAATGGGAATAACTTTTTGATAAACTTTATCGCCATTAAATATTGTGTAGGAAATGAAAAAACAGGACAACTGATTACATAAGAATGCTATCGGAATCCGGTTGAGGGGTTCGGAAGCGCGCGGGGTGTGCGCGGGCGCGGGGGAGGCTGACAAGAGGCGTCTTGAAAAGAGATCCGCCTCGAGGCCGGATTATTGAATTATCAACAAAACATCGTACGCCTGAGAAGCTGCGAGCTTCTAATTACTTTCGAGTTGCCGTATCATCTCGAAATATGACGAGATTTGATGAGTAATCGATCGCGGCGGATCGGATCGCCGGCCCACCAAACAAAACCGGAACAGGAAATTTACACACGCAATAAAAATAGCAGTATTAAAAACGGACAAGGGCCTTTAAATAGAGAGCTTTGGGCGGACCGGCGGGATTTTCCGGAGTGTTTTTAGCGATCCCCGGCGGAGCGCGCGATCCGATATATACGTTGGGCAAATTAAAAGCAGGCCATGCGTGCGCCCATTGTGAAGAAGGCCACGTTTTATTGTTACCGATTTGTCTGCACGGGAAAACACAAATGGCGCGGCGGCGGGTTAAACTCTTTGTTAATCGAACGGGCCGATTGTGCCGATAGGCGATAGTCGATGGCGCACGCGGTCACTCGGCGACTGTCTTCAACCCTCCTAATGTCTCTTTACATCTCTTTCATTTACCCCGGTAAGAGCTTAGTCGTTTTATCAATACGTTATGTTACGTGTTCTAGATGTCTGTTTCAGGTTAAGTCATGCTATTCTTTTGTTATACATACCAAATAAACTACTCAAGGGCATTTATCGAACTCTAGCTGCAAAAGCGCAGTTCAAATAACGCTGTAGGGTATGCGTACAAAATGCCTCAAAACACTATATAATACTATAAAAATGATACATGTAATAATAATATTCCACTCCGTCTTATAAAAACAGTCTGTCCTTTAATATTCTTTTCTAAAATATGGCGTTAATTTAAATACCTTTTTTATATAAGATTTATTTTTAAACCTCCAATATATAGCACGTGTTTACCTCTACATAATCATATTTGAAACTATTTATTTAAGTTATCTATAGATAATAGGAAAATACATATATCTTACTTGCGTGTTCCCCCTACCTAAATGATAAAGAGAAAGTTGTATATAAAACGCGAATTAAAAATGTAAAGATTTTATGAGATACATAGCTTTTTATTTCATTCTCATTTTATTTCATTTGAATTTCGTGAATAACAACATTTAAATGTTCTTTCAACACGATTACCGTTTCAAACCAATCGCAATTTTAATACATTTGTGACGTGTGTCAGCGACGCGACATTCGAACACGTGCGAACTCAGGTAACAAGCTAACATGAATACACTTTTACACGTTAAAATATTTAAACGCGGCACCCGTCCGCTGGTGTGAGAAATAGCCGAATATCTCGCGACTATCCGGGATTCTTGGCCCTATTTCCACGGGATCGCTCCGAAATGACAACAGATTTGGGGAAAGCGTGAAGCGAGGTGTGAAATGTATCCAAGCGCGTTCCTCTTTATATGACATTCTTCACTGCCACCATATAAGCGATCCGATTTCCTAATCTTGCTTTTATTAAAATGTTGTCGGAATCGTCTCGAAGGTGTGATGTGGGGCTTTGTACCTGATGTCATGCGTCGTTGACACTCGCGACTCAATACTTTGTCATGTGATATGTATCAAATATACGTTGGTCAGGAAATACATATTGGTAATTTCAGTCAATTTTTGTATCATAGACCTATCTATACTTAAAAGAAGTTAGGAGTCTCTGTCTACGCTAATGCTGATTGGTAACACATTAACAAAATTACTGTGAACAACTTTGAGGGCAATAGTTGATCACCCGGTTTGCTTTAAATAACATAAAGGAAGCCTCTTCACTGGGATAGTTTAAAGATAAAATTAATAATTGGATTTTGGAAAATTGTTTTTTTTATATTAAAGATTACTTGGACTACAAATGACTTGATATTGATATATTTACACATTATATTAATAATTTGAATTGAATGAATCCTTTAGTTTTAAAATATAAAACCTACACCCGTATACTGGAACGCAACTTAAATATTTTGTTGCACTTAACTACGTAAATACCGCTTAAATGTACTGTTAGTGGGCCGTGCGCTGTTAAGAGCAACTTATTATTTGAATGGCGTTCGAGCATTCGGGCACTAATATAATATATTGTTATAATATTTCACACCGGTACCTTCCGGTAGAATGTTTCTGTGACTCACTCTAGAATAAGAATCTATTTGTACATTCATTCTTCAATAAATTATTATGATTCAGATTCTTTTATTTTTAAAGTGAGTTTTAATGTGAAACAGCAATATCTCACTAATTTTTCCCCCTAAAATTATCTCGCAATAAATATTAAAGCAATAAAATAAATAACATCCAAAAACGATCTAACACGTATTACCAGGCAATAAGAACCTGCGAAGAGATTTCAATGGAACCAGCGTGCACAGCTGAAGATTTGCATTCATTCATTGTTGGCTTGTCGAGCTCGCGGCGTGTTTGAACATGTGATTACACCGTCGCGTCGTAGCGAACATGCCATTTTCTTTTCGTACATTGTGACTGATTTTTTTATTTACTTACTGAAATACAAATGTTGTTCGATTTTTATGATATACTTATATCTTAATATAATTTAATCTTATAGTTTATAGATAAATTTGAAATAAATTAACGGTTAAATATAAACAAAACAGAATTTATAAATGTAATTAATTTCAAAATTGAATTTACAAGTTATTTACTCTCTTAAATTTGTCTAAAATAAATTTAAAATATCTGATTTAAACGTCGTATCTAGAACCCCATTTTAATAAAATAAAATTGGATCATTAATAGACAAATGAAGTCATCAAACAAAACATCTATCGTGAGTCGCGACACGCGTAATTGGCTTTGTAATCCGAGAGCAACCGAACGAAGCTGCGAGCCCCTAATTAAAAATTAGCGATTCTATTGTTACCTCGGCCACCCCGTAATAAAGTGGCCTGTTAATTCACGAATCGGTAACATTTCGCCCTTTGTGAGTTAATTTTGAGGGCTATAAATGTCTGGTTGAGTTTAATATAACGGTATTTTTAATAAATAAAGGCCATAGCTTAATTACTGATTACTGGACTGCCAAACTGGGAGACTTGGATTCAAATCAATACACATCACTGGCTTTTCCTTACGTGTTTTTTGTTATATCATTAATGATCGCTTGCTTGAACAACCAAGATACACACCGTAAGAAAACCTGTATATATTAGACTTCATCATTGGACTTTCGAAGGTATATGGGAGACTAAGAACGTTATTAATACGGCGCGATATACTAAAGTATCTAATCCCAAAAGGATTGATATCAGTCATTCTGCTGATCGTAAAATTAAAATCCAAATTATTCTATAACGTGGTTCAAATTATGTTGTTCCGATACGCAGTAAGTGTAGCATAAAGATTGTACCGTACCGCCGTATCAAGCCGATAAATGTCCAACTGCAGGGCACGGGCCTTTTCTACAATTGACAGGACGATTGTTGTATAAGGATTGGTAGAAGATAAAATTTCCTACTATTATTTATTTTTTGTTTTATAATTTTATCTTTCTGAACGAGCTTTCCTTGTGACGGAATTGTAATGAAGATTAATCGGTAATTGGCGGTGTTGGTTACCGATGTTGAGACTTATATTTTGGTAATATAATGTGGAAACTGATAAAATCTATTTCTGCTTGCTGAGTTGCTATTTTAACAATAAAAACAAACAGTATTATTGAACAATAGCTAAACAAGTATTCAAAATAAAATAATAATAATATGAATTAACCTTTTCTATAAAATAATTGGAAAATCCAGTATATAAAAATGGTTTTGTAGTTTTTTTTTTCAGCTTTGGCTTTGTTTAGGCTGTGGCTAGGTAAACGTCATTCATTTCCAAGTTTTTAAACTTAAGGACCGACATCATAATTTTTAACATTTCAATGCTTGTATTCGAAGTTGTTCGATTAAACATAGATTAATCATTACACAGTATAAAACAAAGTCGCTTTCCGTCTGTCTGCCCATACGTATGCTTAGATCTTTAAAACTACGCAACGGATTTTGATGCAGTTGTTTTAGTAGAATAATTAAAGAGGAAAGTTTATATGTACCATACATATACAGGAGTCACAAGTGTGTAAGAAAATAACATGTTTCTGGTGTGAAGTCCAAAAATATCTACACCTAGGCGAAGTTGGGACGGGCTGCTAGTAAGATAATAATTCATGAATACTGGGTATTTTAGACAATAATCTTGCAAATATTGTGTTTCATATACGCTGTTTAAGTCATATATATTTTTATTAAAGTCTAAATTGGTACATATGCTATTTTAAAGTTTCTCATGGGATGTAATAAATAAAGGTGAAGTGATGTAAGGTTTGCCGCGATATGATCACGTGGCTGGCTGCGGGTGAGACTCGCGGTCGAGCTCAATGGCCACAATCAGACCTCCACCCTCATTTAAATATCAAAACAGCCTCTTTACGCGCGGTTAGACCCCGGCTATCCCGCCCGCAACATAACACAAACAAATTAATTCGAATAATGAACCTTAATAAATAGGGATCTGTTTACCCCATAAAGAATAAATGTTATAATAATTGGGCCAAGAGGCTACAAATTTACAGTTTTGAATTCCAAATTTGAAGGGGTGAATTAATTTGAACAACGTTGTTGTATGAAAGTTGGCGGTTCACGCGAGTTCGTACTTTGATGAGCGTTTTCGCGGCCTACTTCTTTACACGCTACAACTGTTTTTGAACTGTAACAATTTTGTGGGAACCAGGAGAATTTTAAGAAAATATTTTGATTCTAATTGTTAAGAAGTAGAAGCCACATCTGTACCTAAACAACAAAATTTCTTTAATTGAAATTTGGTGGTAGGTCTCTCATATGTGAGAGGCCATCTGGGTAGGTACCACCGCAATGTCTATTTCTCCCGTGAAACAACACTGCGTAAGTGCACTGTTGTGTTTCGGATTGAAGGACATTGTAGCCAGAGTAACTACTGGACATATTGAGACTTAACATCTTATGTCTCAGGATGGCGAGCGCAGTGGAATGTTGCTACTGTTTATGAGCGGTCGTATCGCTTACCATCAGGCGAACGGCTTACTCGTCTCGTCATTCAAAGCAATAAAAAAAAAAGAAATGATATACGACAGGAACTGTTTCTTTAACGTTTTTTAAGAACCATCCTATTTATTTTAGCCGGCATGAAAATTACTCTAAAATTCCCATAATTACCGTCCTTCGACGTGATACTAATTTAAACAAGCAAGTGTTAATCTTTTGAACACGGACAAAGCGGGTGTCAAGAAGCCACGGAGCGGGCGGCCGACGCTGCATGAATATACAGTCTAAAATTGTTCACAGACTATAAAACTGCACAAAGGCTTTTCAATTAAAACTTTCAATGGCGTCGTGGTGCTAATTATGGCTGGGCCCAGCGGCCTAGGGATATCTATTAGTATAAAATAAAGCGGCGACCGCGGTTCGGTGCGTCGTGCTGTCCCCACCTCGCCTCGCCGCTCGGCCCCGCTTAAGTGAATTCCGTTAATTAAACCATAAAAACTTCGATAAATTAAGATTCCAGCCAATTCCCCTCTCTAATATAGTCCCGCCTCGAAAGATTTCAGATGCAAACGACATCGATACAGCCGGCCGGTGGGAAATGGCGACATAAATTGTTTCTGGCTTCCCTTTGCCCTCTTCATTTGTTTGTGGCTACATTTAATTTTAGTTATTGTGTTGTAATAAAAGCGATGTCGTCCAATTTTCACAGATTCCGTAGTAATGTGTGTAATCAGCGCTTTCATTGTTGGAGAAGCCTTTGATTAATAAATTAAGTCAAATTTTATTTTTTATATTGGACCTTTGGTCACACTTGACAAACTGAGCTATATAATTTTGTATGACAAATAAAAGCTCAATTATTCATATTTTTTATCTAGAAATCTCTGGCATTACATTTTACCGAGCAGACTAATCTATGAATAACTCAGTATTCACTACAGCTGACTCAACATTTATCAATGAAAATTTAAAAGCCGCTATCAAAATATAAAAGCTACAAGACAATTGAGTCATCGTACAAACAAGCCTGGCTTCACACCGGACACGGGAACACCATACGTTAATTACGAAAAGCAAGCCACAGATCGTCGATAAGGCGCACCCCACCGCGACGTGTATGGAAATTTTCATTAGTGAAATTTTGAGGTTAAATGCGTGTGTTTTAGGTAATTGGTCCGTGAGCAAGCCGGCGGGGCCGCGGCTTACCGTCTCTTGTGTACTTTTATCCTATCGATTTCGGCGGGCAATTATATTATTCTACAGTTTTTTTTTTGCCTTTAGAAGGTGTTGTTTCGTCTGGTTTGGTGTCTATACTTGGTGCAAGGTACCATATTTTTGTTTCTGTATTTTTGTGGTATACGATATGATACGTCCGACTCGTATATTGATAGCAGTCATTCATTCGACACTATTAAATGTTTTTTAAAAAGAACCTCATAATATTTCTTTATATATAACGACATTATTTTTTAGGAGATTCAGGGAAAAATTCACTAAATTATTAAAATAATTTGTAATGTAAATTAAATGATTTTGTAAAGTTGGTATCAGCTTCACTCGATTAGAGACACTTTCATCCATTTCAGTGCGGTTTCAAAGTTATCCCTTGCAATGAATTTTCGGATTTCTGTCGAAAATGTCTCCAGCCATAACCAGACACACACAGTAAGACACATTGTGGACACAGTCACGCCAAATCCGTTCATACCATAAAATATTGCTTGAGAATACACGATGCTACTTACTACTAACATTTTAAGCTGCAAAGCTTGTAGGGACTGCAGCCTTCTCCTCGAGAAAATGGAGGGGTTGAAATGATTGGTTTGATATTATATTTGTGTATATTTATATATATTATTTATGATTTTTCATGTCAAATTCTTATCTTGTCTAAACGAAATCGTGCAAGACAGGTTTTTGTTGGAATATGCTTATGTCCATCCTATAGCAGTTGGTAAGAGATTGTCATGAGTGATACGACCATTTGTACTCTTATGTTAAGTATTAGTTTAGTTTAAGATGTATTTGGTGTACAAAAATAATAAAATAAATAAATATACATTCATAAGTTCTTAGTCGTGTTTATCAAGCTACCCTTCAAGAAATTCTAGAAACAACAATCATATATCAAAAGTATGAAGCCATACACCTAAAACAAGAATACTGCAACATGACGGTACTTTAAAAAAAGTCGAAGTCCACAAAAAGTTAAGAGCTCGTAGTGCATGAAACGATTCAGCGATAAGTTGAAAAGCTCTCGACGGAACTTTACGGCGAGTTGGAAAGCAAATCTCCTGGAGAACATCTGTCGCTGCCGTTCCAACCAATATAATCTTTTTCCAGAACATTCTGCCAACAGGTGGCTCCTTCCGAATTTGAATGTAATTGCCATTCGCTCGGTCCCGCGGATACAAGGGACATCGGAAGTCACTTCCTAAAAGTGACCCGATAATATCAGATGTTATTGAAATGAGCGGTGCTTTATTATGACCTTTTTGAACGAATTTAGATGGTTGGATTTGAGAAGGTGTTTAGAATTCAAATTTAACGACTAATAAACACGACATTTTAGGAATATGTATCTTTAATATTTGAACATTATTGCGATATTAACTTCTGATTCTCATTTACAAACCATTATATTGTCATTCCACGTCATATTTTATCTCACACCAAACATTCACAAAGTGCACAATAGTAAATGCCTATTCACACATTTAACATGCACACATCCATCAGCGCAGGTAAAGCCGGGCGAGCCAACTAAAAGCCGCCGGACGATGTCAATCAAGCCGGAAAGCCACTTCAGTCCAACACTGCACGTAGCATGTTATCTGTCGAAAGTCGGCGAGATACACCACGCCGTAATCCCACTCACACGCCGCCAACACACCTCATCATATTCACGGGAATATGGCAGTTATCGCGTCGCAATACAGATGGTGTTGGTGTGAAGCGACAGCGGCGGTAAGCGCAAGTTTATTCGCTGCGGGCAGAAGACGCGTCAAGATTTAAGTAGTTTACGCCAGGAAGTCCGCCCGATGCCGTCTTGTTTGTGTGGAACTCGCTAACTCGATATTGCCCGCTCACTTTATGCCCAAGTTTAATGTCACGCTCTGCCACTGCTCCACTCTTATATTCGCCGTGGGAAACATTTATTAGTTTTCACTTGGACGCAACAAGTCTAAGTTTTGTTTCGGTTGTGTTTTGTTTGCACTTCAGTGGATAGCGAACGCTCGATTTTTGTTGTTAGTTTTGAACTCTTTGCTTTTACTCAATTTAGAGATGATTTAGGTGTTCACAACCAAAAAATTATAAAACTATTTTGTTTCTGCACAAGCCGCGTAAGACAATTCAGAACAGTTTAAATCCTTCTTAAATCCAATGATAATTGCTTAAATCTTGGTAATCTTTACATGCGCAATAAAGACGTTAAGTCGGCCGATTAAAAAAGGACGTAGCTGCCGTATTTTACAGGGTCATTAGGTATAAAAACGAACGGCTCTATTAAAGCGGA
This sequence comes from Hyles vespertilio, assembly GCA_009982885.2. NCBI lineage: Eukaryota > Metazoa > Arthropoda > Insecta > Lepidoptera > Sphingidae > Hyles > Hyles vespertilio. Next base: position 8,113,698 of record CM042822.1, on the reverse strand, counting down.
ACAGAGAGTGTAAAGCGATCCTGTTTAAATGGCGTCCGGGAGCGGCGGGACTCAATCTGGATACACGGCGTAAAACGGGCATTAAAACGGCCGCAGCGTCTGCGGTGAGACTGGATCAAATGCACGCCGCATAGGAGCGAGCGGGAACAAGCCGGTTTAAAGGCAAAGATTAAGAAAAAATCAATTAAAGATGGTTGTTTGTATTATATCTTTATGGATGGTTGAAAGACTTTTAAACGGAGCCGGTATGTGGTTATGTGTTCATTCTATATTTTCTAGCTAACAAGTTAAGGGCATACTAGTTTTGTGAGTGGTTTAAATAAGTGAAGTAAATTATTTAATGCTAATCTTTAGCAGAATACTGTGTTCATCATTACCTACGTTTCTTACGAAAGCTTGCTTGAAGTTAACGAAATAAAATAATTAAAATTTAACATACCCATGTTAGTGCCTTTGTTAATCAACAACCTCAAAATTCAGTCAAAACGAATTTTAATTCCCATTTAAAATCCTTACTTACTCCTCAAACGTAGCAGCCCTTACATTGTTCCACACGCGCCAATGTTATATCCTAATAATAATGTGATCCCGTTCAGTTTGCATAATGCCGTCATAAGGGCATGCGGTTAAACTTCAACGTATATTTGAAAAGTTGCAAAGTGAAACGACCGTGCCGAAGTGCATGTGTGCGTGGTAAACACGGGCTTAGGTAAAAACTTACTTACTGGCATAGATGGTGAGGCCAGGATATCATATTTGCATGTCATTTCTGTATGGGAATTGGTGTTGTTATGGGTTGGAGATAATTAGATTTTATTTAAAGAGTTGTGAACAACAATAATAATAAAATTAATAGAAGAGAATAACAATAAATAGATTGACGGCTTATATTTCCTAGGTTGGTTAGTAGTACAGCATTGTAACACTACTGATGAATATTGTACTACTTTGGTGGACTAGAATGCTCTCAGATTTGTCGTTTTATTTACTAAAGGTATTTGACAGAATTGTTAACAAGGCAAAATATATTTCCATATAATAATGACAATTCTTGAAGACGAGTTAAATCCAGATGGAACAAAAATAAATTTGACGATCACACGATTAGTCTCAAAGATCAAACCCACGGTCTTTCCTTCACTATCCAAACGTTGATATCAATTTGAACAACGTAGATTGTAGCAAAAATCTTTTTACCATCACAATACCCTTTAAAATCAGAGTCATACCAATAAAAGTACACTAGCCATGAACAATGCACTTAATCCTCGATTTGGGGCGGACGCGAGTGGAAATGGAAAAATATTTGTCTGGCGGTGGTTCGAAACTTTAGCATCACGTACACTTTTATTTCAAAAGCGAAGACAGCAGGTTACAACTACTTCACTATCACGTATCGGTTCGGATTTTGTCTCGTTTCGCGATTTTGCAATGTTTATTGGCTGTATGCTTTGGATGTTGAAGCTAGATTTGTCTGATGGTTAGAGAAATAAGTGGTTCGTGTTTTTTGGATTCCGTATCGTCGTTTCATTACTTATTATGAAAAGGACTAGCGAATATCTGACGAAATCCCGCGAATCCGTTGCGTAACACATTATTGGTGTAAATTGTAAAGTGGATATTAAAATGCTATTTTCTGAAAAATAACAATCCGGGTGTCCACGCCAGATTGCTTTTCCAAAGTGTCCTCAAAAAACATGTGGAGAGAGGTTACTAAAAAAATATTTTCACGAAACGCATTAGCGAACGGAGTATCCGCGGCGGTTGATATCGATCTGCAAACAATCCGCATTCAGAACTAGCCAGGTGTCCCCCCGTGTGTACACAGGCTCCGCGCCAGCGCCGCCCCGGGCCCTACATCAAAATGACGGAAATCCCATATTGCCTACATCTGGTACGGAAGCACAATTTTATAAGTTAAGGGATTTGTGTCAATATTTTACTAGGACGGACCGAGTTACCAGTTACCAGTTACCACACGACGTCTTGTATCTCCAACTTTATCAATCTGAGGAGATGCGAATTATGATAATCGCACAAAATTTCCTCCACTTAGTATTTTTGTTGTAACTTGTTCGAAATTCATAAGTGTATCGTGATTTGTGGAATACATTTAAATGGTTCACGCTCCGCGTCACGTTCAAGAAAAATACGAAAATATGATCGAAGAGCGAGAGATAAACTTTGCCGCGGAAAGTTTTGAATTCGAAATGTTTGGATAGACACGACACGGAGGCTGCGAGCGCCGGCGGTTAATGGAAACAAAAGGAGTATTAAACTATTTTTATGGCTTTGTGGGAAAATTGTTTTCCGCTTAGAGTTTGGGCTTCTTGGCGAGATTGGTATTAAATCTGTCATACCTATTCCGGTGCTAGTAGAGCTTGATAACTTAGCGGCCTGTAATAGATTTGCAATCTTGTGTCGAAAAAGAGTAAATCTTTTCTACCTGATTTAAAGTGAGCCCCAATGGTTTTTATTTTATAAATATTTGTATAGACAATTCAATTGCATCGAATTTTCCTTGTACATACGGCAGTTGCATATTCATCCGAGTAATTAAACATCAAGTTACCCAGTAATTACACGTTTAATTCATTCCCGTGCCGGCAAAACAAACACCACATTTCTTATGGGTTGTGGGATACGGCGGGCGAGTGGGGATTAATTAAATATGGTAAAGGGTGTTTGAGACAAAGAAGTTGGATGTCGTCGCCGCAGGCTAGTGGGTCCCTGCGTCTTTTCCTGCTTATAATTAAGATATAGGTGATATCAGGTGTTTTTAGTGCAGACATTTTAACTAAAATTATTAGCGTTAAAATAGACTTGATAAGTGGAGAAACGGAGCATAGAAAAGGCATGAGTATAACAATACAATTAAATAAACTCAGTATTATCAAATCAAAACAGATGTTACGTCAACCGACAGCTCTTGTAATGGCGTCAAAAGTTAAAACCTCAAGTTCAACACCCAGGTGTTAACTCTGTCAATTTGGCAACACCAATAATTTTTCAATTTAACAACGTTAAAATGAGCATTCACGGAGCTTTGATCGGCCTGTAGCGCCCTGCGGAGTCGGGAACAAAGTTAACTCCGCAACCGCAGCTTCTTAAATTATTCCCCAAAAGATTTTCTAATTTGCCTCGCAAGAAATGGGTGCCACAAGCGTGATCACACGCGTCCCGGAACCACTTCAAGTAAGGACCCATTATAGGCCTAGTGTCATTCCCTTAGAGTGTGTTATGGGACGTCTGATACATTTGCCTTTTGACGACAGTAGGCACATTGTAAAATTAACTTTATGTCTCACTGATATGATTCAAAATTGCTAATCGCGGTTGGATTTTGGGGGCCCGTATTCGCGACGCGTACGTCCTTTGGGCAATGTTACGTAATAGACAGAGAGGAGCCGTGATTTTGTCAAAGGTAAGAAAATTGGTTATGTTAGTGGGTAATTTTAGCGGCCGGAAAGCGTAAATGTGACTTACAACTGGGATTATCTCGGATACATTTGTACTTTGACGATGTGGGTAATTAGAAACAAACTGTGTGTAGTCTGTTTTTAATTAAAGCGTAGTAAAACTACCATATTTCTTCCGAGTTAATGATTTCACGAGATGACAGTTACTGGTCTTCTTTTAACCAAGACGTACTTGGTTAAAAGAAGCCAGGAATAAATTACGAAGATAAGAATGAGATTCCTATACCGTGATAAATACTTGTATGTTCCACAAATCATAATTTGTTTCGGGTCATGTCATCTCTCATAGTTTCTGATACTAATGACGTCAGTTTTATTTTACTGAAGGATCAAGATTATGTGTGACTCTTGTCGAATATTTTATCATATTCTATCATAGTAAAAACGGATGTTAATCCTGAGGTAATGTACTAATGATTAAAAAAAAAAACAAAATCTAGTAAACGCAGTCTGATGCAAAAATTTCTATCGCATGCTTAAATGCGTTTAAAATATTGTCATATCACGAACGTGACATTTAAAATATAAAATATTTTTTTGCAAATCTTGTCGGATATCTATACTACTCTGATAAAAACAACAGCTAACCTTTTTATTGCAAAATATATTCACAAAAACATAAAAGCTGTTCAATGATTTTATTCTAACCATGCATAAGATGTATATAAAAAAATAAACATAACGCCAAAAGTCAGGTTCGATCAATATGCCGTTCGCAATGCTTTGCCACTAATGTATACCCGGTATTTACCAATTTGGCGACGAAGGTACATTTGAGAGGTTTCTTTAATTAAAATTTCTTAAACCTTCAGCACTAGGCAAGCATCTCAGTTAAAACATAGTTGTTTAGTTAATTACCCGGCAGCTGAAAACGATGGCTAAGGAGTCTACAGAAGAAAAATTCCAAGGCAATTTTTTATTCCTCGCAAAAACATCTTAAAGCGCCACATTTTTCTTAACAAAATTATCCACAAAGAAAGCGTTCCGCGAGTATCAAAGTCAACCGCACGAAATTCAAGAATTTAATATTTAATTATATCTCGGGTGTACTTCATTTCAGTAACGAGATGCAGGACCCTCGAGTCGCACTTCGGCTGCGTGACCTAATTTCAGCCTTATTTTGTTCACTTAATTTGGCTCATTCGTGTTTAGCCACAGGAACATTGCCGCGGAGAATTTTTATTCTGCAAGAGCTTAATTGAGTGAGGGGGTATTCGCGAGGAGCGCGTCGCTTCCCGCTGCATCCGGCCTCCTATAAACATTTATTTTCGCTGTACATCTCACTAACTTCACTTTTACACAGTTTTACGTCCGAAAAATTTACGCGTAGAACGTTACTCTGTGGCCTTTATTGCCGCCGCGGAATGCCGCCGGCGCACTGCCGTAATTGAATGTAATTTCGTTAGCTTCTTTCGTTTACCGCTGTAAAATAAAATTTTACGTCTTATTTATTGTCACGAGCAACAATATCTGCCGCGGCCGCTCTCACGTACGACCGAGCACCCTAATAAAAGCTTTCTAATAAACAGTAGAACAATCACTACATATTTTAATGTTGACGTAAAATTGCCAGAGTATTGTCAAGTGAAGTATTAGGAATGGAATTTTTTATCGCCGATAAAAATTGTAGGGCGTTCGGCGGCGAGCGGGTACGAGTTTAATTAATTTGAACGAGACCTGTATAAGCACACGAAACCAATTCAATTAGTAGTTAAAAAAGTAAATAGCATATTGATTCGTCTACGGCTCGGACGGGCTCTCCGCTTAATGGAAAAGTCATATTTTCCAACAGTCAATTTTAGTGTTAAACGTGCTTTATGGAGTGGAAACATTGATCAATGTGTCCACACTCCACACGAACCGAAGTTTATTTGCAGCAACTTTGTACTCCACTTGTGTTTTCTATACGTGTTCAAACTTTCATTGTTTTAGTGTATACGATTTTTATTTTACTAGCACATACTAAAATATCATACAGAGAATTGGTTTAAAGCCCTACTACGGCGGGGCATCCCGAGATGAAACTAAGGTATGTATACCTATAATTTCTATACTTAAGGTTATAATTTACCCCATTCTAATTTCGCCACAGTAAGTACATATCTCAACATAATATATTTTCAAGCTCTCTACATTGACCTATTGAAACCACAAGATGCACACCTGACCTAATAAAACAAGAAATAAATATCATACGAAATAAATCGCCTGCCCTGAAAACGAATTCCATGGCATCACAGTTAAAGGCTTACTATATGAACAAACGTGTACGGAGGCGACGCGTAATCAAGCTTTTAAAATGCGTCCACTACGAAAATATGGATGGATATCGAATATTTATTTGCTCGTTGTAAATAATGGACTCGCGTGCTCATACATTAAGTTTTAAGTGACGTATGTGTGGCAGGTTTATTAAATACATCTTTATACTTTTATCACGTCATCTATGTAGTTGTTTTGTATTAACCACGAAGGAATAGGTCCATTATTAATCAGGGCAGAGAAATGTTTTTTTATTTGTTTTGTTTTACAAAGCAATGCTTGACATTCCACTGCTTTTGCCATCCTGAGACATAAGATATTAAGTCTCAATATGACCAGTAGTTACTCTGACTCCAATGTCCTTCAAACCGAAACACAACAGTGCATTTACACTGCTGTTTGGAGAGAGAAACAGACATTGCGGTGGTACCTATCCAAGCGGCATCTTACATACATATGTTAGGCCTACCACCAGTTTATAAATACATGGTATATCAAGACTGCTACCGAAAACGAAGCCGGGTGGCAGTTTAAGCGACTTCAGACACAATGCAACAGAAAAAGTTGAAAAAAAAAAACGTTTTTTTTTTGTTATTTTTTTCCTATGGCCATATTTGGGTGGTAAATTCATTTTTTTCCCAAAATAATAGTGTATACCCTTTTATTTATTAACACTCTAAGGTATAAAAGAGTTTAAATTATTATTTTAGCAAAAACTATGGATTTACCACCCAGAAATGACGATATTTAAAAAATCATAAAAAATAATTGTCGCGTTTCTTTGCGAAATTTTTAATTGCATTGTGTTTGTAGTCACTAAAACTACCACCCGGCTTCGTTTTCGGTAGCAGTCTTGAGATACCCGGTATAATTAGTGGTGGTCTATATAGCTAACCACTCTTAATCGGACTCTCTAATGTAGAGGAGGCCCGTGCCCTGCAGTAGAACGTATATGGGTTGATACATTCATTCACATTTATTTAAAATGAGAACAAATTTAATGAAAACAAAATAAAATATGTAGGTGTAGTTAGATCAGCTAATTTCACTTTCGATCTTTACATAGTTTCATGATTTTCTTAAAGAAACTTATCGCAGCTATTATACTTAATTAGCATGATTACTTGTGACAATATTCCCGTCCAAATAACTATGAGTCTTTCTGTCAAACATTTACATATTATGAATTAAAAGTGACTGAAATTGGTGCCAGGTGCCACTATGATAGTCTCACCCATATTTTTGGACGGAAATAATCCTCAGTGTGTTGTGAATTACTTACCTCCTCAGACTCACAGAAGAGAACTCAGGCACCCAAAAACAAGCAAGTGTGGGGCCACAGTCTGTTTTTGTTAAGTTACATTTGTTAATTTTTCTGATCAGCTATTAATGCAAAATTTTGAAACGAAGTTTTAAATAATTTTTATTATTATTTATTATAGTTTATTCATGTTCATCTCATGTAGGTATTTTATGACTATTGATAACAATTTGCCTGGACTGCATCGGTGGCGCAGTTGTACTACGGTATGATTTCAAAACTTAAGTCTCGGATTCGAATCGAAAAAAGTGTTATTGGATTTTTCTAGTCATTATCAGCTCGGAATCAGGAATTGGTGCCCGATATGGCGATAGGCTCACCATCACATTGTGTGACGGAAAATACAAGACAAAACGTTGATCTCCTGGTTACACCTGTGCCTACCCATTCTGGGAATAAGACGTGAGTTTATGTATGTTTGTTAATATAAAGTTGTATGTATTATTGACTAATAAATAACATCTATTACCAATAAGAGCTCTCACAATTACACAAATACAATACTGCGATGCATGTATAGTGCAGTCCACCAATGAAGCGTTTAATTCCTCCGTGTTATGCGTGGAATGTGTCTGATGACCACATTGCTATGCAGCCCTTGCCTTCACAAAATTGCATATTCATACCTACACGAAACTAGTCGTGTATGATCTATTTGTGAGGATATTGTTTTTGACAATTATTTGTTTAGTTCAGTCAGTAAGTTGATGACGACGATATATTTTTTTATTTCAGTGAATGGCGAGACTAGCTTGCGGTTCACCTGATGGTAAGCGATACGACCGCTTATGAACAGTGGGAAAACCAAACACCTTGAATTACAAAGCTATGCTTGTCTTCCACTGCGCTCGTCATCCTGAGACATAAGATTTTAAGTCTCAATATGTCCAGTAGTTACTCTGGCTACAATGTCCTTCAATCCGAAACACAACAGTGCATTTACGCTGCCGTTTTGCAGGAGAAATATAGAAATGGTGGTGGTGGTACCTTTACAGGCGGCCTCTCACATATGAGAGATCTACCACCAGGGTGATTGATGATAAAGATATCGTTCCTTAGCGGTATTTAAATGTTATTTCTCGACAATATTATTTCCTGTTCTTTGCTAATGAAAACAGATTTCCAAACTGGGCGGTAGAACAAAACAAATACTGAATTTAAATGATATTAAAAATTTTAATTGAACACAATGATTGAACATTAAATTATTTCAATTTTCAAAAAATACTATGACAAAACTTGCATGTCAAAAACTTCAAAACAATTAATTTAATAGATTATTTTCTTAACCAATATCAGCTCGGGGGTATATTATTATCAAATCCTCATAATCTTAAAGGTTTCATAACATTTCACGTCTAAATTCAGCTATAGAGTAGTTTTAAAACCCTTTAGAATCATCCCAAATACACCCAATTTGAAAAATATATCACCCATTGTCACCAGAATATACATCAAAAACTAAGAATGAGCGATAGAACCGAGGGCACGTAGTCAGCTGCCATATTTCGTCGCGTCATTATTTCGCCTTACGCTTTGACTCTTCCCGGGTTTACAAGAGCGTTGTCATGGCAACACCAACTCGGATTCCCCGAAAATGCGACGCACATACAGATTATCCCGTATTTTAATGTACGAAACACGCTCGAGGCATTCGTCCGGCATGTGAAACTTGTACAGTAGACAAATAGTTCAAGTTGGGTTGCGATATTACGTTATAAAGTGATTTTGCAAAGGCGGCAAGTTTGGCGTTGATTCAGTTATGCGCCGACGCCAGGTGATGTTGCCGAGAATGTTCTGCTGAAGTGTTATTAAATTAAAACTATATTGGAAGTTGGAAGAATTTTTTCCAAAGTAAATTATTTTTGTTCATATTTTTGTTTGGTTTATTTCACAAAAGTGGAAAATAAAGTTCTATAACATTTTTTGAAAATATAACTTCAAAGTTAAATTAAAACAATTATTGTAAAAGGATCCCCAAAAATAGATTGCTCTCTCCAAAGATCGAATAAATTCTACTGCCCATAGCAAAATCTATCAGCTACAGTTAAAGCTAAGACTTTCTTACTGAGATCTCAAAACCTATTATAATACACTTGTAATATAGTACATGTCACAATTCATCTGTATTCTTACCACATCCGTTTGAAAGTTATTTTTAATCTCTAAATAAAAAGCAAAAAGTTTTTAAGCCTTCATGATTGCATACATGTCAAGGATTAAATGTAGGTTCCATTGAAAAAGATATCAGATATATTCATCTCCCGCCAATAGTAGAGATAATTGAAAAAGGGGAAATAAAGAATTGAAATCCAGAACCTTGAAATTCGATATGGTACTAAATGGAGGATATGATAGACTCGGAATTCTTTTTTATAAGCATACAACTCAATATAGACATACGTTCCGTTGTTTAATTTCTAAATAGATTTAGAAAGCCAATCCAAAAGCCGCAAGCTAATAATTAAAACAGTGTTCCAATTCCGTTAGTACTCAGTAAATAAACAAGTTAGTAATAAAACATTTAACCTGGCCGACGAACAAAAGAAGACCAAAAAAGAAGCAATTAATTCAGGTAGGGCCGCAACAGTTGCAATATGTGGAGCCATTAATTTAATTCAGTGTACGTGCGGCCCCAGACTCGGTTTTAACCTTAATTGAGATTTAAGAAGCACCGTGGGGAGGGATGTTTTTGTGAGACGCCTCGGGCGAGACGCTCTCTGGCCCACTAAGCCCCGAATGCCGCTAAGAAATGTACCAGCAAAGACCCTACCATTGGTAAAATTGGAATTGGATGTTTTAGTTCGATTGCAAGATCTTTTGTAGACTTTTTTGGTGAATTGAGATTTAAGACCCATAGAAATTAGTTTTAAAACAAATTACGTGGCAGTGATAAATATATTTGAAATGCTAGACGACCAGACGGTGCTGATAGTGGTGTTCTCAAAAACAACTTTTAAAAGAGTTAGAAAATAAAGGTATTTTAAAATCTTAGTTCCAATTGTAAACCATTAAAAACGACAGTGCTTTAAGGAGTTATTCCGTTAATAAAATAATTTTATTCCGTTTTAACCATCAAATCAATTATTATAGTTAAATAAGGAGAACCATTGGTACTACCACAAGGAAGCAACGTTTTGTACTGTTTGCGTCGTTTATTATTTAGATGTTCATTTAATATTTCGAGCTTCCGAATTAATAACTTATTATATTTATCAAATGAGCAAGGCAGGAGAATTGGCTTTGTATGACATTCTAATTTAGTTGTATGTTTAACCTTTTAGTGTTTTGTAATTTAATATTCTTAAAATGACTTAAAATGAATATTATTTTCTAATTTCAGGCTTGAGAAAGTTTTCTAACTTTTTGCTACAATGGTGCAAATTAAAGGTGTTGGTTGAATTTAAAACGTAGAAAAGATTTCCTAAATGTCATAGGTATCTTTTGCCTTGAAAATTAAATTCTTTTTCAAATATTTATATATTCCATAAAATGAATCTCTGTCTGGGTCTGTATTATTCAACCAAGTGTATAATTTTTTTCTGTCTCAACAGTAAATAAATTAATTTGATTAAATCCATTTAAAGACCAAATACATAATAAATCAAAAAGCGTATTAAACATTTTAAACGTCAAAATACCACTCTCAAAGGTTTTGTAAAACAAACCTTATATTTTATTCTCAAAGCGATACAAGACGCTTAATATCTTCGCAAGTTCATACAAAATTTGTTGTATCTAATTCGGGGCTTATCTTGGCATCGGTAATCTCGCCGTAGATACCTCAAGCCTCGTCCCGCGCCTCTCTTGCCTCAGTCTTAAAGAACGGGCTCAGCTTTTGATTTGGAAGTAAATTTACTTTCGATCATGGTGGAATATGCATTTATGTTGGTATAAAAGAAATGAGATAAATAATGTTGAGAAGGAAGTTGCTAATTTCAACTGAAAATTAAACCATGACTTTGGAATAACTATGTAATCAGATTAGCGTAAGGAACGGCATTTACTTCATGTGATTGACAAGATCTCTGGACTTATTTTTTTTCTGTGGGATATTGTCTCACAGAATTCAAGATTAAACAGGAGAGGAGACCTTAACACTGCTAACTGGTACGGAAATCGCGCTAAAAAAGAAAGAACATTTCAGAATCCTAGTATTCTATTAATTATGTATATATCCATTTTCTAGACCAGTTCTTTATTAACAAATAGATGGACATATCCAGAACGTAATATGACATTTCTGCAATTTATACAGACTATGGTTCATTACAGGGGTGGCTACGACCCCCGCGTCCCTTTGAATTCGCTCTATCCTTAACACCACCCTTCAGTTCTTAGCCGAAGTTCATAATACCTTATTAGTGTCGGGCGACCGCCAAACATGTTTGACTTCGTCGTGAAATGTTCTCAACAGTTACGTGAAAATCTACTTCAAACTTGTATATTGTTTCGTAATGTGTGTATTTATTTAGTTATTAAGATTTTAGTACGGAAAATACACGGATTTTAACTGCATACACTTTTCCTTCTTATATTTATATTGTGTTTCTAAAAGCTATCTTCCCAAAAACGCATAAAACGATTAGATCGCACTTACTTTGTGACACCATAAGCTTAGCTATTGTTATATATTTAACTACTTTCATAGACATTGTGCTATTTTAGTCATCTTGATTGAAAAATTATCATATTTCGTTTTAAACCATCTTAATAACTTTTTTGTGCTGTATTTATAAAACAGAGCAATTTAGAAAGAGCCTACGCTTTCTATTCAGTTCAGCGATACTTAATTTCACGAAAAATGGTATGATTTTGATACTATTCCGGGTCGGCAGTAACCACAAACCACAAGGCATCTATCTACCCTTTACCTCAAACTCGACAAAAAAGTCGTTCACAAAAACGCAGTTATGCTCTCCTAATTATCTGATAATGGTATTTTCAAATTACAGCGAGGCCAACAAACAGCCTGTATACATATACGTAAGTAATATCTCCCGAGGGAACTCAACGCGGAGTTCACTGGAGCGAATAATAAATCTGTTGACAATCTTTAATTCGCTCGCTTCGTCAAATAGCGGCCGTCTCTTAATAAAAATGAAATCTCCCTCAGATAGGACACCCCTTATTTTGTTGTTTGCCGGTACAAAATCTTTATATACGTGCAGGTCTATAGGCATACAGGTTTTCACGGGAAATTTATGAGTTAAAAATTTTATTTGAGGTTTTTTTGCTAAGTCTCATACATACGGTAGAATTTTGATATATACACATAGTATTGAAACGTTGCTCAAACACTATAAATTGTTGGAAAGTTCGGACACTAAACAGACCGCTAGACTCCATCCTTTAATTATAAGCTTAGTCCATCTTACAATGCTACAGAACAAAATTAGTTACAGAAATAAAATAACCAACCCTCATGAGTGTTTATATTTAAAGAACGATTTTATCTTTCATAAGTTTGATATATTCTTAATTTTATTTTAAATACAATCTTCACAAAATTGTACCTAAAAGATGAAATTCCCAAATGCATCCGCACCAAGCATACAAATTACACCCCAACATCCCACTTAAACAAACGTTTCCCTCCAACAAGGGCATGTTAAAGCGAGCTAAATACCTATAAAACGCAAAGTGCAGTAAAATACACGTGTTGCAGTGACGAGCGCTCGTTGTCGACTGCCCGTGTCCCGCCCGACGTCCGGCGTAAATTGTACCCTGCTGCGGGTAGTCGGACAAAACCCGAATTACGGCAAATGGCACCATGTAATTTGAACATTGTACTGTACATAGTGTGAGAATTGCCTTCGCGTTCATTCGGTTATTTGGGTCAAAGTCCGTCTTTGTTCTGCTGGTGTTTGAAATATCAGAGAAAGCTGAAATGATAATGCATAAATTATTAATTTATTTACGTTGATTTGTATTTAACTTTGATTTAATATTAACGCACTATTCATCTATTCAAATTAACAGCATTGAAGTTATTTGTGTGATGATTTCGCAGATTCAAACTGTAGGGAACTTGGAATAGAATCTTATTTAATTCCGCGTAAAATGGTCGTACCGTAATATGAATATTATACCGACGATCTTTAAAGCCAGCCTATTAATCGACACGATATTAATGTCCATTTCACGAGTCCATTACCGATGGCTCGCTGTTTTTACAGCTCAAAAGGAGCCGCGAATCATCCGGTATAATTACGTTTAAACACAATTAACATTATAATGAACCGAATCATATTGCTCAAAAGCAACCAGATCGAGATAATAGCTCTGGCGTTAATTGGATTTAATGCCAATATTATGAAGTGAAATAATAATGTAACGGGATATGAATGGGCCACCTGATGCGCTGACAATTCATTATAGTAGGCATTGATATATTGACGTTCTGCAGACGCCCTATTTCTGTATTGATTTGTTTGTGCTTATCTTTTGGGTCAATTTCTTAAGAAGATGAAACATATTCGGAAACATTTTTACTACAACTGTTATGTAAATTTGTTATAAAGAAATTAATTTTACTAAAATCGTGAAAATTTGTTTAGGCGGAGTTCTTAATAATCATTTATGAATGGTATTTTTTTACCGAATAGATTCAACAATTTGATATTTTTCATTTCCGTTAGTAACCCTTGACCGTTATATGATCGACACGGATGTCGCTTTTTTACCGTTCTTATGCTATTAATAAATAAACTTGCTGGTGGTAGATCTCTCATATGTGAGAGGCCAACTTGATAGGTACCACAGTAATGTCTGTTCTGTTCCTCCCGCCAGCCTGCAGCATAAATGCACCGTAGAGTTTCGGATTGACAGAACTTGTAGCCAGAATACTGGACATATTGAGACTTAACATTTTATGTCTCTGGATGACAAGCGCAGCGGAATACCAAGCATTGCTTTGTGATTCAAATATTGTTTGGTTTTGCTACTGTTGATGAGCAGTCGTATCGCTTATCATCACGGCATGATCGTCTCGCCATTTATTGCAATTAAAAAATCTTCTAAACGTATACAGCGTAAAAAAGTAAAAACAAGAACCTATTAGGTAACCAGCTTAACAACAAGACTTTCATTACACATAGCGTGATGAACTACGAGTAAAACATAAATATAAATATAGATGACCACGTGACCGCATTGAGCGGGACAAAAGGGACAGTGGTCATTAGTCGGGCCGCGTCGGGACTTAGTTCGGCTATTCAATAGGGCTGCCTGCTCTGTCAAATGTGGTATGTCATTCCCCATCCCTAAATGACATTACAATATTTGAAGCGATACTGAATTATTTAACAGAATTATCACGTATTACCATATGTTGTGCCTGTATCCTTCGAAAGAGAGCAGAAGGCGTATCGCCCTAGCAGAACTTCCTAAATGTCAAAAAATACAAATTCTTGGGTAATGTCAGTGGATTTTTTTAACCCGAAATAATGCACAAAATCGAGAATTCTTTACGTAAGAAATTATAATGTTATGGTTCGTACTTCTAAATATGCTTCCAGGACCAATGATGTGACGTTATCATGGATTCTGATATGCATAAATAAGTTTAATGTATAAATCAAGAGTCTTGCTATAACGGTCAACAAGTTCCTTAACTATACTACATGGTCGAGAATATTTATACTACCCTACTACTACTAAATCTAGAAAAATCTTTTAAGCGTTAAAAAAATAAAGTAATTGGGAACGAAACGCAAACTACAACATTCTGTTCCAAAACCGCAATTACAAAGCAGTTCAAAAATCATCTAGCTTTGCTATCGATCGCGTCAAACTAAATAAAGTCTGAAATGTGTAAGTTTGTCGCGAGATCCCGGCAGACGAAGGGTGCTATGCTGCCGAGCCCTTGAGCGACTGTAAGCCCTCGTACAGAGTAGGCTACACCAAGAATTTTTACCGTTTTTTGTATTTGTATAGTGAAAGGCATAATGATTGTAGTCGGAGTTTATAAAGAAAAACAGATAGATAGGAGTATCTTGATCAATACTTTTCTTATCATCATCAATCAATATATCTTAACATAGAATTTATCTCCATAAATTCTATGTTAAGACACTATAGAAAACAACGAAACATTTTCATTCACATTAACATTTCTAAAGAGCAAAAGTCAAAAACACGTCTCCAAATACAACAAAACTACCCGCTGTTTTAAAATCCAAACACAGTGACAAACTGAATAAATATTAAATATGAAAAGCCGCATGAAACCCGCGGGCCGTGCTCTTAAACCACTTCCACAAACTAAAACAACTAAGCCATCTCATAGCATATTAAATTTGAAAACAAATATAACAGTTCGCAGTGCTCTGTGCCGCATGTCTGCCTCAGTTGACGTATTTATTATTTATTTGGGAATTCTCGTGGCGCGCCGCCGGAATTATGGAAAAATAACTCATCTCCTACCACATATTGACTTCAGACAAGGAAATAGAGGTGTCCTTTCGGGAATTGCATCGATACGAACGAGCCAATTCCGTACGTTATTAAACTTGGAGTATATTTGTCAAGTATTGAGGAATTAATGGGAGCGATAGGCTAACGATTATTTCTTTGAGGATTTTTTTGTAGAAGCCTATATTTAACAGTCAACTTCTTCTAATTAATGAAAATGAGTACGACAGCCTAATTTAAATTAGACCTAATTGCAGTTATTAAGGGCTCGGTTTGAAGCTAATTCAATTGAAATTTTGAAGCTATTTGTGATTTTGCGATATTTATTTTTTTCATCGTCAGATGCATTGCCACTACTAAAACTTAAAGAAAAGGCAATCATTTGACAACATTGAAATATTTGATGATTAAAATTGAACTAAATCTATTTCCCCTTCAATAATAAATACACTAAATAATTTTAATATCAGATTTTAAGCAATAATATCAAATAATGCAACCACAAAACGGCTCTTGAACAATAACAAAAGCCTTATCGAAGTCAAGAACCCCTGCATTAAAACATTCAAATTCGAAAAACACAACAGAACCAATCGTGCAACAAAAGACATGGCACAGACAAAACCTTTATTATACCTCGTTTCCATAAGAAAAACGTTAACCGAAACGCAGATTTCAATAACTGACGAGTTCATTGAATAGAGTTACCTCATAACATTTTTATTGTACAATAAGAGGTATTGGGGAGACGGGGGCGCGTAAACGCTGCGATATTGCCGTATCGAACGTTATTCGATATATGTAGGTATGCCCCGATCTCGGCGCACTCGATATTTAAATCGCATGTATCTGATATGTGAATTGAAGTGGGTCGAAAGATGATTGATATTTTAAAAATGTATTTCTTGAATCTAACTTGTGCAGATATTTAAATTCAAGTATAGAATATGTGGTAAGACTACATGACGTTGCAGAAAGTTCAAATAAAAAGGAAAAACTAATATAATAAAAAAATACTTAAATAAATCGAACTAAGCTACGTACGATTCCCTGCATGTCCACGGATATAAAAACCCGAATTCTAATCAGTCTATTGTTGATATTTCTGAAAGTCAAAAGTGTTTCTGCGTAATACAGATTTCACGTAATACGAATTCCCTGAATCGTGATGTATTAAATAATATTAGAGACTTCCAAGACTAACGATAAATTGTAATCCTAACTTGATATATACGTTAGAAGGCACAAGACTGTTGAAGACATTGAAATAGGGTCAATAGGATACTTGGAATAGTTGGAACTCACACAATATATCAATATCAAGAGTAACTTCGATATCGCAGTATGGAAAATTGAGTAGGATGGAGTACCGATGCTGCGCCAATAATGCATGTCTGTACTTTCAAGTTTTAAGAACACGAGAGGATATCTTAGAAAAATATTTTACAATAACTCATGTTTGTTATCGAGTATTTATATATTTTGATTTATGTGAAGTATGAAATTTCAAAGTAAAAGCTACTTAAAACAAATACGGTATATTGATATTGAAATGTATCTGTATCAGCCCATATACATCCCACTGCAGGGCACGGGCCTCCTCTACAATCGAGAGTACGATTGAGAGTGGTTAGGCCATATAGTCCACCACGCTGGCCTAGTGCGCGTTGGCGGACTTATCTGTATCTGTATCAGCCCATATACGTCCCACTGCTGGCCACGGGCCTCCTCTACAATCGACAGTACGATTGAGAGTGCTTTATATACCATATAATTTTTTTAGTGCGTGGTGATTGACTATCAATACACACATGACTCCGAAAAGTCAGAGGTGTGCCCTCGGATTCGAACCCGCGACCAACGTGAACAAGAAACTCGCGTCTAGTCCGTTTTACCAACAGGCCACCACGCACTTAAATGACACTAGGAAATATTTTCTACTGGTTTTTTACAATTGAGATCGCCTAAGACAACTTGCAGGAAATTGAGAAGAGAAATAAATCAATGCACGGATCCAAGAAAAGTCAAATCGTACCGTAATCGTAATCGTAATTCAATACCAGATATAAAATTTAAGCCTTCACCCCTGCTCGAATAATATGAGACGGAACAATTTAACTCTAAGATTGCTTAATAAACCACTCACATAAATTCTGATGAGTAGCGACTGATACTCATCAGACGACTGATGAGTAGAGTCTGATGAATAGCGACCTTCATGCAATATCCGAGTGGAGTAAAGCATATGGCCTTAAATTGAACCCAACAAAAACACAAGCCATTATTATAGGAAGCCCAAGAACTATCTGAAAGATCGACTGGTCTCTTTTGCCTCACGTGCTGCTAGAAGGGGTTGTGGTCCCGTTTAGCGACACTGTGAAAAATCTTGGTGTTATTTTCGATCGCAATTTAACTTGGGGCCCTCAAATAGTGGCAGTTAGTCGTAAATTGTTTGCCTCTGCTGGTTCGTTGCGTAGATTGCGTAATTTTCTTCCGACTACCACTAAGATTGCGCTTGCACAAGCTCTCTTGCTCCCTATTCTCGACTATGCCGATACCAGCTATCTCGATCTTACTGAGGCCCAGCTAAATAAGCTTGAGAGCCTTCAAAATTTTTGTATCAGGTTTATATTTGGTTTGCGCAAATATGACCATGTTTCTGAATATCGTAACAGGCTCAAGTGGCTCCCTATACGTCGTCGCCGAAATGCTCATATCCTGTCTCTTCTCTACAGTGTTCTGTTTAATCCCTCTTCTCCGCGCTACCTTCAGGAACGTTTTAACTTCCTACATACTGCTAATTCACATTGTCTTAGGTCATCAGAGAATCTGATGTTGCAGTTTCCAGCACATAGGACGTCATTTTATGACCGTTCCTTTACTGTTGAGGCAGTGCGGATGTGGAACGCTTTGCCTCTTACAATTAAGCGATCGTCCTCGCTGGAAATATTTAAATCAAGGGTGAAAGCTTTCTACCTTTCGCAATAGATTTATCATCATTCACTATTATTGTTATGTATATATGTATGTTTATGTATTATATTGTATTTAAGTGTATCATATCTTGCATTTATTCGTTTATATCGGTATTTATATATTTATATTGTATGTAAGTTTATTGTTAATAATAAGCACCGTCCATAACCATTGGATCTTTCCTTTACCAACCGGTTGTCTGGAAGAGATCGCTTAAAGCGATAAGACCGCCAGTTATATCACCAACTTTATTTTTCTATAACTATTGTTTTCTTCCTTTTTTCTTTTGTTTTTGTCTTTTGTTTATCTTTTGTATATGGTGTTATAATAAAGAGTTATTATTATTATTATTATAAATTCATTAATTTGCCGCAATAAAGTAACAATTCTCCCAAGTTGTGAGTAATTTTTGTTTTAATAAAAACCATAAAAATATTCCACGTCCCCTTATTCTTTGCAGTAAGAAATATTTGTCGAAATGAATGTGATTTATATGTCGAGAGAGCGAGAATAGGGGAGCGGTCCGTAGTGTTCCATAAGACCGCAAACCTGCACTCGTTTGTGTTAAGTGACTTAGAATTTGCGATTATTGAGCCCTAAGAGGGGAGAATGGGCTTCATAGTACTGATATTAGTTTTATATATGACTATTTATTATAAAGCTAGATCAAATTATAAATGCGAGAATGCTGATATTATTCTGTCTGAAGGGGGTATTGCTAGCTACTAGCTACCGATCAAACTTGTTTTAGCATGGAACCAGTAAATAGGCCGGGGAAGGTCAGTCTTTTAAACACGGAAACATACGTTTTTTTGTAGAATAAATGTGGAGCGTAATTTGACTCGCAAGAAGTTGTGAATTAAACGAATGATACATGCAAATTTTATGTTATGGAAATTAATTAAATCAATGTTTATATTTTATTATTTAAAATATTTAAAAAAAACATTACAGCCTTCTCAATTATTTAACACGTGTGCTTACGTATACGCGTACGCATCAAAACTAGGTCACCTTTCACTATGACGGATTCGATTTAACCAGTTGTGTATTTTGAATATACAATTCAACCGGCTCGTTGGTCTAGGGGTATGATTTTCGCTTAGGGTGCGAGAGGTCCCGGGTTCAAATCCCGGACTAGCCCAATTCTATTTTTGCAGACAGTATTCTTCATCAAAACTACTAAATCAGCTAACAGAACGAGCAAGAAAGGATTGTCTGCAAACTTTTGAAAACCAATTAACCGGCACACACAAAACGCACAGAACAAACAGCGCTCAAAAACATCTTAAAAACTTTTTAAACGCTCGCGAACTCATTAAGCATTTAAGGTTTAATTCCGTCTGGAAATTGCACCGTAAAAACGCTTGCCAAAAAGTTACATTAAATTTTATTCGCCAGATTAGAGCCATATCGTGCAGTGTTGAGATAAACGTAGGATCTTGCATCGAGACAACCCGTAAACTATTTTCTATGTCAGCGAAAGTGCTCGTTTACGAAGAGCGAGTTTATGGGGTCTCTTGTACCGCAGATCTGCAATAAAGCCGGCTGAGTCGAGGTGATAAAGCGCGGACGGGTTAGTAAATTCTAGATGCATTTTAACGAGTGCTCTTTTGAATTATTTCACGGCTGTTAAGCACCGGCCGGGCGCAGATTGCCGTTTGTACTTTTATAGCTTACACTGAATGCTCGTGTATTTTTCAATGAATTTTTTTCAGTGCTTTAGGGTTATTTTTCATGTTAGTCGGTTAGTGTCTTAATTGGATTTTGACACCCAGAAATTTATTTCAAATCTAATGACAAATTATAGGATGGTAGTAAATATTGTATTTAAAGTAATTCTGTTTCATTAAAAATTCTACAAATAAACATTTTTGACTGTAGATTAATATATCCTTGTCACTAGTGGTATGGTGGATTAAAATACTCTTTCGAACATTAGTCGGTAGCTAAGTATTGGTAGTTTTTGCAAGCCAAGGCCATAGAGTAAGTAATCACTACGTTCTAGCCAAGGCTTGGTATACCCAATAAGAAACAAAATAAAAAATACTTCACTAATTCATGTCAACTGATCGCAAATATTTTGTCGTAAACTAATAATACTTCAATTCAAAAACAAAAATACACATATTCCAAAAATATAGTTTCCAAAACTGTCCCAATCACTCCATTCGTGAGCGACAATAGAGCGCAAATGTTTGTTCCAACGTTTGAATGTGGTGGTTATTTGTCGTCGCACGGTCGGGCAGTGCCGGCTGCCGATTTCCGCCCGGCCCGGCTCCATATAAGCTCTCTTTCGATTGCCCAACTTGCTTCTCAGCTGTTTAAATACTAGCGGAATTGTTCAAACTGTCTGCTACTTAACTTTTACTGGCCTGAAGTGCGCGAGTGTAACATCCATTCGAACATTCATTTGTTTGTTGCAAACGAGGTATTTAAAATAAACATTCACGTGCCGGTGTTATAGTGAAAACTTTACTTAGACTAATTTTGTATAAGCTTTGAACATGATCATTATGTATTTAATTTTATGAACGAGGTAGATAATTTAATTGTTGCATTTTAGGATGAGCCAGTGTAGACCCTCTTTGGATAAAGCTTGTATTCCTAAAAACCTGGCGATATTTTTTTATTTTATTGCAATGAATGGCGAGACGGGCATGTCGTTCGCCTGATGGTAAGCGATACGACCGCTCATAAACAGTAGCAACGTTCCACTGCGCTCGCCATCCTGAGACATAAGATGTTAAGTCTCAATATGTCCAGTAGTTACTCTGGCTGCAATGTCCTTCAATCCGAAACACAACAGTGCATTTACGCAGTGTTGTTTCACAGGAGAAATAGACATTGCGGTGGTACCTACCCAGATGGCCTCTCACATATGAGAGACCTACCACCAGTAAAATATTATGTATTTATCAGATATAATATTATGTATTTATCTCCTATTTTACCCCAATCTACACGGCTCTGATATTTCAGAGCTACGTGGGATATCTACGATGTTCAGTATCTCAGTAAGGAATCCTGAAATACTAATTATTCGTATTCCGTTTCTATGTGAATTCTACAATCTTTGCTTACGAAACTGATAGAAAAAAAGACAGCATATTTATTTTATTACCAGGTAATCATAGGCACACCGACGAAGCGAGATACTCGTTCGTTTGATAACCTCACGCCTGTCCATAAACAATAGCAATACCACAACATATTTATTTTTGTGTATAGTTCTAAATATTAAGTTTACTTTGCACACGCAACAAACCCGCTCCAGCTCGAGTAGATCGTGATGGATACTCAAAGACCCCAAAAATTGCACAGAATATGAAATATATCTTCATGCTTGTTGACTTTCTCGAGTGGTTCCATATATTGTGCTCCGGGCGACCGGTCACTACGCTGAAAAATCTATTGTTCCGACATAAGTATTATTAGAATCCCGTTGGACATCTCGACCACTCATTAAGGGTTTAGTTCCATGTAGTGTGGTTATTGTACATGTAATTGGGTCTGTGTACTCGTAAAATTATTGTGCGTTTCGGATTTATAGTGGAGTTTTTGAAGCGGAAATACATTGGGAAATTGGCCGGGATTATAAAAATAAAGCTATTGTATGTATTTTAATATCATATCTATATCATATATTCATTAATTTACTGTTATTATTTTTATATACCTTGGACTGTCCTCTCATTTTTCTTTTTCAATATTCATCCTAAGGATACCTTGAAAAAAATACCTTAAGTGATAAACCCGCCTCTTGCCACCTTTTTTATTTTCTATTTTGTGCAATAAATGATTAAATAAATAAATACATTATAAAGCCGTACTTCATTTACCTTATTTCATTTGATGGACTAGATGAAATTTTATTTTATCAAATTCTACTTATCTTTTAATTCCAAAATAATGAATGAACTAAGAAGTTCTTTTTTAGCGCGCGAGTCTCATGATATTCTTTGTGAGAAATCTAAATTCCATTAGAAGTTTTTACAGCTCTATTAAGATTACAATTACTCTTTGGAAGTCTTTGTTCAGGAATGCATAATTTATCGATGCTTTTTGCGGCGATTGGAAGTTTTGTAAGATTCTTTTATCGTTGATGTTAAGGAATGAAAATGTTACTAAAAATGTGTAATGGGTGATAATTCTCTCCCTTATTATATTCCTATATGACTATTGGGTTTGGGCTTTTGGGTTGTTTTTTATCACATCTTGGTACGGACATATTAAAGGCCATTTTTATAAGGCACTAGTGATACTTCGCGAAAATATAGTAGGAGTATAATAGGGGTAGCCTTGAAAGTCATTATTTTTTTATATCGTAGTCAGATAATTCCACACCGTGGAGTGGATTTTCGAAATATCCTGATTATTATTGCGGAATGTACAAATAAATATTTTACATACATTTAAAGTAAATACAAGAACTCAGTGGGACATTGACACTAGGAACAATGCCAACAGGCCGGCAAACAAAAACAAAGCGCTATGAATGTGAATAAGGAATGAAGTTTTCCGACTTGCACGTGTTGTTTCAGAGGGTTGATACAAAAATATTATGTATAACTTGTGAATACGACGTTATTGTACTATTTACTCATTAAAGGCCTGAGCAATATTTAAGAAATTCGGTTCATGGAAAGTTATCAGCAAAAATGACGAAGGTCTAGAATCCACGAAATCATATTTATGTTTTTTTTTATTGCTATGAATGGCGAGACGATCTGCCGTTCACCTGATGGTAAGCAATACGAAACAACGCCTCGAAGTACAAAGCAATGCTTGGTATCCCACTGCGCTCGCCATCCTGAGACATAAAATTTTAAGTCTCAATATGTCCAGTAGTTACTCTTGCTACAATGTCCTTCAATCTGAAACACAACAGTGCATTTACACTGCTGTTTGACGAGAAGGGTGCAGGGTTTAGAGTTCAACATTTAAAGATAGATTTTTTTTATGTTTTGATTTTCACATTTTGTATGTACATATGCTTCTATATACTTTCTTTGCCTAATATCAATGCTTTTGTCCGTACATGAAACGCTTTATCAATCATACAGATAACAATTTATTTTACTGTAATTTAAACAAAAACAAAAAATTATAAACAAATGCGAATATCTTTTTCTAAAATATTGAATATAAAGCTTGAACGTTTAGGTTTTCTTTAATTGATTTAAATATATTTTACGAGAACGTGCGATCTTGTGTTTTATGAAAGACTTATAAACTTTAATTAAGACCCCGCTTATTACCGTTACATAAAACATGATAATTTAATATGGAAAATCTCTGGGTCTTTTACAAAAAAATACCTTTATTCGAACAAAAGGTATGATAACTCTTTTTAAAGAACGATTTTTTTAAAAAGGAGTTTTTTATTTCGTCTGTGTGTTCTAACATTTATGTATCTTTATTGCTTCATCCATTTACGGCCGATGCCTATAATCAATCGAAAAAATTAGATTGAAGTCAATCTGGATTGTTTTCTACTTTTCGATTTGTCATTTACCATGTTGCCATAGTTTTTTCACTACTGAGATTGATTATTGGCAATATAGTATCAGAAAAATATTGAGCTGTCAATCTTAAACGGCAAATTTTGGATTGGGATTGTTTATTGGCAGCGGCTGATAGTCGTTCGTTCAAAATAGATAATTTTCTGATCTAGAATTATATCATTTTCCGAAGCAGTATGCGTCTGCACTAAAATGTCTTGGGGTCCACGCTGCTAGTGTTTAGGACATTATTATCGACTGTTTGATTATTGATTTGATTTCGGAAAATGACTTTGGGCTTTAGTATATGTATACTAAAGCCCAAATCAATTCCTAATACAGAAGATTGCCTTACCCAGTAGTGGAACATAACAAAGATATGCTGATATAAAAGGATTTGATTCAATACGATGTAGTACGCGCAGGCACTCGTGCGAGTTTTAATTTGACTACGAATGTAGGTGATTGATAAAAAAATCGATCGCTGATATCGCAAGCCTGATCCCCTTTTTTGTAGTTTTTCGGTACTGACATATATACCGACAGTAATTTTGCATTTTTGTATTTATGGTTGTTTATACTTTTTTATTTCTCTTCAGTTAAAGAGGTTATTAAAAAATAATAATATTTGAGATGCATGCAACTTGCAAGGACCGCTCGCATTGCTAGAAAGGATTGGTTTTGTCCATAAATAATTGAAGATTTTCGATAAGTTGCTAGTCATCGAAGAATTAATTTCCCCCCGAGTAGTCTATCATAATGTGTGAATGGATTCTACAATTTTTTTTTAGTTTATCTATTTCATTCCTCTTTTGTGAATGATTTTATTATAATTTTTGAATTTAATTATTATTAAATCCTGTGATTGTTTCATTTGGTTCATAGGTAAATATAGTTCTAGGACCAGAGACTTTATGTCAGAAAATGTTTGTATGAGAACATTATTGGTATATTTTATACTAGAGTAGACATCACGAAGAACATCTATTCCAAGCACTCAGAAAATCAGTAGACCGAAAGGGAAGACGGTATGACTACATAGGAGTGAATGAGATGGAAACAAATTACAGTACCATACCGTTTTTTCGTTACAAGATTTTTATTCGCAACATCCTTTAATATTTCAATGTATCCATATATCAAAGATGTATTTGAACGGATTTAGTACATTTCGTACCTACAAACTAAGTTAGTTAATAAATATGGGGTGAAAGTAGTCGGTTGAACACGATCGATCATTGTCGCCGTCGGCCCATGATCGGAACGAACTCTTTCATTTATCTAATGAGTTCCGTACAGGACGGTGTTTGCCGAGGGCCACACTTGGACATTTGATGTATTAATCGGCCGGAAACGAGCGATATGGATTACGTAAAGTTTGTAATTTAGTTATTAAGTTTAAGGTTTGTAGGGGTGTGAATTTATTTTTGCATGGATAAATTTATACCGGGTATCTCAAGACTGCTACCGAAAACGAAGCCGGGTGGTAGTTTTAGTAACTACAAACACAATGCAATTAAAAATTTCGCCTAGAAACGCGACAATTTTTTTTTATGATTGTTTAAATATCGTCATTTTTGGGTGGTAAATCCATAGTTTTTGCTAAAATAATAATTTAAACTCTTTTATACCTTAGAGTATTTATAAATAAAAGGGTATATACTATTATTTTAGGAAAAAATGTATTTACCACCCAAAAATGGCCATAGGAAAAAAATTACAAAAAAAAAATTGACGCTTTTTTTTGCAACTTTTTCTGTTGCATTGTGTCTGAAGTCGCTTAAACTACCACCCGGCTTCGTTTTCGGTAGCAGTCTTGATATACCCTGTATGATGGACATTGTAGCCCGAGTAACTACAGGGCATATTGAGACTTAGCATGTGAAAGGCCGCCTGGGTAGATACCACTGCAATTTCTTTGTCTGCCGTCAAACAGCAGTGTAAGTGCACTGTCGTTTGTAGGATATTGTAGCCAGAGTAACTACTGGACATATTGAGACTTAACATTTTATGTCTCAAGATGATGAGCGCTGTAGATTGCCAAGCATTGCTGTATCATTGTGTTGTTTGATTTTGCTACTCTACATGAGAAGTCGTATTTTGCAATATAAAAATGAGACACTTACGGGATCTATTTATACAAGATTGACATTTAGATTTATTGATATTGGTATTCGATGCCAGTGCTTGTAGTCTACATCAGTGCAATATTTGCACTTTAAAAATAAGCGCAAGATTATTTAAAAAATTTAAGATTTGATTTTTCATATAGATTTTATCTTTAAGATATTTTATAGGGCAACATATTCACTTAGTGCAAAACCCCTTAATTTAAAATTAGAAAAAAAAATATGACAATGAATACATCTACATTTACCACCTTTAATACATGTTCTTAAGTCTCCCCTCGAATAAACTCACTTAAAAAAATCCAAAGATTGAAGGTAGAAAGTGCAATGGCAAGCTTTCCGTCAGGCTTACCGTTGGATTCAGGCTTAACCAGATCTGAAATGCGCTGGCCTTAATCCACTTAGAATAACAACGGGGCTAATGTTCCACGGGGCGCGTTTCTTATTGCGTCTCGGGGATTTTCTATCAATTTATACGGACCTCTAAATGTACCGCAGCATGGAGAAATATTAGACCAATTTGAGCGCAGAATTAAACTGGTATTGTACACTGTTTATGACTGTTTGTTAATTTAATTTTTGTTTTAGTCTGTTTTTGGTTTGACCTTTTGTGAATTGCATTGCTATTTGAATAATTTAATAAGTATGAATAAAATGTAGTTTTATTTTACTCCCTTGGTCGCTTAGTTGTAATATGGTACGGTTACAACGCTAAGGGTCTGGGTTCGAATCCCAGGTCGGGCTAGTGATATTGGATTTTTCTAATAATAATTAGGTCACAGTCAGAATTTGTGTTCGATATGGCGATAGATTCGTCCTTATTACATTGTGGAATGTAGAAGTGACGAAACGTGGCTGTCGTGATAGCACCTCTGTCTAACCCTTCTGGGAAAAAAGGCATGAGTTTATGTATGTGTGTATTTGGCGATTTTGTTTGTAGTGTGTTTATAATTTTTGGCGCTTCCAATTTTTTTTGTTTTCCATTACAATTACCTAGTAAAATAACCTTTCAGTTGTATAAATACTCTAAAGCATCTCTGGTTTCGTAATATATGATTAAATGTTAAGGTCCTGGATTGCTGGTTGAACGACCAACATTGTGTAGCGGTTTTTATTGTTTAAATGTGCTTTAATTGGTGTATTGCAAATAGCGCACAGGTTAATTAACTAAGAACAGATAAAAACACCTTGTGCATGTATTTTTCTTTAATAACCCAATAACAGTACAAAAATCTCGTATCATCCATTTAATAATTAATTAATAAAATTCAAAAGCTCAGATTTACATACGTATTTGTAAATGAAAAGTATTCATCGGCCTCTGGACGAGTAATCCCCGAGGGTTTAACTTTAAGAATCTTCTTTGTCTTGACTTATGCAATGCTCGCTCAAATCGAAATGTCTCGGAGATTTTGAGGGAAATTAGTTTAGAGTGCTTCGTGAGTTGGCAAGTTTTTGATGTCCCTTGAGTGTGGCGTTTGCTGTTCCAAACACCACACATCCTGGCTCGAAAGCATCAAAACTTCACACAATAAACTTTTCAGTTTAATCGAATGAGTTCCTTTTTGTTGGGATTGAATTATCTAATGACAGACGTTTTAAAAGTTAGTTTTTGAGTACAGTATGTTGATATAGCTTTTGGTGATCGTAGCGTCGAACTTACTTAGAATAGATGTCGACCTTTATTATGAGGATGATTCAAGTCGGAAATTCCTGTCAATAGTTTGCTTTTGCTCTTTGTAAATAATTAAATAAATTCACAATAACGATACTCTCGCTAATAGTCGGTTTGACGGCACTGAGTTTTACAACCCTGGTGCTCCAAGCGCAAAATCAATAAGGATCGTCGCGTGCAATTAGTGTAATTCCGCAACAAACCCGCGGCATCCAGTTCATCTCGGCAAAAAGGCGTGTGTGCGGCACTCGGCAGTTATGAGCGATCGCTACAACGCGCAACTTCGCCCACCGGTGTTCATTAGAACTTAGACTTGTATGAATTTTCACCAACTTTCCGACGTAATGAACACTAAAAGGAGCCAAGTTTGAACGCTTCAAATTTTAATACTCCACCGCGGTTGGTTGCAGCCGCGCTTTAGTACTAAATTGGCCGTATGGAATTCATAGGTACAAGCGAAGTTAGAAACCCAATATCCCCTCGTAACTTCATTTAAAATGAGCCCGGCGTCAGTTTGTCTGGCTTTTGAACTGTCTTCACCTCGCCGTGTTTGGGCCAGTCTTTTGTTTAATGCCGTGTGAAACTAGTTATAACTTTGCGGCAGGCGGAAAATAAGGACGGATTTACATATCGCTATGTTTATAAGTTGAACATCCTCTTAAAGTGAAACGCATACGGGTCTTTGCACAGGGATATCGTTTAAAAATTAAACCTTATTTTAATACAGCTTTAGGATTAGTAAAATTATAAATTTTAGGATTATTCACTCACCTAGTGAATTTGAAATGATATTTTAATGTGTACAAAAGTACGTAGATACTGTAAATGTATATTATGTACTGATACTGAATTTTTTGTTTTTTATTATCATCTTTATTTCAATGAATGATGATGATGATGACGAGTATTCCATTCGCCTGATAGTAAGCGATGCGACCGCTCATGAAGAGTAGCAAACCAAATAACACCACGAACTACAAAGCAATGTTTGGCAATCTACTACGCTGGACATCCTGAGACATAAGTTGTCTCAATATGTCCAGTGGATACTTTGGCTACGATGTACTTCAAACCGGAACACAACAGTGCTTTTACCCTGTTGTTTGGCGTGATAATTAGGCATTGTGACGGTACCTATCCAGGTGACCTCTCACCTATGAGACCTACAACCAGTAATTTTTGCTAGGATTTTTATATAGTAAGATTATATATTTTGTTCAAGATTCGATATAAAATTTAAATAATACTAAATGTGATGGCTTTCGGTTTTACTGTGGGGTTTTGGTCGCTTTGACTAAAAAAAATTTTGGGCCTAATTGATTTTATTTGAAAACTCAAGTGTCAACATTTGTAACTCCTTATTTAGATCCAATATAGTTAATACGATTATAAATAAATTACCCGTAACTGGGACGATGTCCCATGGAGCCTGGAAATTTTTACCAAAATCGTAAATTTAAACCCATGACACGCCCGCGATCAAGTATGACAGCCTCCGCGCGCAGTTGGTTAGACGCCGGCTGTGAAACGAGAGGCAGTGAGTTCGATTCCCGCACTAAGGGAAATATTGTGGGGCTCACACGTATTTGTTTCGGGTCTAGGTGTTTGTGAGACCAATAAGTCTCCCGTAGTTTCTGATTCCCACTACACAAGGCTTAATATTAGTGTGGGATCAGAATTATGTATGTGTTGGGTTTCTTTATTTATTACAAAACTAATCATCAACTTCGCTACAGCCCAACTGTTAAATATTATAGGTAAATAAATGTATAAATACAAGTCCGTACGAAAAGGACTTTAATTTACCTACTCTTTGCCGACCCAATAAATATTATATATCAGCGACCCTTTGAAGCATCGTAGTGAGGGCCGACTAACCTATTGTAACTTCTCGAATTAAATTCCTCAGTCAACCGACATTTACACGCTGTGCCTGTTTCACATAATACCCTAGGGCTTAAAGAATGTCGGGCTAGATTATTTCAGGCCTTTTATTGGCGGAGTACCTAGATTTATTATCCTTTGAAGGAGAGAAGGAGTACTGGGGCTCATAAAGTTAGCTGATAATTATATGAAACAATCATGTTTAGTTGAAGTCTAAATATGTAATATATTTTTGGAGTTTGGGTATCTTCATAAATTACGCATTTAAGAAGGACATGTTTGAGAAATTGTTCCAGTAGTCTCTCGCTTTCCAGCTGGCACCTTACTCGTTGCTCTATGAATGCTTCTAATAATCCTAAATTCGAAATAATTGTTGTTGATCTCATTTTTTTTGCAATTAATGTTAAAAATTGTAAAGTTTTGTGTTGTATTCTATATACAGGGTATATGTATAAAGACTGCTACCGAAAACGAAGCCGGGTGGTAGTTTAAACGACTTCAGACACAATGCAACAGAAAAAGTTACAAAAAAAAGCGACAGATTTTTTTCTGCTATCTTTCTCTCTCTCACTCTCTCTCTCTCGTCTTAATATCAGACCCACTGTTACAAGTCTTTGACATTTTGTAAAAATGTACTTTTAGCTGTCAGGAAAACTATTCATTCTGAATAAACTTTTCTTTCTCATGACTCCAACAAAAATCCAACCCAATACATCAAAACTCCCACATGAAACCACGAAACCAATAAACCAGAACCATACGATAGTGAAATATTGTATAACAATCTTGACTTCAATATTTTTATATCTAATATTCCAAAAACAACAACCTACGAAACTATTTTTCTTTCTCATGATTCCAACAAAATTGAACCCAAGGACATCAAAACTCCCACATGAAACCACGAAAGTAATAAACTAGTACCTTACGAAATTGAAATATTTTATAACAATTTCGATTTGAATACTTCTATTTGGAATATTCTAGAAACGAGAACCTACAGGCTACACCTTTAGGTTCGTTCTAACACTTCCCGTTAGAGACAATACATAAAACTCAGGTTTTATGATGTGGGCACGTTCGCCACGCTAAGCACCCGCATGGCTGTTATCGCGACTTGCACAAAACCCACCGATCGATACCTTATCACCATTCCCAACTTCACTCATGAGTGTTGTGTCAACCCCATATTACAAAGACTGAGTTGATAACGATTTCGTCACTTTTTTATAAACTATCATTAGCGTGGAAGCAACTATGACCTTTATCTTGGTTCAATTCCCAGGTCAGCAATTTTCGAGGCGACTGAAGTAGTTTAATGAGTGCTATGAACAAAGGACAACTAGAAATCTCAATTTGAAAATCTATGTGTGATAGCTAGCTGACTCTCTAAGAATCCTAAAACAGTAGTACTATCCCCGTTCAAATTTGAAACGATATAATTTTTCAATTATAAAAACAAAACATGTACCTATTTGGAGAATACGGAAAACGGCTGAAATTTTTGCAACAAAATCGGTAGTTTTGAGTATTATAAATAATTGTATTAAAGAAGAGTTATAGAACTTCGAGTTCTTGCTGCTTAACGGGAAGAATTAACAAGTCCTAAGAAATCTAATTCTACACCCCCAAAAAGTAGCCACGAATGCACGTTAAAATAAGGATATACCAAAATATTAGGAGCCAATAGATGTTGGAAGGTAATAAGGAGATAAATAAAAGAACAGCAAGAACAAAGAACAAATAAATTAAAACGTAATAGGAAGAATAAAGAAATCAACTCTTGAAAAGTCGAGGAACTCACAATTCTCAAAAAATGTACCTTTTGCAAAAAACACGGTGGATAACAAGTACTACAAGCATCCACTTGAAAACTTCAAGAAAAATGCGAAAAATCCTTCAGGAAAACTCACCTCCCGTGAAAGATTTTAAAAGAAAAAGAGTGATATTGGATGTTTAAAAGAATTTGCAATGCATTCCATCCGGAAGAGAAAATAATTAATTTTAAGACTTTGCAGCTAAGAATATAAATGCCGGAATGTGTAATGATTTTATAAAATCTTGTAGAAACTTCGATTAGCCTTTTATAGCACCCCTTCATTAAAATATCACGGAAAATGTAAAAATCGTATGCTCAAAAGTTGCGCTAGTATTTTAAGTAGTTAGAGTTTGAATTATGTCAAAATTATATTGATAGAATATTTTTGGGAATAATTTTATTACTTATAATATTTTGTTAGATCTTCGTGTATTTATTTTGTATGTTAAATTATTGCTGACTAAATTATGAAACTAGCAGACCTACAACACGTTTAGATACACGTACAAATTGTTTATAATTTCACTAACAAATAAAGAAAATTCTCGATTCGTAAAATTCTATGAAAAAGTGACTAGGAATCATTATTTTACTCATGATACCAAGTTTAAAATGTTCGTTTTTACATTGAATAATATTTTTTGCTTTGCCAATTCCGTTTATTTGTTTAAAAAGTTCATATCTTGCTATTGGACTCGTAATTTGATTACATAGCAAATCCATTAGGTTTTATATATTCATTCGTGGAAACTAGGAACAATTAGGAAGTCTTACATGGAACTACAAGGACGATAGTTAATTACTTTATAACTTCATAGTATCGAGATCTTATATTTAGTAGCCAAAATAAGGATTAACTGGAATAGTTAACATTTCCGACAGAAAAATCATG
This sequence comes from Hyles vespertilio, assembly GCA_009982885.2. Classification (NCBI taxonomy): domain Eukaryota; kingdom Metazoa; phylum Arthropoda; class Insecta; order Lepidoptera; family Sphingidae; genus Hyles; species Hyles vespertilio. The sequence goes on along the minus strand of CM042822.1, from coordinate 8,081,342 downwards.
TAAACCCCGAAGAAGATGAACGAATAATCGTGCCTTCTATTAACCTAATTTCTGCCCACAAAAGTACTCATATTTTTTATCTTAAATATCGCAACAAGCCCAGAAAAGTTAAAGTACATGAAATTTAAGTTGTTACAAAATTTTACAGCCAGAAATTCATTTTCCCGACTTAAAACCGCGCGAAATGAAATATAAGCGAAAATTTAACTCAACTTAGTAAGGAATTTAATATATGAGGCTCTCATCGCTAATTAGTGCAAAGTCTGCTATCAGGGTGTTATTAGCAGTTAATAGAATGTGGAGCAGGCGGGAGATCGCTCCGCAGCCGCGTTCGACGCCCGACGCAACCTGTTGCCGACGGCACCGCCTTCCGCCCATCGACACTTTGCTCTCTCAACAAAACCCTACATTTACCCCAAAACTCCGACAAAATCTGAAACAACTTTTTTTTATTTTACCTTACGGAGAAACCGCTTCTCTCTCTTCTCGCATCTGGCAACGGCGGCAGCAACGGCAGCAACGCCAGCAACGGCAGTCGGCAGCATCGTTTTTAAAACACAAAATGAATTTACCAAAAAACCAAATTTAATTTTCATTTTGTGAAACTTGTTTTTTATTTAAAAACCAAAAAAAAATAATATCACTACAAATAAAACTCGAACGAGAAATGAAATGCGTAATTTCAAAAGAAGGAACGAAGGAGTGAAAATGTGTTTGTTTCGCGAGCGGCGGCGTAGTTGTGTAAGTGTTGGCGGCGAGTACTAGGGTAGGAGCGGTTGTAAGAGGCGCTGGACTAGGCGCCTGTCCGCCGCCGCGGCCGACTACAGAGTGGCAGCGGGCTGAACAGGCTCGGGCCCCACCCCTAACGCACGCGCGCTCCACTACCACCAGCGCGCATGACCGACATCCTACCGAAAAGTGGAAAAGTGACTCCTCCAACGTAGATACACCATTATGTACTAAATAAATATTGTATCGCGATAGATGCCAACCCGGTACGTACATAATTTTGACCCAGTTGAAGATTTTCATGCTCAATTTGAAACTCCTCATGCAGGCTCGCTTAATAGATGATATATACCGGCAATACAGCTTTTTCGCCCCGTTTGAGCGTTACGATTATACAAGTTATGTACGTAGCCGGGTTGACGGGAAGGAGTGAAATTATTTATACAAATTATTTGTGAAACGTTTATTAGAATATCCTGCCGTATTTTTTCTCGTTGTGATGACGTTGTAGAGTTCCCTGATGCCACTGAAGTATCCGTTTTTGAGAGAGGTTTCGTAGCCTCGGGGCAGGGTTTGGAACTTGGACATGATTCGGTTGTCGGAGCCGAGGAACACACGCATATCGAATGCGAGGGGTATGCCGATGTCGTAAGCGTAGTCCACTGGGTGTCCGCAGTGTGCTTTTCCTTCCAACTCAAAGATACTATTGTTGAGGAACAGATGAACTCCGCCGGTCCTTTGGTTCACTTTACTGGCGACTTCTCCAGACACTTTCATTAATAACACGGTGTTAGGCGCGTTACTCTTCATATATGCGTAAGGATAGCCAATGGAATGTCCATCTCGTCGTATTGAAACGTAAATTTTTGCGTCTTTTTTGTACTTCAATAAAACGTTTTTGATGAATATTGTTTCGTTTTCGGAGGCGGGTGCTAGGCCGGGGAATATTGGTGAGAAACCTGAATCTATCCTGGGACATGAACCCCATTGTGTCTCGAAATTTCGACTAATGTCCACGCCGAAAGAGAGACGGTCTTCCGAGAGCCTCAAATTCTTCTTCCAGAGTTTGTGATTCTGAAAAGGGGCATTAATTAATATAGCTTGTACATTGAGTTATAAACCTTGATGTCTCGGGTTCGATTCCCCGGTTGGGTGTATGTGTCCTGGTATGGCATTGTATGAGATTTTTGTATTTGAAAATATAATTTTCAGGCACTGGAAAATTTCTGGAAAAAGTGCAACGTGCTTAATATGTTCGGTCGTAAAATTATAAGTTCGTCTGACAAGATAAAAAAGTTGCGCCGTTCTAAGTCATGGAGTGTGAAATAACAGAATGTTCAATAATAATGCGTAAATAATACGTTGCCAATTGATCGTTTCAGTATTAAGTAAATCAAATAACATAATTAGGTACAAACGAATTTTAAATCTTTAAAAAATATTAATGTAGATTATTTAAAAGTGTATAATAATTATCCTTTTTCGTACAAGTTAATAATATTGTGTATTTCATAATTAAGTACATTAAAACCGCTTATAATCCAACCCAGTGTGAGCCATAGATTTTCTCCTATCAAAGATTATATTTCCCGAGTTAAGTTTCAAACTAATAAAAGTCTGTAGTAATGTCTGTAGCATTTCCCGCATTAAAATGTTGTATCACACCATCATTCCGATGAGTATGACGTGCTAATTCACTCCACAAGATTCTGAACTAATAAAGTAAGTTGAACATTTATGTTTGTTCTGAAACAGGCCCGACGGCGCGCTCCACGACGTTTTTATCCACAATTTATATTTTATATTAGCATATTTTCAGTTCTCCTGTATCAGCCATATATATAGTCAGGCCATATAGTCCACCACGCTGGCTTAGTGTGGTTCGGCGGTCTTTACATACCATAGAAAACGCTATGGTTTTCAGTGTATATTTTCAGTGTGGTATTCATACTACATCCTAGATAATTAGAAATAAATAACCTATTATATGATAATAAAAAAAATATGATTTTAGGTCTTATATTCAAAATATTCACAACAACACATTCATGCAACCATACCATGCATATCTAGTCTATACTGGGTATATCAAGACTGCTACCGAAAGCGAAGCCGGGTGGTATTTTTAGTGAATACAAACACAATGCAACTAAAAGTTTCGCAAAAAACGTGACAATTATTTTTTGTGATTTTATAAATATCGTAATTTTTGGGTGGTAAATCCATAGGTTCGCTAAAATAATAATTTAAACTCTTTTATACCTTAGAGTCCTTATAAATAAAAGGGTATACACTATTATTTAGGAATAAAATGAATTTACCATTCAAATACGACCATAGGAAAAAATAACAAAAAAAATCGTCGCTTTTTTTTCAACATTTTCTGTTGCAATATGTGTGAAGTCACTAAAACTACCACCCGGCTTCGTTTTCGGTAGCAGTCTTGAGATACCCTGTACGAGTACTACAATGTACTTACAAATCTGGCATACTCCTGTCCATCAGGGTTTGTGCTCGGCAGTACCACCCAGCGAACCTTCTCGATCATCTCGCTGTACTCCTGGCACGCCACCAGTTGCTCGATGATGTATAGAGCCAGCATCACAGGTTCGGTTCCCGCTTCCTGGCCAGCTTCCAACACAATTACTGGCTTAGACTCGTCCTCTCTGGTGTTTTCTTTATCGGATTTTAGAACCACCTAAAGGTGAGAGGTTGGTTGACTAACTAGGTTTTTTACACGCTATTAGCTTCACTTGCATGTTTGTATGTTTGTTTGAAACCGACTCTTTTGGGTGCGATTTTGACCCACTTTAGTTAAGATTGAATGTATTATGAATTTCATTAATTAACGCGTGTATTTACACGTCCGTCATACATCGATTAACTTAAAGGCTGTTCAAACTGAAGAAACACCACGCGACCGCCACGCAATGCTACGTTGCAATGCGTGTTTTTAGTGTGGTTATATAAAATAGCATGATTTGATTTTACTTAACACACGTGACGTCGCGTCGTCGCGTTGAGTCCGTGGCGTTTCACTAGTATCTTTCCTTAAGCTAATCAATCCTACGATCAGATGAGTGATGAAGTATTATGGATATTAAATAATGAATGCTATGTGAGCGAGAATGATTAAAATACGTCCTTAGTACTACATTTATACGAAAAATATAACTCTTTTTTCAAAAATACGTGTAAAGAACAATCTTTCCGAGACGGCTAATTTATATTAACGGATATTTGAAAAACTAATATGAATCCTAGCTTTTGGAACATAACTATAGTTTAAGTCTTCTCTGGCGGGATAAGGGTGTAGATTGTTTGAATTGTATGGAAAAATATTATTTCATACTTACCTCTCAAATCTTTCTGTTATAAAATTACCTCGTATAAATGTCTTCCCTCGTATGTTGCATACTCGTCATTTACTGAAGTGATGTTCCCACAGAATTGCTTCAAGGCTTTCAGGAACACTGTAACCTAGAATAATATTACTAAGAATATTTTATTACAATTATTTATACCTTGATAGTGATTAGCATACCGTGCTGGATCCTATCGAGGCATCTTCGATACAAGAAGCTTCGTCTCGATCTAATAATTGATCTAACATATCTCGATAACAAGGTCTCATTGTTTTGCATCTAGAATTATAAGATAAGGTAAGATATAATATTTTATAAGAACTGTAAAATGATTATAAAATAAAATCATCAACAAATATTTTCTACTTGCCCACATTTTGAATTATAGCTTACAGAAAACACTGAAAAAATATTTTTGAGTTTAAATCAATCCAAAAAATAAAAAATTTAGTATCGAATAAATGAACACGTACCGGTACAGAGTAGTGTTAAACATAACTGAAGATACAATTTCATTGTGTATTTCAGTCGACACTTATGCCCTGGCTATAAAACTGAAACAAATTCTCATATAAAATGGGAATAAATAAAACAACCGTTGTATTTCCATCAAATTTATTATTCGCGTTCTTAAATTAAATTCATGATTTCAGTCTTCAAGATGACGAATAATAGTGTATAGATTTTCAAACCCTGAACTCGTTTCTGATTTGTGTTCCGAACACTCTGAAACCTTCGTAAAATTGAGGCATTACCGTACTAAGAACCCGTTCAGGGAACACAAATTCGTAGCCATCAGTCAGTTCCATGGTATAAGAGTATGGGACTCCTACAGCACCAAAAGCGAAGTCGTCACTGCCTCCAGCCGCTGGGTACCATTTACCAGCACTCATTACCCTGAAAGGCTTCCCTCCAGCTCTTTGCACAGCATCTGACACTGACCTGGCCAAAGAATCCAGCCTCTTCCAGTCTTTTGGCAAATAATCTCCTGTATATCCCCAAGGGTATACTAAATACTGTCCATATGAATGTATTGAAACGTACAACTTCATTCGTTTGGCGTTTTCCATCATGATATTTCTGACCATCTGCGTCTCAGGTTCTGAGAAGGGTTTGGGACCCGCGTAGGTTTCCTTGTCGCATGGGTTTCTGGAGACCCCACTTACAGCCCACTTGAAACCGTAGTTTCGGTTGCCGTCCACTCCGTAACAATTGCCATGTTTGGATCTCGTCTTTCTCCACAAACGATTCTGTAATAGGAGTTATAGTGTTGAGTAGGACATGACTCGAAAAAGAGTTTGTAAGAGTAGGCTCATTTTTGTACTGAGCCAGTACAATGCCCCACTTCAATTGAAGTGAGGCGTACTGATGCTTTTTGTGTGTCATAACTTTGCCTCACGGCTCACGCCAATGAAATGATATTACAGACCAAGTAGTACACCAAATATGAAGTAGTACACATTAAAAAGTTGAGCCGCTCTTACATTTTGACGTCATGTACGGGACAATTGTACTGCCTATTGTATGTCCTACTCAACACTAAGGAGTTATCTTAATATTATTTTAATAAATTATTCGAATGTTACACAATGGAATGAATAATTATTTTTCAGATTTTCATCCCGTAACCACCACTGGTGTAAAGTTTATTATTATATTATTTATTTACTGATATTCTACTGCGTTCATCATATTAGGAGAATCGGGTTTGGAAACACCATGCTGGTTTAAGTGCAGAAGGTGAACACGTACTACTATAATAATTATATTAGAGAACTATACATAATTAAATTCGAAATTTAGAAGCATTAAAGTAAACGGTAATATTATCAATATCTACTTACTAAGCTTATGAATCTAAAGCTTTTATCTTCTTAGCCTTTTCCACAATGCAAATTATGTTTTTTTTTTTAAGTTTATATTAAATTGTATCAATAATTATTAAGGTAGGGTAACTATGCAGTGAATAGTGCTTCGTTTACAGCAAATTATGTTTAATTGTTCCGTCCGTGACTACACACCGAGACCTATGATAGCACATTGGAATATGTATGAACAAAATCTTGTTCATACACATACGGTTTTTTTAGTGCAGTAAAAGGTTACTAAGGATTGTGTAAGATTGAATATATACATTTAAAAAATATAAAATAATAATAGTGAAGTTTCTTGATATGAAAATCGCATCATTACGAACACATACAGCAATATTTGTTAATATCTTACTCACGGATCAAGAGCATACATAACATGAGTATTCAAGTTAATTTTAAAAATCGTCAGCCATAAACAACTTACACTTCTGCTGCTCCTCGTGAATTCATACCCATCAGGGTTGACAACGGGTAGAATGTACCAATCTACACCATTCAGGTCCTTTTGTCTCGCCTCAGGGTCGTTCGTGAGTCGCTGTATCAAGTACAGAGCCATTGCCGGCGCCACCCATTCTCTAGCGTGGATGCCTATTGAGAAAAACGGTTTGATAACAAAAGGATTATGCTAAGTCGTGATAGTTTTCTATTGCATTAACATCATCTTATGTTGGTCAGTTTGCTATTGATTATCCATTTGTCAATGGGAAATACCGACTAGGGACAAAATATTGTTTAGTCTTTGTAATGTTAATCTGTGGGTTCAGTATAGAGACTGCGCTGCAGCTGTTGGTAGGCACAATGCTGTCAGTATCAACTGACCGCATACCACATATCTCATGACAATACACAAGATCATCAACGCAGACACAACAATCAATATTCCTTTAAATAGGTGCACATATCGATAGATGAAACTAGCATGTAAATGTAAATTTGACAGCCTCCGTGGCGCAGTTGGTTAGAAGCCACCTATGAAACGAGAGACCGCGGGTTCGATTCCCGCACCGAGAGAAATGTTTTTGCGGCCCACAGATATTTCTTCCGGGTCTGGGTGTTTGTGAGACCGAAAAGTCTCTCGTAGTTTCTGATACCCACGACACAAGACTCGATCTTAGTGTGGGGTCAGGACTATGTATGTGACTATGGGTGTTATTTATTTATTTATTTATTTATTACTTGCCTCGTGTGATTAATATAACGGTAACAATTTATTATGAACAAAATGACGTGAATTTTCAATAGATGGACCTGTATATAAATGCCAATAGAGCATTAATTTGAAATCTAATTCAAATGCTTAATATGTAGGGTAATTAAGCAATTCAATTAAAAACATAATTTTGAGACATTATCAACTTCTAACTTGAAATCTTGCCAATTTTTGCTAAAAATACGTTTCTTATTAGTGATTACACTGACATTCTTAAATAAATCAGTTTTATTAATTTCATTATAAGCATATTTTTTCTTTAACGTAATCTTTAGCTACAGGAAGCCTACAGTTAAACATAGGCCTCTTCTAAGAATTTCTACAGGGACCTACTGGAAGCGACGGATTCTAGCGACTTCTCAGAACATTTTCCACTTGTTTATCTAAATATTTTTGGTACTTACCTGCATCTATAAATATGATAGGGTTGCCAGCGCCTGGATTAGTAGAAATTTTTACCAATTTCATACCCCTGCCTTGGTAGCTTGTACCTAGTGGCTGCAACTTGACTATATCGTTGTGTCTCCTAGCTACATTCTCTATGTATTCTTGTATCTGGGGGATAAAAGTCAGTACAGTTTCAAAAGAATAAAACAGCGTTCCCGACGCATTTGGTTTCAACGCCGGCAATAAGACAAATATTTGCTTCAAATCGAGTTTTGTGAGATCAATCTCACAATACACGCATTTACATTACAATATTTTCAAAAATATTTATTTTTTGAGAATACATAAGTATCAGAAACTATGAGATCGATAGTTCTGCGTGTATTGTGAGATTAATCCCTGAGTGTTATGTCTAATATTCATGAAACTTTACAGAATGTAGACTTAACCTATTTGAAATCCCTTTACTCCTAAAGCGCATCTAAAATGTGCGTCAGCCATCACGTTATAACAGACCTTAACCGCTGCCGGTTATTCCCGTGTAAAAAATATCCTTATCGAAATTGACAGTCTCTTAAATATTGTATAGAACGCCACCATGCTATGTTTACCAGAAATGTTAATAGAATGGATGTAAGGATTATCAAAACGAAGCTATACTTACAGCAGGAAACGAGTTATATTCGTAAACGCTGAATGGCCGCAGTAACCTTCTCCTTGGCACTCGTTCAACCGGCTCAAACGATCTGATTGGAAATGCGGTACCGCATTAGTCACATACACAGCTAATCAACTGAGTTGCGTTTGTTGCAATTGAACCTAGCTAATTTGCTACACTGCTAAATTATGAAAAAAAATATTTTCATTTCTTTATATTAAGCTTTAAATAAATTGTGAAACAAATCCTTGGATTTTACTGCAGTAGACCTTCTTTGAATGGACTTGATGATGAATGATCAATTCGAACCTAGGATCTTCCAAAATATCCACAGACGCCACAATATCATAGTATAGATATTTTTCAGCACAATTTGGAGATAAATGTTACTATAAATTATACAGAGTACGCTAATGTATGTATTAGCGTACTTTGTGTGTTTGTCGTTCTTTAATATCCGAGACGGTTTAATAATATTATTTGATATGTACCGAAAATGTTTATTTCCTATATATTTTCCAAATAATCATTCGTGTATGTGAGATCCGTTTCCGGCCTATAGACAGTAGCGGCAGGATATGTCACTACTCTCAATTGTGGAGGAGGCCCGTGCCCTGCATTAGGACGTATATGGGCCGATACAATACAATACTTTAAACCATTTGCATAAAAAACATCATAAAAATATAAGGCGAAATTTGGGTGTCCTGGCACCTCTGCCTATCCCTTCTGGGAACAAGGCGTGAATTTATGTATGTATGTAAAAACAAAGTTACCTTCCATAATACATCCGCTTCAATTGGAGTACTACATTCGATTCCTTAGCATACTTCTGTATGAAATCCATCTTGTTTGGCGGCACCAGAACGTCGAGACTGTCGTTTAGCCCACGGCTGGGCTTGAGCGTTTCCACCAGATCCTCAGGGTCGTGGAAAGTCATGATGTGTTTGAACTGGTCTTCAGTGTTAGGGTATAAACTTATAAGCGTGTAGCTGAAAAAAAAATGCATTGTTAGGAATGGTTCTAATACGCACCAGCAACACATAGGCCTTTGTCGTGGGTATAAGCCATAAGCCCTATAACTCTTTCCACTTCTCGTCCTTTTTTATTCCCGCTCTTCTCCTGAATTGAAGGGTTGGCAACACAACCATCTTACCATCATGTGATGTTGTTGCTCTTTTGCCGTACCCATGCAATAAAAAAAAACTTTTTTTCCTCAGAGTCTCTAAATTTATACTTTTGGTCACAGTTTATTAATTATTTTTGGGTTTTAAGGAACAGTTGATAGCATATTTTACTTTTTGTATTTACTTACTTATCATATTTGCTGCTTTCACAGCTTACTTGCCACCGTAAGCCAAACACACCTGCAAAAAATATTCAGTCTAAAATACTTTTCATAATTTTATACACAACAGAGGGATTTTGGAATTGAACTAACAACTAATAATTTGACTACATACGCGACTCATTATAAAACCAAACATCATTTTTGTCTTAGTTCATACAGTCTTGAGCGATGCCTCCCAAGATTATTAGCGACGTGAAGCACTTTTAGGCCGCGCGGGGTTTTTCCACGGAAAGCTTCCTAGGCCGGCATGAAAGAAAACGTTTAAATTAATTAACATTGAAGGCCTATGTAGGTCTGCCTCCTTTAAACATCCCGTAATCACGGGTTATTTCACTTCTTGTGGGCAGATTATTTGCGTAGAACGTTTCTTTAATTTCTAGCGACATTTTTTCGTTTGGCTTCATGTAATTGAGCTCCCTTTACAAGATGCGGTGTGGCTTCGGCTCTTGGACCAATTTCGTACCAATTGATATCATTAGAGCCGCCCTTTGATCGTCTCAATCCCCATGATTTTAATTTAATTTAGTAGTTAGCTGTATAGCTGATTGTTAGTTTGAGTGTTCTGTACAATAAACATGTTTTTAAATGTATCCAAGATGAACTACGATAGTTAAGCTTTATTGATAGTGTGTTTTTTTATCCTTGATCGGCAGGGTATATTGATATATCTATACTTTACTATATTGGTAACTGCTCTGAATGTTGTCCCCTCGCGAACCAGTTTAGTTGCTTCTTCTCCTTTTGCCTACAACTTCTAATGTTATGCCATACCGCAAAACTATACTGTTATCATTATTGTGAGCTGAAAATACCTTGAATTTTTAGTTATATCTATTGTGTACTACTATTATGACATATAAATATATGTACTTGTGTCTTATAAAAGAGGAACCTGACTGACTGACTGACTGACGTATCAACGCACAGCCGAAACTACTGGAGCTACGAAAGTGAAATTTTGCACAGAGGTTCCTATTGTGACGTAGGGTAGCACTAAGAAGGGATTTTTGGAAATTCAACCCCTAAAGGGGTGAAAGGGTTAAAAACTGTTGTATGGAAAATCGAAACCGTTAGAGTTACCATTCTCAAACTTGGCATTTTAGTTGATCATTTAAAGGGAAAACTAACTGCATACTTTGTTTGTCCAAAATTATCCTTTAAGGTGTTAAAATAAGGGTTGAAGTGTCGCGAGGGTAGGGTGATTTTATGACTATCTAATCAACGCACAGCCGAAACTACTGGAGCTATAAATGTGAAATTTTACACAGGAGTTCCTATTATGACGTAGGGTAGCATTACGGAAGGATTCTTGGATATTCAACCCTTAAGGGAGTGAAAAGGGTAAAAACGGTTATGGAAAATCCAAACTGTTAAAGCTGTAATTGTCAAACTTTGCACTTTAGCTAGCCAATTGAAAAGAAATATATCTGCATACTTATTTTTTCAAAAATTATCTTAAAAGGGGTAAAATAAGGGTTGAAATTTGCAGAAACCCAACTATTGGATCAACGCACAGCCGAAACTACTGGAGCTAGGACCATGAAATTTTGCTCAGGGGTTGCCACCGTAACGTAGGTACTAAGAAGGGATTTTTAGAAATTCAACCACTAACGGGGTGAAAAGGGTAAAAAACGGTTGTATGCAAATCCAAGCCGTTAAAGCTGTTATTGTCAAACTTTGCACTTTAGTTATACAATTAAAAGTAAAAATAACCGCATTGTTTATTTTTCTAAAATAAAAATGAGGGTTGAAATTTTGTAGAACCGAACTTTCGGATCAACTTACTGGTTACTGGTGGTAGGTCTCTCATATGTGAGAGGCCATCTGGGTAGGTACCACCGCAATGTCTATTTCTCCCGTCAAACAACACTGCTTAAATGCACTGTTGTGTTTCGATTGAAGGACATTGTAGCCAGAGTAACTACTGGACATATTGAGACTTAACATCTTATGTCTCAGGATGGCGAGCGCAGTGGAATGTTGCTACTGTTTATGAGCGGTCGTATCGCTTACCATCAGGCGAACGGCTTGCTCGTCTCGCCATTCATTGCAATTAAAAAAAAAAAAAAACAACGCAAAGCCGAAAATACTGGAGCTAGGAACGTGAAATTTTGCACTGGATTCCCATTGTAATATACGTAGCATTAAGAAGGGATTTTTCGAAATTCAACCCCTAAGGTCACTCCCTTAGGTAAAAATCGCTTGTATGGAAAATCGAAACCGTTAAAGTTTTAATTTTCGAACATGGCGCTTCAGTTAGTCAATTAAGACCAAAAATAACTGCTTTCTTTATTTTTCTGAACTTAACCCTAATGGGGTTAATATAAGGGTTGAACTGTTGTGAGAATAGGGTCATTTATTGACTGCCCATCACCGCACGGAAACTAATACGAACGAAAAAAAAATGGCGTGAATTATTTTTAGAAAATAGCACTAAGGGGGTGAAATAAGGAATGAAATTTTATGTGACAAACTGAAGCTGATTTATGTAATCACATAAATTTTTTTATACAAAGTTTTCGTAGTTGTAGCGATACAATGTATTGCTTTTACGTCGGTATTAATATAATATGTACACGCAGACGAAGTCGCGGGGAAAAGCTAGTTATGTATACAATTCGAATTGTACTGAAATACCTATTAAAAACAAGTAAAATAAACAAAGAAATATTCAAATCCAATTTTAAACCAATTTGTATGTACATTTCTGCAGCGTTCTAAAGGAAAATTACCCATATTTCATGATGGATGAAAAATGTATCCATCTTTCCAACTACGAGCCAATCATTCTACTAAGAGAAATTAGCTGCGCTTGTACCGGCGCTGTGGAAAGACATTAAAGAAAACGCCCTTTGATCAGACAAGTTCATCTTATCAATACTAATAAAATATAAATTATAAAATATTGAAGCATCCTATTTGTATTTCAATTACTATTGTGCATTTGTAGAGGCAATTTGTGTTCTGATAGCAAAGACGAATGAAAAGAAATAATTTGTAGTCATCAGTGGAAAATACATAAACTGCATTAAGTATATAAGTACTTCTATAATTGGTATATGCATCAAAATGCAACTGGTACAGTATTAATAGTTGAAATAAATAAATAAATATATCCAACAGTCACATACATAGAAAGTCCCAACCCCACACTAAGATCTAATCTTGCTTCGCAAGAATAAGAAACTACGAGAGACTTTTCGGTCTTACAAACACCCAGAGCCGAAACAATTTCCTATGGAACTCACAAATATTTGTCTCAGTACGGGGATTGAACCCGCGGCCTTGCGTTGCACAGCCGGCGTCCAACCAACTGCGCCACGGTGGCTGTCTAAATAATATTTTTTCTGTATTAGCCCATATACGTCCTACTGCAGGGCACGGGCCTACTCTACAATCGAGAATACGATTGAGAGTGGTTAGGCCATATAGTCCACCACGCTGGCCTAGTGCGGGTTGGCGGACTTACATACCATAGAATTATTTATAAATTGCTATGGTAATAACAGAATAGTATTAATTTTGATAATGTGTGTAGAGAAGAGTGTATAGCTTAGATTTACCGAGAGTATACTCTTGTTATGCCTCAAGATTTCCGTTTTACGCCTTCTTGTCTATCTATAAACGGGTCTCAAAACTAATAGTTATAAAAAAGTGTCCAATCATGAAATTAAAAAATAAAATTCGTGACTGGCTTCAAAGTCTAAATTACGAAGATACTGAAGCACTTTTGGATAGAATACGTTAAAAAACATGTCTTAAATTCCTAATTTTATTTCATTATTTACTAGAATATATTTATACTTTTAATTTGCTTGATTAACTTTATGATTTATATTATGTATTACTATATAATTGTGTAATTATATTATAAGTTGGTATCCCAAGACACAGGCTGTGCCTAGTTTGGGAACCCCTGGTAATTGATTTAAAGTAAGTAATCGCACTAAAACGGTGAAGGAAAACATCGTGAGGAAACCTGCATACCATAGCGATTTATAAGAATTTCTATGGTATGTAAGTCCGGCAACCCGCACTAGGCCAGCGTGGTGGACTATATGGCCTAACCACTCTCAATCGTATTCTCGATTGCAGAGTAGGCCCGTGCCCTGCAGTGGGACGTATATGAGCTGATACAATTAAGTTTTATTTAAATAAAGTCTTTATTATTATTATTGACTATGTCCAGTAATGGACTGCAACGGGCTGATGATGACGATACTGTTGGAGAACCCTAATTAAATAAATCTATAAATCTAAATCTAAAGTTGATAATAAGGCTAAGGTCTAAGTAGGAAATTACCCATTCCCACTCTCCATCCTTTGGGCCTCATGGCCTCTATGGGCCTGCAATATATCCATGATTCATGGGCGGCAGTGTCCATTCACCACCATGTGACCTGTTTGCTCGTTTGCAGGATCACAAAAATATTTGTGAATAAAAAGATTAACTTAGCCAACTTTGCATAACTTTTAACTTAATCATATTTTTTAACGATTAGATATTAGAGTGTGATCAGCGTGCGACAACTGAATACAATAATGAAAACTTATTAACGTGGTTTCAGCAACGTTAATAGTATTTTTATAAGAGTTCCCCGGCGATACGTAACCGCCTCTATGCATGCTTTTTCTGCCCTGCATTTATTGTTAGTAACATCCTGGTTGTAGGATCTATACTGGATTTTATACTATATATATCACTAGTCTCTTTCCACCACACTCTGTTCCTCCCGACGCTTTCTTACATGTACCTACTACAAATCTGAGGGCTCAACATAATTATACAGATTCGGAAAAAACAAATACTATGTAGTGACTTTCAAAAAAAATTTCGTATTCCCACCTTAAAGGCCGGCAACGTAGCTCTATGCTCTATGGTGTTACAGATGTTCATGGGCGGCGGTTATCATTTACCATCAAGTAAACCGCATGGTCGTTTGCATTAGTGCCAATCGTTACAAAAAATGTGCTTGAGCGTCGGACAGACTATGGATCGATAGATTCTATAATAGATTTGATTCCTAGCTCACATCATTTAATTAGTGTGAAGCCTTTAGTACCAAAGAAGAAAAGCAATAAATATAATTGTTGAATAAAAATATTTTCATAAAACACGAATGTCTAAATTCCTCACAAATTGCAATTACTGTGGTTTATTGTGAGAAAAATATTTTAATTGGACAATAGTACGTTATCAATAACCTAGAGGCTCGTAAAAATTGAGGTGAATTGAGTTTTTATTGTTTTTAATTATGATTGTGTTTTAATGCTTAGTAAAAACCCATTGAGGATAATTAACGGAAAATTTCAGGTGAACAAATATACAAAAATATCATAAATGATATATGGTCGTGGATTTGGCATAATTATTTTGTAGACTAAAGAATAATTAATTGCTTGAATTGGTATGAACTTCAGTTGAACATGCTGATATAAAGTGGACTAGATTGTCGGTGAATATTATTAAAAGTCAATATCTCACAAAGTACATTTTACATACTAATAATCAAGCTGTTCTGCTCTTGTCGTGGGGACTATTTTATTTATTTATCTTTTATTCATACAAAGAACTTATTTCAATGCAGAAATAACATTATAAAGTGCAAAAGGCGGCCATATTGCACTGGGCAATTTCTTCCAGGCAACCTTGGGATGGTTATTAAAATTGGAAAATGAGAGGGCAGTTAAGGAGTAAATATAATTTAGAATTAATAAAATATAAACTATGCATGTATGAGCATAATCTAGAGACAACAGCATCTATTTGAAATTATTGCCCACCATCGTGACATGATTTATGATAAAAAATATCTTCTCATAACTCATTATTAGGTTTTGTTCGATTTCTATATACTTTTAATAAATCATTCTAATGACTAGATAACGAGTATTTGATTTATAATTATTTTTTTAAAAGCAATCAATGGCGAGACGAAAATTCCATTCGCCTAATGTTTAGCGATCTGAACACTTATGGGCAGTAGCAAAATCAAAAAATACCATGAATTACAAAGCAAAGTTTGACATGCCACTGCGCTCACCATCTTAAGACTTAAGAAATTCTGACTCAACCTAAGATGTTCAGTCTTAACTCCCGATAAATCCATCCGATCACCAGGCAACTTCTAATTTTTGGTACAGTCTTTTATTGTAGGGAGACTTGTACAGTCTTTTTTGTTAACTTGTTTAATCCCACTGCTTGGCATAGCTATTCATATGTAATAATAGAATTAAAATAATATAATAACGTCAGTTAACCTCTGTAGTGTAGATCCTCAGTATACGGATGAGATATTAAAGGTCGCGGTAACATATCATATTATTATGCTACTCGTTTATATATATTTCGCGCTTATTTCTTACTTTGCGCTTACTTATTTATTTCTTTGGAATCATAACTTCTCGGAAATTAATGTGAAAGAAACATTCTTCCTGGAATCTTATGCAATCTTTAACGAGTCATGGTTTGCTGACCAATTGTTTTTTTTTATTACGGGCAGCCATATAATTTTTCTAGGCGAAAAATATTTATCTATAATGCACTTTTTTAGAATTTTCTGTATTTCCTGTATCATTTTAGCATAGAGAATGAACTTCTTAATCGCTTAGTCATTTCACATAATTTTTTAGTAAGGTATATTTATTGCATATAAGGTATAAACCTTGTAGCAGGCCGGCATAACTTTGCCAACCAACTAGAACTGCGTTTACCATGAGGTTCACTGTAGTTATATAATTGCACAACAAATATTGTAAGTCTCATAATGTGTATTTAAAAGAACTTAAAGTAAACGCAGTCATTACTTCTAAATTATGTTTAACCATGAAGTTACACGGTCAAAGCAGTAAAATATAATTAGAAAAAAATATATTCCTTAATTACGTCTGTCATCTCAGTACTATTTTTGTCGCTATGTATATTTTATTACTATCATAATTATTAGTATTCAATTGCCCTGTAATTATGTAACCGCTTTGAATAAAAATAAACACTGAATTAGTTATTAATCATTAGCAATATCTCTTGATTGTAAAAATAATATAGGTACTCAACGAAATTATATTATTGTATTTGCAATTTACAACATTCAGGAACATTTATTTTATTTGTTGTAAATATTACGGATACACTTCAATTATTTAAAACCGGATAAATCGCAAGTAAATAAATTATACAAAAAACACGTCGTTAAAATAAAATTTATGGTGCAATGTTTTCTAACAAAATACATTACATTTGCAATATCAAAATAATAAATTGTGAGGTTTAAAAATACTTTTTTTTTAAATTAATATTTTTTATTCACTTTATATCACCAATATTTTTTTCCAAACTGTAAAAAAACACTAAAATTCTTACTACCTTGTATTATTTTTTATTAACACACTATCACACTAATTATCAACACAGAACTCACCCAAAAACACAATCCACAGAGACATATTGCGAATGTATATCACTACGCATCACAGATGACAGAGCTGTGCTCTCAGCGAGACGCGCGCGCACACTGCGCCTGCGCAGCCGCGATCATCTAACGGTACTGCAAGGACGAACCCACAAACTTTCCGCGCTTTCTCTGGTATACACGTGTTTTATATTTGTTTGTTTTGATAGACGGTGGATAGGCTTTCGTTCGCGAGAGAATCTATGGAGAGGTTTAATTCTGTTGCCAAGCTATATCTGTATCAGCCCTTATACATCCCACTGCAGAACACGGACATTGAGAGTAGTTAGGCCATATACTCCAACGCACTGGCCTAGTGCGGATTGACAGACTTTACATACAACAGATATTCTTATAAATGATCATGGTATGCAGGTTTCCTTCACCTTTGCGGTTTTCCTACATTGTTATAGTTCGTGGTGACTGACTATCAATACACATGTAGTAAAAAGTCAGAGGTGTACCCTGGGATTCAAACCCGCGACCTCCAAGAGCATGTTTGCAATTGAGTTGAATCCCGGTTGCAAGAGGTTGTTGTTTCGATCTCCACATCTTAAAAAAATTTTTGTGCCCATAAATATTTGCTTCCAGCCTATGTATTTTGAGAGCGAAAAGTCTCTTATGGCTACTGATTCCCTAACATCTAATTGTGCTTTCTCGTATCAATGTGCATCTCGTATAAATTATGAGCTGTTATATAGAAATTCTGTATCAGCCCATATACGTCCCACTGGAGGGCACGGGCCTACTCTACAATCGAGAGTACTATTAAGAGTGGTTAGGCCATATAGTCCACCACGCTGGCCTAATGCGGGTTGGCGGACTTACATACCATAGAAATTCTTATAAATCGCTAGGGTATGCAGGTTTCCTCACGATGTTTTCCTTCACCGTTTTAGTGCGTGGTGATTGACATATAAAAATTAATAAATAGCATTAAAATTAAAGAGAAAATTCAACGCGAATAAAATTTTAAATCACTAAAATTCGTAATCGTCTGCATTGCATAAAACTCATAAAATATTAGCAGCATATTACGTAGTACTAAATTAAAACGCAATGGAGTGTGAAATTTATCTCCAAATAGGCAATATTGAGATTTTTAAAAGCAATAAATGAGAAGTACGCTTCCACGATGTTTTCCGCCTCACTAAGCGCACTTGCACTAACGGTAATAAATACCACTTTCGTCTTATAATCCATTGTGATGCCTTATTAAATTTATCATACACCGGCTTAATTTTTTTGCTACGGGTGAAATTCCATGCTTATGACTTTTATTAAAAGTGATATAATAAATACCAAAATAAATTGAACGAAAATAAAACACAGTTAGTGTTTTGCTAAGGGATTCAACATTTTTGTTTTAAAGATTTGTTCAATGATCGGCACACAGGTCACCTGATTGTGAAGGATTACTGCCGCCCTTGAACATCCACAACGCTTGGATATTTTCCCTCTTTAATAAATTTTATAAAATCGGAAGGAGAGTGGAATGGAAAAAGGATGGAAAGGGAGAAAGTATTAGGCTTCGGCAACTCCACTCATTTAGAGAAATATGACAGCGAAGCTATCGCTTTAAGTCAATTTTCTGTAAGATAGTGGTACGATCGAAATCGAGATTCGAATCCTAGACCTCAGCTTTGTAAACATACCATAGTATAACTACGCCACCGAGGCAGTCAGTGATATTTTAGTATAAAACTATATTTTTGTCTTGATAGGCGTAGATGAATATGAAAATACGCAGCCAATTAACACCATAATCTATTTAAAGAGGTCTTAAATCTTTATTATTGAGACTAACATTCAAAGAGAAATCTAGAATCCTTGGTGATGAGTTTGGCATTTGATTTTTTTGCTATAAAAGCCTGTTGGAATAATACAATACAAACAGCATCGGTGATCGGTCAGACAGGAAATACTAGTAACATTAGGGGACTTGTTGAATTATATTACCTATGTTTGATGTAAAGCATCATAAATAATTCGTTTTCTTTTATTTATTTATTATTGGCGTACATGATAGGAGAATGCCTATTCATTGGAAATGCATTTAAATTTTGATGCTCACGTTTAGTCAATAATAAGTGTATCGCAATTTGCGACGGTGATTATCTTTCAAACAGTCTTTCGCAAGATCTTTAGAATCAGTAATATAATAATAATAACGCCCAACAGCCACATACATAGTCCTGACCCTACAGTAAGATCGAATCTTGTGTCGTAGGTATCAGGAACTACGAGAGACTTTTCGGTCTCACAAACACCCAGACCCGAAAGAAATATTTGTGGGCCGCACAAACATTTCTCTCGGTGCGGGGATCGAACCCGCGGCCTCTCGTTTCACAGGCGGCGTCTAACCGACTGCGCCACGGAGACTGTCTAATTAGTTAGGCTGTCTAAGTAATTAATACTACCACCTAGTCTGAATATCTTGTAAGGAAGAGAAAGAGCCACGCTGTGCCAGTCATGACTCAGTATGAATGGGCAGGCTCGTCCAGGGCAGTACCACTATCTTACAGAAAATTGACATAAAGCGATAGCTTCGCTGTCATATTTCTCTAAATGAGTGGAGTTGCCGAAGCCTAATACTTTCTCCCTTCCCATCCTTTTTCCATTCCACTCTCCTTCCGATTTTATAAAATTTATTAAAGAGGGAAAATATCCAAGCGTTGTGGATGTTCAAGGGCGGCAGTAATCCTTCACAATCAGGTGACCTGTGTGCCGATCATTGAACAAATCTTTAAAACAAAAATGTTGAATCCCTTAGCAAAACACTAACTGTGTTTTATTTTCGTTCAATTTATTTTGGTATTTATTATATCACTTTTAATAAAAGTCATAAGCATGGAATTTCACCCGTAGCAAAAAAATTAAACCGGTGTATGAGAAATCTCCCTCTATCATATCGTGGCACGGAACACATAAGTCGGAAGTGGGTGTCGTGGTGACACCTACGCCTACCACTACTGGGAGAAAAGCATGAGTTTATGAGTTCCATATTACTGACGGAAGGAATTAAATAATTTGAACATAAATGTGGTTTGATTGTAAAGCTGATTTAAGCTTCTGAAAGTAGCACTTGCTGACAGTCATTTAAAAATAAATACATACACTCCGATTTCGAAGAATTCAAAATTCACAAATATTTTATAGAAGACATCTTGCAATAATTTCTGGTAAAATGAAACTATAATAAACGCGTACAGGAATACAAACACTACAAATTTCTCACAATAAAAACAAGCCTCCAAACTGATTTAGTCACAGCGATCATACAACATCGATCAAATGGAAGAGTAATCTCGAGTGGTTCGGAGTTTATTGAACTACACTCAGGCACGGGATCACCCACGCCATAACGGATTCGTATTCATTGTCATCTGATATGAGCTGACTCAGTTCGAGTTAAATATTAATTGATCTCAACATTACTGTACATATCAATAAGTGTAGGTTTAGGTGCGAGACCATTCGAACTAAGAACAAGTACATTAATGATTGACTATTGTTTCTAAACCAGAAAACGGCTCTTATTTTGATTAAACCAATCTACCAAGTCTCTTAAAACTCAGTTTTAAAATGACCACGAAAGTGATTTACATCTATCATACTACAATTTAAATCTTTCTTCGAAAAGTCTCGCCTAGTTCCTGATACTCACGACACAAGACTCGATGTCTGTATAGGGTTAGGAATATCAATATACAGGGTATCTCAAGACTGCTACCGAAAACGAAGCCGGGTGGTAGTTTTAGTGGCTACAAACACAATGCAATTAAAAATTTCGCATAGAAACGCGACAATTATTTTTTATGATTTTTTAAATATCGTCAATTTTGGGTGGTAAATCCATAGTTTTTGCTAAAATAATAATTTAAACTCTTTTATACCTTAGAGTATTTATAAATAAAAGGATATACACTATTATTTTAGGAAAAAATGTATTTAACACCCAAATATGGCCATAGAAAAAAAAATAACAAAAAAAAATTGTCGCTTTTTTTTTGCAACTTTTTCTGTTGCATTGTGTCTGAAGTCGCTTAAACTATCACCCGGCTTCGTTTTCGGTAGCAGTCTTGATATTGGTATGTATATGGGACTGTTGGGTATATTTGTTTGATTGTTTTCTGTTTAGATATTAATAAAACGATATTAGCATGGTCTACCACGCGGGCCAAAATAAAGAATTACAAAGTTACAAACTAAATACCATCAATCAAGCAATTCAATACACCATTAATTCGCCTCACGGATACGTCTCATATAAAACAAGTAGAACAAGCGGAACGGTACATGTTCTGTTAAAGAATATGTCCTGTTATGGCACATATTACATTGTCACCGAGCGCGACCGAAGAAAATCAATTGTGTTTGCAAGCAATTATACATACCTTATGTAGATATACATATTAGCTAGTTGAATAAAAGACGCGACCTTTAACGATTCTAACAAAAAAGAAGCATAAAAAATAGTGGATGGCTAGTTAGAAATAAGCGTAATGAGTTTTTTACATTGAAATCTGAAAGTTCGTCCTCGGGTCAAAGAAAAACGTGTATTATATTGTCGTAAAAACCGTAGAGTTGATACCGTAGTTTTCAGATTCTCGCAGCTCAAATGAAAGAGAATAGATACAAATTAAATATTAAGTAAGCTCGGAAGTTGTCAATCAATGACAAAATTCTTAAAAGACTAAACAAACCAGGATAATAGAATATTAAAACTTCAGCATGAACATTATAACACCCTTGAAATACTATCAGCTCTAACTATCAGTCAATTAAAATTCTTAAACGCATTTTACGTGGTAGAACTTTTTATAATACTCAAACTTTTACATGTAAGGTACTAAGTGTGAGGAGCATAGCAGTAAAACTGCTATTAGGGTATTTTATCTAATTTCTGCATGTAGTAATTATAGTATCTAACGAATAAAAACATTATGATACTACCAAATACGACAGACACATGCTCATACAACAGTATTCGTATCCAGGTTAGTGACCTTCATACTGTTAAGTTTAATCTCACTTTCGTTTGTTTTTATAAGTTTTGGAACGCCTCCAGCCTTCAACTTGAGCGAAAATAGTATTACTACACAAAAAGCTCAGTATTTGCACAATTAGTTTGATGATCTGATACGATCTGACTTTATGTTTATAAAATGTATAATTGAGACTAAACACGTGCAGTGAATTCAACGCCTTAAAGTCGTCTTCCCCTCCACTCGTATCCATTCAGTGTGTGTTAAACAAATGTTATATCAAGCGATTAAGTGATTAGACTCATCGAGTCACGTGCGTGTTACATTGGCCCAATATCCGCAGTGAAAACAGGATGGCTTAAAACAAAGTGACAACGGAAACAACTTAAATCCACTAAAACATTCGCTTTCTTTATTCTCTTTTATGACTCTTTTTGTATGCACAACCAGTTTGCGTCGGCACACTTACGAGGCCCACGCGATCAAATTGATACATTGACATACATCGTCTGTTTTGAGGTTAATGAATTTCTATTGGTTGATAATGAACCAGTATTGTATGGTTCACGAAGCGGTTCGGCAGACTGCGCGGGGCACGAATGACGCATGGGTGAAAGTGTCATAACATTGTATTGACTGGACACAGGTCACAGAATATTTCGGAATTTATTGGAATGTTTTTGAATATTTTATAAATGAGTTCTTGTAATCGAAACCTGTTCATCTTTGGCTATTTTGGACGAGATTACTTACAAATTTGTTCAATAGTTTAAATAATATATTCGATCCGATTTTTTCTATATTTGACAGCCTCCGTGGCGCAGTTGGTTACACGCTGGTTATGAAAAGCGAAACAAACATCTGTTTGTGTGAAGCACATATATTAGTTTCGGGTCTGGGTGTTTGTGAGACCGAAAAGTATGTGGATTCTGGTACCAACGACACAACATGCGTCTTAGTGTGGGGTCAGGACTATGTGACTGTTGGGTGTATTTATTTATTAAATCTATATGACTAAAAAGCATGATAGGGCAGTTAAACAACATTTGTAACGGATTTTTATATGAGCGATGAGTAAAGCAACCTATTCTAGTATGACGATGGTGCGGGCAGTTATATTAAGGAGAATAAAATAAGGGTTTGTAGAGGATATCCATCACATGCTAATAGAATATATTCGATACAAGACCGAAAGAGAATCATTAATTCGGGAATTAAATGTCAATACCGGGTATCTCAAGACTGCTACCGAAAATGAAGCCGGGTGGTAGTTTTATTGACTACAAACACAATGCAGCCAAAAATTTCGAAAAGAAACGCGACAATTATTTTTTATGTTTTTTTTAATATCGTATTTTTTGGGTGGTAAATCCATAGTTTTTGCTAAAATAATAATTTAAACACTTTTATACCTTAGATTATTTATAAAAAAAGGGTATACACTATTATTTTAGGAAAAAAATGTATTTACCACCCAAATATGGTCATAGGAAAAAATAACAAAAAAAATTTGTCATTTTTTTTGCAACTTTTTCTGTTGCATTGTGTCTGAAGTCGCATAAACTACCACCCGGCTTCGTTTTCGGTAGCAGTCTTGATATACCCTGTATATTAGAATTCGGTATTATCCAAACAATTTTGTCCACACCATACAGTGAAGACGCTATTAAAATTTATAAATTTGCAATGAAACTGAAGAAAAATTAATTAATGATTATCTTTCAGATTAGGCATTAAATATTTATAAGGTATGATGAGGCTAGCATGATCATGTCGATTAAAAGCCTCTAAATTAATAATAAAGAAAAAAAAGATAAGGGTTTGAATACAGAACGGAGTTGTCAACGGCTGATGTGAAGGATGAACGAATTGGGAGAATACTCCACTGTGATTGTTCAAGAATAGACATTGTAGGCATTTAAATATGCGAGTTGTATGTTGTAGAGAGCCTTGTGTTAACATGATGTTGTAAAATAATAGAGGAATACTACTACACCGGCATATAATATGGAGCCTTTATATATTTATTGCCTTAAATAATAAAAACATTAAAGTATTAAATTAATCTTAATCGAAAACAACAACGTCGCTGCGAGAGTCAATAGTCTATTGCATTTTATTATACAGTCTCCTGCTGAGCCAATTTATATGTCTGTTATTACGATCACAAAAACACGTGCTGCGTTCCTTGTTTAACCATTTGAAAGTTGTCATAACATTACGAGATGTTTAACAGAGATGTTGGCCTATTTGTAAAAACAAGATGAATATATGAGTGTGTTTTAGACTCCTTCTATGCTTTAGTTTTTATTCTGAGATGTTTAAGTTCCAGTGACACAGTACAAACAAAAGAAAGAATTGTGTGATGCAACAATCCCTTTACTTTGATATTCCTTTGTATTGGAAAAGTTAGTTTGTAACATATTTACACCCGTATTCACAAACAATACTATGAGGACGCATAGTGTAGCCAAACGCACAGAATTGTCAATTTTGATTCATAAACAATACTTGAGTGATGAGTGACACTATGCGTTCACTTAAGGAGGCCCTCAGGTAAAGAAACTCAACAGCTATTTTACGCAACGCATAGTGTCGATTGAAAACGTAAAAGTGACAGCTGTGAATGTATATATGCCATTTCATTTTATGTATTTTGCACTAAGGTTTTGTATTAAGTTTTTTCCATTTTCAATAGAATGGATTACAGCATCGAGGAGAAGTTCGACAATTATATTGATGATACTTATCGTCCTGCGTTCGGTAAGGACACCGAACGCAGGACGATATGTGCAAGAAATATTATTCGAGATTTACAAAATCCTTTTGATTTTTACAATGACAAACAATTTAGAAGACGCTATCGATTTACTAGGGATATTGTTCTTCATGCACTTTTGCCACTAGTCTGAAAGAGACCTTTCAATACCGCCTATTTACCCATTACTTGTGGCCTTAAGATTTTATCCATCTGGGAGTTTTCTGTTGGTAAACGGACTAGATGCGACTGCCAACATTTTCACGGTGGTCACGGGTTCGAATCCCAGTGCACACCTCTGACTATTTGGAGTCATGTGTGTATTGATTCTTTGATAGTCAATTACCAAGCACTAAAACGCTGAACGAAGAAATCGTTACGAAACCTGTATACCATATCGATGTATAAAAATGTTTATGGTACGTTAGTCCGCTAACCCGCATTAGGCCAGCGTGGGGGACTATATGGCCTAACCACTCTCAATCAATCTCTCGATAGTAGAGGAGGCCGTGCTCTGCAGTGGGGACGTATATGGGCTGATACAGATACGGGAGTTTTTAGGTTAGTAATCATCTACGTATTTGGATGCAGGCTGCCTCCAACAGGTCACTGTTAAAATCATTGGGGAGGGGGGAGGCCTATGTATGTTAACACCCACAATTTACAGTTCAAAAATGTGGGAAATAAATTTTATTAAATATTTGGAACGTAAATATTTGAAGTTGTCAAAGACGTCACTCACGAGTAATTCGCGGGACATGCGCGGACACCAATTGTCAAACACCAGAGAGAAATTAGCAACAGTAATTGACCAATCACTGATCCGCATTGGACACTGTGCGTTCCCATAGTAAAAGGGTGACTCAAGTATTGTTTATGAATAAAAAGGCTGAGCGGAACGATCACTATGAGAAATGTCTTACTTAGCATAGGGTTACTTCAACACTGAGTAAAGTATTGTTTGTGAATACGGGCCTTACACTGCATGTAATGTGGTTGCACTACTTGTGTTATAATACATATTTAACTTTCGGTCTCAGGGTCGAATCCCGGGTCGGAGGACCAGGAAAGTGATTTTGGATGTTTCTATTCATTATCAGTCCGGAGTCAGGAGATTGAAATATTTGATGTCCTAATATGTACTGACAAATGGGTACAAAAATTGAGATCCCTAAAGCGTCAGGTTTTGGCTTGCGAATCTGTGATGTTTTAAGTTTATAATTTGCTGAAATGTACATTTCGTACTATCCCAGCCCATAATTGCCTACTACCGACCGTAGGAAAATTGTACAACCAACAATTCAATAAGAGGGTGTAGACCATGCTCAACGCTATCATAGTGCGAATTAGATAATAATGTTAATATGTCTATGGTACATACCGTAAGGCCGCTATCCAACTGGTGTTTCCGAGCAATAGCATTTCTTCAAAGTCAGCACAGCGTAGAAGCTGCACTGACGTAACGTTGACATTATATTACACTACTACTACTTTTGAAGTCTCACCTGCACTCCGTTGGACAGCTTATATATATATTACAAGTGATGATATAGTGCTGAATGTTTTTTTATGCCTCTGTCTCTTACTAAATAGGTCTCATGGTGGTTCATGTGACCCATCACTTTTTGCCACGTGCCTGTAGTCTACATCGCGGTTGTCTAGCGGCAAGCGTTCACGCTGCGATCTCTTTAAGGGATATGCTAATATAAGAATTTGTAACATATGGTACTCTCTTTCTTTTATGTAATATTTATCAAAGGAGCAAACCTGACAGTAGTATTTTTTGTCGGAATCCTCGTAGTCAACCGCGACGTCACCGTTAGCGAAGCATCAACGCCGCGCAGAAGTTCAGGAAACGCTAACGCTTATGAAACGCTAGTGGTACAGCGGCCCAAGGAAACCTACATAGGTTTCCTACATAGGCTCCCTTGATATATCCTTCACTGTTAAAGTACGTAACAATACATAGGTAAAATATAAATCTTCATAGACCGAAGCAACAAGATATCGTTGCAACAGGGTACTCGAAGTTCACTTAGCATCGTGCGATTGACAGGCCTTGGAGACTTGAAAGTAGAATCCCAACAGAAACATATTTACCAAGAGTTCTCAAGAATTTTGTACTTAGGTGCGCTAGTCATGCTGGGGAATTTATGCTCAAATAGACGATGATAGGGTGTTTAAGTACCCCGGGATATCCCGGGTATTATAATTAACTGGTAAATATTTGAACGTAATCTACATTCATATTACAATTTAAAGAGCTTTTTTGTATGTGCCCGCTAATCGTAGGAACTATTGTATCGAATTGAAAAAATATTTTTGTGTTGCTATTCTATAGGCTATATTACATTACGCTATGACTAATAGGAGCAGAGCTGTAGTGGAAAATGATTCAAAAACTGGGAAATTGTATTCCTTTGGTGAGCTTCCGTTTCATGTGCTGTGTGAACGGTTGAAATTACGCTATATAAACGTTTGACGGGATGGTTTCTCTTAAAATTGTATAATGGGACAGGATGGGATGTAACAGGACGGGATAAGAAAAGCAGTATAGGACAGTAGTGGCGTTGAGTTTCATTATAAATCAGTTAGGAAACGAAATAGTATATTTCTGCTGTGAAGTTGAGTGAAAAAGTATTTGCACACGGATGGCCTCGGCTAGGCCGCTAGTCTTATAAAAATAAGTCAATTTAAGTGAGGTTACACTTATCCACGCAGGTGATTCACTTTTCAGGTTTATCTATGAATCTCAGACCGGCAAAATTTTGACATTTATTATTATTATTATTTATTTATTTACCGTCAGTAGATATGCAGTGCCACAACATTCAAACCCAAATTAATTAAATTATTAGTTTGGCAAAAACTGGATTTACCACCCAAAAATGAGGATATTTAAAAAAATATTAAAAATAATTGTCGCGTTTCTTTCGAAATTTTTAGTGGCATTATGTTTGTAGTCACTAAAACTACCACCCGGCTTCGTTTTCAGTAGCAATCTTGATAAACTCAGTATTTTTTACTCAAAACTGATATTTATTTAACGTCATTGTTATGCGTGTTCCTCCAGATATTGTTGAACACGACGTTTATCACCCTCCGCCAGATTTCAGTGAGGGCGCAGTCGCTGAGGTAAGTTTCATAATGTTTGTCGTAGTCCTTATATAGTTGCATCACCAACTCCAGCGCATAAGGTATGCCGTATATCTGAGAAAATAATTATAAAAACTGAAATCACTACATAATATAAAACGAAGTCGCTTTCTCTGTCCCTACGTCCCTTTGTATGCTTAAATCTTTAAAACAATGCAAAGGATTTTGATGCGGTTTTCTTTTGCAGATAGAGTGATTCAAGAGGAAGGTTTATACCGGGTATCTCAAGACTGCTACCTAAAACGAAGCCGGGTAGTAGTTTTAGTGACTACAAACACAATGAAACCAAAAATTTCGAAAAGAAACGTGACAATTATTTTTTTATGATTTTTTAAATATCTTCATCTTTGGGTGGTAAATCCATAGTTTTTGCTAAAATAATAATTTAAACACTTTTAGACCTTAGATTATTTATAAATAAAAGGGTATACACTATTATTTTAGGAAAAAATGTATTTACCACCCAAATATGGTGATAAGAAAAAAAAATACAAAAAAAAATTGTCGCTATTTTTTGCAACTTTTTCTGTTGCATTGTGTCTGAAGTCGCTTAAACTACCACCTGGCTTCGTTTTCGGTAGCAGTCTTGATATACCCTGTATGTATAATACGTACATTACACACATTTCTGTACACACTATTGTACAGAAATCTATTGTATCCGGGCGAAGCTGGGCCGGGCCTCTAGTAATATTATAAATGTGAATGTAAGTATGTTTGTAACCCTTTCACGCGAAAACTAATCAACCGATAATCATGAAACTTTGTGCACATATTTTTGGAGGTATTAGAAATGAGCCTGTAGCGTCCCACTGCAGGGCAAAGGCCTCTCTTTCCGCCTTCCATGCATCCCGGTCAAGGGCTTTATATGACCAATCCTTCAAATATGCATCTAACTCGTCTCGCCACCTGCGTCTAGGTCTTCCACAGTGCAGTCTTCTGCAGTGGGACGCTACAGGCTCATAATAATAAGTACCAAATACACACCATTCATGAGGAACTCAACACACAATTATCCCATTTCCTTGATACGCTAAAACAGAAACTGGCCATAGCCAGCAATAGACTCAGTAGGTATAAGAAATGTACTCTTAGGAAGAAACAAAATAATGATTTTTACAATAACGAAAAAAAGTTTACCGTAATCTAAGTTCCATAACCAGTAATCAAGTAAGAAATTCACAGCACACAGAAACGTTAACACCTGATCCGACAGAATTGCGAAATTACTGGGCTAACATATGGGCCAACCCCGCTCATCATAATGCAGAGGCCTATTGGATACAAGATGAACAACAAAAACATAATAGCACTTTATCTATGCAGTATGATGGCATAGAAACATACCATAGAAACATACCATGAAGTTATTAAGAAACTCCACAACTGGAAAGCTCCTGGTTCTGATCACATACACAATTACTGGTATAAGAAGTTCACACATATCCACCCATACTTATATAACCACATTAATAATTTTATTAAAAACCCAGACCAAATGCCCGCATACATAACAACAGGAATTACTTATATGCTACCGAAGGACCAAAGTGATATCAGAAATCCGGCAAAATATGGACCCATTACATGTCTGCAGACCGTTTATAAAATAATCACCGCATGCCTCTCAGAACTAATTTACTCTCACGTTGAGCAACATAAACTGCTCACAGAACAACAGAAGGGATGCAGGAAGTTCAGCCAGGGCTGTAAGGAGCAAATTACCATTGATTCAATAATTTTAAATCATGTCCACAAAAACAAATCTGATCTATATAGCGCCTACATAGACTACAAAAAAGCATTTGACTCTGTTCCTCATTCATGGTTATTCTCAGTATTACAGATTTATAAAATAAACCCACAGTTAATATCTTTCCTGGAAACTACAGCTTCACAATGGTCAACCTGCTTACAGCTAAATTTTCCTAACGGCCTTCTTGTAACTGATCCTATCAAAATAAAAAGAGGTATATTTCAGGGTGACGCACTAAGTCCATTATGGTTTTGCCTTGCCCTGAACCCACTTTCGAACCTTTTAAATTCCATGGACAACGGCTACGAATTAAAATACAGCGAAGGTACAGGACAGATTGAACAGTGTTACAAATTAAACCACCTTCTATATATGGACGATATTAAATTATACGCTCACTCCCCTTCAGACTTAAATTCACTTTTGGACACCACTCAAGTTTTCTCCATAGATATACAAATGGAGTTTGGCATTGATAAGTGTAAAACTAACACTATTAAGGCTGGACAAACCCATGAACATTTATATCATTCCCAGACAGGCCAGACCATCCAACCACTAACTGAATATGAGACTTACAAATATTTAGGATTTCATCAAGCTCGCCGGATCGTCATAAAGGAAACTAAAACAAAATTAATACAGGTATTTAAACATAGAATTAACTCCATTTTAAATAGGCAGCTAAATTCAAAGAACACATTTAAAGCAATAAATACATACGCCATTCCTGTTTTGACGTATTCATTTGGTATTGTTGGATGGTCAAAAACAGATCTTAAAAACCTACAACGGAATATAAATGTAGCCTTAACAAAATATAGGAAGCATCACCCACGAGCCTGTATCCAAAGACAAACATTACCGAGGAAAGAAGGCGGGAGGGGCCTCACAGACATCCATAACCTCCACAATAAACAAATAACAACACTTAGACACTATTTCCATAACAAACAAAATGAATCACACCTCCATAAAGCAATAGTATTTAATGATAACAAGTTAACGCCTCTGAATCTACGTGATGTATGCACTCAGCCCAATGAAACCTTAACCGATAACCCAAGTAAAAAAAAAGATTGGACCCAGAAGTCACTGCACGGAAGGCATCGCCTTGACCTGAGCCAACCAAACGTCGACAAAGATGCGTCGAACGAGTGGCTTGTTCGAGGTGAGCTTTTTCCTGAGACTGAAGGGTTCATGATCGCCATCCAAGATCAAATAATAGAAACTCGAAACTATCAGAAACACATAATTAAATCCCGTAACCTAATTACAGACACATGTAGAAGATGCAATAGTTCCTCTGAGACCATACAACATATCACAGGTGCGTGTAAATCCATAGTCCAAACAGATTACAAATATAGGCATGACCAGGTCGCTCAAATAATCCACCAGAAATTAGCAATTAAATACCACCTCATAGCAGCTACAAAACCTTATTACAAATATAAACCTGAAACCATATTAGAGAACTCAACGCATAAACTGTACTTTGACCGTGCGATACTCACCGACCGAACCATTCACTGCAATAGACCTGACATCATACTTATAGACAAAACACAAAAATCCGCTCACATCATAGATATCGCCATCCCGAACACACATAACTTACAATCCACTATAGCCGATAAATTATCTAAATACATTGAACTGAAGGATGAAGTTTGCCGAATGTGGCGTCTTCAAAAAGCAACCATTGTACCAATAGTGTTATCAACGACCGGCGTCATTCCTGTACAGCTCCACAACTCTTTACAGAACCTCAGTCTCCCAAAATTTACCTTTATAGCCCTCCAAAAAGCGGTGATCCTTAACACGTGCCGAATTGTAAGAAAATTCCTTCAAGCAGATCAAGATATACCCTTTGTCAGTTATACTCACGTCTCTAATGTTGGCCCAGACTTGGCTTAGGCCCGTCTGTGCCCGCGACACCGGCTCTAGAGCCGAGATTAACAAATAAATAAATAGATAATAATAATAAAATTAGAAATAATATAGGACACTACATATGAAAACAAAATTACGCAAGATAAAAAAAACTGATAATTAATTGGTTTACAAAATGTCTATGAATAAAGCTTTTCAATGTGCTTGGTAACTTTGGAACTATTGATGCGTACCACATGTATACATATATTTTAATAATTTTGTCATATTTCTACACACACACACACACATACCTTTTTCTTGGGGTAGGCAGACGTGCTACCAGAACACCCACGTTCCGCATTGAGTCATCCATGCCACGACGTGATAGGGGGCGAGCCTATCGGCGTTCAAGTGAATAGACAAATCCAGTATCACTTTGCCCGACCCAGGATTCGAACCCTAGACCTCAGCTTTATAATCATACCTTAGTACAACTGCGCCATCGAGACAGTTGTTTGCAATTCTAATTTTTACAATTCTTTTCTTTTTATTGATATGAATGGCGAGACCAGCATGCCATGCCAAGCTTTTGCGAATTCATTCAAGGTGCTGTTTGGTTTTCCAAACAGCACCTTGAATTACAGAGCAAAGCTTAGCATTCCACTGCGCTCGCCTGAGACATAAGGTGTTAAATCTCAATATGTCCAGCAGTTACTCTGGCTACAATAGGCTACAATATCCTTCAAACCGAAACACAACAGTGCATTTACATTGCTGTTTGACGTACCTACCCAAGCGGCATCTCACATATGCTCTCATATAGGTAGGTCTCTACCTACCACCAATAAAATTTAAATTAAAGTAAAATGTTAATGTTTTTCATACCGTAGAAGCATAATCCACGCTGCTGCCCGATATCTTTCCATACCAATTATGAAGGGTATCTACAGTAGCTGTGAGGACTTGGAAACTGGCATTCTTCATTGCCTCGTCCACCTCGCCTCTCAAGTCGAGGTATTTATCGTCGTCGGTCTGTGCGTCTGTGTAGCCCTTTGGATATAGAACAGCATCACCCTGAGATGGAATGAGAAGTTAATCCCAACTTTAAATGCATCAAGATCACGTTTTCTCGATATATAACTTTCCTTCAATAAATGTGTTTAAAAAACTAAAGTAAAGATAGATGTATTAAAAAAAACTAGTTTATTCAAAGATTATACATTCAAAAATCTTTCATCGTTTACATTTTTCATCATTTCTCTGGATATTTTGGTTTGTTACATTTTAAAAATAACAAACAATAGATAAGAAATTTGTTTAATGTAGTGCAGGCGATTGAGCTGATTTCAAACAACTCCATTCCGCGAATCAATTAAGTGCACTTCGTGACAGCAAAAATCTTTCAATATCGAGTAACAACGGAGGATTAAACCCGGTCTCCTTGTAGATGCTAATTGAACACTGTAATACTCAGCTAATTGATTCTTATTTTCACACAAATAGGAAATTAATCGGGGCTTTGTATTGGAGGAAGTAAAATTTGAAACAGTATAAACAGGATTTTAAAAGTGGTAGAGCCAGGCTATTATCAGTCATGACTCTGCATGAATGGGCAAGCTTGTCCATGACGATCTCTTAGAAGAAATCGACATGAAGCGACAGCTTCGCAGTCTAATTTCATCCGGTGACTGAGATTGCTGGATTCTCAATACCCCTTGACTCTTCCCATCTTTTTTTCTTTCGGCTCCCGTCCCGATTTGATTGGCCGGCAACACATCCATGATCCAAAAGCTGTGGATATTCATAGGCAGCAGTAACCACATGCCCCGTTTGTTCGTTTGCCGGACCCATGTAATCAAAAAGGATAAATTAGATTTGATCGACTCGAATATTTTACACCGTTCATTTATTTTATCCTGCCCCCAATATAAAAATCGTCGTCAACATCATCCCTGCTCTATCTAAACCAATATCCTACCTTGAAAGAATCATAGTTATAACTCCCGGCATGGACATGGAAGTACGCGACGATCTTGTGGCTGTAGCGATGGAATACGTCACGGATGGTCCTGGTCTCAGCCTCGGAGAAGGGGTTCGGGCCAGGATACAATTGGCTGCAGGAGCTAATGGGACGAGTCACGTTCCAAGCAACGTCGAAATTACGGTCCAAAGCTACCCCTGGACATGCGCTTTGAGGAGACATATTTTTGTTCCACATTTGTCGTCCCTGCAGAATTGTATATTATATTTATAATATTTAGTATATTTAAACCGCTATTATAGATGGAACTGGGCGGATTGCCAACCATGAAGGAGATGGTAAAGCTGTAGCACGAATCGCTCGCCTAGATCATGATGGTGACCCTACCTCAAAGAATATCGACGTGGATTCATCATCATCATCATCACCCTATATTTTCGTCCACTGCTGGACATGGCCCTGCTCCAAATTGCGTCATTTCTCCCTGTCTTCAGCTTGTCGCATCTTGTCAACATCTGCCAAACTTTCGCAAATCGTCACTCCAACCTAGCTGGAGGGCGCCCTAACTTACCCCAACCTACGTCTCGCGAGCAACATGGGGCTCTTTGAATGTGAAAGCTCTTCAATCCCATACGCCAATATAATTTATTTATTTAAAGTAAATACAAAAAAATAATTTTGAATCTATTAATGAGGATAAGGCACCATTTCTATCTCTCAACTACTCGTCCTCGCTTTTTACCCCACCCTTCCCCCACAGCAGGCGTTATAACAGGCGTAAAAAAATGGAATGTTTAAAAAATTTAAAATTGTAATTTTTGGCTCTCAAAATGTTGCCAAACCCTGATATAAGCACATCCAGTTCTTGCATTAACGTTATGAAGCATTAAACTTCCACAGAAATTCTAACTTACGGTATTGATGTAAGCATAGCCATCTGGATTAGCCATCGGAACTAAAAATATATCAAACTTATCCAAATGCTCCAGATAATACGAGACAAGGAGTTGGAATCGGTCATTTTTCGACAAACAGGGCAACAGCTCCAAACCCATCACACTCAGACCATGAACTATGAACACTATTTTCTTCTCTGGTCCTTCATCGATGTATTTACTCTCCTCAGCTCTAAAATATCTGTTTGATGAGCTTTTAGATTCTGTTATTTTCAATAGCACTATGTCATTGTACTGCACTGTGCGTCCCAAAATTTCTGTAGTTACGTTTGCATTTGTGAAATGCTTCATTATTTGCTTCAGTTGGTTTGCTATCTGAAATATATATTTAAAGATATCCTTGAATAAATTTAGTGTATAATATTTTGTAACGTCTTTAATTATTATTTGGATGACTTAAAGACTGAGTTGCAAAAATTCTCAAAAAAAATATACTTTATAGTTTCCTTACAAAGTATGAAGTTAACTCATCAGGTAATGCGTCACGTTGTGGTGGTTCTCTGCAAAAGAATTTTGATACACGGAGTGTTATAAAATACAGGGTATATCAAGCCTGTGACCGAAAACGAAGGAGGGTGGTAGTTTTAGTGACTACAAACTCAATGCATCAAAATTTTTCGCAATTGAATACTACATGTATTTTGTTTCCAGTTTGGATGGTAAATCCGTAGATTTTGCTAAAATACTAATTACATACTATAGCGTCGTTCAGAATAAAAGAATTTTCATTACTATTTTAGGAAAAACTATGTGTTTACACACACACAAATACCACCATTGAAAAAAAAAAACAAAAAAGTCAAAACTAAATGTTTAGCTGCTTTGTATCTGAAGTCACTAAAACTAGCACATAAAAACGGGTTCTAGTGTGGTGTATTACCGATTAATGCTCTTATTATTTCGTATAATGACAGCAAGAGACATCTTCAAATGATATAGAAGCAATTTTAATGTAATTATATTGGCATAGGATATATTGCAGACTTACCCCGTTGGTTGCTGCATCAGATACATTTGAGTCATTCTTGTCGACCTATTGAACAATTAAACTCTGTAAGCAACCAAACTTCATACATACTAATATATTAAGCTAAAGAGTTTGTTTGTTCCCTCTAATCTCAGGAACTACTGGAATCGAATCTCGAATTGAAAAAATATTTTGTGTTGGATGGGTTATTTATCGAACAATGCTATAGGCTATATCATCACTATGACATATAGGAGAGAAGTGGAGTAGTGGAGGCCGAGCCTGGCCGGACCGCTAGTTCTAAATATAAACAGTCTTCAGCAATATTAACACAAATATTAAATTGTAACTGCTATTATTTGTTTATAATTAATAAATTCCATTCTTATAACAATCTATTTTTTAATACATTTTTATTCTTATTAATCTAGCCAAGCTATGGTGCTCAGTGAAAATTCTTTGCATGGCGCTATTTATCCCGGTTTTTACGAGTTTCAATGGATACAAAGATCGATACTATCTACTGGTAATATAATAATATTACAACTTACAAACACTATCGGTAGCGCTGTTTTACCGCTGTATGATTGCAAAGCGAGGTGTCGGGTTCGAATCCCGGGTCGGGCAAAATGATATTGGATTTTTCTATTTAGCCCGGGTTCAGGAATTTGTGCCCGATATAGGGATATAATATTAATTTTATATAATAGTGAGTGTCAATCCCGAAAATCCCGGGAATTTGATCCCGGAAATTTCGAGACTAAAATATAACTGGGATCCCGGTTCGGGATTATCTACAGTTAATCTCGAAATTAGAAAAATCGACCGATATCAAATCCTCTAGACGCATCACATACTCTTCTTTGTATAGGAATTCATAGATTCATACGATGCGGATCAGTGTAGGCACAGCTCACTTGTATAATACTGCGATCCGTTTGATGCAATGCGTCCAATACTGTAGACCTGCCTAGAATAAAATATAATAAAACGAATAGCTATATTACGTACAGCATATTGTAATCATGCTTATTTCTGAAGTGTTGCTGGAGCTTGGGCCATTTCTCGGTAGCCCGGCCTTGTCTCAAATGCTTTCCCTGGTCACTGCCTGTGTTTTTTTTGTTGGCTTTATGCTTCCCGGTTTCATCCCGACTACGGTAAGCGATGTGGTTTCCTCTTGCTATTGCTTCTGTTGTACCTCTAAAAATACGACGTAGCATAACGATTTAATTCAAAATTCCAAATATTATGTAAGAATGAAATGTACATGTAATTAAAATAAATAAATCAGAGTAAATATTTGGATAGCTATGAATAGCAATGAAAATATATATTTTTCATTATTACTATAATACAAATGTAAAAAAATGTGTCTATAATTTTCAGCTCTTCCTCTACCTTTCTCTTAGATTTGGTCTTTTGGATGGTATATAGTTTTGTATTAATATTGTACCTTTGTTTTCCTCGACTATACCGAAATTCTTTTTCATTGGTATTTCTTACTTTGTGATCTTCATGTTTTGAATTTCTTCTAGTATCAAGATCCGAATCACGTTCCCTTAAATTCATGAATAACATAATTTCAATTGTAAACCTACACCGTACGATTCAACGCTCAATTAAATTATTGAAATTGAACATTGTTATACCACACTATTCTGATATATATTCTAGTTAAAATCTATATTTTTTATAAGTATTTTTCATAATTTATTTTAAGTTTTAATCATCTTTACTTAACAAAGAAAGCCAAAAAAAGCAGACAAATTGGATTGTCGTTGGGAATCGAATACAAAACCTCATGGTTTACAGCCCAATGCTAAATCTAAATCAAAGGGAGCGAGTGCTGATAAGTGAAAAATAAAAAACTACAAAAGACTCACCAGAATTTTAAAAGGTCTGCACTGTGTACTGGAACATAAATTATATGATTAATGATTAACTTTAAAGTGCCCAAGACAGAACTAAATGAAAACTAGAAGCTGTTGCCATCAATCTTACAAACGCGTCACGAGTACAAATTAGAGCTTTCAAATTCAAATCTAGTTTCTCTTCATACATTTTTCTTTAGTCTTTAGGCTTTGTGTATTTTGACAACCTGAAAAGTCAGAGGTGTGCTCTGGGTTTGACCCTGCGACCACCTTGAACATATCGGCTGCCGCGTGTAGTCCGTTACCAATAGGCCACCACGCTATGCATTTGTTCTAGGGCAAATACAAAGAGGAGGTCATAGGGGTCATGACCCCCTCCCCTTCAGATTGACAGAATTTACTTATTATCTTGTTGATAAAATTTATAAGCACAATTAATTATTTGTATAGGACCCCGTGTATACAAGAACTATATGACCCCCCCCCCCCCTCTCCTACCCTGGCGTAAAAGCTGGATCCGTCCTTGCATTTGTTAGGTATATAAATAAATATTATACTAAATTATCTTTTTCAAGCTAATCAGCACTAGGACAATCTAGTGAGCAGTGGAAGGACCTGGGACGCCTTAGTTCAAACCAATCAGATACGCATGCAAAAAACAATAAAACAATAATAGTGTTATGAAAACATACTTACAAATGATAATTAAACTTACCAAGAGTAATTTCACACCAATTAACAAAGAATGTAAGTACAATTAGTTTTGTTAAAGGAAAATGGACACGCATGTTCCGTGTGAAAATTTAAATCAATCTTATACATACAATATGCAAAATATCAACGCCATGGAAAATCGATTTTCGATTTATGTTGATTTTGTATTACTATACAATATGACAAATTTGTTTTGTTACGGTATTGAGTGTTTTCGATAATAATATCAGTACAAATATATTGTATAACTAAATATTTTTATTATATCGTTGTTAAAATAACAATGTAAAGTTTTATTAATCGTATAAATATATTTTTTGGTCTTTCTTTTTCGCAAAAATATTCGTCATATTTTGACGTGACAACGTCTTAAATTAGGTTGCGGCTGGTAGTCACTTATGAAAAAGTGTAACGCCCGGTAACGTAACGGTGCGCGCGCAGCACTAGAGAATTATTTTTCAGTTTCACCCACTTTTTCCAAAATTGTCCCATAGCCCCCCCCCTGCCTTCCCCCACCCTTATTCCGAAATAGTGCCTATTAGCCTCCCCACGAAACCTACCCCCCCCTCCCCTACCCCCACCCCGAAAATTTACCTCACCCCCCCCAATCCTATCTCGGCCAACATAGGTCGTAGACCCACCGAGTTTGGTATCCTCGGAACCGTCTTGGTGAGGGCTACAAATTGACCCCGCCAGAAATCCCAAATTACGCAAAAAATTACCCCCCCAAAAAAAAATATTTTACCTCCAAAAAATTAATTTAAGTTAGCCTCCCCACGAAACCTTCCTCCCCCCCCCCTCCCTTACCCCCACCCCGAAAATTTACCTCACCCCCCCCCAATCCTATCTCGGCCAATATAGATCGTAGACCCACCGAGTTTGGTATCTTTGGAACCGGCTCGGTGAGCTCTACAGATTGGCCCCAACCAAATCCCCAAATTCCTCCCTCTCTCCCCTAAAATATTTGTCCAGGCATAACTCCGTCATTTCTTAAAGTAAACCCCCCGTGTTTGGAGTCAGAGGAATCGTCTTGACGAGCTCGACAATCGAGAGCAGGCAAAATACGATTTTTCTTATTTTGACGTGACAACGTCTTAAATTAGGTTGCGGCTGGGAGTCACTTATGAAAAAGTGTAACGCCCGGTAACGTAACGGTGCGCGCGCAGCACTAGAGAATTAGGCGCATTGAATCGGCGCATGCTTGTGTCTCTGTCTTTGTCTTTCTCGAACGTTCTTGGCGTTGGAAAAACAAGAAAGCGTCACAATACAAGTTCACACGTGTGGTTAAAGTATCGTCAGCTGTGTCTGTAGTGAAAATATGGAGTGCTTAGATTCGTCATTACATGTACAATGTTTTAGTAAACAAAATATATTTCTATAGTTAAAATTTGTGCAATTCTTATTTTCATTCAATTCCTTGTTCCTATTGTGCAATTTAATTATATTCATATCAATAAATATTCTACCGAGAAAAAGACGTTGTCACGTAAAATCTTCGCCCGTAAAACCGACTTTACAGGCAACCATTTTTTTTAATATAGACATTTTGAAAGTTATAGCCATGTTGTCATGGACATGGACTATTATTTGATAGATCTTATTGCAATTTCAATGGTACGTCGTAGTTAAACTATCAATATTCTAAGCATTTAAAATCATATGAGTAAGTAGTATATGTGATATCATTGTCGCCACATAAGAACTCACAATGCCTCAAATGTAAAAAGTCGATAAAAAATGTTTTCTTGTGAAAATTCGTAATATGAAAAAATACTTTTAGGCCTTAGTAGTATCACAATTGCATAATATTTATTTATTTATTCTTTATTGTATACAATAAATATAACAACAACGTACAAATGGCGGTCTTATCACACTCAGGCAATGTCTAGCAGACAACCATTGGATCTATTTATGAGAAAGACAATG
Organism: Hyles vespertilio; assembly: GCA_009982885.2. Taxonomy (NCBI): domain Eukaryota; kingdom Metazoa; phylum Arthropoda; class Insecta; order Lepidoptera; family Sphingidae; genus Hyles; species Hyles vespertilio. The sequence goes on along the minus strand of CM042822.1, from coordinate 8,041,363 downwards.
AAAGAAAGGACAGTATAATAAAGAGAAAAAAACTCAAATAAATAATAATATTTAAATTAGAAAACTTTCTGCTCTAACGTATGTCATACATTTTATTTACGTTTCTGTAACCTTCAATTTTACCACAGAAAATATATCAATGTAATATTTGAGTATTATGCGGGGGCTCTTTAAATCTTGACCGTTTGGACATTAAAAACTTCACGATGCCCTTAAAAGTGTTGTTTTACTGTTCATGGCTGTTATGGCAAAGGTCTAGGCGTAGTATTGTGGTACAAGTTATACGACAGATGTTTGTGAACTATTCTTTATTTTTCTGGCTATAATATTATATTTACTACATTTTTAAGCTCGTTTAAATAGTTTTCTAGAATATTTCTTAAAAAATCAAGTGTTGTATAATTATTTCTCATACTTGCATATTTATCGAATTTATGACATATTTTAATAAAATTCTGTATAAATTGCTGTAGGAACTTACAATTCACAATAAGACGTTATCATAACATTTTTAAATGTGAATCGATATATGCAAAAACCGCAATGTCCCCAAGCCACCTACATATATTCCCTGACACCCTGGCTGACATTAAGAGCTGGAAATTATTGCAAAAATGTAACCTTAATAATAAGGCTGTGCCAAAACACCCTAATATGATGTAACAATGATTAAACGACTTCGACTACAAAAAACTTAAACTAAATAAATTTAATTTGTATAATATTAAGTATAATCAATTGTTTGGTAATATTATTTGGTATAATCAATTATAGAATAAGTACTATGTATTGACTTGTCATTAGAGGTATTTAATCGCCTACATGATCAATAAACCAATTTAATTTCAAACATACACCATTTGCGTAAAATAAACTCGTAGTACTAAAATATATTGGATGGAGAACTATTGAACCACTTGCGCTTCGCCGACGATATCGTGGTATTTGCGGAAAGCGCCACTGAATTAGAGAGCATGGTGAAAGAATTGGCGTTAGAAAGTCAAAAAGTTGGATTATCATTAAATACAACAAAAACAAAAATATATACAAACGGTGAACCCCAAGATGTAATTATAGCAAATGAAAAGATTGATTATGTAAAAGAATATATATATTTAGGACAACTAGTATCATTCGAAAAAATACACAGAATGATATCAAAAGGAGGATAACTATAGCGTGGAATAAATATTGGGGATTAAAAGAAATAATGAAAAATAAGACAATTAATATTAATATTAAGAAAAAACTATATGATATGGTAATTCTACCGAGTTTAACTTATGGTTGCCAAATTTGGGCTTTGAGAAAAGAAGACGTACAAAAAATAGCGATCTGTCAACGAAAAATGGAAAGAAGTATGCTTGGACTAAAACTGTCAGATAAAATTAGCAATGAAACTATCAGAAATAAAACACATATAGTAGATGTAAGAAAGAGAATTAGAATACTCAAATGGCACTGGGCAGGACATATTTGCAGGATGAATAACAATCGATGGACAAAACGCTTAACAGAGTGGTTACCAAGAGGAAGAAAAAGAAAAAAGGGACGGCCAAGTCGAGACATTTTTAATCATATATGTGGATCGCATTGGATGCAAAAAGCACGCGAAAGAGATCTATGGAAGGGTTTAGGAGAGGCCTACGCCTCAGAGGTGACTACTAACATATAATTTTACTAACAATTTTACACTTTTATATTTACTGACTATTGTTTTATTAAAATTAAGTTTAAAGCAAATAAAACCTAGAATAAGTATTTTTGTGAGTTAAGTAGTAAATAAAGGCTATTTTTATTTTATTTTATTTTTTACTAAAATATATTCAGCAGCTTATTAAGCAACGTATTCAATTTCTAACCTATTTAAAACTCAAATATGCATATGACCCTTCCAGCTGAAAAGCAAATTAATAGCAAAATTCTAAACAACTATACATTTTACTATTCATTAAACGTAGAATAAACATTTTGTACAATATGTAGGCCTTGTAACCCACTTTCACAACTTGTGTTCAAGGGTTTGAATCGAACTTTCTCTTAAGTCTCTCTAAATAAGCGAGTTAAACGCTCAAATTTATTTCATCTAAGTTTACATCTAACAGTCTTGATATTTTAATAACCTGGTGTAATTTAATAATTCTTGATGATAAATCACTGGTATTATTATAAAGAAAATTTTAAGTTATGGATTTCAGAAACTATTACAATTATCGGCCTTAAAATACACGAAAATTCGAAACAAAAACACATTTGTTTTTCGAATAAATGGCGATACGCGCATGCTATTTGTATGATGGTGAGCGATACGACCGCTGATAGACAGAAGTACAACTAGCAAAACCAAACAATACCATGAATTATAAAGCAATGCTTGGCATTCCACTCCGCTCGTCATCCTTAGACATAAGATATTATGTCTCATTATGTCCAGTAGTTACTATATCTACAATGTCCGTCGAACCGGAACATAGCAGTGCATTTACACTGCTGTTTGGCGGGAAAAAATGACATTGCAGTAGTACCTACCCAAGCGGCAGGTCACTTAAGAGTTACCTACCACAAGTATTATAAGCTTAATAAACTGTTATAAACAAATACTGTGGACGTGAATAACTGGTGCCATCATAATCATTAATAAATTATTATTGTCGTACGATTTATTTGAATTGTTTTTGTATGATTGTAAAATGGTGGTCATAAAATATTTCTATTTCCTTTATATCTAAATATATCTTTAGATAGCAGAATCTTTCTTGCAATTAAGATAATGTTCCACATTTTAGTATCAAAGAGCTTGTTATTTTCAAGACCATAGCGTAGTCTGATTTTATCAACTACAGTGCACTTTACGAGTAATAGAATTAAAATCGCTTTGTCCTATGACATGAGCTGCCGTATAGAGCATCGTAAACGCGCTTTAAGATTTACACCTACACAAAAAAACTGTTAGGGCTCCCGGTTCAATTTTCATCTGAAAGCCCTGCTGTAAATCGGACCCCCCATGTAATTCCTGCGCAAGGATATTGCAGTATTAAAATAAACACACGATTTTAAAGTTTGCATTAAGTATTTTTTTTATATACCGGGTATATCAAGACTGCTACCGAAAACGAAGCCGGGTGGTAGTTTTAGTGAGTAAAAACACAATGCAACTAAAATTTTCGCAAAAAAAACGCGTCAATTTTTTTTTATGATATTTTAAATATCGTAGTTTTTGGGTGGTAAATCCATGGTTTTTGCTAAAATAATAATTCTAATTCTTTTATACCTTAGAGTCCTTATAAATAAAAGGGTATACACTATTATTTTAGGGAAAAAATGAATGCACCATCCAAATACGACAGCAGGAAAAAAATAACAAAAAAAATCGTCGCTTTTTTTTTCAAAATTTTCTGTTGCAATATGTCTGAAGTCACTAAAACTACCACCCGGCTTCGTTTTCGGTAGCAGTCTTGAGATACCCTGTATATAGAGTTGCCTTATTTGTCTAGGAGTAGCCCAGGGACGTGTCGAGGTCTTGAGCTTAGTGTCCAGATTGGTGATCAAATTATATAGGTTTTTACAGTTGGGTGAATATCCAATCTCTTAATTGGGATAGGAATCCGAACTTGCAATCGCATTAGACTCACACCTATCACATTTATGATGGAAATAAGTTTGGTATATGTCTACCTATCCTTTGTAGGAAATAGACTCATATTATGATAACATCAGATTTTATCACACTTATTGTTTTGTTATGGATTTTTTTAAATAAAGGTATAAATATACCATCACATAATACAAATAGCTGCACCTTGTAGGTTTTTATACCTGTTTATATCCGATTTGAAAATAAACGGTTCCTAGTCGTACAATCTTTTATATAATTGCGGGGATCGAACCTCGGCTCAGCTCAGCTTATTATTCTCTGCCCCCATCGAGACTACGAATAAAAACCTATTAATCAGCTACTCATTGAGATTATACCTTTCTTACTACTAAAAAGTATCAATCACAGTCTTAATTTAATGAACAATAAAGCTCCATATGTAAAATTACGTATTACAAACTACCTACATGAAACTGCATTAGAAAAACAATTTCAAAGGTACAAAACAGAACATCAAAAACTTCACACAAAATACAAAAATAAATCAGCACACTTGGAAACCTTCGCAAAAGAATTGTTGCACATCCGACGCGCGGCAACCAGTGACACGAAGAAAAAGAGCTAGTGCAAGCCTGAAACGCAAAACGAAGCAGCAAGCCATCTCAGAACATAAGGCTTATTTGCCTCGAGAGAGAAAGAGATAGCGCACCTAACTAACCCCCAGCCACTACTTAAGAACAGCACGGAAAGGGAGGGATATATTTACTTCTTGGAAATTCGGCTTGTGTTGTACCCAGCACTACATCTTTCTGTATGTAAATCGATCTCGACACCACCCATAGCATGGCACACCTGGGTTTTATTTGCGTAGATATAGGAGAATACATATCGCACATGTAACTAACATATGACGAAAATTAGTTTTGAGGAAAACCATTTTGGTAGTTACTGTTTCTTGTGATAAATGATGTTACAGTGCCACTATTTCTACATTTTAACTTTAAGGACTTAGAGTATTTATAATATAGAACTGTCATACATTTGCGTCTTAAAATTCGTATATATTTTCTTATGTGTAATGTTGGTAGCTCCTATATTAGTGAAAATTTAATTGATATAATGCTAGTAATTCCTTTGGTAACCGAAATTATATTTAGCTATTATCTTTTTAAAACGAGTTTGAGTGGTATTGTGATGGTAACTCCGACATGCATTTTTAAGACTGGTTTAAAGGATATGCGATAAAGCTTTAAAAATAGAATGAGGAAAGCATTTTACTCAACACGTGTAAGCTGTTAATGGACGAAAAAATCAAGATGACCGAGCCGAAACAATAGTGACAACATTGTATATTTTATGTGGAGATTTACAAGGCTGTAAACCTTACAAACTGGACGTGGTCACGAAACAACTATAATATACGGAGGCGTTTGGTTTAAAACTACTAGCTTATTCAACGAGCTATGTTTTCGTTTTAATATCAAAAGTAGATTTTAGAAGTAGAATTTGGCAGTCTTAATCAGTATTTTTTAGGTACCTACATGAATCGGTCGTTGAGGAATTTGTTTGTTTATAATTGGGGATGTTGCGTTTATTATTTTGTTTAGGCTATTCAAATTAAATTTACTAACAATTTTCATTGTAAAACTTAAGTTTTTAACCGTTGAAGTGCTCTCTACGAGCATTGTCACAAGGGGTGAACAGTTGGCTTTCGGTTGCAAAGTTTGGATTATATATCCACCATGGAAAATATTTGTACACTTAATGTATAGTTAAATGAATAGATTTCTTGCCTCTGCAGGCAAAAAAACAAATCCACATATGCACATACAGAACACAAACCAGCATTACAAGATACTCATTAGTCTATATTAAAACTTACAAAAAGCACAATTATCACAAATACAGATCAACAACAGCCTAATAATTGTAAAAAATACGAACGTCATTAAATATTGAAGGGAATGATGGAGCAATTGAAGCGCTTTATTAAAACGTTAATATCATCATGAAGTGCTCGGCACATTAACATGCAATTCCGGAAACAATAAAGCGAATCGTTAAGCGAACTGGCGAGGAAGGGCCAAGTCAACATAAAGCAGAAGGGAGAGACACAAATTATTATAATATAACTGCAACAAACAGTTCTAACTCAAAATGTATTACTCAATTAAGGCTTAAACACGTTCCCTTCGCGGTCGACTGGGTTTAATTCATTTTTTCCCTTTATTTCATGAGGAGTGAATTTATTTTCATAACTGATAATAAATGTCAAGTCATTGTAGTAATAAAGTAAGTGGGGGACGGAGTTTACCCTTCCAGGGACGCCTTCGAGACTCTACATTAAAATGAGACGAATGATGATTCGTCGCCAGTGGAAAATTATCTATTTATTTAGATTTAACACTCGGCATCAACATATTTTTATTGTCCTTTAATGCTTTTATGTCTTATATTAGCATGTGGGTGTAATTTTGAACATATTTCACCCAATTAATTGATCAATAAGACAAGATTACATACAGAGAGTTTATCCCAAAACTTATTAAATTAGCGCATAACGGCTACGGCATAGACAATATGCAACTATTGATTTGCTAAAAGCATTTGTAATATTCAAAGAACTATAACTTCAAGCATTAGAAGTTTATTGGCTTAACATGAATTTAACTATTTTATTGAAAAATTTGAAAACAAATGGTCACGCAAAATATTTGTATGAAGAGTATTAAAGAAAACTTCAATAAATTAATTACAACATGAATTGTGCTGACTACTGATACGGCCGATAAGCGTGTCATTTAGTTTTATTGCTTCGACAAACGCTCCCCTTTTATCAAATTTAACTTGCTAATTGAATTTTTAATAATAACAAAACGAAGATAATTAATAAATGGTTTTTAGTTTGAATAGTGTTTCTACTTTAAATAACCAATTCGTATGATTTTTTGGATTTGAAAACATATGACTGTAAGTATGAGAGTAGCACCTATATGAAAAAAGTTAACGTTAAGGGGCTAGTCGTAAAATATAAGCCAAATAAACCTTTTATTGAATTTTGAAAAGTTCCTTACAATAGTTAATTTAGAATCTGACGGAATAAGAAGAGCTGAGAACTAAATGAGAGACCGCGGGTTTATTTGCCGCTTGTTTGCAAGGCATACGCATAGTTGTTTCGGATCTGGGTGTTTTGTGACTAATATACTCATGGCTTCTGATATAACAGCGACATGACTTTGTATATTACATTGGAGTCGGACTACGTGTTTGATTACTTTATGTTATTTACTATTATGAAACATAAAAAAAATGCTTTTTAAGTGAAGGTAATTGTTGCCAAAGTAATTCTTGAACATATTCAGACTGAATATCTTATGTCTCAGAATGACGAGTGAAACGCCAAGCATTTCTTTGTAATTCATGGTTTTGTCTGGTTTTGCTATTGTTCATGAGCGATCGTATCGCTTACCATCAGGCGATTGGCATGCGCGCTTTGCCATTCATTGCAATAAAATGCTTAAGCAAACCCATGTACCTATGTATAGGCAGGAGAGTTTTTGCCTCAGCAATCGTATTTATAAGGTTAGCTAAATGAAACAAAAGTTCAATTTAATTCCAAACAGTTTAGTTTAATCGAAGGGAACGTATATCCTCCAGAGATTCTCCAGAGATTTAGCTCCACGGTCCACTCTGGCATTATAGGATTGGATAGTCGTCACTCGCTAGAAAAAGCAGCGTCCCTGAAACATTTCCTATCACTTCATCTTATCATAATTTAACGTTTCTTTCAACGCAAATGTTGTAAATATGAATTTGTTCTTAATATTAAATCGCTTTCGGTGTTACTTCAACTGATTTATTTTGCTATCTAATTTACACTTATTTATGGCACTTCGTGGAAATTTTGGAATTAGATTCTTACAAGTCATAATGAAATGAAATGAAATGTATTTGAAATGAAATGTATTTATTGATCACGTAGGCAATTAAGGAGCTCTTATGACAAGTCAATACACATAGAACTTAATCTCTATTTACAATAAATTTCCTATACTTAGTATTACTTATTTTAATTTCTTGCTTTTATCAATTTATTTATTATTTTTATTTATTTTTAAATTAATTTTATTTTTATTTATAATTAGTTTTATTTATTTATTTGGTTTTTATTCATATTTTACTTAAAGTATTAGTTTTTACTTTATAGTAATTTATTTGTCAAAGAAATACATTATTTACGTTAGTCAAATTAAATTATATTATTTGTGGACCATAAATATTACAACGGTGCGTAGCGGTTTATAGTTACCACCGGATCCAACGCGGCCCTTCCTGAGAAGACCCGGCGAAACAAACTCAGTGGGCTTACACTACCACTGGAACTACGCGACGCGACCCAGTCCTGAGTATATCCAGCGACTTAGACTCAGTGGGCTTGTTATGGGTCCAACTTAAGACAACGACCATAAGTATTTCCGATACGTCCCGTATGTTCAGGCTTACTGCCGGATCCAACGCGGCCCTGACTGAGAAGACCCGGCGAACAAACTCAGCGGTATTATGCTATTATCGAATCTAAGGTCAAAATAAAATGAAGAATAATACAGCTAGATTCGTTCCATTCAAGTATATAATACAATTAATATATGTATTTTCCAGCAGGTGATATAAGAAAGATTAGGACATGCGGTCAGTAAAATTATACAAAACCTTGCAAGGTGAATGAAAAGAAAATTAACAAAAGCCCCTTCCATCAATAGCAGTTCAACCACAACACCTTTGCCTAAAACCCACATAAAAAAACAAGTATCGGGTAGCAAGTGCAATGTTCTTTTAGCCATCAATTAGATTAGAAATCTCACTCCGGCGGGACGGTCACATTTACATACATGCACTCGGCTGATTGCCACTGAAGGATCGAATGGAAGTCCCTAGACCCCCGCTCATATTCAAGATGGACGGAAATTTCCTGAAGGTACATAAGTTAACCTACAAATATCCTTATTTACATTATACAATCTCAAAAATTTGTTTAAATGGATATATATTTGCTACTGCTTGATGCAGAAACTACTGGATATAATTAAATTATGTATGAGGTAGCTGACACCATGGATTAACACAAAGACTGCTTTTTATCGCGAAAAATGTTGTGTTCCTGTGGGATGAGCTAGTTCAAAAGTAATTGAAAGAAATGGCACGGGACAGAAGAAGAAAGGCTTGAATATCATGGCATATATCATGAGAAGGGATACAACGGGGTATAACAAGACGGGACGCTAAATACAGTATTGTGAACGGCAGTCACATTCAGTTTAAATATAAATAAGTTCAAAATAGCATTGGTTTGGAAACTCAACAAATTCTGTACTGACTTGGGATATTACCTATACGCAATGGGGAGTACAGTGTCGTCAGCTAGTACACATGTCCTATGATAATGTTTCGTTAAAAGACAGATGACTATGTCTTGCCATTCAAAGTATTACATTGGCCTACTCGGTTAAGAGTTTTTGTTCATAACATTTTGAATCATGAAGATATCTGATCTGATCTGTAACATTTTGCGACCCGTTATTAATACAACTGTAATTAGAAAGAGACTGCTTATAAAAGCTAGCTCTACCTCTATCAGTGCTGATGCGCGCACCACACACATCCACGCACCAGTTCGGCCAGTCAGGGTGAAACATCTTCCAGCACCCTGGCTCACAGCCGAAATAAAGGAACTACTAACTAGGAAAGCTTCAGCCAAGTCCAGGTACAATCGCCGTCCTAGCGAATTAAATTGGCGTAAGTACATAAACATTCGGAATCACTGCAGTAAGGTGTGTAGGAATGCTCAACGCCGACATATTCACAGCTCAGTTGATAATGGTGACCCAGCTAAAGTCTGGAAATTCCTTAAGACTCTGGGAGTGAGTAAATCTCGTCAAAATTCTATTCCTGTATCTTCAGACTTAAATTCCTTGAACCATCATTTCTCGTCACCAATGTATTTCAATACGATGGTCAAAGACAACACAATTAAAAATCTTTCAACTCCTGATTGTCCCGTTTTTGTCTTCAAACATTTTGCTAGTTGTGATGTTAGGAAAGCCATTGCGCTCATTTCTTCCAATGCCGTGGGGAGTGACCATGTCAGCCGTAATATGATTCTTCCTATCCTAGATGAAATCCTTCCCGTCATTACCCACATCCTAAACCATTCCGTGTCCACGGGCATATTTACTACCGCTTGGAAAGAAACACATATCATCCCTATTCCTAAAAAACCTAACACCTTCGTACCTTCTGAATTTCGTCCCATTTCAATTCTCCCATTCCTTTCCAAAGTTCTTGAACGTTTGATCCATTCCCAACTTAATGATTTCCTTTCCAAGAGTAATCTCCTTAATGAATAATATAATATTAATATTTATTTATTTAATCCTTTCCAATCGGGATTTCGAGCTGGGCATAGCACAATCACCACTCTAACTCATATTACTGATAACATTAGATCGGGAATGGAAGAAGGTATGCTGACAGTCCTGGCATTGCTAGACTTCAGTAATGCTTTCAACACGGTCGATTTCGACGTCCTGCTGAGTGTAATGTGTTCTCTTAACATATCTCCAACGGCACTTGATTGGTTTCAAAGTTACTTGTATGGGCGCCGGCAACGCATCTGTGTTGAGGATAAGTTTTCCTCTTGGTGTTCCGTGTCTGCTGGCGTACCACAAGGCGGCGTGCTTTCTCCTCTACTTTGCGCTATTTTCATTAATTCCATTACTAATATCTATAATAAACTAAACTGTTATTACTTTTTACTGTGTACAATAAAGAATTAAATAAATAAACAAATAAATGACTATAAAGTCATCACTTAAATTTATGCCTTTTCTATAACTTCCACAGTAATAATCATAAAACAATAATTTCAGTTTTGAATAATGTTAAGGAACTCTGTTAAAATGAGTCTTCATATTATATGGCCGAGTCTTAGCTTTTTTATAAATTATTCAAGTCACCAATTTTCCAACGCATCTTCACCTGATACAGTACATAACAACAAGTTTATCGCGAGAAATATAAAGAAGTGTATCATTTGCATCGCCCGTGTTCATTGCCCGGGATAGTGATGAACGTTTTCAACATCTTATAGACTTACACATTGCAACACATGCAAAAACCGCCCTAATGTAATACACTATAGGCACAATATCGCACACCCCCAATGTCACAGTTACGCCGTTTTAGAGTTTTATCAAAATAATAGCCATGTCAAAAGCAGTGCTCGTCTGACGCGTATACTTTCCGACTGCTTGGCTTTATTTTATTGCGCATGTTTTAATATTAATTGTAAGTTTTCCGGCCCGATGAACCACCGACGAGTTAATGCAAATGTGTACGCTTGTCAAAACGTTTAAGTTGGATCCATAAATTCATGGCAGTTTATTTCCGCGCACAATTTAATTCTAGTTATATATTATGGAATCCTTGCAAAGTTTGTTCGTTTTAGAACTGAGTTTGTAAAGGAAAAATTACAATATGACCAGGTCACGTTCTTTTTTCAAATTTGTCGCAGCCTTATGAAAACTTTACAAAGATTTGTTTCGTAAGGCCAATGACTTAGCAAGTCCATTTTAAACTTTTTTTATAATACTTACAGAAAATAATACAAAACCTATAGAATTTTCTTGGCCGTTTGAACAGTAGCGAACTTAAAAGGTTTCATCAAAGTAATAATTTTATTTTTCCTGATTTAATTTTTATTTTTACCTTATTTTAACAATGATTACTTTAACATAAAATAAAAATGTATTTGTAAGTAGGTACTATAGTTCGTATTAGATTTTTTTTATATTCGTATGTTGTTTTTATTGTATTTAATGACGAGGCGAGCTCGTTTATCGCCTGATGGTAAGCGATGTGACCGTGTGTCATGATGTGACATATACAGTAGCAAAACCAAACAACACCATGAATTACAAAGCAATGCTTGGCATTCTACTGCGCTCGCAGTCCTGAAACATAAGATGTTAAGTCTCATTAGGTCCACTAGTTTCTCTCGCCACATTGTCCTTCAAAGGGGAACACAACTTGCATTAACACTGCTGTTTTGGGAGATAAATACAATACAATACAAAAACTCTTTATTGTAAACCAAATACAAAAACACACAAAATCAGACAAATTAAATATAAGACTCATGGTTGTACGGGCTAATGCCCTACATTTGGTCTTGTCAGCATTTTATACACCGCGAGCGCGGTACTCGTGTTTTACGTAATTAGTGCGCAATTAATTGTCACCCGCGACGCGTGTACTCAAGCTAGCAATTTATCTTATCATATTTTTATAGTTATAAAATCATCTCCATCTCTAATTACTTGTTAATAAACAGTGTTAAGCAAGCTATTATCTTTTACTAAACTCTACATGGTCCTTCGAGCCTCCGTACAGGCGGACCTATTTTTTTCGCGTGTGTGGAGGAGCCAGCGTGGTTTGGAATTGCAGTTTCCAGTTCCGGCGTAAGCAGCAAGCAACGTGTAACACAAGTAAGATCTTTCTAATTTTATCTACTAGCCATGGAGGATCTACTTGTCAGCCAAAGTACGATTATTGATGCTATCAGAAAATTCGGTATCAACTTAAGCAAAGATGGAGCAGAGCGAAAGTCGTCCCAGGATTACTTTAAGCGGAAGTTAGACACATTAGAGAGTTACTGGAAGGAGTTCGAAAATAATCACGTCGAACTCTCGAGCTATGATATTCGGGATGAGCCGTATTATATAAACGGAGACTATGTACGTACGATGTCACTTTACAAAAGCATTAAGGAATCTATTATTCAGCAACAAGAAAAAATGGTGGTGCGATCTAAAATCGCGCTTGGTCAGCCAACTAAACAGGCTGTACCCTCGGAACCATCTAATGCCGAGACCAGCGATTATGCAGCTGAACAGGGCCAGCAGTCTGCGAGTACTTTATCGCGACAGCAGATATCTAAGGGATTGTGTAGTAAGTTGGATGACATGCTGCGTAAGCAATATATTAATTTCAAGGCATTCTCTAGAACGGTAGCTAGCATTGATTTGGACGATATTGAGGAAAAGTGGGAGTTCGAGGATAAACTGAAAAATCTGACGTCTCGGTGGACTACAATTGACACGCTCCATTGGGAAATCGAAGCTGAGCTGGACGGTGAGGAAAATTCTTATCAAGGAGTTTTTCTTACACACGAAGATACGTTCTGTCGTCTGAAAAGACAAATCTTCAGAAAGATGTGGTCCAATAATCATCGGGAACAATCTACACCAATTTTGGATATTCCGACCTTTGCCGGTCAATATAATGAATGGACTTCTTTTAAAGATTTATTTAGTGAAGCTGTTCATTGTAACCCCACATTATCTATGGCTCAGAAGATGCAGCATCTAAAAACTAAATTGAAAGGTGAAGCTCTTGGATTAGTGCGACATTTGAACGTTGATCGAGAAAATTATGCTGTGTGTTGGGAAATCTTAAATAACCGGTATGACAACAAAAAGCAAATATTTACGGCTCATATGAACTTACTTCTGAGCACGCCGAACGTGGATCGACGCTCGATAGCCTATTACAAAAAAATTCATGACGCAGCTATAGAAAATCTTCATGCTCTGAAGACTCTTGGAATAGATACTGAAGCATGTGGGCCGATGGTGGTCCACCTTTTATCCCAGAAACTGGATTCGGAGACCTATACGGAGTATCAAAAATACGCGAAGAATTCACGGGAAATACCGCAACTAGCAGATTTTATCGATTTTCTTGAATTTAAATTTACCACTCTTGAATCATCTCAAAGGAAATTAGATCCACAATCTTCTAAAGCAAGCTTTTCCAAGGTTAACTATTTCAACGGAAAATCAAAAAATTATCAACACAATCAATTTTATAGATCCGAACCCACTAATTTTAATCGAAAACATGCGTGGAAATCTGCACCTCAGGTACTTAGCGGATGTGGTGTCAAGTGTCCCTTGTGTAAACAAGTTGATCATTTATTATACCAATGTAAAAATTTCATAAACATGTCGAATGATTTGAAACTAAAAACAGTCAGCGACCTAAATGTTTGCAAGAATTGCTTATTTGACCATAATGGCAAAAATTGTTTTTCAACTAAAAGATGTCGCAATTGTAGAGGCAATCACCACACTATACTACACGACGCGTATGCACTAATGCAACCTTCTACGGCATCAGAGTGTCTGAGCACGTGGCTGGAAATACGCATGTATCTCAGGAGGATCAGTCGCAAGTACTCTTAGCAACAGCATTAGTTCGGGTAACGGCAGCAAACGGAGTTAAACATACAATGCGTGCCTTAATAGATCAAGGCTCTCAAATTTCCCTGATCTCGGAAAATGCAGCTCAACTATTAGGTATACAACGAAGAAAATGTAGCGGAGTAATTATTGGAGTAGGAGAAAGGGAGAACAACAGCAAAGGCGTTATAAATATTTTATGTTCATCGATATACAGCGATTTCAGTTTTAACACTGATGTAATCATAATAAATAGCTTGATCAAAGATCTCCCAACGCAATCATTTGTCAAACCCAACTGGCCACAATTATGTGGCATCCAACTAGCAGATCCTGAGTTTAACGTAAGCCGTCGGGTGGACCTATTATTCGGAGCAGATATCTATTCACATATTATACTAAGCGGTTTTCTGAAGAGCGAGAATAGTCCACAACCGATTGTGCAGCAAACGCAGTTAGGCTGGATTTTATGCGGAGGCTTAATGCCCAATAGCTTTCAATGTAATGTGGTACTGAACAATATTGAAGACATCAGAAAATTCTGGGAAGTGGAGGACATCGACGATGATTCAGAAATGACGAGCGAAGTTCAGGAGTGCGTCCAATTCTACAAATCAACAACGGAGCGCCAATCAGATAGTCGGTATGTTGTAAGATTACCTTTTAAGTCGGCGGAATTACATACTCTCGGATCTTCTAAAAATATAGCTATGGCACAATTTTGCAACCTTGAAAAAAGACTTATCAAACAAAATCAGCTAAAACAACAATATAAAGATTTCATATCAGAATATAAAAAATTAGGTCATATGGAAGAACACTACTCCCCGATGGAGACGTCGATAGCATGTTATCTCCCTCATCACTGCGTACAAAAACCAGGCGAGCGTAATTTAAATAAATTCCGAGTTGTTTTTAATGCGTCGTCAAAGACTTCAACTGGAGTTAGCCTAAATGACGTCATGCTTCGGGGACCGAGTCTACAAAAAGATCTTCAGTCACTGATTATAAAGAGGAGACAGTATCGGTTTGTAGTAACTGCCGATATTGAAAAAATGTATCGGCAAATTTTAGTGCACAAATCCGACCGCAAACTACAAAAAATCGTTTGGCGAGATAATCCTAGCGAACCAATCAAATCATATGAACTGACGACGGTCACTTATGGGACAAAATCGGCGCCATTTTTGGCAATGATGACTTTGCATCAGCTAGCACAGGATGAAAGAACCGAGTTTCCAGCAGCAGCAAAAATACTGGAAGAAGATTTGTTTATGGACGACTTATTAACAGGCTTTTATTCTGTATACGAAGGAAAGGCTTTAGTGGCTGACATAAACAAATTATTATTATCGGGTGGATTCTTATTGCGAAAATGGTCGTCGAATTGCCAAATGTTACTTGAAGACTTAGAAGAAGATCAAAAACGAACAAACAACCAATTTAATTTCAAGTCAGAAGATACGAAAACAATTAGGCCTAAGCTGGAATATGACAAATGACAAATTTATTTTCAAACATCAACTTTCGGAAGTAACTTTGCCCAAGCTCACTAAACGAGTTTTGTTAAGCGAAATTTCAAAAATTTTTGATCCGCTAGGGTGGCTTGCCCCCGTTGTAATCAACTTAAAAGTCTTATTTCAAAATCTATGGAAAACTAACCTAAGTTGGGATGAGCCGGTACCCAACGACATTTTAGTAGAATGGACTAAATTACGAGCGGATATCGATAGCATAAAATATTGTGAGTTACCAAGGTGGATTGGGAGCTGTAAAGGCGACTGTATTCAACTACATGGATTCTGTGACGCTTCAATGCGAGCGTATGCATGTGTGGTGTATGCACGAGTAGAAAGACAAAGTCAGGCTACAGTTGTTTTGGTGGCAGCTAAAACCAAGGTAGTGCCCCAGTCGAAGAGTATAACTTTGCCAAAACTTGAGTTGAGTGGAGCACAATTACTAGCTAAGTTGATGAAGAAGATTTTGCAAAGTATATGTGGTAACAAAATTGAAGTTTTCGGATGGTGCGACTCCAAGGTTGTAATAGGTTGGCTACAAGGCGACCCAGGTAGATGGAAGCCGTTTGTCAGCAACAGAATAAAACTTATAACTCCGATAATGCCACCTCAGTGTTGGAGTTACGTAAGGTCAGCGGAAAACCCCGCTGACTGCGCTAGTAGAGGTCAGTTAGCTTCACAACTAAGAGAAAACACTTTATGGTGGAAGGGTCTAACATGGTTATTGTCATTCAAACATGAAGCGCAGGAGATATTTGCAACAGATCTAGAACTAAATAAAAAAATCATAAACGTTACGCAAATAAAATCTGCGGAACCCACCATAATAACGGAGCTTCTAAATAAATACAGTACATTGCGCAAAACAATATTTATTGCTGCATGGTTACTACGCGCTCTAAATATAAATAAAAAACAACTACCTAGCTATATCACGTTACAAGAATTACGCAAGGCTAAATTGCTAATAATCAAACACGTACAATATAATGAATTTTATGAAGATATCCACAATTTAAATAAACACAAAACAGTCAAGATGAACAGCAAGCTTCTGAATCTGGACCCATATATCGATGAAAATGGGATCCTTAGAGTTGGTGGAAGACTAAGAAAGTCTTCACTAAAAATTGAAACGAAACACCCAATAATATTACCGCATGATTGCCGCTTCACTACATTGCTTATAGAGGAGGTGCATCTACAAAGTTTTCACGCGGGAGCTCGACTTACAACTACACGCTTACGTCAAAAATATTGGATTCTTGGCGGAATCAGGGCAGTCAAGAAACAAATCAGGAAGTGCGTTATCTGTAGAAAGTATAATCCTCAACACCAACATCAAATAATGGGGACGCTTCCTGAACAACGTATTACGGAAGCACCACCTTTTTTCCATACAGGCGTAGATCTAACAGGATTCATAGACGTGAAATCGAGCCGTGGTCGAGGTGTTAAAACAACTAAAGGGTATACAACATGTAACAGATTTAAATGTAAAAGCGGAAAGTAGTACGTTCAGAATCAGCTACTGAACCGATATCAACATTTTTTTCGGTAGGTATTTTTTTTCAAAATAATTAGTTAAGACCAAGTAAATTACAGACACTCCTTCGTTTAGTACTCCGAACAAACGAAATTGAAACGTAACTCCAGCACATAAGATCATTTTTAAATGAATCACTAAACGAATACTCTAATAAACTAAATAATGAACAAAAATGAACTTTATTTCGATAGTCATAAAGTTTATTTGAGCAATCTATCATTAATCAAACGCACACAACGATAGGCCTCAATAAACGTAATAAGCTACCAAAATAAATAACTATCATATTCTCTTTTCCGCACATTTAACTACAACTAGATAGAGCAGGATGCAGCTATTGTTTAATGCAATTTGATCCATCCGACAAACGATGGCGCGCGCGGCGGTATAGGGATGCGCCGCGAAAAAAATTACTCCCGGTATTTGCAAGGCCGGGCGATCCAAATCCCGCGCAATACATGCACTTAAATGAAACAAATTAAATGTAACAAAATCAATATGAAAAGAAACAACAAATAGGTATTTCTATGAAAAATAATTTCGGGGAACGTTAAAATGGTGATTAAATTCGGTTTGTAATTTTGCTACAATGTATGCGGAATCCCGGTGTGTCAGATATCCCGTTATTGCAATCCCTAAATGGGCACCGAATATGTGAAAAAAATCTAGTCGTGCACCGCAGTTATCTGTGTCTACTTGTGTTTAAGTGTTAAGTAGATATTTCGATAACTTTCGCGCGCGATGTCTTATCGGTATTCGAATATTCAAATACACTGAAATGGTGAGAACTTTGGCACTGTGTGGTGATAATGTATCATTGGCATGTCTGACGGTATCTCGATGCTGAGTTCGGAGAGCGCTGGATAGGTCGCGGCGAACCTGTGCAATGGCCTCCTAGGTCACCTGACCTGACTTGACGTCTCTTGACTTTTTTTGTGGGGACGTAATAAATCTCTGGTATACTTCAGTGAAAGTACTAATGTGGAGGATCCAGGATGAGGAGGGTAATGTGGAGCAAATTCCTAAAAGTGAAGAGTGACACTGAAGTTTTACATAAATTACGTGAACAATTACGCAAATGTGCATCAAAGTGTATCAAGGTGGTGGACATGTCGAACATATTTTAAAAAGAAATCGCCTCATGAGTGCCATGTAACACGTAAGTTAATTTTGTTGTATTTTTTTGTGTTGTGATTAGGTTGTGATTCCCAATCTAGTATTCGTTGTTAGATATTGCGTTATCTTATTATCTTATTCAATAATAATGCAAAATAAATGACGCCCGTATCCTGCCCGCCTGTAGGAACTAAGTTTAGGGGAAGTGAAATTAATAATATTTTATAGCCGATTCATGCAAAATATTGTCTTATGTTGGGTTCGTACGCATTATATCTAGTAAGTAAAATATTTAGATTTTATAGTTAAAACACAAATGTTATGCTTACAGATTAAATAAATAATAATTTGTTTACCAAACCACCCAGTAATCAGTTACGTACGTAATTTGTAATTTGTATTTCGTATATTGTCAGCTGTTTCTGCCGGCGCGGCGCAGCGGTCGGCGACCGGCGTTAGGTACTCGTGTGAATGTGTCTTGTGTACATGTGTGCGTGTCCGGCGAGCGTGTGTAGTAGTACACTCTTATTTGTAACTCGTAAGGTGACCATGTTAAGTGCCTACATTTGGTATAACTAATTTCATAAATAAAAGATTTTGTAATTATGATAGTACGATTTCAAAGCATAAACTATGATTGCAATAATATTTTAAAGTTGGGGTGTCTGAGGTTGTGAATTAATCCTGTTACACGTTGTATAGTTTTATTCATATGTATGGTGACCAAGGCTGTACACATCGAGCTAGTATCGGACCTGACTAGTGCGGCATTCTTATCAGCGATGAAGAGGATGGCTGCCAGACGAGGAGCTCCACATCATGTCTATAGCGACAATGCAACCAATTTTATTAAAAGTAACCGAAATTTACAAGAGGAATACTTCGAGCTACAGCAAATTATAGATAGCAATTTTCTCAGAGAGATTACTGACATGAACATCGAATGGCATTTTCAGGCTCCGTCTTGGCCAAGTGCATCTGGACTTTGGGAAAGAGCAATTCGCAGCGTCAAAAGTCACTTAAAGCCGGTCATCGGCCAACAAAAATTAACATTCGAGGAATATACTACCCTTTTAGCCCAAATAGAAGCGTGTCTTAATTCTAGGCCACTATGTCCGCTAACTGAAGATTCTGAGGACCTGGATATTTTGACACCTGCTCATTTTCTTACGGGCAGAGGTGATTTGACTATCATTGAAACCAAGAAGGATGCAAGAACTAGATGGCAACTGGTCAGAAAATTATTAGAAGATATCTGGAAGAGATGGAAATCTGAATATTTGTCTCAGTTAAATGTAAGAAGCAAGTGGTTCTGGCGACATCCAAATATTAGTATCGGCGATATCGTTTGCATACATGACGAACAACTCCCACCGGGAAAATGGTCGCTTGGAAGAGTTGTAGAGATACACCCCGGTAGTGACGGTATTGTGAGAGTCGTTACCTTAAAAACTAAAAACGGGTATATGAAACGCCCCGTACTAAAGCTATCGGTACTCCCTCTTGAACCTAGACAGCCAGATAAACAGATACACCCTAAAGTTACAGCTTCAGCAACCAAAACCAGCTATAAACATACCAAGAAAATTAATATCGTAAGCACATTGTTCTCTATCATCCTGTTTATGAATATTTGTACATCGGTTCAGAGTAAATTACATGTAAACCAGTTCTATCAAAATCAGAGTCTGTACTTGGACAAAATCGCAAATGTACGACTGATTCGAGATGAGTGGAAGCTGGTTGTATACTACGAAATGGAACCATTTTGGAGTGGGTGCTATGCTTTGAACAAATATATCAAACAGTTGGAATTCACTTGTTCGAAGTTAAATGATACACCTTATTGCGACGTACTACCAGCACAATTACGTCATGGCCAGTCGGAATTACAATATTACAACAAAGTTTTACTAAATCAGCATATTAATACACACACTAGACAGCGTCGTGGATTAGTCAACGGGGTAGGCTATTTATCAGATTATTTGTTTGGCGTATTAGATGAAAGATTCGCTGAACAATATCAACGAGATATAGATCAAATAAATCTGAATCAAAACCATTTAGTTAACCTGTGGAAAAATCAAACCTCAATTGTCGAAGCTGAATATAACCTTTTAAAGCGCACTGAAGAAGCAGTGAGTAAACAGCATGACTCTATCCAGAAAAACATCTATACTCTTACAAGAACTTTGAATAATGTAGCAAGTGAAAGCAATCGTAATAATATTAAAAATATTTTCGTCCTTGGAGCACTCTCAGCTAGCAATATGTTGAATAATCTAAGAGGAATCCAAAGCATGCTTATAAACCAGGTTACGGATGTTTATCACGGCAAATTCGACTTTCACCTTATTTCTCCGAACCAACTTCTTCACGAGCTCAGTATCATTTCCTCACAGCTGCCGTCCGATCTAAGCTTACCAATAGAGAATGTACATGATGATTTACGTGACATCTATTCTTTACTAAGAATTAAGACAAGAATATTGGAAAAATATGTGATGTTTGAAATACGAATTCCACTTACTAGTCGCGATCCCTATGAGCTGTACGAGCTGATAGCTATCCCACAACGAGTTAGAGAAGATTCCATGGCCACTTTGATACCTAAATCAAAATACATGGCAATAAATTTGCGTAAGGAAACTTATCTAACTATAACGAAACACCAAATAAATGAATGTTTACATCGCCGAACCGATACGTATCTATGTTACCTTCAGTCTCCTATCAATCAGCTGAGAGAGGACTACGACCTGTGTGAATCCGCTGACAACACAAGGACGTCGTATCGTCTAATTACCGCTCTGTGCAAAACTGCATGGATCAACTTACACAACACTAATACATATATATACTTTTGTTGTCACACTTGTGTCGCCCGAGTTCATTGTGATGACACTCGAGTTACGTCATATCAGCTGGTTCGGGCAGGAATTGCCGCTATGACGAGTGATTGGATGCTTAAAATGGATGAGTCATTTATCTACTCACATAAGTTGTTTCGACCAGACATAGTCCACGTACGTCCAGATATCATTGCCCCATGTACCACCAATAAATCAGCTAATTAATATATCAATCCCATTACTTGATATGAACGATTCTGATACCGAAAACAGAAAGAAGGCTTTAGTAAAAATAGAAAGTAGCCTCCAGCAACTGAAAGATCATGCAGAGGAGGATGAGATCTCTGTTCATGACATCCACCATTATACAGCAATCTACGTCCTGTTGGCGATAGCAGCTATCACCGGTGCAACTTTAGCATGGAGACGTGTGCGACAGCGATGGAATGTACCTTCGCCAGGCAACGCCCTCGTTCACTCAGCGGCGGGTCCTGGAGGCCTCAGTCAACCTGAAGGCGCCAGTAACGGCAATAGTGCAAGTGAAAATTTACGATGTGTATCAATCAGTGCGGATCATTGTCAGTGTAAGAGTGATATAGAAATGCAGTGTTTGCGTAAACAGAATCGAGGCACGATGCCTGATCGTCGCCAACCAGTGTTTACTATCAGTGAAAGTGTCTAGAATTTATTATAGAGGTTTTCATTCATTATCCTATAAGTGAAAATGCCTTCACCTTGTCTCATCGCCATTATTATCATAAGTTATTTGTCTTAATAATATTATACTCAATAATTTCAATCTCCCCCGGCAGGATGTACGGGCTAATGCCCTACATTTGGTCTTGTCAGCATTTTATACACCGCGAGCGCGGTACTCGTGTTTTACGTAATTAGTGCGCAAATCCGACCGCAAACTACAAAAAATCGTTTGGCGAGATAATCCTAGCGAACTATTACAATGGGCGGCCTTATCGCTTAGAGCGATCTCTTCCAGACAACCTTTATATGGATAGTATCAGAAGAAGGTGGCGGTACACAATAAAGAAAATCTAGAGGATATTGAAATGAAATGAAAATGAAAATGAAATGAAAATAATTTATTGAATCCATTAAAATGTTCAACATCGTTTAGATTCAGTCATTTTTTATCTACCGCCCGGTTCGGAAAGCGGTTTTCACTAGAGAAGAACGGGCAAGAAACTCTAGTGTTGCTCTTTTCAAAACCAGTTTACAATTTAGTGATTATTACATAATTTACAAGTTGGTTTAAATCAGAGCAGTTTATTAAAAATATTTTTAAACGGAATATTATTATATTATAATTACTATGGCTGAGTGAAGCGAAGTCGCCCAGAACGAAGAATCAGTATACTCTTTTTCGCCAAAACAGTGAATAATTGCGAAAGCCTTATGTAATCCATCAATGAATCCGTTACAATGTAAGCAAATCGGATAGACCAGTCTACGCAAGCAGCACCCGTTCACGAGTATGACGCATGTGCCTGCCATCGGTCTCCTCAACCATGTTGCAGGGAAGTGACCGACCTGGCACACGACGCCACCGCAAGCACAGACTTTTTAGCGAGAATATTACGGAAAGAATAAAATATATACTAATACACGAATACTTAGATAAATACAAATATACTAATATATATACTATAATATATTGAAGATAGAATAAACACACAAAAGTGAAAATATATATAAACATACATAATATTAAGTAACTTTACGAAGGTAGTGCTTTTTTAGCAAAACTTTAAAGTGACATGAAGATCTTGCACGCCTGATCTCTATCGGTAGTGCATTCCAAAGTCGAACTGCTTGCACAGTATAGGATAGTTGGGAAAACTGGGAAGAGTGCACGGGAGTTTGGAGGTGCAAGGAATTGGAAGAACGTAAGGATCTGGAATGAGTGTTATGCAGAAATTGGAAACGGTTTTTGAGGTAATGAGGAGCGGCAGGATTAAAAAGTATACTGTACAAAAGTGACAAGATATGAGTATTCCGGCGAAGACGGATAGGTAACCAATTCAGCCTCTTACGATATTCAGATATATGATCGAATTTGCGTAGACCGAAAATGAATCTAATACAAAAATTTTGTAAGCGTTCGAGTTTATTCAGCTGTTCTTCGGTTAGATCCAGATATGTAGCGTCAGCATAGTTTAGAATGGGAAGTAAAAGAGATTGTGCAAGCTCAATTTTGGTGACGAAAGGCAGAAAATTACGCAGTCTCTTTAAGTTGTAAGCGGAAGCATAGAGCTTACGGCTTATCTCAGCAAGGTGCGGCCTCCAAGACAAATTTCTGTCAGGAATAACCCCAAGATTTTTTACAGTGTCTAATATTGGAATGGGAATTTCGTTAAACAATATTTGTGGGAGATTAATCCAGTCAATCTTTGAGTTCATTCTCGAGCTGCCAATAATAATTGTATGTGTTTTTGCCGGATTAACTGTGAGACCATATTACTAATTAAGAATAATAATTAATAATAATTACTCCAGTCAGTAATTTTACACAAGTCGTCATTGATGCTTCGTATGGCCGCAGAGAGATGCTCTAAGGGTGTTTGTGTGTATATTTGTAAATCATCTGCATAAAGATGGTAGGAAGAAGACAATTGAAGGGAAATAGAATTAATGAAAAGCGAAAAAAGAAGAGGAGATAAAACGCCACCCTGTGGGACATCAGCTGTCGTAAAACACCAAGATGAAAAAGTATCATCCAGGTGTACGCGCTAGCGATGCCCATACAGGTAACTACGAAACCAGCCAGTTACCGTTGGAGATATGTTAAGAGAATCCAATAGATTTATCAGAATATCGAAATCTACATTGTTAAACGCATTGCTGAAATCAAGCAAAGTTAATATCGTCACTTTACCGTCAGCCATGCCATAACGGATGTCATCAGTAATTTTTACAAGAGCTGAGACAGTACTGTGACCGGGGTAGAAGCCGGATTGTAGGGGATTTAATAAATCATTTGTAATGAGGAAGTTGGACAGTTGCTGATGGATGAGGCGTTCTAAGAGTTTAGAAAGGAACGGGAGTATAGAGATAGGACGGAAATCAGAAAATGAGGATGGATTTGGCTTCTTAGGGAGAGGTATTATTAACGCTTCCTTCCAAACAGAAGGAAAGCAGCCCCAAGTAATAGAATGGTTCAGCAAGTGTAGTATGATAGGTAATAGTTCTTCTAAAATAGGAAGTAACATTTTCCGACTTATACTATCACTGCCGACTGCGTTTGAGGATATAGCTTCAATGTTTCTCTTAACATCACAATCGGTAAATGGCTTAAATATGAATGGAGAGCGGTCAGGTTTTGGAATGGAGGACAAGTAGCGCAAAGTAGCAGCTTTTCTGGGACCATCAAAATTGGTAGAAGAGGAGAAGTGCTTATTCAGCTTATCGATATTAATATCTTTTGGAGTATAGTCATGACGCGATTTTCCGACACCTAATGACCGTAAAAAAATCCATATTTTGGAAGGTTCTTTGTTTTCTATAGAATTGTGAATATGTCGGCGTTGTGCATCCCTACACACCTTATTGCAGTGATTACGGCAATCTATATATCTAGATTTGTTGTAGTCTGTAGGTTTGAGTTTATACCTCGCCTTAGCAGAAAGCTTCCTTTTAATTGTGGCTTTAATTTCGACTGTTAGCCACGGCGCAGGTAAATATTTTATTTTTACTGGTCGTAATGGAGCATGACCATCATACAAATTAATTAATGTGCTATTAAAACATGCAACTTTATCTTCAATGCTGAAAGCATTATACACATTAGACCAGTCAAGTTTGCCACCAAAATTGCGCTGCAGAAGAACTTTAGGCTTAGCTTTCGGCGGACGTAGTTTGTATGAGAGGTAAATCAAATCATGATATGAAAAGGCATCCGCCGCACACTGACCGTGTTTAGTAACATTGGTTAACGATGAGACAAGTATTAGGTCGAGAAGAGAAGGTGAGGAATTGGGAAAGTAATGCGTCGCATTTAAGGGAAGGATGGTCAGATTGCTAGCCTTAATAATAGCTTTAAAATGGGACGAGCGATAATCATGCTTAAGAAGGCAGGTGTTAAAATCACCCATAATTATTGTGTGATTAAAAGAAGGAGAAAAGTCTTCCAAAAGTTTTTCAAAAGCAGGAAAAAAGTTAATCCGCAAGGAAGGACAATAGTATACCCCAAGTAAGATCTTAGCATGGGATATTGTGACACTTATAAAGAGATGTTCACCAGCATTGGTAGGTGGAGGTTGTGCTGACATACTCACCACAGAATAGTGAATATGCGAACGGAGATAAATAGCGACACCACCACCACCGCAACCAATACGGTCATTGCGGATCAACTGGAACCCTGGTAACGGGAACGAAGTAGAAAGGAGACCTGGCTTTAACCAGGATTCGGAAATAAGTATGGCATGTATATTGTTATGCTGAAAGGACGCCAACATATCCGTATAGTGAGCCGGAATACTTTGAGCATTAATGTGAAGAACATTAAAATTGTTTGGAACGTCATTCAAAAACGTCGAAATGCTATTTTCCAGTGTGGGGCCCATAGATGTATAGAGCCACAAAGTTATCTGGCCCGGTGGCCAAAAGTGGAAACAAATACGTCATTTGGAATTGTCAATCTACCTGCCAGTCGCTGACATATCGGCCATTAGTTGTTTACTCAATGTTTTTATTTTTCCTGCATTATTTAAAACTAGTGAAAATTGCCGAAAACTTTAAAAAGTGATGCTAGGAATGTTAAACTTCAGGTATTAAATTTTACGTAGGAAGAAAACCTGCTTCAGACACCAATAATACCCTCCGAAAAATTGTATCATCGCGTAGCTGCCGCCACAAGTTTGTGTTGTCAGCTTTTAAAAATAAATTCCACGAAAACAGAACTTTGTACGTACTAGTACAATAGATGTAAGTTCATATCATAAACTAAAATTTATCGTTACGTGCGTGGTGACCTGTTGGTAAATGGACCACCAATGACCACAACCACATTTCACGGTGGCCGCGGGTTCGAATCTCAGGGCACCCAGGATAGTCAATAAACACACACTAAAACGGTGAAGGAAAACATCGTGAGGAAACCTGCATACCAAAGCGATTTATAAGAATTTCTATGGTACCTGTGTAAATCCACCAACCCGCATTAGGCCAGCGCGGCGGACTATATGGCTTAACTACCCTTAATCGTTCTCTCAATTGCAGAGGAGGCCCGTACCCTGCAGTGGGACGTGTATGGGCTGATATAGATACACTTGTTTAAGGGTTTTGACTTCTTTAAAGGGGAGCGATTTGTTAGATATCTTGTGAAGGAAAAAAGCATGCAGATGAAACTGGTCCACTCATTTTCACGACACTATTGATCGGATTGAAAAATCTTACTTTACCCACTTTATTGCTATATCTATTTTTAATGGCAACACCAAATTCGATTACAGCGACTCTCTCACCGGGTCAGATAAGTTTGTGGGACTATAGTATAGAACATAGATCGGCAATGTGTCATTTTGAGCGCGACCAAAACTGATTTACGATTGTGTGCGTGAAGTTTACATGTGTGCTTGACATATAGTGGTGTACCATGCACTTTCGATACTATCATATCGATATCGATATAGCTGTCGGCCTGTAGCTATGAAATAAAATGTTATGGATATATGCGACATTTTATTATATATTAACAGAAACTTATTGATGTGTTTGTTTCAATACAGATTGATAAACACACAAATAAATAAAGATAAATTGTCATATTCTTTGAAAACATTTTGTTTGAGATGTTTTGTATGGGTCTTTATGTTCACCGAACAAAATTATTTTTTCATTGTGATGTATACATAGTACATACACCTAATTAAACTGAGAACAAAACAATCTTTTTAAAATAAAACCATAATTTACAAAGTATTAGCGGTTTCGGTTTATTTTTTTCAATTTTAATTTCCAGTCGCGAAGTTTCAATTACTTTACAGCATTCGTAGTCACAGGGTGGACTCAGTCTGCAACAAAATCCGTGATTATTAGTTTTTTTCAATGAGTAACATTCGCGTAAGTCTAAGAAACACATTTTTACTATATGTGTACAAGAGTTAAAAAAATATGCTTATTTAAGTCAATTAATTGACTTGTAACACATTGGGAAGTGTTTGACGCCTGCTAGGTCGCGTTGGAGGTGTACGGAGGAGCTTGTAAGAAGTCGTTGGATGCAGGCAGCTTACAACAAACTGATGTAGACATTCTTGTGGAAGGCCTATGTTCATTAGTCGCTTTCCTGTGGCTGAAGAAAGAGGACAGTTTAATAAATTATGAAGCTTTTTTCGATCACGTCACCTAAATTAATATTTTCCCTATGAGAATTATAAATTTTAAACCTATACCTAATGTTATGATAATTGAATAATGTTGCTTCAAGGTTTGGACGATGATACTGTGCATAGAAGTATCGCATATTTTATAATAATATCTAATATGTTCTTGTTTTACTATTATAAATTGACAGCCTCTTGGCAGAGATTGAAACAGGTTCTTGATTCATAAATCACACACATGAAGTGTTATAATAATTATTCCACAATTATAAATAAATGAGTAAAAGTAAAGTAATAAGTAATATTGTAGAATGAATACTATAATAATGGCGGGGATAACGCCAGGTAGAAGAAGAAGAAGAATAATGCACACTATCACAACATACTATAGCTCCATAAAAATGTAGGGAACATGTGTTGTCATCGACTATTTCATCGACAACCTTTTATTGATCGAACCTGTCAGTCAATCCCTAGCAACTTTTGGTTGAAATTATTGTAAATTCACGTATTTGATATTATTTTTATACGCAATTATTTTTTCTACCGATATGTATACACGGATTTCCATTTAATTCTATAATATCGTCACAAAATAGTATTGTGCAAAAGTGGCCGGTACCTGTGAAAACTTTAATTATTTCGAATTTTTACGCCTGCATGAACCACACCTTGGCACTGCACAATGCACTATAATAAACTACGTTTAATAAATATAACCAAGTACTGTAAAATTAAATAAATTATGAAATTAAGCGAATTTTGTTGCTCGCTTAGTTTGACATATTTTGACTCTGGGTCACTGGAGGCTACTCCTGTGTAAACGTATGGTCGCATCATGCATCTCGCTTTAACATATGAGTTAAATTATTCTATCTCTTTCACATTGCCGATCTATGTTTTATACTAAATCTATGGTGGGGACACTGCAAAAACTGTCGGAGCCACTACATTCTGATGAATAAACGGAAAAAAAATCATCGCTACTGTCATTAGACATGTTATCAAGATCCATTAACAACGAAAAAAAATGTATATATATTTATAAAAAAAATACCTAAAAACTAAATAAATATAAAATTCTACTAGTATTATTATTTATATTCACCTCAATGAGTACCATCCATCTACCAGCTGTGTGAAGTCATAATTATTGGAATGAATATAATCAAATACATCAATCACCTCTTTACAAAAATAATAATATAAAATAGTTTTATACAGAAACACAAAAAAAAAGACTAAAAGGACACAGAAATAAATGCAACAAAACGAAATCTACATTTTATGAAAGTAAAAAAAAAACCAATACATGGAATTATAAACGAAATACACTGCCAATTAGCATAGCAAAATGTAGGTAAATGAAGTACAATAAAAAAAAACATATGCTAAAGATCCTGAATGATCACTATAAGTAAAGTAAATTAAAAAGACAGTCACAATAACAAAAAGAGAACAGTATATAAAATATTAAAATCAATGAAGGTATATTTGAAAAAATCATGGAAAAAATAAACAAACAATCAGTGACAGTTGACAATAGAATAGTTCCTTCGGTAATCGAAAGTTAGCGGTATAAAAACTAGAATTATTATAGTACCGGACACTACTTCCTCGCAGCACGCCTTGTCCTAGCTGGCGCTGCAGGTTCCTTTGCCGCTGCAGCTGTTTGTGCCTTTTGCGGTATCGCATCAAGGTCACTTCGGCAGCTGAGTCGAAGGCAAATACCGTCAGGATCGAGAACGTAAACAAAACCTTCCCTAGTCCAACACCTGGTGACACCGAACCGTTCTCGCGCCTCCATGAATACATCATGTCGAGTTTTCTTCAGGAACTCTGATAATGTTACTCCGGTACCCTTGAGGAAAGACTTGGAAGACCATAGTTTATCACGTACCGCCAAGTCTCGAAATTTACAGAGGATCGGCCTCGGCTTGGCAGAATTACCAGCGCGCCCCATCCTGTGGCAACGGCTTATATCTTCAGCACCGAATTTTTGTTGCTTTAGCTGTGAGACAACGGACTTTACTACCATCTCTGCAGTACATTCTTTCGCATCCTCCGGGATACCGTGGAACAACAGCATCTTTCGCCTGCTACGCATCTCAATTTGGTCAGTGGCCTTAACGAGGACACTCGATTTGCGCCTGTAGAGATTTCACTGAAGCGAGGATGAAACATTTGAAGGCAGCAAACTCAGCTGATAGAGATTCAGTGGAAGGAGTCGGAGTAGTCCTCTGGAGTTTTCCCTCAAAGCTGTTCATCCGCTGATAGAATGTTGACATGAGGTCTTCTAAGCTGTGTTTGAAGCAGGGACCGAAACCGGTATCGAAAATACCGGTATTTTTTGGTATCAACCGAAAAAAATAATACCGGTATTTTTGATGGTAACCGGTATCCGCCAATTTTATTCGATTCCTAGAATTTAACCGGTATCATACCGGTAACCGAAATAAGGGTTACCTTTATGTTTCATGCGAAGTTCCTTATAAGTCAAAGCGGGGGCAGTGCCTGTGTGTGGTTATACCGCCGTTTGTCTTTACTAAACATTATGGCACTATACCACACAATTATCTTTACTCATTTCATGAATTTTTCAACAGAATTACCCACCAAAATTGAAATGAACCGTATCCAGCGATATTGTGTAAACAACACGACAATTATGATTTTTATTTGTTATGCAACAACAACGCATTTTCTTTTGCATTCAAGGTCTTTTTAGGTTACCGGTATTAAAACGGTTCCCGTATATAGGGGTAACCTTTATATTGCGTCATAGCGGTTACCGAAATCTTAAAGGTAACCGAAATTCGTCGATACCGGTACCGTTATGTCGAATGGGTTTCGGTCCCTGGTTTGAAGCTAGTGGCATCCATCTCCGACCAAATGTAGTACCGTTCAAAAGTGAAAACTAAAAGTGAGGAATACTTGCTGTGCCGTGCGGTGATGTGTGAAAGGAAAACACAGTTCGTAGATAAGGTACTGTGGCAGCTAATTTAGCATTACAAGTACAATTATAACACTTGTTTATATTTTAATTATTAAATAAACTTTAAAAGCACAAAAGTTCGTTTGTTTCTAAAGACCGCCGAGAAAAAAAAACTTTTGAAACAAATATAATTATCAATTATATGCAAAGTCAATCAACATAACATAATGGTTCATTTCAATCAAGTAGTCCGACAAATTAGGATTTTAGTCCCACAATATACGCAGGAAGCCAAATCGAGGCGTTGCAGTGTAGTAAGAGTTTTTAATTATAACACTCCCAATAGTAATTGTTTTTCGCAATGATGGTACAAATAAATGTCTACTACATTTATATTTTATGCAAATTTATTTTTACACATATTTTTATCATAAAAGACTGACAAGATTAAAATCTGGATACAGAAATAACGAGAGGGCCGCTGGACAGATGTTGTTGAAATAGATAAAACCCTGAAACAGGGCCGAAGCGAGATATTGTGCATAGGTAAAAGAAATACAAAATAATATTCTTTAATAATTATACTGGAATAAATATTACTAAAATTTAGGCAAGGATTACTTTACATTACTTGTGTTTATGTAAGTGGTGAATGACAGGGGACAATACGAATTCTTGGGTCACGGATACTTTCGTAGCACTCCAGCTATAGAATACAACAAGAACAATAGGATGCAACAGCCGAAATGAAGCTTTACTATGGTTTCTTTGAGATAGTAATAACCCCTAGAGTTTTTTTGGAGACTGTATCCCACTGCAACTCCTTTAAGCCAGTATCAACAGTGGCACGCATTGTAATGACACCGGGCATTGAAGTTCTACAAGTCTCCGGGAACGTCTAGCTTGTCATTAACTAGCAAAGGAATCAATCAGAAAGTTATTAGGAAGAGTTGGAAATAAATTATTGCCCATTTCCTTTCGTAATAAAGCGGGTGACAAGACAGTGGATTAGACCCTAGAGTTTACCAGATTTTATTAAGTTTGTGTCATAGTAGGATATCATTGTGATGACAAACGACATCATAAGACCTTCCGACGAATACCCATCCTCTTTTCCCATTCTTTATCCTTCCCACTCCCCTCCCGATTCGATGGACTGGGAACACATCCATGAGCGTTGTTGATGTTCATGAGCGGCAGTGATCACTTGCCACCAGGTGTTTGCTCGCCGGAACAATGCTTTAAAAAATCACTATTAGTGTATTCGGTATTGCTTAATTCATTCATATAATCGGAATTTGTAACTGGCTGTGTCATGTTGCTCTCTAAAAATAAGTGCAGCGAGACCATGCCATTTAAAAAATATATATATCAAATTTTAATTAAATACATTAATTTTCTCGCAGCGACTGGAAGCTTCAAGCAGAATGCTGGACTCTGTGGCATACTTGAGGTCTATGTCCAGCGAAGAACTTATACGGACTGATGATGAAAAAAAAAATGTTTATTTTCTTAAAATATGTTTGGATATTTGTAATTAAAACCTGTCCAATATTGTAAGAATTTCTGAAAACTTAACACTGACATAAGCCGCACAGTTGTCACGTAACATATAAATGTTCCTATCATCAATAAAATAATAATAAAACACAGATAAAATCACCCTCTTTTTGCTCCCTCGGAAACTCCTAGATTAGTGCCTGTCCCGCAGATGTATGTCAACGTCGCCGTGTCCAAAATATGTGACATCTCGTTAGAACCATTACAACACGCCACTGCCGAGCTCTGGGAATATCAACATGTGCTCGGATTAAAGACAATAACGTTTAGGGCGATAATCATCAGAATGTACGCTTGTACACAATCAAATGTGATAAATAGGTACGAAAATGAAAATTGATATTTTTCGAAAATAAAGGTTCATATTTTTGTAATTTATTTAGCATAATATAAATACATACATAGACTCACGCCGTTTATCCCAGAAAGGGGAAACAGAGATGCGAGGACACCCACATTTCGTCTTCTATGTTCCGTCCCACGATGTGATAAGGGCAACCGTATCGCCATGTTAGGTACAAATTACTGACTCCTGGCTGATAATTAATAGAAAAATTCAATAAATCTTTGCCCGACCCGGAATTCGGACGCGAAACCTCAGCTTTGTAACCATACCATAGTACCGCTACGTTACCGAGGTAATCGGTTTATTTAGTTCATTAATATTTTAATAGCTAAATTAAGCTAAAACAGATAGTCAATATTTCAATAGCAAAGAAGTTAGTAGGTACTACCGAGCTTGATATCGAAGGCCCAGTTCAATTCTAAGACAACATTGCATTTTTTGAAAGATTTAAATAGTAGATGAAGTCGATCCATGAGTTAGTGTGATTAAAGTCTATAATATGTTATCCTTACAATAAACTAGTCTTGCAGCAGGGCGTGTTATCATCTACATTCATTATTTAATTGATAGTTAGGTATTATTAATATTTTGATTATTGATTAATTGCTTCAAAATTTCTTTAATATCCATCTACAATATATGTACATACATGCAGGAACATAATCGTCACGCCTGTGTCCCGTAGGGCTAGGCAGAGACTATGGATAGCCACTCCATCGTGGCATATTGATTTCACTACATCAACCTCATCTTATATCTATCAACTTAATATTACCAAAATGTACCAGATCTAGATGGGGTAGATGCAATTTATTTTCCCTTAAAGAAAAATAATTGCATCTAAAGGCTCCAAGTCTTGACTATGCTACTTTGTGTAATTCGTGGTAAATTGGTATTTTTTAAAGATAGGAACACTGTTATTCTTCAAGTAAATACCGTTGGAGAGGGGGAAAGACGTATGTCGGTACGTTTCTTCTCGTCCGTTGTGTTTAAACAAATTGCAGCCAGATTGAGTGCACGTCGTAACCTAGTAATTCCAGTAAATACAAAAAAAAAATTGAGCTAAGCTCCACTTTAAAGTGTTAGAGCCTCGCTGTTGTCAATCATGGCTCGGCATGAATAGACAGGCACTTCCGGGGGCAGTACCACTGTCTCACACGAGATCGACGTGTAGCGACAGCTTAGCTGTTAAGTTTCGATCGGCGAGTGAGATTGCTGAATGCCCAAAGGAAGAAAAGGGTCATTTTTTCATCGTGTTTCTTTCCCGCTCACGTCCAGATTTGACAGGTCTGCAACACATCTGTGATCTAAGCGTTGTTCATGGGCGGCAGCGATCACTTACCGTGAAGTGACCTGTTTGCACGTTTGCCGGACCTATTTTAGGGATTTATAAAATACACACATGCTTTAACACTTCAGTGACCCTCACTCACGATGCAATATGCGGCACGGGATATCCTGGGGCGCGCGCCTTGATTTCATCCACATAATCGCCCGATGGATAGACATATAAATACAAATCCAGAGAATATTGAACGCTATTGATATAATTTTTTATCGAATTGTGCCTTAAAATATTTTTGGTATCTTAAAAAAATATACGTCTATACATAAACTCACGCCATTTATCCATAATCAAAAGGGATAAACAAAGTGCCATCAGGACACTCACGTTTCGCCTTGTCTAAGTATATCCTCCGACGCCTATCACGAGCATATATCGTTATATCGGTCACAAATTACCGACAACGGGCTTATATTATAATGAATATAAAAATCCAATATCAATTTGCCCGACCGGAGATTTAAACTCGATATCTGAGCATTGTAATTGTACCGTAGTAAAACTGCGCCACAGAGGCAGTAATTTTTTTTTTTTTTTTAAATCTAAGAAATAAAAAATAAACCTTTTCATTTAAAAAACCCTAGTCTTGCCATCTGGTGAAAACATTTTAGCTATGCTTTCTCCAAATTATTTTATCTTTTTTTCTTAGGTAGCTAACTAGATAAAAACTTAGTAATAATTTTCATTCATAGGTGGTGTTATATTATGTATCCACTACTCCACGACAGATGACGCTAAATAGTCTTATATTCGTCAATTAGATGGCGCTAGTGCTACGTTAAGGCTCAATTGCACAAACTAACTTTGCCAATACCTTTGCCCTTGAAACTGTCAATTCCATACATTCGCAAGGTCAAATACATTTCAAATGTATGGCGATGACATTTTCATAGGCAAAGGTATTGGCAAAGTTACTTGGTGCAACTGAGCCTAAGTGTTGCCATCATGAATAATTTGTCAGGGAGTGGCGTCGGCCACAGCGTCGGCATTTCGTTGAAATATATTTTCGTTGTCTCCTTTTCTCTTATATTATTAGAAAGAGATAAAAGAATATTTTACCAATCTGTTGCCCCTGTTTTCAATTCTGGCAAAGAGGGGTAGATTTGGTTTTTTAATTTTCGGCATACAGTGCCCCGGGGAGAGGAGTGGTGGACTGTGGACTTATTTGTTGGGAAGTGTATGTAGTGTTTTGTTTATAAATGAAATTTGTTTATTTTATTTTATCAAGACGCTGACAAACGAAGCATACGGTGAGTGTAGTACAATGCAAACTTTTTGACTATGTGCTAAGAAAATAAGAGATCATTGCTCACTCATGTGCGAAATTTGACTAAGTAAATAGCAAGATACCTTTACACACTTTCGTAGTAACAACGACGATGTATTTACTATACTTGATACTGGTTTAAAGTAATAAATTAAAGTTAGATTAGGACCACCCACTTGGCATTTTTGGGACGCAATCTTATCAAAAGTTGTAAGCAAGCGGCTAGACGCGTGAGGCATAATTCTTGTAATCTTTGTTGGTCATGACTAAGAGCATCCCTCTAAGAATTTCTTTTATTTTATGTCATAAATATGTAGAATTATACATACCGGCAGTACACTCGACATGTATCATACAATGTAGTACAGTTATCGAAGTGTATATGAATTTATTATATTTCTGGAATATAACAGGGAAGTTACCGAAACATATTCATGATAGGAACCATTGATGAACATTAACACATTCAGGATAACATAAGATCACACATCTATGGTTCTAGTATTTTCATTCATAAACCTGTTTTAAATCTGGGTAATCTACATACAAATTATACCATGGGTTAAGAAGTTCTGATAATCAATATTTACATTGGAATAAATTCAGAATAAATATTAAAGTATATGATTAAATATCTCACCAGTAAAATATTCCAAAAAATTATTCCTTTTATGTACTTTATTATTCTCTTGAATTAATTCATATATATTTATGAACTAATGATGCTTACTTAATTTTCAGTATTCCTTCTTCCTAAATTTATCCTATAAATGCAAATTCCATTTATAAATGATAAACAAATGTCACAATTCATTCATATAAATCACATGTTATCAAACAGGAAGTAGGAATTAAAGGTTTATTTATATTGTTACAATATAACTAATCACGTCTTAACATATAACGCATATCTCTTTAGTAATTAACTAACATAGTTTATTATCAATTAGTTAAAAATACCATTTTAAGCCATACTAGTTGGTTACGGAAGCAATGAGTAATTTGACTTTGTTTAACGGAGACATATATTGATAACAGATGGCAATCAACACATTATTTCTTATAATTACATTTTGTAATAAACTACCACTATATTAAGATATAATAAAAACAAATGTAAAGGATGTTGTCAAAACAACTGTCACTGATTTGTAAAATAATAAAAAATAAACCTTCAAAAAAAGAAATGTTCATCAAAGTATTTGTGTCAATAAAATGAGGAACTAAATATAAGCTTGTTGGATAGTATGGAAAGCAATATTAAATTAAAGAATTTGATCAATGTCATAAGAAGTTATGTACTCACAACATTTTTATACCAATACTTTATAAAGAAATATTTGATATCCTATTATATCCATGATAATAATGTTTTATTAGGTTATTATAAGGAATTACAAAATTAATTTGTTAGTTACTACTCGGAAGGCAATATCATGCACTGGTGTTTATCAATTTGTAGTACTTAATCAACCACATTCCGACAAAAACTACTAATATGTAATTGAACCAGAACTAAAATGAATATTTGATGTAATTGAATAATGTATATAGCTGTACTATTGGAAGTTATGTTGAATTAATAAATAATAATAACAGAAAAAAAGTGATTACTAAATCAGTGGATTAGCCTTTTCTAGACATCTTGTTTTATTTTGATTTTGTTTATGTTTAATAATATACCTAAATTATTTTAATTCGATATTATTTTATCGTGGAGAAGTTTAATTTAATGCAGTGTACTTAAAATTGTTAAGTCACTAATTTTGAAGAACAAGGATCATGGTTTGTCATCTCAATTGTTTCTCAATTCATTACCTATCGTTTGTTTTTAAAAGTGGAGGAAAATAAAGCAAGGTCACCAACATACATGAAATATTACCATTTCGATAGTATAGCATTAAACCAACCTTATGAACAATAAGTCAAAATGATGACACTAACTCTAATTTCAAAATAATCGGCGTCATGTAAAATAGCAGTCGTAAAATCCTAATGCAAATTATCGCGCAACATGCAAAATATTGGGTAAAGAGAGCTATAAGATTATCACTGGTATAAATGTATCACACACACCTCTGACTTTTCGGAGTCATGTGTGTATTGACAGTCAATCACCACACTAAAACGGTGAAGGAAAACATCGTGAGGAAACCTGCATACCATAGCGATTTATAAGAATTTCTATGTTATGTAAGTCCGCCAACCCGCACTAGGCCAGCGTGGTGGACTATATGGCCTAACCACTCTCAATCGTACTTTCGATTGTAGAGTAGGCCCGTGCCCTGCAGTGGGACGTATATGGGCTGATACAATACAATACAATACAATAAATGTATCTTCGCTTATAAATCGCATCGGCAACAAAGAAACAAGAAGTATGTAGCGTGGTGACGTTAGCTAAACATCGCGTGCTTTTCGACTACTATGAGCAAGAACCGGCGAAGAGCGTGCACTGGCCACTGACCGGACTACGCAAACATCCTATATGACAATGTTAATCATTGATTTTCATTCATTAGTTCTTTTTGCGTGACTAGTGCGTACGGAGAGGAACGATTATGCAGAACTAACCGTGTACTATGCGTTTCAAATAAGAATAGGAACGTCAATGACCTTTAGTTGTCAAATATCACACGAAAAGTATGGTTAGCAACAAAAAAATATTTACGCATCAATTATATTTTTTTTTCACATAGTCAAATTCTTGAACATAAATTAAATAAATAAATTGAAACAATTGCAAAATGTTATATGGACACATAAACAAGAATGTTTAGTCATAAATAGCTTAAAAAAGTATAATTTTTTATTTACTTCATATGCAATTATTCGCCAGAAAGTAACTATAACACGACATTATTCATTCATTTATTTTTTTTTACGAATTATTAAATATTAAAATATTATTTTTATTCAACATAAATATTATTTAAAAAAATCTTGTTTTGCTCACCCTACCTAAATTGTGCGATTTGACAGCTACTACCTAACCTAACCAATATGGCGCAGGGTCAGTCCTATTCTTAGTTGAATCGCATAGTAAGAGTTGATCTGAATATTTTAGGAAATTGTGGGTCAGCGCCGCGCAGCATATCCGCTCGAATTGTAAACATCCAAATTTGCAGGCTCTTTATGCGCACAGCCTCAAGTATTGAGATGCTATTCCCGATTTATTGGTGAAAGTCATATTGGTCTTGGATCATACTGGCTTGGACAGGTTTCAGGCTCAGCTTGTGTATATCGTAATTCGAACACCTGACATAAATTTGTAGATGAACGAAATACAAGCATCCACTTTCCGTCGTTATAACTCTAGCAGAACTGCACTTGCTTATCTTACATTCATGTCACTTTGTAGCGCCAGAAAAACAAGGACGAAAAGAAACAGCAATTATTCTCTCAATCAGTGGTTCGTTCTAGAAATTAGTTAATTTTGTAAATCCGGTTCTTATTACTTTTATAATATTTATGTTACATCCAATGTCCATCTATCTGTAGACGACATTTTGGCAACACTTCCGACATCATAACGTGTGCTCCGAGGTACAGGGGATTCAAGATTTTAGTCATTAAACGAAGCCCCTCCTCCGGTCATCCGGCCATTAAGCCGACGCTTCCGATTATTGCTCACTATGATGCTAGCAATGATTAAGCGAGGAAGGGGAATTGGACTTGAAATCCTTGCTTTGCTACTAAAGGCCGTGAAGTACTTCCTATTGTTAGAAAAATGATTCTAAAACTATTGTCCGTAAGTGAGGTAATCATTTTAATCGTTTTTATAACGTGTCTCACTTGGGATTCCTAAAACGCTTCAGTTTTCAATCTGGCTATGGGATCCAAGTTTATGTCGTATTGTTTTTATATAATAACTAGCGGCCCGGCCCGGCTTCGCCTGGGTGCAAATACAGATTCCAGTCCATATTTTATTTAAAATCAATATGACAGCCGTTGTCTAAACTGCTTATCCATTTTCAATCCCATCCTGTACCTATTCTTATGTCCCATTTTATCCACCTTATATTCTATTCTATCCCATCTCTCCAGATTCAAATCATTATTTTGCTGTGGAAATATTATAACACTGTTACTACTCCGACGACATTCATTGAAATCAATTAAAAGATACCATAGATGACCCGACCACGCTTCGCTATGGCTTAGTTATTATATGATGAATTTTATATTGAATTATTTAGCATAGCAAAAAAGCCCGACCCACCTTTGCCTGGATGCAGATATTTTTTTATTTTACTCCACACCAAATACATGTTATTTTTCGTATAAGCTCTTGTATACCTAAACATGAATTAGCTATCCTACTGTCCTGCTCAATTCCGTCCCATCCCGTCTGTTCAGTCACTTCCCGATACGTCCCGTCTTTTCTCTTCATTGACCATCCCGTCTTATACCGTGCATTTACATTTCGTCCTATCAAATGTGTCAGCTATCCCAGTCCTCTCCCCTACCTCCCACTCTATTATATCCCGTTTCTCCATATCCAAATAGTGTGCCTTATAAATTTTTGACATTAAACACTTTAGCGATTTTGATTATCCATGCAATATTCCATCCCTTATTTCACCCCCAGTATGCTGTTTTCCAAAAACATTACGCCATTACTTTTTGTTAGTAATAAAGAGATTAAATATAAATTTTCATAGAAATACACTCACACACACAATTAATGTAGTAACGGTCATTGAGTAACGGTAGTATAACAATTATATATAACTGGTTTCTCAAGACACAGACAACGCCTAATTTGAGAATCCCTGCAATATTCTCCATGTATGTATCAGCCCATATACGTCCCACTGCAGGGCACGGGCCTCCTCTACAATCGACAGTACGATTGAGAGTGGTTAGGCCATATAGTCCACCACGCTGGCCTAGTGCGGGTTGGCGGACTTACATACCATAGAAATTTTTATAAATCGCTATGGTATGCAGGTTTCCTCACGATGTTTTCCTTCACCGTTTTAGTGCGTGGTGATTGACTATCAATACACACATGACTCCGAAAAGTCAGAGGTGTGCCCTGGGATTCGAACCCGCGACCACCGTGAACATATTGGCAGTCGCGTCTAGTCCGTTTACCAACAGGCCACCACGCACTTTCAGTTTTTATTTTTATGTGTTATTTTATGAAAGATTTTTCATTTTCAAGTGACATTCTATCTTGAAAAGAAGTAAAACTTCTTACGTGTGAATATTATTTATTTGATTGTCCTATATTTATTTAGCTTCATAATATACTCTTTAGTTTACACAAATTAAATTTCTGAACGTATGCATAAATATTTGACAACCAATTTAAATGTCAACCACTTTTCATTACTGTCATTATTTTACATCTTTAAAATCTAAAATACGCCATTAATCGAATATTGTGGATATATGTTGTCGATTCGAAACCTTTATTTAAATACGTTATTTAATTTGAGGGAAGAGTTTACCGTATTGACGGTATGAACATTAAATGTTTGACAGTTACAAACCCATGAACATTTTGTATGGTATAACCAAAATCAACAACTCCTTATAAATAAGAAATTAATTGAAAAAACATTTTCCAGTAGCCAAACTGTAAATCTAAACCATTCTCGAATCTCCACGAACACACACAAAAAATTTCATCAAAATTGGTCCAGTCGTTTAGGAGGAGTTCAGTCACATACACACGCACACAAGAAATATATATATTAAGATATGTATAACGAAGAAAAATGATTTTAAATATATAAAGATACAAGTCGGATTATTACATAATTCATATTCATAATTTTACTCCATTGATTTAATAACTATACGTCAATTT
Source organism: Hyles vespertilio (assembly GCA_009982885.2). Classification (NCBI taxonomy): domain Eukaryota; kingdom Metazoa; phylum Arthropoda; class Insecta; order Lepidoptera; family Sphingidae; genus Hyles; species Hyles vespertilio. The sequence continues at coordinate 8,000,821 of CM042822.1, read as the reverse complement.
TTTACTCATACTATCTATTGAAAATAAATATTATCAACCTCGCTTTTTTACCATTGCTTCGATTTGGTTTAGATCGTTTATTCATCGCTTTTATAAGTAGGCATTACACTAAACGCTTTTTTACAGATTAGATAATTTGGTTTAAATGGGTTCGATTCCCACACCGAAACAAATATCTGCATGAAATACAGGTATTTGTTTCCGGTCTGTGTGTTTAGGGCTAAAAAGTCTTTCGTAGTTCCTGATACCTACGACACAGGGGTCGATCTTAGTGTAGGGTCAGGTCAGGATGTATATTGGGTGTATTTATTTCTTAATTTATTTTATTTATTTAATTACTTTTCTCAAATAATGTTAGAAATCAGATCTAAAATAGCATAATGATGACGACATCTGCGAGCATGCATGCAGTGATCTATTAAAACGTCGAGGCAACTGTTGCAAACATCGAAACAGCAGTGAGTAATAGTATTTCTGAGTATTGCACTATAAGTAGACGAGCCGAGGTCGACATCCTCACCTGAAATAATCTGAATACATATTGCGAGCCATGTGCTGTTTAAATGTCAGCGGGATATGGGTCGCATGCATAAAAATATTTGTGCTATGTCCCTGCGACAGAATTGTTCGTGTTATGAGTAATTTTGTTTTGTTCTGGCGCCTAGTGTTTTTGACAATAGTTTTGTGTGATGTTCTGAAGCTAATGTCGCATGCTATTTCAATAGTTACAAAATAGTTGAGTGTAAATGAGTTCTTTATATTTTCATATTAAAATATAATAGACTCCGGTCTCTATGTTTGGTTTTTAGTAATTATAAAGTCTAGGTATTAGAAATCTTTGAATTGCATGTAAATTATACACGCTCGTATTCTCTACGATTAGGTATAGGTGCACTTGTGCTACGAAGTATCTCCTTACAACTCGCAACGCTTATTTTATTTCCAAAATATGAGTTCCATGACTGTTGTAACATTTATTTTGTTATGCCGCAGACAAGTTCTAGTTCCGGACAAAACGACAATTTCTAAATCGGAAAACTAAAACACCTCTTGACTCATTAAACATTTTCATTAACATTATTTTAGTTGTAGAATTTCCATATTCAAAACTCAGGTTTAAAACAAAACATCCAAAGTTTGTCTTATGTAGGTTGTATAACCATCCAAAAATATGCTGTTGGATAGGCGGAGCTCCTAACTCGATCCCAGGGGATGGTGCTTGCGCTACCGGGTCACTTTCAAATATTGCTGCAGGAATATTATTTCTTTTTCGTTATATTTAAGATAATATGGAAGTATTTTTTTTGCTTAGATGTTGAACATAGTAGAAATCGAGTTTTACTAATGGATATCGCTAATTCATTGAAAACTCGTTTTTTATCATAAAAAAATAGATGAATAGGCTTTTAATTACTTTAATTTGAATGAAATTTTCAATATAGGTACTCAAGGTTATGTTAAAAAATTAACATTTACTGTAATTTATTGATATTACCTTTAATTTTAGTGCCTATTGAATAAAACGTAACTTAATTTATCAATATGAATCCTGTAATATATCATTAGTAAACCAGATTGTAGAATACCAGAAAAGTTGGTGGTGAAGTTTATTAAACAAAATAGAAGATGGGAATTTCTATAAAATGTTGTCATCCATTTCAGTTGGTGCTTAGAACCACTTAGTAAATGAGTAATAAAACGCACACCACGCTGCTAATCTACACTAATATTATAAAGAGGAAAACTTTGTTTGTTTGTTTGGTTGTAATGAATAGGCTCAAAAACTACTGGACCGATTTTAAAAATTCTTTCACCATTCGAAAGCTACATTATCCACGAGTAACATAGACTATATTTTATTTTGGAAAAAAAATAGGGTTCCGTAAGATATTTGGATTTTTCGGACACAAACTGAAAAAAATCAACCAAAGAAGTTACTTATTTTGCGTACGCTGCCTAAACTACAAAAGATAGAACCATAAAATGTTATAATTAACTGTAGATCTTATAAATATCTACAAAAAAGTCCGCGACACACTATACCTATCTATGTCGAGTGAGGCACAACAACCACATTTTTATTTAAAAATCTTGAATTTTTTTGGACTACATTTAAACGCGTTTATTTTACTCATGCTATTAATCCTTATCAAAATAAATTATTTCATCAATAACTACAGTTTATGTTGATAATATTTGGTCTTTGAATGATTAAAATTGGACGTTTGGTTTTGAAGTTGTGGTGAAATTAAAATATTACGATTTCTGCTGCACAAAAATTTCATAAGGCAATCTTTATATGTACATGTATATGGAGAGACGGGATATAATAGAGTGGAAGGTACGGGAGAAGGCTGGGATAGCTGACAGATTTGATAGGACGAAATATAAATGCACGTTATTAGACGGGATGGATAATAAAGAGAAAGGACGGGATGGATGGGAAGAGACTGAACAGACGGATGAGACGGGATTGAGCCGGACAGTAGGACAGCTACGTCTAGTTTAGGTATACAAGAGTTTATACGAAAATTAACATGTATTTGGTGTGGAGTGGAATCAAAAAATATATGCACCCAGACGAAGCTGGGCCGGGCCGCTAGTTAACGGTATAAATTTGAAAAACGTATGTCGTTTTGTCATGACCTCACACTATGCACATGACACCGGGAATATGACGCAACTCAATTTACATGGTATTGTACAACTAACCAAGTACATTGAATCAAAGAGCACCTCATGCTTGTAAAATTAAGAGGTTGGTACTACCGTTATCTTGTGCGTTTTTATCTCGCTTGCTGTTAGCCCACCCACCTTCTAATCTCGTTGGCCGTATTAAGTTCAGGAAATGTCACAATCAGGACCTTAAGTTTTGATAACAGCAGTAGGTGAGAAACCAACTGTAATACCTACGATTTAAGTGGTGTTGAATTTATGAGCACCGAGAATAATTACCATCAGGTGTACAGTTTATTTGATCGATCAAATCGTAGGGAATCACAATCTTACTCATGGAACTCGAGACAGTCTCCAAGCTCTTATAGCATTATTTTCGATTGATAATATTTGTTCTCTTGATCGCAACAAACCTTACTGCTAGCTCGCAAACCTTGAGATGCTGCAGACTTTTTTGATGCAGTCCCTGGTATCTCCAGTCATATACATATACTCGTAATGTCATTGGTTCTGTCGAATAACGTAGTGTTTTAAATTCTCTTTGGAATCAATGTCGAACGCATGTAAACAACTTTGGCATTCCGTTTTTAAAAATCCATTCCATGACAACATATTTATGTTTCTACTACAGGTGCCATACCCAACTGTAATCCATAATAAGAGGTCACAAATCTTCCAAATTTTCGCAACCCATGACTAAGATTCTCTTTTGTTTCAAACTAAAACAGTATGAAAATCCGCATGCTGGTAATTCATAAACGATTCTCATGCTCCGTTCACACATTCGCCCAACATCGCAACTATAGGCGATGACGGTAATGTGGACAGCTTATTGCCTTTCATTGCCGATATTCGTGTAGATCACGACACATATAAACAGTGTTGCTAACGAAATATTTTTCATTCCCAAATCGGGACAATGTAGCGGTACCGCGAAGTATAGGTACTAAATAAAATCATATTTATGTTAAGAGTAAATAAGTAACAAATTATTTATAATGTCGACTCATGTAGTGTTTTTTGTAATGATTGTATATATTTTTATTGTTAATCTTTCTTTATTATAATACTAACTAACTTACATTACAATGTAATGACTCTCATCATTTAACTCGTTATCATAAAATGAACCAATTAAATTATTAAGATATACACCCACAATTTAGGGATCCAAAACTTATAACCCTGGTAAAATTTTACAACATTCGTGTTCGGGGTTTTTCGCCAACTGTCGGTAATCAGAGTGAGAGTAAAGTGAGAATACCCATGTTTGCCTGTCATCGTCGACGATCCGCTAGTTATGGATTTCTAGCCACATGCCCCGCGGGTTTGTGACAGTGTATTGCTATAGAAATTTAATTTTTCATTAAAAAATATATCGAAATACAAGTTTCAGTAACAACAGCTAGCATTTTCCGGAGCTATCAGTTACTTCCGTATAATAATTGGTTCAGTTTGATCACAATACGAAATCTATTCTGTGAGTGTGGCTTAGAGGAAGGCACCCTCGAGCATTTATTCTCGTGTCCTAGACTACTGGCTCCTCTTTACGACCTTATCCCTGTAGATGTTCCTCGCCCAATTAATATCCCATTTGTTTTAACTTTAAGTAACGATTCTATGAACATTGCCTTTTTCAAATTTATTAGAATTAACCAAATCCAATTGTAACCATCGCCTGTATTCGTTTCCCTTTCTTTGTGTTTGTCCCTGAAGTATTATTATTATATTTTTATTATAGTATTATTATATTTTTAATACATGTGTTATTTTATATATGTGTGCTGTCTTATGGTAGTTGGTGTTTGGTATATTTCAGATAACTACAACTCTATAAACACCGGGCAATACCAGTAAATACTACAACAGATTAAATTTATACTGATCACCACGCCATTTTTATTCCTCTTTCTTGCCCTACTTCGACATTGGCAAAATCATCGAATTCCGATGGAGCCATACAACTTTTAAAAGAAGAAGAAGAAGAAATCTATTCAGAAATAAGTATCATAGTTTATAAGTGTTTGTACATGATTTAAACTATATATTTGAATATTATGATTTATATCTGTATGAATATCACTCCGCTTATGCCGATGACGTGCATTGCGTTTACAGAAACCCGGTCTTCTCAAAATATTTGTTCATTTATTGTTATAAGGTCCGCCTACTTCCACTTTAGCTTGCTATTGCGGGTTGATATTTCTACAATATATACTAAAAGAAAATAAATAAAATTATAGATGTACAGAAAATGTTTATTTCAAACAAGAATATACAAAAAATACTTTACTTTACTTTTACGTTTTTATATATATTCATAAAACTCGTATCTATACGCGCTTTTTAAATAAATGTCGTGGCAACCGCTAATGCATCGACGTCGATCGACGTCCATTTTTGACGACTTATCTATTGACAACTCGCTCGAATACGTGGCGAGGTGCGCAAAATTTGTGGCAATGATGCGCAAACGTGTCATCGCCTATCATCGGCGAACATCGACGATTGTGTGAACGCGCCATCAAGTGTTATGGGTTTTTATAAGTCGAATCAACTTGCCATCAATTGAGACGTTGATTTATGAAACATATGATATAAAATAAATAATAATATGGATATGGATGCGTTAGAGAAGATACTTTATTCCCGACTAGACAGATTTCCAATATGCGAGTATCTCGTCACACGAGCTCGACTTGACCCGGTTTTTCTCATTTGCGTACAGTTGCCTATTTAAGTGTTGCTCGCTTATGAAAGACTCGATTGGGCCGCTGCGCCGATCAAGGTATTTTTACTTGACCTCGTTGTTTACGCTTCTGGGTGTCGGATTTTTATACTTTTTGTTTGTACGTGGTTGTTACTTTGTTGTAATTGGTTGTTACTTTGTTGTCATAAAAGTTTCTCGAGTTTACGTATTTCGATGAACACAGCAAATCACAAGTTGTAATCGTCATGTTACGTCAAAACCCTATAAATAACTCAAAGTCTATAATAAACTGATTTAGCTGTCGCTGGAAGCATGTTTCCTTTATGGTTGAGAAGGGTCAAGAGCATCAGATCCAACATGCTAGGCTTATTGTATTTTCACACATCTTTTAACCTTCGTAGAATTCAAAGGTAGGTAGGTATGCACGTTTCTCTATAATTATATAACTTCCACTGTTATAAGGAATTATTAATTAACTGCAAATAGAGGAAGCTTCAAAAACTTAAGGGTTTGTGCCTTATCGAATATCAATAGGATATATGTATGTGCATATTGACTGAGATGTAAATAAATAAAAAAAATGATTCTGTGGTAGGCTCAAGTTGTACTTTACGATTATTCGTATTGGATGCCTATCTTAGGTAAACAGAGAGTTGTTAGATATATATATTCAATGTGCCATCAATATATCTACAAACAGCTGCCGATACAATCAAGAACGTTATAACCAAAATAGAAGATGCTTATCACGCTATAAACCGCGTAGATAAACCGTGACATGTATTTGGACCAGTTGGCAATGCTAATGATTAATTCATTATTCAGCGGGTCGTTGATATTTATAGGTGTTTTTGTTAGGTAACATAGCGGCACATTTTTTACCCATTGCTTTTGTTTGGCTGTAGTCTGGGAACGGCTTTCTTGATTACAAAATGCTTCTGTTGTACGGGTTTAAATTAGTCATTATTGTTAGATGATAGATAATTTGTGTGGAATTAGTGTTTTTTGCGCATTTTATTAGGTACCAGAGTGTATCTATGGATCGATTCCATAGTTGGGAAAATTATATTTCTTTTTTTTTGTTTTCTTATTCGGTCCTTAAATTAAAGATGCTCTTTCGTAGAAAAACATGGTGTTCTATCTAAGCCAACGCAAATATATCTTAGATAATTATAGTCTTAGACACAAAACCACAAGTTTGTTAAGACCTGTTCAATACGTGCATGGTATTTCAACATATAGGATTGGCAAGTTGAAGTGGCAGTGGGCCGGGCACATAGCTCGTAGAACCGATGGCCGTTGGGGCCGAAAGGTTCTCGAGTGGAGGCCAGGTACAGGCAAGCGAAGTGTTGGACGCCCGCCTACAAGGTGGACGGACGATCTGACTAAGGTCGCAGGAAGTCGCTGGATGCAGGCCGCTTCCAACAGGTCATTGTGGAGATCATTGGGGGAGGCCTATGTTCAGCAGTGGACTTCCTGTGGCTGATATGATGATGATGATGATGATTTCAACATTAAGAATTACCGTACGTATATGTAGTCACTAAATTGTTCAATAAGTGAAAATATAACTGAACTTACATTCATATTTCTGTAACTATTACTTTTATATTACAGCCTTATCCGTCACAAAAATAAGCTACTAAATTCGCATTATCCGCCCCCGCGCAGCCATCAACTCAGCAAATTGCAGTCGAAATGCTGATGCCGCTCAATAATATAGCAATGCCACAGTCGCGCCCGCATTAATGATTCTAATTCCGAGTCTACGACTAGGTTATGATGACTCAGTCCCACGGCCCACGAGGCCTTGGCGCCTGCAGAACATTTCAACGTAATTTCACCCAATAAAAACGCCTTTAAATAAATAACCCACAAGCGGAGTAATTCGGGAAGTTTTTGTTTCTGTAATTTGTTTTTTTTCTTTGGCCACAAACTTGCGAGCTCGACGAAATAGAACATTGTTTGGAATTCCGGTTTGGTCGGCGGTGTGACGTCATCGATTGATGTTAACGGGTTGTGGACCTTCCCTTTTATTTATTGGGTCATTAACTTGACGCGGAACTTATTTGGTATGCTGCATTTGTGTGATGGGATTCGAGTGCTGATAGTTATTTTTATGTATGTAATATATTTTGGTTGAATAAAAGAATGTCCTGACACGTAAATTGTTTCGAGCAGGATCGACAGCAGCAGACATTTGAAATTGTATGTGGTACTTGAGCTCAATTTTGCAGTTTTCAAGCCTTGCTGTATTGAGTTGGCTGAGGTCATCAGACGCGTGTTATTATTCATATCAGTACATATCAAGCCCCATCTGTAGGCTGTAGTGCCAATGGGACACCCGGACCGGGAGGTACAACTTTGTCATAGAATACCAACGTGAAGTAATAATTTTGTTGTCACATTTCGCTTGATAAAGACGTATCCATCACCAATCGCAATGCACAAGATGGAAATCTTAGTTTCAGGTATAGGATTAGTTATAATTATAAGAAATGACAATACTTTATTGAATCTTTAAAATGGTAATAATTATTATATTCAATGATTTTTTTCTCTACCAACCGGGACAAGCCTTGTCTTCTTCACCAGAAAAAAAAACAGACAAGAAACTCTAAAAAAAAGCGATAGGTACCATAATTATACAGGACTAGCTTAGTTTAATTCAGAGCAGTTTACAATTGATTTATAAATAATCAATTGAATAACAATAATATTAGTTAAGTCAATTTATACAGCTGAGTTAAATAAAGTCGCCCGGAACGTAGAATCGGTATACAATGTTCAGCCAGAGTAATTTAAGCCGGCCGGGCCTGTCTAATCGTGTGCACTGGGGATCAATAATCATCAGCTAAACAAATACATTTCGATTCACTGTTAAGAGAAAAATATGACGAGAAAAAATTACTGGTTATGAAAAATAAATCATAAGTTAGAAGCCACCGCCGTAGGTACCACCGCAATGTCTATTTCTCCCACCAAACAGCAGTTTAAATGCACTGTTGTATTTTGGATTGAAGGACATTGTAGCCAGTGTAACTACTGAACATATTGACACTTAACATCTTATGTCTCATGATGGCGAGCGCAGAGGAATGCCAAGCATTGCTTTGTAATTCGAGGTGTTGTTTGGTTTTGCTACTGTTCATGAGCGGCGGTCGTATCGCCATACCATCATGCGAACGACAAGTTCGTCTAATTGCAATTAAAAAAATCGAACCTTTAGACTTTGTAGTAAGCTTCTTGCACCCTGCAAAATTATAGATAACTTAATAACGTGTTTTGCCACAACAATCAAAATGACATGTTGTAATGTAAACTGAGAAAATACAGAATTATGCATTCATTGGCTATGCATTGTTGTCATTGCAGATTATCGTACATTAAGTATTAGATATTAGTGTATAATTATGCTTGTTATAATAAAAAGATCCATAAAAATGGTTGCCTGTAAAGTCGGTTTTACGGGCGAAGATTTTACGTGACAACGTCTTTTTCTCGGTAGAATATTTATTGATATGAATATAATTAAATTGCACAATAGGAACAAGGAATTGAATGAAAATAAGAATTGCACAAATTTTAACTATAGAAATATATTTTGTTTACTAAAACATTGTACATGTAATGACGAATCTAAGCACTCCATATTTTCACTACAGACACAGCTGACGATACTTTAACCACACGTGTGAACTTGTATTGTGACGCTTTCTTGTTTTTCCAACGCCAAGAACGTTCGAGAAAGACAAAGACAGAGACACAAGCATGCGCCGATTCAATGCGCCTAATTCTCTAGTGCTGCGCGCGCACCGTTACGTTACCGGGCGTTACACTTTTTCATAAGTGACTCCCAGCCGCAACCTAATTTAAGACGTTGTCACGTCAATAAGAAAAATCGTATTTTGCCTGCTCTCGATTGTCGAGCTCGTCAAGACGATTCCTCTGACTCCAAACACGGGGGGTTTACTTTAAGAAATGACGGAGTTATGCCTGGACAAATATTTTAGGGGAGAGAGGGAGGAATTTGGGGATTTGGTTGGGGCCAATCTGTAGAGCTCACCGAGCCGGTTCCAAAGATACCAAACTCGGTGGGTCTACGATCTATATTGGCCGAGATAGGATTGGGGGGGGGTGAGGTAAATGTTCGGGGTGGGGTAAGGGAGGGGGGGGGGAGGAAGGTTTCGTGGGGAGGCTAACTTAAATTAATTTTTTGGAGGTAAAATATTTTTTTTTGGGGGGGTAATTTTTGCGTAATTTGGGATTTCTGGCGGGGTCAATTTGTAGCCCTCACCAAGACGGTTCCGAGGATACCAAACTCGGTGGGTCTACGACCTATGTTGGCCGAGATAGGATTGGGGGGTGAGGTAAATTTTCGGGGTGGGGGTAGGGGAGGGGGGGGGGTAGGTTTCGTGGGGAGGCTAATAGGCACTATTTCGGAATAAGGGTGGGGGAAGGCAGGGGGGGGGCTATGGGACAATTTTGGAAAAAGTGGGTGAAACTGAAAAATAATTCTCTAGTGCTGCGCGCGCACCGTTACGTTACCGGGCGTTACACTTTTTCATAAGTGACTCCCAGCCGCAACCTAATTTAAGACGTTGTCACGTCAATACGAACTGATGATTATTTTCCTCTTTATCATGTACTGCAATTTCTTTCTACGTCCAATCCTGTTTACTGCAAGATTCTACATAAGAGCTCGCTTAAAATACTGAAATGACCTAGTTGAAAACGCAAATAGATTGTTATCCTAATATTATAAATGAGAAAGTTGTGTGTTTGTTACTTTTTCACGCTCAAACCGTTTTGATAAAATTTGCCACGAAGATAGCTGACATCCTGGATTAACACATAAACTAATTTTTATCCCGACAAAAGATGTGTTCTGTGGGATGTGCAAGGAATTTAAATATATTCGATATTCTTTCAAACTTATCGAACAAAAAATATTTCCTATGTTGCTAAACTGGACTGGAGTCAAAAACTATCTGTACCCGGGCATAGAATACTAATTTGTGACCCGAACGAAGCTGGACTGGACCGCTAGTATATTTCACACTTTCAAATAGAGGGGCATAATTTATTCCACGGTGTAAATAAACGCAGTGAACATCTATTTATACGCTACAATATGCAGTCCAGTTATTAGCCAAGAACCATCAAGGATTTTTGGCAAAGGTGAACACACTAAGTGAGAATAGGGTCAATATACGCTCCAGTATAGTGGAGCTTCCATGAAGGCCGATAATTGTAACCAATAAAGTGATTAATTCAGCCCATAAATGTATTCTGCCGATCTATTAGAAATTAAGGTCGCCACACCAGATGATTGCTCCATGACGCTGGCCAATTGTTCAGATGGTATAGTTTATGGCACATGTGTGCTTGGGATTCCATAGTTTAGTAGAATGTTAGTGGTGACAGATAGTGACGATTTAAACGTCTACCACTGACTTTATGAGTATAATATTATTTTTTAAATTTAAATAAATAAATAACACCCAACAGTCACATACATAGTCCTGACCCCACACTAAGATCGAGTCTTGTGTCGTGGGTTTTCGGTCTCACAAACACCCAGACCCGGAAGAAATATTTGTGGGCCGCACAAACATTTCTCTCGGTGTGGGAATCTTGTTTTACAGGCGGCGTCTAACCAACTGCGCCACGGAGGCTGTCTAATGTCTGTAAAATTAAATGCACATTCCTTTTGTGTGTTTAAATTTAGGGCTTTCATTTTCTACGTTGTATCCATACTTGTTTATATAGGATTTTGTATGTAGGTAAGCTAATTAATTATCTTGTGCCACATACTTCATAGGAATGACATGGACGAAAATAGAAGGTAATTTGTAACAAATAAGTATTTAAGAGCGTTTATACCCTGCACGCGCTTTTTGGCTTAAAAACAGGACTTTTCAAATGAGTTAATAGCCACCAATAAACAATTTAAAGGAAAAATAATTATTACTAATTTTAGAAAAGGTTGTCATCTAGGGATTTTGGTGGAAAACATTATAGATTGATGGATAATTTGTGAGTACTATACGGATTACTGAACACAAGTTTCGTTATTTAGGCTTTAAATGGCAATTTAGAAGCTTAAGATATCCGAAACCACTAAATATAAGATGAAAATAAAAATATTATCAGACTAATAAGACCCTTATGGAGGGATTTTGCTGAGAAAAATAATCTTTTTGTGTTTAGTTCCTGAAAAATAAATCCCATCAAAAACATCCTGTAAAAAAATTCCAAGTCTCACAGCTCAGGTATTCTACCGCAAAAAGTTGTGAAATGCATGTAATACCAAGTCGATTAATTTATTTAGTCCTTGCTTAAGGGACCTTCTATAGAAAGTTATTACGTTAGTTATTACCATATCAATATTAAAAATTCTTTACGTTTTAAATAAATGGATCGACTTGGCCATCGCATGAAAACATAATGTATCGTACAATTTATACATAATGCTGCTGGCCAAGTCGATCTATTTATTTAAAACGTAAAGAATTTTTAATATTGATATGGTAATAACTAACGTAATAACTTTCTATAGAAGGTCCCTTAAGCAAGGACTAAATAAATTAATCGACTTGGTATTACATGCATTTCACAACTTTTTGCGGTAGAATACCTGAGCTGTGAGACTTGGAATTTTTTTACAGGATGTTTTTGATGGGATCTCACGTCTTTTTGTAGAATCCTACTTTTTTTCCTTTTCGGTACTTCTTACTTCTAGAATATCACTAACGATTTTTCTTAAAGCCTCTGTCTTATGGATTTTTCTTATTTTTGTAGGTATCAATTTATCACAAATATAGCGGATTTGATTATTAATGTTCTTTCTTTCATTGTAATTGATATTTTCGAGTTATTTAATCTATTTATTTGCAAGTTTTTCTTCGTCATGTTTTTCTAGAGAAATGTTGTACAGTTTCATGGGCTGAATACACCATTTCCCTCTCTATATCCCCTCCTATTATGCCTCATGTATATAGATATATATCTACAACTATTATTCCACTATATACGGGTACAATGATTCATTAACTGCAAATGTAACTTTGTAATCATTTATATGGGATTACAAAGTTATTCACGCAGTTAGTCTATCTAGAAAACTAGACACAAATTATGAAATATTTGAATTTTCCCTTACTTTAGACACTACACACTAATTATATTCTAAATTTGAAGGTTCTATGTCTGCTAGAAGTGCCTTAGACTTTTGATGATCGGTCAGTCAGTCAGTGAGTGACAAAATAACGAAAGTTTGACACATTATAATTCTTAAACTACTGGTTCAAATTGAATGAAATTTTAAATATACTGTGTTTACACAATGTCTACTTAGTAACTGAAAATTCAGGCTTCTTGCTTTAACCACAACGAAGTTATGGGGGTTTGAAAATGGTCTGAATTGCTTCGAGAAAAGGATGTTACGGCCTATAGCTCGACTTGGAGGGGGCTCGGCCGCGCCCCCAGAAATTTATACAATGCGAAATTATTCAGAATCTCTCGTCAAGAACATATTTTTTTTCACCAACTTATCGTACATAATTTTTTATAGCAATTGCATATTACAATAGAAGAATATCTTATCAATAAATTACCATTTTTATATTTCAACAAAATTATTTTTCATGTTTTCTACAAATATTTTAAAAACCACTATAAAACACGCTGTCCGACGTGGATCAAATCAGACCGCCGCAAGGCCTTCTAGAGGGAGGACGTATCGCTCGTCGCTCCGGCCTGGCTGCAGTCGATTATGCCGCGCGTAGTAAAAATAGCCACGCGCGGAATGCGATTACCACATCTTAGTACTTTGGTAGTAAAATATTTAATTATTTTTATTACCTACAATGATTTTGTAGTGAGTATAAATTATGTTTCAGGTAATATAATGGGATGTAATTCCGAGGCTAAATTATGTTATGTATTGTAATATAAAATTAAATATATTTCGTAATTGCAAGGGGTTGTAAGGCCCCTAACACTATTTATGTGTTCAAACACGAAATGATTAATAAAACGTCCGTAGTGTATACTGATTGAACACTGATTTGAATGCAACTTAACAATGTAATAATAACGAAAATATGATTAGTATCCAAAATTTGTATTATTCTTTGCTTGCACATTAATATTTGTCTACTTATAATGCAAATAAAATATTTTTATGATAGTATATTACAGTTACATTTCAATTGAATATTTGAAGCGCACGGATCAAAGTTGTTTGAGCCGATTGTATAGCGAGCCGACGCGGCAGCTCTACGCACACAGCTTTGGTCGCTTATGTGTGCGTGAAATTAACGAAGAAATACCTATAGTTGACTTTGCGCGCAAGGTGTATACGCTCGTAAGTAGTTAAATTTGCTAGCCGTTCGCATTATTGAATACTAGAATATAAAATAACCAAGTGCACGGCTTATATTACGTCAGTAATGCAGATATATAGTACTCGTGGTATTTTTATATTCTTATCTATCGATGCTTATTATCTGAATTATCAGTGCGTCAACATAATAATATGTATTAAGTACAACATATAGTTACATCACAGAGAAATGTAGATATACAGTCTAAAGTGCTTATTGCTGTAAAATCGGGATCTCTGGTTTGTGATAACAGTACAGTTTTTAACAGATAACGCTTTCACATTTACAGACATCACCATTAGGTAGAATCTTTGATTTATATGTTTTTTGTAGAAAACACATGAGAATAATTAGTTCACTTTGCAAAGATTTCAACTAATTTAAATGTAATGGTGAAATATCTTCCTTTGACTTAACATTAATTTATTTTAATGAACACTAATTAGTCTTCCATATCTGTCATCTATAACCATAATTCATTAATTAGATAATTTAAAATATCACTGAGATAACGATCAGCTCTGTACCTTCAGAATAATTATAAAAACGAGACCACGGGGCTTGTCGCTACATCTTTTTCATATATTATTCTAAAATAAATTCAAGTTTAGTGGACTAAAACCAGTAGGTTAATAAGGAAATTAGTACATTTCCTTACGAATTATGTTAAAGGGTCTTAAAATTATAAGGGAATCAACTTCATAAAACCCATAAATTATTTTTCGCTACCCATACACGACGGATAAGTATAATGTACAAGATTCCAGCATACACCTTGTAAAATACAATTAACCCAAAATACTTAGGTAATGTCCCGCCAAGCACGTCCCACAATTAATGTTGACGAACACCATCAATAATAAAGTTCATTAGTTAAGTGTCCAAATATTATCATAAATGTCACGGACTCTATTTGGGGAATGTGTTTTCTCTCGTTAAGTTATCTTCTAGGAACCGGGGGCGATGACCTCCCCGAGAGCTCTGAATGAGTACCTAGTGCACGTGTACCAATACTCTGAACTGATTTTAAAATTTATCTCCCATTTTACGGGTTATAATCTATGATTTTTAAGTGCCGTTTTATTTAGTAGGTTATGAGACTATTGGCGAGAGTATAGTTTTTTTCTTATTGGAAGACTTTAGTTGTATACAAAAATGATTGGCCAAATTGACAGCCTTCATGGCGCAGTTGGTTAGCCTCTGACTATGAACCGAGAGGTCGCGGGTTCAATTCCCACAGTGAGATCAATAATTATGTGACTCTCAGGTATTTATGTCGGGTCTGGGTGTTTGTGAGACCGAAAATTCTCCCTTAGTTTCTGATACCCACGACACAAGACTCGATCTTAGTGTGGGGTCAGAACTATGTACGTAACTGTTGGGTGTATTTATTATTAATACAGAGCGAAGATCTAATGCGACAGGTTTTGTACCTATCAGCCAGTGAGAGTAGCACAAGTATTAAAATAACGATAATCATTACCTCAGCCGACCGTAGTAGTTCACTTTGTTGTAAATAATGATATAAATAATACATGAAGATTTCATTAATAAATAATCAAATCATTAAAAAAGCCGGTGTGCCTATCTGTTTCGTTAATCAAATAAATATGACAGTAATCGTGTAGAACTACAATAAAATGCTTGAATAAAATAAAATATATTATTTTAATAAAAATAGAAAGTGTTGCTCACTAAAGCATAATTATTAACTGTTTGATATTAAATATTAGCATAAAACTATTACATATTTATAAAATATGGTACTAATTAGTTATTTAATTGAGTAGTGTTGTAACTGTACATTGTATATTTATTTTTCTGTTTAATCTACAAGGTTAGTCATACAAAAATAATCGTTTCAATCTGCAAAATGTATGGAACAGCTTATTTGTTTTCTCGATTTCAGGGTTAGCCCCATAGTAAAAGTTGTTCATAATGATGATAAGTAGTGGCATCCCTCATTTGGCTGTATATACCCTTTATGACTAACCTTATATATACTTCTGTTATCGTGCATGAAGTTTCTTCTAACCTAATAAGACACCGCTATGAGCTATAACAGTTGACTCGTAATATTTATATGCGCCTATATTTTTCAAGCCTCTAAATAACTTATGATTGATAGTAAACATAAAAGGGCTTTTTACTTTCGTTAGAAATACAACATAATTATATATAGAGTAAATAACTGATAGTAAACATAAAAAGGCTTTTTACTTTCTTTATAAATACAGCAAAATTATATTTGGAGTTTCCTACCTGCCTTGGTAGGAAGCCTTGGTTACTAGTTCACCACTAGGGGCTTGTGTACTCAAAATAAACCGTTTTTTTATACAGCGTGATATTGACATCTGGTATTTAATTTAAACTACATGCTCCTAACCATCCCAGGTAACATTGTACCAAGTTTGAACAAAAACTGCCTGATAGTTTTGTCAAAAATCGCGATTTTAGGTTTCCAGGCTATTGATCAACCCCTATAGATACCGAGTCTTACAGATCAGATAAGTTTCCGAACTGAACTGAAGTTCAGCTAAGCGGTAAAAAAAGTCGTATCTATATGCGATGTCCAAAAATAGTAATAACTAAAATAACAATTTTTGACAAAAAATCTTCTCATATTTTTTTCAAATTATGTAAAATGTCACCTGGGGTGATGAGAAACATGTGGGTTAGAATAAGTACAATGTGTCAATATCACCCTGTATAAAGATCTCTGAAGTGTGCATTTATCCTGACGATGTTTTACTTCATAGTTAAAGCAAACGATATTCAACTATCAATGCACACGAAATTTCAATACTTTAAACTCTGATATACCAGCTCAGTTCAATCCTAATTAGTAATTACGCTATCGCTAACAAACAGGCTATTTCTGAACTCAAAAAAAAAACTAAAACTCAACTAAGTATTAGCGATACAAAAACAGTGTATAGAAAAGCAGCTAGTCTGCGTGATCTAAAAATAAACCCGTATCCACATATGATATAAATATGAAGTGCACAGTGGCCAATCGGAAAGCACTGAGCAGGGGGGCTATTACAAACAACGGTATACAATATGTCGTGCGATTGCGCGGGATAAAACCTAGTGACTTCATTTTTACACATTCGACTGTTAAACTATTCAACAGCTTTAATAAGTGTCGCATAGAGAATATTCATTGACATTATAGTTAAAAGGAAGTCACTAGCAGTATTTCAATAAGAAGTATCGCACGATATTTCGTGTTTCGTAGTAGCCCCCCCCCTTATCGAAGCCTAGTTGACGGGTCCCTTCACACCGGTGCGGTGAGTCGCCCACACAGTCCGGATTACACCATTTCTAATATTTAATATACATTTATGTATCATATTTTAAATTATTAACTGGTTGAAGAAATAACTAAATAAATATTTAATTATTTTTGAGCGTTGTTTTTGTCACCTACATATTTTAATAATACATTTTTCATCTATACGATTTGCCAATGTATATGTATGTATTTTATAAGTTGTAAATTGATACTTTGTTTATATAAGTACTGGTTTCCTTTTATAGAGAATAGACTAGTATATCTGCTTACAAACCGTGGTTTCTCGTCGTGGTTTCAATCAAATAGTTTGAAACGAAAAATACATTTCATTTGCAATTCCCTTTACTGTGCTATTTTAATTAAAACCGTATATTGCTTCCTAATTCTATTATCAACAATTCGGAAGTTAACTTATTTAACTTACATATTGTACATTAATTAAACAAAACCTTCAAACGTCTCTACAAAAAACGCAGTTGGAATTTGCTCCGCTGATTTTTCCATTTCATTATTTACATTGAATTTAACTTCAAGTCAGATGTTTTGCGCTACAATAAAACTGTCAAGGAATGAATAGTCATACATTTCAAAGTGCACCCAATTTGTCATTGTGTTTGTCGACATCTGGTGCTGACTTGTATAAGTAATAATAGAGATGACTTGAGCTCGCTCATGTGTGAAAATCTGAACCAATCATGATTTGTCACACGGTGCTATTCACGCTCGTTAGACAAAATGTCGAGTTAATTCACTAATTAAATATTTATCTTTTGTCCTGTTTTTGTGTGGATAGATTTATTGGTTCCAACGCTATTGTGAATTTGTAAGTAAAATTGTGTATTGTCGTTTTGAACACGGTTGTTGAAAAGTGATGTGGCATATACAACCATTTTCTGCGTATAATTAGGACGAAACCAACTACAACGCGCTGTTATTCTGTTCCAAAGTACGTTGGTATAAGACTATTAAAGTCTTTTAAATTATTTCAAGAAATATTCAGATGGTAGCCATAACTTATCAAAGAACTTACGAAACAGTTCATGACATCGTATAGATGTCTCTCTCTAAACAAAATAAATAATTAGTAAAGCTTATTTTCTCTTAATTATTATTGAGTGCATGGTGATTTGTTGGCTAACGGACCAGACCCGGCTGCGGGTTCGAATCCAAAGGTACATCTCCGAGTTTATTGAATCATGTGTGTATTGATATTCAATCACCTCGCACTATAACGAAAAAGGAAAACATCGTGAGGAAACCTGCATAGGTCATAACATAGCGATTTTAAAGAATTTATATGGTATATATAATGTTCACCAACCCACACTAAGCCAGCGTAGTGGACTATATGGCCTAACCACTCTCAATCGTACTTTCGATCGTAATAGAGGCCCGTGCCCTGTAGTGGGACGTACATGCATAAACAGGCTGATACAGAATTATCTTAAGTTTCGTTTCATCACATTTAAATATGCATTCACAACTAACATACGATAGCATTATTTGTAATCTATATATTAATACGTGATGCAAAAACTTTGGATCCCTTTTTACGAAAATTGCGCGGACGCAGGAGCATAAAATTTGGCACACTTATAGTTTATGTGTAGGAGAAGTGGAGAATGCTAATATTTTTCAATAATAATGCTTATAAAGTACATTAAATCAAAAAATAAAACATTACACACGCTGCCATGCATTTCACACACACATCCATACACAAGTATACATACTCTGGTGTCAAATTGTTTCTTTTCTTTTTCATTTTGTTCTTCTGACATAGACATATAAAAAAAAAGGTTTTATTTGCCTAATGAGGTAATAATATTAATATTAAAAGAGAATATTAATTTTAAATGAGGCAATAATATTAATATTAAGCCTAATATTAAATGTAATATAAAACAAGATTTTAATAATAATGCATAAAAGTACATTAAATCAATAAATAAACCAGCATGCATTTGACACACGCATACACAAGTATTTGTACACGTATACATACTCTTTGGTCAAATTGTTTCTTTGCTTTATTATAGACATATGTAGTTGAATGTCAATCAGAAAAAAATGTTTACTGTGGTTTTGTTGAATATCAAACAGAAAAGATTTATTTGACGAATACTACGTGAAATACTGAGCGCTATCATTCATTATATGCATAAAGAAAGTTTTGTAGCAGCAATCTGCAATAACAACATTCAGGTACAAAAAAAAATATATAATTTGCTATTGCTGGTTCAAAGAAATTGTTGTAGTTTACGATTTTAGTAATTGCATATACTTCAGGGGAAATAAGTGATTTTGAGAGATACGTACATTTAAATGTGCACGATTTATCAGAATAACAACATCATCATACAGGTAAAAACTTTTTCTCTTCTTGATTTGGTCGAATTTCGACCGCTAGGCGACCACTAGTCTGTTTAAAACAAACAAAAATTTTAATTAACAGTTTTGCGCAATAAAAACTAGATTGCTAGTAAACTTTGGTATAGAATTTCTTTTACGTGCAATCCCTACAAACGAAAGCGAGTGAACTAATAAGATTTGCAATTTAAATGTAAACACTTCGGAAAGAGGTCACGGAAGCTCAACCCTGCTTACAAATTTAACATTAAGGCCCATACGTTAAGTAAAAGTACCTTAAACAGCTATTCCATTTAAGACAAGATAGAAGATTTTTTTGAAAATTCTATCTAAAGAAGTTTTATATGATGAGTTTCTTGACCCTAGTAATATAGACGAGACCTGTATGAATATGTAATAATTCAGTCCGGGGTTGAAAATACTCACTGGAGAGCAGTTCTAAGAATCATAACTCAGATGTACCTATCTGTAACATGCAAATAAATACGCGCCCATTGCTACATAAATGGATATAAAGTCAGATAAACTCCAGTGAAAAATATGAAATAAACTGTCTAGCTAAGCCTTCGGTCTTCCAATAGTGTTCAATACATTTGATAAGTCGTAATTTTTTCTGTTTATTGCTATGAGTGGTGAGTCGAACATGCTATTCGCATTATGGTAAACGATACAACCCGCCAACCCGCACTAGGCCACCGTGGTGGACTATATGGCCTAATCACTCTCAATCGTATTCTCGATTGTAGAGGAGGCCCGTGCCCTGCAGTGGGACGTATATGGGCTGATACATACATACATACAAACGATACAACCGCTTATGGGCAGTAGCAATGCTTGGCTTTGCACTGCGCTCACCATCTTGAGACATAAGAGTCTCAATGATGTCCAGTAGTTACTCTACAATGTCCTTCAAACCGAAACACAACAGGGCGTTTACACTTGGTGGCAAAAATAGATATTGCTGTGGCACGCAGTCTCTCACATATGAGAGACCAACCACCAGGAATATTACATATTCATTTAAACTTACTACTAATTGTAACTCCACAAATTGATACGTCCAAAAACCAAAGGCAAGTTAAACTGCTACCAGTTTATATTATCAATACAAAACGGTATTTTTTATCGCCTATAATAGCCGACATTAACATTTTATTTTTAAACTAAACCTATTAATT
The DNA here is from genome assembly GCA_009982885.2 of Hyles vespertilio. Lineage (NCBI taxonomy): Eukaryota > Metazoa > Arthropoda > Insecta > Lepidoptera > Sphingidae > Hyles > Hyles vespertilio. Next base: position 7,980,199 of record CM042822.1, on the reverse strand, counting down.
GAAAAGAAACGACGTGAGAATAATGCGTTAGATAAAATAGGTAATAATGGATCCCGTAGCAAGAGTGGCTTGGTTGTAAACAAAGTTAATCTTCATAATAAATAAATTTAAATGCATGCACGTGTAGATACGACGCTAACCGGCGATAGATCGACGAAAATTGATGAGGTTTTAAAAGATTAATAATATATTTGAGTGCTACGTACTCGAACGCGCGGCGAATCACTTGACTGGGAAAATATAGAGTGATGTAAGAAGATAAATATTTTATAATTAAATCCATCTGGAATGGTGTGAGTGATCGACTAGTTGAGACCGGCACGATCAAGATAGATGTCCCAATTTCTATGTAAGACCACGCACCGCATTGTTATTCTTTTTTAATTTCATCTTAATTAATCACCGCTTGGAGGTAATTTGTATAATTTGAGGTTCACCACATAAATTCTGGACGCCTTTGTAATTTACCAAGCTAAAATAGCACAGCGCCGAGGAATGTTTCATCCCGGCAATAAAAGAGAAGGACTATGGTAAACAATTTAGTACTTTCCATGAACTGATCTGATATTTTCAAATATGACATAGTTAAAATATTATGTAGACTAAAACTTATTTTCACCCTTAAATTAGAATTCCCAAACGTTCCCCGATAACCTTAGCAAAGGTTATCTGTTATTTAACATTAGGTCACTCTATCTATGTTAAAATTGAACATTAATGCATGTAGTATTTGTGGAAGTGGTAGGGCAACACTTTTGTCAGTCATGACTCAGAATAGACAGGCTCGTCTGGGTCGGTGCCACTGTCTCACAGGATATTGACGTGAAAATACAGATTTACTGTCGCGTTTCGTTCAGTGGGTGAGTTTGCCGAATGCCCAATTTCCTCGTCCCACCCTTTTGCCTTTCCGCTCTCCTCCCAATACGATGATTCAACCGATTCCGTGATTCGATTGATTCGAAACACGTCCATTCCTAGCATTGGGAATGTTAGTGGGCTGCAGTGATGACTTACCATGATTGCATGACCCGTTTGCTTTTTCGCCGGACCTATGCAATTAAAAAAATATATAGACATCATGTTATGATTATATTTAAAGCTTAAATTTAAAAATTAAATAATAATTAGTTCGAGTTTTGTTAATACACATTAACACATAAACACATTACTTTGTATATGTCAAATTATTTTTGTAACTCTGTTTGTTTCTCCCTCTGAAGAATAATCTTCAGCCACAGGAAGTCCAATGTTGAACATAGGCCTCCCTCATGAATCGCTACATAGATAGACCTGTTGGAAGCTATCTGCATCCATCCATATAATCCATATACAGGATATATGAAGACGGCTATCGAAAACGAAGCCCGGTGGTAGTTTTAGTGACTTCCGACACAATGTAACTAAAAGTTACATTGTTTTGCAAAAAAACACGACGAATTTTTTGTTTGTTTTTCCTATCGTACAGCCTTTTATTTTTAATGACAGTACGCAAGGGTTTAAAACTATGGATTTACCACTGCAAAACGATGATAGCTAAAATTAGAAAAAAAAAATACGCGTTATTTCGAAAATTTTATATTTCCATTGTGTCTATTCACTAAAATTACCACCACCTGGCTTCGTTTTCGAGAGCAGTCTTGAAATTAGAAAACTCATATATGGACCGATTCAGACGTCAACGATACCCAAACATCTGATAAATATACAATCATATGGTTTTCCTTACGCTCACTTGTATGTAAAGATCTGAAAGTAAAAGCAGTACGCTTGCAGAATATCGATGTATACATGATTTTCACAGCAATACATATCAAATGAGGTGTACAAATTTCCAACTATCGCGTCGTTTTAAATACAGGAATGCGTACGCGTACAAAGGAAGCGTTCACATGGAACGTCGATACGCGCCGGAAGGTACTACCGATATGACGTGTTTCGGATGCGACGGAGCTTCTAACTTAAAGAACGCCTTATAAATATTACATTACTTTATCAGCCTCACTTCCCATGCACTTTGTCAGATCAGTTTGCGCCGTGATTGTGTTTGTAATGTAAATAATATGACATATGGCTTGGCCAGCAGCATTATGTATAAATTGTACGATACATTATGTTTTCATGCGATGGCCAAGTGGATCTATTTATTTAACACGTATAGAATTTTTAATATTGATAGGATAATAACTTACGTAATAACTTTATACAGAAGGTCCCTTAAGCAAGGATTAAATAAATTAATCGACTTGGTATTACATGCATCTCACAACTTTTTGCGGTAGAAAACCTGAGCTGCGAGACTTGGAATTTTTTTACAGGATGTTTTTGATGGGATATTTCTTTCTTAACTATCTATAACACCAATCCGCTATTGTTGCTTTCATTACGACCAGAAATATCATATTCATTACGATCTTTCTTATAGTAACTTATTGTAAAAGCAAAATTGAATCCTAGTCAAGAAATACCTAAGAACTAAAATATGTAATGCATCGTGACATTAAGTTTCCACAAAACAGATGGAATAGTCCATTTTTCATCTCACAGCTCTCACAGCTCATATTAATGTTCAAATGCATTTCTAAAGAAACCGAATACTTTTAACGTCATCCGGTGCGGTTTATTTAATTTTAGCCTTTCCCGATATCCATTTATCACGGTTACATCATGCTCGGAAATGTGCAGATGTATTTGAAAATAAATTTGACAAATATAGACATTCAACGTTTTAGGACATTACTTTAATTGTATTATTGTGTTAGATCCAAACTCGTCCAAAAAACATCTGCACAAATTTTGACGACCCCTAAAACGGCATTCCTGGAATACCAGCCAGAAATATAAAAGATGGTCTTGTTATTCGTATGATTGTAATGTGGTTTGCACTATGGCTCGTAATGACCATGTTTTGTTTGAGTTATGTTTTGACATATTTTACAACCGTATCAGTGTGCGGGCCAATGTTTCTTGACCTCTTGTCGTGTTTACTTGTATATCTTGTTGCATATACTTATATATTATATCTTTCGCTAAGGTTATTTGCGCTTAATTACTGACTTTATCAAAGAATCTTTTTTTTACTAATACAATAATATCATCGCAAAAGTTACAGTTCATCACGTCACTTGGAAACAATACGTTCTTGTTCGGTATCTCCACTTCGTCTTATTACGACGAACGTGTATGCTCTGGAATGAAATCCCTGCTCCGATTATTCCTGATGTCCAATGTCATGGTCTCTTCTAAGCGAGGCATAAAATCCATGAGTCTATAAGTAGTCATCACTGCTTCCCATCAGGCGAGCTGGTAAGTAAAGTCATCCATTTTCTTTCATTCGCCACATAATATCATCTTGTGGGAATAAGAATCTTCTATAGATTTCCAGAGACCAGTAGCGGGAGACTCCATAATAATCCTTGTAATTTAATAATTTCAAAATAGTTGATACATGAATTCGCACCGCTTTTATACAACAATCAACTAGTTAGATAACTGGTTTAAGAAATAACTGAAATAAGCTGCTGCGCTATCAGTATTACCACCGAGTCTTGCTTCCATTGTCTTTTAATGTTAACAAGATGTCTTCGAAACTATTTTAATTATGAACAAATAAAAACGTTTCGCGTTTGCTGCATACGTAAAATCAATTGGAAACTTCAAGCGCTAAGTTAAGTGGTTCCAAAATAAAGCACGATCAGATTGTTAATCACTATTATTTTCGCGCGACTTCACGATAAATGATTAACGCCCAAATACTGGAACGCAACTTAAATATAAATGTACTGGCTAAGTGGGCCGTGCGCTGTTAAGAGCATTTTATTATTTGAATGGCGTTCCAGTATTCGGGCGAAAGATGTGTATTCATAAATCTTTAATCCCATTGACATCATGCTTTAAAATGAAACAGTAATTTTCGCGAATTCTCTTATCTTTAGGTTATCAAACGTAGTGATAATACTCCGCACTGATATTCGCATTAAAGTCTTGACATCAATCGTGGGTGGCATTGATAAAGACATCACACATCTAACTGAACGAAATGTAATCCGAATTAATTGGAACAGTAATTTGTCACTCATTTTTCCTTTAAAGCTTGTCTATTCGAAGAATATTTGGTAATACCATTTTGTCTATGGACTTAATAACTAGTCTGTGTATTGAGACAACGACAAAGGGGCCTTAAGTGCTGAAAAGAATTATTGCGCTTTCTCGTCTGCATGTGTGCAATCATTTCCACCTTTTCTTTTCCGCATATCTTCTGATTTCCATCCTCCAAGTCCAGTCACATATTAAAAGCCCGTTTACACGGCACAAGTTTCTTACCGACATACAATAAAATTAAAGCTGTAATCGACGTGCATCGTTTAACAATGTGTAGGATTTACGACTTGAAAGGGCAAGTTTGATTTAAGTTGTTGTCCTACGGCCTTATTCAAAGGGTTTTAAAACCTATTTTCCTTAAAGAATGTTTTGTCTTTTTCGAATGACTTTAATTCAGATTTTACTTGTAAAATGTTTTGTCCCTTTCGAACGACTTTACAATTCAGTTTGAGCGAAGAAGACAGAATATTCAATATCTAAAATAGTGAAATTATCTATGAATAAGGTCGCTAGAGTAAAATTCTTAATGTTCACACGGTGCATATGCATAATTGTTTTAACTTTACCACATACAACAGGCAAGAAATTTGCACCGTGTACAAGGGCCTTGTTGTAAGTGTGCATGGACGGCGATGTTTACTTACAATCAGGTGCCATTGATCCATTTTTATGCTCCTTTAGTATAAGTAAATATACAAGTTTATAACTCAAATGAAATACTTCGAACTCTTCTCACTTAGACCGTCTTTGCTCTTCACTTGAACGCGCCTTTGGGAAATACAGCCACAGATGTATGTATTTACGAATTAACATATAACTTCCCAAATTACACCCGAACAAGACTTAGCCCCGTATTGTGGCTTTGTTATGAAGCCAAGCGGCCTAGCGTGTGTTGAAATCGTTCGACTTTATTTATGTTGTCGGGACTCATGTGTTTGGACACAGAGCAGGCGCGGACATAAAACACACCGGCAAGATTGAACACGCCCTCGTCACAGTAACTACTATAATTTACCTGCAATTTCCTACAGGTTGTTCTTGTACAAATTAATAGGTTAATTTGTTGTGTTTTTTTAAACAGGTTTTTAAGGAAAAAATTAAGTGTTGGTGCGTCACGGCACCTTGAAGACAATCAAATAAATCAAGACAAAATGACAAGTCAGAGATATAATATGTATTAAAAATAGCTTTTAATTCCATTTAAAATACAATGTCAAGACAAAGCCTTAAAATAAATTGCCATCCTATCAACTACCATGTAATAAATTACAGGTATTTATAACAAATTATAAGAAGAATTAAATTTTAATTAATAATTTCAAGATTTCACAGCATGAAATTAATTTTAAGCATAGTTACACATGTCTCCAATATCTCAGTCGGACAGCTAGTTAATGAAATGAATGTTGTCACTGCTTTTTCTAACAATGTAGAAGGCACATGTGTTCAACACAGGCTCAAGCTTTGTTCATTGTTTCGTTGTTTATTTGTCATTGCTTTCCACAGTTACTAATTTATTGTCAGCTAAAGTCCGAATGGGGAACAATAGTCGTTTCTTTAGTCTCTGTATTTTGTTTTTTTATTTTTTTGTATGTATTTGCGCCATATTGTTGCATGGATTTTGTATTTTACTTAGTCATCAACTGTTATATAATGCATAACGTGGTTTCACAATTTGTCAGATAAACAATATTTTCCACTAGAAGCCGCAAACGTATGACTAATCTGACAGTAGCGAAACATATTATTAAAAACTCAACAAGCTTGTAACCAACATTACACACCGCCTTGATTACATCTGGCTCGCTTAGTTCACGGCTGCCATCTGCTCCAGTAACCTAATAAAATATAACAAAAGTTTATAGTTCAGCTGACCCAGTGTCTCCCACATTGTCGGTTTCAACTTAAGTTGCTACATCGGCATATTTTACTGTACAAATATTTATATTTTTTATATTTATGGCACTCCGAAAAGAGGTTTGAATGTTAAAACAAACACAGGCTGGTGAGACCACACGCGGCACATGAGTCATCCACTAGTTGCTTAAATCACCAGTTATGGACAGTGTTTCACGTGTGGTGCTGACTGATAGATTCTACTTTTTACTTGATTGATGAAGTCTTTAAGTGTTCGCTTTCTAGCAATGAATTGCGATGGCTTGTGACAGCGGAGCATTGACACTGTGGTTAACATCGTGTGACTATGTCTGTACCTTTACAACGTATATGGAATTACTGATGTCAATAGTTTTCCGTGTAATTGGCTGTCCATGTCTTTAATTATAGTATTAATGTCTTAGAAATTACAATATGCTGGATTATTATAGATCACGCTTGGTGATCCAATACACAATTTTATAAATATAGTGTTGTTAATTAAAGGATACAAATTATTTAACTTAGATTGTATAAAAATGGTTATTTCATAAGATTTATGATGGTTATACTTGGAAAATGAAGGCGATAGTCTACATCGGTGTACATGCGTAGGTATAAATTGTACTCTGCATGTATATTAAGAATATAAAGAATAAATTAATTTTGAAGTAAACTTCATGCATCATTGATTTTCTGTTAAAAAGCTTCTCAATACTTAAAAATAAATTTTATTTTCTATTTTTATACAAATTTATATCCTTAAGAGCGTTTATACCCTGCACGCGCTTTTTTGGCTTAAAAACAGGACTTTTCAAATGAGTTAATAGCCACCAATAAAAAATTTAAAGGAAAAATAATTATTACTCATTTTAGAAAAGGTTGTCATCTAGGGATTTTGGTGGAAAACATTATGGATTGATGGATAATTTGTGAGTACTATACGGATTACTGAACACAAGTTTCGTTATTTAGGCTTTAAATGGCAATTTAGAAGCTTAAGATATCCGAAACCACTAAATATAAGATGAAAATAAAAATATTATCAGACTAATGAGACCTTTATGGAGGGATTTTGCTGAGAAAAATAATCTTTTTGTGTTTAGTTCCTGAAAAATAAAAATTTAAACAATGCGAAATTATTCAGAAACTCTCGTCAAGAACTTATTTTTTTTCACCAACTTATCGTACATAATTTTTTATAGCAATTGCATATTACAATAGAAGAACATCTTATCAATAAATTACCATTTTTATATTTCAACAAAATTATTTTTCATGTTTTCTACAAATATTTTAAAAACCACTATAAAACACGCTGTCCGACGTGGATCAAATCAGACCGCCGCAAGGCCTTCTAGAGGGAGGACGTATCGCTCGTCGCTCCGGCCTGGCTGCAGTCGATTATGCCGCGCGTAGTAAAAATAGCCACGCGCGGAATGCGATTACCACATCTTAGTACTTTGGTAGTAAAATATTTAATTATTTTTATTACCTACAATGATTTTGTAGTGATTATAAATTATGTTTCAGGTAATATAATGGGATGTAATTCCGAGGCTAAACTATGTTATGTATTGTAATATAAAATTAAATATATTTCGTAATTGTAAGGGGTTGTAAGGCCCCTAACACTATGTGTTCGAACACGAAATGATTAATAAAACGTCCGTAGTGTATACTGATTGAACACTGATTTGAATGCAACTTAACAATGTAATAATAACGAAAATATGATTAGTATCCAAAATTTGTATTATTCTTTGCTTGCACAGTAATATTGTCTACTTATAATGCAAATAAAATATTTTATGATATTATATTACAGTTACATTTCAATTGAATATTTGAAGCGCACGGATCAAAGTTGTTTGAGCCGATTGTATAGCGAGCCGACGCGGCAGCTCTACGCACACAGCTTTGGTCGCTTATGTGTGCGTGAAATTAACGAAGAAATACCTATAGTTGACTTTGCGCGCAAGGTGTATACGCTCTTAAGAGCGTTTATACCCTGCACGCGCTTTTTGGCTTAAAAACAGGACTTTTCAAATGAGTTAATAGCCACCAATAAACAATTTCAAGGAAAAATAATTAGTATTAATTTTAGAAAAGGTTGCATTCGAGGGATTTTGGTGGAAAACATTATAGATTGATGGATAATTTGTGAGTACTATAAGGATTACTGAACACTAGTTTCGTTATTTAGGCTTTAAGTGGCAATTTAGAAGCTTAAGATATTCGAAACCACTAAATATAAGATGAAAATAAAAATATTATCAGACTAATAAAACCCTTATGGAGGGATTTTGCTGAGAAAAATAATCTTTTTGTGTTTAGTTCCTGAAAAATAAAAATTTAAACAATGCGAAATTATTCAGAAACTCTCGTCAAGAACATATTTTTTTTTCACCAACTTATCGTACTAAATTTTTTATAGCAATTACATATTATAATAGAAGAACATCTTATCAATAAACTACAATTTTTATATTTCAACAAAATTATTTTTCATGTTTTCTACAAATATTTAAAAAACCACTATAAAACACGCTGTCCGACGTGGATCAAATCAGACCGCCGCAAGGCCTTCTAGAGGGAGGACGTATCGCTCGTCGCTCCGGCCTGGCTGCAGTCGATTATTGCCGCGCGTAGTAAAAATAGCCACGCGCGGACTGCGATTACCACATCTTAGTACTTTGGTAGTAAAATATTTAATTATTTATATTACCTACAATGATTTTGAAGTGAGTATAATTATGTTTCAGGTAATATAATGGGATTTAATTCCGAGGCTAAATTATGTTATGTATTGTAATATAAAATTCAATATATTTCGTAATTGTAAGGGGTTGTAAGGCCTCTAACACTATTTATGTGTTCGAACACGAAATTATTAATAAAACGTCCGTAGTATCTGCTGATTGAACACTGATTTGAATGCAACTTAACAATGTAATAATAACGAAAATATGATTAGTATCTAAATTTGTATTATTCTTTGCTTGCACAGTAATATTTGTCTACTTATAATGCAAATAAAATATTTTTATGATATTATATTACAGTTACATTTCAAATGAATATTTGAAGCGCACGGATCAAAGTTGTTTGAGCCGATTGTATAGCGAGCCGACGCGGCAGCTCTACGCACACAGCTTTGGTCGCTTATGTGTGCGTGAAATTAACGAAGTAATACCTATAGTTGACTTTGCGCGCAAGGTGTATACGCTCTTAAGCTCATGTCAACTGAAAGTCCTTCATACCGTGACGAAACATAGCGTGCCGTTCGATCACTTCACGAGTTTTTACATAACAAAATTTTCTATGGCTTTGAATATAACTTTTTGATTGCGACATGCGACGCTAAGTTTTAAAACAGAGTCCTTCGACACGCAAGATAGAGGTGTCACTTTTTTATTTAGTTAGTAATTTGCGCTTCTAAATATATCTATTACTTGAAATATGATATCTTTAGTAGGCATTTAGATTTTACATTTACGATCTTAATCTTAATGGATAGTTCATAAAACTATTTTAGCTATCAAATGCTTTTCGGACGACAATTGAAGTCAATATGAGCGAAGAAGACAAAAACTTCGTTAATTGAAATAGGTTTATAAACTGTCAATGAATAAGACCGTTAGTCTTTTTATTATTCGCGATTACACATAATCTTAAGCCAATATTATTCAAAACTGTTTAATTGACACATTTTCAAATCATAAAGTAATTTCTTGTAAGATAAATGTTAAAAACGACTGCTGTTGATATTGCGGTTAAGAGATCCTAATATCATATTTTTTTAAAGTACCTTGTACTATTATTTTTCATATTCTCTTCAGGATATGACTTTGCACCGATATCTGATGTACATTTTTACATATTTATCTACTGCACTTCCACTACTGCACACTACTGCAATTCCACTGCAGCGAGGAAAAAACCCCACTGTATATTTTTTATTGCAATGAATGACGAGACGAGCATGTTCGCCTCATGGTATGCGCTGACCATGACCGCTCATGGATAGTAAGCAAAATCAATTACAAAGCAATGGTGGTAGGTCTCTCATATGTGAGAGGCCATCTGGGTAGGTACCACCGCAATGTCTATTTCTCCCGTCAAACAACACTGCTTAAATGCACTGTTGTGTTTCGGATTGAAGGATATTGTAGCCAGAGCAACTACTGGACATATTGAGACTTAACATCTTATGTCTCAGGATGGCGAGCGCAGTGGAATGTTACTACTGTTTATGAGCGGTCGTATCGCTTACCATCAGGCGAACGGCTTGCTCGTCTCGCCATTCAAGGCAATAAAAAAAATGCTTGATATTCCACTGCGCTCGCCATCCTGAGATATAAGATGTTAAGACTCAATGTATCCAGTAGTTCTTCTGGCTACGAGGTACTTCAAACCAGAACACAACAGTCCATTTACACTGCCGTTAGGTGAGAGAAGTATACAATGCGATGGTATCTACCCAGACGGCTTATCACATGTGAGACACCTACCACGAGTAAAACTGACTGTTGAAACTTAGATGTATCAATTAGTCTATAAAATTATCTACGCTTTTTGGTAGATACTTGAATATTTAGTGGACTAGCAATAAACCAGTGACAGAATTTCAAAGTTCTTCTAGTACAATGAAAATAAAAATAGATGACAGCCATCGTGGCGCAGTTGGTTAGAAGACGCCTGTGAAAGGTGAGACCGCGGGTTCGATCCCCGCTCTGAAACAAATAATGGTGTGATCCATAGGTATTTGTTTCGGGGCGAGATGTTTGTCAGACGGAAAACTCTCTTAGTTTCTGATAACCACGGCACAAGACAAATTTTAGTGTGGGGTGTATGATTATCTATGTGACTTTTTGGGGTTGGGTGTTTTTATTATTTATTTACATTCATCAATGAGCATTTATGGATATCTCATAAAATATACTGAAATTGTTTCTATCGTCTATGAAACAATTCCGCATAATACATGCACGTCCCGGTTATGGAACTGCAGAGCCATCTCCGTAGCTATTCTCAGAGAATAAACAAAGACTTTCTCTTTTACCAGCACCTACGCAATCTATCATAATGTGTGACGTTTCCATTAAATCACTTCCATTTGATTTTTAATATTCCATTTTTTATCCACAATCGACCCTGTCTCATTATAACATTCAAATATCGTTTAAATACTCGAATATTTATTCTTATATTTATTCTTTCTTTCTAATAAATCCCTAATTGGTAACCACTATTATGCATTTTGAAAACAATATACATTAGAGCCGAATGGACGTGAAATTGGTGTAACATTTTCTGTAACGATCAATTTAATTAACACAACTTAAGCACAAGCCAAACAGCACTTTATTTCTTACAACAATTGGCTAGTTTCATACATTTTTATTTTTGTTTATAACGGAAGGTTACGTTACGCATAATCATAATCAGAAACAATTTTTAAAATCCGTTAAGTAATAAGCAAGTTACAAATATATGAAAGTTGGTGGTAGGAGTGATAGAAAAGGATGCAACATGCACGGCGTGACGTCATCTTCCATAAGGTGCACGCGTGCGAAAGAGACAACGAGTGTCCCCACCGTACTATTAAATGTATTAATATCTCAGTCATTTTACATTCAATTTTGATGCTGTTTTCAAATTCGTTTGTTTTTATAAACGATGCTTTTAAGGAATGATTACTTACTGCTCAAATAAAATCTTGGACACAACCCTATTATAATTGATGTAATATTATAGCCAAGTATAAATATATTACGTTATTCTCAATGCAATGACTTATTTATCCGTTTTATTTTATTTTTTTCTTATCTCTATTCTAATTACATTATATACAGGTGTAATTTATAAGCCGAGTAAAACCAACCGTAAGACAGAGCGAAGAATACCTCAAGGACACTCCAATTTCCACGCACCACTCCAATGAAATATTCAGGGGATGTGTGTGTAATATGTAAGATTGCTCTTAGTTGATGTTAGACGCCGTGCTTCCATTTTCCCCAGAACGCAGTGAACTATTGGCGTGTTTTTTCTCTCTTTGCATCATTTATAAACATAACTCCTCTCGCGTACAATTTAACTTCGCACCTCGCCTGCGAAACATGGAAAAGTTGGAAATGTCTACGAGCCACGGTATTTTTGTTCGCATTTTTGACGTGACAACGTCTTAAATTAGGTTGCGGCTGGGAGTCACTTATGAAAAAGTGTAACGCCCGGTAACGTAACGGTGCGCGCGCAGCACTAGAGAATTATTTTTCAGTTTCACCCACTTTTTCCAAAATTGTCCCATAGCCCCCCCCCCTGCCTTCCCCCACCCTTATTCCGAAATAGTGCCTATTAGCCTCCCCACGAAACCTACCCCCCCCCTCCCCTACCCCCACCCCGAAAATTTACCTCACCCCCCAATCCTATCTCGGCCAACATAGGTCGTAGACCCACCGAGTTTGGTATCCTCGGAACCGTCTTGGTGAGGGCTACAAATTGACCCCGCCAGAAATCCCAAATTACGCAAAAAATTACCCCCCCAAAAAAAAATATTTTACCTCCAAAAAATTAATTTAAGTTAGCCTCCCCACGAAACCTTCCTCCCCCCCCCCCCTCCCTTACCCCCACCCCGAAAATTTACCTCACCCCCCCCCCAATCCTATCTCGGCCAATATAGATCGTAGACCCACCGAGTTTGGTATCTTTGGAACCGGCTCGGTGAGCTCTACAGATTGGCCCCAACCAAATCCCCAAATTCCTCCCTCTCTCCCCTAAAATATTTGTCCAGGCATAACTCCGTCATTTCTTAAAGTAAACCCCCCGTGTTTGGAGTCAGAGGAATCGTCTTGACGAGCTCGACAATCGAGAGCAGGCAAAATACGATTTTTCTTATTGACGTGACAACGTCTTAAATTAGGTTGCGGCTGGGAGTCACTTATGAAAAAGTGTAACGCCCGGTAACGTAACGGTGCGCGCGCAGCACTAGAGAATTAGGCGCATTGAATCGGCGCATGCTTGTGTCTCTGTCTTTGTCTTTCTCGAACGTTCTTGGCGTTGGAAAAACAAGAAAGCGTCACAATACAAGTTCACACGTGTGGTTAAAGTATCGTCAGCTGTGTCTGTAGTGAAAATATGGAGTGCTTAGATTCGTCATTACATGTACAATGTTTTAGTAAACAAAATATATTTCTATAGTTAAAATTTGTGCAATTCTTATTTTCATTCAATTCCTTGTTCCTATTGTGCAATTTAATTATATTCATATCAATAAATATTCTACCGAGAAAAAGACGTTGTCACGTAAAATCTTCGCCCGTAAAACCGACTTTACAGGCAACCATTTTATTTTAAACTTGCACCGGCAATATTATCCGGCTCGAAGGACTAAATTATAAATGTATGCCCGCATGGTTTCCAATTTATTTAAAATTGTTTTGCTGTTTTGTCAGAAGTAATTTATCCATATAGATTTATTGATCTCAATGCGAAATGGAATATCCATATTATTGGAGAAAGAATAATACTTATATTGATACTATAAACAAATGTACACGTGTTATGAAAGTATAAATTCCATGTCGACAGTTTTAGTAGTAACGTGGCCACTTTAGACCGAAATTCCTGGAAGAATATTTTAGTAATTTCGTCTACGCAGCGCTTCATAATAAACCGAGTTCTCATATTAAGTAATAAATATTAGTGACGAATTCAAAAGCGATAGACGTTCAACATTCCCTTTAATCTGTTGTCATCACGACACGAGCAATAGATATTCGACACGCCTAAGCATTTCAACGGCAAATTATCACAAACCTATTTTGGGGGCTGCTCCAATATAACTTTTATTAACAAACACGTGTGTTGTGGGGTCAGTCGTGAAATACCGAAGGTCTTCTGTCAGTGAGTTAAAATAGAACATTTTATATCGACTTTGTCGTAATATATCTCTTTATTACCGTTACGTTGTGTGTAAAATTAAATTCTTAAAAACACAACTGACTTTTTTTCTTTTAGTTCGTCGATGATTTAATCAGTATTACATACATTATGTCTTAGAAAATTTCTAATATAAAACCGTTGTGATTTTAAATATGGTAGAGTTTCTCGCGAAGTCCTAAAACTTGTTTGCTAGCTGTTAATTTTGCTCGTAAAATTATTCTACATTAAAGGAAAATAAAAAAAATATCGTATTTAACTTTGCTGTATTATTGCCAACTGGCGATATGTATAGAGATTCTCGTATGACAGTTCTTTTAAATGAAAACTTATAAACCACAGTAAATCATAATTCAAGGGAAGGCTTTCGACCTTATGTTTTTTTTTCGTAACTATTTGGTGATTCTATTGGAAGTTATAACGATATGACGTGTGACAGTTATAATGATGGCATCTGAATAAAAACCGTATCACCTGTGGAAAACCTCAATAAATTCTTGGAAATCATCCAACACAGCCGACGTTACTAAAAACAAATGTCTATCACCCACTTACAAGCAGCGTAATGAAATTCCCAGGCTTCGTTTGATTAAAATGGGAGGCTCAATTTCCCTCAATGTCGATAAGTTATTTGTGTTTCCATATTGGATACGTTCAAAATGCTGGTGCTTATTTCAACGTCTGCCATTTAAATACGTATTTAGCGGTGTTGTGTCTTAAAATCGATCACAAAATTAGGAACATTGAAAATCTACTCCGAAGCTTGGCCAACTCTTGTACATTTCTGAACACAACAATTAATTATTGACCCAGCATTGTCGCTTCAATAACATTTTTTTTGTTTTGTTATTATGGAATAACTTATTCCACTGTGACGTCGAAAAACGCTGCAAAGAATCTGTGAATATACATAAAAAGATTTGCTAAAGTTACAAAAATGATTGATTCAGCATTCATTTCGGGAGTTAGATTTAGAGCCGTAACAGGAAGTGCTACGTTTGAAATGGAAATTTAAAGCAAATATGTATTCACTTGGCTGAGGATAACGGTTGTCAAATCGAAGGCAGAATCGGCAAAGCACTTACCGCTTTTGCTGAACATTTACGCAATATTCCGTGCGAGAAAGCCAGGCGATTCAAAGCGCCCCTTATACTCAGAAAGGCTTGCTTCGGCTTGCAGTCTTTTAGCTTTTTGCATATTCATCAACCACTTACTTTTTCTTGGATATAAAGTGTCATTTTACGCTGCAACGTAAAACTGTTTTCATAAAACAAGATAGTTTCAAATATTAAAGTATACATACTATATTTATTACTGCTTGCCTATCTTTTTAAATTTGCTTCTGGCTGCCAGATATTGTATATGTTATGAAACTATTAAACCAAATAAGTACTTTTTATATGATCCAAAAATAGTTAAAGCTGCAGTTAAAGAACCATATGTGGTTAGAATAAGTATGAACGTCGAATAGTGTTATTAGCAAACCAAACACTGAATTTTATGCGCTCACGTTTTTTGATAACCCCTGTAATATAAAACCGAGTGGATTGAGTTGCGTATGGAATGAATATTAACACAGGTAATAAAATATTTACCTAATCACATTATGGATGATTAAACAATACTTAAGAGCGTTTATACCCTGCACGCGCTTTTTGGCTTAAAAACAGGACTTTTCAAATGAGTTAATAGCCACCAATAAACAATTTAAAGAAAAAATAATTATTACTAATTTAGAAAAGGTTGTCATCTAGGGATTTTGGTGGAAAACATTATAGATTGATGGATAATTTGTGAGTACTATAAGGATTACTGAACACAAGTTTCGTTATTTAGGCTTTAAATGGCAATTTAGAAGCTTAAGATATCCGAAACCACTAAATATAAGATGAAAATAAAAATATTATCAGACTAATAAGACCCTTATGGAGGGATTTTGCTGAGAAAAATAATCTTTTTGTGTTTAGTTCCTGAAAAATAAAAATTTAAACAATGCGAAATTATTCAGTCTAACTCTCGTCTAGAACATATTTTTTTCAACAACTTATCGTACATAATTTTTTATAGCAATTGCATATTATAATAGAAGAACATCTTATCAGTTAATTACCATTTTTATATTTCAACAAAATTAG
Organism: Hyles vespertilio; assembly: GCA_009982885.2. Lineage (NCBI taxonomy): Eukaryota > Metazoa > Arthropoda > Insecta > Lepidoptera > Sphingidae > Hyles > Hyles vespertilio. Next base: position 7,964,150 of record CM042822.1, on the reverse strand, counting down.
TTTCCATGTTTTCTACAAATATTTTAAAAACCACTATAAAACACGCTGTCCGACGTGGATCAAATCAGACCGCCGCAAGGCCTTCCAGAGGGAGGACATATCGCTCGTCGCTCCGGCCTAGCTGCAGTCGATTTTTGCCGTACGTAGCAAAAATAGCCACGCGCGGACTGCGATTACCACATCTTAGTACTTTGGTAGTAAAATATTTAATTATTTTTATTACCTACAATGATTTTGTAGTGATTATAAATTATGTTTCAGGTAATATAATGGGATGTAATTCCGAGGTTAAATTATGTTATGTATTGTAATATAAAATTAAATATATTTCGTGATTGTAAGGGGTTGTAAGGCCCCTAACACTATTTATGTGTTCGAACACAAAATGATTAATAAAACGTCCATAGTGTCTACTGATTGAACACTGATTTGAATGCAACTTAACAATGTAATAATAACGAAAATGTGATTAGTATCTAAATTTGTATTATTCTTTGCTTGCACAGTAATATTTGTCTACTTATAATGCAAATAAAATATTTTTTTGATATTATACTACAGTTACATTTCAATTGAATATTTGAAGCGCACGGATCAAAGTTGTTTGAGCCGATTGTATAGCGAGCCGACGCGGTAGCTCTACGCACACAGTTTTGGTCGCTTATGTGTGCGTGAAATTAACGAAGAAATACCTATAGTTGACTTTGCGCGCAAGGTGTATACGCTCTTAATGACGGGTGACCTACTGGGTGCCATTACTTATTCACAATTCGTTAATTTTCTGATACAGTTTAGACTGATCTATTAATTAATTGTAACTATTTGTTAACTGCAAAGTTTGAAAAACTGCAAATCTTACGATTTACTTTATGAAGAAAATTCTTACAATCTGTGAAAAACGTCAACAAAAACGTCCAGTTTGCCTGTTGTCCTATTAAAGTATGTAAATCAATAAGCAAACTGGATATTTTAACTTTAGCCTATGTTTGCTCAAATGTATTTACTGAATTGTGAGCCTTCTGCAATGATTATACGATAATAATGGTCTTCGGAACACTCGTTCGTTGACGGATATTTAAAGGGATGTCAATAATTGGTTCCTTGTCATATCACTATTTTTCCAAGCTTGGCCTTTGTAGAAATTCTACGATAACACTTCTAGTCTAATGAATTAAAATACTATCTATCTAGGTATATACCTAGTCAGGTCATAAATTCTGTCACAGGCTTAATATAAAATAATTGGAACAAGTTTATTCATTATGTAACTATTTATATACCAAAATGAACTTAACACAACATAGATTCTTATGACACTAAAGTTTATTCAAAATGACCTCCGTGATTTTGAATACAGGCCTTCAATCTGCGCGGCCAGTTGTCTATCACAGCACGAACGAGGTCCATGTCAATATCGGCGGCTGCCTTAATCAAGGATGTCTTGAGTGACTCCAAATTGGGATGAGACTTTGAGCACGCCTTTTCCTCCAAGTGTTGCCATATCTTGTAATCTAACGGATTCAAATCTGGACTGGAGTAGGGCCAGTCTTCGTGCCGGATGAAGTCGATTTCACGCGCCGCCAGCCAGTCTTGTGTGCTCTTCGCTCTATGAGCTGGCGCCGAATCTTGTTGGAATACCCAGTTATTGAACGTGGTATGAGAAACAGGTTCCACAAGGTTCGTCAGGACTGTATTTTGATACACAAGTGCATTCGTTTTCACACCTTTCTCACAAAAATGTACCTCTGTTAAGCCCCAATAAGAAACTCCCAACCATACCATGAGCGAGGATGGAAAATGACCTCGTTGGACACGCGGAATACGGTTGCTCGCTTCTTCTCTACTGTGTGCGTACACCTTATCATTTTGTTTATTGTAGCTCTCTTTAACGGTAAAAATTTTTTCATCTGAAAAAAGAATTACCCGATATTTTTTTCCCGCGTACCGCTTCAACAAAGCGCGGCATCTCTTCAGTCTCAGGTCCATTAGACGAGCATTCAAACGATGTCCTGTTTTTCTTCGATATGCCCGAAGCCCTAAATTTTCATTTAACACACTTTTCACCGTGGTTCTGCTTAACCCCATCTGAAGGGCCAACAGTTTAAGTTTGGGATTTCTTTGAATTCGCGCCTTCACAGCTTTTATCACTGCTGGAGTCCTAACAGACCGAGGGCGACCACTTCTTGACCTGTCATCTACACTAGAGTCTTCATTGTATCGTTTGATGGTACGATAAACGAATCTTTTGGTTATATTCAAATTTTTCAGTATGTCAAAAATTTTAAGTGGCGCGTAACCGCAACGATGCAACGCAATAACTGCAACACGGTCTTCTTTAAGCGTCCACTCCATATTTAAAAATGAGTAAAATTTTAAAAAGCATACATTTTTATTTTCATGAATAATTCGAAATTCTTATGACCTGACTGTGTATTCATGGGTATATGTTCAATTATTGACAGAATGCTCTGCGCCGAAGATTCGCTTAAAGCTACCTACCTCGCACCCTTATGACATAATATTTAGAACATTTTCACAACCTAAATAATCAGATTGTAACTTAGATTCTGCATAGAACATGTTTTGAATTAATATCAACAAACCTACGAAGCTCTGAAAGGAGTCTAAATTCATTGAAATTAAGTAACAAGTAACACATGTAAGACACGTGGCTTAAAAAATATCGAGGGCTACAACCGCATGTGGCAGCTAAACATGCTCACCCGAAATTTAGCTACTAACAGACACTGAAAGGTATGCCACGTTGCCTCACCGCTCCGTAACCGCAGCGGGGCTGGTATCTACTCTTCCTCTTTGAATAAAATAGCGTTCGCATTATTAATTCCAATTTCATAGTAAACGATAGACGCAATTTAAAAGTATTTATGCACATATTTTAAAAGTCAATTGAAATATGAAGTGCAATAGATCTGTGGCCTGACTCTGACCTCTCTGACTTCGTAGGATTTGATATTTGGATTTGGATGAAAATTGAATCAATTACATGTTTTCGTTCATTTTATACCCTTGTTTTCTTATTTATGTGTGTCTTGTGTTTATATTCATTTTCAATATATGTATTTTAAAAGATAAATATTAATAGAATTTTTGAAATACAGCTGCTCCATCCACATTTGATATAAGAAAATATCCATTAAATTTAAATATGGAAATTATAAGTGCTTTCAAAGATCTCAAACATTTACCGAGTGTTCAAAAATATATTTTTATCACCATATTTCAGCCTACTTTCTAGTCGACTATTTGCATTTTATGAGTTTGTTATCTGAATAATAATATTTTTTTTATATAATTGGATAATTAAGTTCATATCTCAGGAGAAACGTGGAAAGTATTATTTATTATGCTATCTAGCTAATTTATTTATTTATTTACTTTTCGGAAGGCTTACAAACTAATAACAAAAATATATAATAATATTATTCCCAATGCTAATTACAAGCCTTCACTTATGAATGAAACATTACCCGAGTCTATTATTCCAAGAGAACTTAAGTCCTTTTCAGCTCAGAAGAATTAATTCCAAGCCAACTGACCTCTCTTACCTCTCTCAACTATGGCTGTGTAATGCTAAATACTAAAATATTGTTTTTGTTTCAGGTCAATTATTATCCATCATCCCTGTATGAGAATAGATGCCCCCACTGCAACGACATATAAGGTAACATTTAAATCATACCATATTTAGTAAAACAAATTCTCTAAGTAGTTTATATTCGTAATTATATGTTGAAAATCCATGTCAGCTCTGTTTATAAAACCATTTAAATTATTGAAAAATTCGTACCATTTAAGCTACTAAAAGATGGTAGCCGTTAAATGCCTAAATAACCCTGAATAAATTAGTCACTTCCCATCATTTACTAAATCTTAACAATTAACCCATTATCACGTTCCACTTACTCTACAACCGTCACAATTAGGTTAGACGGAATGTTTCTTCAAAATAAAAACATTTCTCCAACATTCAAATTGTTTCATCTTCGGTAAAACCACAGTATAACTCGTACAACCACTTGCCTCAAATGTTAATTGAGCTATATTCTCGGGTAAGTATTTATTTACTTTGTTTAGAGTGGTAATGAGGGCTTTCTTCCTTCCTAGTAATATTAAATATAAAACGGATCCCGGTTTAAGCTCTTTAGAAAATGGCCCTCACTCTGAAGCATTTCCGACTTACCCCTCACAATTCTCGCATCAATCGATATTTTAGAAATTGCAGGTCGTGCGAACGTTATATTGGAAGGGCAACGTGATTTTGATCTGTAATAACATTGGTCGGAAACTGACACAATAAAATAAATAGTTCATCGATTTAGGAGACTGAACCTTCAACCGACACTCTACACTAAAGTGGATAGGTTGTTTACTTAGCCGCTTAAGAAAAGTTAATGCCACTGAAACTAGTGGAGCTTTAGTGCAATTTACAAAGATTGCCACTGTCCATCCTGATTTCTGATGCATTCGAGATGCAGCTGGGGTTGTGGCCGGCGCAGTCTGTACCAAGCAGCAAAGTAATTGAATATCGAAGTAGGTCATGCGATACCCAACTTAATTGAATGACCACTTCCATTTGAAAACGACTAGGAGACGATTAAACTTGCACTTCCAACAACAAACTCTCATCACGTTTTAACCAAACATATGCAGCTCGCACTGCTTCCCACAAAATAATTAAGTTCACAAAATTTTAAAAAAATATAGCCATAAATGTATATTTGTTAAGAATCTCCTAGATGAAAAGATACATATCTAGGCTCGAGACAAGAATCTTGGTGTATGAAAATAATGTTTTATCTAAACGAACATTAAATATCATAGTGTGGCCGCAATAACCGTCTGTCCTTTTCGTACCGTCTTAATCAAGGTCGCAATAAAGGGGTTCTTATCCTTCGCGCCTTTCACCCTCTACTCAGCAATATTTAGGCACATAATATAGAAAATCAATTTTGCTTTATAAAATATGGCGAAGCCCTGCTTGCCTTGAAACCTCGTCAAATCAAGGGCTGTTTTAGAATCCCTATTAGTGTTTAAAAATCTAGTATTACAAATACCAGGCAAATCTTACTCTGACCTTTTGACAATTTGTATAGAAACACACCATTTCAAGAGTCTATCTAGCTTCAGAAGCCGTATTTTTGTTTTGTTAATTGCTTCGTGATTCTGTGTTCGACTCACAATCTGACCGAAATTTATTTAAAGTTTGTCTTCGTAGTTTCAGTATATTAAATGTTGTGTATTGCGATGCGTTGTTTTTACTTTGTAATAAATGTCTATAAGTAAACAAGTGCTCTTTAGAATTTATTGAAAAATCAACCCTCTAATGTAAACAAATAATATTCAGCTTCAAACGCATTAACCTTTCAACGGTGTTTAATATGCATGTTCTATCATATATACACGGCACAGATGAAATTGAGGGCCTCCCGAGATTTCAGTGCCACGGTCGACTTACTCCTATCGAGATTGGACTTTGACTTTCATAAATATTAATGATTTCGCTAAGCAAACTCTTAAGACTTCGATATTTTACCGTGTTGCTCTTTTAAATATTTATACTTTTACTATAAGTTCCGCCCGAGTTCATCCTTGTTGTTTTTTGAATTTATTTCGTTTCGTTCGTCTAACAGTTTTATTTAAAAGAAGAAGGCTAGCAGATAAACTTTATTTGAGCTTCTTAGATCTTAAACACTGAATCCTTAATATGACACTTGGTTTCTTTTTACGAGAGCTATTCTGGATTCGGAAATTTGCGATCATTCAAAGGTAACTGATTCTCAATTGTATCAACCGTAAACAACATGCGATGCGTTATATCCATCACTCCATCATGGTGGTCACAACAATAGCGTGTTCTACAAAACCATCATAATTTAAAATTGTATACTTACTATGAATGTTTACCAAATATCGATCACATTGCCGTTTCATGCACAAAATTAGCTTTTGATCTAGTTTAGCGTAAAGTGATTTAGGGTGAAGGCGGTTTCACATTTTTGTAGGTGCTGACGAACAAGGGCGACTTAAAACTTTGCTCCCCTCACTACGATGTAAATTAAGATATGGTAATGCCAATTTAATATTCATGAAAAATTCGATATGTAATTTACCTAGTAACGTCATGTAATTATTTATCGTCTTACAAATGAAACACTACACTTAAAATGTGAAATATGCATTAACATGAATCCACAATTTTTTTCTACGTGTAAGACTGTTGAAAAGAACCAGTTTGCAAGAAATATGATGCTTTATAATTCTTCGGTTGAGTTTATTATTTGTTTTCAAAGAGTATTTGCTGTTTTCTTACTATACTTCACAAAGAAGTTCTCTCATAGGAGATTCCGAAATTTTGTTACGCCTCACTTTAACGGCCCCTGAGAAGAGTTTTACAAGCGCGTACAAGCTTATCACATTGTTTTATAGATACGCCGCAGTCCCAAAAGTTAAGAACATTTTGCAGCTCCGGCCTCACAGACCCTTAGATTCCCGCGAGTGCTCTCAAACCATCTCTATTTACAAAGTCTATGTAATTGAACAATGTTTACCTAATTCTGCTATTCTGACGTGGCTCTATCTAGAACTCGGACTAAACGAATATTTGAACTGTGTTTGTTCTCGTTATGAATCAAACAAGGTCAGCGCGAACGTGGATAAATGAAACGTAAATGTTTTAATTTGATGCTAGCTTTTCATTCATTACTTTGGACAAATGTTATTTATATTTTACTACTGCCTAATTGAATTAGTCTGGCGTCGCAAATCTAAAATTCATTTTTATGCAAACATATCTGCCAAAATCTTACATATGAAATGATTTATGATTTTCGTATTTTTTTATACCAACAAATGCCTTTTTAAGTGGGGTATACCAAAAACCCATTTAATTAAAATGTTCAAAGAATTTTCAATCTTATAATCCTGTGAGTGTTTTGACTTTACCTATGCCATGGTGATCCGTTCCATTTTCTTAGATTTTACAATATCATTATCAATACTCATGCCTCGTGGAACTAGTCATGTTTCACGTGAAAGTCACATTGTAATGTAAGGAGTTCTCTCACGGCCTAATTTTATGCCTGGTATTAAAATGTATTATAAAATTGTTCTATAACCTTGTTAACTCAAACTATTTTCGCGTTTTTATTATTCCAGACATCGTTTAGGTCTACCATTACTTATGTGTTCTAGGGAAGAGGAAAGTTATTTGTTTCTCTTGCCGATAATAGTTGTAATCAATAATAAATATATTAATTTTATAAATAAATAAATTATATTAATTTTAATTACTAACTGTTCATAATATATTTCCATTAATATAATTTGCTGTGTCTATACTCTGGTCTTGGACGGATGACTTAGTATTGAAATATGTATTGAACTAGCGGCCCGGCCCAGCTTCGCCCGGGTACAAATAGATTTCTGTACAATAATATGCACGCATTATACATATAAACCTTCCTCTTGAATCACTCTATCTGTTTAAAAAAACCGCATCAAAATCCGTTGCGTAGTTTTGAAGATTTAAGCATACAACGGGACATAGGGACAGAGAAAGCGACTTTGTTTTATACTATGTAGTGATGTTTTACTTTTTGTATATTGCATTATCGGTAAGAAAAACTTAGTTTTATATACTTTATTTCGTAACAACGTACCATATCATTTATAGTGGAAAGCTTTAGAATAAAATACACTTAATTATTGTTTAAAAACTCAGTTAACCCTACGACAAATTAACAATTAGTTGTTCTTAAAATATATTGTCAACTCTAAAGAAAATTAAGTTCTTGTATTTATAGGACTCTTGATGAGGTGCAACACAAACGTCAAGTCTGCTCCACTCTCTCAATTTAAGGGTTAAAGAATTTAGCTCGCAGTCAATTGTGCTGTTTATGGATCTTAACGACCCACTTATTGCACACATTACAAATGCATAAATATAAAAGATACATATAAATTATAAACTAAACAGAATACATAGCATACAAGTAAATTATATATGAAGTGCAAGATGTTAGTAAGTGACTGCCTTGGTAGGGCAAAAGTACTTCGGTGTGATTACAAAGCTGAGGTCTCAAATTCGAATCCTAGGTAGGGTAAAATGATGTTGGATATTTCTATTTATTATCATCCAGGAGTCAGGAATTAGTGAGCTATATGGCGATAGGCTCGCCCTTTATCACATTGTGGGGTGGAAAATGCAAGGCAAACGTGGGTGTCCTGGTTCAACTCTGCCTACCTCTTCTGAGAAAGGCGGGAGTTATGTATGTATGTAAGTAAATATCTATGATCAAAATCTCTGTCCTTATAGTAAAGTTGCGTTACAGATGCGTAAACTTATACAGATGCGACTTAAAAATATATTCAAAGATAAATCCCCAATTGAATCCACTGAAAATACCGCAAAACATTGCGGATATTTTTACAAGCATTAAAATTTTTTGAACTGAATTCATATCTAACACGTAGACGTCAGTTTCCGCAGTAGTGCCGTGATTGATTTGCAATCCATCACGTTGGAGCTACAAATAGATCGCGCCGTAACAAGCACGCTAGCCTATCGTACTATGATTAGTGATTAAATTTATTTTTTGCAAAGCTGAATGAAGTTTATAATAGGTTAAAATGAGACCAAAGCAGTCTGATATATAAGATTATAATGAATCGTGTAAAAGTAGACTGCCTCGGTGGCGTAATTGTACTACGGTACGGTTACAAAGCAAAAAAATAATATTGCTAATTATTTAGACATGTACATTCAACGAGAAAACAAAATGACCAAATGATTCATTAATTCGGTGTAATTTAGGACATATATAGTATTTGTGAGTTTAATTTTAATGGACGTAAGTTAAATAACAATTGAAAATGACAATAATCGAACTTTGTGGAATGGTGGAAAGATCAGTCGTCGCAAAAGGATTTACAAAAACTATTATCGCAGTTATATCTTAGTTATTAATCTAAGTTAGTACACTTTTAAAGTCAAATTGCATAACAATCTGGAAGATAAGTAATACCGGGTATATCAAGACTGCTACCGAAAACGAAGCCGGGTGGTAGTTTTAGTAGCTACAAACACAATGCAATTAAAAATTTCGCACAGAAACGCAACAATTATTTTTTATGATTTTTTAAATATCGTCGTTTTTGAGTGGTAAATTCATAGTTTTTGCTAAAATAATAAGTTAAACTCTTTTATACCTTAGAGTATTTATAAATAGAAGGGCATACACTATTATTTTAGGAAAAAATGTATTTACCACCCAAATATGGCCATAGGAAAAAAATAAAAAAAAAATTCGCTTTTTTTTTGCAACTTTTTCTGTTGCATTGTGCCTGAAGTCGCTTAAACTACCACCCGGCTTCGTTTTCGGTAGCAGTCTTGATATACCTTGTATAATAATGCACATTATTATAATAAAAAGTTTAATAAATTCATTTTTATATAAAGTTTGTTAAATTCACATCAAGTTTTCATTCGGAAAACGTACTAACACACCTAACTTTCTGCTTTAAAATCCACAAGTTTAACAAGTTTCTTCCAAACTCGTAAAATCGTCGAGACTTACCATTATACGCTCTTAACTGCTGGCGGCTATATCTGTATCAAAGTTTTAAATTAGTCGAACGCGCTTAATGGACTGCAAAATGCTGATTTCAACGGGCTTTGTCTGTGCCGTATATGGGATTTAACTTTTAATTTATAGTGCACCATTATTCCCAGATGCGTAGTGGTGCTATTGAATAAACTTAAACAAAACAAATATGAATAGGAAGATGACGATGACAAAATAAATCTGAAGCAGGCATTTCAAATCATTGAATAAATCGAAATCTACACAGCAATAATGTCACAGTTTTTGCTCCGGTAAGTTCCGCATTTTGTCAGTCACAAAAAACACGAGTTGTCTAGGTGACCGTAAATACATTACATAAATGTTACAGTGTAAACAAAAAATAGTTATTATAACCCGATTTTGACTTCATGTTCAGCAATAGTTCAGTAAAGTTATGCTCAGCAAAACTATCCACGCTACCGTTATTGTTGCAACAGGCACAACGCACCTTTGTGCCGCTAACGGCGTGTGAATAACCTATTGTTGGATTATAGATAACCATTTTCAAAACTATTTATAATTCTAACTAGCCATACCCTACTGGGCATTCATTATTGTTTACAAGTCTAGTTGGTTTAAGCTACAATTGGAATTCTATCATCACATTTGACTGTGATTTCTTGGTTATATAATATCAGTCATTGAGTGTCATTGTGTCCTACATTCCATTTGTGTCAAGCTTTTTACCAGTCTCATCATCATCATTTAACCTCGTACCTAGGATATCTACTCCTCAACAAAGGTCTTCTCCACAGATAAATTCTTGAACTATTATTTATCAAAATCATTAAAGAAATGCAATTAATAATTTTGCTTAGAGTGAGTGGTCATTAAGCTGCAAAAATTGTGTAGTTTTCTAAACTGTTTCAACTAAATTTCGTTTATCTACAGTTGTTTTATAAATGAGTTTAAGATTTTACAAATTAAGAATATCTCTGGTTTGTGCGATTGTGTCAGGTGTCTTGGTCTTGTTTGACCTACTTTTATACGTGCCCTGTTGAACATTTTTGTTAAAGAAATTTTCATTAAGTCTCCACCGTCGCGTACTCCAGGTGGTGTTTTCAACTTTACTTTCGCTTTTGCGTTGTTTATATACATTTGATTATCTCCATATTATTTTTGGTTTACCAGCTGTGACAAAACATGTTAACCTGGCATGGCGGTTCAGCTGATTCGTGATACGCTTTCATTGATACAGAACATTTTATCTTGTCGATAATATCTTTCTGTATTATATAGAACATCAAGACATCACAAATTGGATGTATTTATGACCTTGGGCTTATTATCACAATCTTTTGCTTATTTTACTATGCAAACATTTGAGTGGGCATATTATTTTGCGGCATCCGGTACGACACAAACGCGACGGGCCGCGCCGGATGCATGAGTATCGGCGCGCGAGCATGCATATTCTGTTTGATCCACAAACGTCAATCCATCAAAGTCCGTTTTAAAGGAAGCCGATACTAGGGGGTAATAACCAGCAAATTATAATAAAATTTGCTATGATTTTGTTACAAAGATTGCGTCAAAAACAAAACCGGGAAAATAATTGAAATGGCTGTTAAAAGGATCTTCTTAGCTTTTGTTTTCGTTCATTGTCTTTACAGTTATTCACTGTACTTATCTCGAAATGCAACTCAGTATTGCCGAGTTAAAAGTTAAACAAATAACTTATAATTGTGCTTTTGCTATCCTCGTTAAAGCGGAGTTGACAACTTCAATAATTTAGCGTATTTTATTCTGATAAGAGATACAGTTTGGTCGTTACGAAATGTTTCGTAGTTACTTTTGCTCATAACTTCTGTCGGTATCTCGAGCTAGAAACTTGCGAAGGAAGGCTCGACATCATTCGTCTTCGTATACGCCCTTTTATGGAGACGGAACAAAAACTAAAAGATAAATATTAAGCTTTATAGACGTGTTTGCCATTATCACGTTTGCTCCAATCTTACAAAACAAACATAATGTTGTGTCTATGAATGACAAAATTCGCATCTGCGCCCTTGTAAAGTTTTTATGGATGCATAAAAACAATTTGCTTTATAATACACATTTGTATTTTCATCTTGTTTTGTATGTACAAATATTTCCGACCGTAATAAACTGTTCAATTTTCGGGGATAAAAGCGCGTATGGTAATTTCAGGTTATGGGCATTCTCTGAATACGTTTTCGTCTGAATCGAATCTGCCATCGTGGCGTGATTGAGCAACAAACATATACGAACACATTTTTGCTTTTATATCAACACATTTTTATTCTGATAATGAAATTGTCAGAATGAAGTAGGGAATCAATACATGAGATTATGCTTTGTGGGTGATGATTTGTTCTGCCTCGTTCAAATGCTCTTCACATTGCGTTATTGTTATTCATTTGTGTACTGCGTACAATTATTAAGAGTATTGAGAATACCGGCAGTAAAACAATATATTCTATCAGATATTATTCAATTAAAATGATTGAGTTTATTTAAGTAATACTATGCCACAGAAGGTTGGGTATTTGGATGTGGGTTATATTCGTTAAATTATTGATGAGAAAAGTCAAACAAAATGCCAACCTTTCCATTTTTTGTACTCTCGTAAAAATAAGTTTCGAAAACCTTGTAGATATACATACGGCATTTACCAAAGGAATAATGTAATAGTCCTAATGTCTGAACTCTGTCATTGACGTGACTTAACCGACGATTTTAACTTGGCGAGCCGTTTGCGATCCGCATTCGTACACCCAGATAAGGAATACAGTGCATGCCACATTCCTATAAATAACATAGATAAAGTGGCCGCTTCTGTTAATTACCATTTAAAAACTGGCTAAGATTGTCGGCTTACAAGTAAACACTATAAAAAGGCTTTCATTTTCCACTCCGTTTAGCAAATGACGGAATTTTTGAAAGTGTTATAAAGTTTGAAATGCAATAAGTTTACAAACCAATTATAGAATAGTGAGAATATGATCAGCGAAAGTACTCCGTTTTAACGATACTGTTATCTCGTAAATAAAGTCTTTAATGAGAACGTGCTTCATGCAACGGTATCTAATCACATTAAAAAACAATTACATAACCCCAACTTAAAATAAATAATATTGTACCTATTTTATAGATATAAGATAAATTAAGATGATTGATCACTAGAACACCTGAACCTAAAACAAAAACCCCAAGCGTCGGGCGCGAACGTGTAAATAAATTTATTACTTTACGGGTGGTTTATTCAAAGTCCACGAGAGGAAGAGAAAGCGCATTTCTTTTGTTTTATTCCACGGAAGGGATACGAAGTAGATACCATTGGAAAGGATGCTTAAGACTGACTTAATGATACGCTTATGTCTGGATACCAACTTATTCTTAAAATAACTAAATTTACTAGCTAAATTATATTGACATTGAAAGGCTTGTATTTTAATGCTTACATATCTTTTCGAAATAATAGTATTTTTTAGAATATCATCCGCAATCTGCGGCACTTTTGGGACTTAAATTTAAACTTGTAATTTACTAGTTGTTTTTGTATTTTATACTTTCATTTAATACAGGGTTCATCCATACGCCTCCATTGATACTAATTGAGTCCAGTATCACAATGTTGACTAATTAAAAACACGCTAATATTTAACTATCTCTTTTCCTCATGTGTTGCTGCTTAAGTTAGAAAGAATGGGAAAAAGTACTGTTTTTATAATGCCAACGGCCAGGTCCTTAATCCTTCGCTCGTTAGAGACACTCACTCTGACCATTTTTGGCATAGATGTTTGTGGACTCTTAACCTTATAAGGCATCAAGAAATGTTCCTGCACTTATGGCAATACGAGCAAATATGACTGTGTTTTTATCATATAATGGATGTTCAAGGTATGGAATAAATACGATGGATGTTCTCATATGATTTTTTTATTGTGTCTTTATATTTTATACCTTTGATGATGAACCTAGTACGGCAGTAAGCTATAATTATAGTTTATGATTAATCGGTATAGCTTATGTTGAAAGCAGATCATAATGACTAGTATGTTACGACTTACAGATTATCCAGCTACATAAGCTTAAAAATAATAACGTGAACATTTTCTCTAACTCATGGCAGTGTTCTAAAAAAGCGTTAGTAAATAAATAATGAAGGCAATTTCTATTTTCTATCATCACGCACTACTAAACATAGATATTTAAAGCTTTCCAGGACTAACTAGAAACAACTTGCATCCAAAATTAGTTTTGTTAACTAATGTATTTATCGAGGTTCACATCAATGACTAATGATAACATCCTGACCTCTTAACAAAGCCTCTATTTTAGCGTACGAGTTTATAAACAGAGCGAAACGTAGTTTATTTCCAACGGCCATCCTTTGGTGAACTTGTTTGTAGAGCATGAGTCAGCAGCTAAATCGAGAGCTTTGATGCGCTAACGCTGGTTACACGCGAGTTCGCATGCGCTGCAATAATATCGCCTTCGCTTTGAAGCGCTGCAGCGCTGAAATCAATTTGTAGAGATGTGGAGTAGTCTTCCGGTGGAGGTATATTATTGTACTTACTGAAAATGAGCGTGGAGATGGCTGGCCTAAACTCGAGGATGGGTGTTGCATATGGTGGATTGAAATTCGGAGTTAAGATAGGAACTAATAAGGTGGAATGATTAAGAATCTAAGGAAGATACAGAGTTATCGTACTTTGACATCAAAATAATATTTGTGTTACCTTGAAGCTACAGTTTTACCTTATTCAAAGTGAACTGATTCTCTAGTTACTGTTTCATATTTTATAATGACAAGAAACACAAGAAAAATGTGACCTCGTTATCTCAACTGCTTACGAAGCTCAAACCGCCATTAAGCATACTAAAGTTAAATAAACACAATGAAACAGACTTGTAATAAAAGTCAGGATACAGTACTTTTGTATTGGTAATATAATATTTTGTTAGGAAATAAATATTGTTTACGTAGTTATTTTTCTTTTATGTTGTGTTTTAATATAATCCTATTTTGTATAGCCTAGAAACCTTTCTGGGATGCAAGATCGTTTAATAAAATTCACATCAATTTTAGATTACTTTTGAGATATTCTATGGCGAATAAACATCATAATCCAACTGAAACTCTCATCAAAATTACATTACAGAGTCTAAGATATTCGCTAACACGCAATTTCAACTAATACCCTACATTTCTATATATTTTAATAAAACAAAGAAATCGATAGAATCAATCGAATGCCATCACATCAATGACTAACGCAATTATGCGCGACTGAGTATGCATGGTACGAGTATTAGAGAATAGCTGAGCGTGCATAGGTCGGTTAGCAATTAACTCAATTAAGGAGCATCGGCAAAGCACGTATCATAATAACATTTGATCGCGACCAGCATGATGCGGGGTCGTTGACATTCGATCTTGTTGCTAATGCTCAACGCGTGGTAATTGAGAGCGTTGGGTGTGGTATTGATAAAAAGTAAACTCTTACTAATGCGAAACATTGTGCACGCGATTTCGCCGGCGTGTTGTTCTGAGTTGATGACTCTATATGATTGACAGTTTCAAATATATATATTCAATATTAATATATATTATAATATTATTAAAGAGTGGATCAGTTTTGTTAATCCAATATTAAGATGTACGCCATATACAAATGATCACAATTGTATTGGTAATGGAGAAAAGTAAACCAAATATTTCTTAAACAAAATCAGATAAAGATATTAAACTAGATGTTAATATATTTTAATTAGGGTATTAATACACCAAATATACCGATAAATTAAGCATCGGTGGATATTAAGGGCTGATTTCAAACGTCAAATGACTAGGTACTATCATAACAAACGTCGAATTAAGAACCTTCTCCTTTTTTTAAGTCGATTAAAAAGAACTTTCCATTTCAACAACTTTTCTATAGATAATATCTCTGATATAAAACTGCGCCGTTATTTTTTGATATACATTGTAAAAAGATTAAAATGTCTTAACCAATACAAATATGAGCAATAACTTTTATAAATATATTATTTGGAACACTTCGTAACAACTGCATTCACGCGTGCCCTGTCACTCAACGTGATACAGCCTAGCGGAACAAAAAATGTAGTATTATTCTTCAACTATTCGCCTATAGCTCGTGTTTCTAGTCCACCCTCCTCATGCACAGTCTCAAGATTTATAACTCGGCTCCGACATGTCGCGTTACAATGGATACGTGCTACAATTCTTAAACCACCGTATTAACACAAGTATAAATGAATTCTCCTCATTTGTTAGTAAAGAAATAAGTAAATTATCTAATACTCAATATAATTGGGTTCCTTTGCTAAGAACTTCTCCAGATTTTCGTGCAAATCTAATTTTCTGTCTGGGAATAAAATAAAGGATAATCACGTTGGGCCGTCAATCACGGGCTCTCTAAGAAAAGGCTCTTCAAGTTCGTTTAGAAGTAATGTGTGCAAATATAACCAGATTTTATTACAAAGTGTACATCTTATCCTAATTTCACATTACAGCCGATGCCGATCAGAGCAAACACAATTTTCTTTAAAAAGTGAGCGCAAAAAATTAGCGTCACTTTTTGTTTTACAACATTACAATTGATACGGACAATACCTATTATACTAATTTAATTCAAACCTCAACTCCAATTCACGATGTTGTAAACATAAACGTTACACATAAAATCGCCCAATAAATTATAATGAACGGGATCTGGGTCAAAGGGTGTGAACATCTAATAGCCATTGGGTATTCCTTTACCGCCGGTCACTCAATATTAACAGCGATAATCCTCGGACGACAGTAATTAACGTCTAGTTAGAGCGTATGCGTTGAGACGTAAAATGGCCTATTCGCCGGTATTCAGGCCACGGCGATTGCTCGAGCGGCCAGATTCCCGACAACAAAGCCGAGTCCCCACTCATCAGCCAGCTTTGTCTCGCCACTCCTCCTATTCACGTAAGAACCGCTTGTGTGTGTGAAATAAGATTTATCGAACATATCGCTGTGGATTTAGGGTTAGGGAGAACTATATACAGGTCCATTTTTTATACAGTGCGTAGAATGCTGAATACGGTAGAACAGCACTGAAAACTTGTGGTTATTTTATGTCTGTTTTGTCTCGCGAAAATGGCGTCAAGGCGGAAAGTTAAACGAATACTTACACGCCATTACACTTTTTTGATATGAACAAAAGCTGAATAAATATGGTTGTTGGTCCCTAAAACATCAGACGCTAACAATGGATGCCACGTGAAAGTTACAAATGTGTCCGGCCTTTTTATGGTAGGGCGATGCAATTAAAATACTGGGTTCAGTAGACTCGAACTAATTACTTGATATAGAGTCTTTTGATCGTAATTGAATGGGGCATGAAAAAATTAATCACTCGTTTTAAACTTTTTTAGTTTACGTAACCAAAAAAAATGCTGCTAGTGCCATAAAGGATATTTTAAATACTTATGAATATTCTCCTGAGTAGTAGTGGACTAAAGATTTTTTCTTTTGATCTTTCGAACATATTATCGATATCGCTTGATGTATAAATGGATTTATTTAGGGAGGCAAATCCTGGCACTCGCCAACATAACACCGAATGGAAATTAAGAAGTGGCTAAATCTAATATTCAAAATGGAAAGCCACCCATAGTTCCAAACGCAGGTCGATGACCCCAATCCATCCGGATCGGACCATTTGCTTTCCGAATACACATTGATATTTAAATGGAATAACAATGATGTAACATTGATAAGCAAACCGTTAATATTTATCACTGTTAGCAATGACTCTTATAAGGCATTGTTGAGTAGGCCTGTTATAAAAATGTCCAGCTCATTTGCATACAGTGACCGGCTGAACGGGCACCGGTAGCGCCGTCTGTCGCCATACATGTAAAATAGTGTTTTTTTTTTTAAATTATCGACTTGGATTGTAGAAAAACAGGAAATTAGACATAAAAAAGGAAAAATTAAATTAATCGGAATTCTTCCGTAAATCATTTTTGTGATATTAATATGAAATATTGATATCGGTATGGATTAACTACTTGTTATTTATAACAATTATCTGAGAGTTGAAAAATGTATATTTTTGTCTTGATAACTTAACTTAAAAGTAAACATCTGACTCACAAGAATGGTTCCAATCTAGCCTCGTATTTGCGTATAAAACAACACAAACTCTTCTTAACTCTCATGAACAAAACATAACATCATTTCTGTTCTACCGGAAGATGTTATGTATATTTCGCCATTACTAGTCGATGTGCTTATTGGAAATTCATGTTTATGAAAGAAGTTGCCCGTGTTATGAATATATTTAACAAATAGTGGAAGTAGAGCGACTTAGCGCTTGCACCTGCTATGACGTAAAAGCCAGCTGATATTAACTGTACCTAATACGAATATGTACTTACAAAATATTTGGTGCCTTTGCGGAGTTTGGGAAGATAGCACTTGCACTTGAACAGCTGTTCCTATATCTTGATATATCAAGATATAGCAACAGCTGTTTTTTAAGAAACTAACATAAGAAGCAGACAATTGGGAAACAGTATGGTATTAAGTATTTCGTCTTCCTATTCTTTTAATTTTTAAATATTTTTGCGAATACTATAAAAAACCTTAAGAGCGTTTATACCCTGCACGCGCTTTTTGGCTTAAAAACAGGACTTTTCAAATGAGTTAATAGCCACCAATAAACAATTTCAAGGTAAAATAATTAGTACTAATATTAGAAAAGGTTGTCATCTAGGGATTTTGGTGGAAAACATTATAGATTGATGGATAATTTGTGAGTACTATAAGGATTACTGAACACAAGTTTCGTTATTTAGGCTTTAAATGGCAATTTAGAAACTTAAGATATCCGAAACCACTAAATATAAGATGAAAATAAAAATATTATCAGACTAATAAGACCCTTATGGAGAGATTTTGCTGAGAAAAATAATCTTTTTGTGTTTAGTTCCTGAAAAATAAAAAATTAAACAATGCGAAATTATTCAGAAACTCTCGTCAAGAACATATTTTTTTTCACCAACTTATCGTACATAATTTTTTATAGCAATTGCATATGACAATAGAAGAAAATCTTATCAATAAATTACCATTTTTATATTTCAACAAAATTAGTTTTCATGTTTTCTACAAATATTTTAAAAACCACTATAAAACACGCTGTCCGACGTGGATCAAATCAGACCGCCGCTAGGCCTTCTAGAGGGAGGACGTATCGCTCGTCGCTCCGGCCTGGCTGCAGTCGATTATGCCGCGCGTAGTAAAAATAGCCACGCGCGGAATGCGATTACCACATCTTAGTACTTTGGTAGTAAAATATTTAATTATTTTTATTACCTACAATGATTTTGTAGTGAGTATAAATTATGTTTCAGGTAATATAATGAGATGTAATTCCGAGGCTAAATTATGTTATGTATTGTAATATAAAATTAAATATATTTCGTAATTGTAAGGGGTTATAAGGCCCCTAACACTATTTATGTGTTCGAACACGAAATGATTAATAAAACGTCCGTAGTGTATACTGATTGAACACTGATTTGAATGCAACTTAACAATGTAATAATAACGAAAATATGATTAGTATCCAAAATTTGTATTATTCTTTGCTTGCACAGTAATATTTGTCTACTTATAATGCAAATAAAATATTTTTATGATATTATATTACAGTTACATTTCAATTGAATATTTGAAGCGCACGGATCAAAGTTGTTTGAGCCGATTGTATAGCGAGCCGACGCGGCAGCTCTACGCACACAGCTTTGGTCGCTTATGTGTGCGTGAAATTAACGAAGAAATACCTATAGTTGACTTTGCGCGCAAGGTGTATACGCTCTTAATCCTGTTTTGAATTATATATGCTATTTCAGGCATTAATGGAAAAAATAATTTGGTTCACCAAAATGCATATTTATTCATTATAATTCTGGATTGTACATACACCAAAAGAAAACAAAAACAATTATATAACTGTATTAAAGTAAGAACAAATGATAGAATAACATTATATGCTATTTGGTTAATGTACTAGTATTTCAAGTTGGAAAATATTCTAACTGCCGAGAATCTAGGTAATTGTTTACATGTATGGCCAACTAACATAAATACCATTTTTTGTTTTAAAATGTAGGTACTTGGTATTTAGGGTTCAAAGTAAGTTCAGCCGCTTATTTAGAACGGAGTAGAACCGCTATATCTTAACTCTGTGGGAAACGATTGTTGCAATTATAACTTGTAGATTTAGATTAAGAACGTTTCGACATAAAGGCTCTACTATATTAATCCGAAATGAAGTACGAGATTTCGGATGATCGATGTTTATATACGATACGAATGTACCTACATATACTTATGGTCCTTATTGACTCATGGTCGTAACCGTAGACTTATGGTTACGTGTACGTTATACAAATTCGAACTTTTACAAAGTAGATACATACATATCGTATAAAAAACTTCGATCGTCCGAAGTTTCGAACTTCGTTTCGGATGAATAAAGTAGGGCCCCTAGTTAGAAATGACGTTTCTTCATTAAGTCATAATGGTAACCGAATTGGAATCTTAAAAACCTTGGAAAATTAGTCGACAATTTTGATGTTTCTCCTTTCAGGTCGATAAGTTTACAAAGCACCGTTACCTACATATAACTTCACATTATTATACACATTAATTACATTAGCCTTAGTTAGCCAAAGTCCTTAACCTTATGAGTTCTAAACGCTAATGTAGGCAACGTTCGACTGCCATCATAAAAGAAGTGTCCAAACTGCCATAACGCTTTAACAGCCGCTGCCAATAAACAATCCTAATCCAAAATTTGCCGTTTTAGATTGACAACTCAATCTTTTTTCTGATACTATATTACCAATAATCAATCTCAGTAGTGAAAAAACTATGGCAACATGGTAAATGACAAATCGAAAAGTAGAAAACAATCCAGATTGACTTCAATCTAATTTTTTCGATTGATTATTGGCATCGGCCGTTAGGCGACACCACATTTGACTCTTATTTACCGGAAACCCTTATTTATGAATCAAAAATTAATATCTATAATATTACAGACTATAATTTTATCGATATTAATTAATACCCGAGTTTTAAATCATTACTAGCTTTAGGTTATAAAACATTGCTGAGCGACTCGTTACGGTCAAAGGATTAAAATACAGATTAAATACTATTATTAGGTTTCATCAACAGAGTATCTACAAAGTGCACCTAAAAGCCCATTTTATCTCACTTCATCTTCAACAGAACAGTTCCAACCATCTTGCAACTTCGTCGCGTGAACAAAAACATTAGGGATATTATGTGGAATATTAAATTTACAGGATATACAGGGTATATCAAGACTGCTACCAAAACGAAGCCGGGTGGTAGTTTTAGTAACTTCAGACACAATGCAACCAAATTTTGTGCAAAAAATTGCGACGAATCTTCTTTGTTATTTTTTTTTCTATCGTCGTATTAGGGTGGTAAATACATAGTTTTTTCTTAAATAATAGTGTACACAAGGCATTAAATTATTATTTTAGCAAAATCTATGGATTTACCACCCAAACTTGACGATATTCAAAAAACAATAAAAAAAAAAAAATACGCGTTTCTTTGCTAAATTTTTAGTTACATTGTTTTTGTAGTCACTTAAACTACCACCCGGCTTCGTTTTCGATAGCACTCTTGATATACCCGGTATGTAACGTATGTAAAGTACTATAATCTCAGTTAGAGATATAACATACAGAACTGTAACTTGTGTAGTAAATGCGAAAGTGGGTATGTATGTTCCGTTTTCGTGTTAAAACGGCTCAATCAATTTTGATGAAATGAAACATGGAGATGTATTTGACCATGGAGACGGACATAGGCTGCTTTTTATCCCGAAGGAAACGTAATATTCCCGTGGGAAGAGTCAGGATTTAAATGTACATATTACCTTCTTTTTCAAATCCGCATAGATCGTACTTGACACGAGAGGACATAATTACATACCTTTCGTCATGAGACGGGACGGAAAGGGATATAACGGGACGAGAAAGAAAAATAAATATAGTCGATGGCGGTCTCAATGAGTTTAAATATAAAACAGCAAGCAAAATAATATGTTGTTTTTGTGGACTGGGCTCAAAAACTATCTGCACGAGGAGTAAGCCGAGCCCGACCAAAAAAAAATGTAAAAAAAGGTAAAAACAAAAATAAGGCGCCGCTATGTAAAAGTTAAGAATTGACTAATAGAACGATTTAATATCTTAATGAACATAAAATGAAATATTCATAAAGATATTAAATCTAGTCGAGAAAATAATATTAGTTTAGTACTTTCATCAACATCATCATCTCAGCCACAGGAAGTCCACTGCTCAACATAGGCCTCCACAAAGGATCTCCACAATAACCTGTTGGAAGCGGCCTGCATCCAGCGACTTCCAGCAACCTTAGCCAGATCGTCCATCCACCTTGTAGGCGGGCATCCGACATTTCGCATGCCTGTATGTGGTCTCCACTCAAGAACCTTTCAGCCCCAACGGCTATCGGTTTTACGATCTATGTGCCCGGCCCACTGCCACTTCAACTTGCCAATTCTATGGGCTATGTCGGTAACCTTCGTTCTCCTACCGATCTCCTCATTTCTGATTCGATCTCGTAGGTACTAATAGTAGGTATTAGTACTTTGGGCATATTTAATTGGCAGTCAGCGATGTTTTTTAAACACTGACTTCCTTTCTTTTTCTACATAAATCTTAGGTAAGTAATGCCAAATAATAGGTTTTATCGTTGTGAAATTAATTTTCTATGACCATAAATAGCATCACGCTCAAACCGCGAACAATAGGCCATATTTCATAAATATTAACCAATGAATAGGAATTTGCTAATTATAATAATGACTCATTATTAGTCTAACAATAGCACTTCCGGAATCTTAATTCATGACTGTTGCCTACCCTGTACATTTTTCGTCTAACATTACTTTACCTACCTGCACGTTAATTACATTGAATTAAACAATTAAAATGAGTTTAACAAACATTAGTTTGACAAGAATTCGCATTTTTATGCCTCCCCTAATTTAAAATGTAATTAGCTTTTATGGGTCTTGTGGGAAGTGGTACTTATTTATGAATTTGCGCTGTTTATATTTATGGATAAGTTGATAACGTGTAATAATTTGTCGAAAATAAATAATGTCAAACATTTTCTCAAGCACGTGTATCTATTCCCTCATGATGGAATCAAATTTCCTTTAAATAGGAGCTAATATTTGCATATTTGCTCAGGCTCCGTATTGTAAACTTTCCTTACAAACCTATACAAACTATATAGACAAACATCCTCAGCTATTGTTTCCATCTGCCGTGTTATCCTTTGATTTCCACTTTATCGTACTCTGGGCTTTGTGCTCGTGATAAACAAAATACTTCGCCAACTTATATTGTAATATGGTTTGAAACAATGCCCATATGGGACCGCTGTTCATTTTATTTTTTGTGAATCAATTTACTTTTGCTAATGCAACCGGACCCCGCTGCAGTGTTCCGACAGTGACGAATCGTAGCCACATAGACAAACTGTCTAGATAAGCTTAATTTATTACATCTCGTAGGTATGCTACCACATAGTAATTAGATCAGTCTTACAATAAGTTTGAAGGACAAAACGTTTAACCATCAGCGAAATTGTGTCACATTTACATTATTAGTCATACTTACATAGTAATTTCGCAAATAGTTCTACGTATTGCAGTAATTATTTTTAGCATAACAACATTAGCTAATAGCAGTACTCCATTTAGCAATTACATCCGTTTTATCCAAGTCCCTAGAAAAGCAGTGTAATGCTAATATATTCATAATTAAATTCTAAAACAATATTCCAAGTTACGTTCGTTTGAGAAGTTTAGTTATTTTACTTAAAACTCTGGTATTCTTGTTAAAAAGAACACAGATCAGTCCTTGTAAACTGTTTCGTCCTAACAGGGATAAGTCAAAGAGCATTGTTTCGATTTAAATCCACCATCCGATCACATTTCGTGTATCATCCGGCGCCCTCTCTAGGGAAATCGAGCGACACAACAGCGTCTAATCTGCTAATACACCGATCCAAACCTCTCGAATTTCCAGCTCTTTGAATTTATCTTTGTGTTTAAATCAAATTATGTCTGTAAATCATTTTGTTATCTATAATAGCAAACAACAAATATAACTATTGGAAAGTTAAAAGTAAGAGATACTTTCAGTTTGTGCATTAAATAAGTTTAAAAGTCGGTCTAATGAAGCGAAAGATGTGGCAAAGGAAAACTGAGTCTTCATTTTCCCTTGAATTGAAATTAAATCCATCAGCGCGCCGCGCCTCGTTTCATAAATAGATTCCAGCATAAAAGGCATGTGAACGAGATATTGTTGGTGGCAAATGAGTTGACGAGGCGATTGTTACTGCGTTTTAATTTGTAAAAATAGGTCGCCACCATTCGGTCGACGACCGTCGGCTTCCATTATGAATCTCCTAGAATTGTCGTAACCGGCTACACTACATTTCATATATCGTGTGTAAACAGTAGTCGAGGACCATAGATATTGTGTATCGATAACCCCGTTGACACATTAACGAGATGTACGAACGAATTGCTAAGTGAGAGCGTAGAAAGACATGGAGCAGGGGCTCAGCGTCATTCTATTTCTGAATGGAGACGTTGACCCGCATTATCTGCATGGTGATGCACTTGTCACTCCAGAAACTATTTTAATGAATGATAGAATTCAGTAACACGCGACAAGTGTCGGTGAATTGTGCAATGTGGAACAAAGTATTTCACAGGGTGCGGTTGAGTTCATGCACTAATGCTTAGCTTTGTCCACTGGTATTGTTATATTTACGCTCATTAATAAAAAACAATTTAATACAAGTTTCAACTGAACTCTTAGAAACATTTAATCCGCACCAAAAAGTGTGGTTTTCATACGAGACGGAAATAATTATTATGAAACGCGGCGGTTCTGAGAATGGTTGCGGATTTGCACTCGTAAGTAGCTGGCTAATATTTTGGTCGGCGGGCGGCTTGTTCTTACGTTGTTACGCTAGAGGTCGTCCGTTTTTGGTTACCGCCACAGTATTGATTTACATTGCCGCAAACTTTTTTATTATAACTATAACTTCTAGCTATTTCATGGCAAACATCATAAAATACAATTTTGATGGCTTATTATTGTTCTTCATTATAAATAAACAGAAGCGACGGAGCGAATCACTAGAATATCGAATCATTTTGCCTCCGACATTTCTTATTAACATCCTTTTAATTTTATATGAAAATCGTGCGAAATTGCGCCGTTTATAGGGAAACTGTCAAAGTTAGGAGGCCAGCTCTTCAGTTTGATTGAAAAACTTCCTCCTATAGAATGTCTAATTTCTGCTCTTTGACGACTTTGCTTAATATACAAGCTAATTGCGTCGGAAACGTATGAGACGTTGAATGCATATTCATTAAACATTTCCTGTTAATTAAGAAATCATCTGACTTTGATGTTTTAACGATAGGCAAACGGTGCGAAGCGCTTTTCCGCAGAACAATTCCTATTCATTTGATTACGTAACAATTCACATTTTAATAATCCCGTTCTGTGATTGCAGGCAATTATTATTCAACGTGCCGAAACGAATATCATTGAAGCTAATAGAATTTCGTCGTTTAACGGAACGAGGTCCGTTGAATTTCCCGAATTCCACCGATTCGGGATCGACCGTCCATCAAACAAACGTTGATAATTGAATTTTACATCGAAACCTTTGACCTGGTTTCGAACATCAGAAAATTATCTGTAACCACCGACCAACCACTGACATTTAAACTTGGTTTAAATACTACAGATAATAATCCAGTTTCGTTAGCTGTTACAACACTGGGCGAATTACGCTTGACCCTTGAATTACGGAATTCAAGATGAAATTTACGTTTTCATTTACAAGGTAATAACTTGTGCAAATTTAGATAGCGTTTAATAAAATTGTACGAATTTGGGGGTAGCGTGTTCTTTCGTTGAAAGTTTTACGTACGGTACGCATTCTGAAATGGTTTTATAGTCTCTTAGGCCTGTTAGGCTGGCATTTTTTGTTAAGTGCATTTTCAAGTAACTCAGCTTCCAATAAGTTATGACAAACGCATGTATTTAGTAGAAAAAACCGTATTAAAATATCAATCTACACGCCTGAGAAGTTTGCCGAGTCTCGTGAAACTTTATGGTTAGGTAGATTTTCACATGATGCCATTGGCCTTACAAAGCCTAACCGTCCACCAAACTACACCGGATTAACTTGGCTAATCAGACCAAATAGTTGGCTGTAATACATGGGATAACATAGCTAGCCCACGAATGCTACTTTATTTATATAAAAGAATTCCCTTTAAGCTTCGTGACTTTTATAAAAAAAATGCTAACTGGGCCTTTTCTCGACTTTAAACCCGTGCATGCGATTTTCTATTTGCATATTATGTAATGGTTTCATTAATGTTGCATTGTTTGACTTTACTGATTAATCAAATATTAGTAATACAATGCTATTTATAACTAACCAGATGAATTTCTTAACTCTCGTCTTATGTAGGTAATTACATCGTTTTCGCTGGTAATCGTTATCACATCGTAATCGTTATTACATACAAAAGTGGAGCAAAAACTATTATACAAGACAGAAATGTCACGCCACTGCAATCCATCTGTATTCTAGTTCTGCATTTAACATGCACGGAGATTTCATTTCTGCGGTTAGTGCGCGGACAATATGCACTTGCAATTACATCACATGACATTAACGCAATGGAATCTACTGGAAGAGCTCTTATGTCATCTCCGTGTTGCGTAAAGTCGGTGAATAGAGGAAGTTCAGGGGAGTTCAAAAACATCACGTCGCATTATATTATGCTTTTCGAAAATGTGCCCTAATTAGGCAAATAGGCACTAAGGCACACCTGTGCATTAGTTCAGCGGAAAGCTTAACTAACGATAGTTCAGAATTCTTGTTATATGAAGTTTTATTTATCCTTAAATAAGTTTACATTTTCATCTACATATTTGTTCTTTCTAACAAAAGAACCAATAGCTTATTGTGTTGTAACGCCAATGCGATTCTACTAATCTCTATGTTATTTTGTGGTTTAATGTACGAATACGTGAAGCTAGATGAACAAGTTTTTGAGCAAAATAGATAATTATTATGAGATGAATTAATCACAATAATTGTTGTTTCTTCCCCTGAGTCCCTGAGATTCCTTCCAGCCGCAGTAGTTAGGCCTAGAGGCGCCGTGACATGCTCTAGCCGAACGCTATTAGATTACATATCAAGAAAACAAAGCGATGTAATTTCAGCTGTGACCGCAACATTTACGACCTGCTGCGCCCTTTTAAAAATATATTTTGCAATGTTAATCATTGTTTTATTCCGATCAATTTATAAAAATAATTCACCAGACAGTTTAAAGATTATTATGTTTTTATTTCCTTAAAACAGAATTAAGAGCGTGTACACCTTGCGCGCAAAGTCAACTATAGGTATTTCTTCGTTAATTTCACGCACACATAAGCGACCAAAGCTGTGTGCGTAGAGCTGCCGCGTCAGCTCGCTATACAATCGGCTCAAACAACTTTGATCCGTGCGCTTCAAATATTCAATTGAAATGTAACTGTAATATAATATCATAAAAATATTTTATTTGCATTATAAGTAGACAAATATTACTGTGCAAGCAAAGAATAATACAAATTTAGATACTAATCATATTTTCGTTATTATTACATTGTTAAGTTGCATTCAAATCAGTGTTCAATCAGTAGATACTACGGACGTTTTATTAATCATTTCGTGTTCGAACACATAAATAGTGTTAGGGGCCTTACAACCCCTTACAATTACGAAATATATTTAATTTTATATTACAATACATAACATAATTTAGCCTCGGAATTACATCCCATTATATTACCTGAAACATAATTTATACTCACTACAAAATCATTGTAGGTAATAAAAATAATTAAATATTTTACTACCAAAGTACTAAGATGTGGTAATCGCATTCCGCGCGTGGCTATTTTTACTACGCGCGGCATAATCGACTGCAGCCAGGCCGGAGCGACGAGCGATACGTCCTCCCTCTAGAAGGCCTTGCGGCGGTCTGATTTGATCCACGTCGGACAGCGTGTTTTATAGTGGTTTTTTAAAATATTTGTAGAAAACATGAAAACTAATTTTGTTGAAATATAAAATGGTAATTTATTGATAAGATGTTCTTCTATTGTAATATGCAATTGCTATAAAAAATTATGTACGATAAGTTGGTGAAAAAAAATATGTTCTTGACAAGAGTATCTGAATAATTTCGCATTGTTTAAATTTTAATTTTTCAGGAACTAAACACAAAAAGATAATTTTTCTCAGCAAAATCCCTCCATAAGGGTCTTATTAGTCTGATAATATTTTTATTTTCATCTTATATTTAGTGGTTTCGGATATCTTAAGCTTCTAAATTGCCATTTAAAGCCTAAATAACGAAACTTGTGTTCAGTAATCCGTATAGTACTCACAAAT
Source organism: Hyles vespertilio (assembly GCA_009982885.2). Classification (NCBI taxonomy): domain Eukaryota; kingdom Metazoa; phylum Arthropoda; class Insecta; order Lepidoptera; family Sphingidae; genus Hyles; species Hyles vespertilio. Next base: position 7,935,905 of record CM042822.1, on the reverse strand, counting down.
TATCCATCAATCTATAATGTTTTCCACCAAAATCCCTAGATGACAACCTTTTCTAAAATTAGTAACAATTATTTTTCCTTTAAATTGTTTATTGGTGGCTATTAACTCATTTGAAAAGTCCTGTTTTTAAGCCAAAAAGCGCGTGCAGGGTATAAACGCTCTTAAGTAATATTTTTGATTATTTTTATATACAAACCTTCATTAACAAAATTGCATTCTGTAATAATGCAGCTGTAAATATACCATCTTACAAGCATTTGTAGACATCACAATATGAAATACGGCTCGCGTCTTACAAAAATTCAAGAATAGTAACTGGCATTACTCAGTATCTTGGCTGGAGGCGTTGTGTCGCCTGGCCTAAATTTTCCAAGTTGATAATGAAAAAGCTTCGTCGTCTCGACTCGCTGTGTAATTTCACTTCAAAGCTGCCTCCGAGGCCCGTTTGTTATTTTCTGTAATCACCGGGCAAGGAATATATTACCGTGGCGTCTTCTAACACGTACGCAACGAAACATTTTTTACATTTGCTCGATTACATTTACTTTCGTGCTTTGACGGTGCCTGTATTGTTTAGGAATTTATAAATGAATTCTTTTTGTTTCTGTAAGATAGGATTCCACATCTGAAAGCTTTATTCAACAGATAATGAAATGTGTTGTTGTTGTAGGTATGTGTTTAATGTGGTGTATAAGTACTTAAATCAATCGCATCGTATAAATAAAGTTAGATTGACGTATGAGGATAAGGTATTATCATTTATTTGTTGCTAGTTTGTTAAACAATTGAAAAAATAATTTATCATTTTATTTTTGTATCATGTCGTAACTGGGTGTTGCTATTTTGTTCAGACGCCTAATTTACTTCAATATAACATTTATAAGATCTTATCACTGACATCAATTCTATGTATCTATCTCTACAGAAAATTACCTATTGATTTTTAAATGTACACAACATTTTGTATACAAACTATTCAGTGTAATATGTTTGCGCGTTTTCTAATACGCACATATTAGACTTCAACGCTTTCTAGTATTGACACTGTTGTTCTACGTAGAGTAACTTGCATTGTAATCTCCTCTGAAATTGATTCTTGGGATATCTTTTCCCACCCGAAAAGGATAATGTTTACGACCCGTCAAGTAGGATACATCGGCACCAGTTATCTGAAATTCTAAGGCTTTTTAAACAAACTGTTGACCAAGAAGAAAGAAAATCAATATTCGTTACTTTATTTTAACGCTTTATTTGGATGTAAATTATAACAAAAATCCACATTGATATGAAAAAATATATGAAAGATCGAAATTGTGGTTCGTGTGTCGGTGATTGATGACACTGCAAAAGACGCCGACGTCGACTAAAATAGTGCGCACGAATACCTTCGTGGCGATAAAAATACAAAAAATTACAAATATTCACCAAAAAGATGTATCATACAAAAAGTCCCTTTGTACGGCCTCGTGTTAACATTCGGGGGATTCTCCACAGTCATGTATTTAACTTTTGTCTCATTATGATGAATGTGCTTTCATTGAGTGTGATCTATTTCATTTCACGCCTCTTACCTCTATTAAAACGTCGTTTTTAATTGGAGAACTTAATACCAGTCGCTTAATTACTGTCCTATTATACTAAATTGTTTCATTACCTACTAATTATTTAATCATTTACGATAATTTTTTTCGAATATGAAAATGTAAACATTAATTTCCAAACGCATAAGGAGCTTATGATTGTAATTTATAAAGTAATAAGACAAAATGATATCCGATTTTTGTCACTAATGCCAAATAGTATCTGTGGGATAAGTGGCCAGCTGATGTGAAGTGCGGGGCGGGATCGGGTTGGCTGCGAGTGCAGTCACTAGTCAGTCGCGAGCCGTCCCGCGGTGTCGACGTCGCCGCTTTCTCATCACACTCCGAGTCAGTTCATCCGCATGTCAGTGACTAACCAGCAACAGTGATAGTACTTTGTATAGTGTTACGTTCTGTGAAGTGAAATCATTTTGGACACGATCTCATTTTCCGTCAGGAACAACACTCTCCAAGGTAATTGTTTACTTATTTACTTTAAAGTTGCGGCTGGTACTCGGCTCGTTTGAGGCCTGTTCTACATCGAAGTAACACACCAAGTTGTGAGTTGCCTTGATTGAATGGGCATACATTTATTAACGTCAAATTGTTTTCAATCACGTGCCACATTATTAACTTTACGCTTTATGGTAGTCATAAACATTTAAAAGGGTTGAAATATATGAATGAGGCGATTGGTTCGCAACCCTAATAAAATTCGCGTATTGAAAGGTGCCCTATTTCAAATATTGAGAGGGGAACGCCGCATTTGCCTTGAGATTTATTTGACTTGAGATTAGGCGGTGCACTGGTACATAAAAAGCTTGGTAAATATCGTGCATTCAGATCTTGTTTTAATTTTTTTTTGTTTCGTTTAACCGTGCAGATGTTGTGTAGATTTCGACAGTGATTTCAAGGACTACGGTTCCTATTGTTTCGCTTTATGAATTTTTTTGCATTAAATCTTTGACAAAATAGTTTTTGTACATAAAGCAATAACACGTAGTTAATAAAACGTAGTTTATCGAATGGAAGCGTACCTAATACTGTATATCCTAAAGCGTCTACATAAGGTTAATAATTATAACACAAAGTTACATTGATTTATGAAATTGATACATTTATAATTGCACGACGAACTGTAATATATTAAATCTATGTTTACGATGTTTTTAACAATTAAGACTTTGAGTCATTTATAATCTCGATTAACTTTCTATTCAGTTCATCCAAAATAGTTCTCGACGATTTGAAGACGATCTACAAGTTCATTGTCCTCAGACTATATCCATCCGCTGTTAGCAGCATGCGACGGAATCCTAGTTGTTAGAAAACGCTCAGTTGCCATAACAACGGCTAGAAGACACGCAACCCGTCATGCACTGCCGGCCGCAACATTCTCACTGCAATTCCTGTTTCTATGTGACCAATGTCCTTATGTGTTGTGTGCGCACTCGGATTCTTTGCCATCTCAGACTAATGTTCCTGCATGCTTCGACCGTTAATGTCGCAGTACTGGTTTGATTTCCTACGAGTCTTGCGGTTTGTTAACTACATATTCAAAGAATTTTAAACTTTTAAAACTGTCTATGAATAAGGCCGTAAGAATATATTAGGAAAATAAAAGCTATAAATTGAAATCTATTTATAACATAAAAACGATAAAATTAACCTAACAAATTTTGAACAGTGAAGGAGCGGACGTGTAAGACAAAAATGAACACGTTATCAGCTTGATAACCCATAAGAAGCTTCCCACGCGGAATTTCTCAATATTAAATTTAAAACGCTGCCTACTTGTTTTATTTCATAAAGTAAACTAAGTATACTCAAAAAATTCCAGACGCTTTTTCAATACTTAATGAAGCTGCAATGAGTTAAGAAATGTCTTTTCGAAATGTCAAGAATTTCAGTAGAAACGTATTGATTTCCATGAAGCGGTATTTCAGCTCGTTTTCGTTCCACTCAAATAACTTTGAGCGTAATTCATTGCTGGTTAGTTCTTAGTTGTATTCAACATTGTACGTGACAACCGTTATTAACGTTTGATCGACGTGAATAAAAAAGATTAAACGTTATAGCGAAAAATCACTATTTTCACTTAGCACGTATTCATCCTCTACATAAATAAAAGTGTTCGTCGCTGTTCCCTATTTAAGCAAAAAGTATCAAAGGCATTCTTTCTTTTCAATATGTGTTTTGTTACAGTACAAAATATAATTATTAAGGAACCTTAAAAAAATATGTACAAAACAAATAATTTTTAAGCAGCAACTCAAAGCATAGAGTAAGTAACGAAACCTCGGGAATCGGTTAGTAGAATTTTCAATTGTAGTGAATCTGGAAACTGATTAATTTAGTAAAAAAAAAAACATTCAATAAAAAATAAACAAAGTTTGTTTCATCAGCAGATGAAAATAAAAGCGAGTAAGTTTCCAAAGAAGATAAACTTGGAATCATAAAATGAAAATCGAATAATTCGCAGAAACAGGTAATTTCATCATTGAATTTCTCATAACGTGAATTTCTTCGCGAGTAACAATCCTCGTTCGTAACTTTAGAAGTAAATACGCGAAAGTGAATTCGATTTTGTTAGCCTTTGTCATAAAGCAACAAAGCGTGTTATCCAATTTCAACAAATCCTCCCTCGGAGTCGGGGTGCGTTAGTGAATATACAGACACCCTTAAAACGAAAACTCTGATCACATTACCTACTCAGCGAACGTGCTTTACGCGAACTACCACTTTTGTTTGAGTCTCGAGTGCTTTCCCCCTTAAACCTTAACTCACTTGTTCTGTTTTTGATGTTAACGCTTTCACAATATGGGTTAAATAACGTTTAAGCTGGATTTCACACTAACAATCTCTTCTTTCCTATTGAACGTTGAGAGTTTGACCCAACTATTTCCACAAATACGCTGATAATCTGTGTCGCCTAAAATGTTCATTAACTCATTGAAATGGCCTTAATTACACTAGATTGAGATTTATCTCTGTCCCATACATTCTGAGAACAAGCATAAGTAGTAGTTGCTTTTGTAGTTAGTGACACATTAATCCCAGATATTTTGACTCCTGTATAATTTCTGAGATATTCCATGTGATGATAATTTCTCTTACATGTTCCATTGCTCTTATTTTTTTTCATTCATTATGATAATCACATTATTAATGTTAACAGCTGAATGGTCCGCATCATATGTACATTGTTTTTATGCAAAAAATGACGTCCCATCAATGAGTCAGAGCGTGAAATCAATAGTAGGCACGCTGTACGTCCAGACACGCCATCTCGGTATCTGCTGCGCCCGTCATATTCTATAAGTTACGCGTTACTCCGGCCAGATGGTTCTGTTTGCTTACACTATCTCAAAGATAGGTTTAACCGCGTTTGGTATTTGTATAAATATAGTTTCTAAATCAAATATCGGACAATGCCCGCGGCTTTTGAGTTGTTGTGTTGTGAGATCGTTGCGTTCATGTTGGCCAATCTTAGGGCGAAATATAGATTAGGTACTATCCATATAACCGTTTAATTAAAAAAATATAATGGTAAAGAAAAAGTTTTTGATCTCAAATAAAGTAATTTACTACGTACAAAAGTAAAAGAAGACACAGAAAACCAGTCGTACATAAACCAGCAGTCGTACATAAATTCTGTCTGAACCTTTCCACATCGATGTATACATTTGGAATAAAAATGACATAAATGTTCCTGTCCATATCAAAAATTGCGCTTTATCAAAATGTATGTTACGTCTATTTTCTCAACGTAGCACAGTTGATAAAGCACTTTCTCAATTTTCTCGCAACGTCGCTATCTTTCAGATTTTTCACGTCATGGCTACACAGGATAGCTCATCTCACGACCGCTCGAGTGCTTTTCAACCGTGAGAACATATTCTTGTGTCTTTTAAAACTTGTGACATACATATTGCTCTTCTCGTGGTTCGTACGGAAAAAATCTAGTGACTTAAATGTGAATACCAGATTTTACCCTGTAATAGTGCAAAATTTCATTGAACTAAGTACCAAAAACAATAATTGTCAATGAAACTGAACCACAATGAGAACCTGCACACATTACATTGCATGCAATATTTTAAATGAATTCGTTTCTAGTTATCCGTTTTCAAAATCGATACAATATTACGGTGACAGACATTTACCATCTGTTACAATAAATAGGTGCCACAATTCTGCGAATAAATGCTTTTATAATTGCTTACTCGGCGCACGATCCTATCGTCTGTGGAATATTAATTTCAAAGCACATTAGGCCTGTGTAGAAATGTAACGTTAATTAAATTGGTTCTACGACGAGAACGACACATGTTGAGAGCTCGTGTAATCCTCAAAACAATTCTCACCACACCAAACTACAAGATTATGGGATTAATGTGCTAGTTACCAACCTTTGGAAATTCACAACTCTCGTCAGAATTTGCTTATGAGTTTGCGAAAACAGCGTTATGAATTCTCGTGTTGTGTTGGGCTATTTCGGCTTTTATTCTCTTGTTTATGCGCTTTGCTATCTAGATAAGTATCTGCTTCTGCCTTGGGCCATTCGTCTTTGTAGTTATAGCATATTGCGTTGTGATGTTGTTGGGTTATTTTGTTATTAAGACAGAATCCCGTATATCGTACCATGATAAACATTTTAAGTCTCATGTGGAATTCGTGGACATATTGCATAATTTTACAGTATACTATATGTATAACAATTAAGGACATTTATTGCATCTAGTTGATGAAAGCAAGGCCAAATCAATAATTCTTCGGTTCTACAACGCACTTAAATGTTCCTTTCAATATTGTTCTGTAACCTTAATTAATTGCAATTTGATATTAAGATGTAAAGCTTAATCATCATCAATCAGATCATTAGAATTTACTTAAATAAGTAGTGAACTACTAAACAAAACAATTTGTGGTCAAGTTTTGCTCTGCGGTTTCTTTTTGTCACTTCAATGATGTGGCCAATAAATATTCCAATATTGTATACTTCTATGATTCTAAAGTGCACAAAATGTGTGCATAATTCACGTCGATATAGGATTAAATCTTCACCAATATTGGCGAAGTCGGAATAGTTTTTGAAGCAGTCACGAGTGAGTAAATCTTCACCGGATAAACTGTTTGATCCAAGACTTAACATGGCTTTTACCGGAGTTGTGCGAGAAACATTAATGTTCAGCTAGAAAGTTTTCATCAATGAGTCTTTCACAGTTTATACTTTTTTTGTTGTTGATTTATTGCCTTTAATAAAATTAGCGTTCTTTTCTACTGATATCACAAAGTTTAAAAAAAAACAACTGAAAGATTTTAGGGTCAGGCTTTGATAGAGATATGACGTCTTTGGACCTGCATATTTCTCAAATGATGAAAGTCAGGCGGCCTTTCGTTAAATCATATCTAACCAAATGTTTTCTCAATCTTCCTTAAAACAGTTACATGGCGATTGAGTGAAATATCTATCGATTCAAATCTCCATTTGTAGGTCAACTAAGAAAGCAAAAATCACATGTTCAAAGAATTTGCATACTAAGCCGGTGATCGTCCCCACGCAGGTAGACAGCCTTAGCATCGCTGGCGTATCATAGCTGCTCCTTGTAACCGACTCTGTTGATTTAATGTGTCAGCTGTCATTCGATCCGCAAGCAAAACGGCAAGAAGTAGGCATATCGTGTAAACATTACGTGTCACTCGTCACGTCACTTGTTTCATTATTTACATCCAACGGCTTATTGCAATGAAATCATCACTAAGTTTGAAGCGTTCAAGCGAATCTATTCAACTTTTCTGTTTGATATTGTAAGGAACTGGGTTACGTCTGTTGGGAATCACTTGCTACAAACCTTTTCTGGAAGGAAAAAAATATATTTTAATACTTATAATCCTAATATCAGATGTTTTTTTTTTGTAACTGCTTTTGTTTGCACTCGAACATTGTCAAACTTTTGCAAAATTGTTAACCACATTCCGTAATATAAAAAATACCATGAACACGTTCTTGATATTGTATGAAATAATCTACGCCGATAAGTGGCAGCTATACTTCGCGTTTGTACAGACAAAAAGCGACAAATTAAGAAGCAAAAACGTTATTTAAAAACTAGACACCACAAAAAGAAAAACAGACGTGAGTGTTCTTCCGCATTCCCTTTGTTCCGTCGGCGCGCGTGCGAAAACACAAACACAGGTATAACTAAAACAAATCAATATACAAGTGCAACAATGTGTATTAAAACGAAACGATGTGGAGCACGCACTAATACTATTAACCCCGATGAACTGTACCATATCTATAAACCTCACCATTCGCTATGCACTTTACTAATTCTCTTTGTAATGAATGTTAATCGGCCGATGCCGTGTAAACAGCCTGTGGAAATAGACACGATTCAGCCCTTACGCTATCGGGCCTTATACGTCCTAGTTTGAGGCAGTTCGGGGTTGGGGTTACATTGATGTTAGATTGCCGTAACCTCATTCTGTAAGACGGCGGTTCACACAATATGTTTTACATATAAAATATCGGCTAGGCTTTTACTGGATACAATTGTCAGATCAAAACCAGTTCGTCTTTTTATTAAGGATGTGTTTAAGTGGTTTGTCTTCTTACCGGTGGTAGGTCTCCCATAAATTTAAGAGGCCGCCTGGGTATCCACTGCAATGTCTATTTCTCCCGCCAAACAGTGTAAATGCACTGTTGTATTCCGGTTTGAAGGACATTGTGGCCAGAGTAACTAATGGACATATTGCGACTTAGCATCTTATGTCTCAGGATGGCAAGCGCAGTGAAATATCACGCATTGCTTTGTAATTCATGATGTTAACTGGGCTTGCAACGGTTCATGAGCTATCGTGTCGCCTATCATCAGGCAAATGGCATGCTCGTCACCAAAAAAAAAACGTTGTATATTGTATTTCTATGTATGTGATGCTGAAAGATATGACGATTTTACCAAAAAAAATTAACTCGATGTCATTGTATTCCAGAACTATCCAGTATCGCCAAATGATACTATAATTTTGAATTGAAAATCTCATGCGAAGCTCGACCTCCGAATTTAATCCAGAACGTAATAACTCAAAGTCCATAGACCATACATACACTACTATACCATAATCAATTATAAATTATCTATGTTGCCATAAAAAAGAAAAATCAACATCTCTATTCGCATCGATCAAATATTTGAGGGATTATTATCTACGCCACTAAAAGCGTAATCCTTAATTTTCAATAATGGAGAATCCTCTTTGTTGTCTGTTGCTTGTCTTTTATTTTATTCAATTTAGATGACGGCCCATTGTAATTTACTCTCCTTAAGAAATACCGAAGGATAAACAATGTGCTGGTCTCAAATTAGGATTCTTTGTGTTTTGAATGCCTCGCATCCCCTCGTAATATATTACGCATATACTCAGACAAGAGAATAAGCTCGTCTTCAGCAAAGCTAATTATTTGTTATTTTTGTTTTAATAAAATTCATCGCCGCAGGGCCGTTACGAAGTTTCGTAACATTAATTATATTCAGCAAACAAAAGCGAAATATCTTGTGATATTTCGAGTAAATAGACATACGCGTTTATTTATTGTTCTTTTTATTGTGTGCTAGAGTAATTAAATGGACCGTATTATTTTCAACATTCATAATGTCGGAAATATTGTTGGTAGTTTTTTCGCCGCAGCATAGGGTGTGTTTAATGGCCGTCGGATTCACAAGCGATTTATAACATTCAACGATAAGACCGTACTTGCTGTGCCCTGGAACTTACCATTATAGCGAAATAAATCTCCACTCTTTCTTGCTTAGGAAACCCTACCAGTAGGATGTCAGCCCACAAATCTTTCCTATTTATATCATTCTACCTTACCCTATCCATTTTCAACGACCACAATTTCGACTGCAAACTTTAGCTGTTTTGAGACATTATGATCAGACATTATCAGTTATGATTTTGGGGGTTCTAGGTCGCCATTTTTTAAAACTAAGCTTCTCTGAAAGAGAAAACTAAGCTTTCTCTGAAGAGTTGAAGATTTTACCAACTGAACTAGGCTTTGAACCAGATAATATTTAAGCCACCAACCTGTTAAGCATATCATGATTTTACACCTTCACATGGATCTCGAAAGTCAAACTCAGTAACAAGCATCCGTAATCGACCAAGTGGCAACTCGAATGCATTACATATGACGAATTGCGGGCGGGCAGAGACCACGACAGTTCAGTCACACCGCTTAATTCGCAGCGAGCGCGGCCAGTGGCGCATGAAACCCCTCCCCCCCCCCTCCCCCCATTAACCTACTCACCAAGATTAAATGCGAGAGGATGCCATTAAGTGTTGAACTATTGAGTGCTGGTGCGTAAGCCTATTGACTGAATTTTGGATCTGCATGAACTATCGATACCATTCAGTTGATTTGAATAGAGTTTGTTTTGTTTTTGTTGATTTTGAATATCATTAATAGGTATTAAATATTGGGTTTTAAACGTATGACTATAATAAACTGTAGTAGCAAATTTTTACAGCGCCGGAAAAACTCAACTTCATCTCTCGAAGATCATGGTGTCATATTATTAAAAGTTCATATTCATACGATTTCAATTTTCAAGTTCATATACACTGGGTGTTCATGTGCGGATGTAGTAGGTACTTTTACATCACTACCGCTTGTTCATTAACCGGTCTTATGGTTCCTATATCAAAAAATATTCTTAAAAATAGTAAGCCTGTGTTACTGACACGACTCATCAGATGTGTCAGCAAAGTGAAAGTAACAGTAGGTATAACATTTCTAATGTTCACAACATAAGGCTGAAAGTTAAATAATAACAGCGAAAAGTGAGTTAAGAGCGTTTACACCTTGCGCGCAAAGTCAACTATAGGTATTTCTTCGTTAATTTCACGCACACATAAGCGACCAAAGCTGTGTGCGTAGAGCTGCCGCGTCGGCTCGCTATACAGTCAGCGCAACCAACTTTGATCCGTGCGCTTCAAAATTCTAATATTCAATTGAAATGTAACTTATGATTTATACAGGGTATATCAAGACTGCTACCGAAAACGAAGCCGGGTGGTAGTTTAAGCGACTTCAGACCAGGGACCGAAAACGGTTCCGGAAATACCGGTACTTTTTGGTATCAACCGAAAAAAAAAATACCGGTATTTTTAAAGGTAACCCCTGTACGCCGATTTATTAGATTCCTAGAATTTAACCGGTATCATACCGGTAACCGAAATAAGGATTACCTCTATGTTTCAAGCGTCGTCGGCAAAAATCAAGCGTCGATACGCCGTGTGTCGACCAAACACGACCTCAAGGCTGTCGCCCCGGTTGATGCATATTGTTATTTATTTATTTATTTATTTATTTCACTAATTCGACGCAAACGCGTTCTTTGCGATTTTTGAATTTTGAGACTCTTAATTGATATTTCATTCAGTACGCACGTCGCACGAGAGTGTTAAATATTTGTTTGGTTTGGAATCGGATTACCTATATACTTTGAAAAAAAATAAGATAAGCCACGTCCCGAGCAAATGACCTTGAGCAATTATGTCTTTCTAATGCCTACTATACACGACGTCGTATTCGGTTGCGTCCGCCGACGTATAAAGGAGGTGATTTGTGCGTCTGTTATAGGTATTTAACGTCCATAGATGCGTCCGCCTCGAATCCGATTGTTGTCGGTTTTTGTGGCACGGATCAAAGGTTTTGTTGCGAACGTCCGACTTCTGTCCATAAGTCTTCGCTTTTTTTTACCATCGCACCACACTTTACCGCAGTAGAGTTCATTCTAACGTCACTCGCGTCCGTAGGCTTTGACCCTAGATTCCCTACACTTGACCCCTGGGTAGTGCCAAATGAGTGATACAGTTCGTGGTGGTAGGACTTAAGTGTCCGCCCGGGTAGCGACCACCGTCCACAAAGGCGTAAAGGCCGTCATAGTGATCTCCATAAGGGGATCGCGTTCCGGGATCAGCTCATGGCTTTCCGTTTTTTTTCGATGGGCTTGAGTCCAGGCATGAGGTTGTACCGTGTGGGTATTTTCGGTCGTTTGTCGAAAGGAAGAATGTTGATCCGCCGGCCAGGGAGATCCGTAGAAACGGTTGACCGCTGGCCGCCCGCGGTATAGTACAGGGGCTAACCACCTCAAGAGGCTGCCTCACCATTCCACGCATAATCTTGGGTGGGTCCATCATGCCGGTTGGTGACCGGAAGTGGGGTCTCGGCGGCCCATCCCGGGAGGGTACGGGGACCCTTCCGTCCGGCGGATCAATTCGCTTCCTGCCGACCCTTTCGTGCCGGTGCCCATTCGGTCTTCTTAGTGCCCGAACTTAAGCTCTTCGTTGCCTCTGCACCAATCCCATCCTTTCAACCATGACAGTGCAATTAAACAGAGCAGGTCCTTCAGCGGTGCATAACGCCACCACTGCGTTCACTATGGAGTTAACTAATATCCGCGGACCCCATACGAACCTCAATGCCGTCCATCACCATCTCGAGACGGCCCAGCCTGCTTTGTTCTTCCTAACGGAGACGCAGATTCGTTGTCCGGCGATGATTCTTACCTGTTGTATCCCGGTTATTCGCTTGAAGTAAACTTCAAGCCTAAAGCCGGGGTATGCTTGTGTGTTCGGTCGGACATCTGCTGTCGCCGTTTGCACTGCATGGAGGACCCCTCGTTCTCCACTCTGTGAGAGCACGTGGATCTAGGTTCCCTGAGCCGCATCTACGTGTGCCTTTACAGCTCTCACCACGGGGACGATGAGGCGACTTGACTGTTCAGGTATCTTAGCAAGGCAGCTAATGACGCGCAGGCGCAGTTCCCGTTAGCCGAAATGGTGGTCTTGGGGGATTTCAATGCTCATCATGAACTGTGGCTGGGATCCTCTAAGACTGATCATGCTGACAGAGCTGCCCATGCATTCGCTCTGACTCATGACGTGACACAACTGCTGAATCAGCCCACTAGGATCCCGGATGTGGCGAGTCATGCGCCTTCTCTGCTGAACTTCTGCTGGCAGGTCACCCCGCCGGGTATCGTGTGACCGTTAGTGCGCCTCTGGGCACTACTGATAACTGCCTGGTGGGTCGTCATTACCGTTCGCATCACCACCACGTTCCGTGCAGGTTAAGCGGAGGGTCTGGCATTACTCGTGGCAGATTGGGATGGTATGCGGGAATATTTCGCATTCATCTCTTGGAGGCGGCGCTGCTTTGAGGGTAAAGATCCCTCAGCAAGTGTCAACGCTATTGCTGACGAGATCAGACTTGGAATGGAATATTACATTCCTTCCTTTGAGATCGCCAGTAAGGGCCGTGGACGCTCCTGGTTCGATCGTGCATGCGCCGATGCTGTCGGTGACAAACAGGCGGCGTACCGCGCTTGGATCAGGAGTCGCGCCATGAAGGATCCCAATATCAGTTCCCTCAAAGAAGCCCACAACCATGGCTTGCAAGAAGGCCTACGTTAGGGCGGATGCCCAGCGCGTTAGCAGGATTGGGCGTGCGTTACCCAATCACCCAACTAGCAGTCGTGCTTATTGGAGTTTGGCCGGGGCCCTTCAATCTAACTTCTGCCGTCCAGCGTTGCCACCGCTGAGGTACCCAGAAGGGTCGCTGGCCCACAAGCCGCAAGAGAAGGCTGCCTTGCTGGCAAATCTCTTTGCGGCTAATTCCCGCGTCGAAGACCGTGGTTCCCAGACACTGCTCACATTGCCTGATGCGAATATCTGCACATTGAGAAACCGCAATCAGGCAACGTGAGCAGTGTCTGGGAACCACGGTCTTCGACGCGGGAATTAGCCGCAAAGAGATTTGCCAGCAAGGCAGCCTTCTCTTGCGGCTTGTGGGCCAGCGACCCTTCTGGGTACCTCAGCGGTGGCAACGCTGGACGGCAGAAGTTAGATTGAAGGGCCCCGGCCAAACTCCAATAAGCACGACTGCTAGTTGGGTGATTGGGTAACGCACGCCCAATCCTGCTAACGCGCTGGGCATCCGCCCTAACGTAGGCCTTCTTGCAAGCCATGGTTGTGGGCTTCTTTGAGGGAACTGATATTGGGATCCTTCATGGCGCGACTCCTGATCCAAGCGTGGTACGCCGCCTGTTTGTCACCGACAGCATCGGCGCATGCACGATCGAACCAGGAGCGTCCACGGCCCTTACTGGCGATCTCAAAGGAAGGAATGTAATATTCCATTCCAAGTCTGATCTCGTCAGCAATAGCGTTGACACTTGCTGAGGGATCTTTACCCTCAAAGCAGCGCCGCCTCCAAGAGATGAATGCGAAATATTCCCGCATACCATCCCAATCTGCCACGAGTAATGCCAGACCCTCCGCTTAACCTGCACGGAACGTGGTGGTGATGCGAACGGTAATGACGACCCAACCAGGCAGTTATCAGTAGTGCCCAGAGGCGCACTAACGGTCACACGATACCCGGCGGGGTGACCTGCCAGCAGAAGTTCCAGCAGAGAAGGCGCATGACTCGCCACATCCGGGATCCTAGTGGGCTGATTCAGCAGTTGTGTCACGTCATGAGTCAGAGCGAATGCATGGGCAGCTCTGTCAGCATGATCAGTCTTGGAGGATCCCAGCCACAGTTCATGATGAGCATTGAAATCCCCCAAGACCACCATTTCGGCTAACGGGAACTGCGCCTGCGCGTCATTAGCTGCCTTGCTAAGATACCTGAACAGTCAAGTCGCCTCATCGTCCCCGTGGTGAGAGCTGTAAAGGCACACGTAGATGCGGCTCAGGGAACCTAGATCCACGTGCTCTCACAGAGTGGAGAACGAGGGGTCCTCCATGCAGTGCAAACGGCGACAGCAGATGTCCGACCGAACACACAAGCATACCCCGGCTTTAGGCTTGAAGTTTACTTCAAGCGAATAACCGGGATACAACAGGTAAGAATCATCGGCCGGACAACGAATCTGCGTCTCCGTTAGGAAGAACAAAGCAGGCTGGGCCGTCTCGAGATGGTGATGGACGGCATTGAGGTTCGTATGGGGTCCGCGGATATTAGTTAACTCCATAGTGAACGCAGTGGTGGCGTTATGCACCGCTGAAGGACCTGCTCTGTTTAATTGCACTGTCATGGTTGAAAGGATGGGATTGGTGCAGAGGCAACGAAGAGCTTAAGTTCGGGCACTAAGAAGGCCGAATGGGCACCGGCACGAAAGGCTCGGCAGGAAGCAAATTGATCCGCCGGACGGAAGGACCCCCGTCCCCACCCGGGATGGGCCGCCGAGACCCCACTTCCGGTATGATGGACCCACAAGGTGGTTAGCCCTTGTACTATACCGCGGGCGGCCAGCGGTCACCATTTCTACGGGTCTCCCTGGCCGGCGGATCAATATTCCTCCTTTCGACAAACGACCGAAAATACCCACACGGTACAACCTCATGCCTGGACTCAAGCCCATCGAAAAAAACGGAAAACCATGAGCTGATCCCGGAACGCGATCCCCTTATGGAGATCACTATGACGGCCTTTACGCCTTTGTGGACGGTGGTCGCTACCCGGGTGGACACTTAAGTCCTACCACCACGAACTGTATCACTCATTTGGCACTACCCAGGGGTCAAGTGTAGGGAATCTAGGGTCAAAGCCTACGGACGCGAGTGACGTTAGAATGAACTCTACTGCGGTAAAGTGTGGTGCGATGGTAAAAAAAGCGAAGACTTGTGGACAGAAGTCGGACGTTCGCAACAAAACCCTTTGATCCGTGCCACAAAAACCGACAACAATCGGATTCGAGGCGGACGCATCTGTGGACGTTAAATACCTATAACAGACGCACAAATCACCTTTATACGTCGGCGGCCGCAACCGAATACGACGTCGTGTATAGTAGGCATTAGAAAGACATAAATGCTCAAGGTCATTTGCTCGGGACGTGGCTTATCTTATTTTAATGTTTTATAATTTCAAAATATAGGGTTTTTGTACTAAATAATATTATTTATGTGCATTTAGGTATCTATCTATTTATTTATTGAATTAAATATACTGAGATATAAAATGTCTTTACTATACAGTACATTACACCAAATCCTTGCCTTTACTCATTTCCTTTTATTTTCCACACTATTACATCGCAAGTAAAATGAACCGATTCCAGGGATATTGGGTAAACAACACGCCAAGTATATGTTTCACTTGGTATGCAATATGGAAATGAGTAACTTTTCTCCAATGCCGTCAAGGTCTTTTTTAGGTTATCGGTATTAAATCGGTTCCCGTATATAAGGGTAACCTTTATAATTTGCATTGGTTACCGTCATAACGGGTCCCCAAATCTTAAAGGTAACCGAAATTGGTCGATACCGGTACCGTTATTTGCAACCGGTTTCGATCCCTGCTTCAGACACAATGCAACAGAAAAAGTTGCAAAAAAAAGCGTCAATTTTTTTTTTGTTATTTTTTTCCTATGGCCATTTTTGGGTGGTAAATACATTTTTTCCTAAAATAATAGTATATACCCTTTTATTTATAAATACTCTAAGGTATAAAAGAGTTTAAATTATTATTTTAGCAAAAACTATGGATTTACCACCCAAAAATGACGGTATTTAAAAAATCATAAAAAAATTGTAGCGTTACTAGGCGAAATTTTTAATTGAATTGTGTTTGTAGTCACTAAAACTACCACCCGGCTTCGTTTTCGGTAGCAGTCTTGAGATACCCGGTATATTGGTAATATTATATCATACAATTATTTTATTTGCATTATAAGTAGACAAATATTACTGTGCAAGCAATGAACAATACATATTAAAAAGTCCGCCAACCCGCACTAGGCCAGCGTGGTGGACTATATGGCCTAACCACTCTCAATCGTACTGTCGATTGTAGAGGAGGCCCGTGCCCTGCAGTGGGACGTATATGGGCTGATACAGAATGAACAATACAAATTTGGATACTAATCATATTTTCGTTATTATTACATTGTTAAGTTGCATTCAAATCAGTGTTCAATCAGTAGACACTACGGACGTTTATTAATCATTTCGTGTTCATTCACATGAAAAGAGTTAGGGGCCTTACAACCCCTTACAATTACGAAATATATTTAATTTTATATTACAATACATAACATAATTTAGCCTCGGAATTACATCCCATTATATTATCTGGAACATAATTTATACTCACTATAAAATCATTGTAGGTAATAAAAAGAAAAAATATGTTTTACTACCAAAGTACTAAGATGTGGCAATCGCAGTCCGCGCGTGGCTATTTTTACGACGCACGGCAAAAATCGACTGCAGCCAGGCCGGAGCGACGAGCGATACGTCCTCCCTCTAGAAGGCCTTGCGGCGGTCTGATTTGATGCACGGCGGACAGCGTGTTTTATAGTGGTTTTTAAAATATATGTAGAAAACATTAAAACTAATTGTATTGAAATATAAAAATGGTAATTTATTGATAAGATGTTCTCCTATATGCAATTGCTATAAAAAATTATGTACGATAAGTTGGTGAAAAAAAATATGTTCTTGACGAGAGTTTCTGAATAATTTCGCATTGTTTAAATTTTTATTTTTCAGGAACTAAACATAAAAAGATTATTTTTCTCAGCGAAATAAGGGTCCTATTAGTCGGATAATATTTTTATTTTCATCTTATATTTAGTGATTTCGGATATCTTAAGCTTCTAAATTGCCACTTAAAGCCTAAATAACGAAACTAGTGTTCAGTAATCCTTATAGTACTCACAAATTATCCATCAATCTATAATGTTTTCCACCAAAATCCCTAGATGACAACCTTTTCTAAAATAAGTACTAATTATTTTTCCTTGAAATTGTTTATTGGTGGCTATTAACTCATTTGAAAAGTCCTATTTTTTAGCCAAAAAGCGCGCAAAACTCTTAACCCAATTAAAACTTATGCTCCGCCAACTTTCATGTAAAGATACATGGAAATACTTGTGCTCTTATAATAGGCCTCTTTTGTTTTGTATTCTATCAAGTTCTGAATATATTCCACAACAATAAATAAAGAAGTATTTTTGTTGGTACAAAATGTATGTAGCACTGTTATGCTCCACATTTAAAATACAACATTTTGTTCAACACCCCTAGTCTTTTCCTTTTTTCGTGTGGAAAAACTTTTTGGATTCCAGCAACAGATGTCATAAGTTGATATAAGCCACAAATTAATATCTTAAAAAGTTGTGCTACTGATTTCATCGCCGGTTAACATTTATTTTTTTTACTCAGATGTCCACTCTTGATTTTATAGTCCTATGTTATAGTCTCGTAAACTTTTGGTATAAGCAAATTGTTGCGACATGTACAGTACAGATTTATGAATATCTTTACGATAGATCCACGCTATAGTTCCTAAGTACTTTAAGCCTTAATTACTCTGCTAAGTCCTCATCACTGTCTTCATCATCAAGAAACAACTTTGTTCTTACGCTTGCTGTCGTAAATAAGATTTCCTATTTGATTGGTCTTTCTGGACATTTGTATGTCTGGCTAATCACCATCAAACACCCTGCTTGCTCATTAGTCAATCCAATAAACAAAATGGACCACTAGACACATAAAGAAATTTATCGAAGCGTTTATAACGCCAATATTCTCCGAATGTTCTCATTAACCACACTCTCAATACGTCAATCAAACAGCGCAGTCGTGGAGCGTTTAGCTTTCGTATCGTATTACCACGACTGAAATACACATGACACTTAATAAACCTGGGACTGGCAACTTCAATGACTGCTCCAGTATTGTCTGGGAAATGTGTCACGCAAAACTTATCTTTTGCATTCGAATATTGGAATCCAAGACTATAGCGCAGCTTAAATATAAATTTATTACTGATATTTATAATTAAATAGATAATATTTAGCAACTCAATTACGGTGAGAACGGCTACTAATGTTTCGACAGGCAGCATTGGTAGTGAGGATATGAATTGGAATCATGTTTGCTTGCTTGTTTTTAGAGGTGTCTCCACAATCACTGCTTTAAATTGGCGAAGCAATTACCTCACAGCTCAGACCATCACGCAGGATTTAGGCCACTACTGGCCCAGTGCGGAAAACTCGCAATTACTACCCAGGATTTACTCGTAAAAATTCGCGTAGATTTTTGCTCTCATTCCTTTAGAGTCCTAATTGGATTGAAAATATTAGCAACAATTTAATCTCTGGTAATATTCAGAACATTTTAATAAGGATTTACAATTTTACATTTATTAAATGGAAATTATATAAAATGATACATAAAATTACAAAAATAGGAAAGCTTTTATCAGTGCTCAGTACTTTAGAACTATTTTTAAACACATTATGGATTCTGTATCAGCCCATATACGTCCCACTGCAGGGCACGGGCCTCCTCTACAATCGAGAGTACGATTGAGAGTGGTTAGGCCATATAGTCCACCACGCTGGCCTGGTGCGGGTTGGCGGACTTACATACCATAGACATTTTTTTATAAATCGCTATGGTATGCAGGTTTCCTCACGATGTTTTCCTTCACCGTTTTAGTGCGTGGTGATTGACTATCAATACACACATGACTCCGAAAAGTCAGAGGGTGTGCCCTGGGATTCGAACCCGCGACCACCGTGAACATGTTGGCAGTCGCGTCTAGTCCGTTTACCAACAGGCCACCACGCACTTACATTATGGATGATATACAGAATTTCGGAAAAATAACAAAGGTATCAGTTGCTATTTAAATCACAAAGAGTTCCGCGGGTTACATATTTTATTTTATTTTTATTGCAATGAATGGCGAGACGAGCAAGCCGTTCGCCTGATGGTAAGCGATACGACCGCTCATAAACAGTAGAAACGTTCCACTGCGCTCGCCATCCTGAGACATAAGATGTTAGGTCTCAATATGTCTAGTAGTTACTCTGGCTACAATGTCCTTCAATCCGAAACACAACAGTGCATTTACGCAGTGTTGTTTCACGGGAGAAATAGACATTGCGGTGGTACCAACCCAGATGGCCTCTCACATATGAGAGACCTACCACCAGTAAAGAATATACATATGAAGAAAAAAGGTCAAGGCAACAAAATCAAAACATAATATTATGCATAAAAACGGTTTCATAGATTAAAATAATGCACTAACAACGCACTGCCACAACGAGAACACGAAAGCAAGTAGTCACGAGCCGATGTGTCAACACTAGAAACAAATATAAATACAAATTGATGCGTTAAATAAAGAACATTTCTATACCGTAACCCATGTTGCGCAAGCCCATCGTTGTGACAATTGGCCAACGGCCGGCCCAATTGACATCATTGCCCTGCCTTCATCTGCAGCCGCTGTAGCACATTTGGTAATCAATATTATAGTTACCGTCATTATAATTATTTCAGCCAGACTAATTAATTATTATGAACGGAATACCGAAGTTTATATAGATATTCGTGAGATGGTCGTGTTTATATACGAAGCAAAACCAACTGAAGCTGATTTTGTAGAACAACTTTCCACGCAATAGGCGAAGTTATCTGAAATATGAGTTGAAGCGGGAAGCGATCCAAAAAGTCTTTATTATTTATTATTTAGTTACACATTATTCACGCTTTTTAACTTTCAATTTTAACCTATAAAACACGGAGGTATTCTAAAGTTTCCTATATCGTTTCATCAAATAATGAGTACACTCAGCCTGCTTTTTTATTACAACTAGTGGTCGCCTAGTGGTCGAAATTCGACCAAATCAAGAAGACAAAAAGTTTTTACCTGTATAATGATGTTGTTATTCTGATAATTCGTGCACATTTTAATGTACGTATCTCTCAAAATCACTTATTTATCCTGAAGTATATGCAATTACTGAAATTGTAAACTACAATAATTGCTTCGAACCAGCAATAGCAAATTATATTTTTTTTGTACCTGAATGTTGTTATTGCAGATTGCTGCTACAGAACTTTCTTTATGCATATAATGATAGCCCGTATCCATTTCAATGTATCTTACTGCTACACAATTTGTATAAGCGCTCAGTATTTCACGTAGTATTCGTCAAATAAAACTTTTCTGTTTGACATTGAATAAAACCACAGTAACAGTAAACAAACTTTTCTGTTTGAAATAATGTTTGAAATTCAACTATATCTATGATTAAAAAAAAGAAACAATTTGACCAAAGAGTATGTACAAATGCGTGTGTCAAATGCATGCTGGTTTATGTAATGTTTTATTTATTGATTTAATGTACTTTTTATGCATTTTTATTAAAATCTTTTTTTATATTAAATGAGGCAAATAAAACCTTTTTTTTATATGTCTATGTCAGAAGAACAAATGAAAAAGAAAAGAAACAATTTCACACCAGAGTATGTATGCGTATACAAATACTTGTGTATGTATGTGTGTGTGAAATGCATGGTAGTGTGTGTAACGTTTTATTTTTTGATTTAATGTACTTTATAAGCATTATTATCGAAAAATATAAGCGTTCTGCACTTCTCCTACACATAAACTATAAGTGTGCCAAATTTTATGCTCCTGCGTCCGTGCAATTTTCGTAAAAAGGGGTCCAAAGTTTTTGCATCACGTATTAATATATAGATGAAACAGTACGTCCTTCAATCAACGCTTATTTTTAAATTGTTTTATTTTTATCTGTTAATGTAAATAATATTTTAATACAAATGCCAATTGGATATAAAACTTCCATAATAACTTCCCTCGCGAGATGATGAATGTAGGACAAATAAAAAATAAACGGATGTGCAGAAAATAAATATGTACTGCGGATATAAACGCAGGAAATAATAAGCCGAATAAATAATCGGAATACGTACCTATTATTTTTTGATCCAATAGTTTTATAAAACCAATGAATGGTAATTTACTTAACATTACGTGATCAAACATTGCCTAATTAGCTTTACATTATTCCATTTGAAGCAAATGATAAGATTTTATTTGGGGCTGACTGGCTGCAGAGTCGCAAGCATTTGTTTTTAGCAAACACCTTAAGAATAAAGTGTGTAGGTATTTCGTCCATTTGTATTAGAAGGTGGATAACCAGTGACTACCGATACAAGTAGAACTCTAAAACTACAAGTCAGAACTTTTATCAGAGCGAGGAACATTTAAGCAGCTCGAAACTTCCGATAAAGTATGCCAGACGTTAACCACTTACATTCAGTAAATCCGGCTGCCTCCGCTCGTAATAAAAAGAAAACTTAAAAGCCGTAAATTATTCCGACGCTTCGAATGCCCCAATATTATTTCCCTAATAACTTTATTATAGAGCACTAACAACGCGTGGAGCTTTAACACGAACCAGTACATTCTTATTTTCAATTTCTTTTAAATTGGCCCCCAGACCCGTGTAGCAGCTGCCGGCTCGCTATCGATTTACGAGCCAATTAAATCGATGTAAATTAAATATATTGCTATCGGAATTGTACGAAATACCGGTGTGACACTTTATTGGCGGTATTGTTTACCGTTCGAGATATTGTGTTCGAAGTTATTCAATATTTGATCCGTTCTACATGTGTAAATGCGGCTTATAAAATATCAACAGTGTCTTCAATAAGAATTAATGGTTCTGTTTACATCATTTGCTGATTATATTATTATTGTTTTCATAGAAAATATGTATGATCTGTCAACCTCTTAGTCATAGCCATGACCTAATAAAGTAAGTTTAGCTATCGAGTACTTCATATTAAAAAATATTGATATTTAATATTTAAATCGTTTGCAGAGGTTCAAAGATCTCGAGCATTACATC
Source organism: Hyles vespertilio (assembly GCA_009982885.2). Lineage (NCBI taxonomy): Eukaryota > Metazoa > Arthropoda > Insecta > Lepidoptera > Sphingidae > Hyles > Hyles vespertilio. Next base: position 7,913,560 of record CM042822.1, on the reverse strand, counting down.
AACGTGTTTCGATTTTGCTTTGGCTAAAATTAAACCATAGTACCAGCTTATAGTATAGGAGGTAGCAACGTTTTCGAGAAAGAATTTTAGGTCAGCTGATTTTGTGATATGTCGTCCTTCTTGCACTTTCGGTTAGAGTCTGGGCTATCTGGCTGGCGGTAGTGGTTGCGTTCATTAGTGCGCATCCTACCTGTCCAGGTAATAATCTTGGATTTTAAAAGCATTTAAGAAGGCGTAATTTTTGATTTTTTGTTTTTAAATAAGTCTCCCTGACATACTTTTTTTATTGCCAGACATCATTGACAATGCTAACTATGTGCCATACACAATTTTATATTTTTTTTTTATAACAATTTCAAAGTATTTTATAATGTCTGTAATTTTAATATTATGTTATTTAAAGATAAGAAATCTTAAAATAAATTTGCCAGACATTAATTCGATTGTTAAGTCTTGAATTAAAATGAAAAAGTCATGAAAAGTATTGCAGTATAATGCTAGTAGTCGGAGAGAGACAGTTGCAGAATAAGTTGAGAATGATACAGAGAACCATTACAAAAGTAAATTTTTATTGTTTCAGCCCATAGTGTCGTCACACAAAAAAGAGGCATCTTCATAATCATCATCATCATCGTCGCTGTCTTTGTCAGTGTCATTCATATCATCTTCTTGGGAACTTTCGTTATCTTCTAAAACTCTATCATCTGCAACAGAAAAAAAATAAACAGTGTAATTCTTCTTGTTCGTTATAAAACATTTTAGTTATTATTGATAAATATTCCATTTTACACTTACTTTGAACAATAATATCTGCAACTGAGGATGGTAATTGATCTCCCAAAAACCAGACAAAATCATATTTGTCACCGTTAATGGTCCAACCGAAAGCCATTGGAGATAAAGATGTTGGATGTTTTGAGTGAGCATTTTTCCAAATTTTCGTCACGTAACGAACCCTCAATAAATGCTGTTGCAATTCCGCTTTACAGGGTGGCAAACTGGATGAGTCAAAGTTTCGAAATTTTTTTTCGAAGTTCTCATCTGATTTTTTAGACTTAAACGTACTTGAAAATAAATGAAATCGAACATCATTAACATTGGAACAATTTTTAACTCCATACATTTGACAAATAAATTCTCCAGGGTTAGAAACGTAGTTTCAAGTACTTTTTCGTCATCCGTAATTATATTATCAAAAGCTAACTGGTATTCTTTAGAATTTTCTAATATTTTAAAAGGCTTAACTTTGCCTTTTCTAAAAAAAGCTGGCGTGTAATCACATCCAGTTATTGCGTGGAAGCATGGTAAAGCTTTGCATAAAGATTCACCAAGAATTCGGTGTAATTCATTGATGTTTATGTAACGCTGATGATTTCCAACACCCATATTTATCCAAATTTTCAAAGATGCTTTCAGCTGATCCATATTTCCCAGAAGTATAATTAAAATATCAGAATCAGAACAGCGTATAACAACGTCTGCGTCAAAATCGATTTGGCAAATATGAAAAATAATCCTAGAATCAGCTTCTTCGTGTTCTTCACACGATAATGATTCTTCAATAGTTTTAATTACTTGTTATTTATCACTTTGTATAAATAACATTTATTAAAACTTACGTAAATGTTTTTATTACCAATAAAAGGCAACATGTCTTCACTACCCCAGTGATCAATGAAAAAGTTAACCAAAGCTTCTTTAAATTGCACATTTTTAAGTTCAGCTGCGAAATGATGGGGCCGAATTTGGTTAGGACCGATTGAGACAGGGCTGGTTGCTTCTTCTCGCCGTAAACGTTCACAATCTTTGATAGAAGGCGAAAAATATTGGTCGAAGACAATATCAATTCGAACAGATTTCATTTTGGAGATAGTACTTAGAAACTTCTTAGAAATACCGTCATAAGTTTGTGGCACATCTTTCATCAGATGCAACAAAAAAAAAAAACCATCAACAAGACAAACATCAAAAGTTGACGGTTGTCGATCTATAGTGTTGTCCAATTTCTTCTCTATTAGCTTTGCTAATTGCGATTTGTCGGTTTTACATATTGAACCATCTGGATGACACATTGACGTTGGCATCGGGGTAAGTGGAAATGCCAAAACTTTTTCAATGTCAACCTTGTGAGTGAGAGAAATTCCCAGCATTCTACCAAATAGATCTCTCTGCATTCGCAGCTCAACAACTTTATTCCCTAGCGTCAATTTCTTTTTTTTTGGCGCTTCAGCAAAATTAAAACCTTTATTTTTTTTTATTGCTTTATCAAATCTACTCTCATCATCTGCGCATTCATTGATAAATTGGTTCCTTAAATTCTCACCATTTTCTTGAATATTCAATAAAAAGTCAGCAACTTCCGGAGAAGCAGGCTTTGAAGTAGCAATGTTGTACAGATTTTCTTTATCTAACTGTGGATCGAATGGATTGCAATTTGCTTTGAGAATTTCAATAAAATCAGAAATTTGTTTTCCATATATTTTAATTCTGTTCGATTGTAATTCTGCTGTTACATCTTGTAAGTACCTTAAGCCACAAACATCTAAGACATGTGATATCAATGTTGCTCTTATGCTGTGACTTTTTGACCAGCGTTGTCGTGCAGCTATAGAATTAGTAAAGTGAGCAATACCACTCAATCGTTTAGCTGCATCAGCATTTATTGTTTGTTCCAGAGTGAGATCTATCGGTATTCGTGAGAATGGTTTATCGGTTCTTTTAACTCCGAAACATCCTTTATAAAATTCATCTTCTAGTCCAGGGTGGGTTTTATTGACATTATTCAAATTTTCCGAATATTTTACACAATATCGAGCGTAGTTAGGCTGATTAACAATAAAAAATAAATTTGCCATTTTCGGAATCACGTACTTAAACATTTCAAAGTCACTCATACGTATGCTTCTCGACAGGTTTATGTAGTGACTAATTAACTCGATGTAGATCATATAAAATTGTGCTGTTTTTCCGTGGTTGCCTTGTCTGGAATTTTCTACGTACCTTTTATAAGAATTGAGCAGTTCCGATAACACTTCATTTGGTATTAAATCTGTGCTCGCTGATGATGGTAACGAAATTTTTTTGTTTTGATATTCTAGCAGATCTTCATAAATTTGTCCTTTCACAAAATCATGTTCAGCATTCTTACTCTTTAAAAATTCATCGAAATGCAATATTTGTAAGCCTAATGCCATTAACGGGTGTAGACGTTTGCAACGGTTAAAATGTTTACCTTCAAGTATTCCATTTACAGATCCCGAAGCAATAATTTTACTCTCAATCATCATGTGAGATAACCCGCACTCATTGATGAAAGTACCAACAGCTTTAAAAAAAGCCATCATTAAATGAAACGAGCCAAGATGTATGAAAAGATTACTAAACTTTAAACCTTCTGTTGCTTGAATTTTATAAGCTATTTTAGCAATCGCTAAGTCATAGGTAACTTGTACATAAGTTTGACCACATTCTTTACCAACATTTTGTGCTTGTTCCATTGTGTAGGCTACTACTGACACATTTGTAGGTGATAAATTAATAGGAGTGAGATAAGATACTTTCTGTGTTGGACTATTGTCTTCTATAATTCTGCTATTGAATCCTGTCCACGATGGTGTGTTCGGCAGGTGAAAACATATGAAAGCAAATGCAACAGATCAATTGTTTGTATAGAAGAGAAATTTTTGGGTAAAGGTGATGTTTGATCGATTTGAACTGGCGTTAAGCGACCCAACATCTTTAATCGCTTGCTATAAGGAATAATATCTGGAGTAATTTCTGTCAAAGTTCTTCTTCTTTTTTGAGGCGGTCTTGTTGGTGAAACATTTTTTGCGGATGCGGAGTTTGCATTACCATCATCTTGGTTTAATCCACTACAGGAATTAGTATCAATATTTTGGTATATAATCCCCACAGTGTCATGTAAAGTTTCTTTTCCATTCAACGTGTCAACATATCTATCGAAATTATCGAACGCTACACCGGTGCATAGCGAAGGATTTAAAATAATGTCTGGAGGACAAACTTGGGATTGACGTACTGATGAGATAGTTGCTTCTGTTTCTAATTCTTCTAGAGTGGTATAGTTACAGCAATGTCCAAATCTATTTAAAATATTTATTATTTTTTTGCTGCTTGTTAGACTTTTTATAGTCATACCAAGAGTGATATGTTTAGATGGTTTAACAGTACCATTACTTACACAAAAAATGGCATCAGCAGCCAGAGAGGAACTCAATCTACTACAATTTAGACTATCTCTGCGTCTTATATCTTTACCCCCCATCAATACTTTGAAGAATCGATTTAATTTATCAGGAATCACGCATTCACCAGTAATTAAGTCGTTTGTTTTAATTTTCGATGGTAATTTTGATTTTTCAATTTTTAAAATAGCATTTCGCAAGGTTAATGCAACTTTATCAATTAAGTTGTCTTCTTCAAGTTTTGTAAAATCATTTTCTAGTAAGCTGCAATCTTTATGAATGATAATTTTTTTCTTTTGCTTCGATATAAATTTAATACTTTTCTTAAAATGTTTTTTGTATTTTTTCTTCTAGATAATGATTAGTTATTAAACTAATAACTGACTGAGGCTCTAGTTTCTGCTCATATTCCAAATAATGATTGTACGTTTCACAGAGAGATGATAACAATACACTTTTTTTTTGCAAAACTTCTTCTTCTACCGTTGACACAATATGATTAAAAATATATTTATGAATATTACGATTTTTATGCCAAGAAGTATGTGGAATGTCTGAAACTATTTTATTATAATCATTTAAATAATTTAATTCACATAAATGATGATAAAAAATTGTTTTATTTTCAGATTTCAGACGATTAATTTTCTGTAATAATTCTTCCTTATTAAGTTTTTCCATCCACTCAATGATTTTATCATAAAGCTTTGCATCGTTTGAGGAATAAAGATTTTGTTGTTTACCCTTATTGTGTTTACGATCTTTATCACAAAAAAAGCAAACATTTTTGAGTTGTCGTTTTTTTCCAATATCTTCAATATTAGTACCAGGAATTTCATTAAAAACGTTAGTTTCATTGATACTTAAATCACAAGTTGAGCTGGAAGCAACATCTTCTAACGTTGTCTGATTATCTAAATTTGAAGCAACATTTTCTGATGATATCTCACGGTTAGAATCTAAATCAGGATGTCTTGATATGCTCTGGTTATTTGAACTAGGAGCAACATCTTCTGGTGTTATTTTACTGTTCAAATTCAGTTCAAAATCTCCTGATTTTGTCTGAATATTTAAACTTGAAGAAGCAACCTCACTGTAGGAGCTTTGAGTTACGTTTCTTGGAACAGTTTTCACTAAAATCTACTGGAGTACTCGGTGACAAAGTAAGTGAAGTGGAGTTACTGGCATAATCTGGTTCTGATGATGAATCACGGTATTTTGCCATTAAAGCAGTAAAACTACCATAACATTGTCTATGATATCCATCTGTCTTATTTATTTGCGTGGGCAGCTCAATGTCACTGTACTTTAATTTATATTTCACACGTACACTTAAAACTTGCTGACATTTTTTTAGTTTATCACCCACGAAAAGTATTATGTTATCGTTATGTCCTTTACAAAAAACACATTTTATTCTATCACTGGTCATTGTAACCAAAATAAAATAATAAACATTATAATCAAACCCAAAACAAACATGTGACATTAGACTGACATCATCTCGCAAACTTGCCTGTCGCGCCACTGTCGTTGTCTATCTCTCTCGCACCTTCAGCTGTCTCTGTCAGACTACTAGCATCATACTGCAATACTTTTCATGACTTTTTCATTTTAATTCAAGACTTAACAATCGAATTAATGTCTGGCAAATTTATTTTAAGATTTCTTATCTTTAAATAACATAATATTAAAATTACAGACATTATAAAATACTTTGAAATTTTTATAAAAAAAAAATATAAAATTGTGTATGGCACATAGTTAGCATTGTCAATGATGTCTGGCAATAAAAAAAGTATGTCAGGGAGACTTATTTAAAAACAAAAAATCAAAAATTACGCCTTCTAAAATGCTTTTAAAATCCAAGATTATTACCTGGACAGGTAGGATGCGCACTAATGAACGCAACCACTACCGCCAGCCAGATAGCCCAGACTCTAACCGAAAGTGCAAGAAGGACGACATATCACAAAATCAGCTGACCTAAAATTCTTACTTTTCAAACGTTGCTAGCTCCCGTACCATTACGATGACCTGCTTTTCATTCATTATTTCCACATTAATTACCCGTCTATATTCCTAATTTTAATATCATATTATTCTCATTACTTATTGTCGTCCTAATAAAATCTGTAGTCCGCATAATGAGTAAAACATATCATTTTTGTTAAGTATATTTCGAATATTAAGTTACCGCATTTCGATTGAAGTATATCTTTGTGTAAGAGTCGGGTTCTAAAATGGTTTCTCAAATAATGAGTCACATGCACCAAGTGATAAGTATGCATGAGGTCAATGTTGAATCATTGAGCCTTGATTTAAAGTCGACTCTGTTTACAAGGAACGTCGCGCGTTATCGTTTTTAAGAATCCTCTATGAATCTTTACTGGATGGCAAATGTTTACATTGATTCTGAAATGTGATAAGTGAAGTAGCCATCGTTCGCCTCGCCTCGTACAAATATTTACTTCCTACTCTAACTACAGAGAAAATTTTTGTAACATTCAAATTTTAGATAAAATTGCCAGAATTTTAAAGCGAACCCTTGTAATATTTATTATTAATGGTTTTCTTTGAATTTGAAGATTCGGAGTAGTCACACATTTGTGAACATAATATTGTCTAATATACTTATTGAGAGTTGTAACTCGTAGCAATATCCTACACGGATAGGAGGAACCGTGTAGGGTAGCGGTTGGAGTAACAACTATGTTTAAAAATAATAAATTGGTTTATATTAAGGCTTTATCGACTAATCCGTACCTGTACTTAATAACTCAAAAACGTCTAATTACAAAACCATGAGAGTATCTGTTTACCATAAACACAAAAGTGTTGGAAGCTTTACATAAATTTAACGCGCTGCAAACCAAAGGGAATTGCGAAACTTTCGGAATGAATATGCGAAAGCTTTTAAATGTTAGTTGCGGGCTGCGGCTGTTGCGATAAGCGGAGTTGTTACAGATGAAACGTTTCTGCAACTATCCACACGCGAGAGCCACTTCATCGTTGCAGCTGTTAATTTGTTGGCAAGCTCTTCAAACTCGTTCGTTTTTATCTAAACTGTCCTATTTGGCGTGATTAACGAGGAAATGTTTTAAACATCTTTTATTTGTATATTTTTATGCATCATTTACATTGCCCGGAATGGTTTTATTTCTATAGTTATATCCGCAGGGCATAGGGTTTCTTTCACATTGCGTTTGGTTTGTCCTTATGATATAAGTGCGCAAGAGCCATTCGGCGTTGGAACTGTTCATTCGTTAGCAAGTTTTTCATTCACAATTATTTTCATTTTATCCTATTTGGTATAATTAGCGAAGCCCCATGCGCAGGGTCTTTTGAACTTTAATAATTTTCACTTCATTAATGTTTTTACTTACATTATAGTCTAAGATCCCGCCATACATCGACCTTCACCGAGATGTTTATTTGATGAAACGTATTTTATATTCAATTTAATATGTCAATAAATATATTGTATAGGGGTTGCCTAGCAAATTTCAGTCCAGAATACGATTAATTAATAATAAAAAAAAAAATTTTTTTTAAACATTTCACCTGTTTGATTATTAAACAAATTCTATACCAATCGAAAGTATGAAGCCCATAGAATATGCAAACGTTAGGTTGCCTATTTTTTTCCGGTCACAACCCTCAGGTTGCCAGGTATAAACAGGTAAATCGCTACTAGCATTTTGCACCGGTCTGATTATTGAATGGAAATTAAATGAAAATAAAGATCATTTTATTACGAACACGGTGGTATAGGGTTGCCTGCGAAAAATCAGTCCCGAATTGCGGTTGTCGAATTTAGAAAAGTGAAATATTGCTCCGAGTGACCATCCCATGCGATAGAAGAGGACACAGCATAGAAGCTGTTCGAAGTCCGCTCATAAAGAAAGAGGGTGCGCATGCTATTTATTCTTGAGAATGAAAAGGACAGCGATAGACTCGTATATGCTGTGTTTTGGAGTAGTTTATTAGTAAAATAGAGGAAAAGTTATTTAATTTTGGTTAATCAATTAATTATTTATGTGTGTATATATTTTATGTGACACCAAAGTATATACTGCCTCGGTGGCGTAGTTGTACTAAGGTACGGTAACAAAGCTGAGGTCTCGGGTTCGAATCCCGGGTTGGGCAAAGTGATATTGGATTTTTCTATTCATTATCAGCCCAGAGTCAGGAATTTGTGCCCGATATGGCGATAGGCTCGCCACCTATCACATCGTGGGACGGAACATACAATGCGAAATGTGGGTGTCCTGGCACCTCTGCCTACCCCTTCTGGGAAAAAGGCGTGAGTTTATGTATGTATGTATGTACTAAAGTATATATACATTTTTAGCAAAAAAGAAGGTTATATTATTACATATATAATACTAATCTTGCAAATTGTATCTTTATTATTAGAAGACAAAATAAAAAAACAACAATTAAAAAATACTTCTGTTTATTGTAAAAAATTGTAAAAATAAAAAAAAAATTGTCAGATTCCGAGTCATTTCTTTTGGATTATTGTTACCAAATGGTCGTTTTCCCAATAATCAACCAGAAACCGCACCAGAGCCAACAGCTTTTAAAAATGTCATTATTAAAATTAATTAAATCAACATCCGAATCACACAAAAAAACACTTTTTCGCCATTTTTTTAACAAAAAATAGTAGCACGTTTTTTCAATTGCAACTATAACCACAATCTACTCCAAAATGATGCACAGCATATACGAGTCTATCGCTGTCCTTTTCATTCTCAACAATTAATAGCATGCGCACCCTCTTTCTTTAAATGGGCGGACTTCGAACAGCTTCTATTCTGTGTCCTCTTCTATCGCATGGGATGGTCACTCGGAGCAATATTTCACTTTTCTAAATTCGACAACCGCAATTCGGGACTGATTTTTCGCAGGCAACCCTATACCACCGTGTTCGTAATAAAATGATCTTTATTTTCATTTAATTTCCATTCAATAATCAGATCGGTGCAAAATGCTAGAAGCGATTTACCTGTTTATACCTGGCAACCTGAGGGTTGTGACCGGAAAAAAATAGGCAACCTAACGATTAGATATTCTATGGGTTTCATACTTTCGATTGGTATAGACTTTGTTTAATAATCAAACAGGTGAAATGTGTAAAAATTTTTTTTAATAATTTATTAATCGAATTCTGGACTGAAATTTGCAAGGCAACCCATATACAATATATTTATTGACATATTAAATTGCATATAAAATAGGTTTCATCAAATAAACATCTCGGTGAAGGTCGATGTATGGCGGGATCCTATACTATTAACTTTGTAAATATTCTGGCCTTTGCATGGCAGAAGCATCATATTGATATTATGATTTATCGTATCTTCTTCAGCGTCTTATCTATCTTTTTGCTCTACAATATGTTGTCATTTAATTAGTCGACGTAAGTAGTCAAAATTGTGGCAAATTTTTAATTTCTTTTTGATTAAAATTATTTCAAAATTAAAATGGTTTTTTGTCAGATTTACATTTTTTAATAATCTTTGATATAGTACTGAATATAAACTATCAAAGTAATTATTTATTAAGCTTCCGGTTCCCGCCTCCACTCTACCTGAATTTTCGTCCCTTTCTCCTGGGATGGAAACGCTAGAGAAATGTAGATAATCTTTAAAATATCAACAGTAACTCATTCCACGTTGCCGCTTTTCCGTTTCTGCACTCTGCAGATTTCGCCGTGAGCTAAAAGGTTCTAACGAAGTTTTCCCTGCTGGAGTGCCTTAAGCTAGTGGCTTATTTGGTTACTCTGTAAAACCTCTCGGAGGCTAAAACTTTGCTGATAAAACTACAATGAAATGGAACACAGTTTAGTAAGAAAGCAGAAAACTTTCCCTTTACTGCAAGTAAAAATATGGGGCAGAGGCTCACTCAACTAGCACAATTGTAGACAATACGAGTCTGAGTGTTGAAAATATTTTAAAGAAAGCCTGCGGCAAGCAGACACTTAACTTGCATACAAAAAATCGTAATTAGAGAAACTACCTTCATAATTATATAAGTGCTGAGTTTTATCTATTCTTCTACTTCGCCTGGAATCTAACATGTTTTTGTTCTGCTATGCTGTTATTCAAAGTGGGCTCTTATTTATTTTCAAATTGTATTCATTTTCTTGTGGATTAATTTCGTAGCGAGTGGAAGACTCTTTTGAGCATCTTCAGTAGCTGCGTTCATCTTGTATGTTGAGTTCTATTGTTATCGCTTAATAAGTAACAGTCAATTGTTCGATCTTAATATCGATGTAAACTCAAACGGCGCATACCGATATTAATTTAAGGAATAAGGAAAATATTGTTTCCTTGTTAAACAATAAGAGAGATCAATAAAGCCGTTCTTTAATTTCGAACGATATTACCAGTCCGGAAATGAGAAGTCACCAAAGGTTATCAACAGAATCCCTAATTATTTGTGGAATTCTGGAAACAAGACGAACTAAATCTCGTTATGAATTTTGTCTCACTCGTATTTAAATTGAAATAAAACTATTATTTACGGATTTTATCGCGGATTTGATTTAATTTTTACATTTTTTGAGCGGATGACTAATACCTCAGTCCGCCCCGTGACCACGAAAGCTGTAAAGTAATCGAAACGTCGGGAATTCAAAAAATGTAAAAATTAAACCAAATCCGCGATAAAATCCGTAAATAATAGTTTTATTTCAATGTGTAACATTCGCGTAAATCTAAGAAACCATTCGTATTTAAATTTCCGAAGTCGCCTATTTGCGCACTTAAAAATTCCTGAAACATATATGTATTTGTAATTAATATATATTTTTTTTATACTTCCAGATTACAAAGTTCCTGTGACGCCGTCCATTGCGGCTTTAATTTAAAAATGTAAGTACAGATGGCTATTATAAAAACCATTGGATATCGCATCCATCATATACTTACATATGGCGACCATAAATCTAATTCGTGGCTAAAATAGTACGTTTCAGTACTTCGCACGCGTGCACGGGTTTTAAAACCGGGATCCCGAATTACTGGGTTCAACGACTAGCAGGGCGGATTTGGTTGTCGCTCTTAGGAGTCACATTTTTTTTACAGTTATATTATTTGTTTAGACGCTAATGCATAATTTGAGCTGATTGTTCGTGTAGGTAAATCATTTGTAAAAAAGTAGGATTTATTAAAAAACATTCGTGATTCTAGCCAGAATTGGTAGAATCTTAAAACCGCTAATTATTCGACTACTTTACCTTCCATATTCTAGGAAATAATCAATAACCAATAATAAATTAAAATAAACTTAAACAACCAAACAAGGTAATTGCCGGATTAGAAATGCAATCTAGCTTCAATTGAAATAGCAAATTGTCCTCTTCTTACTTACTTGGAACAACCAAATTTGTTACAGCTGCGTTAATGAAACTGGATTTGTGAACTTGCTGTTTCCATTCCATTTCCAAATTACGTACCATATCTAAAAATACAGCATAAAACTACACAGCACCATTACCACATGAAAAATGCCAATCCGGCACTAACGTGAGGTAATGGCCCTTCCGGCTTCCCCAAATTCGCCCTCTGAGCGAATGGTTTAAATCATGTAGTTAACGACGTCTGCCTATGCGATACCAGTTCAATATCCCGCAGTTACGCCGTACGTGCACACGAACAGCTGCCAAGTTTACAGTTCCGTTTTGCATTTCCATGTTTTATCAGTTTTCATTGAGCCAATTGGTTCTGAGCTGAGATTATTGGAACTATAGAACGGTAGATACGATTTGTATTGGCCGAGTTTGTTAGTGCAGATTACGAGTCTAGAAGCTTCTCGACTATTGAATAACTTGAACGATCGCGCAGATTGTATTGATTCAGAAGTAAGATACGCGTCTTCTGCTGTGGGTATTAGCACCAGTATCCAAGAAAACTTTTCTGTATTCCAACACGCTAAAATTTTATATTATAATAACACTTAACAGACCCAGTCCCTAAAATAATGCCATCCAATAGTAGCATACATTGTCCTGAACCCACATTCAATTGCAAGTTTTGGTACGAGGTATCACAAACGGATTTGCGGTCTTTAACATCTGGATGTTTAAGATCTGTTGGTCTGAACGCAGAAGAGATATTTGCGGATCGCACGACCATTTGTACCGGTTCAGACACAAACGGCTAAACGTCGGTTTCTTGTTTTACAGCCGGTGCGATCAAGTACCCACGGGGGCTATCATCATATTTTGTCAATTAGGCAAATATTTGTCGATTGAAAGGCGTCTCGTTTCTAAGTTGGTTTTTTGTCCCCTGTGCTACAGAAGCTTTAAATTAAGTGCGATTTTCGATTGGTTTTACATTTTTCTTTTAAGCAGACTCATGAGCAAATCAAATTGAAGAAAAAGGTACAGTTCTCCGATTGAACGATTAAATCATTTGCCTTTCAATATCATGATAGTATTAACTACTAGATCACAACTTGAGAGACGTGTCTAAGTATACTTTAAGGCGCCTTAAGCATATCGGTGCCAGTCTGGCTAAAGCGCTACAGAATCTCGCCAACTTCACTTATGAGTCTAACAGACGTTAAACTTGGAAAGTATAGCAATCTTGTGGTGATAGATAGTTATAACGTAAAGTGACACTAAAGACACTTAATTATCGTATTCTTTTTAAAAACTATACACAAAAAGGAATATTCAAATTATTAATGTAGCCTCTTGGCTATTTTCATGTCCTTTCAAGTTATCAACATCGCTTAAGTGTCCCTTGAAAACACTTTAATTAGCCATTAGCTGTATTAGTGCCAACAGTACGTTAAATAATAAATACCCACTAAGCGCTGACAAAACTACACATATTCATGAATAAATTACACGAGGACGAGTAATAATTAAGGTTTGATTACACGCGGCCTATTCACATGTCTGTTATTGTTATATATTCAGTTTCCCCACGTTCAATAGCTGAATCTAAATGTAAATGACCCTGAACAGTAGCCGGGGTTCAATGGCTCGTCTAGACAGGTGTTATGTGGTGAGCCAAAACATGAGTTCTCAATTCACGAACATGCCTTACTCTGTACATAGCCGACACTTATAGCTTGCAACATTAATTGGCTTGGTATAGCCAACAGACTTGGGATAAAATATTCATGGCAAAAGTGAGGAGTTTCAGTTGCTAGAATATTCTCGCGAAGTAAATTTTTGAATGATCTATAATGGTTTGAAATTTGAATCCATCATACGATCATGGCAGTCTCAGTGGCAAAGTTGTTAAAGAATCCGGCTGTGAAATAAGAGACCGCGGGAACGGTTCTCGCACCGTGACAAATGTTTGTGTGAACTATGTGATATGAAAACATTTTTGGGAATTCTTGTTATATGCACTTTTGTGTTTTGGTTTGAAGGACATTGTAGCTAGAATAACTGCTGGACATGTTTAGACTTAATATATTTTGCCTCAGGATGGCGAGCGCAGTGGCATGTCAAGCATGTAATTCATAGTGTTGTTTGGTTTCGCTACTGTTCATGGGCGTCGTATCGCTTACCATCAGGCGAAGGGCAGGCTCGTCTCACTTTTCATTGCAATTTAACAAAAGTACTTGATACCGGCTACAAAAGACTTTGTATCTTACCGTCGAACTTTATGAGTGGCTTGGTGATTGGAAGCGATTACATTTAGTGACCAATTTTCATGAAGATTAACATATTTTGTAATTAGTTTCAGGATGGTCCATGAGGCATTAAGAGGTATTACGCTAATTTTAAAGGTCAGAATTTTGACGATATCTTAGCACCTTCATAAAACACATGCAACGGTCACCATATTGGACCATCGCTAGAATGAAAAGCACATAAGGTGATATGTATAGGAAGAAAAGATAAATATGTAGATCATTAAAACGTAATGATAGCGATTGGCGTTGGAACCTCTGATCTGATCTGATCTCTTTCGTTTTCGAGCACACTCCACTACAGTGTTGCGTCATTGCACAATTTCTCATCGTTAAAATCATTATTTCCTTATGAAACAGTTTAATGATTCCAATTAAAGTATAGTTTAAAGTTTTGCCATAGTATTAAAAGACTAGTTACAGTTTAAATTTTCAATTCAGTACATCCATAGGCACCTACTTGTGTAGATGGGGTGGGCAGAGATACTAATACAGCAACCCACAATTCACCGAACTTATTTTCCGTCTGAATATTATAGGGAGCGAGATTGCTTAAACCGAAAAACTCACACAAAGTATGTGTATGATTATGGATTAATATTTGAAGATTAACATTGTCTTTTCCTCTTAGTTATACATACCACACTAAGCTTGATAACATTAGTAAAAATACTCTTTTTCTCGTCGAAAGACTTAACCATTTCGCGCTATATGTTTTAAGTCGACAACTTATGTAACCGCAGAGTTTTTTTGTGCGTGACTTCTAAACGTCTTCAGGTGAAACGTCAGGGTTACATCATTTTGTAACCTACCTACTAAAATACAATGGACTTGTGCGAATAGTTTATTTTTACTAGATACACTAGACATTTTTATTAGAAACTAGAAAAACAAATTTTACACAAGCTCGACATGTAAGACGTACCTTTGATCTCAATTATGAAAACAATATTATGGGCTATAATTTAGGTTTACGCAGGACATATTGACATATTGAGACTTAACATCTCATGACTTAGGATGGCGAGCGCAGTAAAATGCCAAACACTGCTTTGTAATTCCAGGTGTTGTTTGGTTTTGCTACTGTCAATGAGCTGCCATATCGCTATCAGCTTGCCCTCAGGCGAAAGGCATGTTCGTATCCGCATTCATTGAAATAAATAAAAAGCAGACTTATTGCAGAATTATGTTAACATCGTTAAAATCATATCTTTAGGACTAAGTAATAAATTCATATCAGCACAAAAGTTGAACATCAGACGACACTATACATTGAATATAAAACTGAAAACGCGTAGATTACAATCTGCAGCCAGACAAATAAATTGCAGTTCGCGGAAGTGCTGCCCATAAAGGGAGAGGTGTTTCGGGCCCAGTGTCGCGTAAATCACCAGCGCACACGCGTGGCCCGCCGAATATTTTATCTACATGTGTTACTGTATGCGCATTCACTGTGGACTATGTGGACACTGGCTTTTACCTTTATCAGGTTTTACTTTTCAAAAGTCTAGATTTATTTTTATAATATGATACTACAAAAGTATTCCTACATTTTTAATAGTTGATGGACCTATTTGATTATTAGTTTGTTAAAATATAATATTTTTAGAGATATAAAATGTTATATCCAAGTTTCAGACGTCCATCCACAAAACTCGATATAATATTTCTCGATTATTTTATTTTTGGCAACTAATCCAATATCAGAAAGTTAAGCCAACAAAAATATTAACTTTGCTTAACGACTGCTGTAACTTACAGAGGCAAACTCTAACATGACTCCTTAGGGAACGTAAAGAACGTATACTAGCCATTAAATATGGTCACAGTTTCGATAAAACAAAAATGCAGATCAAATAATTTAATGCTTCTTTGAAACGGAAAATAATGTAAAAAGTAATAAAGATGTATGCATAAAAAATATTTGTATGTGAATTGTGGTATACGGCCGTGCCAAAACGACTGTATCGATTTGATAAAACTTGGCACCGATATAACTTTTTGTCGAAGCGAATTTAATATCGTCTGTTTTTTATACTCTAGTGATATTCCTTTACACTACTAATATGAATGAAAACGATGTACTTGTATTTTTTGTCAAATTTTATTGCTTTAGTACGATTTCATACGTCCTTCAATTTTATATTACGGGGCGAATACTATAGGTATATTCATTACAACTATAGTCATCTATAAAATACTAGCTGTGCCCGCGACTTCGTCGCGTGGAATTTAACAAAAAAGTTAATTAGTTTATTTAGGTTTTTTTGTTTTTGCATTTTTATTTTTATTATCAACCTTTGTAACGAAACCATACCGCGATCTAATTCTACGGTGGCGCCATCTCTTAGCGAGCGGCGGTAAACTCCCGTTACACATTTATTTTCAGTTTTTTGTATTAGCTTTATTGAACATTTTCTTTATATACAATATTTTGTAAATGTGATATTGATTCGTTGGTGGGAGAAGTGGTGGGAGGCGCCCGACGTGACGGCCCAGTGGTGACATGCGCGTGAGCTGCGCGCGGGCATTGCAACATTACTTTATTTTTCTAAAATAAAAGATTGTTTCTAAAATAAATGTAGCCTAAGTGTGTTATATCAGCTACCTGACAAAAAAAAGTCCCGTCAAAATCGGTCCAGCCATTTCAGAGATTAGCCGGAACAAACAGACAGACAAAAATTTTTTAAATATCATTTTCGGCACAGGTATCGTGTAAATAACGATATGCAGTTGGAATTTTTTTTTATTTTCACTTTTAAAACAGACACTTCAATTTTATTTATATGTATAGATTTGACTCTTAATATTTAAGAACAAAAACTTGTTTAGTCCCTGTAATTCTATTACCACAGCAAACAAATGGTAGCAAGTATTTATTATACCCAATATAAAACTGTGTTACAAACTTCCACATGCAAATCGAATGAGCTCGTAAAGAGATTTTTACAAAGAAAACGAGGCCAACAATAACTGTAAATAATAATACACTTTGAAATGTATTATTTCGTGTTTGTGTTATAAAATAAAACGGCTTTGGTGTAGGGCAAAGGCTCTCAAAGTAGTCTGCGTTCACGGAACAATGATTGCCATAACACTTTGCAGAAAGCATTCCTGTAGACCACTCAGAAAACTATTGTGCGCTCAATATAGCATAAATCTCGACTCGATTCAACTGAAATGAATTTTGCGAATACTATAGGCATTTTAAAACGGAAATATGTGGTTAAGCTACTTGTAATGGCTCTGACTTTAAATAAAATTTAAGGGACTAAACCATATTAAATTTATCATGTGTTATTACTCTCAAAGTAACCGCATCGTAATGTATTCCAGAACTTCATTAACTTAATAGTATGAAGGTGTTTTTATAATACAATGAAGACAGGACAGATTCTAAATCGATATTTGATATCGAGCAAAATCCTTGTGGTATTTGATAACCCCCATGTTTACCCATATGGCTCAAAGCCGAAAAACGCAACTCAAAAAATTAGTGTGTGCAATTTAATTCAGAATATCGAGCCAATTAATGTATTTATAATTCATAGATACGGGTGACGTAATAACTAAATTAATAGACTGTAGGTAATACTGCATATGGAAGGGAAGATGCAGGCAAACACCAATATCTAATACGTCAATGTAGAGATACCATTTAGCAAGAAGGAATTCTTGATAAAGGAATGTTGTCTAATCATGTCGAGAAAAAAATGCATACGCGAAAGATAAATTGTCTACAGCCGAGATTGTATAAAACTCAGTTCAGTAGCCATCTACTTGCCGATTAGATAAATGTTTTGCAACAAAGTGTTTTTCTAGCCGAAGTAACCGATACAAAATTCTTATCTGTATACACTCGAGTAGGTTTCTACCTGTTCTCATTTAACCTTCGTGGTTTAGCGGGCACATGTATGAAGGAACGGCATGATGTTGCTATGAATAATACGGTGAATACTAATGTTCTATCTACATGTTTGGATTTCAAATTTGCGATTAAATTTCCTTCTATGTGAAAAGATAATAAGAGTAGTGGGTTAATAAATAATTAGATCATTGATCATACAAATTGTATATAAGTAGTGGTCAAGACGTAATTCATTGATCTTATTCCTGCAAATAAAATCATTATTAATCCCATCTTCCGATTTTATTAGATAGAGTGCACCAATTAATGTCAATAACATTTCAAGGATTAGTTAATTATTGTATCAAGGTAATAGTGATTCTTGTGTGACAAATGTACCTATATTAAAAGGCCTACAAATGGCAATAATTTAGACATTCACTGTAAATTATCAATATTTAGTCTCATGTATAGCCATTTCATACAGGTTATACAGCGAAAAATATGAACAACTTAGTACTGTATTGTAAATTAACAAGGTTGCAAAAATGGGCGTGCCATACAGCATTGTCATAAAGAATCCCCTTGGCAAGCGGTCGGTCATTCCCACAACCCCATACGATACATAAAGACAATCCTGTAATTACCAGAAATGTTATTTTATTCCAACAATCATCTAAACGGGTCTCGTCTTCCCGAAACTCAATTAAGGCAACTCGTAAAATGTCCCAGCCCCTACGATCACCCCCTGTTACCCGCGCCGCCAATTTATTAGACGTACCACTGAGCTGTGTCACAGACAGCGAGTAATTGAACATCCTGCGAATAATCTCTGTTTTTCGGGATATGATTTTATCAAAACCCTAAGATAAAATTACCCTTGAACGTTTCCGTGTCGCTTTTTGTGGCGTTCGGAGTTCGGACCCCAATTTATCAGGGTTGTCGCCAGTCACCTGCAGGTTTTTGCCGTGCGTAAAACAATAGACGCGTCGTGCGTCGCCCCAAAGATTACGCACGCTGAGCGCCTGGGTGGGCTACAGTCGATGTGTAGACGTACGTACGGGAGCCCTCGAGACGGTGCATATTTATAGCACCTCAATACTGGGAACTATAGCATTACTATGCATGCAGGCTTGAGAGTAGCACGTGACTTCCGTTGTCGAAATAGATTCACTGCGACTGCGTTGCTCTCATATTTGTTACAGTATGGTTCTCGGAAGGCGATCCGTGGACGCGCCCGTTTTGTTTGGATGGGGCAAAAAACATAACATTGCTTTCTGAGGATCATAAAGTGAAATTGTGTTGATTAATATTTATGAACGTGTGTTGGTATTGGATATGATAATAAAGTGTTATGTTCGAGACGGTCTTGTTTGGTTTTTAATGGGACAGCTATTTTATGCATCCGATTTACTAGAAGTAATAAGGATAACAACATAAACATGCTCTGTAATATTTTAGAGTTATTACTTAACTAATACCAACATGTAAAATTGACTGAGCTTCAATGTTCGGGGTAATTGAAATCGTATTCTCGACTCGAACACAGTATCTATAACATTTCAGTGTCACGTATGATGGCATGGTCTTGTCAGCTCAGGTCACCTTTTAGCCGCTCCAACCCGTATATGGCCTAACCACTCTCAGTCGTACTCTCGACTGTAAAGGAGGCCCGTGCCCTGCAGTGGGACATGCATGGATTGATACTGACACCGTCCATTATAAACCTTTGTATGTATAGCATATTGCCTCCACTCTCTTACGCAAATCTCTGCATCTGACCGAGCTTTTATGATAATTCTCTATAAGTCAAACTCCATGCTTGTTTAATAATAATTAACTAATAATAAATACACCCAAACTAGGCAAAAAATAACTCCGCCAACCCACACTAGGCCAGCGTGGTGGACTATATGGCTTAACCACTCTCAATCGTACTGTCGATTGTAGAGGAAGCCCGTGCCCTGCAGTGGGACGTATATGGGCTGATACAGAAGAAATACACCCAATACTCACATACATAGTCCTGACCCCACACTAAGATCGAGACTTATGTCGTGGATACGGCGAGAGATTTTTCGGTCTCACGCACACACCCAGACCCGAAACAAATACATCTAGATCACACTAATATTTGTCTTGGTGCGAGAATCGAAGCCGCGGCCTCACGTCTCAACGGGGTCTAACCAACTACGACACGGTGGCATTTTGCCTCTTTCTATCCAACTACGCTCGGTGAACCTACGCATTCTATCAGTTCACAATGTGTTTTTAGAACTCATATGTCAACAAAAAATGAGGTTTCAACCACATCCACGTTGTTAGCAGCAACAAACTTAACCCGAGGCGTAAATCCATTGCGTACCTAGTCCTAGCACGCGAGTTGATGTTCAATTATTTATTTGTTCACATGAAATATGCCATTTCGTCCGTTACCGACTCCCGACTTTCCTTAACATAAAATATTCTGCGTTAATAATGTATAACTACAGTTGTTGTTATACAAAATGATTTTGGCAATTTAGAAGGAGAAATAAGCTATTAAAATGAAGATTACTGGTTCAATCTCATTGCGTTAACCTCTGCCTTTACGAAGTTATGGTTTGTACACTATAATTTTCTTAAATTATGAAAGAAGACACTATAAGAAAACAAAAATTTACGAGTTCTCAAAAACGCATCCATATTCAACATGCACTACATTAAAATCTATGCTCTTTCTCACCAAACCTTATCAGATTGCGAGGAAGTTTAGCAACAGAGCTGATAATATCATAATGAATGCACGGAGGAAAACTTATATCATTCCAAATACCAGTGCTCCATATCTGAATATACGCTAACTCACCTTTGGTTTAACCACAAACATACACGCACACAGGCAGTCATAATGTCAACATAGCAAGTATATTGCCATAATGTTGACACGACTATGCGTCTACGCTGTACACTCGCATTTCCTCATTCGTATTGAGTTTGTAAAAATTTCGCTTGTTTGACATTTAACATTTAAATTTCTTGGATGCGGCACTGATGTTATGATACGATTCGAAATTATATAACGGAGATTGAAGTGCTATATTTATTACTTTCTTATTGTACGTGTAGAAATTGTTTCTTTGAGCATTTAAAAAAGAAATCGTACAATTCAATAATTAAGTAGATATTTAATTTGAAGTTGTAAGAAAACCTACGCAGGACCTGTGAATAATTTCTATCATTTCATTTACAACATACGCGAAAGTTATAGTATACAGGGTATATCAAGACTGCTACCGAAAACGAAGCCGGGTGGTAGTTTAAGCGACTTCAGACACAATGCAACAGAAAAAGTTGCAAAAAAATGCGACAATTTTTTTTTATATTTTTTTTTCTTATGACCATATTTGGGTGGTAAATACATTGTTTCCTAAAATAATAGTGTATACCCTTTTATTTATAAATAATCTAAGGTATAAAAGTGTTTAAATTATTATTTTAGCAAAAACTATGGATTTACCACCCAAACATGAAGATATTTAAAAAATCATAAAAAATAATTGTCGCATTTCTTTTCGAAATTTTTGGTTGCATTGTGTCTGAAGTCACTAAAACTACCACCCGGCTTCGTTTTCGGTAGCAGTCTTGAGATACCCTGTATACAATTATACCTCACAGACTGACACTAATATTCTAAGTTACATTGCTATCAAAAACTATGTAGAACATCCTAACCGCACTTTGACCCGAAGTAAACATTTGTAGGTTATACAAACTTTGTTTCGCTACCGCACAGGAAACATCTCACGAACCTTTCGCTTTAAGTAAACGGCCCCTGCAGGTCACTAAACTATTTTCCTTTATATTGGCCATCAATATGTGTCACCCCATACATAAAGCCCTCCTTATTTAGTATATCAAAAAGCGAACCAATTTAGAACCTCATCCATCACCCGTTGATAAATAGGAAATATGCTAATAAGAAAGTAAGGAAAACTCAACGTTCCCACAAGCAACTGTACTACAAAAAGAGTTTTAATAAACAGATAGTATCAAGCACGCGAAGAACATTCTGGAAGGGAATTCAATCAGATACGGTGGATTATTCAGAGTTTATGACGAGTGTGATTACCAGCTGACCTAAATACGCCGTGCGGAATGTAGTGCCTACTCCTGCCGAAATCGCACTATTACTCTTGCTGAAATGATTTCGTATTTCAGCGAATACATGGAATATGATGACATTTTCAGCTACGTTTACGACTAACCAGCTAGGAACAACCTTGTTAGACACAATTGTTGAAACTGTAAAGTCACTCGTATGATAGTCATGTAAGCGTGCCATACTACAACGAAACGTAAAGTGCACAAGCTAGATAACTATAACGTTTTGAATGAATTTTGTTGGAGACTTGTATCTACAGTGCGATTGGAACAACACTTTATTATTCTTCTGTCTCGGTTAATAAGATTGTTGTTAATTAATCATAGAGTGGTCGGTGTCACAGTTCGCGCTATGATACGAGCGGGAGTATAAGATATCTCGGAGATCTCGCCTTCTAGTTATAATAAAATCGATTTGGTGCCAGTGACCGGAACGAGGGTGCTTCCAAGACACTTTATGGGCCTGTTTGTTCCGGAAAAAGGTGTTAGTTACACATAAAGAGAAAGAGGCGCAGAGTTCCAAGAGCCGCTGTCCGTTTTCATTCATATTTCCGGTACCATGCACACCGATGCAACCGGGCCAGTTGTGCCAATTATTTCCAATTCTTGCATTAAAGCTGGCATGGTCACGTTCACCGAATGGATCATGATAGATTACCTCGTGAAGTCATGCTTGGACAGATTGCCAATGCTAAGAGGCCTGTTGGGCGTCCTATTTTGAGATTCAAGGACTCCTGTAAGCGGGACATGGAAAGCTTTGGTTTGGAATTCAGGACTTGGGAAAATCTGGCCATCAAGAGACCTGAGTGGCGCAAAATGGTTGCTGATGGGATGCGGAGGCATGACGAAGTCTGTTTCGATATGATAAAGCGGAAAAAGCTTCGTACTAGAGCAGCTGTCCCTGTTCCCGATTCGCGCTTCACTTGCGACATATGCGGCAAGAGATGCCGTGCTGCCATTGGCCTTGTAAGCCACAGAAGAAAATGTGTCAGCACCAGAGTACAGGCATCCTAATTGCTTATTATCTTACGCAATAAATTTTGTACACCACAAACACTGCAACAATCATCTGTCAAGATGTTGTGGCCAATGATGATGATGTTAATTAATATTCATTGTAAAACAATCGCGTACGATTTAACATTTAGTTAATTTTATTCACTGACTGTTTGATTTGCGTTCGGGAACGCTGCATAAAAGCCAGACATAATTTTGACATGCATGCAATGTGCACACCAGTCGTATTGTGACGCGATCATTAAAATATTAGACCTCCAAATGTACTTTTAACCTCCGTAGTCCTTTACCAAAATAAGACAAACGTCGAAGCTTTATCGTAGACTAACAGGTTATTATTGAGTGACATGTTTTTTACACCAAAACTATTATGATTTTTGCCTTTATAAAATAATATAGTGACCGGCTCCTTTGATTGTTTTCTATGTTAAAAATACTTGAAGTACCTACCCGTAATTACGTCGGCGCATTGTTGCGAAATTGTATAAAAGTTTTTACGTTATCGATATTATCGTATATTCGCTGCTTAATATTTTAAATGAAGATGAAATTTGACAATGTCTACCAAATTTGTGTAGTTTCTGAACATTTCATTTATTTCTATGTAAAGGCCGCTTTCCTACATATTATTGCCATACCCCCCGGTCTTTGGCATCCTCCATTCTAAAACCACTAGCCCTCATATAGTCTTTGATGCAAGCCACGTTCTAATATCCAAATTAATTTATGTTATTACACTGCGAGTAGTCAATTCTCGCCGGGAATGCTTGTCTACGGCAGTCCATCAGAGGATCGATACCGATGTGTCCCTCCTGCAGGGCCCAGGCGATAACACTCTACCAATCACGTTAAATTGAGTACTGTCGCCTGCCACCCACTGTCACTTAATACATTTTTACGTCGGAAAATAAGAGGAGACTATTGAGGTTGTAACCTCTGTTTGATTAAAATACAAATTATAACTAACCCCATGTATATAAATAATCGTATTCGGTGTTTATTTGTGTCCAATAATACGATTATTTTTATCTTGTTGTGTCGTATTAAGGGCTAAAAATACCCCTTGTAAATTTCATTACGAACAATATCAATTGTAAATTCGCAAGTATCATCATGAAATAATCAAACTTCTATTTATTCACTTGATAATTTAAATACAGAGGACTTTAAAATCGAGTCCAGATTCATACTCAAAATACAGATCGTCTTACCACGAAATAATCATTGTCAAGTTCCCTTCACTTATCGCTCTAGCAGGGGTTGGGTTTTTAATTTTCCTTATTTGTCTATTGTGCTTGATGTAATTGAAATTTACTCGTTAATGTAATGTGATAAATTGAGAAACCAATGTTTAGTATACTTTGTCAATATTGTTTCGTCTTTATCTATGCGGTTTGAAAACGCTAATGTTATACCTATTGGCTATAGAATAACATTAAAATATTTTTGCCTCAGCCAATGACATAATATCCTGTGACTCGTAACGTAGTCAGCCTGGTTTAAAATGAAGATAAAGTAAACGATGTCTATAATTCGAAGACGATAACATCGGTCTTTCATTCATGACTATTATCTAGTATGCATGAATTTGTATGATTGTATTCTTCTAGGTATATATTGTGATTGAACATATTATTATCGATGTTTACATAATTCATTCGAAAGTAAGTATTTCTCGTCACAAAGTTCCAACAACAAAATAATGGAAAAATATAAATAATCATTGTTATTGTAGCTTTAATTATTATAAACAATTGTTATCAAATATTCCAATTTAAATAATATTTACGTTTTGTGTACAAAGACAATAATATTAATATTAACTATATCAGAGGATGATAAACGAACGCAGAAAGCTTCCACATATTTTTATAAAGAATTGTGTACTCCCTACAGATTGGCATATAACATTACGAATTGAATCTTACCCGGAGGTCATAAGATTGATTTTTCATACCAACACGTTATTTTAGGGTTTATTTTCTAATCGCCTCTATCCGAAGTACAAAATATTGCCAGATTTGAAAGCCGTAATAATATAAAAACATATACGTGTGTACAAAGAGATTTTGTCGGGGGAGAGATCTATTGTGGTAACCCTCTTATTCGGACCCCTTGCCAAGCCAAGGGTAAGCCTGAGTGGCTGGCTGCCTCTAACGCGCTTACAAACTCGGAATAGCAAGTGCCTATATTTCACGAAACTTCGCCGGGTAAATGTTTTTAAAAGTAACAATTTCGGAGATTAAACTTTCGCCACAATATTCTTGGTGGATTTTATTTCTCAAGAGTGTCTTTAGTAATTTTGATGTACTAAACATTTTATTGCTTGGCTTATTCCTACAAAAATGGGAAAGGAAATCTAGAATGAGCGGACCCTGCAGACTTAACTGTCATGATAAAATCGTAGAAAATACTTAGTAACAATGATTTATGAGTTTCTACTAGAGATTCAAAACGACTTATACCTAATACACGATTAGCACGATTAATAAATAAACTTAGACATACGAAACCATTTTTTCCGCTGCTGCTTATCAAATCTAAGGCCCAATTACAGAAACTTACTTTGCCCATAACTCTGACTTATAAAATGTCAATCCCCCTCATTAGAAATGTGAAATAAGGCACAAATGTATGGCGATAACATTGTGAAGTTACTTCATGCAACTCGGCCTTATGTACTCGTAACTAAAACAAAAGGCTTTGGTGATTTACGCAAAGGCACTTGGGCATGATAACAGAGAAAGTTTACATGAAAATTTAATAATTCGTATCTCTGCGGTTATAAAATTTACATTCGGCAAGATCTTCAAGTTTAACTGAAGCGTGGAAAGATTTTGTTGAAATTATCTTCTCAATCCTACATCGTTTATTTGAAGGTATGGCAAGGCACAATGTAAATAATCCAGAACATTTAGAGCGAAAATTCAAATTGCTCAAGTCGAGAGTTTTGTAAAGGATTCGCTCCTTGATTTATCTACAGATGTCTTTGTGGCGTGTTGGCTTTTGATTGTAAGACCATTATTTCGCCTGAAGATAAGCTTTGAAATAGGTCAACCCATCATGATCAATACCGCGTACTCGCCTTTAATTAGGTTGCGTATACATGTGTGGACTACACTCATTTCCTGAATGTTTTTGGAAAAAATATATATTTGGTACGTAACATTTTTGAGCATATTTTAGTTGGTGGCTCAATGATAATAATTTGCTTAGAAAATTCCATGTTCAAAGTAAAATACCTAAAGGTTTTTGCTTCACAATAAGTGGCAAAAACTGAAATGTTAAAATTATAAAATGGTTCATTGCACCGGTACGCGGCAGTAACATATTACCTCTAAATATCAATGGGATAAACAATGACGGAACATAACAAAAGGCCGGAAGGTAACAAAACATCGTTTTTACGAAGCAGTAACCTATTTTATGATGTATGTTAGTTTTATGAATGCATCCATTTCTCCAAATGATGTCATCGAGCTACGCCAGTGTTACACGATTCACATTCATAATACGAAAAAGATGATAAAAAAATATTCATCATATTCTATAATGAACTTTCCAATCAACATCGATAACCTTTTAGTTAGTTTCAAATGTTTATTTATTTAAATTTGAGGTCACATTTCCGTTGATAGTTTAAAGTTTTCTTGAATGTAATAAAGTAAGTTTTATTCAGATATGATTATTTAACAGTGTTATTTTTATTTTTAAGTATAAAAGTTTAATGGTGAAGCGATGGTATTATGTTTATTTGTTTGATTATGTTTAAATAGAATGATAATTTGAGACTTTAAGAAAACTCAGTTAGCGGAACACAATTTCGTGATGCTATCGCGCTAATTAGATGCATGTGACTTATATATTTTAATTTATATATTTTATTATATTTTACTGGTGGTAGGTCTCTCATATGTGAGAGGCCACTTGGGTGGGTACCACCGCATTGTCTATTTCTCCCGTCAAACAGCAGTGTAGAAGCACTGTTGTGTTTCGGATTGAAGGACATTGTAGCCAGAGTAACTACTGGATATATTGAGACTTAACATCTTATGTCTCAGGATGGCGAGCGCAGTGGAATGCCAAGCATTGCTTGTAATTTAGACGATGCGCTCATTATTTGCAACCCTATTATTTGGCATCTTAAAAACACGTAAACCTGTTTATTTATTCGAAAAATCGAGATATCTTCACGAGCTCGTCTAGCATTTCTGATTTGTCCTAATCACCAAAACCAGCACCTTCAAAGGTAGTTTTAAGTATACCGCTACCAAAATTTGGAATATTATTCCCCCTCCACTTAGAAATCTGTCCGTATCCCTTAGCACATTTAGGTATAAAATTAAAGAATACTTCCTTAAACAGCAGATAGAGGGTATACAGATTTAACGAGCCCCTCACTGTTATTATAAATTAAAATGTGATTTTGCTTGTTGCGTTTTCTTCCTCACTGTTGTATGTCTGTAGTCTATGTGAACTAATCGGTTACTATACCAGTTCATTGAATATTTGTGTGTTGAATGTTATACTATTACCTATTTAACGATTTTATTTTCTTGTTTACGTGTTTTATTTTTATTTTTAATGTGTCAATGTTTTTCACATAATGTGGACAATTCGTTATTACGCAAAAGTTAAAAAGTTGGTTTTTATGTTTTATTTTTTACCTCGTACATATTTATTGTTTCAATTGTTTTTAAAAAATATGGACAATATGTTTTTACGCAAAAGTTATAAAGTTTAAGTTTTTATGTATTTTTTTTTTTCCTCTTATACAGGGTATATCAAGACTGCTACCGAAAACGAAGCCGGGTGGTAGTTTAAGCGACTTCAGACACAATGCAACAGAAAAAGTGGCAAAAAAAAGCGTCAAATTTTTTTTTGTTATTTTTTTCCTTTGACCCTATTTGGGTGGTAAATGCATTTTTTCCTAAAACAACAGTGTATACCCTTTTATTTATAAATAATCTAAGGTATAAAAGAGTTTAAATTATTATTTTAGCTAAAACTAGGGATTTACCACCAAAAAATGACGATGTTTAAAAAATAATAAACAATAACTGTCGCGTTTCTTTTCGAAATTTTTGGTTGCATTGTGTCTGAAGTCACTAAAACTACCACCCGGCTTCGTTTTCGGTAGCAGTCTTGAGATACCCGGTATATTTTATGTCCAGCTGAAAACCAGCGCCGTAGCTGCGGCAATAAGCTGAGCTGGAACCTTTTTGGTTTAGGGATCATATATTGTATTAGTTGCTTTTTTATGTTATTTTTTTTTGTAATGGTTTGTTTTTTTATTTAAACTTGTGTTACTTTCTCTAAACCAAATAAACGTTTATTATTATTATATGTATATTTATTTATTATTTCACCCAAAGATAGGGTACCTTACCAAAATACCGGGCTTTCGGCCAAAAATATTTTAGTGTTTAGTCCATGGATAAAAACTTTCGAACTATTCTGCAGGTATTGAGGATTACTGCCTTTTGTAATAACATGTATGTAAGTGGGTGCAAGTTAAGAGTTTTGAGACTTGTGTGTAATGTTGTGGGGATGACTCCAGTGGTAGATATGATTATGGGGATGATTTTTACCGTCTGTACTTTCCACTGGGTTTTGAGTTCAATTGTTAAGTCTGTATATTATTATTAATTCAAGGTTATTATTATTAATTCAAGGTGGTACAGTCCGCCCCGTGACCACGAAAGCTGTAAAGTGATCGAAACGTCGGGAAGTAAAAAATGTAATAAAACAAATAAACTAAATTCGCGATAAAATCCGTAAATAAGTTTTATTTCAATTCAAGGTGTTGTTTGGTTCTGCTACTGTTTATGAGCGGTCGTATCGCTTACCATCAGGCGAACGGCATGCTCGTCTCGCCATTCATTGGAATAAAAATAAAAAATAAATTGGATTGGATGTAGAATCATAAGATAGCAAGATTATCTTGTTTTGCAGATTGATATTAAGTCATCAAACTCAATTGTTAGCATCTGGCAATGATAGCAGTTAAGCCACAGCAAAACCACCGATTGTTTTGATAATTCTGAGAATAGATCAAAACAGCTCTAATATATTCCATCCTTCGGCTGAGCCGCTTAGAGCGAGCGTGATGGACTTTGGCCCAACCACTATACACATTGTAGAGAAAAGCTGTCTTCATGAGTGGGTTGATGCAGACAGAACTATAAATTTTACTTAAACCGATTCATTGATCACGTCAACGTTATCGCAATGGTAAATGGTAATGGTACATGGGCTGACAACCTGCTTGATTGGGTGCTAGAGCGAGAAATTATTTGCCTAACCATTCCAGTTCCTTTGTAACATTTTGTCTAAGATATTCACATTATAGTACGACAATATTGGTGGAACATCTCACCAATAA
Source organism: Hyles vespertilio (assembly GCA_009982885.2). Lineage (NCBI taxonomy): Eukaryota > Metazoa > Arthropoda > Insecta > Lepidoptera > Sphingidae > Hyles > Hyles vespertilio. The sequence continues at coordinate 7,884,297 of CM042822.1, read as the reverse complement.
TTACTATGGGGCAATTGTTTGGTTTGAACTGAGTATGCGCTAATTAATACCAAAACTTGTGCATGGTGATGGTATAAAATCGCTCTTGAAGCATGCACAAGTCCCCTATAATAAAATTCAGCCGATTCCTGGTCAAAATCCCTTTGTCGCCTCTCACAACCCTCTCGATTCAAGAGAGGAGGGGAATTAATTGAAGTTATAAGATCTCGCCTCCAACACGAGTGTGATTTTTACCGAGTTGTATCGTTAAATATTCGAAACGACATATACAATCTGATACTAACCTCTTTGTGACACTTCAAGACCCGGGTTTGATAAAACTGATGTATAAAATATAAATGGACATTTATCCCACACACAGACGAAATTAAGTATTGTCCACCAAGCCTAATATAGCTTGACGAATTGTCAAGATAAAAATGTTTTAAAGGCCATACCTTTTCAGAACAATAAGACCGTCAAATTGGGTCCGCGTCAATTAAGTGAAATTTACCTGGCGTATTTTTGTACCGCTGGGATTCGTGCTTTTAGCCTTTAAGGGCTCTAATGGGCCACACTACTCAACTCGCACTTGACCGTTTATTACGGGCACAGTTTATTTCGAAATGTTTCCGTGTCTTCTTTCTTCTTGAAAATAATTGGAGTGGCCGGGCTATTTCCAGGACTCAAGATCCCGTCGTAAATCATGCTTAACGAATCTGTTTATCTCTAATTATACGGGGATTTTTATTTATCGAGTGAACGGTTTGTACGAATGCCTTTCCTTGCCTCGCATAAAACCTTTTTCCTTGTTTAATTGTCTGTGATAAAAATTGTTATGCTTTCGCTTACTCAAAAGTCTAACATATTTCATCTTCATTTAGATTCCAATTTCTATTATTAAAACATATTAAATCTTCAACTGAAAGTACCTGCCTTATTTAGTAATTTTTTTACAAAGCAAACATAATAATTGATAAAACAGTTCTTAGTTATAACATGAAAAACCAACGTGACTAATCCGATGCAATCAGTCCGTGGCTTTGATAAATCTACCGCGGCAAGGCATCAAAGAAATACAAAAACACGAACTAAAATTAGTCTCAAACAAGCGTTTAAACGTTTCAACGGTATGGCGTATTAATTCCGAAAGGAATATAAAAGTATTCCCTGAAGTAGTTTCGCGACAGCGAAGGAAGGCGCGGGTTGTTCAAAAGCTCATTCTATTTGTGTCCAATCATTATGCAGCGCCACGCGCCTTTAACTGTGTAACAGTACCCGACTCGTTTCCGTTTGCCCTGTCTGCTCTTTCTTCTTTATTACTAAGTCATTTGTACGTGGATATTTGACCAAAATTTGTATCTGTCGAGTTAAGTATGATTGCGATCAAACTGGCTTACGGAAATACAAATTAACATTGTGCAGGTGGTGCATTTTCGTTTTATTCATTTGATAGTTCTTGGTTGGTGTTAAATATATAGAGCCAGAAACTTATCGGGCCCGGTGTCCAAAAGTGGAAACAAAGACGTTATTTGGAATTGTCATACCTGCCAGTCGCTGACATATCCGCCATTGGTTATTTACTCAATGTATTTATTTTCCCTGCATTATTTGAAATTAGTGAAAAATGTTGAAAGGAAGAAAAGCGTCTTTAGACTCCAATAATACCCTTCAAAAAATTGTATCAACGTGTAGCTGCCGCCAAAAGTTTGTGTTGTCAGCATTACAAAATAAATTTCACGAAAACAGAATTTTGTAAGTACTAGTACAATAACTGTAAGTACATATCATAAACTAAAATTTATCGTTACGTGCGTGGTGGCCTGTTGGTAAATGGACCAGATGCGGCTGCCATCATGTTCACGATGGTCGTGTGTTCGAATCTCAGGGCACACCTATGACTTTTCGGAGTCATATAGTCAATAAATACGCACTAAAACGGTGAAGGAAAACATCGTGAGGAAACCCGCGTACTATGGCGATTATATGAATCTCTATGGTATATAAGTCCACCGACTCGCATTAGGCCAGCGTGGTTGACTATATGTCTTGTGACATTATCTAACCACCCTCAATCGGACTCTCGATTGTAGAGTAGGATACATATATACCTGTTTAAGGGTTTTGGGTAGCGATTTGTTAGAGATCTTGTGAAGAAAACATAACATGCAGATGAAACTGGTCATTTTCTCGACACTATTAGTCGGATTGAAAAATCTTACTTTACCCACTTTATTGCAATATCTATTTTTATTGGCAACACCAAATTCGATTACAGCGACTCTCTCACCGGGTCAGATAAGTTTGTGGGACTATAACACTTTCGTCGTCACCGAATAAAATGGAACGTTAACCTTTTCATTCATTTGTCTAAACGTCACTTCACATTGATTAACGATTTCATACCACATAAATAGCGCTTCGCCTACAACTGTAGATATGGGAAGAGGCCTTTTACGAATATTGGGACATGAACGCCTGATGACAAAAATACATTCAAATTTTATTCCGAGCAATTATAGCCTTGACATAAATCCCATGATTAACTACGTGATTTAAACAATCGAATAATTATAGTCATTTTTGTATTAAAAACATTTTTATAGCTTAGATTAAGATCGGGTAATAAACTCATTACTCAAGCACGCAATGATTAATAATATCAAATTAAAATTACGCATGCAATATAAAATTCAAAAGGTCGCTGTTATTTATTCGTAAAGTTAACAATTGGTAAACAGCATTTGAACAATAGTTTGAATAATGAATACAACATTGTTTGTTTGTTTTGATAGTTATTGTATTGTCGGCAGATGGTGATGAGTTTATGAGAGCGGGTTGGCGCGGGAGGAAGATGGAGCGTGCGCAGTACATCGCGTGCGCGCTGATGATGCTGTGCCCCCTGGCGCTCAGCAGGCATGACGACGACTTCGCCTTCGACAATAGCGAGGAGTTTCAGGTCAGTGGCCATTGCACTTCCTGACACAATGTCCACAGCACGTGAATTAAAATAAAATCATTGTGGGAACAATCAGTCTTGATGCTTCCTATTATAATTGCTTTTTGTAAACGAGAATTGTGATTGCATACAGGAAAGATATGTATTTTTTTTTTATTGCATTGAATCGCGAGACGAGCAAGCCGTTCGCCTGATGGTAAGCGATACGACCGCTCATGAACAGTAGCAATATTCCACTGCGCTCGCCATCCTGAGACATAAGATGTTTAGTCTCAATATGTCCAGTAGTTGCTCTGGCTACAATGTCCTTCAATCCGAAACACAACAGTGCATTTAAGCAGTGTTTTGTATGCATATAATGTGTAATAAGTTGGTAATAAGAAAATAAAACGTGTGGTAAAAGAATTATTACCTATCGGCCATGTAATCATGACGTAATTTGCACATAAAATAAGGAGCGAAGACTATTTTTGTATAACACATTTGGACAATGGCCTATCAATATTTAAATAATTTTTATTGACATGAAAAATAGTTTGAATATTTGAATATGCGCGGATATAATTACGATGTGAACTAACTATAGCAACTTATGACGTCATCATTGCAAAACAACTGTTTCTGGCCTTAGAACCATTACTCACTCAAGCAGACCGTTATGTCGATGCACTTCCTAGTGCAATAAATCAGACAACTGTGAATAGACATCCTAAATAGACTTAGAATATGGAGACCATCGACCCAGGATGATATCGAGACTTGATTGGACCCAACTTCCATCCGTTTACTGTGACGGTGTTACTGTCCCATATAGCGATACCGTAAAAAACCTTGGCCTATACATAGACAAGTCTTTCACCTGGGGTCCGCAGATTCGGGAGCTAAGCCGTAAGGTTTTCGCCTCCGCTGGGTCCTTGCGAAGGTTACAAAATTTTCTACCCATTACCACGAAGATTTCCCTTGCACAACTCTCCTACTCCCCATCCTTGATTATGCCGATGTCAGCTATCTCGATCTCACCGAGGACCAACTTAATAAACTTGAGCGTATTCAAAATTTCTGTATTAGATTTATATTTGGTATACGCAAATATGATCACGTTTCTGAGTTTCGAGCTAAGCTCAAGTGGTTGCCCATACGACTTCGTCGGAATGCTCATATTCTATCTCTTCTGTACAATATCTTATTTAATCCTCTCACCCCTTCATATCTCAAAGAACGTTTTGTATTTCTTCATAAATCTCATTCTAAGTCCTTGAGGTCATCGGAGAATCTGAAACTGAGAATGCCGTTGCACACTACAACTTTCACAGATAAGTCGTTTGCAGTCCAAGCTGTACGACTGTGGAACGAGTTACCAACTATAGTAAGGCAGGCTCAAACACTGGTATCGTTTAAAAAAATGGTGAAAGACTACTATCTCTCTCACTAAATCTACAGACCGAGAAGTATAGTTTCTACATATAGAAAATAAGCCTACAGGCAATTTATAGTATTTATAAGTGTTTATGCATAATCATAGTTGTATATGTGTATGTATGTGTGTATGTATGTATGTATGTATGTATGTGTATATGTGTGTATATATATATGAATATATATTATATATAATATTAATTATAAATAATTCGTCTATAATTCTTATTTTACTGGAGCTTGTTTCCTTTATTTCCTAGACTGCCCTCTCTTCTTCTCCTTATCTCGTATCCATCCAAAGGTTGTCTGTAAGAAATCGCCTAGAGCGATAAGACCGCCTTCTGTACTTTTTATTTTATATTATATGTTAATGTTGTCCTCTTTATGTGCAGTTAAGAATAAATAAATAAATAAATAAATAAATAGAATACTAATGCTCTGTGTACGGATATGTGCCAAAATTTTGCACCTATTGTGGTCTATTGTGCTACCCTTTTTAGCTGTGGGATTAGTAAAATTGTCACGCCAGTTGATGTGTTTTGTTTAGTAACACAAGCCGTTCTGTGAAGTCCATAAATGACATTGTTTTATACCTTTAACTCGATATGCATAGAATTCTATAAGTACGGTATAGAGTATACACACTTTGTATTTACCACTATTAAATTCTATTCTGTGATACATTTGACGTAAATGGTAGTTTTCACAAATTCTGAAATTCTCACATTTTAGTTTTTGATAGAGCAATAAAATTAATAACAAAAGATGGATATATACATATAGTATGACTGTATTTGCTTTTAGATCAAAAAAATATATTGATTTTTTTGTTTTCCTTGAACGTTCATTTGTTTTAAAGATTCAATAGATCATGTGCTTAATTCAAGAATTCATAAATCGTCTCCAATTATATCACACATTTCGTAATATAAATAAATATACGAGCCGGAAATCCGGTATCGTATTTATATACGGATAATATTCTCTTTCATGTTTTTATGGTGATGCAAATAATAACAACGAAATTGATTTTTCAGGTTGAATTAACTGCCAATCATTCAGAGATAGCAAAAATGGCCTAAGAAGGTTATGGGGTGTCCCCGATACGTCGGCCTACGTGGGACACTTGTTCCGCATGGAGATCCCAAAGGAAGCATTCTCAGGAAAAGTTCTAGCTTATAAGGTAAGCCTGAAAATATTTTAATCAAAATCTTTGACGCCTTGTTACAAAGTTAATTAAGTCGGGAGTACCGACGTCGGCTGTTATGAAAGACCTTTCTAGATTTCTAGCTGTCTACTTCAAGATAATTCGCTCTGGGGAACTATATTGTGTGGCGTAACTTAAATGTGGTTTTGTGATGAAATTTGGAGAACATTTATTACCTTTCTCAATTTTAACTTGATTTTGTATGACAAGATATCAAGTTTGATTCGAGTGTTACATAAACCTTTTTAAGGTTTCTAAGAAAAAACAATGGCACGTAAATGATATTACGTTGTCAGGAAACATTCCTGGAGAAAAAGATTGCGAATTCTCTAACTGAACAATATGAAAGCAACAACACGAATTCGTGGAATTGTATCCTCTGCGCGAACATCACAAAAGCTATATAATAAATTCCGAGGAAATTCAGTTAGATGGTGGCAGTATTATTGGTTTCATTTCAAATATTGCACCGTTTTATCGAAACCGCATTTTAGAATAGAGATTTTTCAACTTGTTTTACCATGTCACAAGTTATTTTTGATATCTTGTAAATATAGTTGCGCCTTTGTTTGATCTGGTTTTTGTGTTGTAGAATAGGCACAAGTTTATAATAACATGTCTCATGTTTTTGCGAAAATGTCAAATAATCCGATTGAAGACGGGAAGGTATTGTACCAGTAGCGCAGGCGAAAGGAAATCGTAGGTGGACGTGGGCCGATTAGATGGGCATATAAAAACAGAAGTTCACGATAAACTAGACAGTAAAAGATTGAATAAAAAGCTAACGCGTGTCCGGAACCTTATTTCTCTTCGTACAGTAAAGTGTACGGATGTTACGTTAGTTTTTGTTGCTTTGCCCACGAAATTACTGAACGGAATATTATGAGAGCTAAAAACTTTGTGAGAAAATAGAATATGAATTATACTTCTTTGTCTATTTTTTTTTATTTCAAAAAGAATAGGTTTCCCAAAGAAACGCATAATACGCACGTTTATTGTTATATGGCAGTCAAAAAATACTTGACTGCCTCTAAGGCGCAGATGGTTGCCGCCGGTTGCCCGTTGGTTGGACGCCAGCTGTGAAACAGAGAGAAACTGCCGCGGGTTCGATCCCCGCACCGAGACAAATTTTGTGAGGCCCACCAGTATTTGTCTCGGGTTTGGGTGTTTGTGAAACCGTTAAGTCTCTCGTAGTTCCCACCCACGACACAAGACTTAATTGATCTTAATGTGGAGTCAGGACTATGTATGTGACTGTTAGGTGTATTTATTTATTACTAGTGGTCGCCTAGTGGTCGAAATTCGACCAAATCAAGAAGAGAAAAAGTTTTTACCTGTATGATGATTTTGTTATTCTGATAATTCGTGCACATTTAAATGTACGTATCTCTCAAAATCACTTATTTATCCTGAAGTATATGCAATTACTGAAATCGTAAACTACAATAATTGCTTTGAACCAGCAATAGCAAATTATATTTTTTTTTGTACCTGAATATTGTTATTGCAGATAGCTGCTACAGAACTTTCTTTATGCATATAATAATAGTCCGTGTACATTTAAATGTATCTTACTGCTACACAATTGTATAAGCGCTCAGTATTTCACGTAGTATTCGTCAAATAAAACTTTTCTGTTTGTCATTCAATAAAACCACATTAAACTAGTGTTGCATATCAATAGTCGACTATTGCTTAACTATCAATAGTCTATCGATAGGTGACGTCATATCAATAGTATCGATAGCCTATCGATAGTATCGATAGCCTATCGATAGTATCGATACTATCGATAGTATCGATTCTATCAGTAGTGTGATATGGGCAATAGTATTGATATACAAAAATAGTATCGATAGTATCGATACTATCGAAGGCCAGTATTGCTCCTAAAGCAATACTATCGATAGTATCGATAGCTCACACTATCGATAATTTAATAAACTGCGATAGTATTGCCTTCCAATATTCAATTAATTTTTTGTTTCTAAATGTTTTATGTTTCCTGTTTATATTGTATAAATTATCAATGTTTTTCTAAAATACATGTACAAGTACCTATATCTGCACACCGACGTAGTGCCCGGATGTCACTAAGGTCCCTCATTGAAAATCAGCGCTGTGGTACTGCTTATGCTGTACTGCAGTAATAAGCTGAATGAGGGTTCCTGTTGTTGGCACAAGTAGTAATGGAGAATATTATTGTCTTTTGTTATCTTTATATAACTAACACTTCTTTGTTTTATTGTAAATACTTTATATCTTTTAGTTTCTAGGGTTGGATTATTTTTATTATTAATATTAATTTCTTTGTATTTGTACCAACAATAAACTTTTCTTTCTTTCTTTCTTTCTTTCTTTTTTCTAATTACATAGCCAGTATATTTCTTATTAAAAAAGAAAACTTATTAATCCTAAAGAGCATAATAATCTCAGAATCAATCAAAAATTTACACTACAATTTAATTAATTTAACACTACTTGCTACAAAAGCTATAATTCGGAAACGATACTATCGGCGGTTATTAAACTATCGATGGTGTAATACTATCGATAGTTTTACAAACTATCAATAGTATTGATAGTTTTTATTATTTAATACATCGATACTATCGATAGTATCGATAGTATTACTTAAAATATATCGATATTGTCGATACTATCGATAGTATTATTTTGTAATAGTATCGATCCTATCAATACTGTTACTTCTAATCAATATTATTTGTTTATTTATGATATCGATAGTATCGATATTATCGATAATATCGATAGCACTATCGATATTGTTACTAGTTTTCGAGGTCATCTATCGATAGGGAAACTATCGATAGTTGGGCAACTCTACATTAAACAAACTTTTCTGTTTGACATTCAACTATGTCTGGGGGCACGGCAGTGCACCCTCCAAGTCGAGCTTACAGGAGGACAGGAGGGGGTATAAAGAGGGAAAGGGTGTATTCAGCCCATTAAACTGTACAACATTCCTCTAGAAAAACATGACAAAGATAACCTTGCAAATAAATAGACTAAATAGCTCGAAAACAATCACCATGAAAGAAAGAACACTAATAATCAAATTCGCTATATTTGTGATAAATTGATACCTACAAAAATAAGAAAAAACCATGACAGAGGCTTTAAGAAAAATCATTATATATATTCTAGAAATAAAAAGTACCGAAAAGGAATAAAGTAGGACTCTACAAAAAGACGTGAGATCCCATCAAAAACATCCTGTAAAAAAATACCAAGTCTCGCAGCTCAGTTTTTCTACCGCAAAAAGTTGCTAGCGGCCAAGTCGATCTATTTATTTAAAACGTAAATAATTTTTAATATTGATATGATAATAACTTACGTAATAACTTTATACAGAACGTCCCTTAATCAAGGACTAAATAAATTAATCGACTTGGTATTTCATGGATCTCACAACTTTTTGCGGTAGAAAAACTGAGCTGCGAGACTTGGAATATTTTTACAGAATGTTTTTGATGGGATCTATATTATACAAAAGAAACAATTTGACCACAAAGTATGTATACGTGTACAAATACTTGTGTATGCGTGTGTCAAATGCATGCTGGTTTGTGAAATGTTTTATTTATTGAATTAATGTACTTTTTATGCATTATTATTAAAATCTTCTTTTATATTAAATGAGGCAAATAAAACTTTTTTTTTTATATATCTATGTCAGTACTCTATGTCTATGGACAAAATGAAAAACAAAAGAAACAATTTGACGTATACAAATACTTGTGTATGTATGTGTGTGTGAAATGCATGGTAGTGTGTGTAATGTTTTATTTATTGATTTAATGTACTTTATAAGCATTATTATTGAAAAATATTAGCGTTCTGCACTTCTCCTACACATAAACTATAAGTGTGCCAAATTTTATGCTCCTGCGTCCGTGCAATTTTCGTAAAAAGCGGTCCAAAGTTTTTGCATCACGTATTAATATATAGATTTATTAACTTATTTATAAATTGTTAAAAATTTTTTTTTTAATTGAACTTTTGATAAATCCACTTTAATAAAAGATAGAAAGGAAAGACCTACTGCCTTAACAGTTAACCTATTTTAGTTACAATTGTTTTGTATTCGCCCAAACTGAATTATAATCACCGAAAATAGTCGTTCAAAAGGGACAAACAATTCGATAGTTAAAACAGGTTTTAAAACTGTCCATGTGAACATTTAAATCCAAAATATATTTTATAGTTGTAGTTTTTTTTTGTTTATAGCATATTCCAAAGTATTAACACAATTTGATTTTATTATAATCATCAACGTCTTCAACTAAGAACATAAGCTTCCCTTGACTAATATCTCCATCTCAATATTTATCAGTGCTGCAACATCCAAAATACGAGTAATTAATCTATACTAATTTATAAAGTTGAAGAGTTTGTTCGTATGTTTGTTACCTCTAATCTCTGAAACTCAGAAAATATATTTTTGTATTAGATAGGTCATTTGTCGAGGAATGCTAAAGGCTTTATACATTACGCCATGGCCTATAGCAGGAGGAAGTATTAGTGAAAAATCTAACAAATAAGAGGAAATTTTATTCATTTTTTGTGGTCCCATTGTTTAATGCTCTAAATTGATAGTCGCAATTGAACATTTTAGTCGCCATTTAGACAGCTAGTAATCAATACAACCTTTGTTCCAGGTTCGCAGCGAAGACGGTAGACGTACGCCCAGCTGGCTGGCCGTGGACTCGAGGCATGGTCTGATCAGCGGCGTGCCGCAGAAACAAGACCTGGGCTCGCACTCCTTCACCGTCACCGCGCACGGCACCACGAGAGGCTTGACTGCCACTGACTCCTTTACTATTGAGGCATAAATACCATTTATTATGTTTGCCATGGCTTTTGGGATATTCCTAATACCTCCTTCCTCGTTCCATTTTTCATTCCCTCTCCCGATTGGATGGACCGGCAACACATATATGATCCAAGCTTAGTGGATGTTCATGTATGGCAGTGATCACTTACTATTAGGTCATCTGGCGGCTCATTGGCCGGACCTATTGAATAAAAAATTCGTAGTATATTACCATATAGTCAACCAAGTTGGTACTTTTTAATATATGCTGTATACGAGTATACATTCTGTATCGGGCACCAGCTAACTCTAGCAGTTGACGCAGATTAGTTCCTGCAGATAGTATTCCACCGATATTTTTTTCAACCTTAATAAATAAATAAACAGTCTAATATCTTTTATATTAGATAGAAAAATGTTTAATTAACTTACCTTTAACGAGTTTCTATTACGCTAGCAGCTAGCTTAGCAGGCCGCCATAATTGTATTGATTGGCATGGGACTGCCGTCTGATGGCAATCGATATTCTGCTTGGACGGCATTTCCGCTTACCATCAGGTGTAGTGTGGTCACTATGCTGTGCCAGAATAAAAAAACCCTATTATTTGGATACATACGTAGAAACCCGATAAAAACTAGTCCTGCAAAATATTGTGTTGTCCGTAGGTGAAGAAAGCTCAAGAGAGGCCTCACTCGAAGTACGGCACGTGCGTGGGCCTGGAGAGCCGGCTGGCGCTGGTGATACTGGTGGACGGCGCCTTCCACAAGATATCCTCGCGCCACAGGATCCGCGCGCTCATGCAGCTCGCCAACTTCATGGCGCTGGATGGTGTTAGTATATTACATTTATACTTTAAAAAATACATTGCTAGTGGTAGGTCTCTCATATTTGAAAGGCCGCCTGGGTACTGGGTCTATTTCTCTCGCTACCTTACACCAGCCCATATATGTCCCACTGCAGGGCACGGGCCTCCTCTACAATCAAGAGTACGAGATGGTCTTTTGACTTTTTATTACATAACAAAAATCGATAAAAATATCGCCTCGCATTAGTCTTGTGAGTATGGGCTATAGACTGTGACGACATGGGTCGCTTCGCAGGTATCAACTTTGTGATACATATGATAGATTGGGGTATGGAAACCTGATTAGTGTTTAGGATCTAGCCTCGGCATGGTGACAAGTTAGCCCAATCCCAACTAAGGATAGATAACTTCTACCTATACTTATTTTCTAACGTTAATCACACAAGTATTTGCCTCGTTGCTATTAAAACATTTCAGGCTATTTATTAATACGGCTATTATTATTTCCAGGATGAGTTTTGGATGGAGCCCTATAAGACTGATTCACACGCAGAGACTATACTAAGTGGCGCAGGGTCTACGCAACGCCGGCGCGGTGACGCCACCACTGCCATTTATGTTAATGTGAGTGCATTAATACCATATTTACGTAATAACTCTCCTTATTAGTCTATGTGATGGTTTGGAATTCTAAAGTTCTAGACTGCTCAAGGTCGACTTGAGAAATACTGTAGCACGGACTGAAATCTGTGCTTAAAATACATAGGCTCGTTTCCCATGTTATCAAGAGTAACCCTTCTCCTAAAAAATAAACCAACCAGCTATTATAATTGATTCTAACTTTCACCCTAAGATTATTCAGTGCACTTACAATATATTGACCCAGAAAGAAAATTCAGTCAAGTCCCGACATAATGAGACTTAACATCTCACTTGCCAAATTGCTTTGCAATTAATGCTATTGTTTGGTTCTGCTACTGTACATGAGCTATCGTATCGCTTACCATCAGGCGATTGGCATGCTCGTCTCTCCATACAATTATTTTTTAATATTTTTTATTTTATGAAAACTTACAGCTAATATCTACGTTTTTCAAAACGCGAATGAATGACAGCGCTTCCTCTATGTATAAATACTCTAAGAGTGAGATATAAGACAACACCCCTCTCTCTCCCCATTCAACATCACGTGTATTACTCAAACCACATGTGTATGTTTGTTGTTGCCAGGTGGGTTGCGGCAACAAGCTGTGGCGTCAGCACAAGGTGCTGGTGGCGGGCGTGCGCGAGCAGAGTCGCGACGGCACGCTGGCGCACGTGCTGCAGCTGCCCGTGCTGGGCTGGCGGCTGCTGGCGGTGCAGCCCGCGCCGAGGGTCAAGAGACAGGTACGCACACACATATTATTTACTAGCGGTCGGACCCGGTTTCGCCCGGGTGCAAATAGCTTTTGAGTCCAGTATTGATTTGCCAACAACATATTATGTATTACATAAATCAAATTAAAGACGAATTTAAAAATACTAAGAAAGTATACCGGGTATCTCAAGACTGCTACCGAAAACGAAGCCGGGTGGTAGTTTTAGTGACTACAAACACAATGCAACTAAAAATTTCGCAAAGAAACGCGACAATTATTTTTTATGATTTTTTAAATATCGTTACTTTTGGGTGATAAATTCATAGTTTTTGCTTAAATAATAATTTAAACACTTTTATACCTTAGGTTATTTACAAATAAAAGGGTATACATTATTATAGTAGGAAAAAAAGTATGTACCACCCAAATATGGTCATAGGAAAAAATAACAAAAAAATTTTTTTTGCAACTTTTTCTGTTGCATTGTGTCTGAAGTCGCTTAAATTACCACCCGGCTTCGTTTTCGGTAGCAGTCTTGATATACCCTGTATAAAATTATTAATCAAATGTTGGGAAGAGTAACACTATCTATCGATGAGGCAATTCATAAGGCATTTGATGCGCAGGGACTAAATACTAAGGATATGGTTGAAGGGTTTGCAATTACATTTGACAAAGCTGTTAAAGACATTATGCCTAATTGTGATATTAATCTCAACACTAACTCACCGAGTCCCAGCACACTTAACTCAAGTATTCATTTCAAAAAAGCTGCTAGCGCTAGTATATATAACATTATAAAACGTCTTAAGTCTAAAAAAGCTCCAGGTTATGACGATATCAAGATGTCTGATATTAAAATGATAGGAAAAGAGGTCTCAGTTGCAATAGCCAATCTTATCAACAGTAATTTTAAATCAGGTCTATATCCAGATGAATTAAAAATTGGATGTGTTCGACCAATTTTGAAAAAGGGTAAACGGAGTGATTTTCAGAACTACCGCCCAATTAGTCTACTCTCTTCTATTGATAAAATTGTGGAAAAATTTGTATGTGACCAAATTCATAAATTTTATAAAACCCACGATGTTATTTATCAAAACCAATTTGGTTTTCGAGCAGGCAAATGCACACAAGATCTATTAAGTAAACTTACGGACGAAGGTAACGACCATCTAAATAATAAAAAATATGTACTGGCATTATTCATTGAATTTTCGCGTGCGTTTGATACGTTAATACATATTAAATTGATAGAGAGGTTGGACGAATGTGGTGTACGTGGTCCTCTGCTCACCTGGTGCAAGCACTACCTTAAAAACCGCACGTTTACTGTTAAAATTAATAATACGTACAGTGATCTTCTACCAGCAAACCAAGGAACGGCTCAAGGTTCAGTTTTGGGTCCTCTGCATTTCTTAACATATGTTAATGGAATGAATAAATGTATCAATCACAGCACATGCTATCAATTTGCAGATGACACATGTCTTGTAATCGCTGATAAAGACCCTAAGTTAGCCATGGAACACTTGCAATCCGTCTCTTAATTCCCTTGCAAGGTGGTGCCATGACTCAGGACTAGTACTAAATGCAAATAAAACTAAACTACTAGAAATTAAGTCACCGCATATCAGATCTGTTTCTTCTAACAATTTAGTAGCCCACGATCATAAGTTCTTACATTTATTAAATATTAGAACTTGTCAATGTCCTATTATAGAAACTGTAGATAGACATATGTACCTTGGTGTGTTAATAGACAGTAAATTCAACTGGTCTCTGCATATTGAATACGTGTGCAATAAATTAAGGCAGTTTTTAGCGAATATGAAAATTCTGAACAGACGTACTCCTTTCAAGGCAAAGCTCCTGCTTTACAACTCTTTGGCCGAGTCTCACATACAATATGGTCTCCTTTGCTATGGTCGTACGTATAAAACGTACCTAAGTAGCATTTATCAACTTCAGTTAAAGATCCTTAAAACTATTGTCTCCAGTAATGTCAAACATAAATATCGTAATGATGAAAAAGGACTGATTAAACATTGCAAAATAATAAATATTTATTCACAAGTAAAATATATCTTGCTTAAGAGCGTATACACCTTGCGCGCAAAGTCAACTATAGGTATTTCTTCGTTAATTTCACGCACACATAAGCGACCAAAGCTGTGTGCGTAGAGCTGCCGCGTCGGCTCGCTATACAATCGGCTCAAACAACTTTGATCCGTGCGCTTCAAATATTCAATTGAAATGTAACTGTAATATAATATCATAAAAATATTTTATTTACATTATAAGTAGACAAATATTACTGTGCAAGCAAAGAATAATACAAATTTTGGATACTAATCATATTTTCGTTATTATTACATTGTTAAGTTGCATTCAAATCAGTGTTCAATCAGTATACACTACGGACGTTTTATTAATCATTTCGTGTTTGAACACATAAATAGTGTTAGGGGCCTTACAACCCCTTGCAATTACGAAATATATTTAATTTTATATTACAATACATAACATAATTTAGCCTCGGAATTACATCCCATTATATTACCTGAAACATAATTTATACTCACTACAAAATCATTGTAGGTAATAAAATAATTAAATATTTTACTACCAAAGTACTAAGATGTGGTAATCGCATTCCGCGCGTGGCTATTTTTACTACGCGCGGCATAATCGACTGCAGCCAGGCCGGAGCGACGAGCGATACGTCCTCCCTCTAGAAGGCCTTGCGGCGGTCTGATTTGATCCACGTCGGACAGCGTGTTTTATAGTGGTTTTTAAAATATTTGTAGAAAACATGAAAATAATTTTGTTGAAATATAAAAATGGTAATTTATTGATAAGATATTCTTCTATTGTAATATGCAATTGCTATAAAAAATTATGTACGATAAGTTAGTGAAAAAAATATGTTCTTGACGAGAGTTTCTGAATAATTTCGCATTGTTTAAATTTTTATTTTTCAGGAACTAAACACAAAAAGATTATTTTTCTCAGCAAAATCCCTCCATAAGGGTCTTATTAGTCTGATAATATTTTTATTTTCATCTTATATTTAGTGGTTTCGGATATCTTAAGCTTCTAAATTGCCATTTAAAGCCTAAATAACGAAACTTGTGTTCAGTAATCCGTATAGTACTCACAAATTATCCATAAATCCATAATGTTTTCCACCAAAATCCCTAGATGACAACCTTTTCTAAAATTAGTACTAATTATTTTTCCTTTAAATTGTTTATTGGTGGCTATTAACTCATTTGAAAAGTCCTGTTTTTAAGCCAAAAAGCGCGTGCAGGGTATAAACGCTCTTAAACAATATCATTGTGATTCGTCCCTAAGAAACATTATTAAACACTCTGTATACACACGGGCCGTAGCTCGAAACCGACTTTTTACACTGAGCGCAAACAATGCGTACGGGGAGCGAACAGCTAAATACCTTATACCTCGACTTATTAACGATATGCCTACCGACTTAGCTAATAAATTACACCTACTAATATTAAATATAAATTGAAAACGTTCTTTATTAACAATCAATAACTTTATTTTGTATAATGTATCTACAATGTCTACTGAACTTGGAATTACCTACCATGTATTTGTGAAGTGCTAATTGTTATTATAAAATACATTTCACTGTCGTATTGTTGCTGTTGTAAACTCTGTTAGCTCTAGTATAAACCTCTGTGGCTTGTTAGCAGCTATATTGTAAATTATGTATTTATATTTAAAATAATAAATTTAAAAAATATATTATTTCGCGTACTAACTATATTTCCCGTCCCGTTCTATCCGGTTTATGTCCCGTCTCATTCAGTCACATGATGAAATTTTAATTATCATTTATTATCAGTTTTTTTGTATTAGCTTTATTGAAAAATTTCTTTATATACAATATTTTGTAAATGTAATATTGATTTGTTGGTGGGAGGCGCCGGACGTGACGGCTCAATGGTGGCATGCGCGTGAGCTGCGCGCGGGCATTACAACATTTTTCTAAAATAAATGTAGCCTGACAAAAAAAGTCCCGTCAAAATCGATCCAGCCATTTCAGAGATTAGCCGGAACAAACAGACAGACAGACAAACAGACAAAAAAAATTAAAGATCATTTTCGGCACAGGTATCGTGTATATAAAAATATGTATTGGTATTTTTTTTTATTCTTACTTTACAGACATACTCTTCAATTTTATTTATATGTATAGATTAGTTATTGGTATATGTAGTAGTATTAATGTTTTGATGTATTGTGTTTATGTGAATTTTGCATTTAGTTGGAACTATGTTTTGAGTGAAATAGGGTATAAAAATTATTTATGATTAAAAAGTAAAGTATTATTATTAAATAGTGCATAAATTCGTTTTTTTTTTGCTCAAACTGTATTGTCTGCAATAGGAAATGGCTTAAACGGGACTTTAGAAATTTTTAAATTAAGAATTACCCTCTTATTCATAAATACTTACGTAGTTTTCAAAGCTGACTCAAAAACGTTATTCATAGACGTCAAAAACTTATCAGCTATTTATCAGCTCATTAACTTTTAAATGGCCGAGATCCTTGTTTAAGCAAAGGAAAAATATAGCAATGTTAGCTGGACGTTGTATATCTCTGTCATGTGAATGAAATCACTTATTTATGTGAAGCAGCAATATTTATTAAAATGTGTAGAAAATACCATTATGAATAGCAAAACTTAATGAACCTTTTATGTCCTCTTAATTTCAGTCAGCTCTTATATTCCGAAGCGAACAGACGTGTGACGCTCGCGTGTCGGTCAAAGCGAAACTTTTGTGATTGGTTGTTTGTGTTTTTATCGATTCCTTGTCGCACCGGTAGTGTTCTTACCTGTAGTTAACGCCCACTGGGAGGGACTAGAAAGGGATAACAGCTTGTGAGACAGTTCTTGCTTCGAACAGTGAAATAACAAGAAATTATTAAATTTTAAAAAATTGTTGCTGCTTCCGACTGGGTTTCGAACCGGCGGACATCGTGGTGGCTTTTGGAGTGGTGTGTCGATTTGCTTTGGGCCAAGGTGATATCTGGACGCAGTGTCGAAATAGCTTAATACATTGACCTGTACGCCTACTACTTACGATCGCTTTCTATTTTTGTAGCTTTAACACTTACTAGTGTCACTCAAATTACGAACTATGCCTCGCACCTTGCGTTCGCCCCCACAGAATGTTCCATCAATGATACAAGAAACCCAATCTGAACCTGATCTCTCCGCTACTACAAATAATCCTGAACAAAGCATGCATGATTCATCACAGGTCACAACAAGACCTTCTAAACGATCACGTCGTGACGGCAATACGCTTGAGTCAGACAAATTTGACCAACTTAAGACCATGCTAGAATCGTGGAAAGCTGATCAAAACGCAATATTGAATAGACTAATGTCAGAAGTCATGGAGGTGAAACAGCAAAATCTTGATATTAAAAGTCGAACGCGGAAATTGAAAAATCGATGGCATTCATAAACTCAAATTACGAGGACATGAAACCCGCCTTGAAGTTCTTGAAAATAGATGTCGAGAATATGAAGAGCAATTAAACACTACTTCAAACCTTGGCAATAATCAAACTATTGCCAATCTTGAGGCAAAAATTGATACAATGGACCAACAAGCACGCCAATGCAACCTGGAGATCTGTAATCTACCTGATAAGAGGAATGAAAATCTGCTCTCGATCATTGAGCTACTTGGAAACGTTGTTAAGTACCCTGTGTCGCAAAGCGACATTATATCAATTCACAGAGTCCCGCATGCTCAACAACATAATACTACGCCTAAGAATGTCATAGTAAAATTTAAGTCACGAATTATCCGGGATAACTTGCTCAGTGCTTATAAGCGAATAAAAATGGTGAAGTCCGACCAGCTATCCATATCTGGCACTTCTGTTCCGGTGTATCTAAACGACATCTTACACTCAAAAACAAGACATTGTTTCGCAAGTCTCGAGAAGTTGCGAAGAACAAAGGATATAAGTATGTATGGATCAAAAACGCAACGATTCTTGTACGTGAACGTGATGGTGGTCCAGTCCTCGTTATACGCTCGGTTGAGGATCTTAATAAAATTTCTAAACCAACTATTTCATCGTAAGAAATCTACACAATTTTGTTATTTTAATTTCGCTATAATATGGCATTCTTTTTTTATGATATTGATAACCTGTGCCATATACTTTGTCATAGTTAATTTTTCACCTTTGTATTGGCTTGTTGTTTTATTCCAGTTAATATTGCTTAAAATATTATTAATTTTAGATGTTGTTTACATAATATTTAGCGATGTCGTCCTATCTCGTAGTGTAATGTACATTATTTTCTATGTAATAACGGTAAACTGTGCGTGTGTAGTATTTTTATTACAAATTGTTTTAAAAATATTCAAATGTAGATTTGGTTACATGTTGGGTATCCGATATTATCAGAATACGATTGCTGTATCCTTGCGTTGTAGTAAAATGAGCAATGGCTTCTAAAAATATTGTATTTTACTACCAAAATTGCAGAGGAATTCGCACAAAGCTACACACATTGTATATGAATATTCTGGCTTGTTCCTATGACGTTGTCATACTGACTGAAACTTGGCTTATACCGGATATTCAAGATAAAGAATTTATTGATGATCGCTATCTGGTCTTTAGGCGTGACCGCGACCGTGCTGCCACTAATAAGTGCGAAGGTGGAGGCGTATTGGTGGCTATACTACGTGAACTATGTCCAAGTATGATGTCATCTTTACATTATTGCTCCAATATAATTGAACATATAATAGTCCAATTGCCAGCCTCCAGATCGGGTATGCGACACATCATATGCGCTGCCTACATCCCACCACGTACCCCTGAAGAGTCATATAATCAATATTTTAATATATTGGAAGATATCGCTAATGATTCCACGTGCGATTCCTTGTTCCTGGTTGGGGACTACAACATACCGGACATAGTGTGGACGGATCAGGTCGATCACGTGGTTCCACGTATTTCCACATCAGTGGGGCGGCTCTTCCTAAACTGTATGTCACATATGAACGGTGTGCAATATAATACGATTAAAAATCGACTAGGCAAAATTCTTGACATTTTCGTTTCCAACATAGATTGTCGAATTATATCCTGCAGCCCCTTGCTGCTTCCGGATAGTCACCATCCCCCATTTTGCATTACTGCCTGCCTTAAAACGAATTTCACAGCATTGATTAGACGTCATGTCTTTAAACACAATTACCATAAAGCTGATTTTAGGGCCATTACATCAGAGCTTACTGAAATCGACTGGACAAATTCACTTACACATCTACCTCCCGAAGAGGCTCTCGATACATTCTATGACAAATTGTATGGTATCGTTAAGTTACATACTCCACTTTCACGTATACGTAGTTCCAAATTTCCCATCTGGTTCTCGCCTTCTCTAAAGCATATTTACAGAAAGAAGGAAATCACATGGATTAAATGGAAGAAATATAATAATATTTCTGATTACAACGACTTCTCTAGTTATCGTCAGCTCTTCCAACGAGAATGCTTAAAATGTTACCGTGATTACGTTAAAACGGTTGAGGACAGCATACCCAAAAACATTAAAACATTCTGGTCGTATATATCCAACAAAAAAAACAAGTCCAACTATCCTACGGAGATGTTTTTTAAAAGCGTATCCTCTAACAATCCTTCCACAATATGCAACCTATTCTCAGCATACTTTAGTTCTGTTTATGAGAATTCGTGTTACAACCCAAAGACATGGGAACCACCCGTTCAAGATTTGAGTAATTTTTCACTTATTTCGGACATTTATCTGTCTAAACAGACTGTACTCAAAGGGTTAAAATCATTGGACGCTACTAAGGGAGCCGGTCCTGATGGTCTGCCACCTAAGCTTCTCATAATGACCGCAAATAGTATATCGACAGCCTTACATATTATATTTAACAAATGTCTACGCGAAGGGATCTTTCCTACGACGTGGAAAAGAGCTTTTATTACGCCTGTCTTTAAAGGAGGTGTGAAGGCCAATGTAGAAAACTATCGCCCCATTTCCATATTGTCTACTCTAGCTAAGCTGTTTGAACGCCTGGTACACAATGCTCTATATCCTCTGTTACATCAGCAGATTATTAGGGAACAACATGGTTTTGTAACTAAACGATCTACGATAACAAATCTTATGATTTTCACCAATTATCTCTTTGAAAATATGGATCGTAGGATACAAGTTGACACTGTGTATACAGATTTCAAGAAGGCCTTCGATAAGGTGGATCACACACTACTGTTACAGAAATAGCCTATAACGGTATACGTGGTAACTTGCTCCGTTGGTTTGCTTCGTATATATATAACAGAACTCAGAAAGTTGTCATCAATGGATTTGAATCTGAATCAATTACCGCCTCGTCGGGAGTCCGCAGGGTTCCATATTGGGACCACTTCTTTTTGTATTATTCATTAATGATATTAAACATTGTTTCCTTAACTGTAGATTTCTAATGTACGCAGATGACTTAAAGATATTTAAAGATTGCAAAAACCTCAAAGATTGCCAATTATTGCAGGAGGACCTTAACAGACTATACACATATTGTCAAATAATAAGCTATTCCTTAATATAGATAAATGCCATGCTATATCTTTCACAAAAACATAAATAAAATTAACTTTAATTACTCCCTAGATAGTGCAGTCCTAAATAAGATAACTTTGGTAAGAGATTTAGGTGTATTATTAGATGCAAGGTTACACTTTGATGCGCATATTGAGTACATAACCAATAAAGCTTTCAGTTTGTATGGCTTCGTCATGAGATCTACATCCGAGTTTGTGCGACCTCACACTTATATTCTTCTATATAGAACCTTAATTCGATCCCAACTTGAATATGCAGTGCAGATATGGAACCCTTTCTATAAGAAATACAGCAATCAGCTTGAGATCGTTCAAAAGAAGTTCTTACGTGCCATGAATTACAGATGTCACAACCCAAAAGCTTCCTATACTCAATTATTAGAGCGTTACAATATTTTAAGCCTAGAGTCGAGACGCTTGCTTCTTGACGTCATGATGCTGCGCAATCTATGTAACAACAGATACGATTGTATAGATCTCACTGATAAAATATGTTATCGGGTACCCAGAACAGTAATAAGACGTGGGGTGCGTCTGCCTCAGTTGTTCCACATTGCTCCATGTAGGAGTAACGCTGGTGCGCGGGTACCACTCCGACGTCTTTTGGATACTTATAATGTGCATTTCATTGATATTGATATCTTCTACCTTGCAAATACGGAATTTAAAAAACATGTTATACTTAAGTTGTCTGAAGCGACGTTATAATAGTTAGTAGTAGTCTTTCTGTTTGCAAAATTACAATACCACATTATGTCAATCCGTGGACAATGGTGTGGGTTATATGTGTTTCATAACTTCTTAGATTAAGACTAGTTTTAATAAGATATGTACATGTAACTGTTTGTTGTCCCAATAAATAAAATAAATAAAATAAAATTAATATGATTTAACTAATTTAAATTTATGTGGTTAGTCTTATCTTTAACCTAAGTTAAATTTAAGGTAAAAAAAAAACACAATGTTTTAATCCATTTTCATCCCACCAGTCCCAGTTCGAAGGGTCCGGCATGAATGTGTACGACCATGACTATGACAACGAGGACGACGCCGACTACAGCGGGTACGACGACAACGAAGAAGACGACGATGACTACAGCCGCAACGATGTCGGCATCGTCGAACCGGTAAGACCTAATTTATACCCTACCTGACCAATCATAAGGTCCTTTTGTCTGAACAAAGTCACGAGATTAATGTTGTGTTCGATCCGAACGGATGGCTTAAACTCTACGTGATGTCAGAACGTAGTTGTTGTGAAGCTTTATCTCACAATAAGTCAATATACGGTTTAAGCCTTGCTGTGTGTCCCATCGCAAGGCTTAAGTCCTGATTATTGTGAGGTTGTATTCGTCTTAAAGCAAAAGTGACGTAACATAATAATATGAAACGATATTAACTATTAAGTATGTAGAGTATAGTAAAGATAGTTTGTGAGATGAGCATGAATTGAGATTTGAATAACTGTTTTATAAGTGCAATGTTGAACTGTAACGGTGTGAGAGATGTGTTGTTTTTTAATATAAAATTGTCGAATTTATAAACATTTATTCATGATGCCTAATATTCAGTATGTGTCATCGTCGAATCCTTAGTAATATATTGTCATCCATTTCATGTTGTTTAGTAATTGCATCGTTCAGTCAATTCTTTGGAAAACGACACTCTTTATCTTGCTGACTAAACTATCGATAAAAATCAGAAATATAGTATCTCTAATTATTTGAATGTGCACAATCCCACAGTCGTTTTCCAATGAATAAATACAATGTTTAGTCATCCCACAAATGTACGGAATGCATATTCTTGCACTTATCTGTCACCTCATTATCATAGAGCATACGTACTGGATACCACATTGTAGCATGGAATGTCGAATGAATATTTGGACTAGGTTATGCCAAAATGATTTAACTTATAGACAATCCAATACTTTTAATTTACTAGCACTTTTGTGTATAAACAAAGAGATTGCAGGTATTACATGTCGGCATAATCCGTCCACAAAATCTTTCATTTTACTTCCAAAATAATTCTTCCGAAGAAACAAACAACACAGACATACATCGATATTCATTTGAATACTTAATTTATATCACTTAACGATCAAAACCTTCTTAAAAATCTTTCGTTCACTACATATGACATCAACTGAAGAGTTTCGGTCTCATTTTTCATCATTGTAAAATACAGTAAATGGCTAGGACGCATAAATTCTCAAATAGTTTTAAAGTCACATTTTTGAGCTTTGTGTGTGGTTATTTAACAAATGCTTTGTATGTCGATCAAAATATCACTGATGATTCAAGCGAAAATAATTGGCTAAGTATGTTTCATACTAATATAAAATACATGTACAAATAATGCAAAACATACACGGCTTCTATACCTTCTTAACTGTCCAATTGGCAAAAACCACCAAATATAACGCAAACGCGAACTTCAACACAACAGCTAATGAGAACACAATGTACCGTCCGCATAAAGCTTAGTCGGCACGCGTGCGCACACGCTGTCTGTTGAGTGTACACTGTACCCGGCTTATGTGAACTATTTGAACGTTCGGCGTGACAGTCCCTTGTCCGTGGATGCGGCAGGCGACGACAGGCGGTGGCTGGCGAGGGCAGGCAGACCCCGACATACCCCTACTTTTCCCTTCGCACAGGAAGGGGAGCCTAAGGCGCTATCCCCTCTTTAAAAAAGGTGGCAGTTGCATAACCACAGACAGGGCTCGCTAGTTGTGTACATCGGGTGGCAGTACTAACGGAGTGTATGTGCGGTGCGGCCGTGCAGGTGGCCGCGTCGCCTCCGCCCCCCCACCCCCACCGGCACCACCACGGCGAGGCGCCACACACCACCACCGACACGTTTCAGAGCGAGCTGACGGACGCTCCCCCCGCGCCGCCTCACACCCCGCTCACCTCTCCACCACCCTCCCCCCCGCCCGCCACCACGGAGGAACCCACTAGCGCGCGCGTGGAGGATACCACTCCCGACTCCACATCTACTAATACGTATACCACGGAGGTTTGTTGTGTCCCGCTCTCCAGCTTTACGTGTATGCATGCGAGTGGCGTCCGTTGCATGTCGCTGTGTACTCTACTGTACTGTACTGAACTGTGTAGCCCAAACCCGTGTGTATAATGATACCGCACCCATCCATTAAGACCTCACAGTACTGAGTACAATAGTTGGTAATCGTCGTCTATACGACTAGCTTATTGTATTCGTGTTAGCTCTTAGACGTTTGATATTACGGCATGTTTTATATTGAGTAGTCAGCTGATTCGAAAAAATATTTGTATTTAGTTCAGCTTCAGGGATTTAAATTGTCTAAAACCTCGCAGTATCTTATACATAATAGTTCGCTACATGAAAAAAAAAATCTTCTGTTTGTGTGTTTGTAAGTTTGTTTGCTAATTATGCACTTGAATAACTATGACTAATAAATAATGGCGTTTTTTATTTATATTTATACATTATATTATGTATGAATTTCATATTACGGCTTATTTTGTTCTTAATGAATGTATTAGATCGAATACAGGTATTTTTATTATATTATGGTAAAATAACATAAAATTGTAATATGGCACAATTGTATAATTAATGCAGAGTATGTAAGCATGTATTTGTTTAGAATATAGTTCCTTTGCATTTGAAATACGAGTATTATGCTGTTTAAAATAAGGCAGATATTTGACTCATATAACATGAAATAATATGGCTCAGTCTTCTTTAAACAACTAAAAAAGTAAGAAATAAAATTGTTACACCCAATAGGTACTGAAAACTTACCGCTTAGTTATACAAGAAATATTATAGTTGCCATAGCTAAAATATACATCCCAATTGATATAGAATTAATGATATAGTTTTAATTAGAGACAGAGTGATTAAAGTAGCCATTCATTATTCAGCCCTAATACCCCTCATATAGACACGTCTCAATAATCTTGCGTTTATCCCACAGGAACCAGAACACAAAGTGAAAATCACGCCATATTCTGAGACGGCTTCCGAATCTACCAGCTACCATGTATCTATGGAACCAGTATCGCCAAGGAAAATGGACGAAGTCGTCATCAGCCCAGACTACACCGCCACAACCGAAACAGAAGCGGTAGGTTCACTTCCAATGATTCTTATTAATATATCGATACTAACAGAGTGTTTGGAGTTGGATTAACAGTGGGTAGCATAGACATCTTCATGCTTCATTTATTGATGAGTATTTTGTACATACCTAACAATTGGCGTAAAGACAACATATATGTTTAAAAATTTAACTTCATGGCAATCGTTTACATGCTTTAGTTGGTCGTGATGTTGCCAAAATAAAAGTCACACAGGTGACGTGACTATTATTTAACTGTTATTTGAATGTTGTCGGTAAAAGTATGTTTCAAGTTGTAAATATTTGTGTTTGCTGTATCATACACCACATCCTGCTCACAGCAACAATCACCAAGCAATTTGCCGTCTAACATAGTAACGTATGTTGTCTTAACGTCCGCCCTTCACGGCACATCGTGTGAGCGTCCGCATGGCACTTTCAGCAAACCGTAGTTATACGCGCGTCCAACGAATTGCCGCCGACGTCTTCGTCGGAACGCGCTTCGTCTGTGACGTCACCGTTGCCCGCTACGTCGTCGGAGTTGCCCACGGAGCCGAGCACGACGTCATCGACTACGACGTCGACGTCGACCACATCGACTACGACGTCGACTACAACGCAGACGTCGACTATAGCTACGACTCCGACTACGACTACAGTAACAACTCCGATCACAGTGCCGACTACGACGCCACTGCCTGAGACCACGTTGCAGGAGGTTACCAAGCAGGTCCGTTCTTTTGATATATCTTGAGTGGAATTGAAGGAAGCCGACCCAAATTTGATGTCATAGATGTTTCTTATTTAAACGTGCATCGGTAAAGTAAATTCCACTCTAGAAGATGTTCAACCAAGGATTTATATATGAACATGTAGGTTTAAAATGTCACCTATGTAAGTATACATAATATGATTCATTGCGGACTTTGTTTTGATTGGTACGGAATTAACAATATTGAATTGGTTATTTGAGTTTGACATTCTAATTGGCATCTCTTTTTGGTTTTATAATACTAACATTTTCAAAATTTATCTCATATCATTATTCAAAAATCTCATTGAAACAATGTAATAATACAAATCACTGTTTGAACATCCAATTATAAATAAGGTTTTAGAATCTAAATTATTGCAATTATACAAAACAAATGATTACATAGTAATGTCGACATACCATAAAATATATTTAAATCATCAATCAATAAGATTTTTTCTGTTATTTATAAGACATAAAGCGAATTTACAAGTAACAAATATGGTATGTAAACTATTTAGTGCTACCAAAATAAAATTACAAATATATGAGATTAAATTCCCTTATAAAAATTACATTAAAAATTTCCAGGAAACTACTGCGACTGAAGGCAGGAGCACGATTATAGGTCAGACGACGGAAACGGTGACGTTCGCTATGCCCGTCAACCAGCCGCCCTCGCTCAAACACCACATGAAGAAACTGGCCATCATTGCGGGCAAGGCTTTCAGGTAACAATATGTGACAATATTATAGAGGGTATATCAAGACTGCGACCGAAAACGATGTCGGGTGATAGTTTTAGTGACTTAAAAACAATTCAACTAAATGTTTTTTGTTTTTTTCCTGTCGTGATAATTGGGTGGTAAATATTGATAAAAACGTCGTTTTTTTTTTCTAAAATAATAATGAACCTTTAGGCTTATTTTTATTTATAAAGACTGTATGGTACTCAAGGAATTTAATTCTAATTTATCAATAACTGGATTTACCACCCAAAACACGATAATTTAGAAAATAACAAAAAAAATTGCGTCCTACACAAATTAGATTTAATTCAGCCCAATTATGAGTTGAGTTTTTATTATTACGAAACATAATCCTAGAATCGTCATTTCATTATAATATTTTTTTAAAAATACGCAACTAACATGTTATAGTGACAAGGTGACAACAGACTCAGACTCAGAACAGATTCAGAGAGAATTAAACAACACATTTATATTACCATTATTGATTAAAACTTCTTTGAAACCATAATTGAATAAAACTTATTTTATTAAAGGTACATTATCCCAGCGGATCTGTTCACGGACCCCGAAGAAGGCAATCTCACGTTCACCATGTACGAGGCGGAGAACGTGCCGCTCAGCAAGACCTCTTGGATACAATTCATTCCTTCTGGACGGGAAGTCTATGGATTGTGAGTCCTCTCTTTATCTTAATTTTATTTTGAATCAAATATTTCAACTAATTGGCTGTCTTGTTTGTTAGACTTTTTTTTTATTATCGATACGCACCAAAATGATCAATAACATTTAATCGATACTCGGTTACAGTACAAATTTTAACTCAAACTTTTAGTTTTCTATACTGGCATAGCAAAATAATTATTGCACCTGCCACGCACTAGTGAGTGCTATTACTTAAGATAGAACACGAACAAACCAAAGATAAAATTTAGTCGCCAATCAACATTATACTAGCCTAATAAATGTTATTAATATCGATCATATTTTTTTTTTGCGTGCGTCCTTTAAAACCGATTCATTTCTACAGGCCTCTAGAAGCACACGTGTCTCGCTGGAACTTCATAGTAGAAGCTCAGGACAGCGAAGGTCTGATCGCCCGCGGGCCCCTAGACATCACCGTCCAACAGCACAAGAGCGGCCGCACCATCAACCACCAATTCATCATGCAGTTCAAACTCCTCAAAGAGTTCAACAATGCTATAGACTGGCAGATTAGAGCCTTAGAAGGAATCGTTAACTTGTTCCGCGATACTGATATGGATCATCTCACTGTCCTCAATGCCACGCAGAATGGAGATATCTGTGAGTTTGTGTGGACCAATGATACACTGCCGAAGGATGCAGCGTGCCCTACTGATGATATTAAAAGGCTTATGAAGGTTGGTATTTTATGCGACTGTAAAATTGGGTTACAGTAGTATACTGTCAAAATCGTTTATTTATTTAATGCTTCGTAATCATAGTTGTATAAAAGTGAGGCTTAATGATAAAAGCATTTAATTTACAGTATCGTGATTTACTGATTGTTTTCTGTATCAGCCCATATAAGTCCCACTGCAGGGCACGGGCCTCCTCTACAATCGACAGTACGATTGAGAGTGGTTAGGCCATATAGTCCACCACGCTGGCCTAGTGCGGGTTGGCGGACTTACATACCATAGAATTTTTATAAATCGCTATGGTATGCAGGTTTCCTCACGATGTTTTCCTTCACCGTTTTAGACTGATTTCACTGATTGTTTTGCGAGACATAAAATTAAATATTGGTCTGCCTGACAAAAGTAACTTCCTGGATCCTTCTATGGTGTAAACTATTTCATTTAAAATGAGAAACAACGAGTACTTTAGATACCTATAACAAAAGATAAATTGTAATAAATTACTGTTGTGTCGGAACTCAGCATCACGTACTTAAGTGACTGTAAATCTTAGCATCATTTGTAGAACTGTTACATAATATTATAATTTATTTGAATTATAACGGCCTTATAGGCAGTACAAAACCTATTTAAGCCACCGAAAATGTTGTTCCTTTCGAACAACTTTTTAATTCAGTTTGCGTGAAGAAGACAAAAAATTACATACCTAAAATAACTAAGTATTTCATTTATCACAATCAGATCATGGAGTCCGACACGGAAGCCGGCAGCCCATCAGCCAGCCTGGTGCGCGCCATGTCCCCGGAGCTGAAGGTGAGCGGCGTGCGGTGGCGCGGCGCGGGACCGTGCGCGGCGGGCGCGGGGGGAGGGGCAGCCACGCGCGCGCCAGACACCTACCCGCCGGTCACCAGGAACCAGGTCGACCACATCAATGCAGCTGTCGGACAACTGCTCGTGTATAAAGTGCCTGAGGTAATATGTTGCTCTCATTTACAAAGTATATAAGTTTTGTGTCATACATAATGCCTTTGTGTCTAAAACCCATGCGTCAGAGTGTGGGCATCTTACAGTTTGTAATTTTAAGACTAAGTAACATAAAGTAAAAAATTACACGAACCATAAATGTCTTATAAGAGTCTTTTGACACTGAAGTTGACGTAAAATTTTTAACAGAACATTTAATCTGGATATGGAATTTTTCTTTTACGTCATGGTCCTTCGAACCATGATGAAATATCAGTCATATTTTATTTTACTTTTAATACACTCATTTGCAAAAAAACGGGCGGATTTGATTTTAATTCTTCTTTTAAAAAATACGGTACCAAAATTATTTCAATCATTTGTACATGTTACTGGCCGGTTTTAAAAATGCCGTGATGTTTAAAACAGTACGTTCTAAATTTAAATTTTCGTTTGATGCTCGTTTTTACAGAAAACCACTTTTTATCCTACATTTTTGGTGCGAAGTTCCAAAAGATGATATCGGTTTTCATAACTTGTAGTCAATTTTTATGAATTTATTTCATATTCTTAATTGTCAAAGCTTCATTTATTGCTGTTTAGCTGTCTCAATAATGTTAGAGAAAATGGTAAAAGCTACCAAAATTATTGCGCTGCTCGAAGAGGGTTGCAGCCAATGCTTCGTGGCTCAGAGGCAAAGTGTGCGTCGCTCGACGGTTCAAAGGACCTGGCAGCGGTATCAAGACACCGGTTCCGTCGAGAGAAGGCCTAGTTCTGGAAGAAAACCATGTACCCAACCACGGGATGATCGTTTTCTTGTGCGTCGCGCATTGAGAAATCGCAAGTCTTCGTATGTGGACCTTAAGAACAACCTCGAAGAAGTAAGAAATGTGCATATTAGTCTATGGACGGTCAGGAGGAGGCTTCTCGCGGCCAATATACGCAGTCATCGCCCGGCTCGCGGCCCTAAGTTACTCCGTGAGCACAGAGTTGCCAGGCTTAGGTTTGCTCGAAATTGTAAGTCATGGACTCAAGAAGACTGGAATAGGGTATTGTTCTCCGATGAAGCCAGGATATCTCTGTTCGGTGAAGATCGACGTCGGCGAGTGCTACGAAGACGAGGAGAACGCTTTGCAGAGGCTTGTTTTGCAGAAATCACTCCTTATGGTGGGGGCTCTGTTATGTTTTGGGCAGGAATAAATTCAATGGATCGTACAGAGTTAGTCTTCATTGAAAACGGCTCACTGACTGGACATCGATACATAACGGAAGTTCTAATTCCTCATGCACAACCCGCATTGGCCGTTTTAGGCGAAGACTCAATTTTTATGGACGACAACGCTCGCGCCCACCGGTCTGGCGATGTGGAAGCGTATGTGCAAGAGGTTGGCATTCGTCGTTTGGATTGGCCAGCTCGAAGTCCCGACCTCAATCCTATAGAGCATGTCTGGGACGTTCTGAAACGACGCGTGAGATCAGTGCAACCGGCTCCGCAGACCATCAGAAAGCTGAAGAATGTAATTACCGCGGAGTGGGAACGTATTCCGCAAGCAAGTATCCGGGATATCCTCGCTAGCATACCCAGACAAATTTAAGCTGTGATTTCAGCTAGAGGGGGTCACACTCGATACTAAACATTTATCTGCTTTTACTTTATTAAAGAAAAAAACAAACAAAAATCTTTGTTAACTTTTACTTCACGAGCATATGCACAACTGGCGAGCATACACTACTAGTGAATTTTAGCATTAAAACCCATAAATTTTATAAAAAAATTATGATAATACTGACGAAAACGATTATTTGCTTATTAATTTACAAAATTGCGAAAGTAAAACTACCTATAATTATCAAACAAACCAATCGTAACATTTGAAATGGTTCATTGCTTAGGTGCCCGTTTTTTTTTTTGCAAATGAGTTTATTTGTTTATTTAATAATTATTGTTATAAATCTAATACGATATTGAAATACCCAGGACACGTTCTTCGACCCTGAAGACGGCGGCACTCGCAACCTACACCTGTCCCTGCGGTACAGCGACCGCACGGAGCTGCCGCCCGGACACTGGCTGCAGTTCGATACCAAGAACCAGGAGTTCTACGGCCTGCCCGGACCTAGTGATGAGGGCAGCGTCTCTTACCAGCTTGTGAGTATAATGGCGAAGATAATTCATTCACGATATGTCTTGGAAATTCCTCATTAAATGTCATTGATCTTGTAATTGTATATACACGCGTACTCAATGAAATAAAAATAATTGATACTCTATTATAACACGTCATAGCTACGATATCTAGGGTTTATTGCATCACCCCTTAGTAAAACAGAAATATTTTTTCGGTTGTCCAAAAAACGATGAAAAATCAATAAAAATCTAAAATACAATACTAAATACAATCGATATCTTTAAAAGAACTTCAGGTAATAGTTGTAGATCGTTAGAATAGATAATATTCTTTAAATCGTTTTTTCTACTCCACAGATCGCCGAGGACTCAAGCAAGAAGAGTGCATACGATAGCTTGATAGTGGAAGTATCGAAGGCGCCAGAGATCAGGCCCACGGTTGAATTCCAAATAACAATGGAGTATCCTTACCCTAAGCTGGCGTACGATGCAAACAACAAACGCAAGGTCGTCGAGAAACTCGCCGCGCTCTTCGGACAGAAAGAGACGGCTAATATCAGGATAACGAGCATCACTAATAACCCCACTACTATTATCTGGTAAGTTAATGGAATGAGCTAGCTAATATACAAAAACATAGTCGAATGGAACGGCAACCAATAAAAACGTGATGCCAGGATGTGACGCCACCATAAATTCAGTCAAACCCAACAGTTGCATACAAAAACCCCACACTTAGATTGAGCCTTGTGACGTGGGTAGCAGAAACTACGAGAGATATTTCAGTCTCACAAAGACACAAATAACTGCGATCATACAAATATTTGTTTCGGTACGGAGATCGAAATCACGACCTCTCGACACGGCCGGCGTCAAACCAACAGCGCCACGGAAGCTTTTCGCAATTAAATAAATTGTATGTTTGTCTTTAAATTAAATATCTAAACTTTTATACGGTGTTAAAAAAAACAAACAAACTAAATACCTATTCCATTCACAGGTACAACACAAGCCTGCCAATGGACAGGTGTCCCAAAAAGGAAATCGAAGACTTACGCAACATGATAATAGCTGATGAACGCGGCACCACGGGCGGTGCTCTCAAAGACCACGTTGACCAGATATTCGATAAAGACTTGAAAGTAATGTCGATAAGACTCATACCCCTAGGACTTTGTGCAGAACAGAACACTAAATTTCCGAAGACGACTATACAAGTGCACCCTGGTTCGGTTAATTCCCAAGGCAGTAAGACTGGAAGCGCCGCGGACCAGAGCTATCTAGTCACCTTCATTATACCAGCGGTTGTGATCGTATGCATGATTCTATTGGCTGGAATTATTGCCTGTGTCCTGTATAGGAGGAGACGGACCGGTAAGATTTTGTTTTGTAATCATGCTGTAAATCTTAATAATAACTTTAAAAACATCAATAACTACAGTTTAAATGAAAAAAAGGATTGGGGAAGCCTTTTAAGCTATCTTGGAGACTTGTTAATATTTATGAAGTGACAAAAATGTTATAAATTATTTCAGTGGTGTTGACTATATATTATAGTCGCAATTAATAGATTAGCTTGATCGAAAATCATATTGAATATTTTTTTACTAAAAAAACTACATGAGAAAAGGTACATGATGGATGCAGGTAAAACATTT
This sequence comes from Hyles vespertilio, assembly GCA_009982885.2. Taxonomy (NCBI): domain Eukaryota; kingdom Metazoa; phylum Arthropoda; class Insecta; order Lepidoptera; family Sphingidae; genus Hyles; species Hyles vespertilio. The sequence continues at coordinate 7,851,311 of CM042822.1, read as the reverse complement.
CGATAACCATTTAAACGCATTTTTTTAATAATGATTTATGTAATATTATTTTCAATCCTGTAGGAGGTGAAAATGCTTGACAAAGACGAGGTGATTTTGCAAGAATAACACATTCCTTATTTTGGCGTTATTTATTTGTTTTAATAATGAACATTAATACACCGCAACATGTAGGTTTAATTTAGAAAACAATCACCGTTGAATCACCAATACGCTATCTGTAACGCACTTTGGTGTATCAAAAAGCTTACATATTAGAATATTTATTGCTGTTTCAATTTAAGTGTGACGTATCTATGAAGCGTGGTAATAACACATTATTTTGCTATACAATACAGATTTGAATCGCTTACCAGTATTTATTTTACGTTTATATGCTGTAGTGCTCAAGATGTACGAGAAATTATTGTCACAGAATGTATTGATCTGTTAAATTCAAACGGCTTTATTGATTGACAGTTTTAAAGTTTATATTAGATATCGAATATTTTGCACCTTAGTAACGACTTTGAGGAGGAGGAGGTTTGAAGAAGACAAAATATTCGATAACTATAATAGGTTTTTTAAACTGTCTGTGAATAAGAGTGATTGTACTCTCATTCAAAAATATGATGTGTAAGGTTAAACGAGAGATTTATGTAAGAAAGGTTTTCAGTATTCGATTATTGCCGTAATGGAGAATGCCTATTTTACTAATAAAGGCAGTATCGGTGCGAAGATTTTTGTACCTCAAAGAAATCTACTTTTATGTGTAAGGAAAAATATATAAACATGCGACCCACGCCCGGAGTTCTTAGAGAATTGAATTTGAAGTCCAATAAAAAAGAGTCCAATAAATGTTTACACCAGCGATGTACCGTGAGTGAAAATATGGACATTGGACACCATAAAAAAATGCGTATTAATACGTATATGAACGTAATATCACCATATCAAATAACTGGTATAAATAGATTAAGTAGCTCGCAAATACATAGTTGTCAGCGTAATGAGACTTATTGTGAAAGTATTTTTAACCTAACGGTGTTACATGCTAGTATAACGTGTTTAAATAAATCTCTCGTTTAAACTGACAATTTTAAATATCCATGTTATTATAGTCATCAAAACAACTTATTTACAAACTGCCGTACTCAGGGAAATTTAATGTTAATTAAATAATTACTTAGTGTACTTTTAATATATACAAAGAGAATATATAAATACCGGGTATCTCAAGACTGCTACCGAAAACGAAGCCGGGTGGTAGTTTAAGTGACTACAAACACATTGCAACTAAAATTTTCGCAAAGAAACGCGACAATTATTTTTTATGATTTTTTAAATATCGTCATTTTTGGGTGGTAAATCCATAGTTTTTGCTAAAATAATTATTTAAACACTTTTATACCTTAGATTGTTTATAAATAAAAGGGTATACACTATTATTTTAGGAAAAAAATACATTTACCACCCAAATATGGTCATAGGAAAAAAATAACAAAAAAAAATTGTCGCTCTTTTTTGCAATTTTTTCTATTGCATTGTGTCTGAAGTCGCTTAAACTACCACCCGGCTTCGTTTTCGGTAGCAGTCTTGATATACCCTGTATACAAAGGTACAATTTGACATTAACGCCCAAATACTGGAACGCAACTTAAATATAAATGGCGCTTAACTACGTTAATCCCGATTAAATGTATTGGCTAAGTGGGTCGTGCACTGTTAAGAGCAACTTATTATTTGAATGGCGTTCCAGTATTTGCGCGTAAATGTATCTGAGTGCGGCCATAAATCAAGGTGTAGAGATATATAATTATTTTCGATGGGAGTTACTAATATTTGTATGTTTACAGGTAAGATGAGCGTGGGCGACGAGGAGGAGCGGCAGGCGTTCCGTTCCAAGGGCATCCCGGTGATCTTCCAGGACGAGCTGGAGGAGCGCGGCGACGCCGAGCCCGTGCACAAGAGCCCCGTCATCATGCGCGAGGAGAAGCCGCCGCTGCTGCCGCCCGCGCCTGACTACCGGTACACACTACACACTCACTACATACATACTGCAAGCTTCGCCATTTATATGGACCCGAGATATTAGACTTGAGTTTGATAGTTCATTCCATTCCTCGAGAAAGGAAAAGTATTGAGTGACGTTGATTGGAGGAGACTTTTTTCAACTATGAATACAGATTTCCTCCAGTAAGGCCGAGTGGAGTCGAGAAATTTTCGAGGAACGTCTTAGAATATAGGTGTTAGACCCCACTACATTCAGGATATACCAAGACTACGGGTTGTAGTTATAGTGACTACAGACACAGTGCAACAAAAAAAATATGTTAGTCGTAGCCGTAGAGTCTTAAGAAAAAGGTACATATTAGTATTTAGGAAAATTATGTATTTACCTCTCAAACACAACAATAGGAAACAATACACAAGAAATGAGTAGCTCTTTTTTATAAAGTTTTCAGTTGCTTTGTATCTGGAGTCGCTAAAACTACCACCTGGTATCGTTTTCGAACCCAGTCTTGATATATCATGTAGATAATGACAATGTTTATCATAATCTTGGAACTCAATATCAAAATGATTCTAGATTATGAAATTAAATTTATTTTAGCGCCACCTAGGGGTATGTGCTTGAATGAACAAAGAGAGGCAGTTTATATTGTAGTTATAATTGTGATTAAAGTTAATGATGATGTTTGTGTGCAGGTCTGGTGAGGACGCGCCGTACCGTCCGCCGCCGCCGTTCGCGGCATCTCGCACCCCGCCCCGACCCAAGGCCACCCCCACCTACAGGAAGCCTCCCCCATACGTGCCGCCTTAAGGACCCTCCCGCACACCCTAGCTCGTAGGATAACACGCTATCCACTTACAACTAGCATTTCTGGCACGTCAGCTTCGTGGAGTCACCACGTCAATTGACTCTAAAATTTATGTAAATTATCAAAAAATGCGCAGACACTCGGTCCGATGCGACCTTTTGTATTTATTGTTTCTTCTTTTTTCGAGTTCGATGTAATTATAGGCGTTTATACGAAAAATGCATTTATAAATTAAGATAACCTCATGTCAGAACAAGGAATTGCGCACATAAGCGTCGTGTCGCGAGAACGAATTTCTCTATAAGTAATCGCGATTAGGTGATTTGTTAGGTGTGACATAAAAGTTCGTGGTGTTGATGTTTCAATTATAAGTAAAATGTGAAGACTTCACGATGAATAACGTATATAGTGTTACTGTTGAAGTAGGCGATGACGCATTAGCTCCTAGGATAATATGGAAGTTCAACAAACGAATGAAATATATTCGTGCATTTAACGGGATGCACGTCGTCCCATAGTTTACTTTCTCGTACCCATACGATGACATGAACGATTCGAAACGATTGACAGAAACGTCAATTAAACATACGCTGCGAGTTTTAATTGCTAATAAACCAAAATAACGAAAGGTGTTTGGCTTGATGCGTGCCATCGTTTTGTGAGTTGTTATTTAATGTAATTAAAAATAAAAAAACATATCGAAATGTAACGTTTTAGCCTTTAGCGTAGATCTTCCATACACGATATTTCTATATGAGTAGTGCGTGTGTGTGCGTTACGTTTTGTTTCGTCGAGGCACCGACGCGTTGGCGCGGTGAAGTTGCAAGTCATTTGCCGTTTATTATGCATGGATTGTTCATGATTAGATGGTGTGTACGCAATGAATTACAAATAACATAGTATAATGAATTATACAACTGACTCTAGTTATAGGATACGTATAGGTATTTTTAAGAATGAAATATCATTTTGTACTTGTCTAATTATTACCATAGATGTAAGGTTAACAAATCGTGTAAACTATAGAACCGAACGAAATGACCTTTAATGATAACTTTCCTTTGGATGTATTTTTTTCTATTGTATACTCATTTAGAGTTTTGCATTTATAGATCTTTTTAGTGATAATATATACAATTTAATAAAGCATGTCAAGCAGTGTTCATTTTTTCTTTACTTATTATGTTTCAATAGGAGTACTTAATGACCGTGAGAACCGTACCATTTCTAAATTTAATAATAGACTTATCCTCGGCATTATTTTCATTTCGTATACTTCTCATTATACGCACATAATTTATGTAATTAATGAGCTTTTATTTTTAAATAAAATGTCTAGTAAAGGTTGTGAATTTTTATTTTCGTTCTATTTTCTGAAAACCTTTGTCCATCCTCTCCTATATGCTACCTACGCTTTCCTCTGCAGCTTTACAGCTGCATAAAACACACAGATTGCAATTACAACGACAATGTAGTAGATTTGACTATAATAAAAAACCATCAGATTTTTTTTTATTGCAATGAATGGCGAGATGAGCACGCCGTTCGCCTGATGGTAAGCGATAAACAGTAGCAACATTCCACTGCGCTCGCCATCCTGAGACATAAGATGTTAAGTCTCAATATGTCCAGTAGTTGCTCTGGCTACAATGTCCTTCAATCCGAAACACAACAGTGCATTTAAGCCATAGATTTAGTATAAAACATAGATCGGCAATGTGAAAGAGATAGAATAATTTAACTCATATGTTAAAGCGAGATGCATGATGCGACCATACGTACATTACATACTACTACTACATTTTTATGGAGCTATAGTATGTTGTGATAGTGTGCATTCTTCTTCTTCTTCTACCTGGCGTTATCCCGGCCATATTTCCCCGGCCATTATTATCGAATTAATTCTACAATATTAGTTATTACTTTACTTTTTCTAATTTTTTTATATTTGTGGAATAGTTAATATAACACTTCATGTGTGTGATTAATGAATTAAGAACCTGTTTCAGTCTCTGCCAAGAGGCTGTCAATTTATAATAGTAAAACAAGAACATATTCGATATTATTATAAAATATGCGATACTTCTATGCAAAGTATGATCGTCCAAACCTTGAAGCAACATTATTCTTTTACCATAACATTAGGTATAGGTTTAAAATTTATAATTCTCTTAGGAAAAACATTAGTATAGGTGACGTGATCGAGAAAAGCTTCATAGTTTATTAAACTGTCTCTCTTCAGCCACAGGAATGCGACTAATGAACATAGGCCTTCCACAAGAATGTCTACATCAGTTTGTTGTAAGCTGCCTGCATCCAACGACTTCCTACAAGCTCCTCCGTACACCTCCAATGCGGCCTAGCAGGCGTCCAACACTTCCCAATGTGTTACAAGTCAATTAATTGACTGTAACACATTAAATAAGCATATATTTTTTAACTCTAGTATACATATATATTAAAAATATGTTTCTTAGACTTACGCGAATGTTACTCATTGAAAAAAACTAATAATCACGGATTTTGTTGCAGACTGAGTCCACCCTGTGACTACGAAAGCTGTAAAGTAATCGAAACTTCGCAACGGGAAATTAAAAATGAAAAAAATAAACCGTAAACGCTAAAACTTTGTAAATTATAGTTTTATTTTAATAAAAGGTTTTTTTTGTTCTCAATTTAATTAGTATATGTACTATGTATACATCACAATGAAAAAAATAATTTTGTTCAGGTGAACATAAAGACCCATACAAAACATCTTAAACAAAATGTTTTCAATAATATGACCATTTATCTTTATTTATTTGTGTGTTTATCAATCTGTATTGAAATAAATACACCAATAAGTTTCTGTTAATATATAATAAAATGTCGCATATATCCATAACATTTTATTTCACAACTACAGGCCGACAGCTATATCGATATCGATATGATAGTATCGAAAGTGCATGGTACACCACTATATGTCAAGCACACATGTAAACTTCACGCACACAATCGTAAATCAGTTTTGGTCGCGCTCAAAATGACACATTGCCGATCTATGTTCTATACTACATCTATGATTTAAGCAGTGTTTCACGGGAGAAATAGACATTGCGGTGGTACCTACCCAGATGGCCTCTCACATATGAGAGACCTACCACCAGTTATATGAATGATTCGATTATCCCTGCGTATATCGTGGCATGATAGAACATCTATAGCTTACTGGCTCGATGTTTAATGGGCATAGGCCTAATAAACAAGAGCTAAGATTTGAGTATTTTGTTGGGTCAATAATCAGATCAGCGATCAGCAGATATATCATCGACTTCACTAAAAAATTGCGATTTCATCAGCTTTTTAAAATGAATAGCCAGAATCGAAATTAGGATTACTGAACCACTGGCAATCATCCAAACCGAAGGAATCACCTATTAAGCACACAGCAATAAGGCGCAACTGGTACCATCTGCTGTTTATAGTAATTCATAAAAAATTTAGTCGCTGCGATCAATGTGATACTGCATTTTCATAAATCAATTTACTAAAATCGATTATCGGTAAATTGCTCCGAATAGCCGCGAGAGCTTTCGCCTACTGGTGCATCCTTACAACTGTCAAATCTGATGTGTCATATAAAATTATAACCTCAATTATTTGTTTTGCTTATAATAATTATGATAAATAGAGCTTGTTATGTGTATTAAAACTTTGTATTTACTATTTATTACGAACAAAGAGTGTTATCATTTGGTTTTGTAATTAAGATTATATGGTCGCTAGAAAATGACGGAATCCAATAATTGTGAAAACAGAAGAAAAATAAAAGGAATGAATTTAAGAGCTCTACGTATTTCTCTTAAGTATAGGCCCGATATACTAAAACTTATCTTTAAGATGAGATTGTGTATCCAAAAGAAGAATGTTTTAATAAAAAAACTTAAATCGGAGCTAAGACAAATGGTAAAAATATCTCCTTTTGACCTACTGATAATATTGTATTATTGGTTACATATCTAAATGTTTATGCCCAATTTACTAAAATTACATTCATAAGTGTGAATAAAATGTTCACAATTCATTGTTAGGTACTCAAATTCATGGATATTAAAACAACAAATTAATAATATACATTCAAAATAAACAGTGACAATATATAATAAACTTTAAACCAAAAGTTACCAATAAGGTAGTCTTACCACTGTTGTCAATTGTGTCCTAATAATTTTTAAATCTACTATAATTATTAATTTTAATAGAAATGCACTTATAGTAATTAACCCCTTGACTGTGGCACCAAAACATTTAACTATTCACTGTAGACAGTGTTAAAACTACAGTTATACTATATGTGTGCTTGTATAATCCAAAAATTATAATTAAATATATTACATATACAGTATGTATCTATTGTAGTATTACAATTTAAAAACATGACAATGAATCAGCTTGCAATTTATTTCAGAAATGTACAATTATCCCCGTAGATGCTGAAATGGTGGCTAAACATGAAGACATATTGGAACAGAAACAAAATGTTGACAAAGAACTTAGTGACAAGGAATTACTTAACAAAGAAACCACCATTAGCATTAAAGACTCATCAACACAGACTGAAAACTTTGAGAAAGCAGAAAAACCAATTATACCAGTAAATGAATCAAACACTACTAAAAAACCGGACCCAAAGCCTGAAAGCGAGGGTTGGAATATACAAAATAAGAATGGAGAAAAGTCTATAGCGGAACAAGTGAAGGAGGTGGCTCAAAGTGCATTACAAGAGACCGGCATGGTTTATGTGGAGTCAGCAGGCATGTACTACGACTACAAGACTGGGTACTATTACAATTCTGTGAGTTTGTATGTATATATCCATCTATGTTGTAACATACTGGTATATTCTTTATTGCTTATATACTAGTTGGTACTTTAATATCTAAGTAAAGGATGTCTCTTATATGTCAGGTTTTGGATTTGCTCTAGGATCATAAGCCAATTTATTCCTGCAAAATGAATAAATGTAATTTTACTCTGTACAAATATCACTATATCCATTTACAAATTAATATTTATTTTTATTACAACACACTTTAAATGTCTAAAAGAATTTATGTTTTCTGTGAATGCTTTTGGTGGTAGGTTTCTCATATATGAGAAGTGCCTGGATAGGTAGTCGACTTGAAGGACATTGTAGCTTTAGAAAAACTGGACTTATTGACACTTAACATCATATGTCTCAGGATGGTGAGCACAGTACCAAACATTGCTTTGTAATTCATGGTCTTGTTTGGTTTGACTACTGTACATGAGCAGTCATATTGTTTACCATCAGGCAAATAGTATGCTATTATTGCAATAAAAAAATATTATATGAACAGCACTTACAATGTTTTATATACTCATAATTGGGATTACAATTAATAATATTATAATTTTTCAGGAGTTGGGCCTCTACTATCACACAGACACAAGATGTTATTACTACTATTCTGAGGATAAGAAAACATTCGTTTTTCACTCCTATCCCGACAAAAGCGCAGAAAATCCAGGCTTAGCCGCTCATGAGAAGAAGAAAGCAAGGAAACATAAAAAGGTTTGTGACTTTTGCAATTAGTATTTACAATACTTGTAATCTGGGGGCGCGGCCGAGCCCCCTCCAAGTCGAGCTATAGGCCGTAACATCCTTTTCTCGAAGCAATTCAAACCATTTTCAACCCCCTATTACTGCGTTGTGGCTAAAGCATGAAGCCTGAATTTTCAGTTACTAAGCAGGCATTGTGTAAACACGGTATATTTAAAATTTCATTCAATTTGAACCAGTAGTTTAAGAATTGTAACTAGTTAAACTTTCTTAATTTTGTCACCTACTGACTGACCGATCATCAAAAGTCTAAGGCACTTCTAGCAGACATAGAACCTTCAAATTTAGAATATAATTAGTGTTTATTGTCTAAAGTAAGGGAAAATTCAAACATTTCATAATTTGTGTCTAGATTTCTAGATAGACCAACTGCGTGAATAACTTTGTAATCCCATATACAGTGCCCTCCAAAAGTTAGTTGAAATTAATTCACCTTAACAATTATGTCACGTAATTTCTAAAATACGCAGTTTCAATAAAAGAACTGTTTACTATTTATGGTCAGATACACTATTCTAATACAATGGGTATAGAATTTTTCGAAATTTATTTTTCTTTTTTTCTTAATCGATGTTTATATTCTCACTACTTAAATTGAGTGTGTCAAAAGTCAGTTGAAATCTTCATTGAAATTGGAAACTTTTAACGATTTCTGATAATCTCGTGGTTTTAAACTCATTTACCAATATTGTTTGGGCAGTTTGGTTAGTTCACTTTTATTAATAAGATATTGTGAGATCATATGACTGTTTTAGAATTAATAATGGCTCTAAAGCAAAAATAACGAGTAAAAGATAGAACAAAGATGAGTGGTAAATAGAAAAAAAAATAAAACACTTTAGTGCTGAGGAAAAATTATTTAAAGTTAGTCCCGAAGATAAACGAATAATAATTCAGAAGAGTTTGAAATGTAATGGTCTTGCAGATAGGCCACGGTAGAAGCGTCCTAGGTCTACTTCTTCTGTTGATGATCAACAAATTATGCGGTAGTGTAAAATGAATCCCAAGATTGTGATACGAGAAATCAAAAAATAGTAATAGCAAGTAGGAACCACGGTTTCTATAACTACTACTAGGCGATGTCTGCATGATGCTAATTTACGAGGTCACGTTGCCAGAAAGAAACCTCATAGCATCGATCCATAAAAACAGACGGTTGGAGTTCGCCCGCAAATATTTAGATAAAACAATAGACTTTTGGAATATCGTATTCTTTCGCGATGAATTAAAGTTTGAACCGTTTGGAAAAAGAGGTCGACAAATTGCATTTCGTAGGAGCAATGATAACTCTTACGACGACAAGCACTTGTAGCCCGCTGTAAAACACAGCGTTGGCAGTATGATGGTTTGGGGATGTTTTTCTTGGCATGGTGTGGCCTGACTGCATATAATTGAAGGCAGATAAGATCATAGATCTATTGTAATATTCTCCATGAAAATTTATAAAAATCTGCTGAACATATGGGGTAAAGACAAATTTTTAAGTTCCAACAAGACAGCAATTTGTAGCATACGGCAAGGATAACTGAACAATATTTTGAAAATAACGAAGTAGACTTCTGGGATGACCTTCAATATTACTCGACCTTCACTCTATTAAACATTTGTGGGATAAATTGACACGAGAATCCCTGTTTCTATAAAAGGCAACAGGATTTTTTTGCAAAATAGAATTCATGAAACATGGTCGACTATACTGGTCAAAACTTTACAAAATCTTGTAGAATCAACGCCTAGACAATTTAAAACAGTTCTACAGAATAATGGCGGCCATACAAAATATTAAAAGTTAAGACTGTGGCAAATATAACAATCCTTAGAATATTTGTTCAACAATTTCAACTAACTTTTGGCACCGTAATTTTACTGTTTCTCTACATCAATTATTATTAATAACTTTAGAATGGTCCTTTTATTGATACAAATATTATAAATTAATTAAATTTTAATAAACGGTTCTAGAACCAATCATTTGAATAGGTTTTATAATTCATTTCCTCACATTTATTACATTTTGATAATTTCAACTAACTTATGGAGGGCACTGTAAATGTATAGGATTACAAAGTTACATTTGCAATTAATAAATCATTGTGCCCGTATATAATGGAATAATAGTTGTAGATAGATATCTATATATATGAGGCATAACAGGAGGGGATATAGAGAGGGAAATGGTGTATTCAGCCCATGAAACTGTACAACATTCCTCTAGTTTTTTAATTAATAAACAAAAATTAAAAAAAAAAAAAACATTCCTCTAGAAAAACATGACGAAGAAAAACTTGCAAATAAATACATTAATAATCAAATCCGCTATATTTGTGATAAATTGATACCTACAAAAATAAGACAGAGGCTTTAAGAAAAATCGTTAGTGATATTCTAGAAGTAAGAAGTACCGAAAAGGCAAAAAGTAGGACTCTACAAAAAGACGTGAGATCCCATCAAAAACATCCTGTAAAAAAAATCCAAGTCTCGCAGCTCAGGTTTTCTACCGCAAAAAGTTGTGAGATGCATGTAATACCAAGTCGATTAATTTATTTAGTCCTTAAGGGACCTTCTATATAAAGTTATTACGTTAGTTATTACCATATCAATATTAAAAATTCTTTACGTTTTAAATAAATGGATCAGCAGCATTATGTATAAGTTGTACGATACATTATGTTTTCATGCGATGGCCAAGTCGATATTATACTGTAAAATTATTTGAAATTTAAAGATGCATATTGTGTTTTGTATAAGTAAATTGTTATTACAATTTCTGGGGTACCCTAATACCCCCTGTATTAGGGTATACGGCAACCTTTTGAGTTGGAAGAACCAAAAATTACGATTTCCAAAATTTCTACGTTTTTAAAGAGCCAAATTTTTTTCTGACTACTGTGACGACGCTTGTTGTACGGGAGGGGTGCGGTAAAAAGGACAAGTGGCTGAGAGATGGAAATGGTGTCCTATCCTCATTAATCTATGAAAAATGTTATTTTGATATATATTTTTTTAACTAAACAATGTTATCGTATGGACTTGAAGACATGTAGCTTCACATCCAAAGAGTTTGTGAGTAAAATTTTGCTCTCGAGCCGCAGGTTGCCGACCCCTGGCCTAGCCAATACATATAATAATGGTTTCAGCAGATGTACTGTTGTTAAAGCCATGATTTTTCTGTAAAATATTATTCATGTAAATTTAATGTCACTTTCCTAATTTTGTGACAGCAGTTTTTCTTTTGCAGGATCAAAGAAACCACGATGACGTTACGATTGATAACCTGACGAAAAACATGTCTCAGGTTTCACTTCGAGGCAGAACCGCCTTAGGTAAATAAAATGTGCCTCAGTAACTTCCCAGTACCAAACTTGAAAATGTTATTACAGGGTGAAGAAGATGGAGAGTCAAGCAAACCTAAAAGAAGAAAAGCAAACAAGATAACAAAGAAATCAAAACCAAGTGCGGAAAACGAAAATAAAGAAAGTGCTGAAAAAATTATCGTAGACAGAGAGAAAATTGATGAAACTCCTTCTGAAAGTAAAAAAGAAAAAGCTGAAGCAGAGGAAAAATCTAATGCAGAAGTAAAACCTAGTGGCGAAGAAAAAGAGAAGAGTCCAGATCAAGAGATGGAAGACGGTGAATGCAGTGAAACAGAAAGTGAAGCTTCAAGTGATGAAGATGATAAATCAGTAGCTAGCACATCCACAGCTAGTGATGATGGTAAATTATTAGATTTAAATATCAGTGCTGTAAATGGAGATTGAGAATTTAATAAAAAAATAAAGTGTGCTAAATAGAATTGTATTCACAACAAGGATAGACAATAAGAAACATATGGAAATATAAAGGTTATAGGCAATATGTCATATATGAAGAATTTTAAATTGGAAAAATAAATCTAGGTTAACACAGATTCATTATGCTCTTAAATATGACCCATTGGATCCTTTATGCACTAGGACCATCCATATACTATAGCACACAGACAAAATTTGGTTGTGAAATTAAGGGCCGCATGTTTGATTCACTGACCGAGGGCAGTCATTGTGCCATCACCCAACATGACGTCACAATCGGGTGGTCAAGGCGTAAAAATTCCTCATGGTTATCATAATCCCTAATGCCTTGGGTAGCCAAGACATGGTATCTTGCTATTGGGTCACCGGTTCTTGAGTTTACGTAGAATGTAGAATATATTTGTCGCAATTACAGCTTTTTTTTATTTCAGAAGCGATTGCAAAACACCACCCACCCTGCATGCGCATCATCGTTCGTGAGACAAATCTGGCTAAGCTTAAAGTGGGGAATCTGTTTTAATAACAAAAGACGGAGGCACGATCGGCAGAGAAGGCGACCAACACGCCATTGTTATTAGAGATCATAATATTTCACGGGTGAGTGAACTTCTATAATACAACCGTCCCGTACAAAAATAATGTTCTTGAATTAAACCTTTTATGTATATTATAAAACCAAAGGGAATTATCGATAACGTAAGATCTTATAGTTAGTGATAGTTGGACTCCTATGAATAAGAATCCAAAATACGATAACAATGAAAACAGGTATATCAAAAGAACGATTAGATTTTTCTCTTGCTATCATTATAAAGTTATGAAAACATTATTTTAATCGATATTTTTTAACAAGACTCCTTAATTAATGTAACTATATTCATGTGATTGCAATTTTATTTAATTTGTGAACAGAATCATTTGGATATAAAATACGACAATGAAAGAAAAACATACATGGCGACAGACCTTGGATCGAAGAACGGCACGATACTTAACGGCATCAGAATGTCTGAGAGCCAGGATATCAGCACTCCGATGGAGGTAATTTCAATACAAACTACAGCATGTGTATTACACTTTCGGTCTTTCATACATATTTTGGACTTCTCTGTAGTACTGAAAATAAATCTTAACAGCTTTACTTGCGTTCAAAAACTAAGTGGTTTCTTTTACTTTTCGACAGCCTCCGTAGCGCAGTTGGTTAGACGCCGCCTGTGAAACGAGAGGCCGCGGGTTCGATCCCCGCGCCGAGAGAAATGTTTGTGCGGCCCACAAATATTTCTTCCGGGTCTGGGTGTTTGTGAGACCGAAAAGTCTCTCGTAGTTCCTGATACCCACGACACAAGACTCGATCTTAGTGTGGGGTCAGGACTATGTATGTGACTGTTGGGTGTATTTATTATTATTATTATTATTAAGTGGTACCACCCCTGTGCTATGTTTACTGCGGTGCGTCATTATTTTGTAGAAAATTTTTCCAACGACCCATATTTATGCAAGTCACATAAGTGCTGCCTTACATCTCACGTCTGCTAATCGCAGGCCCAGTTGCATAAACTAACTTGACGATAACTTTAATTTTGACAATTTCATAGCCATACATTTGAAATTGCAAATGTATGGGATTGATATTGCAGAAGATAAAGTTACCGTCAAAGTTAGTTTATGCACCTAGGGCTTAGATATTTGAACTAAAACAAAAATACGTGGTATACGTACGTAAAAGACGTTGTATATTCCGCGCAATCCTAACACGTATTATCAATAGTAACGTTTGCAGGTAATGCACGGAAGCACGATACAACTGGGCGAGACCAAGTTGTTATGTCACATACATCCGGGAAACGACACGTGTGGTCATTGCGAGCCAGGACTCATCATGGAAAGTAAGCACAAATTACAATCACAATACAGGATTCTAAGATTATATAATGTCTAGAGAAGGCGCTGTAAACAACTTTTTTTATTGCAATGAATGGCGAGTCGACTATGCCGTTCGCCCTATGGTAAGCCATAGGATAGCTCAAGAACAGTAACAAAACCAAACAACACCTTGAATTACAAAGCAATGCTTGGCATTCCACGTCTTCTCATCTGAAATATTTTTTATTTGTAATGTTGGTAGCCTAGCACCAGGCCAGCGTGGTGGAATATATAGCCTAACCTATCTCAATCGTACTCTCTATTGTACAGGAGACAAGTGCTCTACAGTAAGACGTAAATGTGCTGATACAGATACCGAATGTCGGCAATACGTCCTATATTGGTGAAATTGAAATAAAAGTTTCTAATTATAATTTAACAACAATATGTTGTAAATTCGTTGTCAACCGAAACTATAATATATGTAGTTATTATCCGCCTAAAACGAGTTGGAGTGGAATTCAATTATTCGTACGTATTCGAAGTTATCAAATGTCAGCCATTGGGTGGGAAGAAAAAGGTGGCTGAGTACCACATTTTTTGCTTCTGTTTTTTAATTTCAAGAGCTCCTTCTATATATTATATACTCTAGGACAGGATGTTAATAATCAGGTGATCTCGTTATCAATGCCGATTGTAGAAACATGTTCTAGCAGCTAAATATCCAGATTACAGAAGAAATAGCACACCGTATTTAAATTACCTATTCTGCGAGCTTTTGTAGAATATATGCATAAGTAATGTAAAATAAATTGTAATGAGTATAGGCTTTGAATAGTCTTTCCATTGCCAGCATTATTTATAAAATCTATTGATGCATCATAAGTTTGAATTTTAATAAAATTAATTCTGAAATAGCTTTATAATATATTCATTGAAATATTAGGCGTACGTGTGTTACGTGTTTGTTTTATTTTCTGTTCCACACAGTACACAGGCCGCCAAACCGCACTAGGCCAGCGTGGTGGACTATACCGCCTAACCACTCTCAATCGAACTCTCGATTTAGAGGAGACCCGTGCCCTGCATTGGGACGTATATGATACCTTAAAGTAACAAAACAGTAGATTAAAATGAGTTGTGAATAGCTTATAGGCCTGAGAGTGACCTTTTGTTTATTTTTCTAACGTATTACTCCTACTAAGTGGAATTGATAGAATTTTTTGAACCCCTGTAATAATTATATATGTATTTATATGTCTGTAATAATTATATAAATACATAGGGGTTCAAGGGGTTTATCGTTAAGTGAATACATGCTAATAATATTTACTAACAACTCTATTCCGTTCTTCCAAGATGACGCATTTTTTTTTCTCATGGTTTTTCTGTTGTTTCAAAATGGCGTAGACCATTTTTTTCCTTAATTATTTTTTCTTAATAATCCTAACAAGACGATAAAATAAACAGCGCAAGAGCAAATGAAGCCGCATACACGCGCACATGCAGCGTTCAGAAACAGCACCAGTTGGAATTGGCGCGTCTGAAGAACAAGTACGCGCCGCAGCCGCTCATGATCGAGGCCACGGCGTACAACGACCGCGCGAGGCAGAGGAGGCAGGAGGTCGGCTCCTCGCACCACGCCGAGAAGACGCAGGCCAGTGACTTGGACACGTGAGTATCTACTGTACTGTGTGTGAGTACTGGTGATAGGTCTCTCATATGTGAAAGGTCTCCCGTATGTATATCATATATAATGATGATGATAGAGAGATGATAATGATAGAGTTCGTTAAGCCTTTCAGTGGCTGCGCATTCCAGCTGCACATTGACAAAAAAAAAATCAATGCGTACCCACAGAAAAGAATGTAATTATTAGCAGATATTTATGATAATGTTTTGTCAGCCTACCGACTGGATATTCGTGTCTCACCAGGGCACCCCGTTGAAAATCAGCGCTGCAGATTGCTTTCCCATTCTGCAGCATAAAGCTGAATGGGAGGCCCATTGTCGGCGCAATAGTTTAGCACGTAATTTTGTTGCATAATTGTATTTATTTTTTCTTTCATGTTTTTATTTTTTGTATATTTTGTTATTTTATTACCTACCTATGTATGTTTGCGCCTTCAATAAATGTATTTCTTTCTTCTTCTTCTCTATATTTTATATTTGTGTTGGTATTAGTATATGTATTGAGTATATATCCTCGATTTACGTCTCAACCCATTTTTATGCACCTTCTGAATTTATCTCTGCACCACCTGAAGGTGGCTGTTAGAAAATGCCTTTGGCATTAAGCCCCGCCTGTATACTATTTGTATATGAAGTATCAAATGAATAAATAAATAAATGTGAGAGGCCGCCTGGGTAGGTACCACCGCGTTGCCTATTTCTCCCTTCAAACAGCAGTGTAAATGCACTGTTGTGTTTCCGATTGAAGGACATTGTAGCCAGGTTAACTACTGGACATATTGAGAGTTAACATCTCATGTCTCAGGATGGCCAGCGCAGTGGAATGCCAAGCATTGCTTTGTAATTCAAGGTGTTGTTTGGTTCTGCTACTGTTTATGAGCGCTCTTATCGCTTAACATCAGGCGAACGGCATGCTCGTCTCGCCATACATGGCAATAAAAAATAAAGAACGATGCTTTATATAATGAACCAGTGTTGGAACAGCGAGTTGGCCATAAATAACCATTTGAATGATGGAACCAAACTACACGATGCCGACATTCGGTTATCATCTTTGATGTGCGCCGAAAAAACTGACACCGATGCAATCCCCTCTACAATGTGAAAAATACGTACTTCGGGGCATATTGCGGAGTAATTAAATAAGGTGATAATTTGTACATTACATTTTATTATAATAATGTTGTCATGACAACCCAAATAAGCATAGACAAAACTAACAAACTCCACACAATGGGCCAGCGTTGGACCTGCGAGTTGGCAATCAATGGCCATGTGAATGATGAAACGATGCGGACATTCAGTTGTGATTTTTGATGTACGCCGGAAAAACCGACAGCGACGCCATTCCAAGAACAGGTGTGACGGCAGACAATTCTACAGCTTGACGGTGTGCCACAATAAAGAATTAGTGAACCTTTTAGGTTCGCGCTGAGATGATTTGGACCATCAAGCTTCGCAGGCCAGCACGCGTGGTTCTGTTTAGGAAATAAGAAGAGGGATCGGAAAACTATTTAAAGACAGTTTATTTTTATATTAGACTCTATATTATTATTTTTTTCCTTGTTATCATACACAAGCAATTCCCACACTCAAAATTACCATCAATAAAATTTCTTGTGCGTTTATTTCAATTCAAGTTGTGATAATTTACGTTTTCACTTCAATCGTCAACAGATGGCGCTACCGTATACATTCTAACTATTACTCGTACTTTATTTAAATATTTCTACTATATTGTAGCAAACATTAAATGTAACTTATAAATACCTACCATCTATATGTAAAAAAATTAATCCCAAAAATCTTAACTTTTGAAACTCAACAAAATTCAAATTATTTGTATTTGCAATATTTGTCCTTTCTAGATAGGTTCTATCCTTTACACTTTAGACTGCCCTCTGTTTATCCTATTCTTAAATCCATCCCATGGTGTCTATAAGACATTGCTTTTCGGCGATAAGACCGCCAATTGTAATTTTATGCATGTGATTTCTCTTTGTATTTGTTTCCTTTTTTTTGCAATAAAGTGTAAATAAATAAGCAAAAAATTCGATATTGCGGTCACCTTCAGTTATGAGTATGCACAAACGATGCATTATTTTTGACAGGTCCATACCATCCGAGAACAAAGGCTTCAAGCTGTTGGAGAAAATGGGCTGGTCGCAGGGCGAAGGGCTTGGGAAGGACAGCCAAGGAGACACCGAGCCGGTGAGCGAAACTTTATTAATAATAAGAGAGAAATATATTATTGGTATTCATTTCCTCTAATTCCTATACTATAAAAAAAAATTATAAACCTTCCTCCAAATCAGTCTATTTATTGATGAAATCTGTTGCATGGCTTAAGAAATATAAAAATTTGAAATCAGGAGTTAGCTACTTTGTTTTATGCCATGGTAAGCCTCGCGCCTGTTCAAAAACAGTTGCAATACCAATCCTAACTTATAAAGTACTGAACTGTGCTCGTCACTCGGAGACATTAAATCAGTCTCTTTGAGTCCAATAATCTGACTTTCTACAATGTATATCAAACCGGAATTCAGCAGTGCTTACATACTATTGGCTTGGCAACAAAATTAGACAAAGCGGTGGTACCTACCCATATACCCACAAATGCGAGGGAACTACCAAGTAATACAAACCTTTTAATACATCAACATCGTGCCGACCGAATAAAGTCGTCCGTCAAACGATACAAAATGAATAATATACACATTTCGTTTTTGACGTGACTAATTAGTCCCAGACCAAATAATGTCGTTAACCTTGCTTTGGAATTGTGAAACTTTGAAATACCGGCCAAGCGCGAGCGGTGGAGATCGAAACGGTCCTTGATATATCAGTCAATTCTGTCAGTTTTGATTTATAGAATATAGTCCAAACGGTAGGCACTGGACTCTATGATTGTTAAACTGCGGTCTTAATTTCTTCACGCACACGGCACACAAACTCCTTCTTTATTATCTGTTTTTTAACGATTTAAAAAAAAATGATGAGGTTCCCAATT
The DNA here is from genome assembly GCA_009982885.2 of Hyles vespertilio. NCBI lineage: Eukaryota > Metazoa > Arthropoda > Insecta > Lepidoptera > Sphingidae > Hyles > Hyles vespertilio. The sequence goes on along the minus strand of CM042822.1, from coordinate 7,832,525 downwards.
AAACTGTATTCGTATATTTTTTGTGTTAAAATACGTAGTGAGTGTGGGAGTTGTATTGTTGTAATTAATAAATCTGTTTTCTTTCTTTGGCAATTCTGACGTAATCTTATCTTGCTATATTAAAAAGACGTTTTTAAAATTACAGTCTAAACGAGACTATGGTTCTATTACTCATACCACAACCTAATAGTTGTGTAGTAGAACACTTTCAGCATTGGGGTGTTATACTAGAGCGGACATCGGGAACAAAATCTCTGCGCTATGTGCTGGTACATGACAACCCAGTGAAGCGAGAGCGTAGATGATGTTACTGTGTAGGTGTGACAGAGACAGAAACAAAAGGAGCGGTACGGTACCGTTCATTTTGTTTCAAACAATTTCGTTTGCAGTGTCCCCTCTAGTATAATATTTCAAAGCTTTCAAGTTATATACTTGGAAAGGTTTTGAGTATGCGAGCCCCATTCCTTGACAGTTAATTAGTTAAATTAATATCTTCATTATTAAAAAATACATTCGGTTTATTAACTTTCTTCACATCCGCATAAGGTTAATACACATTGACCGACATAACCGCGCTGAATACATCATACATTGCCATTTACGTACGAATTTTACGGTACTATTTATCGAAAAACGCATTGTGGTGCAAAAAACTAAGTGCTCTCGCATAAAAAACATCGATGCCTTTCTTAATGCAATTTCACTTTTTTTATATTTTATCTTTCACATTGTTTTGTATTGGTATGACAAAAGATTCCAATGAATTTGATGTAAGTGAAATGCTAGCCAAATAAAACTGTAAGAGAGGGATGAAGTGTCTCGTCGGCACAATCTTGACGGCTATTCTCAAAACATACGCTGAATCCGAAATGTAATCCGATCGTACATATGTATCTATGTATGTCACTATTGACAGCCTCCGTGGTGCAGTTGGTTAGACGTCAGTGAAAAGTGAAGCCGTGGGTTCGAAACCCCCACTGAAACTATGAGGCAATTAATGGTTATGTGAACCACAAGTATTTGTTTTGGGTCTGGACGTTTGTGAGACCGAAAAGTCTCTCGTAGTTTCTGATACCCACGAGGCACGCACGACACAAGAGATCTAGTATGGGGTCAGGACTATGTATGTGACTGTTCGGTGTAATTAGTTATTTATATCCATCATCCTTTACTGTGGTCGCTATACAGACGGCCACGAATATCTAACCACCATCTTTCGAACGCAACCCAACCGCAAATCAGTTATTAAAATATTTTTAATGCATAAAAGTTTCAAATTGTTCGTTTTTATTACACCGACGGACCCCGAAAAAAGCCTTGTGCATTTTTTCTTCTTTTTCGGCAATAACAGACTGTCTGTAGGTCAGCCGCCGTGCACCTACCTGCCCATTTAAAACAATTTACGCACTTGTCTTTTTTCAGTCGCGCATTTCGCATTAGTCTCGAATGATGGAATGATTAACAGTAAGGTCGTCTGAGCTATGACGTCATATGACACGACCTATGTTACTATGCCCGTCTGTTCCAAGAAATGTTAGTCAAGGTAGAAGCCTCTCGACTATTCCGCGATTTATGTAGTTGACTTGACGTATTGACAGACCGATTTGCAAGGGACGGGCTGGTTTACAAATATTTCGGTTATGAATAGAATGAATCTATAAGTGGATCTTTGGACTATTTATACAGACTTTTGTCTGTAGTATACCTTTTAGTACTTAACGATTATTCTAGTTATCCTTGGTTTTAAATCATTCATATCATATTTATTTATATGTTTATGTAGAAAATATCTAAATTTCGACTCCTGTATAGCATGAAATATCATACTTAAAGTTAAAGAAATTTTATATATTTTAATGTTTATACCAGTTGCCAACCCGCACTAGGCCAGCGTGGTGGACTATATGGCCTAACCACTCTCAATCGTACTGTCGATTGTAGAGGAGGCCCGTGCCCTGCAGTGGGACGTATATGGGCTGATACAGATTGTTATAGGAATACTAAAATACAATTACATGTATTTATTAGTTCGAAAATCATGATTGAAAAGAATCTTAGCGTACTCCTGCGCTTTTCCATTTAACAGAGAAGTTGCAAAAGCCAAGGGTGGCTCAAATATTAAATCCTATGGAACCTTGTACTTGAAAGGCCCATTACCATCCAATTTTGAGGATTATACAGACCAAAAAGATCGGAATTAAAAACGTGAATTCATCACGGAAATAGGTGTCTTAATCTACCTGTCACTTTGGAACAATGAAGAGCATTCAGAAATCTATGTGTTACTCGTAAAATACAAAGTTGGAAAATATAATGCGAAATTCAATAATAGAGAAAAGTGCTAGAGCCATTATGTTGCCTTCGACTGACGCAAAGATAGTGAAAATAACTTAACATGGGTGATTTCTGCTTCTTCGGCTCGGATCCACGGATCTTCGTAGAGTGTTTAATAAGGAACTCATGAAAGAAGCCAGGAATGGTGCTCAGTGCAGTCGTGTCATTTGGTATCGGGTCAATCCCTTCATGAAACACGAGAAAGGCTGAACCCATAAACTGTATATTATAATGCAGACACATTAAATAAATTTTATTTCTAAAAACAGTGATGGAATGGAATTTACAAGCCGGCCAGAACGCCATCTTTATCACGACCACCTCACTCCAAATATTAATCTTAATTCACACAAAAAAGGGGCGAGACGCGTGTAATGGCCCATTTAAACAGCAATAATCACTCATTTGTCACGTTTTATTAATGCATCTACACTGGCAACGCGTGTGACTCATTATTTTTGTATTTTTTTGCCTGAAGTTAGTATTTACTTTCCCAAACACATCACATCAATCATTCACAAGGACTCTGTTAATGAGGCCCTTTACATTCGTATCCATGGTCCCGACAAATATAGTGGGCTCCGGCGATGGCCGAGCCGCGTCGCTTCGGCTCTTTGTTGGGTCTCGAAACTGTTTTCGTTGTAAAGACAACTTTGTTTATATTTAATTCAGTAATTTATTGCTTTACCTACATTTTTACACAATACACAGACCTTATTAAAAAAACGTATAACTGCACAATAACTTTTAAATTAGCGTCGATAACGTGTCGTGAGCTTAAATTAATAGCCGAATTTCAATCTTTGATAAAATGTATTATTTCTCTTTATTTTAAGTCTTTTTTTTACATTTTATATATTATTAAAAAACAAAATACATATAAAATATAAAAAGTTATCCAACGATGGCGAGGCTCGAGACCCAAGCCACCGGTGGTTAGGAGCCCACAGTGAGGAACCGCCTCACAATACGTGCCGTGTCAAGCAATACTGCCTTCTGAATCTGACTCCTGACCCAACAGCCGATTGAGAGCCTCTGTAGATGTTGGTCGAGGCTCTTTGGTATCAACCCATGAGCAGAAACGACAATCGGGACAATAATTGTTGAGTCGACATCCCACATGTCGGCAACCTCGTGTGCCAAATCTAAATATTTAGACATTTTGTCTTTTTCAGCTTTGACAAGGTTATCGTCATGCGGGATGGTGACGTCAACAAGTATAGCCCGACGCGCCAATCGATCTATTATCACAATGTCAGGCTTATTGGCTGGAATAGTCCTGTCTGTGATAATAGATCGATCCCAATACAGCGTTGCATGACCATTTTCGAGAACTGGTTGGGGCACATACTGGTAATATGGCACTTCAGGTGTCACAAGTCCATATCGAAGGGCAATTTGCTGGTGTATGATCTTGGCTACTAGGTTATGTCTATGCAAATACTCGCCGGTTAGCAAGATACGAACAACTGGAGATAACATGCCTGATAGACTCGCCAGGACGGTGGCATGCCCGACAGATGTCGACCGTACCGTCCTTCAGGATGTATTTCCTATAGTTGTTCGTCTTAATAAACTTCGTCCATAATTGCAAAGACAAAACCCTCGGTTTCCCCAAAGAGGTTACCGAAGCGTAGCCAAGACACAGACGCTAGTCGGTCCACATCAGGCCCATGAAGGGCTCGATAGAACCGACCGTGCAGCTCTTTGCTCTTCCATATGTCCTCGCGATCCTTAATGCCTACCACCAGAGGTTTCCGCCAGTTCTCAATCGCCAAATAGAGCGGGGTAAATCCTTTATCTACCATAACTACAACCCTATGCATATCAACATCACTGTGAAGGAAATAATCCCTAAGATTGCACACCTCGCGATTATGCAAGTCCTTAGCATTAAGAATGCCTCGGCCACCACATCTCCGCGGGATGTACAATCTCATCACTGATGATCGTGGATGATGCATACGATGTGCAGTCAGGAGAGTTCGGACTTTACGATCCAGGGCGTCCAATTCGGTCTGAGTCCATTTGAGTATGCAAAGAGTACTGAGTACAGGCATAACCCAACCGTTAAAAGCGCGAATCTTGTTTCCACCTGATAAAAAACTGTTAAGTACTTTTGTCAGGCGGCTAAAAAAACGCTCTTTCAACGATCGTTTTACATCTGCACCCATGATACCTAGAGCTTCAGGCATACCCAAATATTTGTAGGTTTCCGTCACGGAGAGGGATCTGAGCCTTACAGTCTCTGAGACTAGTATGTCATCAGAGACCGCAACCTCCCTCGCTTCACATGGATAACCGCACATTTATCTACACCAAAATCCATATTGATTGATTTGCTAAATATATCCGTTATTTTTAACAACTCAATCAATTCGGTTTGTTTCGATGCAAATAACTTGAGGTCATCCATATAAGCAAGTGAGAAATAGGCTCAGAGCCTCTCGTAGACGGTAGCCTAACCCGAATCCAACACACAGAGTGCTGAGGGGATTCAGGGCCATGCAAAACCACAGTGGACTCAGACTGTCGCCCTGAATATACCCCGCTTGATTCTAATCGGCTCGTCACAATCAGGAGGAACCGTACCACCTGGATATCTTAGGACAGTGGTCCACTGCCCCATACAAGACCCAAGGAAGTTGCATAAATTTGTATTAATTTTATACAAATTTAACACCCTCATGAGCCATGTATGAGGCACCGAATCATAGGCCTTTTTATAATCTATCCAGGCAGCCGATAAATTCCTTCGGTTGTGACGAGCCTGTTGGCAAATGGTCATGTTAATGAGAAGGAGCTCCTTAGTACCACGGGACCCATTCATGCAACCTGTTTGGCCGGAAAAAAGAATTTGGTTAGAATTTATATGGTCTGTATTTTAGATCTAATTATGGAGGTCAAAACTTTATAAATAGTGGGAAGGCATGTGATGGGTCTATAATTTTTTGGTTCCGTGGTACAACCGGACTTAAAGAGAAGGTGAGTAACACCTGTTGTCATAAATGCTGGAAGGGATCCCCGCTCAAGCGCATCCTGGAATTGCACTGCCAATCGAGCATGCGAACTTGGAAACCATTTTAACCAGAAGTTGTGCAGACCGTCCGGACCCGGTGACTTCCAGTTTTGCGTCTGTCTAATTGCAGTTAGCACATCTTCTGGATTGATTAAAATGGTTTCCATAGCCGGTATTGCCTCGCAAGCTCGATCTACAACACTAACCAGGAGGCTTCAGTGTGAGAGACAGGCGACGACCAGATATTCGTCCAGTATTCACGCATTTCGTGAGCACTGGGAAGCCGCCCATCCACCACACCTTGTGGAGGATTTCTGCTATTTAATAAATATGCAGCAACCACCAAATTCAATTTTTTATCCATAGGCTTACTGTTGTAACTGTTTACTGTACCACTCTCAACCCGCGCTCCGCGTCCAACTGAACGATGATTTGATCTGCGACGGACGCAAGCACTAATTCCGCGCGCGGAAAGTCCGCGTTGCACTGAATAGGGCCTAAAGAGTTAATTCTATTCCGAAACAAACACTAGGAGATGGGTTTTGATCTAAAAATGACTGTATACTTTTACCATTGTATTTATTGTTTTTATATAATATAAAATTAATTAACATTATTAACATCCATATTTATATATAGATTCTCCCAACATCTATAAACCCTCTTTTGTCAGTTTGGAACTTGCGATTTTGTTGGAAACGATCCCATCGCCTCCTGTAGCGACGAATGCGGTTCGCCCACGCATAGACTTTTGTTTGAAGAAGTCTATGCGTTCTGTGACGCAAAGCCTATAATTTCGAGGACTTGTGTTGGTCCCCGAAAAAGCCTGCGTCACAAAACGCATAATCTTCGGCCTGCTGTTTCCTTCTTTAAAAGAAATTAGCTTGCCGATGAGAGTTCGGGCCCTGTTGATACGATCCTCTATCCTCCGCTGCCAGGCAGGCACAGTCACAACACCTCGAGTAGCTCTATATTATTTTGGGAATTGAACATTAGCCACTCGACATGCTGCGACGGCCCGCGCAGTAAAGGATCGAGTGCGTATCAACAAGATCACGGCTGGACTCCAAGTATGTAGGTAACATGGAGTCCAAAGCTCCCATCAGCGCCAAATTTCTTCTATGCGTTGGCAAACGTGGCAGACGCGGTCTACAAGACGCCGATAAAGACGCAAACTCCAAAATCGCACACTCCAAAGCTCCTCTCAGTTGCTGTTTATCTTGGGGACTTACGTTGTCATCCAAATGTCCGTCAGCTCGAAATCAGCAACAGGTGTTGGTGTTGGGCCTGCCGCTTGATCTCCACTGACGGGCGATACATGGTCTTCCTGGACAAAACCATAAGTCTGTGCGCAACCGCTCAAGTGTGTCATCATCCAACAACTTACGCCGCTGAATAAATCGCACTTGATCCGACAGTCGTTGGGATGATACATCAACCGTTGGTTCCAAAGCCTGAAACAGAGACAGCATTTTAACACGATAGGCAGTGAGGTTAATTCCTCCATTGTTGCCCCAAAGTAGGCCCGCATGACATTCTCATTGATTTCACGTGTCCATCTCATGCGGCGCACTACTCCACCGGTAGCGGGGACCGTAGGCGGGACACTCGGCCCCACAGGTCCCAAGCCCACCGCTGGAGGGGGTCGTCCTCTTCGCTGCGCAGGTCTTGGTGGCGGCGGGGACGACTGCAGCTCGCCGTGTTGGCTCGACGCGTCGTTGTCCGGTGTCACTTCGAATACGTCCGAAGCCGACGCCCACGACGCGGAGCTCGACGAGCTGGGAGATGTTAAATGTGCGTTCCGTTTCTTCCTGGCTTTATTATGGAACATCCTTTTGGTCTTTTATTAACATGTTTTGTAAAAAAATTGACGTTGTCACACACTGTCATTCTATTATTTTTTATTATGCTGAATGGTTGTTTATTTACACTATTTCTTCTATAAACATTATGTGATTGTAGAAAAGAATAATTTTGGTTACTATTTAGATATAAATTGTGAATATTGTGTATATATTTGATATTAAACATAAAATATATATATTTTTCAAAAGGATGATCTTTAGGGTGTTGCCAGAGTAATTGTATTATTATTATTTTTGATCGAAGTACAGGGTATATCCAGACTGCGGCCGAAAACGAAGCCAGGTAGTAGTTTTAGTTACTTTAGACATTGTGTCTCCCGAAGAAGTCGAATCGTCACTTTTATTCATGAATAAATAAATACACCCAACAGTCATAATATATGTGTCTTTGTCAAGATTTAGATTTCCACAATCTCCGATCTTAACATAGGTACTACTTTCATCTTATAACTTTCAGAAAAAGATTTACAAACTTTCGTTGGTTGAGGGTAGGTCAGATTCAGGTCCTTGTCGCCGATTTATTACGAGGTAACTTGTGGTCGAGCCCTTCTGTGTTTTGTATCCACTTCTCTTGTATCTGGTATCTTAATATAAATAAAATATATAATTATACCAGCACACTTTGATTATATACTTGTCTACATTGAGCAATGCCAACAAACGACGCGCCAAAAATGTCCCCACTTTCGTTGATATGTGTAAGTACCGTCGTGTAAGTATTGTAATCAAACTATCAAGGTGTGTGTGTTTAGGGATGCCTACTCCAGATTATTAACTTAACTTTTCGCCATTATTTGATAAACAAAATAGGTTTAATAAAATAATTTCTTTATTTAAAGTAATTATACTATTAATTATATTTCTAACGCGTTTTAGTAAAACAATAAATACAATGGTAAAAGTATACAGTCATTTTAGATCAAACCCATCTCCTAGTGTTTGTTTCGGAATAGAATTAACTCTTTAGGCCCTATTCAGTGCAACGCGGACGGTCCGCGCGCGGATTAGTGCTTGCGTCCGTCGCGGATCAAATCATCGTTCAGTTGGACGCGGAGCGCGGTTGAGAGTGGTACAGTAAACAGTTACAACAGTAAGCCTATGGATAAAAATTGAATTTGGTGGTTGCTGCATATTTATTAAATAGCAGAAATCATCGCCATGGTATAAGAAGATTTAATGGGCATCCAATCGTTGCGAAAAGGGTTTTTAAAGGAGAATTTGTAACTTTTATTTTTGGAATTGCAAGAAGACGAAATGAATTCTTCATGTATTTTAAAATGACCATCAAGACATTTGAGGAGTTACATGCGAAACTATAGTCTTCTATTCTGACGGCGATAGTACTTTAAATCCGCGTCGCACGACCGTCCGTCACGCACTGAACAAGTCTGTACAAGTGCATTACCGTCCGCGCGCGGACGCCCGCGCCGCGGACGAGCGACGCGGAGTGATTTCGATCCGCGCGCGGACAGCTCTCCGCGCGCGGCGCGGGCGCTCTGCGTCGCTCTGAACGCGTTGTATAGGATTGATACATTTTAACCGTCCGTCGCGGACATCCGCGTAGGTCGTCCGCGTCGCACTGAAGAGGCCCTTAGATTTATTGCCTGGGCTGTATTATCTGATTTCTGTATGTATGTAAAATATAAATCATCATAAGTAAAATGTTCGGAACACACGACTGAGTGTTGTGAGGCTACGAATGGTCTTAATTTCGTTTCCGCTGTATAATGTCCCTCCAGCAATTTGCTAGTACGGAATCCGTGGGAAGTCTAAAAAATATTAGAAAGAACTAACAAAATACTATAAAGTGCATGACGTCATGGGTTTCATACAATCGTGTAGGTAATATATTTCCTCATCAATAAATAATGCCATTCTCCTTGTTGTTCTTCTGATCGAAATATGATGTAATTATATATGATGATATGTGTATTTTATCTCCCATAGTTTCACACCAAATCTCCCTAGTAATAAATTGACAACACTGGCCAATGAACTCATCTTCAAAATAACAAATTAAAACTTCGTGTTTTCTTCAAATAATGTTGTTTAACCACAAATGTTTCCGATGAAAAGTGATATTGGTGTTATTTATACAGTTTTCACACACTAATTGCGATACAATTCAACAGCACAAACCGGCATAATTAATTATTTTTCGGGAGCACGTTTTCCATATGTAGTTCAAATGACACTGGCGTACGTGAGAAGCGAGACTACCAACATTTGGTAGACTTTATTTGGGCCGTGCGGTGAGGTGTGATGTGTCCATCTAGACGAGTCTATAATCAAAGCCAGCACACATACGTCTCCCTTAGGAATTAACCTCTTCAAACAATCAATAGTTCGATTAACAGGATTCAGACCATAATCAATGCTGATCAAGTGCACTGGCAGACGATTAAAATATTTATAGTATTGTTTACTAGCGGTCGGACCCGGCTTCGCCCGGGTGCAGATAGCTACTACTAGCGTACTAACTATATTTCCCGCGCGCCGTCGACTATATTTCCCGTCCCATTATATCCGGGTTTATGTCCCGTCTCATTCAGTCCCATGATGAAATTTTAATTATCATTTATTATCAGTTTCTTGTATTAGCTTTATTGAAAAATTTCTTATATACAATATTTTGTAATTATGATATTGATTCGTTGGTGGGAGAAGTGGTGGGAGGCGCCCGACGTGACGGCCCACTGGTGGCATGCGCATGAGCTCCGCGCGGTACTGGACAGTAATTGGGCATTGCAACATTACTTTATTTTTCTAAAATAAATGTAGCCTAAGTTACTCCTTGTTATATCAGCTACCTGACAAAAAAAGTCCCGTCAAAATCGGTCCAGCCATTTCAGAGATTGTATCAGCCCATATACGTCCCACTGCAGGGCACGGGCCTCCTCTACAATCGAGTACGATTGAGAGTGGTTAGGCCATATAGTCCACCACGCTGGCCTAGTGCGGGTTGGCGGACTTACATACCATAGAAATTTTTATAATCGCTATGGTATGCAGGTTTCCTCACGATGTTTTCCTTCACCGTTTTAGTGCGTGGTGATTTGACTATCAATACACACATGACTCCGAAAAGTCAGAGGTGTGCCCTGGGATTCGAACCCGCGACCACCGTGAACATGTGGCAGTCGCGTCTAGTCCGTTTACCAACAGGCCACCACGCACTTCCGGACTTTTGCACTAGAGATTAGCCGGAACAAACAGACAGACAGACACACAGACAAAAAAATTAAAATATCATTTTCGGCACAGGTATCGTGTATATAACGATATGTAGTAGGACATTTTTTTTATTTTTACTTTTAAACAGACACTTCAATTTTATTTATAGGGTATCTCAAGACTGCATACCGAAAACGAAGCCGGGTGGTAGTTTAAGTGACTACAAACACATGCAACTAAAAATTTCGCAAAGAAACGCGACAATTATTTTTTATGATTTTTTAAATATCGTCATTTTTGGGTGGTAAATCCATAGTTTTTGGCTAAAATAATTATTTAAACACTTTTATACCTTAGATTGTTTATAAATAAAAGGGTATACACTATTATTTTAGGAAAAAAATACATTTACCACCCAAATATGGTCATAGGAAAAAAATAACAAAAAAAAAATTGTCGTCTTTTTTTGCAATTTTTTCTATTGCATTGTGTCTGAAGTCGCTTAAACTACCACCCGGCTTCGTTTTCGGTAGCAGTATCTTTGATATACCCATGAATAATGCTAAAAATAATTTTCTCAAAAGGAGAATGCCCAGTTTACTATGTAACTTACTATCGGTTTGCATATTTTTATACCTTGATGTAAGTTTCTTTTTTGTGTAGAGAAAATACATATGTTCATAAACCACCAAGGCCCGAAGATCTTGGAGAAATGATCTTGAAGTCTATTTTTTTCTTCGGCTTTGATTTTTTTTTTAAATGTGATGATAATTACACGGCTGTCTTACAAAAATCTGTCAAACGGTTTTAAAACAAGGAAAACTACTTAGGATAAACCATAAAATATGCCATAATGAATTTTAAGCAGTACAGCGATAATTTTTACCGATACTATGAAAGTATTTTCCTAAATATAGATATCTGCGTTTCCACAATTTCCATTTCTAATTGCTTGTAACCCGACTACATTAACAAGAAATTTCCCATGTAATTAGTACTTTCTAACACGTACAGTACCGCGTAAGCCAGTGCGTAAAACTAGTAATAATAATAATGTGCATAAATAATTATGGAATAGATTCTTCATCGGTACAAGGATGCGGTTAATTATATGTAGAAAATCTGCCTGCAAGTTGAAACCCGACGTTACTTTACGGGTCTAGTGACCATATTACACATTTTCACTTTTATTTTACTCAAATGAAATTCACGCTGAAATGAATTGGAATTCAATGGCATCACAAGAATAGCATGTACTTCTTACTGCATTTATGTACATACAGGTTTAAATAAAAATAAAAAAAACACCGTAGTAATTTCGACCAGCAATCTTATCCAGAGCGCTTGACCATCTCGCCCAAGGTGTCATTAGTGCTAAATTCGGTACTGGATTTGCCAATCTAAGTTAGCTGCCCCATATATTAACGAAAATTAGCTAAAATCTTGTCTCTTCAGTGTTTTATCGTTTTCTGTAAACTGTGGCTTTCTTTCGATTGATTTTATTTTGCAATTGTGACATTATATTATATATATACCAATAATATATGTATCTATTTTGCAATTGGATGATGTTATATTAAAATAAAATTGTTTAGGTATGTTGTGCGATTTTTGGGGGCATTTATTAACTTGTTTTTATCTAAATTAAACATGTATTTTACAATCGGACGAAATACCTAAACAATTGAACTCGTTTATCGAGGAAAAATAGGATCATACTCGTACCATAACAAGCATCCAACCAACCGAATGTAAACTTGAAGTATGGGTTTCACTAATTCAAATTACAGTACTTTTCTGAAACGCCCAAGTCATTTTATAATTATGACTGGCGTGCTTGGTAATAATTATAGTCGATTAAAAATTAATTCACTGATACTGAGAAATTGAAGGCGTTCTAAAAATGCATTACAACGAACAAAATGATGACACTCAACCGCCACTACTGTAGTTAAATAAATTAATTCAAAAATAAACGACTTCATTAAAATTAAAACATAATAAGGGTTACCCTACACGGACTATCTCACATGAAGTATCTTACCGTTATTGGTTCCGAGGCAATTTAGTCATTTGTCGAGTGTCGGCGGTGGCACGGTGGTACGATGCGCCGCGCCGCCACCGCGCCGCCGACCAGCAACAATGTTGCAAAAGCAATGTTTTACACGTCGTATATTATCCGCCAATGAGCTACAAGCACTTTTAGAGCCGCTTGTATTATGTATCATTATCTTACATTGAACACACGTATTTTAATTTAATAGGGTATTTTCAAGCGAGCGTCAGTTTGATTGACAGCCGTTCGGTCAGGAAGCCTGTGAGAAAAATCTCCAACGGTCCATGCACGTACAGATTAATTGACGTTCGGATTTCTCAATTAGGTGGAGTCGGCTGGCTGATTTTTGTGGGTAATATAATGCAGTAGTTCATTTGGCAACACGCAGAGAATTCGTCTTTTTGCTTTACTATTAGGGGTGACTACGGCTTTCTAAATCTTTTGCCTTCGAAAACGAAATCAAAAAATCAACAAATACATAATAAAAATAAGACTCCTTACTTCATACAAATTAAAATAGGAAAAAAGTTAAGTTTATAATATTTTCTTAGATTTATGCGAACGTTACAAATTGAAATAAAACTATATTATATGAACCGTCGGTAAGTGAAAAAACGAAACTAAATCAGCTATATGATCCGTAAATAATAGGTTTTATGTCAATTTTCAGTTTCATGTTAGTATTTAAATTTTTTGTTTGTATTTAAGTTTATTTCCTTCACCCACGGAGGGGTTCTTGCAACCAATACTCGATTTTAAAAAATATCTCTCACCCTGAGATATATCAGTCAGAGTATTCACAACATCACGAAAGATTCATGATCAGCATATACAGGGTATATCAAGACTGCTACCGAAAACGAAGCCGGGTGGTAGTTTAAGCGACTTCAGACACAATGCAACAGAAAAAATGGCAATAAAAAGCGACAATTTTTTTTTGTTATTTTTTTTCTATGGCCATATTTGGGTGGTAAATACGTTTTTTTCCTAAAATAATAGTGTATACCCTTTTATTTATAAATACTCTAAGGTATAAAGAGTTTAAATTATTATTTTAGCAAAAACTAAGGATTTACCACCCAAAATAAATATATATAAAAATAAAGATATTTAAAAAATCATAAAAATAATTGTCGCGTTTCTATGCGAAATTTTTAATTGCATTGTGTTTGTAGCCACTAAAACTACCACCCGGCTTCGTTTTCGGTAGCAGTCTTGAGATACCCGGTATTTTCATCCTTCGTTGTAGTGGAAGTGCAATGATTTGAAACATAACTTCTCGTTATCGCCGAACTTGTTACGCCTGAGTCTAGAACTTACAAATTCTTCACATTTAGAAACAGCAGACTTCAATTGCTTGACGGCTATTTGAATGTCGATTTATTTTACAAAATACGAAAAATGAATTCTACATTTCACATATCCCTGGCTCGAATTTGCGTCCATCGCATGTGATGAGTTTGCACATTTGTCGGGTGTCCGCGTGTCGGCTCTGTCCGCCCGGCGCACTATACGCCGTCTGAGTGTAGTGTCAACATTCACCGCACCATCCGCCGGCTAATGTATTTAAAATCATTTATTTCGGAATAGCGTGTGCCACGTGCTCGTTTGCGAAGCACTTTTAGCTAAAGAGCGCTAATATTGTCCTGTGTAGGTGTCGGGAATTTTGTTTTAGAATTTCAAGTCAAAGACGCGTGTGCTGACAATTTGTCCTTGCAGTTAAACTGGTTTGATCCTGATTTGTTCTTTAGTTTTCTTTTCGGCTTAAGTTTTACTTAAAACCTGAAACTGAAATCTTTGTCTAAGTAATCTCTTACTTAAATACTGAATCTTTGTCTAGTAATCTAGTATAGTATTTTCTCTCCCAAACATGCAGACTCTATAATCAAGTCGTATACCGATGATTACCAATCACCATAACATTAATGTTTTGAAAAGTAAGAGGTTGTGTCTCTGGCATTACTTATGTCCATCACGTCACGTCCACCAGCAGTGGCCGATATATGTATATCACTTGCCGCTAGCTCGTCTGCATACGCAGGCATATGAAACATACGATTATAAGGCCTGAAAAAAAGCACAACAAATTAACACATGAAAAATACTAACCTTGCACTAGAAATATTTCAATGATATACATTTCAAAGTTAAAAAGCGCAATGTCACGCTATCTTAAGATATGATGAGCTCGCTGCTCGGAAGCAATACATGTTGGTGTCCTCGTATCGTGTCCGTCTACTTGGATAACCGTCCAAGTCTTATCGAGGCACATAGATTGCGTCTCAAAATCAAACGCATTACGTATTTGACATTTCATATGCAAATGTAATTGCAACAAGTGATCGTATTCCACACCTCGGCGCGAATAAAAAACATAAGTGTTATGCTTATGACTTTTGGTAATACAATATGACTAGAGTGCACGGTTGTTTACACTTGTTTTGGTACAATCCGGCCGTCCTTGCGCCAGTCTGCATGGTAATTAACTTAATAAATATAATAACGCTGCGTGCTGCGTATTGGTCGTCTGCATTTAAAATTGTAATTATTTTAATACGCTCATTTTGTATGTATAAAAATTATTCAACCGAATTGCATGTCATTCGTGATGGCCGTCGTTATTGTAAAATTCGTACAATGTTGCAAATTAATGAAGCCGCCAATATTCGACGGAATGCTATGAAATGTGGACGCCTCAATCAAAAGAGATAGTTTTTTTGAACAACAATAAAACGTGCGAAAGACCCACGCATGCTGACAATAAACTTATTTTGGGACTCCCACGAAATGCGATGTCTTAAAAATCCTCCACCTTTTTTACTCTTACTGAAGCCGCTTTTTAACCGGTCAGAGAGGCGCGGGAGTGAAAACATAAAATTTAAGTAATGTTTACAGTCGGTGTCCGCTCGCTCGGCGCGCGGATGTGCACTGTAAATTGTATGAAATTAAAACTTACGTTTAATTTTCCATATTCGCCTAGATATTTTAACGAGCACGCCATTATGGCGATTGGTTATTACTGCACTCCTTGCCGTCGCTCCTATTTCGCGGTGCGAAACGCCCGAACAATGTTGCAATTCGTCCCACTCCCAACTCCTGATATGGCAATTCTCAAAAGCGATAGTTATGGTAATCGTGACATGAAGGTCGTTGCACAAATTGAAACGTCCAATTTATCTGTCAATACGTAATTAATCTACATCTTGTAACGACCGCGTCTATGTAAATGTATAATAATCATAACACGGTATAGAAAATGTTTCACTTTTGCCTCGTTTCTGGTAAATATTTACTAAACATTTCAAGAATTATACCAGCTGACGCAAGTTTCCGTGTCTACATTTATCTGATAATTTTCCTCAACTGCGTCAAAGCCTTTAATGGTTTCATTTTGTGGAATCCTTAAAATATGTTGCCTGGCTTTTTTCGTGAATATTTTTAAAACGGTCCTTGGGTGTTGTATAAAATAAATAAATAAATCATAAATAAGTAAACCCAACTGTCACATACATAGCCCTAATCCCACATTATAAAGATGAGTATTGTGTCGTGGGTATCAGGAACTACAAGAGACTATTCAGTCTTATAAACTGTGAATCAATATCTGTGGATCACACCTATTTGTCTCGGTGCGGGAATCGAACCTACGGCCTTATGTTTCACAGCCGCCATCTAACCTCGCGCCATGGAGGCAGTCCATTCAAGTGAATGTGATTGATGAATATGATTGACAAGTGCGGTATATGAGCGTTTCGTTTGAACTCGAATGTCCTGTTATCCGTCTGGCATCAGTTTAGTATGTAAAATCTGTCCCTTATATGCATTACAATGATTGGCAACATCTGCGACCTTACTGTATCCATTACCCGCCGGTCCATTGATGTGTCAGAATAGAAAACTTATTGCAAGTTCAGTAGCACCTCTCGAAACAAAATGCAATATTATCACTCAACATATTTTACTTGAAAAGATTCCTATTTGGATTTATATGAGCCTTCGATAAGTAGTAATATAACACTTGTTTATAATATTTAAAATCCTTATTTCTATATGCAGATATTTACATATTATAAATAATATTCGTACGGAGCCGAAGGTACTCTGTATTTTTTTTAAATCAATTCCATATGCTTATACGTCTATTTCACACCATAACAAGAGAATCACGTTGACAAAATGACAATATAAAAAATAGTAACTCTTCTGGTCAACAAGGGTTGGGGCAAATATTGAAAATGTGCAGCAATCGCCGTTTTTAACACTTTACAAAACAAACTATTTGGTCTTTAAGTTTTTAGATTGAAAAATAACATAAATTTATTGCGCATCGGGTTTTAATTATCATCAATTTTTGTAGGCGCAGTGAACTCAATATAACTGAACCTCACATAATCCTACACTAGTTCCACACACAGTGTGCGAACTTATTTTCGTGCCAAGATGTGATAGTGTCCATATCAGAGCCTATCGCCTGCTGAACATAAATTCCAGCACCGGGGTAACACCGGTGACTAAACCGGTGGATTATGATATATTCGATCTTAATTTATTTACACATATTGGGGGGGTTAACGTCACTCGCGTCCGTAGGCTTTGACTCTAGATTCCCCACACGTGACCCCTGGGTAGTGCCAAATGAGTGCCATAGTTAGTGGCGGTAGGACTTATGTGTCCGCCGGGTAGCGACCACCGTCCACGAGGGCGTAAAGACCGCCATAGTGATCTCCGTAAGGGGGATCGCGTTCCGGGATCAGCCATGGTTTTCCGGTTTTCTTCGAGGGTTTTGAGTCCGGGCATGAGGTTGTACCGTGTGGTATTTTCGGTCCCTCTGTCGAAGGGAGGAAAGTTGATCCGCCGGCCAGGGAGACCCGTAGAAACGGTTGTCCGCTGGCCGCCCGCGGTATAGTACAGGGGCCCATCGGGGCTAACCACCTCGAGAGGCTGCCTCACCATGTCGCGCATAATCTTGGGTGGGTCCGTCGTGCCGGTTGGTGACTGGAAGTGGGGTCCCGGCGGCACATCCCGGGAGGGTACGGGGGCCCTTCCGTCCGGCGGATCAATTCGCTTCCTGCTGACCCGAGGGCATCGGGCCCATTCGACCTTCTTAGTGCCCGAACTTAGCTCCTCGTTGCCTCTTCACCAATCCCATCTTTTCTACCATGACAGTGCAACCAAACAGAGCAGGTCCTTCAGCGGTGCTTAAACCCCACCACCGCGTTTCACTATGGAGTTCACTAACATCCGCGGACTCCATACGAACCTCAATTGCCATCCACCACCATCTCGAGACGGCCCGGCCTGCTTGGCTCTTCCTAACGGAGACGCAGATTCGTTGTCCGACCGCTAATACTTACCTGTTGTATCCCGGTATTCGCTTGAAGTAAACTTCAAGCCTAAAGCCGGGGTAGCTTGTATGTTCAGTCGGACATCTGCTGTCGCCGTTTGCACTGTATGGGAGGACCCCTCCTTCTCCGCTCTGTGGGTGCACGTGGATCTAGGTTCCTTGAGCCGCATCTACGTGTGCCTTTACAGGTCTCACAAACGGGGACGATGAGACGACTCGCTGTTCAAGTATCTTAGCCAGGCGGCTGATGACGCGCAGGCGCAGTTCCCGTCGGCCGAAATGGTGGTCTTGTGGGGATTTCAATGCTCATCACGAACTGTGG
Organism: Hyles vespertilio; assembly: GCA_009982885.2. Lineage (NCBI taxonomy): Eukaryota > Metazoa > Arthropoda > Insecta > Lepidoptera > Sphingidae > Hyles > Hyles vespertilio. Next base: position 7,814,411 of record CM042822.1, on the reverse strand, counting down.
CTGGGCTCCTCCAAGACTGATCATGCTGGCAGAGCTGCCCATGCATTCGCTCTGACTCATGACTTGACACAACTGGTGAACCAGCCCACCAGGATCCCGGATGTGGCGAGTCATGCGCCTTCTCTGCTGGACCTTCTGCTGGCGAGTCACCCAGCCGGGTATCGTGTGACCGTTAGTGCGCCTCTGGGCACTTCCGATCACTGCCTGGTTGGGTCGTCAGTACCGACCGCATCACCTCCACGCCCCGTGCAGGTTAGGCGAAGGGTCTGGCATACTCGTCGGCAGATTGGGATGGTATGCGGGAATATTTCGCATCCATATCTTGGAGGCAGCGCTGCTTTGAGGGTAAAGATCCCTCAGCGAGTGCCAACCGCTATTGCTGACGAGATCAGACTTGGAATGGAATATTACATTCCTTCCTCCGAGATCGCCAGTAAGGGCCGTGGACGCTCCTGGTTCAATCGTGCATGCGCCGATGCTGTCGGTGACAAACAGGCGGCGTATCGCGCTTGGATCAGGGGTCGCGCCATGAAGGATCCCAATATCAGTTCCCTCAAAGAAGCCTACAACCGTGCCTCCAAGGCCTGCAAGAAGGCCTACGTTAGGGCGGATGCCCAGCGCGTTAGCAGGATTGGGCGTGCGTTGGCTGATCACCCAACTAGCAGTCGTGCTTATTGGAGGTTGGCCAGGGCCGTTCAATCTAACTTCTGCCGTCCAGCGTTGCCGCCGCTGAGGTACCCAGAAGGGTCGCTGGCCCACAAGCCGCAAGAGAAGGCAGCCTTGCTGGCAAATCTCTTTGCGGCTAATTCCCGCCTCGAAGACCGTGGTTCCCAGTCGCTGCCTACACTGCCTAATTGCGGTTTCTCAATGGCAGATATTCGCATCAGGCAGTGTGATGTGCGGTGTGAGTTACTGTCTCTCGATGTGCGGAAAGCCAGTGGTCCGGATGGGATACCAGCGGTGGTTTTAAGGGCTTGTGCAGCCGAGTTGTCTCCAGCACTGACTCGCCTCTACCGAGCGTCCTACCGCACAGGTGTTGCGCCGGAATCTTGGAGGGAGGCCAATGTGCAACCGATCCCCAAAAAGGGTGATCGATCGGACCCTACCAATTACCGCCCTATCGCTATCACCTCAGTGATGTGTAAGGTCATGGAGCGGATCATAAACGCCCAATTGGTCCGCTACCTGGAGGATCACTCGTTGATCAGTGACCGACAATACGGATTCCGTTATAATCGATCGACGGGTGATCTTCTAGCGTTTGTCCTGCATCGCCGGGGTGAGGCGATTGACCGGCTTGGCGAGGCTCTTGCTGTGAGCCTCGACATTGCCAAGGCGTTTGATAGGGTCTGGCACCGTGGTCTTCTGTCCAAGCTTCCGGCATACGGTCTACCCGGCAACCTGTGTTCGTGGATTTCCGGCTTTCTGCATGGGCGTAGAATACGTGTAGTCGTTGACGGACACGCTTCGGCGCTCATGTCGGTAAATGCCGGAGTTCCTCAGGGCTCGGTGCTGTCGCCCACCTTGTTTATTCTGCATATCAATGACATGTTGTCGCTTGGCAACACTCATTGCTATGCAGATGACAGCACGGTTCATGGGCGATACCACTGCGGGCCTCCAGGTTGCCGTGTCGAAACTGTGAAGGGACGCGAAGATCTTGTCATTGAGCTCAATCGGACCTTGGATCTCATTTCTACATGGGGTTCCAGGAATATGGTTGAGTTCAATGACAAGAAAACCCAGGTGTGTGCGTTCGCGTGCAAAAATCACCGTTCTCTCCCCTCCCCATTCTTCAGGGTACTCACCTCTCAGTGCGGAATGACCTGAGTATTCTTGGTGTGGATATCCGCTGTGATCTCAATCCAAGAAATCACATCGAGGGCGAAATATCTGCCACATCACGCAGGGTTGGAGTCCTGAACAGGGTGCGTCGGTTTTTCACGCCCGGTCAGCTTTGTCGTTTATATAAAGCGCAGGTCCGGCCGGGTATGGAGTACTGCTCGCACCTCTGGGATGGATCCGCCCAGTACCTGCTCGATGCCTTGGATGGATTGCAGCGGCGGGCCATCCGCATTGTGAATGATGCAGACGTTACGAGCAACTTAGAGTCACTACGACTCCGGAGAGATGTCGCCTCTCTAAGCGTGTTCTACCGCCTGTATTACGGTGAGTGCTCTGAAGAATTGTTAACTTGCTCCCCTCCTCTCCATTCCTAACTAGAACCACGCGTGCTGGCTTGCGAAACCATAGCTTGACGGTCCACACCATCCCGGCGCGAACCAAACGGTTCTCAAATTCGTTTTTGTGCCGCACCGTCAGGCTGTGGAATTGTTTGCCGGCACACGTGTTCCCTCCTTCCTACAATCCTGGGTCCTTCCGCCGTGGTGTGAAGAGGCAGCTTAGCAGGCCGGCATAATTGTTTCCATTGGCATGGGACTCTGCCGTCCGATGCCAATGGATACTCTGCTTGGCGGCATTGACACTTTCCATCAGGTGCAATGCCGCCACTATGCCAGGCCATCATAAATATATATATATATATATATATATATAATAGTCTGTATTGCCTAATCCCTCTCAATCGTACTAGCGATTGTAGATGAGACTACCCAGCAGTGGGAAGTATATGAGCTGATACATATGGCAAAGTCAGAGCACTAGATAAATGTACCCAATATTCGCATTCATTAAAATCACACAGAAAATCAAGATCCTATAAACGATTTTCACACATCTACCATTGTTTTCGCATAGCAATCGATCCGACTCGCGATAGATTGTTTTTAAAGCACGACTTCAGTTTGCAATCGCAGTTGTCCGACAGTGCATAATTGTTCAGTCGCGATGTACTCGTACTCTGTAATGTTAAGTTGTTGCTACAATGTTGCGGCCGGACAGCACTGACACCCACTGTGGGCTAACCACGTTCCCTACACGAAATGTTTAAAGAACACCAACTATTATTATAAATCAAATTGTTGTTTCGCGTTTAGCTCGAGTAGGGATAATACAGAAATGTGATAATGCTGCGGGTGGATTGTGTTACCGGGATTCTCGCGTTAATCATGAATTAAACTTTAATACATGTTTAAAGGATATTTATGTCATCCGTAGTATGTTTAGTATAGTTTTGCGTTATTTATAATTTCCGCAAGCCAGTCTTTATTATATAGAACTCTCTCTCTCTCTTTTATGTTTTATACCCTTAACCATTCATTCAGGTAATTACGCAAAAAATAATGCTTTGCTACAAATTCGCTACGCATACAAAAAATAGGTAAGTAATTTCAGGCCGTATAGTAATGTACAACGAAAATTTAGCCCTACATTCGTCTTACTGAAGGGCACGGGCCTCCTCAATCTTTGAGTCCACCAACCAGCAATAGACTAAATCCTGAACCTTCGTCAACACTTACAAATTAAAACACCCTTTTCTTTTAAAACACTCAAGCGTCAAAAAATAAATGTATAAATTTACTTAAGCAGTAGGCAAACTCGCTATATCCGATGCAAAAGCCATCTTAGGCACTGCCAAACACATATGCTAATTCACACACTACATACATAGATATAGTTCCCTCAGACATAGTGCAGACGGTAGACATGAGTCATATTTTTTCTGGCAATTTTTAAACGTAACAGAACAATGAGGTCTAACGAATGCACTGATCGCTATCAAACATCTGCAGCGGATAGACACCGACACGCTCAATTAACATGCACACGTAAAAACATATACTAAGTTGTGTTTGGGGTACTGTTTACTTGTATGTATGTATCTCTGCCCATGTACTAACCACTGCAAGGCCTGCCTCCTCTAAAACCTAAAGTATGAATGGGAGACGTTAGTGCCACATTGCAAGGTTATATTGTTAATTACATGCATAATGCCTCCGTGGCGTCGTTGGTTAGACGCTGGCTGTGAAACGAGAAGCAGCGGGTTCGATCACCGTACCGAAACAAATATCTGTCTATAATATCTGTGTGAACCACTGGTATTTCGAAAAGTCTATCGTAGTTCCTGATACCTACGACACAAGACTCTAACTTCGTGTGGGGTCAGGACTATGTATGTGACTGTTGGGTGTATTTATTTCTTAATTTATAATGAGTCTAGCATTTTTGGATTATAAGTGTGGGATGATTTGTAAGAATTACTATGATATGTAAAGTTAAACTGCCCGCACTAAGCCAGCGTGTTGGACTATATGGCCTTACCACTCTCAATGAGAGTACGAACTCTCGATTGTAGAGGAGGCCATTTCAGTGGGACGTATAGGGGCTGATAAAGATACAGATACAGGTGTGTGGTAACAAATACTGCCACTAAATCCTCGGATGTTTTTTTTTTATTCTGGCCTGGCATAGTGGCGTCATTGCACCTGATGGAAAGTGCCAATGCCGCCCAGGCAGAGTATCCATTGGCATCGGACAAAATGTTGTTCTGTAGATGTGAGGTGACACAAGAGCTGTCTGCATTTTGTCGAGCTATTTCCCGTCACAAATGTAGCTGATGAGCCTACCGCCATTCTGGGCATATGTACATCAACGCGCCTTATGTCAAGATTATTCGAGCTAAAATCTGAACCTAGCACATTTTTGGTATTCAGGACAGACATGCTGCTGTCAGTCCAATTTGGCGTTGAATATTATTTGATTGGAACATGATATTGATAGTAGAACATCTTAAATATAAGATATGTATTCACTTAATAAATAAACATGTTGGCATTTGAGCTGCAATAAAATCAATGTTATTAAAATCAATTGATCATGAAAATTGATTGCATTTTCACAAAGTTACTTTCGAGGCGAAATTTCCTACCTTTCTGTTTTATTTAGTTTCACATACCCTAAAACAAAAATTGTTTGCATGATAAGGAACTTAACGTAAACAAAAAGTAAGAAAGAAAGAACAAAAAATCATCATCTGTAATCACTTTTAAATTATACATTAATTCGAGAGCTAAAAAATGCGATCGTCATGCTTAATTATATGGGATTAATGCAATTTCTTTGGGAATTAATTGAGCTTCGGCGGTCGTTGAAATTTAAAATCGCATCAAAATTAATTAAAATACAAGGAGCGTTATTTTGATGCGGACAGCAGACGGGTCGGCCGGCGTCAGCCGCGTGTTATCAACCTTACCAGAACTATGGCCAATTTACACAAAGCTCTCAAATTATCTTAATTATTTTTCATTTGTGGTCATAAATGTTTCATTTGTAGACGTTTAATGCGAAAATAAACGCGTGGAATTAGTTTGGGATATTAATTCAATTGGTAGTATCTCAGGCAGACACAATGCAAATTGTCGGTGCGGTGAGAGCGGCGCGCCGCGCGCCGGCCACACCCGCCGTCCGCTCCACGATGCAACCTGTGCACTGTTTAATTATTTCATACCATTTACAAACGAATTTTATTTCTTTAATACGTGCTCATACGTCGGTCGATGCACCTTTTTGAAATAACAGATTTAACTGTATACATTATTATGCAGTTGGTTATTTTTCTACAGAGCGCGAGTTCTCCTCGCATGCATTCATAATATGAAAATGCACAAGCTTTTTATGTACAACAAGTAATATTGTAGATACAAATCTGGGATGCTGAGAAAATTTAAGTGCCGCACGCTTAAGCAATTATCGACGACACTTTACAACACATAAAAATATAAGCTCCTCGCGGCCGTATAGTCTATGTTACGTTCACATTTGTGTGTCGAATAAAGTCCAAACATTATCAGATCAGGACGCCATTATCGTTTTAGTACACGTATATTTTATTTTTTAAATGTGCATGTACTTGTGCATTTGCAACGTTTTTAGCACGTACCACGCGGTTGAACGAATGAAGGCTGCCTATTTGCCGGCTCAACTACCTAAACGTTGGTCTACGCCACTTAAATCGGAACTTTACGGCTGTCTTTATCGGCGCAATACCACGCTTAAATGTGAATGTAACGATACGCACGTAAATGGACAGCGGACGATTCAAACTTATCTAGCATATTATTGATGTTACTTAACACTTTTTACATTTTATATTTAACGCGACAATCACGGCGTATGAACGTAGCCAGTGAAAAACAACTGGCAAAATCACTCAGACTTTAAAATGAGGTCTCGAAATGCATGTGCCATGTGAATACACGGAGCGCAATCGAAGTTGCATGCAGTACAGGTACATGTCTGGTAAAAAGTGCTCATTTGTTTGAACCGTCTCGGTGTAATCAGTAGGTGCTCAGAATATTTGCATGTCCGTCAGTGGGTGCAGGCGCGCTGTGCCTTGTACGGCGCTGGCGGCGCTCGTGTGCGCCTCGCAAACCACCGCTTATAAACCGACGCAAGCCAGAGGACCGCCAATTCGTATGCAGATGTGGGAATGCCACGCGAACCGTCACCAACCGTTATTATTCTCCCTTCAACACTTGTTTACACCACTTTCAAACTAGCAATCATTTTGCACATTATTCAAATGTACAGTCTGCACCCTGCCGTATGCGCCGCCACGTCACACCCCCACAATGTAATTTATATTTATAGAAACAATATGTTTTAATTATATTTAATTATTACAGCTCATCAGTATTCTTCGCGAGTAATAAAATAATTATATTACATCGCATGCAATCTTGAATGCAGACCAAGAATTCATAACCTTTTAAAAAGCAGTGTAGGCGGTCCTACCTCAAGATAAACAACTAAAATTATCTAACTAAATGTGACTGCATCTTCTGTTGCAAGTCTTATGCATTCACTATTAGCTACCAAGGCTGAGGTATAGTTGATATTTATAAATATATATTAAATATAAATTTGATTGAAGTAGGTACCTAAGTGTATAATGTTTTTAATTATAAAGGACACTCGCGAGGCGTGGGCAGGCTATACGAATGGCCAAAGTGCAAAAAGAACCCTCTGAAGCCGTCAGACATAAAAAAAGTTAAGCAACAATTTATAAACCGGCAACGTGAAAGCAATCGTCACATGACAATGACGGCTCGACACACTTTTTTCATTCGCATTGGAATTGTAATTTTTGCAAATGACATATTGTATGAAAGCCTTGACACGGCGAATGCATATGAAAAGGAACGAGCGAGCCAGCTTAAATCTTTGTCGCATATAACCACTTTTAGATACGATCGCCAAGCGTAATAACCACACGCTAATTTAAATCTCCCTACGTTTTGAGCTCGTAAAGATTATGCGAACTCGAGATTCGTTCACAAACTATACGTTTTGTGAAATTTGCTATTTGTCTACTATGTTTTACATCGATTTTTAGAAGCAAAACTATTTAATACCCATTTCTATCTGCAGAGCAATTTTAAATGGACCCTGCGTCATGCGTAGCAGCAAAGTACACTTAATTTTACCCTATCTTTTAATACGCCCATTTCCATTACACAAATAGTAATTGAGCATTATTTTGAGTTTCAATAGCGCATAAAGCTAAAACCGTTGAAGATATGTTAAAAACGAAATCCATTTATACAGGTTCATGAATAAAGATTCCGGGCTCTGTTAATCTTCCACATCGCCTATAACAGCCATGGGCAGGCGGTCCCTTTAAAGTCGCATTAAGCAGCCTCAACAACATCATTCCGTGCTCCACATAAAGGTTTATTGCGCTTTGTCCAAGTTAATAACTTGTTTGCGACAGTGTCGGCACCGGAGTGATCCCGCTGCGGCGGGGGCTATCTAAATGCATCGGTTCGTCTGCGTCATGTGCAACGCCACGCTGCACCGTCCCGCATCCGACAAATGTTATTGTCATAATGCCCATATTAAGACTGTTGTTTTAAAATACGTTCACTATCTTCATTTTAATGTAGGCTGTACGCTTGCTTGTTTGAATCACTTTGCCGGCGGTTTTTGTTTTCTGCTATGGACGAATCAAAGGGTTTTGCTTTAATTATTTGGGTATTGGAAGTTGTATTTTGTTACTTTTTTATTAATTTATTTATACAGGGTATATCAAGACTGCTACCGAAAACGAAGCCGGGTGGTAGTTTTACGCCCGAATACTGGAACGCAACTTAAATATAAGTTGCGCTTAACTACGTTAATCCCGTTTAAATGGACTGGCTAAGTGGGTCGTGCGCTGTTAAGAGCAACTTATTATTTGAATGGCGTTCCAGTATTCGGGCGTTAGTGACTTCAGACACAATGCAACAAAATTTTGTGCAAAAAATTGCGATGAATTTTTTTTGTTACTTTTTTTCTATCGTCGTATTAGGGTGATAAATGCATAGTTTTTTCTTAAATAATAGTGTAGACCCTTTTATTTATAAACACGCTATAGTACGCAAGGCTTTAAATTATTATTTCAGCAAAAACTATGCACTTACCACCCAAACTCTACGAAATTTAAAAAATAATTTAAAAAAAAATCGCGTTTCTTTGCAAAATTTTTAGTTACATTGTGTTTGTAGTCACTTAAACTACCACCTAGCTTCGTTTTCGGTAGCAGTCTTGATATACCCGGTATAATAGGCCCGGCAAATTAGTAAACAGGTTACCAAATGGTAAGTGATCACTGCTGCCCATGAACTTCCACAACGCTTCAAATCATGAATGTGATGCCGACCCATGAAAACGGAAGGGCAACAGGAAGGAACAAGGTTGTGAAGAGGAAAGAGCTATTGGGCATCCGGTAATCTCACTCACCGAACGAAATGCGGCAGCAAAGCTGTCACATTAACGGCCGATGCCAATAATTATCAATCGAAAAAAAATAGATTAAAGTCAATCTGGATGGTTTTCTACTTTTCGATTAGTCTCTTGTCATGTTGCCATAGTTTTTTCACTACTGAGATTGATTATTGGCAATATAGTATCAGAAAAAAGATTGAGCTGTCAATCTCAAACGGCAAATTTTGGATTGGGATTGTTTATTGGCAGCGGCTGTTAGTCGGTCTCCTGTGAGACCGTAGTCTGGACGAGCCTGTTCATTCACGCTGAGCTATGACGAACAACAGCGTGGCTCTACCCCTTTTTGTTTGTCATACGTTTAGCGATTGGTCTGTTACCAACAGGCCACCACGCACAAACTACCGGGTATATCAAGACTGCTACCGAAAACGAAGCCGGGTGGTAGTTTTAGTGGCTACAAACACAATGCAATAAAAAATTTCGCATAGAAACGCGACAATTATTTTTTATGATTTTTTAAATATCGTCGTTTTTGGGTGGTAAATCCATAGTTTTTGCTAAAATAATAATTTAAACTCTTTTATACCTTAGAGTATTTATAAATAAAAGGGCATACACTATTATTTTAGGAAAAAATGTATTTACCACCCAAATATGGCCATAGGAAAAAAAATTACAAAAAAAATTGTCTCTTTTTTTTGCAACTTTTTCTCTTGCATTGTGTCTGAAGTCGCTTAAACTACCACCCGGCTTCGTTTTCGGTAGCAGTCTTGATAGAATAGAATAGAATAGAAAAACCTTTATTTGTTCATTAAAGTACACATACACTGATACAAAACTAAAATACAAATCTATTACAAATACTAATATTACAAATATCTAATAAAAAAAAAGTGTAGCAGCATATGTGTTGCAGCAGAACAAAAGGGTGATGACTCAGCATACGTTCACTCACACGAGCAAACACTGATATTCTGCCATTACCCGGCTGGAGAATAGTGGCGGAGTAATGAATTCATTAGTCTGAGACGCAATTCAATTTAAGAAGTACACACTACAAAAATGACACACAAACTACCTATGCACACCTAAACAAAAACATGTTATGATTTCTTGGTAGTAATATTAATATGAATAATAATTATAATATTATAATAATAAAAGAAATAGGTAAATAAAACCACACAATACACCACAGAAACCTCTCAATAACAAAACAATACAAGACATTTATTTTGGAAATGATCATAAGTACAAATTAGAGTGAATCACACAGCAAAATCCGCTAACAACCAACCACTAGGTACATTTGATTTTTGCCTCTCTAGAAGCATGGTTTTAACATGCTTTTTAAATGAGTACTTCGATTTTATATGTTTTAAAGGTGGAGGAATATTATTCCAACATTTGGTTGAGAGATAGCGGAAACTACCGGTAAACGCCGTAGTTCTATGAGGATGTGACTCTAAAGTGCCACGCGCATCTCTAGAGCCGTATCTAAGGTGAAAACTTGAAAATCGTAGCTTACAGAATAAGTATTCCGGTTTCTTGTATTTCATGACATCGAACAACAGGCATGCCAAGTGGAGGTGTCTACGAGAACTCATGTTTAATACTGAAGCTTGGTTTAGGTGTGGAGAGATGTGTGTTCTTGGTGGTATATTGTAACAAAACCGACTACATGCATTTTGGACACGTTGCACAAGTCGACGTGTTTTAGATATTAAGCGTGGTCCATATATTAGGTCTCCATAGTTCAGTTTAGAAAGAATTAATGATTCACAAAGTGTAATACGCACCTTTAGTCTAGTCAACAAGTTCAAAAACGTGTTAAATAGACATAAAGCTCCTAAAAATATGTGCCATAGCTCATTCGATTCGGAATGACGTCTAGAAAAATGTTTTTTAAGGGTTTATTAGCACATAAAAAATTGCGATTGTTATTAACAAAATAAGATTTAAAAAAAAAGGTATTTAGTTTTTCGTTAATAACTTTTAAAATAATGATATTAAGGAATTTTGAAAAAAGAACCTGAAAGAGGAGAAAATTTCCAATAAAAACGTCCTAACTCCCGGAACTCTATCTATATTATTTATAATTTTTTTTTAACGCTGAAATTAGGGCTCCGCGAGGGCGTTACGGCATAGGCTCGCCGCCTAAAAAGCCGGTATATCACCTAAAATAATTTTATTTTAATATTAAATAACAATTTAAAAATTTGAATAAATTATAGTGTAATCTAGACACTTGAACGAAAAAAACATCGGTGAAAAAAAAATTTTTTGTCGATTTTTCAAAAAGTTACACCATTGTTAATTAACTAATTTTTTTCCAATCTCTGTTTTTATAAATTACGGTATAAAAGTTTAAATAATTGGTCTATAAATTTTTCGCTTCGTGGAGCTCTTTTTGTTTAGGTACTTAATAAAGTTATGCAAATTTTTTTATTAAAGTTAATTATTTTGTTAATTATAATTTTTTTAAACTAACTAAAAATGAAATTTCTAAAAAATGTTATCAAAAAATTTTTTTTTGGTAATATATTATTATTGCTGTTTTCGCACCTGATATAGGTATTAATTAACATTGGAAAAAAATTTTTACGTCATTTGTTAAGAAATTGTTTATAAACAAATAGACTATTTTGGGATTTTTATAAATTCTTTTTTTATTATCTTATAGCATAGGTGAAACGATGATTTAAAAAAAAATTTCTTAAATAATTTTTTTTATTGTTTATAATCGTTTTTTTTTATTTCAATTGTTTAAATAATTAGTTAAGAAATTATTTTAACCTTAAAAATCATCATTTACCCTTTTCAATGGAATAACAGAGAAATAATTTTTTTTTATAAATAATTTAATTGTTTATTAACTTAACAATTTGTTATAAACAAAAATATTAACCGTTATATTTTTTTTCGAAAACTTCAAAAAATTACAAAAACAACCATATATAACAAAGTTAAGAAAAAAAATTTTTTGTTTTTTTTACAACACTTTTAAATATTATACAATAATGAAATTACAGCCGTTACATAATTTGTCAAGTTAAAAATTGTTATAACTTTTAAACTATTAGAGATAGGGTAAAGAACATTCAAGTCATTTTTGTAAAGGATTTATTTATCTGTAAAATGAATTCAAAATCGATTCTGTAACTATTATTTATCACTTGTTATAAGCATTTATTTATAAAAAATTTAGATTTTTTTTACATCTTTTGAAATTCCATAGCTTATAAATTGTTAAATAATATAGATACAGTTATGGACCCAAGAACTTTTTATTCTATGATAAAATATCTTTCTAATTACGCATAAATTGAAGCAATAAAAAATTTTTTTGATAACATTTTTTAGAAATTTCATTTTTAGTTAGTTTAAAAAAATTATAATTAACAAAATAATTAACTTTAATAAAAAAAATTTGCATAACTTTATTAAGTACCTAAACAAAAAGAGCTCCACGAAGCGAAAAATTTATAGACCAATTATTTAAACTTTTATACCGTAATTTATAAAAACAGAGATTGGAAAAAAATTAGTTAATTAACAATGGTGTAACTTTTTGAAAAATCGACAAAAAAATTTTTTTTCACCGAGGTTTCTTTCGTTCAAGTGTCTAGATTACACTATAATTTATTCAAATTTTTAAATTGTTATTTAATATTAAAATAAAATTATTTTAGGTGATATACCGGCTTTTTAGGCGGCGAGCCTATGCCGTAACGCCGTCGCGGAGCCCTATTTTCAGCGTTAAAAAAAATTTATAAATAATATAGATAGAGTTCCGGGAGTTAGGACTTTTTTATTGGAAATTTTCTCCTCTTTCAGGTTCTTTTTTCAAAATTCCTTAAATATCATTATTTTAAAAGTTATTAACGAAAAACTAAATACCTTTTTTTTTAAATCTTATTTTGTTAATAACAATCGCAATTTTTTATGTGCTAATAAACCCTTAAAAAACATTTTTCTAGACGTCATTCCGAATCGAATGAGCTATGGCACATATTTTTAGGAGCTTTATGTCTATTTAACACGTTTTTGAACTTGTTGACTAGACTACTTCTCACTAAGCAGATTCCTTATTTGGTATAAAATCTTAAGACGATAAAAACACGATCTCACCAAGTTTATTATATGATTTTCGAAACGCAACTGACTATCAAACAAAATACCCAAATTTCTAGCCTCGTTCACCCGTTCAATACATTCATTACCAATTTTGATAACCGGATTGTTTGCCAGGGTCTTCAATATCTGCACCTTAGAACCGAGGATCATAAATTTTGATTTACTCGGATTAAGAACCAAGCAATTCCTATCTGCCCATGAAGACACATTTTTGAGATCTTCATTTATTTTAATTATAGATTCATTTAACTTTTGGGGCGGTCCCGATATGTATAACTGAAGATCATCGGCATATAGATGATACCGGCAATGTTTTATACTTTTAATTATATCTGCGCTATATATTATAAATAATAGAGGACCAAGAATTGATCCCTGGGGGACCCCACGATCAACTGATTTAAGAGAAGAAATATATGCACTACCGTCCTCCCTAATTAACTTTACTGCCTGTGTACGATGACTCAGATATCTATTAAACCAAACCAAAGATCTTGAATCAACACCATAATATGACAGCTTAGACAAAAGTAAAGGAATACTTATACTATCAAATGCACGTGAAAAATCCAGCAACACAAGACATGTACTATTTCCGCAATCTTGTTCCCCGAGAATATTGTCGACAACATCCATTAGTGCAGTTGTTGTTCCCATACCCCTTCGAAAACCAGATTGATATGGGCTCAAAATATTATTCGCTTCTACGTAACTGCATAACTGCGTATATACTATCTTTTCCAGAATCTTAGATAGATAGGGTAATATGCTTATGGGTCTCAGATCTTTAGGATGAACAGGGTTTTGTATTTTAGGTAATGGTGTCACGATAGCCGACTTCCACACACTTGGTACGCTGCCCGACTCAAGCGATTTGTTAATTATTATGGTTATAACCGGTAATAAATGCGGCAAAGTTAATAATATCATATCCCTACTGATACCGTCAGCACCGATAGCGCCGGTGGAAATGGATAGGAAACATTTACTAACTATCGTTTCATCTACGGGTCTCAATACAAAGATACTGTCATTGAATTTGTGTGTTTCAAAGTACTGCAACTCCGAAGACGGCACCATGATACTTCCAGGCACATCAAGAAAACATTCATTTATTTGACATGGATCATTAAAATGTTCATGTAGACTCTCGGTTATCTTTTTGTTAACTAAAATTGTGCTTTTAAGGTTTTTCCAAAGTAATTTTGAGTTATTTTTATTAGAGTTAATTTTAGTGTCAAAATACGCCTTTTTTTCAGATAATATACTACATGTTACCAATTTCTTTAATTCTTTATAATAATTCTTACTTTGTTCAGTATTTAACTGGCGGAATGTTTTATAGGCTTTGTCACTTTATCTATCACTAGCTGTCGGGCCCGGCTTCGCCCGGGTGCAGATAGTTTTTGAGTCCAATCCACATCAAGAACATATTATTTCGCGTGTCTACTAACTATATTTCCCGCGTGCCGTCGACTATATTTCCCTTCCGTAGGAGAGGACATCCCGTGCCAACAATTTGAATTTGAAAGAGTAGAAAATATGTATATTTGGTTTCCTGACTCATCCCACGGGAACACTACATTTTTCGGGATAAAAAGTAGCCTATGTGTTAATCCAGGGTGTCAGCTATCACTATACCAAATTTCATCAAAATCTGTTGAGCCGTTTTTTCATGAAAGAGTAACAAACATCCATACATACATACAAACTTTCACCTTTATAATATTAGTAAGGAAGTAAGGATTGGTTTCCTGACTCATCCCACGGGAACACTACATTTTTCGGGATAAAAAGTAGCCTATGTGTTAATCCAGGGTGTCAGCTATCACTATACCAAATTTCATCAAAATCTGTTGAGCCGTTTTTTTCATGAAAGAGTAACAAACATCCATACATACATACAAACTTTCACCTTTATAATATTAGTAAGGATTATTTTAATCGTATCAGTGATCCAAGGTAAATTATTTTTTGGTTTTATTTTAAGAGTTTTGAGAGGTGCATGCTCATCATAAAGAGAAGTAATAAGAGTATTGAAGGTATTAATCATACCATCCACTGACACTTCACGATTTACCAAATTCCAATCTAACGTTTCCAGATATAAGTTAAAGTCCTCGAATTTTATATTTTTGATCCGTCTGCAAGTTACAGTCTTTGTTGGTATATGCGGCCTTTTCACAGCTACTGTTACGTTAATCATAGCATGACCCAACCCTCCTGTGATAATCCTGACGCTCACTTCACGCACAGGTGCATTAGTGCACACTAAATCCAAAAGAGTTTCATTTGTGTTAGAATAATGAGTAGATTCAGTGACTACTTGACTAAGTCCAAAACTGTGTAAAAAGTTATAAAGCTTTGTCGTATTAATTTTTTTGACTCTAATATATTAATATTGAAATCACCAAGCAAAATTACATAATCATAATCAGATAAATAAGTAATGGAATCAGTCAATGCATCTAAGAACAAATCAATATTTATCCATTCTGGACGGTAAGCCGTGCCTATAATAAAACTGCGACCATTTATGGTTGTTGTTAACCACATTTGTTCTATATTTGCGGCGGGAAATTTAACAAAACGTACATTAATTCCTATTCTAGTATAAAATGCTACACCCCCTCCGTGGCCTTTGCGCATAGAGGTGGGGCGCGCAACGCACCGCAATCGGTAACAAGGCACGGCGGGCGCTCGGCCCTCCTGACCCCCGCGTAACCATGTCTCGTTTATTGCAACTATATCGGGACTGAAACGATTCATTGCGAGTAAAAACTCATCGTGGCGCGTCCCGAGAGACCCCGCATTATACAACGCCAATTTAAGGAAATTAGTTTTTAAAATGCCCATAATCATTTACTGAGCAACATTTAAACTTAACTAGTCTGAATGGAATACCCCTGCCGTCCACAATAACATTATCAAAAGAGAAAAAAACAGAACGATCGAATGAACAAAATACACTAGTCGAATTAATAATGACACACACTGCGCAAACAATAAACAAAACACAAAAATATATATGATAAAATATGTATGTAATAAAAACCAAATTTCTCCTAAACAACATTATATGTAACATTTCTGCTCGCACAGTGTAAGAAGTTAGTATAAAACGCAATTTATAGTGTTTATAATGTGTCAAGATGAAATACCTTTTTTCATACACAGACAAAAAATAATAACAATTGTAAAGCCACGCAAAATAAATAGGTGTAAAATTAAAAAACGATAAAGTTGCTGCAACACATATACCTGACATGTAAACACAATTACGAATTAATTCAATGCGAAAAATTTCCACAAAACAAAGTAATTTATAAAAATTGGCTAGGCAGAGGCAAATAAAAGTAACAAAGAATATTTTTATAATTGTTAGGCATATTTTAACGACAGTATTTATATTTAGAACAATAGAAAGAAAACAATTTATGGTAAATATAAGGCAAATGTATACAAAAACGATAAGGAATATTTCTACAATTATTAAGCATATCAAATCAATAGCACTTATATTTAAAGTTTGAAAAAATAAACAGATATTACTAGATATTAGGCTGAGATACATAAAAGTTGTGCAAAATATATTATTTACAGTTAATTTGAACATTTTGCCGACAATATAGACACCTGTTTGTACATTACGTGAAGTTTCACTGGATAGCTCCAACCGTATCAACTCCAAAAACACGTTGTAAGTCCTTCACCGTATGAATCCTGTGTCTGGGTACACCGACACCTGGATCCTTCCGCATGTAGATCTTGCCGTCCCTGGTCCACGCATAACGCCATTGGTGAAGTTCTTTAAGCTGGCGGGCCTTTTGAAATAACAGCCTATTCACCCTAGTAAGCCGTTCATTGACATAAAAACAGCAGTAGGGTCCCGGCAGTTCCATGTGTTCGGTGGTAACGCCACGCCGCACCCGCGCCGCCTGCAGCAACTGGTCTCGAACAGCACGTCGCGCTAGTCGCACCACAATAAGCCGCGGTCGCGAGGTACTCTCAGTTGTAGAGATACCTGGTTGATATCCGCGACCCACCCTTGTTGCACTGACCACATCATGTTCGGTTAGCGTTACGCCGAGTTTTTTGCCAACATTGTAGACTATATGCTGAACATTTTCGCCTCTCTGCTCGGGGATAAATGAAATTTCCAAGTCATTTAATAATAACTCCTGATCTCTGTCGTTCAATTCGGTTTTCAACTGTTGAATAGTCTCAGCAATGGCACCATCGGGATATTCAAATGTACTCAGCCGACTTTCCACAATCTCCATACGTGACGCCAGACTATTTACCTTTGAGTCACAACTATCGAGTCGACATATAATATTTGCCATAGATGAATTTAATTCCTGCAATTGATCTCGAACCGCCCTCATCTCCTCGCGGAACAAACGAAACTCAGTTAGCAGGACTTGCATATCCGCGGGGTCCGCGATAAAGTTGTGTACGCTGTTATTATGCATGTTATCAGAAACGTCGGCATCCAACGCTGGCGTTGGCAGTGTCTCCATATGTGAAACATCACTGCGTGAGCACGTTCCGCGTTGTAGGTTGACATTGTCGTGACCTCCACACACTGGAGAATTCAAATTCTCTGGCTGTTGGTTGTTATTACACCGTACACATGTCCACCACTTTCTCTTATCACTTTTCGCCATATTATCCGACACATTTGCGCACACTAAATCGTATGTCGATTTACAAATGCAACAGGCGATATATTTTCTATCTGTAACTATATTCCGACACTCAGCGCACATTATCGCCATGTTGTATTCTCAAAGTGTTCGTTATGTGCGTTGAAATAGAGTGCAGTTTTAAACGCCTAAAAAACTCCGCAATAAGCACACCCGCAATTGAAAGAAATCCGGACACTTAGCGCAATGAGTCGTCTCAAAAGTAAATTACTTATATTCCTTCAACACTACAGTACGTTTTTATTAATTTTAGTGGATTGTTTCTATTGTTGACTTGCAAGTAATTTACACCAAAACACACACTTGTAACTAAATAGCGAACACGTTTTTACTTTATTTTAATGGAGCACCACTTTTTACGTGCGCACCGCCGAGCGCCTCCCCACTACTCTCTACCCTGATATACCCTGTATATATATTTTTTTAGAGAACTTTTAGTAAACACAGTTCCAAACCGTGGGATCATCTCGCGAATGAAATATACCTACTATTTAACGTCATAATTGAGGTTATTGTGAATTGACTGCAAACGTTCTCATAATACATCTCATATTGTTTTATACCTACAATTTGGTATAATCACTTTGTAAATTGCTTGTCTTTTCCTACTTCAGGATTAGTGTCATAAAGATAGATTTCAGCCAGTCATTGTAGTTATTCAAACGTGTTTGATATATTAAGTGGCTAATTTTGTATAGGAAGGGCGTGAGTTAGTACGCTCGGCAACAGTGCAACATTGTTAGCCCGACAGTAACTCGGATGAATGAGCTCGCCGTCTGTAAACGAGATGAGGGATCCAATTTCTGTGGTCGCTTTCTAAAATCTTAGAATAACTGTACACGGTGACACTTTCCTGCTCTTGTTTTGAACTGTATTGTGCATATTTGTGCCTAGTTTTGTAGCGTAAGATCAGTGCTATATGTAAAGTATAATTTCTAGACACTCGACTTTATTATTAAGTCATATTCAATTAAATCAAATTTTCTGGTGGTGGTATGTCTCTGATATATGAAAGGCCGCCTGGGTAGGTACCACCGCAATGTCTATTTATCCTGCCAAACAACAGTGTAAATGTACGGTTATGTTCCGGTTTGAAGGACATAGTAGCCAGAGCAGCTTAAGTAAGCTACATATTAAGTATTAACATCTTATGTCTCAGAATGGCGAGCGAAGAGGCATCTTCGCATTGCTTTGTAATTCATGGTGTTGTTTGGTTTTGATGCTGTTTATGAGCGGTTGTATAGCTTACATCAGGCGAACGGCATACTCGACTCGCCATTCATTGCAATAAAAATATATCAAGAAATAACTTACATACATCCCGGAATATTGTGCAAAACAAGCTCATCAGCATTGGTATATTTTAAAATAAGACTCGTTTCTAAATCATAGACGCAAAACGCAATTAAATCGGTTCCATTCACCTCAACTGTCTGCGTATTGTCTTCTAAAACCGATTACTTCCTCTCCGTTTACAGCGGCCTCGGGACAGTCTAGACGAGGTATTTTTTTCATTCACAAATAGTTTGCGACAATAGATCGATATGAAATGCGCGGGCGCGTAATCTAGGATTAGCTACGTGACTAGAAAGCGTTGTTGTTTGTGGGTGGCATTGAAAGTGCCCAACATGGACTTGTTTTGCTCCATGCCGTTGGCCCCATCAATCACCGCTGGAACCATAACCAGGGACGCATCGGTTCACCAACTTTTTTTGTGGCTGAGGCTTCGTGTACTTGCGCTATAGATGTACAAGTTTCGGAGATCAAAACATTACTTTTACTATATTTAATCAATGAAAATCGACTTGAAAATTCCAATTCAATGGATGTATAAGTTCCAGTTCAGTTGCCAGTAAAAAACCATTTAAAGAAGTGTTGGGAGGTAAAGTCCCGTTAAGCGAAGTGAGCTACGCACCTGTCGTTGATGATCGCGTATGGTGCAGGAAACCTGGACTTCCGTCCTTCTCGGATATTCACCCGTCCGGCTAGACGGTGAATCGCTAATAACACATTGTCTGTGCCCCCGTCTGTCGCTTGATGTAATACATGCGTGCCTGCTAATCGTTTATGGTCTAGTGGACGTCTGTGCAGGTTTTTTTGCACTGTGCCACATTGAATTGCAAGTGAGACGTTTATGTATTATTCTTACCATTTATCGAAAGGGTATCGTTTTGTTTTAATCACGACATTCATTAAGTGTTAGAAGCGATCAAATATGTCATTTTTTATGGAATTCAACTGCAGTGTTGTGTAAAGTTGATTGATTTCGAATTTTATGCGAATCCCATTTAATAGATAATGACAAAATATTGATGCGAAAACCTTGTGTCCTTCCATTACTCCAATGACTGTGTGGTTAGTATTTCGAGTTGGAATTTGACGAACAAGTACAAGTGAAACCACTAGTCGATTATAAAGACTACCATAGTATCTGTTATAAGAATATTAATAAACAGTAAAGAATTTAATTTGCTCACAATATTTTCTCATAGCGAACGCTTCCCGGATTTGATCGGAGTTCAGCTTGGCATATGACTATGAATTTTATTTGTTTCCGAGAAGTAGGTACAGTCTTTTCATCTCGGTATGCGTCAGTCGCGTCAGTACATACATATGGGTAGATGTCACGGAAAAACGATTCATTTGGATACGTAGGCAAGCAAATTGAAGTTTGCGCCAACTCTGAGACATTATAAACGCCAAACACGTTCGGGTACTTATAAAAAGGAAAACATTAAATGCCTTCTATCGTGCCGCTATCTTTCTTGTTTACTCAGTTCCAAACCAGAACAGTTTGTTCTTAACACCAAATAAGTTTCGCTTGAGTAAAAGTTAGGATCTAGGTTCAGTACATTGGGTTATTTTCTTTTAAAACTGTTGGTAAAGAATAAAGTAATAAATAATAAAGTAAGTAATAAAAAAAAAACAATAAATTTTAGTTGACTTGCTCCTAACCTAAATAATATCGTGTAGCCATAAATTGTTATCATAACATGCAAGTTAAACTACTCCAAACAATAATTTTCATTCGCAAAGAATTAAAAAACTCTTGCGCGAATACATAAAATTCATAAAATATTCAATATATTTGTTGAGTGAACCTAAAATGACTATGACCAAAATATTAATATTAAAACTTACACACAATAATTGAAAATAATTCTAATAAGCACATATAAGTATCTTAAACATATTATACAACTTTCAGTCGCCAAAGTCAATTAAATTCATAAATTGAACCCAAAATCTTTTACTAATAAGATAAGTCTAAACTTATCTGAAGTATACTGTGTTCGGCCGCCCAGCTTTTTAGACGATTGCTATCGTGAGATAAGGATTAAACGTCATTTCGTATCTGGGGGCGCGGCCGAGCCCCTTCCAAGTCGAGCTAAAAAGTGGCATGGCCGTAACATCCTTTTCTCGAAGCAATTCAGACCATTTTCAACCCCCTATAACTTCGTTGTGGCTAAAGCATGAAGCCTGAATTTTCAGTTACTAAGCAGGCATTGTGTAAACACGGTATATTTAAAATTTCATTCAATTTGAACCAGTAGTTTAAGAATTATAACTTATCAAACTTTCGTAATTTTGTCACTCACTGACTGACTGACCGATCATCAAAAGTCGAAGGCACTTCTAGCAGACATAGAACCTTCAAATTTAGAATATACCGGGTATCTCAAGACTGCTACCGAAAACGAAGCCGGGTGGTAGTTTTAGTGACTACAAACACAATGCAACTAAAAATTTCGCAAAGAAGCGCGACAATGATTTTTTATGATTTTTTAAATATCGTCATTTTTGGGTGGTAAATCCATAGTTGTTGCTAAAATTATAATTTAAACACTTTTATACCTTAGATTATTTATAAATAAAAGGGTATATACTATTATTTTAGGAAAAAATGTATTTACCACCCAAATATGGTCATAGGAAAAAATAACAAAAAAAAAAATAATCGCTTTTTTTTGCAACTTTTTCTATTGCACTGTGTTTGAAGTCGCTTTAACTACCACCCGGCTTCGTTTTCGGTAGCAGTCTTGATATACCCTGTAATTAGTGTTTAGTGTCTAAAGTAAGGGAAAATTCAAACATTTCATAATTTGTGTCTGGTTTTCTAGATAGACCAACTGCGTGAATAACTTTGTAATCCCATATAAATGTATAGGATTACAAAGTTACATTTGCAGTTAATGAATCATTGTACCCGTATATAATGGAATAATAGTTGTAGATAGATATCTATATATATGAGGCATAACAGGAGGGGATATAGAGAGGGAAATGGTGTATTCAGCCCATGAAACTGTACAACATTCCTCTAGTTTTTTAATTAATAAACAAAAATTATAAAAAAAACATTCCTCTAGAAAAACATGACGAAGAAAAACTTGCAAATAAATACATTAATAATCAAATCCGCTATATTTGTGATAAATTCATACCTACAAAAATAAGACAGAGGCTTTAAGAAAAATCGTTAGTGATATTCTAGAAGTAAGAAGTACCGAAAAGGCAAAAAGTAGGACTCTACAAAAAGACGTGAGATCCCATCAAAACATCCTGTAAAAAAAATCCAAGTCTCGCAGCTCAGGTTTTCTACCGCAAAAAGTTGTGAGATGCATGTAATACCAAGTAGTAATACCTGAGCTGCGAGACTTGGATTTTTTTTACAGGATATTTTTGATGGGATTAAAATGTCGGGGTGGGGTTTTAAGCCATTCGCATATAGAGCCAGTATTTTTCACAGAACGGGCTGTAATCCTGGATAAAATTATATATACCTAGTCAGGTCATAAATTCTGTCACATGTTTAAAATAAAATAATTGAAACAAGTTTATTCATTATGTAACCATTTATATACCAAAATGAACTTAATAAAACATAGATTCTTATGACACTAAAGTTTATTCAAAATGACCTCCGTGATTTTGAATACAGGCCTTCAACCTGCGCGACCAGTTGTCTATCGCAGCACGAACGAGGTCCATGTCAATATCGGCGGCTGCCTTAATCAAGGATGTCTTGAGTGACTCCAAATAGGGATGAGGCTTTGAGCACGCCTTTTCCTCCAAGTGTTGCCATCTTGTAATCTAACGGATTCTAATCTGGACTGGAGGAGGGCCAGTCTTCGTGCCGGATGAAGTCGATTTCACGCGCCGCCAGCCAGTCTTGTGTGCTCTTCGCTCTATGAGCTGGCGCCGAATCTTATTGGAATACCCAGTGCCTGTTATTGAACATGGTATGAGAAACAGGTTCCACAAGGTTCGTCAGGACTGTATTTTGATACACAACTGCATTCGTTTTTACATCTTTCTCACAAAAATGTACCTCTGTTAAGCCCCAATAAGAAACTCCCAACCATACCATGAGCGAGGATGGAAAATGACCTCGTTGGACACGCGGAATACGGTTGCTCGCTTCTTCACTACTGTGTGCGTACACCTTATCATTTTGTTTGTTGTAGCTCTCCTCAAAGGTAAATTTTTTTCATCTGAAAAAAGAATTTCCCGATATTTTTTTCCCGCGTACCGCTTCAACAAAGCGCGGCATCTCTTCAGTCTCAGGTCCATTAGACGAGCATTCAAACGATGTCCTGTTTTTCTTCGATATGCCCGAAGCCCTAAGTCTTCATTTAACACCCTTTTCACCGTGGTTCTGCTTAACCCCATCTTAAGGGCCAACAGTTTCTGCTTACGTTTGGGATTTCTTTGAATTCGCGCCTTCACAGCTTTTATCACTGCTGCAGTCCTAACAGACCGAGGGCGACCACTTCTTGACCTGTCATCTACACTAGAGTCTTCATTGTATCGTTTGGTGGTACGATAAACGAATCTTTTGGTTATATTCAAATTTTTCAGTTATGTCAAAAATTTTAATTGGCACGTAACCGCAACGATGCAACGCAATAACTGCAACACGGTCTTCTTTAAGCGTCCACTCCATATTTAGAAATGAGTAAAATTCTAAAAAGTACACATTTTTATTTTCATGAACAATTCGAAATTCGAATACATTAAACTTTTTTGTGGCCAGCATTCTAAAAGAAAAGTTTTTATTGTGTGACAATACTTATGACCTGACTGTGTAGTTGTACTAATACAGATGTGTAATGATGTCCAGTCGGAGTAGATCCTTTTATACGTCGCTTATTTCATTTCTGTTTTATAGTACAAAACGAAAGAATATTTTTAATAAATTAATTCAATTCGTGATTCGGGACGGTACTTGGAGAATAATCAGTAATAATCGTAATATTAAATGACGCACTTATTATTTTATGTACGCGAGTTGAAAACTGAGCAATGTCACAAAATATCCTTTTCTGTCTGAGTGTTGGTCTGTTTATGAAGCAAACGAAATAATCAACATTTTCTTGATTCTATGAACCAAGATTTTGTTTAATGCTTAAATTTAATTCAATTTATATAATCATTTTGTAATTATAGAATTAGTACTATATAGGTACTGATTTGTCAAAAAGAGCTATATATTTCCTACATGATCAATAAACCAATTTCATTTCATTTCATTTCAGGTGTAGATGATATATACAGGGTATATCAAGACTGCCACCGAAAACGAAGCCGGGTGGTAGTTTAAGCGACTTCAGACACAATGCAACAGAAAAAGTTGCAAAAAAAGCGACAATTTTTTTTTGTTATTTTTTTCCTATGGCCATATTTGGGTGGTAAATACATTTTTTCCTAAAATAATAGTATATACCCTTTTATTTATAAATACTCTAAGGTATAAAAGAGTTTAAATTATTATTTTAGCAAAAACTATGGATTTACCACCCAAAAATGACGATATTTAAAAAATCATAAAAAAAAATTGTCGCGTTTCTAGGCGAAATTTTTAATTGCATTGTGTTTGTAGCCACTAAAACTACCACCCGGCTTCGTTTTCGGTAGCAGTCTTGAGATACCCGGTATAAAGAAACTTAAAATCCATGAACTTATTATAAATTTTGTTTCAGATACCCCTAGTAAGCAATGAAGGTAGTGCCGGGCTGGGTTCTACGGCACACAACACCACACCGTCAATTCCAAAGATCAGAATTACGAATAAACTGGGGCCAGCGACGCTCAGACTAGCCGCCAAGACCAAAATGTTGAGCAAGCCGGCCAAAGCGTTCCAAGACCAAATGGACGATGAAGATTCGGAGGAAAACTAAACGATTTTACCTTTTATTTAATCTATACAATTTTAAGCAAACTATGAAATTTCAAATATATCTAAAATAATAAAGTTATTAGTCATATTTGTACAGATAACCGGCCATAGTAAACATGTAAATCTATAATAAACTCATTTGCAAAAAAAACGGGTACCTAAGCAATGAACCATTTCAAATGTTACTATTGGTTTGTTTGATAATTATAGGTAGTTTTACTTTCACAATTTTGTAAATTAATAAGCAAATAATCGTTTTCGTCAGTATTATCATAAAATTTTGATAAAATTTATGGGTTTTAATGCTAAAGTTCATAGTAGTGTATGCTCGCTAGTAGTGCATATGCTCGTGAAGTAAAAGTTAACAAAGATTTTTGTTTGTTTTCTCTTTAATAAAGTAAAAGCAGATAAATGTTTAGTATCGAGTGTGACCCCCTCTAGCTGAAATCACAGCTTGAATTCGTCTGGATATGCTAGCGAGGATATCCCGGATACTTGCTTGCGGAATACGTTCCCACTCCGCGGTAATCACATTCTTCAGCTCTCTGATGGTCTGCGGAGCCGGTTGTACTGATCTCACGCATCGTTTCAGAACGTCCCAGACATGCTCTATAGGATTGAGGTCGGGACTTCGAGCTGGCCAATCCAAACGACGAATGCGGACCTCTTGCACATACGCTTCCACATCGCCAGACCGGTGGGCGCGAGCGTTGTCGTCCATAAAAATTGAGTCTTCGCCTAAAGCGGCCAATGCGGGTTGTGCATGAGGAATTAGAACTTCCGTTATATATCGATGTCTAGTCAGGGCGCCGTTTTCAATGAAGACTAACTCTGTACGATCCATTGAATTTATTCCTGCCCAAAACATAACAGAGCCCCCACCATAAGGTGTGATTTCTTCAAAACAAGCCTCTGCAAAGCGTTCTCCTCGTCTTCGTAGCACTCTCCGACGTCGATCTTCACCGAACAGAGATATCCTGGCTTCATCGGAGAACAATACCCTATTCCAGTCTTCTTGAGTCCATGGCTCACAATTTCGAGCAAACCTAAGCCTGGCAACTCTGTGCTCACGGAGTAACTTAGGGCCCCGGGCCGGGCGATGACTGCGTATATTGACCGCGAGAAGCCTCCTCCTGACCGTCCATAGACTAATATGCACATTTCTTACTTCTTCGAGGTTGTTCTTAAGGTCCACATACGAAGACTTGCGGTTTCTCAATGCGCGACTCCCAAGAAAACGATCATCCCGTGGTTGGGTACATGATTTTCTTCCAGAACCAGGCTCAATCCTATAGAGCATGTCTGGGACGTTCTGAAACGACGCGTGAGATCAGTACAACCGGCTCCGCAGACCATCAGAGAGCTGAAGAATGTGATTACCGCGGAGTGGGAACGTATTCCGCAAGCAAGTATCCGGGATATCCTCGCTAGCATACCCAGACGAATTCAAGCTGTGATTTCAGCTAGAGGGGGTCACACTCGATACTAAACATTTATCTGCTTTTACTTTATTAAAGAAAAACAAACAAAAATCTTTGTTAACTTTTACTTCACGAGCATATGCACTACTGGCGAGCATACACTACTAGTGAACTTTAGCATTAAAACCCATAATTTTTATCAAAATTTTATGATAATACTGACGAAAACGATTATTTGATTATTAATTTACAAAATTGTGAAAGTAAAACTACCTATAATTATCAAACAAACCAATATTAACATTTGAAATGGTTCATTGCTTAGGTGCCCGTTTTTTTTGCAAATGAGTTTATATGAACTCTGACGTATGTTATTGAAATGTTTCTTGGTGTTTTCATTATACCTTCAATAATAACATAGTCGAGACTGTTTTTAAATAAAATGTGTTATTTAAAAATAAATACTGTTTTATTGCGAGCAATAAAATATTTTGTTTAGTCTATTTTTTTCTATCTAAAGTGTTAATAGAAACACTGCTTGATCTCTACTACGGTCTAGAAGTAATTGAGATAGATGACAACATGCATAAAATACACAAATTATTACTCAACAATCCCATACACCTTGACGTTTTATTACAGGTAGATAAGAATTATCACTTATATAGCTATCAAATTATTCCAAATGGCCAATGAATGAACATGCTTTTGTAATATAAATGTTATAAAATTCTCGCCAGTCACCTCAACTTTTCAATACGAAGAAAAACCATAAAGTTAAATATGGATAATATAGTTTAGTATCTCAATATACATGACTGCATGAATACAGTCTAATGTCTAATAAAACCTTTCGTATAGCAGCGATTGTCGGAACTGACTGGATGGATGAAATGGTATTTTTTTGTTTAATTTTCGTCAGTAAAATTTGAGTTTGCCTCGTCGAATCCTAATTGCAATTAGTCCCGGTAGCCAGACTGTTACAGTTGACTCACCTCTGCTCACCCCCAACAGATAACGGATGTAAATTCGCAAAATACATATAATTACATTCATTCACATCGTAACTATCAATTATAAATACTATAATGGAAAGCGATTAGCATTTTAGTAGCGAGGGTTGATAATTGCAGAGTTGTTACTTAGTATTATAAATATCTAATTACACACTTATGTTGAGAAGTATTGTGAGTGTGTTATTTGCGCAACAAGTCGACGGGCACTCGCCGCAGTCAATTCAGGAAACCTGGCATTAGGGCCGCCTGTCTAATAGCTTCAAAAGGTAACAATTAATCTAAGTTCTTGCGGAATAAGAGTAAATGACACGCACCACGTCTCCATTACGTTTCCTAGAAGCGGCAAATGCCGCTGCCTGCCCCTACACTCGCCGCCCAGTAATTTAGCTGTCAATAAAAAAATAGCCACGCTCCAACTTTCAACTCTTAATGGTTCCGCAAAATTTATTTTTATTGCGACAATTGTAGTCCTTTGGAAATGTTAAAAAAGGGTTGCAAATGTTGATATATTATAAATAGATACCATAACATTTCGTAGTTAAAATATAAATAAAATAGTTTGTATGACAGATCTATCGATAATATTCAAATTGGTATCAATTGAGGTGGATTTTGACAAATTAATGCACGTTGAGTAAATGTAAAGACTGCAGCAGATAATTAATTACGATTAAATTATGACGAAGACAAATTCAAAGACCGGGCGAAATGGAGAAAACTGTCGGATGGCGGACCCTGGCAACGGCAGGGAAAACAACTAAAAAGATGAAGAAAACAAATCTAATATTCTAAAATAAAAAGCTGTCCTTTTATTAGCAGATCTCGAATATTTGAAGTATTTTTATAAAAGCACCGTTTTTAATAACTCATGACGTCATACCTACAAGTAAAATAATGTCTAATAAATTTATTGGTGGGTAGAACAATACAAAATCATTACACCAGCGTTTCTTAATCATACAAGACCATATTCATCTGCTCGGTTCATACAAGTATTCGTTTTCGGTTATGTTGTAATATCAAGAGTTCAAAACTGTGCGTGTGATTAGTAAGTGTAAGTATTTAGTTATTATATACGTAATGTGTGTTAAGAGAGAGTGTTAATCGTTCAAATAACCTACTATCGATGTACAAATAGTACCTAATTGCAACACGATAACAATGTCTCGGATGATGTATTAGATATTACATCCCCACACACCCTGATATAGTTTGCTGAACTTATTTCCGTCCCAAGATGTGATATGGGAAGACCCTATTGTCTTGCATTACATATAAAGTTATAAATCATGAACTATTATATTCTAAAGTAGAATGTATTTTATTACATAATTGTGCAACACATCTCTAAAAACTCAAACTAATTGAAACTTAGCAAGTAATCGTTTACTGGCGTAATACGTGCGAACAAATAATTACATTGCCCAAGGTGATGGCTCGCGCAGGAAATGCAAATGATGCATTACATTGCTCACAAATTACGTAAAAAATACACAAAATGTCTTCGGGAACACTGGTAGCTCATTAGTTCATCTGTCATGACTTCCTCTGCTAACCACACGCAACCAAAAACAAATTATGTGTTTGCAATGGGCTAAAGTTTTTTAGTCGCAACTTTTACCCGTCATCGCCCCTGTATTACGCTTCTTTTGTGCCATCACGTACATACTAATTGTACCAATTGGCACGCGCATTCTAATGATGTCTGGCATATGTAGAAAATATTCATTGAATTTCAACGTCCGAAGCTTTGAGGGATTCTCGGAATCGCAGTCTGGTGTCTAAATAGTTATTCTCAATGACCGACAATTCCTTATAGTAATAGTTTACTGTAATAGGTAATACTTAATTAGTGTGAGGTTGGAAATCAAATGACGGGATGCCGTCCAGACTTGCGTGTGTTTGTCGTGTCAGTAATGTTGGCTGGGGCAGCCCATCTCAAATGTTTGTCACGGACGCCCCTCCAAAATTATCGTTTCTGATATGTTTTATTGTTTGGACGATGCATTACCTATACCATATACATATTTTGTTTCAATATAATTATGTTTGTAAGTATATAATGTTTCGTTTTATATTTAGAACCTAAACTTATTGGGAAGTTGGTGGATGGAGAACCTAGTAAAAATCTTTGGAGGCCATCTATGCAAACACGCACGACAGTCCCTTCATCTACATTCCTGTTGCGAAGTATGTGGTAAGTACATATTATTATCATAAAATACTTTATTATATTTTATCGATTATTCAAAGTAGGTAATGTTTGTTTATTTCAGAAGTAATCGTTTACCACGTGATACTTAGGTGATTTATTCTCGGTGTGAGAATTGCATTAAAATTGGTAGGTTCTTATATAATTTTGAGGGGGCGACGACAAAAAATCTTAGTAATGTTTAGAATAGAGTATTGCCGTGCACTTTGAAAGTGCAGCCTTGTCATTATAGCAAACGGAAACGTTGGTCGGCTTTCGATGGTGGCATGTGATCACGCAAATAACAATCTCGTATAAAAACTATAATGTTCTCGCCGATTTTCATTTTCCACAAAGTTATTTGCCGTACATTTACAAGCACATAACGTTTGCGCATTTTACGAGTAACTAACAATAAAAACGAGGAATTTATATTGCAAATAAAATTGATTTTATATTTTCTCATATTGCTTTGGACCATGAAATTATGTTTTAAAATGGACGCTCAAATCGGGCCGGATGTGCGAATCACAAAAATATCAAAAAATGAACTAAAAAGAGAACTGCAGTCTGCAGTCCCGAAAATTACAATATAAAATCGACGCTATCTTCATAAGATAAAATTTAAATTGATCAGGTCGTGTACCCACGGAATGGTTTCTGGATTGAGTTCAATATCGGGCCAACATCCCAAATTGCCACAAACACCGTACATCGTAAACAGTGCGTTTTATATCAATTCGGGTCGAATTCGACATGCCGGGCATTTATTTAATTATCGGCCTTTGCAAAAGGAAAGGAGTGCAAGAGTTAGGTGCATTTTAAAAGACAAATGATTTCACAGTAGGATTTCTGTTAGTCATTCTGTGATTGCACATCACGTGTTTTAGCATCACACCCTATAAATACAGCACGTGTAAAGAAAACTTGAGGAAAATTATATTGTCCCTAAAAATTGTGATAATTACTTATTTCTTCTACCTGGCGTTATTACGGCCGGTGCCAGGGTGCGCCTTTCGGCAAATTCTCCATTGCGCCCGATCTTCGGCAACCTTATTAGTAAAGCCATTGACCCTTATATCTTCCTTGACGACATCTAGCCAGAGCTTCTTGGGCCCACCCCTTGTGTTATGATAAAATACTCAAAAAATAATAATTAAACGGTTATAGCATAAAGTGCGTGGTGGCCTGTTGGTAAACGGACTAGACGCGACTGCCAACATGGTCACGGTGGTCGCGGGTTCGAATCCCAGGGCACACCTCTGACTTTTCAATTTTTTTCTCATTTTCAAAGTCAATCACCACGCACTAAAACGGTGAAGGAAAACATCGTGAGGAAACCTGCATACCATAGCGATTTATAAAAAAATCTATGGTATGTCCACTTCAATGTCAGTCTTGTTCTTTCTTGTTCAAACCGACTTCATTAAATGGATAACCGAATTATTATAAAGCAATAAAACAAATATAAAAAGTTTCGTTTGTTCGTTTGGTTTATGGCCTAACCACTCTCAATCGCACCCTCGATTCTAGAGGAAGCCCGTACCCTACAGTGTGACGTATACGCGCTGATACAGTCGATACAGTATTTAACAATTACTCTCAGCTGTAATGGAGATGGATGTCTTGTTGGTCAAACAGTTCGATTATCCAACATCGCCAGTTGACTGTGAATCCTTTTCTAATTGAATTTATTCCTTGTAATAACTGCGATTACACTTATTTGTAACTGACTTATTAATTGATTTCTTTTTCGAATAAATGGTTATAAGCCTTTAATTCATAAATCACTATAAAAATAAAACTAATATCTAAACATATTCGTAAAATTTGTACAAAAAATCCATAATATCATACAGAGCCTTGCTTGTACTGCCTCGGTGGCGCAGTCTCGGGTTCGAATCCCCTGTCAGGAAGAGTGATATTCGATTTTTCTATTAATACATATATGTATACTCTGACTCTATAGTCAGGAATTTGTGCCCGAAATGGCGATAGGCTCGCTTCCTATCACATCGTGAGACGGAATAAACAAGGCGAAAAGAGGGTATCCTGTTAGCACCTCTGCTTACACCTTCTGAGAAAAAGGCGTAAGTTTATGTATATATGCATTACTTGTGTTCCATGGCGTATCATTTAACCAGATCTTTTTCCGGTGATTTTTTAACCATAGAAGATTTGAACCAATAACATTATTTTCACAAACAATTATTGTTTTCATATAAACACAAAATTTAATGTGCGAAAGCCATTGTCGGGTGCGCAGGGGCGGCGTGAGGCGTCGGCGGGGGGGTCGCGGGGGGCGAGCGGGGTGCGTGGCCCACAGGAAGCGCTGCAGACGGCGCGCACCCCGCCCGCGCATTACTAATGCGGGGCCCAGGCGCCACCTGCCGAGGTCACCCTGACCTTTCGCTCCCACCACCAAAGCCATGTTGGAAAGTCGAGAAAGTTGTAGTTCATTGCAATTGTTTGACAGTATAGATATTTTTAAAATATGAACCTGTTTCCTGAGAGCTAACATTTTAGTTACTATAGGGCATTTATGGGATACAATGAAAACAAACAGGATTAGATGTTTGTGATTTAATTCGGTTTAATGTCTCTTTTAAAAGTCAACATTTTTTCAGAAACTTGCATATTTTCACTTGCTTCCATTTTATCTTAGGCAAGTGTGAAAGATAATGAATTAAATCTAGGCATATAAATCTCAAGCCAAAAAAAATCGTATTCAATGATCCTTCAGCTACACTATGTGATTTTTATACCTATCAGCCCATAAACGTCCCACTGCAGGGCACGGGTCTCCTCTACAACTGAGAGTATAATTGAGAATGATAAGGCCTTATAGTCCACCTGCATACCATCGCAATGTTATGCAGGTTTCCTCACGATGTTTCCTTCACCATTTCATCCCATCTAACAAACATGAATACAAAAGCCTTTAATTTTAATGAATCAAAACCCATACTCTAACTCTAATCGTATGTTTAAAGTAACATTACCGCATCGGCGTGCTATTGCAATAACTGTGTCTAAAATAACTTTACTCGACTAAACAATGTCTAAATTTAGAGGATAAAAACATTAAACAGTACTCGGGACGCGACCTCAATGTGTTTGCTTTCGTCTCGAATACGTTGACGACGGACGAGTAAACAAGAATCGCCAATGATGTTTATACACAGAATTTCGACTGCTTAGTGTACGTACGTGAGGAATTGTTAAAATTCTCTCGGTTTTTAATGAGCATGCGAGGGCCGTGCGCTCTCCTTGCATAGATGGTTTATTGCGCAGATGGGATGTTAAGGCCAATTTTCCATTAGACAGCATCAAGTCGCAAGTCTTTTTTACGAGGTTATTTACCTGTTTAGTTCATTGTTTTGTCGCCCACTTTGCACGGAGGGAAGTGGACAATAATTTATTTCCAACTCCTATTAATTTCACTTTCTGATTAATTTCGTTGCGGGGTTAAAGACAAGTTAGACATTCCCGGAGACTCGCCGAGCTTCAATGCTCGGTGTCATTACATTGCGTGCCACTGTTGATCCTGGCTCACAGGAGTTACAGTGGTGGGTGTGAGGGTGGGACAGTCTCCTAGACAGCATCAAGTTATTGAGCCGTGGAGAAACACCAATTCTATATTTTTTTATTAATTATTAATTTAAGCTATAAAATAAGATCTCTTAAATGTCTAGTTTGTCTAGTTTTACTTTAAAACAACTTAACACTTGGCTACGTTCATATTTATGTTCTCCCACATCAAACGTCGTATAAATATGCATCACGTGTGTGTATAAATATAATTTACATTGCTACATTCAAAGTTAACGTGTGTAAATTCCAAGCTTTACCAAACAAGACCAAATTCATGATTCACAACACCAAACCGCAACACAGCCTTTCAGACGCAAGCTAAAATTATGATTTCAGAGCAAACGACATAACATTCGCAGCCAATAGACAGATTTATTGTAATGATAAACGGTATAACACTGAACTTTAGCACTCGCAGTGCAAAAACATGATGGCAAATTCCCAATACAATAGGCGGCGTTGCATAATCTTGCACAAATACTTATCCACATATTATAAGCTTGTCAAATGACGGCCCACGCGCCTAAGCTGCTTTGTAATGCTCAAACCGTTTTGTCAATTGGATTTATTGAGCCAATATTAAGTGCAGTGATGGTAGCCTAGTAGATAAGCCGGTGAGTGGCGCAGGCGGTGATTTAAATTGTTCTAGACCTTTAACTACGGCTTTACTCGCTACGATTGTACTATGTGATCGTAATTTCTCGGGTTCGGTTTTGCAATTTGGGTTAACTATCAGTTAAAATGTTTTATTTGGTTTACTCTGTGAAATGTTTTGTCGCGGTTATATTTTATTAAGTTATGTTATTAAAAAGGTATGTTTACTGAAATTTGTCTTCAAAATCCTATATAAGGAATATCTTGACAACAAAAATACAAGTTACAACCTTTACAAAACATATAACAAATACATCCTTGAGTTTAAAACGCATACTTTTAAAACGATGCGTAAGTCCATTGATCACTTGTCACTAAGAAATTCACCTGCAGAATTCGTACATATGTCATTGAGATCAAAACCAATTTCCCGTCATAACATATGTATCTACTATTGCACAGTTGATATAAGATAACATTTAGCAACCACACAACAGTTTAACTCCGTCGATACACAATCGCAGTGAACACGACAGCAACACGTTAGCAAGCCTCTGTTATTTTAGTATCACACTGCTAATGTATATAATGGAGTAACCTTGTGCTACATACATTAGTACACGCTAGAAATACTAACATATATTACTCAAATAGTGTTTTTAGGAGCTAAGCGAAAATTTTCATCAATTTCAGGTGTTTAAAAGCTGAACCTAGTCCTTTACCTATGATTTCTATATCGCTAGGTAGAATTGTTTCTTTCGATCAAAATGCTCCATTATCTGATCTGCTGTCCACTTAGTACACACAAGTACTTAAGATTTTGATTTAATTTACCCCTATCCAAGTAATTTTAAAAATATTTGACTACAAATAACATATAGAATTTTCAACTTCTTTAATAATACACCCCTTATACCTCCCACACAAGAACACGGGGCCTCTTGTACACTCTCAATAATTAGTTTTCCTTATTTAAAAAATATACCACAATCATACTTCACATCTCTCATCTCAGAATGTCGGTTCTGTACAAACGCAGCGAGTTGCTCTATGGCCGACGCGTCTGCGTGCAACAGGTGCTCGCCAAGGGTACGCGCCGCCAGGATAACGCATCCCTCGGGAACGCGTCTACCGCCTGACTTCGTATTTGTTGCCTATAAATTATTTCATGCAAACTTGCGCTGCGGACTTAAAGTCGCTGGAATGAGCATTTTACGAACTGAAGTTTGGTTTGGACTTAAGTTGTTTTAGAAGTAGGAATCCCAGTATCTTATTATTAATATGCGTGTATTATAAATATGAATACGTGGATTTCATTTTAGGGTCGGGAAATCTTTTTTGTGCGAATATTTATTTTCAAAAACTTTTTATTTTTGCATTTGATGATGATTTCTTAAAGTGGTAAATACAGAAAACGCAAAATGGTTTGGCAACATAAAATGCACGTTTCGAAAAAAACACACAAGCGACTTTAAAAACGTTCATGTTTACGATATTCCCTATCCAGGCAGATGAACAATCTATATCTAGCTTGTTTTTGTAAATTGATTGTATTACGAGTGTAAAAGATTCCATTTCAGAATTCACACGCTATAAAAATTATGAGTGGTGGCCTGTTGGTAAAGGACAAGGCGGAATTTCCATAAAAATGGTCGCAGGTTAAGTCACGAGACAACCGCCTCCGACTTCTCAGATTTTTTGTCCATTGCCACGAATTTAAGGGTAAACAATGCACCGTAAGGTAACCTGTTTACAGTAGAGATATTTACAAGACTTAATGCTATGTCAAATTTACCAACCAGAAATAGGGCATCAATTATAGAGGAAACTTGTGCTCTGCCTTTGCACATAAGTATATGGGCTGACATATTTTAAATTAATGACTTATATTTACGGAAGTATCTCACATGGTAATTATGTTAAAATGATATATATATGGCACAGTATTTATAAAAATATCTACATATTTCAGATTAAATTAATCTTATAAATCAAACATGTAGGCTTTGGATCTAACATTCCCAATACACGCCAGCCAAAACCAAGTTGGCAATAGCAATTCAAATGTGACGAAAACAGGATACAATGTATTACCTACAGTAGGTATAGGATGTTGTAAAGCTGCATTTAAATATGAGTTCATGCAAACGTTTGTTGTAAAGTTAGTGGCTTGAGCGTTGCACTTCGTCGTAGCCATAAATTGATATGACTGGCGCAGCGCCAGGCGGGAGCCTCCGAACTGCCACTTACACTCTGACAATACCGTCTTACGTGCAAATATATTCACCAGAAAAATGCTAGCTGTAAATAAGCAAAATAAACCGATTCGCAACAAATTTCCATTTAAACTTGCTTCTTTGCACCTACAAATGTATGTATCCCTATTTCTATTCATTATGTACCATTCCAAGATTAATGGTTGAAAATTACCGATAATATGTCATTGATTTAAAAAAATAATTCTCTCTTAAAATTATATTTAAGTATTTGATGTCATCATAATTCGTAGCACCATTTTTTTTTTTATAATGAACATAATATGTCAACTCAATTTACTAAAACAATCTTAGTGATAACTAGAAATATAAACTGTACCAATTTAACCGTAATGCACTAAGAACACAATGTAGTAACGACTGCTTAGACTTTAGTACATCAATAGCCCAAAGGAAAATGATCAACTTCGTCACCCCATAATTGAGACGCCACTGTAGATAAAGGCTATACATTTCAAAAAAAGAAACCTAGGCTACTTTAGATTTGGGATTCTCGTATATAACGAATCTAGGAATAGAATTTTATATGAACTACCTTTAAATGCGAGGTGCTTAGCGCACGTGCCGGATACAATGTTATCCTATCAAACAAGCTTATTATAGCAGAAACCACAATGTATTGCATTAAGTCACTTCGTAAGATCGGTGGTAGTGTAGGTAGATTAATAACATTTACTGGTGGTAGGTTTCTCATAATGTGAGTGGCCGCCTGAATAGGTATCACCGCGATGTCTATTTCTCCCAAACAGCAGTGTAAATGCACTGTTGTGTTCCGGTTTGAAGGACATTGTAGCCAGAGTAACTACTGGACATATTGGGACTTAACATCTTATGTCTCAGGATGGCGAAAGACTGGAATACCAAAAATTGCTTCGTAGGTGTTATTTGGTTTTGTTAGTATACATGAGTGGTCATATCGCTTACCATCTGGCAAATGGCATGCTCATTTCGCCATTCTAAACAATTTAAAAAATATTCATTGAATAACATTCTCTGGTCTACCAAACTAATTTTTCCGACTGATATAAAAAAACATCAGTTGCGTTTTTACGTTATCGATTTATCATTTACAAATCATTTATGTTTGTCTTACTGGTACGCAATCGTAACAATTAAATCTAATCTTTATACATAGTATATTGATGGCACTTTTATTGCATTAGATAATTTCTTACAGACAACCAAAATAGGCTAGCTACAACTCGATGGGAAAAAAAGAGATTTTTTGTGCGATTACGACAATTTGGGCATATCTCGATTAACTTTCAAACCCTTGTATAATTAAATGAATTCTCGCCGACACATCCAGTGCACTGCATTAAAACTGGTTGTTTTTGTTTAGTCTGGTAAGTGCTCGCGATGTTTTCTCTGAATTTGGACCATATCTCCGGATATTTCTTGAAAGGTTGTACTTAATGTCAAGCGCTACCAAGAATTCGTTTCACATTGTTTTTTATTAGTTTGGAATGGAGATATGAATGCATGTCTATTTAATTATTTTTTATTCTATCTACTTTCTCGTAATTTAGGTCCATCGTTGTGAACTTAACCTTATAGTTAATACTATTATTATATTTTATAAAAACTTGGTAATTTGCATAAATCGAAGTCTTAAGTTCAGTTAAAGATTAATCAATGAATTCAATTTAAATGATACTTTCGATTCGAGACATGATTTATCCACGATCATACCTATATTGACGAAAATTGACATAAATATAAAGCATCGGTCTTACTGCGATGTGAGGTAATAAAAATCACGTAAGTTCCCAATGCGCCCATACATATATGTTAATATATTTTAAATAAACTCCTACATTCATTCAAATTAAAAATTATTACCAAAGTATCCATTTATTCGTTCAAGACACATCTAGTTGTTATTGTTTACGTGAACGTCTACAACGAAAACAAAGCAAATGTGTAATGTCGTGTAAAGCTATTTTGTTGTTTAAAAAAAAATAGTGAGATTTTAGTGAATCGCGGAGCAGGTGGGAAGGTCGCGGTCGTTGGGAAGACACCAGGGACGGATTCTGGACTCTCTTCTACTTAAATGTAAGAGCGTAAATACGTGAAATATCTGTTTAAATAAAATATCTATTGCGCATACGTGTTCCCTCAGCTTTATTAGATGTGGTGACTTTCCATGTGATTACCCACATTTTCAATCAATCCCACAAAATTTACCAACATACATAACTATCGAGTTACAATTGTGATAGAGATACTCATTTTTCATTGAAAACCCATTAGTCCCCACTTCATTGTGCGGCGACTTACAGAAGCTTTAACTATTAAATTGTTTTCAGATAAACTTGCATCCAAATGGTATTTGTCATTAAATTTACAATTGTTTTGCGTGACATGATTTGTGTTAGCTCTTGAGACGTAGATCTTAACCTGAAGATATATAAATATAATCTCCTAACTCAAAAATTCAAGGTTCCTTTTCTCAACGTGGTATGTGACCCCCTAAATTTATCCCTAATCCAGGCCTGTCAGTCGGGCCCTGAGCCCCGGGGCTCGTTATGCCGTCTGCCCAACGACCTCCAGATTCGCCTGTTACCAGCATTATTACTGGCTTCGGAACGAACACTCACATCTGTATACAATATAACAATGAACCGAATGTATTGTACATTAAAATTGCTTTTACAGGCTTTGTTATTTTTGTGGTAAATTTTTAATAATCCTCTGCAAAATGCGTGTTTTTTACTTTAATGTATGTAGTTGTTTTATTTAATATTATTTTAAAGGGTAAGGCTAACTATAATGTTCAAAAATGTATTTTACAATTCTTTTTACGGCTCAAAAAAGTGTTAATTTAATTTTCGTATATTATTTAATGGAAGCATTAAAAATAATAAGAGGCACGAGCTCAAACAAACAAAATAATTAGTATTGTTATAGTTTTTCGGTCAAGAAATGTCTATATGGTTTTGGATTGGATTTATACATACATAGCATAGCGCAGGCTCGTTCCAAGTCTGATTTTCTGACGAGAAAAGGCTCGGCGAACTATATGTCCATTGGTAATACCTATGCTTATCCTTTCGAGGACATCGCCACGAGTTTATGTGTTTTTCTTTACGTAATTTTGAGATGTGGTAAAGCGACGCTGCTGCCGGCCATGACTCAGTATAAACAAGCAGGCTCGTCCGGGGCGGTACCACTGCCTCATAGTAAATTTATGTGAATCGACAGCTTCACTGTCGCGTTTCGTTCCGTGAGTAAGATTTCCCCTTTCCTCTTCCCATCATTTTCCTTCCCAATCCCCTCCTGATTCGATGGGTCGGCTACACATGTATGATCCAAACGTGGATGTTCATGGGCGGCAGTGACCACTTACCATCAGGTCATCTGATTGCTTATTTGCCGGTGCTATGTAATCCAAAAAACTTATATGGTCTTTCGCCAAAAGTTATAAGCTGTATTATTCAAAATATGTCTGATTACTTAATAAGAAACATAATTTTATTAAAACATTAAATGCGTTTTTATATTCTGAATTACTGAGGATTAATTATTGCATTAATTGATTCATAAACTTATAAAATCTCTACAGTCTATATTAAGGACGAAACGACAGGACGCATGTACTGTACATCTTTGCACCATCTGAAATCATGAAACTTAGGATGATGTACGCTGAACAATAATTTATTTATTTCGTGTTGGTGTAAGAGACCCGAAAAAATCGCGTGTTATTATATGTATAAGCAAAATGTATGTTATTTGATGTCTGGACTATTTGTTAATTAAAATATCGCTATACTGGCTATTCTGGAAGACAAATTCTTCAAATGATAACAAGATAAACTTTGTAATTATATAATTACTTTCGCAGTGCTTTTTTCCAAAATCTAATTATACGACCATTTTTAAAGGACTTGTCACAAGGAAAAAGCAATTTACTATCCATACAGTTTCTAAGTTTCTTATAATCATTCTAAAGAGGTAATAAATAAAGTTTTTCGACATCACGAAAACATAGATTAAATTACAAGTGAATTAGTGGCTATTATGTTCGTTTTATGGGTGCAGCGATGTTTTTTGCGAAACAAAAAGTCCCAAGTGCATTATAACCGGTGTAAATCACATTGTATGATAATGAGCTTGTCTGAGATTTATCTAATGCTTCAGACTTGCAATGTAAATATATATACAAATGTTGTGCCTGATATAGCGAGATGCTCACCCTCTATCACATCGTATGGCGAAAATCACAAGGCGAACATACCGGGTATCTCAAGACTGCTACCGAAAACGAAGCCGGGTGGTAGTTTTAGTGACTACAAACACAATGCAACCAAAAATTTCGAAAAGAAACGCGACAATTATTTTTTATGATTTTTTAAATATCGTCTTTTTTGGGTGGTAAATCCATAGTTTTTGCTAAAATAATAATTTAAACACTTTTATACCTTAGATTATTTATAAATAAAAGGGTATACGCTAATATTTTAGGAAAAAATGTATTTACCACCCAAATATGGTCATAGGAAAAAATAACACAAAAAAAAATTGTCGCTTTTTTTTGCAACTTTTTCTGTTGCATTGTGTCCGAAGTCGCTTAAACTACCACCCGGCTTCGTTTTCGGTAGCAGTCTTGATATACCCTGTATGTAGGTGTCCGGATTGCAGCTCTGCTTGCCCTTTCTGGGCGCAAGGCGTGTCTTTAAATATATCAAAAGACAGATACATCGGTTAAAACCCACATTAGACTTGTGTCAGTGGCATCAAAAATATATAGTTCTAAACAATGAAAACTATGAAACTTTTCATTCTAAGATTGAAGAAACATTATTTCGTTGCGGGAATCGAGCTCATGATTTTTTATTCTCAGGCGATTTGTTTTACCAACTACGCTAAAGAGATTTTCAATATAATGGTATTTAATTATTGCGGATTTAATCGCAGATTTGATTTGCTTTTTTTATTTTGGTGTGTTTCGATTACTTTACAGTTTTCGTAGTCACGAGGCGGATGGAGGTATTAGCCTATCAATGACTGTGATAATTTAATTACCCTTATTAATAATTATATTTTTAAATTTTTCAAATTCAAATTTTCATTGAACTTGTCAATACTTATAAACAAGTAACTTTATGTCATGTTTTCCTTTACGCATTGAAATCAAATTATTGTTTACAGATTTTATTGCGTATTTCATTCAATTTTTACATTTTTAAACAACAAATAAAGGCTAACAAAATAAAACAAATTTTGTGCTAATTACTACCTATAGAAATAATATGCCGTATACATACAACATATTTCGATATTACAGTTCATCTTTGAAAAAATACATATCCAGCATTTTGTTTATAAATTTTACATGGTAGAGTTCTGATCAACTCTATCATAAAAGAATATTAACACCGTTAATTAATAAAAACATATTTTAATTCTATGATTATTAGAAAACCATCATCTAAATAAATTAAAACAAAATAAAATAGACTTTAATTCTGATAATTATAAAATAAAACAACAATTAGAAACACTTAAAAACTACAAAATCAAAAATACAGTCTGCCTCTAGACAAGGCCTCCTCTAACTTTGTCCACTGAGTCGTGTCTCTCGAGACTCGTCTCCAGTCAAGTCCCGCTGTCTTCTGATTTCGTCTTCCAATTACCAAATCCATTATCTAATTTGCGTTAACAACTGCCAAAACATAATTCAAACAATCTGCACAGCCTTAATAATTTCCAAATGCCTTATAATTTGGGCAGCATACCGGATGTGACGGTGACGGTACCTGGACATTACAACCGTCTTTGTTTGCTGTCTAGTGTCTAGGCCTACCGAGCTCTAACTACGCACCTACATTTACATACTCATTTGGGAGTTCAACTTCCCACAGATGTATGGAAATTCACACGGTTACGGCTGGATGGGGTATGATAATTGGTCGCCGTTTTAGGATATTTTTGAAGTTATACTTCTTTTGGCGCGATGGAGAAAAATGATGAGAGTGAATTTTTACGATGCGCGCGCACACCGATAGCGACAACATGAAGTTAGTTCTAAGTGGCATTAGAACTAACTTCATGTTGTCGCTATCGGTGTGCGCGCGCATCGTAACGTGGTACGTTGTTTGTACGCGATGGGCTCCTAAAACACTCAACTGATTATAATGAAATTTTGAAGATATGTGTTATTTGTTCCAACTTAAAGGGTCAGATAGTTTTTATCTCGATAAACTGACTTAATTGACGAAAGTATACAATAAAGGAAAAAACATTTTGCCATACAAAATGTTCATGGGTTCTTTACTGTCAAACATTTAATATTCATACCGTCGATACGGTAAACTCTTCCCTCAAATTAAATGACGTATTTAAATAAAGGTTTGGAATCGACAACATATATCCACAATATTCGATTAATGGCGTATTTTAGATTTTAAAGATGTAAATTAATGACAGTAATGAAAAGTGGTTGACATTTAAATTGGTTGTAAATATTAATGCATGCGTTCAGTAATTTATTTTTTGTGAACTAAGAAGAATATATCAAGCTACATAAATAGAGACAATTAAATAAATAATATTTACACGTAAGAAGATTTCAAGATAGAATGTCACTTGAAAATGAAAAATCTTTAATAAAATAACACATAAAAATAAAAACTGAACTGAACTGAATAACAATTTTATATAATTATGGAGAATATTGCAGGGATTCTCAAATTAGGCGTTGACTGTGTCTTGAGAAACCAGTTAAATATAATTGTTACTACATTAATTGTGTATGTGAGTGTGAGTGTTTTTCTATGAAAATTTATATTTCATCTCTTTATTACTAACAAAAAGTAATGGCGTAATATTTTTGGAAAACAGCATAGTGGGAGTGAAATAAGGGATGGAATATTGCATGGATAAACAAAAAAATCGCTGAAGTGTTTATTGTCAAAAAATTATAGGCACACTATTTGGATATGGAGAAACATAGTTTATTTTAAATATTTATTAATATATTTATATTTGATTCATTGCCTTAAAAATTAATGGTTGTATATTTTTACTGTGTTGTCATATTTTTGCGTCAATAAAACATTTTTTATTAAATATAGTAAATATATAAAATCTTTTTGATTAATTTTTATATATTTTTTTTCTATACGCCAAAGAAGTATAACTTCACACACACACAACACACACTTTTTTTTGTTGTACGATACGAACTGTATTAGATTTTATAAGTTCCTCTGCAGGACACGGGCCCTCTCTACAGTCCAGAGAATGATTGTCAGATTGGCGCATTGACTTATATTCTACCATGGACGTAGTATCAAATGGACTCGACATTCGAGTTCCACCGTAAGGGACAGACATAAAGTA
This sequence comes from Hyles vespertilio, assembly GCA_009982885.2. Taxonomy (NCBI): domain Eukaryota; kingdom Metazoa; phylum Arthropoda; class Insecta; order Lepidoptera; family Sphingidae; genus Hyles; species Hyles vespertilio. The sequence goes on along the minus strand of CM042822.1, from coordinate 7,771,282 downwards.
AAAAAAAAAGCATTTTTATTTTTTATGCAAATATAATCCTATTTTTCAATGTATTCTATGAAATACGAATTGCAGATGTTAGTAATAATGAACGTCTACATTTATTTTTACCAATATACTAAATAAAATGCACTTACCAGTGAGAGGTTATATTTTCATATTATCGTTTAGATAGGCTATCACAGCCAATAATAAAGCAGCACACCATACCTTTTGTCTTATAATCAGTTTCAACACTCTTTTACATACATTTTTGACCGCAAATATTCGTAAAATACTCAGTAATTCAAGTTTCTAACAAACCGCACGTCTTATTTGTTTGGGTACACGCAGTGTTGCCCTACAAATTATGTGAAACTATGACAAGGACCGCAAATTGTGTTTTGTCACTTTCATTTTTTAAGGTTTATGCATAAGTCTAAGTGAGATGGACTATATATGTCAAATGCATGTCAAGTCTATTGATACTACGTCTATGTATTCTACCCTTAGAGTAATTACCTCTAGAGAGATTCACGCTGTAACCGCACATGAGACATCAATAGCTATATCTAGCAACACAAGAAAATAAGCGCCATATTGTGGCCTTGATTTAAAATAGACCCTATTTCAATGACATTAGGTTGCTTTATTGCTTAAACGACGTCGCTTTGTCTGGCGAAATTCTTTTTTCGCCCAACAACTAAACGCGGCACGTCACATGAAATAGAACATTATTTTGCATCTCATTCTGACATAAAGAAATTCGTATCGGTGTGTCTCATTTTTGCGATGTACAGTACATTTCGGCTCTCTCTAGAGGTAATTACTCTAAGATTCTACCGATAGACGAGGCGCGTCATAGAAACTATTTGTCCCGTATTTGTCAAAAGCTCAGTAGCGACATCTACTACGTTTACTTGAATATTACAAATTATGATCAAAGATTATTAGACAGACAAGACAGTTCATTTCAATAATAGCTTTGCCTAAGATACTGCCTAAGTATAAATACCGTCATAGCAATAATGTATTCGTAAAGTCTTTTTTTTTTATTTACGTGAATTATTAATGGAAATTATATAAATGAAATTAAATACTCTTACAAGTGTACAAGTCTGTCAGGCAATCAATCAGTGTACAATCAGTCTGACATTATTATAATAACATTTATGAATTTTTAATAAGCTGATAAGCTTTTTCGAGACTAATAGACAAAAGGAATGGTACACGAGAAGTTTTCAATAATGACTACCGCATTTGGAATATCTGAAATCTTCGTGTCGAAAATGAATTGAACAAATATAGGTATGTTCTCATGGTAGCCACTTATATCCGTTCCAATAATTCTGGACAAATATTATAGAGATCGTTTTTTCGTAACCGACGCGGAAAAATATAAAATAATTTAAATTATATTAGTCTTCAATAACAATGGGCTCGAATAGTCCATTAAGTAATTCATATTAAGAAATATGGTCTAAATACTATCCACTGTTTCAAAACATACATACAACACACATATTTTGTGTTATTATTTAACAACATATGATTAAAATAAAATACTTAAATCAATTTGCAACTACATTCTTCCTACATATTTGTATTTGTATTGCATTCGAATAGTTTACGCCTATTTGGTCCACTGATATGAATGTCCCTTGAATAATCTATATCTTATATAGTTCGTCTCTCTCACTCGACGGACCATTTTTATGTGCGGAAAGGAGATATACGATTAAGGAGCTCACCTTGTATTTTAACGAGCTCTAAAATATATTTAATCCATTAATAAATAAAAGATCTGTATTATCGGCATTATTCTGCAATATTATATCACTTACGTTGTATTCTTTAATTATATTGTAACTTCAGAAAATTTCGCTGTCGGTTTGACGGGGAAAAGTCAAAATAAATTACTTATAAATATAAACAAAGAGGCGTACTATTGCGCGGCCGTCACGCGGCAGACTGATTCGTGTGCGGTGCATGCACCGCACTTGGGTGGGACACGTTTGTTACAAGGAACGTCTTATCTAGTGTAACATTGATATCGATGTATTGACGGATATTATTTTTTTGCCACTGGTAGTTGAGGTAATTTAAAATGCAATTACGGGGTCAAATGGTAAAAGTCTAAAAGTATTATCTACATATCATTTTTTTAATCCATAAGTCCGATCGATGAGCAAACAGGTCATCTGATGGTAAGTGATCACTGCCACCCATGAACATCCACATCGCTTGGAGCATTGATGTACGCCGACCCATCAAATCGGGAGCGGAGCGGAAAGGGAAAAAGATAAAAAGAAGAAAGATATATTGGGTATCCGGCAATCTCACTCACCGACCGAAACGCGACGGTAAAGCTGTTGCCACACGTCGATCTCCTGTGAAACAGTATCACCCCGGACGAGCCTGCCGGTTCATGTTGATTTATGAATGACAACAGCGGGGCTAAACCACTTAGGTACACAAAATGTTTGTGAATTCCTGGTGAGACTCGGACTGTTCTAAGGGCTATCTTTTTCAAAGTCCTTCATGACTGCTAGAGATACAAACAAGCCCAAAGACACGCCATCCACTTTTAAGTACACAGTATATAGCAGGCCATTAAGGCAGCCCAATGCGACGGTAGACGGGGTTAGGCCATATAGTCCACTATGAAGTAAAACAGTGATGTCAATATAACAATAGCCAACGTCGTCGTGTCTCATATATTTAATAACATACTCTACACAGATACATATCCATGTTCTCTAGCTTTCTAGTTTTTTCCCAATTTTCCATCTCACTGACAGATAATTATTAATAAAAAGAAAGTCCAGCCGAAATTTTAAATTATATAAAATAAAGTATAATATTCTCAAAAAGTCATCACAATCGGAAAATACTTTTCTTAACCGGAGATTTTCCAAAGCTTTACACCATTCATCGTAGCACCGAACCATCAGGTCGAAGACGTAGCAAACTTACTGATCTGATCCATATAAACATCATAACATACGTAACGAATACAAATTAATACAATATAAATTAAATCAGTCACATCCAGACATCAGTTGCATACGTTTGCAACTCGTGCATGCGGCCAGACATGCACTTAGCATGTTCGGCCGGCCGAAACGTGATCTCGCAAATCGCAATGGCCTGTCTAGACACCGGAGGCCGACCGTCTGCCAGCGCTGATCGCCCATACAAAGCTACCAATTACCAATGCGGTGGCACACGCTAATAGTCGCTCTATTATTCATATTTCTGAAGCTATACTCTATAGGCTGTAGTCTACAGTCTGTAGCGCACATGGGAGCATTGTACGAACATTTTATGCAACGCTCTTTATGTTTTTAATTGGCTCGGACGCGTTGCGAGACAAATGCATAATTTCTAATTAAAGTTTGACGGTTGTGCATTATTAGGGTTTGTGTTTGTGCGTGTTTAATATGTTTGCATTGTAATTGTAGATATCACTTATCAGGTTTAATTGAATACTTGGTACGTTACGTTTGATAATGAAAATTATTTTTTATTGTTTAGATTTTAATTTATGTTTCATTGAGGAAGATTTTCAACAAAAATTAAACATCAATGAGTTTAAACTCTTAAATAAAAAGATTTATTTATCATCTCTATAAGCTCCAATGCAAAACGTAAACAAGTTTCCCCGCAAGACAAGTAAGACAAAACGAAACATATTATTATTCAACAACATCTTGCGAAACACCTCATAGCTCATGAAGGCGCTAGAACAGATAAAGCAAACCATAAAGAATCGTAAATAATACGAGCAATAAGACAGGTAGCAGAACCGCATCATTACACTAATTCCGCAGACGCCAAAATAATACATTGTGATCGCGAGCTACCGCGGTACGCGTAATAATTCTATTACGGCAGACATGGCTGTGTAAATACACGAGATCAGACGGCCATCAATCGAGATCGGACAGAAAAACAAGCCGACGCAGAGGCGGAATAAAAACTAGTGCAGACACGGATGTCGGAGCGACGGCGTAAAAAAACTAGTTCCTTTCAGTGGGACGGCGGGTGCAAGGGACTGCGCTGCAACTTGCATCGCTCGCCCGCCGTCTACTCGCTAGGGCCTTATCACAAGTATTACCTAGATTTTTTACCGACTACCGGGTTAAATTTGTCTGTATATCGCATAATTTATCATCTAAAGTTTTTAATGCGTCCACTTAATTACATCAGCTCCTAGTTGAGTAAAATAAAAGGATATATGTAGGTATGTAGTCTATCGTAAGATTATAAAAATAATACTGCCTCAAGTTTTTTCAAACATATTTGCTATGTGGTCAACTGACAAATTACTTTGTCCAAACCAATAAAAAAATAAGTTTCGCATCTCAAATAAAATATTAATTAAAACATAAATACCCAATATTTCGAAATAAAATATGAGCCTGTCAAAAACCACTTTACACATAACAAATTAAAATCAAAGATGTATTCTTATTACTTTTTGAAATGTGATATTTGATCATAAATTCGTTGCGAAGTCGGCTCAGCTAACATTGTCCGGTATATAAGCCACATTTCCATGCTACACAGTGTAAGCTACTTAACCCTTTGTAATAAAACGTGCATTTAATAAGTAGCTTTCGTTGAATTTAATAGGGAAGCGCAATATTGCATTCCAAGAATGTATTCCTGATTTTACGTTGCAATATTTTATTGAATATGAAGTCCCTGATTGGACGGGCTATACTAGAAGTAAGAACTCAAATATGTACTAAACTTAGCTCTGTGTTAAATGCGGATTGCGCCTTAAATCTTATTGTTGTATGTTTTATTGATTAAACATACGCATAGCTTCGTTGTTGGAACGAATATACCACTGTGAAATAGAAATAGTTTTATAGTAATTCATGACCACGCTTCATGAGCAAAATCTCAATACCCTTCGTCTCTAAGAGTCGAATGTTATCATATTATGTAGAAGAAACCCAACAGTGAGACGCATGTGGACACTGAAATAGGTGATAATAATATATATAATTCATTTTATATTGACAAAAGTGCATAAGTTCACGTTTATACCGGGTATATCAAGACTGCTACCAAAAACGAAGCCGGTTGGTAGTTTAAGCGACTTCAGACACAATGCAACAGAAAATGTGACAAAAAAGCGACGAGTTTTTTTTTGTTATTTTTTTCCCTATGGTCGTATTTGGGTAGTAAATACGCTTTTTTTCGTAAAGTAATAGTTTATACCATTTTATTTATAAAGACTCTAAGGTATAAAGGAGTTTTAATTATTATTTCAACAAAAACTATGGATTTACCACCCAAACTCGACGATATTTAAAAAATCATAAAAAATAGTTGTCGCGTTTCTTTGCGAAATTTTTAGTTGCATTGTGTTTGTAGTCACTAAAACTACCACCCGGCTTCGTTTTCGGTAGCAGTCTTGATATACCCGGTATAAAACCCAGAGGTGGTCGTCACAATTATCACGAATTTCACTCATAGTTCATCAAACTTATTTCCGCTCCAATACGTAAATAAAATAAGCCGTTGATCTAATCGCCACAATTCATGATTTGCATACATCTCATAACTACTAATCTACGTTTTAAACCAACAAAATATAAACGACTATAACAATGCACATTTTAGTACAAAATAAAAGTTCTTTAATAGGCCAGCCACGCAGGCACAGAGTTTTGAAAACAGCGCTGCTAAGGGTTCAATAAGGTCCATATCTGTTATCATTGTTTAAACCCGAGCCGTTTGGTATCTGTTTTAATTCACAATAAATATTTCCTAATGGCTAAGCACTTGGCACGTGATAATTGGTGCCATGTAGATAGGTATTTTACGAGGTCCGCCGTTCTATACACGATAGTGTCCAAATTAAATTATTGCAATTTCTATTACGAAATTAGAATGTTTGGTTTTTTAATTGTATAAGGCAGAAATGGCTCAATTGAAAACTGTTTACTATCGTCTTCAAACGACTACGATGTCAATACTTAGAATCTTAAAACTAATTTTTCGCCCTTATAGAATGAGGTATGGAAGGGTGGAAAGGTAGAGGTTGTAATTGGTAAGCAACAACTAGAACATTTTTGTTTTATTTGATTTTCGGTAAGCCAGGTATTTTTTTTAGTATTGTGGTATTAAAACTTATTACGTTTTAGGTATTAAAGTAACAAGGACGTACTTTATTGCCGTTTTCGTCATTAACAACAATTTCCATTTTTGAAAATCGAAGAGGTTTCAGAAAGTCTGAGCAACCTCTTTGATTAATAATAGTATGAAAATGCATAACGGACAAGTGGTTTTAAAATCAAAGCGGGCAGGCACGTCGGTGTCGTAATATTTTATCATAATAAACCTTTATAAAGGCGGTAAACGTGCCTGGTCCGCGTTATCAGCGACTGTTAGCATATATTTATCGACCTCCTTGCCGTATCTAGTACTAACGAAGAACGTTGCCACTATTTAATTGTTAAAGTATACTCAGATACTGACAAAAGATGTCCGTGCCTTTTGTTTGTTTTAGTGAAGTTTTTAATACACGATGCGTTGAAGTTGCAAGACTCATAAATAGTAATTATTCATCATGCAAAATCTACAAAAACTGTTATTAATAGAAACTAAACTCACAAAACTCTTTAATTTTGAAAATCCTAAACGGTATACTTTTTATTTATTTAACTTTTTAATAACAATTTATTGTATTATGAACGTAATTACAATTGACCTAAGAATAACCCCTATATTCGCAAACAAAACCGACAAACTGACTAGTCTGTGCGATTCGGATCAGAGTTTGGGCCGTATTGAGGCGTGTTCACAGTTCACACGTAGGTAAATTTTAATTAAATTGACACCTCGTGCCGTTGTAGCTGTCGGCTTAACGTGTGACCACTGACTAAACCACTGAGCAGGGACGGCTGCACTCAAAAATTAGGGGAGTAATATTGAATGAAATTACTGAACTGCGAAGATTTGTGTTGGTATGCTGTACTTAAATATTTATATGCATAAAATAAAAATTACACTAAACGTTCAAATCCTAACCCTATATTGAAATAGTGGGTAGTCTTGTATAGTGAGTAATAAAACTACGAGATTTTCTGTCACAAAAATCGGTGTACGTCCACATACAACTTGACAAAATGTTGCATGATTTAGTCATCGAATACTTGACCTCTCATTGTATAGACGATGTCATAGCTATCCACAAAGGCTGTTTTTATATCATCGTTTAGACATTTCAAACAGGAAGTTTTTAGATTCCTTTATATTGCCTCATTAGGCTGTTTGTCAATTTGACATAAACATTTCGGGGGTCATGAGCACTACGACTCTCCCTCGATCCGCACCTGCCAATGACCAATGCACAATGACATTTTACATGTATGGACACACGCTGAGTACTTCAGTAATGGCGGCTAATCAAACTTTAAAAGGTTTGTGTGCGCCGTTGAAGAAATTTATTACTCAACTTACATATTTCTCGAGATAATTTATAGACTGTACTTGTTTTTTGTCATTGGTTGAGCTATTACTATTGAGTGAGAATCAACACAAATCATTGACAACTTTATGTTGTATTTATGGAAATATTATGCTTCAATGCGTTGCCATTTTTTGTGTTTCGATGTCAATATATCAATTAATTTCATACGTAATGTATGTTTATTACAATTTGTATGGAGCATACGGAGCATTGTATAATATTTTAGCAAAATAACTGAATTTCTCCCAACAATACCTTGAAATTTAAACATATTGCATAAAAAGATTATTTCATACTTCAACGTAACTAAAGGCGGTTAGAGATACCAATAGGGTCTCCTACCGATCAAAAAGCCAAATCCGGTCCAATATGCAACAGAGGTCCAACATATTGCCATGCCGGCACCGATTTCTAAAATTACAGGTATAGGTGAAAACTTAGATAAATGTTTAGGTACACGAATTTATAAATGTTTAAACGAGGATGCCGTTCGCCTGATGATAAGTGATACGACCACTCATGAACAGTCGCAAAAGCAAGCAACTCATTGAATTACAAAGCAATGCTTGGCATTCCACTGCGCTCGCCATCCAGAGACATAAGATGTTAAGTTTCAATATGTCCAGTAATTACTCTGGCTACAATGTCCTTTAAACCGAAACACAACAGTGCATTTACACTACACATCTGTCAACACAAACATATCAATTACCCCACAAAAAGGCTATAGGCACCCTCTCAACGAAATTAATCCTCCAAACAGGACACCCTCAAATCAAATATTGCATAAAATGAAACCCACCCTTTGTAATATCACTTACAATCGCCCGGGGCTGTCTGGGCCCAATTAGTCCGGATATGAAGTGGCAGACGTCTGTGGCGCATACCACCACTACATGTAATTAATTCCTACAAAGCCGAATGGAGTAATGTATTTCGATTATTGATCAGTGATAACTGGTAAGTGATTGTAATAGTGTTAAATGAAAAGTGTGAATATGCTTTAATGATAATTTAGGTAATGTCTAAATACTCCTTAATAATACAAGCTTAGTTTGGGGACCTCTGTTCAAATTGTATATAAATGTGATTACGAGACTGTCCCACCCTCACACCCACCACTGTAACTCCTGTGAGCCAGGATCAACAGTGGCACGCAATGTAATGACACCGAGCATTGAAGCTCGGCGAGTCTTTAACCCGCAACGAAATTAATCAGAAAGTGAAATTAATAGGAGGAGTTGGAAATAAACTATTGTCCACTTCCCTCCGTGCAAAGCGGGCGACAAAACAATGAACCAAACAGGTAAATAACCTCGTAAAAAGACTTTTACTGCCGGAGAAGCCAGCTGTAAAGCACCACGGATCACATCATCACTACATTTAAATGGGACCTATTATGTGAGCTTTTAGACTTGATTCCAATAATAAGTATGGCAAAAACGCCGGAAAGCACGGAAGTTCTTCCTAGTCTCTACAAGGTCCATGTAGTATACGACTCCAGATGATATCTGCATACTATCCAGCATAGTTTTACGCTCATTCTGCCAAAGACTACACTCCCAAAGTATATGATGCGCGGACTGCTCATACTCGCAATTAGGTGTTGAACATGGGCACGCAGGCGATTCAACAAGCTTAAAAGAGTAAAGTTTAGACCTAAAGTTACCATGGCCCGTGAGAAACTGTGATACGCAATAATCGACATCCAACCAAGTCTTTGTCAAACGGTCACGAACGCAAGGAAAATATTGATATAGATGTCGTCCCTTCAAAGATACCTCCCATCTATTTTGCCATTCATCTAATAGTTCGCTATATACCACTGAAAGCGGTTTAAATAATCTATCAATTTTTAAAAGTTCACGTGCGGTTAAAAAACTTTTATCCATATTCTCCCTAGTAGAGTAATACATGGCGGCGCGACGTTGCACCTCCAGGTCGACTGGAAGTACACCCGCCAGGACAGGCAAAGCTTCGGTACTAACAGTTCTATATGCCTTACACAAGAATATCAAGGCCAAGCGTTGGCTCTGGAGCAGTTTTCTTCGCACAGCGCCGATAGTAGCCCTATCAGCCCATACGGGAGATCCGTAACAAATACCTCCTAAGTAAGTTGCTCCATAGATGATTTTTAGTGTATTGAAAGATAGCCCCCATGTTAAACATTAAGGGCCTTATTAGTGAACTCGGATGAGTGCGGGATTAATTTAGTCAAGGGTTTTTTGACTTCATTATTTTGAATAGCAAAGTATTCACGACTATATTAATAAACACGGATGTACTTTGGCCTAACATTATAATTCTGTTATAATGTCTGTCTGACAATCCACTGAATGTAAAAATAAAAAGGTTCAATAACATAATTGAGTCATCTGAGTTTATTAATAAGGCATATTATTATAATATATAGACAATTAAATAATTAAATACAATGTAAGCCGATGATCTTATACTGGTGTACTCTTTCAATTATAGGAGATCATAGCGTTCAGAAATAACAAACAACAAACTAATTATGTTGGGGATGACATCAAAGTGTACGGGCGTCGCGTCGGTACCTAAGTATATATTCGCATATCATATACGGCAAGACTGCAAATCCACTAAGTTTATATCTAAGACCGATTTATCATTAATACTTCGTATCGCTAGTTTGTATACTAGAAAAACGCTTGCATGCTTTTAAGTAATTTTACTATTATATACTGCGTAAATATTCAACTCAAATTCTTGACCGCAATATTGTTTTACTTTGGTTCAGCAATTTTTTTATACCGTATCGTGCAGTGATGACAGTCAGGGTCAGAGATTAGACGGTGAAAGATTTGCAACTGTTGTCAAACTTAATTATTTATTTAATGCTTTATATGTGTATACATAAATTGTATAAAGGTGGTCTTAATGTCTGAGGCACTCTCTGCCAGTCAATCTTTGGGTGGTGCAGAGAGAAAGCACGGTAGGCGTATAAAATAAAACCGAAAATTATTTTACTTATTCTTGTAATATCTTTAAAACGCAAATATGACTAATATCCGCATTTGCGTTATACAAAATGAAAAATTTCGAAACACGACTGAAATAATTTAATAAACAAGATCAAGTTTTCGAAGTCGGTTAAAAATCGATTAAAAAGTCATTATTGAGTGGCGCGGTGCTAAAAACAGTGTTTGTTTTTACCGGGCCCGGCGAGTCTAGCCGCCAGTTACCGTAATTACGACAAATATCAAACTAAAATGGAAAATTTTACTTGCCATGCTGTTTGCCTTAATTATCTTTTTATAACTGAAAAGACAAACTGAATGAAGTGTATCTGAATCGTCTTTTGTTACTGCCAAGATCGCTTGCTGGGCCACATTGACAATTCTGATAGCGTTGATATAAGCCTTAGTGGTTTCTCGACGTTATCTCCTAATAATATATGTATTTGTAATTAAATAAATGAAAAAATAAAATTAACTTTGTATATTTTTGCGAAACTAGATGTACTTTGGCTGATGCTGGAACACTACCACATACTTGCTTAGATTACAGTAGTTAATTTTAGACACTACAATTAGTAAACTGCAAACCAATGATACTTCGTTTTTTTTTAATTATGCTAAGCTTCAAGCTTGCATAATATAAAATCAACCTGGATACATCCAGTTTATTAGCACTTACGAAAAAATAATCATTTGCCAATAATCTAGACGGCACTCCATTCACCATCTTTTGCAGTGCTATGCCAATAAAAAAAATGTAGAAATGTCTATTGCCACAGAACAATTCAAACGACGTCCTGCAGGTGATTACAGAGAAATGACGATCGAAGTGACATTAAATCTCGGCGCGCTCTACAACTATGCGTTTAACGTAATCCCGCCGACTCGCATCATTACTACCATTTTCTTGGGAAATGCTTAATGGAAGCAAGCGAGGCGTCAATATATTTATTTATCTCTGAATACTTGGTTAAAGATTCATAATGTTGACTTGATCCTCCAAATATTGGCACCGTGAAGAAATATTGCGTTGATAGCGATTTAAATGAAAATAAACCTAAAGAAAACAAAATAATTGTTAAGAAAGTTTACAGCCACGGGTGGTCCAGTACTAAACAAATCCTTCCACAATTATTTCCATTGCTATCAGTTGGAAACACTACACTACTATATAGATGTAAATATTTCAAACCTTTCACTCGAATACTAAGAAAACCGAAGCTACTAGAACCAACTAACTAGAACTAACAATAACTTCACAATATCTAATAATATCCTAGAAGTAATATCTAAAATAGGCGAGAATCGATATTTATTAATAGTAATAAACAAGCCGCAATATCTTACTGTGAGAGTTTATTAAGGAAACGTTGGTATTGATTGAAATAGCGGCAATGGATGCATGTGCAATATGTGCCAAGCGCCACGAATGTGTCTCGGACAATGTAAGGGCAGACGTGACGAGATTGAGCTTATACACGCCGCTAATTCGCTTTAAACGCTTAGAAATTATAATATTGTCCTTATACTCTAAATCTTTGTAACTATTGCATTAATGTTGTAGGAAATCGCTAGAGCCTATCCAATTTGAGCAGGTCGTTTTGAAAATACTTAGAAGAGGTTTATGTTTAGGAATCTATTTCTGGCTGAAAATAATGATGATTATGTTAAAATTCTAGTTGACATTATTTAATACAAAGGACTGATCGATTCACACAATGATTATAATGTTAGTGAGATGTATTTGTTTCCGGTCTGAGTGGCAGTGACGCCAATAAGTCTCTCGTTGTACTGATACCCGCGATGCAAGACATATCAAAATGAGGGGTCAGAAATCATAACTCTATGTGCGACTAATGGGTATATTTAATTATGTATATATTTTTTAACTGTTATGTATAATGGCTACTATCCGTATCTTCTACCACGAAGAAGATACCATTAGTTTTTTACATTTGAAGATCAGATGGACAAAAATACCTACCAAAATTAAATTAGACATCACTGCAGACACCACCTCGGCCATTATAAGTAAATCACGTTTTTATTAGCAATTAAATAATACTATCATCGTCGAAACTGTGGTAATAAAAAGACTTCATTTTAAAACCTCCATGTTAAGTATATCCCACGGATTTCAAAATTCGAATCACAACTGATTTCAATTTTTTTTTTTTTTATTGCATTGGATGGCGAGACGAGCAAGCCGTTCGCCTGATGGTAAGCGATACGACTGCTCATAACAGTAGCAACATTCCACTGCGCTCGCCATCCTGAGACATAAGATGTTAGGTCTCAATATGTCCAGTAGTTGCTCTGGCTACAATGTCCTTCAATCCGAAACACAACAGTGCATTTAAGCAGTGTTGTTTCACGGGAGAAATAGATATTGCGGTGGTACCTACCCAGATGGCCTCTCACATATGAGAGACCTACCACCAGTGAATCCAAAATTTAAATTTAGCAAAACGAAAAAAGTATAGAGGTTTAATTACATACCTAATGAATATTCAGAGTCGATTCCCCACAGACAACTGATAAAATAGAAAACGAATATTTTATTTTGATTTAAAATTATGTAATTAGATAATGGCAATGTATTAGTGATTAAATTGCGCTGAAGCCAATGTTGACTGTCTTATTGTTGGGCCTAGTTGACCAGGCCTTACTGCTATAATGCAGAAAACTGGCGTGGAGCATCAGTTTTGCACTCGTGTCTTGTTCTGTCACTTACAGTTTAACCCAATAACTCAATAAAACCCTTCCTGCTCTGAGGTCCTAGATTGGCAATGAATCCTCAAAGGCAAGCATCACTTACAGCCGATGTTATCGGTGTTAAATACTAGTGAATGATCACACCACTTTACAATCAAGGAAGTCATTTCACTTCTGTATCAGCCCATATACATCCCACTGCAGGGTACGGGCCTACTCTACAACCGAGAGTAAGATTGAGAGTGGTTAGGCTATATAATCTACCACGCTGGCCTAGTGCGGGTTGGCGGACTTTACATACGATAGAAATTCATACAAATCGCTACAATATGTAGGTTTCCTCAGGATGTTTTCCTTCACCGTTATAGACATTTCACTTAGGAGATTTTAAAAAGGTTACAAATGTTTGTATCAAAGACCAAAACATATTAAAAATACATCTTTATATCCCGGGTATTCTCAGGTGGTCACTAAACCATACGGCTAATACTTCCCCCTCTAAAGAAAAGCGTCCTTGCCATATAATTGCGAGATTGGCGTACTTATACTCTCATGCGCATGTGCGTTCCACTGGGCTCCACTTTACGCCCGCATGTTGACAGTCAAGTGGCAATGCTTATGCTACATTGTTTCGAGGGCTTTTCATTTAATTAGCTACTTATAAACGTTTACAACAGACAACAAAGGGTGCTGTGCGCTCTGTTGTCTGTTTCTGTGACGACAGTTTGAACGCACGCTGTGATTGAGTGCTGCGTTTTAGAATTGTTCTATGCGATAATTAAGTAGGTAGTGTATTTTAATAGTCTTTGTCTAGCATTGAATAAGGACTGGCCACTATTAACTTCTAATTTGGATTCCTAATTCGGACTAACAGAAAGTATGTTTTCGGCACTGAAATCAATATAATTGATTTAAAACAACCGCCTTCGTTACAAAATCATGTGGCCCAAAGTTATTTTTATTATATTTAAAAATGGTATGCCTTAATTTGTATTAATAATCCTTTCTAAAAATTATGCGATAGAAATGAAATTCTTCTTATGTGTTCAATGTAAATTTTGGCTAAAGAAGAGATCCTAGGTTATTTGCTTAGTATAATTAATAAATGCACATTAATTATAATTTATTAATTATATAATCACGATGAAATTTTATATTACACTAGTTTATTCATTTATTTTAAGATTAAGCTATCACTGACGTTATAACCGGTTAAGAAGTATAAACATCTATCGTAGTGTATACCTAAACATACATAAACTCACATCTTTTTCCCAGAAGAGTTAGGCAGAAATTTCCCTGGTAGCAACCAGGACACTCGCGTTTCGCCTTGTGTATTGCGTCCCACGATGTTATAGGGGGCGCGACACTTCATAGGTATAGTTGCAACGTATATAGGCCAAAAGGAATTGGCTTATCAAGTCGAAGAAACGCAATAATGTGCGATTTTTCGATTGGAAAATTCTGGTACGCATTGCCTGTGAGTGTAATTTGTCCCCGATATGGCGAGAGGTACACCTCCATCACAAATAAGGGGCTAAAATAAAAGTAAGGAGTACTTTGTGTAGAACTAGTATCACTCCTACCTACCCTTAAGCGAAGCCGATGTCAGCGTATTTGTTGTTAAAAATAATCAATAAATAATAAAAAGTAAGGAAACAGTATAAATTCATTATAATAATTTCAGTGGAACTACTGGGACTTTTCATTCCCAGTAGTTCCACTAATTATTCTAGTGGAACTACTGGGAACGAAAAGTCCCAGTAGTTCCACTCATTATTATAGTGGAACTATGAGTGGAACTACTGGGAATAAACCACCCTATCGCCACTTTAGATACAAATTCCTGACTCCGAGCTGATAATGAATAAAATAAATCCAATATCACTTTGCCCGACCTGGGATTCGAACCCGAGACCTCAGCGTTGTAACCGTACCTTAGCACAGCTATGCTACCGAGGCGATCTACAAATTGTTATTTAAACGGTGTAAACCCGAAAGCAGAACATTGCTTTATTTTTGTTTTGCAACGGACTTATGAAGTCAATAAAAAATGAAGACAGACTAAATAAAAACATATGCAACCCACGATATATTTTGTCTATGAGCTTATCAGAAACTGTTAACAAAACAAAATGTATTTTTATAAGCTTTAATCATAAATCTATCTTCGTGATTCTATGGATTGGAGTTTTTTTATGAACGAATGCTCAGTATTAACTATCACTACTTGCGAAAAAATAATATTAGAAAAACGTCGAAATCCACCGATGTTTATTTTACATATTTATAGTTCTCGAAACTTGTTCGTCCTTTTTTATATCACCCCAACCTTTTGCCACAGATATAATATATTATACCTAGATCGTAGGTGTATTTTTGTGTCCATAAATATCTGGCGAATCTAAGAAAATAGTGCTAGGTCATCTTCATTTTTCTTTTATACTCCCAAATCATTGCTCCCAAGGCACTACAACAACAATTGCCAAAATAAAGTGCAGGTGCGGTTGAGAATGACATAAACTGACAAATAATTACCTCTTGGAATTTGACACACTTATAGTGCCTTGCTAGGGTTAGATTGTAATTAAATGTTGCACAAACACATTAGGTAATACGCAAAAGGGTATATAAAGTATGGAAAATTGCTCCACAACTTGCTAATACGGTAGACATAATACGAACTAGCCAAACCCTTAGTTTGGGCCGAGTCCGTAATTACTACGTACATGTGGTTTCCCAAACCAGCATTTCTAAATTTTCTGTGGAAGGATGTCATATTTAAAAATAATTCCCCCGAATTAGGCATATTTAAACCTTTGGATATTTTAACTTGTAGTTTAATTCAAGATGCTGTCATCGTCTGCTTTATTTCTAAGGACGTGAAGCTTGCTGCAAGCTCGGCTAGATATCGTGTAGGATTTTCCGGAGCTTTCCTAAAGACTCATTAAAAATATCTGACGTTTTCAATAAAAAACTTCGTGCCCAAAATAAACCCAAGTTTGGTAATAGCAGTCACCGCATTATTAACGCAATTCTCAAAAAAGTTGGTTAACCGGAGGAACTAATTGGTATAATTTTATTTTAATTAAAATTAATACCCATGTACAAAATTCCTTAGCGCTGCAACGTTACTTAAAGTCTAATTTATAAATTCTTTATAGTCTGACCGTTGAATACCTACGAGACTAAAATTGAACACAAACAAAAAACTAAAGTCTGCGTCTAACGGAATCAAATTAATGTAAAAGAATTATCGGACAGTTGTCAATAGCATAACTTTGTTTTAATTTTGTAAATGAGACGACTAATTACAAAACCAAAAATTGAAACAACACAATATGCCTCTACATTAAATATAAACATGTCTGAGATAGTATGTGCAATGCTAACTATCCAAATTAACTGGAACAGTTCTAAAAACTATTTATACATTTTTTTAAAAGTGAACTTAAAATTGTGATCGCCCTAATTAATCGATTTTTTGCACATAAGTCCGACAGAATGACGACATCGTGGGACAGACTGCAAATACCATAGACAAAACCGCCACATGTGCCATAAAAAACATTGCGACGTTGAAGCATGTGCAGTTCACATATTTATGGCCAAAACATTACGTAACGCCGTCGATGTAGGCAGATACTAAGTAATAAATTACGATTATCTCACACGAACATATTTCTTTCTTCGAACGTCCCTGACCCCGCATTCCGCTCACGAGACGAATTAGATGCGGACAAAAACTTCATTATAAGTGTTTGTGAATTAATTTTCCTATAACTTTTATGTATTTATTCAGTTACGAGCACACGTGGCACATTAATGGTATTGTAAGGAATAGCCTCAGGTACTTGTTAAACAAAATAGAACATTAAAGTAACGTAAATAAAGTATTAACATTACCAAATTTGGTTAACTAAGCCGCCTTCCGATGAAAGTAACTTGATGTCAAAAGTAAAGGTTATATTATGCTTAACTGCATGTAACCGGTTGGTAACTTCATCGTTATCATAACCATCATTTTTTAAAAGTCCGCTCAAAACATCAGCCAGCTTCAAGGATTACTATCATTTTCCCCAAAGCTTAGCCATTATGTATCCGTCTTACAAAAAATAATGAAAGTCTTTTGTAATCAATCAGGTCAGTAGGTGGTTGGTGTGTAGGTTTGGTGGGTATTTAAAATCCACTAACCTTTAGAGACCTAGCACCTTCCAATCACTGCAGAAGTCTCATAGAGACGACATGAGATCCATTAATAATGAATATAATCTAGTCTATTCGTCTAAATCTGAAAGTCGGGAAATTCCGATAATCACTACAGGTACTGATGACCATTACCTTATCTCATCTGATATCTAAGTCAATCGAAAAGGGTGAATTGACACGGTGGTTAGATGAATGATGTTGGAGCAAAATATAGGGTATTAATGAAAACAAACACAATGCAACTAACTTTCACAAAAAATGTGATGATACATTTTTTTTAACTTTCATCGTGTTTGGGTGGTAAATTCGTAGTTTTTTTTCTAAAATAATAAAGTATACACACTTATTTTTAAAGATGCAAGGGTTTAAATGATTATTTTACCACATTTTTGTTACATACCCTGTGCTACTTATACAGGTTAGGCATACTGTTAGTCATTATCGGAATTCCCCGACATTCGGATATACTAATATAGATAACTGAACAGACCCTATAGTTTAAACTAGTAAAAAGCCTTTGAGAATGACTATGCTATTTCCTTAATAATAAAAACGATAAATACCACTGTAAAGTCAAAAAAACAAATGTATTGCATATTAAAATTATTAATTTGCAAGCGAGTTTCGATGGTTTAAGCAAAATTCGGTTAGGTACTGCCGATTACGGATTACGCTGGACCGCTTTTTGTGTCAACTTTTTGCTGTTGTTGCTAAGCACGAGCGACCGGTATAAAAACTGAAGCGGATCAGTAAATCTTTGCTTTACCATACGCAACATTTTTTCCTGTCCGATCAACTATGAAAGTACGTCTAGGAATATGAAATGTGAAGTCATCAGTAAATCCATTGTTTTTGCTAAAATGATAATTAAAAGTCTTGCACACCATAGCGTATTTAAAAATAAAAGGGTGTACACTATTATTTAAGAAAAAACTATGTATTTACCATCCTAATACGACGATAGAAAAAAAATTACAAAAAAAAATCGTCACAATTTTTTGCACAAAAATTTGCTTAGGATCATGAATGCACTGGAATCCCAAGCATTGCTAGTGTCCATGAGAGGTCGGGTCGCTTACCATCATAGCATGCTGATTTGATGCATTTACAGCAATAAAAAAAATACTCAAATCTAAAACAAAGTATGAAGGTTCTGTTTTTAGAAAAGGACTTCTTGGAAGTCTAAGGTACACTTTTTAGAAGTGGTAGAGCTACGTTCTTGTCTGTCATGACTCAGTCTAAATGGGCAGGCTCGTCCGGGCCGGTACAACTGTCTCATTGGAGCTGTCTCTTTGTTGATTTTTTTCATTTGGTGAGTCAAATTGCCGGATACCCAACACCCTTTCCCCTTTCTTTTTCCCATCCCTTTTCCTTCAAACTCTCCTCCCGAATTCATGGGCTGGCAAAACACCTCCACAATCCTAACGTGTGCATGTTCATAATGGCAGTAATCGGTTACCATCACGTTGACTCGTTTGCCCGACCTATGCAATAAAAATAATAATAATACGGGCAGATGCGCCTTTGATTGCCTTTGATGGCCTTTGAAAGCCTTTGATTCGATCGAGACTTGGGCTGTGCTACAGTCTCTCCAGCGGTGCCATATAGACTATCGGTACATCGAAGTGTTGAAGTGTATATACAACAACGCCACCATGTCGGTCCGAGTACAAGATCAGAGTACGAAGGCTATTCCACTACAGAGAGGCGTGAGACAGGGAGATGTCATATCTCCGAAACTGTTCACTGCCGCGCTGGAAAACGCCTTCAAGCTCTTGCGATGGAAAGGATTCGGCATCAACATCAACGGCGAGTATATCACTCACCTTCGGTTTGCCGATGATATTGTAGTCTTGGCAGAATCGCTGGAAGACCTTAGCACTATGCTCGAAGACCTCAATCGAGTCTCCCAACAGGTGGGTCTTAAAATGAACATGGACAAAACGAAGATCATGTCGAATGTCCATGTTGTGCCCACCCCCATCGGTGTTGGGGGCTCGACTCTTGAAGTTGTTGACGAATATGTCTATTTAGGACAAGTGGTCCGGTTAGGCAGGTCCAACTTCGAGGGAGAGGTCAATCGTCGAATCCAACTCGGTTGGGCAGCGTTCGGGAAACTACGCGACGTCTTCTCGTCCAAAATACCTCAGTGCCTTAAATCGAAAGTCTTCGATAGTTGTGTGTTGCCAGTGATGACTTACGGAACCGAGACGTGGCCTCTCACTATGGGCCTTATTAGGAAGCTCAAAGTCACTCAACGAGCTATAGAGAGGGCTATGCTCGGGGTTTCCCTACGAGATCGAATCAGAAATGAGGAGATCCGTAGGAGAACTAAAATAACCGACATAGCCCACCGGATTAGCAAGTTGAAGTGGCAATGGGCAGGGCACATAGCGCGGAGATCTGATGACCGATGGGGTCGGAAAGTGCTCGAATG
Source organism: Hyles vespertilio (assembly GCA_009982885.2). NCBI lineage: Eukaryota > Metazoa > Arthropoda > Insecta > Lepidoptera > Sphingidae > Hyles > Hyles vespertilio. The sequence continues at coordinate 7,751,466 of CM042822.1, read as the reverse complement.
TAGGCCGCGTAGCGGAAAGCGCAGCGTAGGACGTCCACACGATGGTCCGACGACCTGGTAAAGGTCGCGGGACGTCGCTGGATGCAGGCTGCCTCCAACAGGTCTCTGTGGAAATCATTGGGGGAGGCCTATGTTCAGCAGTGGACTTCCTTTGGCTGATGGATGGATGGATGATGGATGGGCAGATGCGCCACCCAGGTACAGTCGCAATACCTCGAGCTGCTCTATGTTTGGGATTTTATTGTATTTGGAAGTTTAACATTAGCCACTTAACATGCTGCTACGGCCGCGCAGGAAAAAATTGAATGCGTATCAACCAAATCCCATGACTCCCGAAGATAGACTCCAAAGCGGCTGAGCCAAATGTATTCAATGCAATCAATAAAGAGAATAATAATACTGCAATATGCTATAAAAATATTACATGCTCATATTTTTTTATTGAGCAAAGCCCATTCTCACTGGTAGTGTAATATAACTTACTTATCACTTGTCCAGTTCAAACGACATAAAACAAAGTTAGCCAGTATGTAGCGTAGATGTCATCGCTCCTAATAGTCTTGTCAAAGCACGATGTTAATCTGAGATTAAAGCGAACAATGGAAACGTTAAACGTGTAATCATAAGATTAACTAATGCCCAGATAAGATACAAGTCGTTGTAGTGCATATTTTTGTCACTTTACTGCATACTAAAATGAATGATCGCTATCAAGGATTTACCGGATATGATATGGGATAAATTTTTGTATAACTATCGGACGTGATGAAGAATATTTTATTTTCCTAAAAACTGCACTACATAAAAATTTAATGCTCATATTTATTATTAATCCCAATTTTGTAGATTTTATTTGTTTAATTGTAATGTACCAAACTATCTTTGAAGTTTCATGAATGATACTTCAAAGTTAGTTTGGTACATTTATTTATAATTAAATGCTCTGTTTTTTGTTAAAGAATAAGGTACTAATAAAAGTTAAATTTGATGTGACCGTATTTGCGATTATGTTCAGAAGGTTAAGATTTCGGCATTACCTTCTCCAATTTCAATGTCTTTTCAGTTTAAATCCGTCCAACTCGGAAGTTTACTTCAGATCTGGATATTTTATTGTCAAACGTCGCTCATAGTTGAGTAACAAATACTTCATAATATACAGCGTATATCAAGACTGGCACCGAAAACGAAGTTATGTGATAGTTTAAGTGGCTTCAGACACAATGCAACTAAAAATACGTTAATGTTTTTTTTTGTTCTTTTTTCATGTCGTCGTATTTGGGTGGTAAATACATACATAGTTTTTTTTTTCTAAAATAATGGTGTACACCCGTTTATTTATAGAAACGCTGTGGTACGCAAGGGTTCAAATTATTTATTATTTTAGCATAATCTATGGATTTACCACCAAAACACAATGAAATGTAAAAAATCACCAAAAAAATGTCGCGCACAAACTGCCACCCGGCTTCGTTTTCAGTAGCAGTCTTGAGTGTGTGATCACTAATCTGTGATTATGTACTACACATCTTAAATACTAAATGATTAGTTAATTCGTTCATTCTCAACAAGCATTTGCATTACATAATGCATTACGTGTTCCGCCAACATAGATCATCTTCAAACATAATAAAAATCTAAAATAAAAGTTATCCTTGGCATTTATGATTTCGCACGCTGTTTTCTTTTTAGATAAAGTCTTATATTTTTGTGTGTTCGACTATTTTTAAATATATAAAATAACATTTTTAAAATTCTGACGAAAATGATTGCTTGATAGAGCATGGACAAAATAGGTTAAATTCTAAATTAACTAAAACAATGTCTAAATTTTGATTTCTAAAAACCTTACTCAAATAAAATATTAAGCCTGTTTAAAATCTAAACATAGAATTATGACGTATCACCATAATGTACATGTAAATAATGAATAACAGAAAATAAATTACATTTTGCTTTATGCTCGACTTGCAGCAAAAACGGCCGTCGCTTACACTGACGTCACGCGAAAGTCGTGTATTGAATGCGAGTCTCGGCAGACAGTCGGTTTCCACGATCTTGCCTTTCGCAGAAAGCTTGTAACAAAACATATCGTGTGGCCGTCACAATAGTTCCATTGATTGCGCGTTTGTTGTAATGTCGCCCGGCAACATTTCGCTAATTGTTACTCGAAATATGCGATTTGAGAAGCCAGCCTGCCGAATGCTGCTGACATTGACAATTTCTTTTGAAAGATCGGTAGTGAAATGTGGTGGTAAGAGTTTTGTTTTTGTCATGTTTTAATTTTCCTTGTGGTTGGTACATTTGATATTATATTGCATGCAGATTATATTAAGACTGCTACTTAAAACGAAGCCGGGTGGTAGTTTTAGTGACTATAATCACAATGCAACTAAACTTTTTCGAAAAAATCGCCGTAATATATTTTTTGCCCTATAATATTTGTTTGGGAGGTCAATTCATCGAATAAAAAATGTTGATCTGTAAAAGTTTACAATACTGAGTAGACAGCGGAGACTATACTTGCTCATTTGTTATTTTATTAATAACATAATTTTTAATAGTTCGGTAACACAACTATGTTAATAAAAAACGATGACTGTCTACCATTAGATGATTCGCTTGCCTGTATCATACCTACGCTATAAAAATGCACATATATTCCAACTAGAATTCTTACACTAAAATAGCCGAAGAATTTGCGTTACTAGCACTTGGCATAAATCTTCCGCTTCATATTACGTCCGAAACTGTCCTAACCTGTCCTAACCTGTCAATATGACGGCGAGTAGGCGGTTCTAAATTAAAACTAGATTTAGGTTAAAATACCGTAGTCATGCCTATCCCATTGACTGAGGTATGACGTATCCCTTATTTGAAGATGAGTTAAAAAGCTATCAACGTTTCGTGTTCGATACAAAATAAATAAAACTGCAACTCATGGAAATGTTTAAGCCGTGTATCTTAATAATATAGATGCGAAATCTTTGTTAATATGTTTTCATTCTCGCAACACTAAATCATCATACCAACATTTTATTCTGCAAAGATATTGGCTAGATAGTTAGATAGAAGGGGCTATAAAAGTATGGAAGCAAAGCCGCTTTTAAAAGCTAGTTTAATAAACATTTTACTCAAACATTTAGTTAAATGATAACTGCAGCAATTTTACTCCTTTTTGTCGTAGAGATGCCGCGTCAAATTTCGCATAAACATAATATATCGGGATTCTACTGGTAATGGACAAAAGTACATTAAAGTCTCTTCATTGGAAAAATACTTCGGCAAACTTCAAATCCATTTCCCTGTAGGCCACTCTGCGTCTTTCCGTTCTATTCGCACTAGTTAAAATCATTCCCATTTCACTCACATTACCATTCTAAATAGCTAATTTTAAAACCCATTAGCATACTGGTCACGTAACACGACTGAAAAAAATAGCCGCAAATCTATATCGCAAAATAAAATGCACGTGAACCGACGAACGAATTCCTGACACATTAAACCATGTAATTATTTTGCCCATAACTATTTTCGTATACTATTATAATCTATTTGTTCATTTTATTTATTTATTGACTTCCTAATCGGTGTGCCGAGAACCGATTACATTTCTGAGTTAATTGGACAAAAACTGGAACATATATTAGGACTTAGTTATGAGAATGCGCTGCTTTATAGTTTCCTTTCGGATAATGTTTATTTAAGAGTTGGCACTTGAAATATCTTCAGATATAGACGTTTAAAGATACGTATTTAAATAACAATAAATATGTACGTGTGTGGACAGCTTTACGTTCTTTATCCCGCTGATAAATAAGCTGCAGTGAGAGGAATAAATATTATTGGATATGAGTTATTGTCATAAACTATTACAGCTAATATGCATGTGTCTATTTTGATTTAAAGATTGATTTAAGACTTAAAAAATAATGACTGAATATTATTACATGGTGATAAGTTCAATGACTATTTTATTTTGTTTGTAAAAGTTTTTATTGATTGTCTGTAACTTTTAACCAAAAAAATCGTAATAGTAATCATAGTCTTAACATAAACACTCAGTTCTATGTACTTAAAATTTTGCAAAAATATGTTTCATTGTAGAATATTATTAAAAATAATAATATTCACTTTTACAACGGTTGTTGTACATTTTCTGTATAAAAAAACTCACTTCCGGGAAACCCATATTAAAGTCTAAAAGCTTACACAACACGTTCAACTGCAGTTTAAAAGTACTAATACATATAAGTTAAATATAATCATTCATTCATTCATGAATTTAAAAGAAATGAATATTAATAATATTCGCACTTCCGTTTACAAATGCGACCGAACCTCATCGCACGTTGACGTCAGAATATCAACATTATAATTGCCAATGTTTATTTTTCGAACGCATCCTGTTATTTCATGATATTTGAAACTTTCCACAACTTTTACTGTATATTTACTTTACGACTGTTTATTACCCATTTATAATATTGTATATGTAAATATGACTGTCTACCAACGGAAATAACTTCCTTATATCATCATCACTATAAAACAGTTTATTTTTTAATTCCGTCATAGCAATCAGGTAATCCTGTGCCAATAAGTTGTACTGGGTTGCTCAACTACTTCCTTATTTTGAGGCGGAAGGAAGAATTATAGGAAGAAGGAAACACATGGGGTTGGCAAACTTTTAAAACAGCTTATTCCTAGTAAACCAATGATTAATAGAGCAATAGTTATTAAAATGTCTAAATAGATAAGATCGTAAATTCACTGTCACAACTCCACAACATTAATATCACATCGACAATATTTTCCTATCCGTATCAGAACACGTCAACCCAATGCTGCGTATGGGCTTCCTCATTTGCAGGCCACATTTTTCTTAAACCTTAAACCTTACATTTTTCTGCCAAGTGCCAAGCGAATCAATTGTTGTCCTGCGACTCTCGATATGTCATCCGACGATCTGGCAGGTAGTTAAGAGGCATTTAGTTATCGTGCCTCTCTTGGCCATCATTCCGTCAGTGTCTTAGTTCATCTGCCTTGCATCTGCATCTTGGTGTGGGGTTAGGACTATGTATATGACCGTTGGATCTACTTATTTATTTATAATTTATTATTCCTAATATATTTTTAAAGTTTCTTGCTGTTAATCTAAATAATAAGCCCATACACATGCAACTATAGGGCACGTGTCTACCATTGAGAGGAGTAACGTAATATTTCTTCATGAAAAATTAATTCAAAAATTCCGACGTCTCAAACACTAAAAAGAAAAAATGCTTATCAAATTACCATAAATAATATTATCTATACAAGTAAACATAGTTTGTTTGCCTGACAGTGTTCGTCTGAAGTGTGTATTGTGTACACTAGTGACCAGTCTAGACGAGTGACATTACCTGTGAGACGCTTGCTGGCGACATTGAGCGCCCTCACTGACCGCTGATTTATTTACATACTGCATGTTATATTAATGATTAATAAAATAAATAAAAACACCCAACAGTCACATACATAGTCCCGACCCCACACTAAGATCGAGTGTTATGTCGTAGGTATAAGGAACTACGAGAAACTTTTCGGTCTCACAAACACCCAGACCCGAAAAAAATAGCTGTAATATTTGTCTCGGTACGGGGATCGCACCTGACAGCGACTAACCAACTGCACCACGGAGGCTGTCAAATTAATTGATTGAATATGCTGATGGTTGTTTGTAAAAAAGTTTTGTTATTTAATTTTGGTAGTAAGTTGTAAAGTCTTTAGTTGGAATCCTAGGTCGGACACTTTAATTTGTATATTGCTTGAGAATTTCTGTCTTGCTTGGTTAAAAATTGCCTATGATCTCTTATACAGTTTGATATATTTTGAAATGGAAATTAACTTTTACAACTGTGTGTGGTAATATACATATATATTAGTGTCACTGCCTACCCTTACAAAGAGTGCGAAGTTATGCTTGTAATTATTATGAACTATAAATCAATATTTTGTTGCTAAGTGGACCATAATAATAAAACGGATAGCACGATCGTTACAAACATAAGTAGATTTTCTGTTGTGTTCTGTCACATTAATCTAGTTTAGATTTGCTATGTTTGTCGTGTTTAAAAAAAATATTAATATACCGGGTATCTCAAGACTGCTACCGAAAACGAAGCCGGGTGGTAGTTTTAGTGACTACAAACACAATGCAACTAAAAATTTCACAAAGAAACGCGACAATTATTTTTTATGATTTTTTAAATATCGTCATTTTTGGGTGGTAAATTCATAGTTTTTTCTAAAATAATAATTTAAACTCTTTTATACCTTAGATTATTTATAAATAAAAGGGTATACACTATTATTTTAGGAAAAATGTATTTACCACCCAAATATGGTCATAAGAAAAAAATTACAAAAAAAAAATTGTCGCTTTTTTTGCAACTTTTTCTGTTGCATTGTGTCTGAAGTCGCTTAAACTACCACCCAGCTTCGTTTTCGGTAGCAGTCTTGATATACCCTGTATAACATACTAACGAAATATGGTAACAAAAGAGAAAAAAAATCCAACACCATAATAATTAGACTTAAAAACTTTATTCTCAATACAATGTATCGTACCTATTTGATTTCATAGCTCATAAACTGTAATAGAAACAAAATCAATAAGAAAAACCCACCTGTTTGGTCATCGGAAAGAATAAATAGTTGTACACCATAACTACTATTTAATGTCACATTATTCACTATACGAACAATAAGCCTTCATAAACTTAAGGCAATATTGACAAAGTTGGCAATAGTCATACAAAAGTATTAAATAATGAATCACTAGGAAATCCTACTACTCGTAATTTAGGTATCGGAGGCAATAACTTAAGTATTCTACATAGAGTAGAACAGTTAGATGTATCAATTTCAAAATTAACTTCGATTCAAACTTTAATTCTCAATAAATAAAAAACAAAGTTAGTTAACATCGTAATAGAGTCCTGTAAAATTTATGAATCGTTAAATGTAGAAGGAAAACTCGTCTTTTTCGATTTCAGATGCAACTACTTGCAATTCGACGAGGTAGAAAGCCGTCTGAATTGACAGCGAAGCAATTTACAAAATTTGTCGCAGATTACTCCAAGAAAGTGCTGTTACCCTGCTTTCCACTGGAAACTTGGGAATTAATAAAAGCAGTAATTACTTGAATATAAAAGTCAACCAATTAACAGTTTGCGTATGCTAATCACGATTTTAATACACTATTTTCTTTCAAAAAATGTTAGATATTATGAAAGTAATAGTATAAAAATTCATTACTTTTAAATTTAAACATTAATCCTACTGTTACGTATAAGTTATTGTTGTACAGCAGTGTTTTTTTTTTTTGTGAACCCGAAAACGTTTCCTTATGATTTTTAATCGGCCATCATTTCACTTCAGACATTTAGAAAAATCACTTTGCCCCACTTGAATCATTATTACCGAAATTAAAACCCCGACCGAAGTTACCGACCGAATATTTATTACATCCATTGATTCTAAACTCAATTTATACCTAAAGTATCACTGATCGAATGAGGCAACACATTCAATAAATACACATACAATTCATAAACGCAGCGTCTACACTGTCTACATCAAATTTGTTGGAATTAATGCGTGTCAACGGATATGAACCGAGTGATTTATAGAGGGCGCTTGTGCCTCCACGGCTCATATATCAATACGGAGATATCAATCGACTTGGCTATTCAATTTAATTGCAGAGGTGCACGTATTCAATTTCTACGGAATATCAATGGTAATGAAGGCTTTGGACAGATAAAATATGATTTATCCTCGATGAATTTATTCACTACGTTTAATACTAGACTATGACGGTGTGGTACTCTTATTAAACTTTGATTACCGGAAAACGTTGGTTTGCTTTTATTTCACTTGATTTCTAGTTGTGTAACTGTGCATTGCATATTTAAATGGACAATGATCTTTAAGACGTAGTATGGTCAAGTGGCTTTAGCAAGTTTAAAAAGGTGTCGACTAGATATAAATGATTTAGATTGTTGATACCGTTTAATAAGATCGACATGTGTTTACTGACAAAATAGAGGAAAATTAAATGAAAATATTTTACACACAGCATGCCATGCTGGTTGGTAAACAAAGCAGACACATGTGTTTTCCATCTTCATGTGCGAGTACTTAATTAAAATTATATGCTTATATATGCTTGTTTCAACGGTAAGAAAAACATAAGTAACATTTGCTATGTTGCTCTGATAACTTATAAGTTCCTATTAACCATTTTTCGGGCATACAAGATCTACCATCGTGGGCTAGGTCAGCGAATTGAATTACAACATTTTTATTTTCCTTTTATCAATCGCTCTTTACGCATTAATAAAGCATATCAGAAAATCCCTTCAAGATAATTTTAAAGTCATTATAAGATACTAGAACTAAGAACTAATAGAACTCGTTTATGATAACATCTGAAAGGAAATGGTGAGATCTTTACTCGGGTATAAGTTATGGTAAATACTCGTAGTGAAATCAAATTTTGTAAGTAATGGAGCCATGTATTAGCTAATTCACATTATAGAAAGCTAGGCTTGTCTTTATTAGCACTAGTATTTCACATCATCTAACGTTTATGTCGAGTATGGATTGGTCGTTTCCAGGGGTCAAGCAACCCTTCAATGGACAATCATTTATTTCCAACTCCCTGTTCTGTTTAGTATTTCTATAAATGCATAATTGTGTTTCAATGTGGATATTGTACCCAGAGTAACTGACTGAACACTGGATATAGTGAGACTTAAAATCGTAGGTAAGTCTCAGGAATGCCAAGCTTTGTTTTATTATTCATGGTGTTGTTTGTTTTTTTTACTAGACATGCGGTCGTATCGCTTACCATCAGACGAATGGAAAGCTCGTCCCGCCATTCAAAGCAATAAAAAAAACTATTTGAGTATTTTTGTTGCGGGTTATAGACACTTCCAAAAATTAATCGAAAGAGAATATGGTTTAGCCACTATTTATCTTGAGTTACAGCAGTAAAATACAGCGGCGGATGTAAGGGACAATAGAAAAAAAAACCTCCATTCTTCGTTTTTAAGACTTATCACCAAAGGTTTAAAGTGAAATTCAAGAAAAAATTAATTAAATTCCTCATATCCCTTCTTAATATGTAAGATGGTAAATGGTAATGGAAATGCATCAAGCTTAGATTGCATCTAACATCTTCAGTAACGTTGTTGATAGAAAAGATGATAATATTCTATTATATTAGATGACCCAGTGACTAGTAAGACTTACTATAAAAAATAAGAAATATTAAGTACCTAACATAGCCATTCATGGTACAGAGGATGCGCGGGTGACAGGCGGAATGCGGCGCTTAAACACGCGACGACGCCGCGCGAATTAACGGTACGGTGCGCCCGTCGCGAATATAGTGCACATTCAGAAATAGACGCGACGAGTAGGTACGAAGACTTAGATAAACATCTTGATTAACTAATGCCCGAATACTCAAATGCCACTTAAATATTATGTTGCATATAACTACGCAAATCCCGCTTAAATGTACTGAGCAACTTATTATTTGAATAACGTTTGGATCATAACAAAAGTTCATAGTAGGTGGTTTAGTAGCCGTAAAGCTAGTGGTAAAATGAATGGTTGGGAGTTTAATCCCAGAACTAAAATAATTTGAAGATATTATGTCATATTGCTGTTTTGTATATACGATTTATTATAAATGCATGGTTGTTTCTTATCGTACAATCATTGCCAAAGCAATTCTGAATTTAAGGATATGTTGTGGATATCGTGAGCTGAGTAATATTATCACAATATCAATGTAATGTTAGGGGTTATCTTGTCACTGCCTTCTAGACAAACCCGTAAGTAAAGACCGAGTTATATCGAGACGGCGACCGAAAACAATGCCGGGTGGTAGTTTTAGTGACTACAAGTACAATACAACCAAAATTTGTTTATGGTGCTTTCACTATCATAATGTTTAGGTGGTAAATCTATAGTTTTTGCTAAAATAATTATTTGCCTTTGCTTACCACAGCGCCTTTAAAAATAAAAGGATTTACATCTGGGGGCACGGCAGTGCCCCCTCCAAGTCGAGCTAAAAAGCGGCACTGTCGTACCATCCTTTTCTCGAAGCAATTCAGACCATTTTCTACCACTATAACTTTTGTGGTTAAAGCAAGAAGCCTGAATTTTCAGTTACTAAGCAGGCCAGTAGCATTATGTATAAATTGTACGATACATTATGTTTGCGATGACATGCGATGGCCAAGTCGATGTATTTATTGAAATAAAACTATTATTTACGGATTTTATCGCGATAAAATCCGTAAATTATAGTTTTATTTCAATGTGTAACATTCGCGTAAATCTAAGAAACCATTATATCGATCTATTTATTTAAAACGTAAAGAATTTTTAATATTGATATGATAATAACTTACGTAATAACTTTATACAGAACGTCTCTTAAGCAAGGGCTAAATAAATTAATCGACTTGGTTCACAACTTTTTGAGGTAGAAAAACTGAGCTGCGAGACTTGGAGTTTTTTTAAAGGATGTTTTTGATGGGATAATTATTTTAGGATAAACTATTTACTATCCAACAAAAAACGTTGCTATTTTTGGCATTATTATTAATTGTTTTGTGACTGTAGTCACTAAAACTACCACCTGGCTACGTTTCCAGTCGCAATTTGGATATAGCCATACGGATGTTTGCATAAAACAAATTAAAATGTAAAAATCATTGCCTCGTATATTTTCCAATGATCCGAACTAGGACAAAACTATGAATAATCTCGGTACAGTTAGTGCGACGTAAAACCGGCGATTCAACCAAAATGTGTCTGTCGTCCGCATATTTGTGTCGGCGTCGGCGGCAAACATCGTGAGCGATGTGTCGCCGCAACACTGATGCACTGTTTGTACAAACTATTCCGCTCTAGCGAACTTACAGATGCGGAGCCAGGTGGGGGACACTGGGGTCACTCCCCACGGCTTAATGGACTAAAGAATCTGACTTATTGAAGAATTAAGAGAAAATAATTATTGTAATTACTAGCATTCGAAGCACTGACTATTGGGTTTCAACATATTCAGACATAGAGAGTCTATTGCTGAAAGAAGACCTTCACCATGAATCTTTTCTTACCAATGCTACTTTTACAGTTTCCGACGCTTCGGTTGCGGGTACAAAGCCTGCATTCGAGAACGTTTCGAACAATCACCAATATTTGCAAAGGTTTTGCTCATCATAGAATGTTAACCGAAGGATTAACAATAAATTATAACCACTTCCATATTTAATCCAATCTGAAACAGTCTGGCAAACTATATTTTGCCCCAATGTTCATTACTCGCGCCGCCACTACGCGTTGTCTTGTATATGCAAACCGTTGCATTCGAGACAAATCCGCCGGAATCTTGTTTGAATAGTTGCTGTCTGTCGCCTGGCTATGAGATGACCAATTTGTTATTACGCTTTCGCCTTTTAATTATATTATTTGACACGTACATTTTATTGTAACGGAAAGTAGTTTATTCTCTTGCGGATGTTTCGGTGAAGATTGTTGAATTTGATCTTGAAAGCGAAAAGAGACCAATTTTTTTACGAAAATGTGAATTGTCAATTATTAACTTGATTATCGTCAAAAGTCTCAGAGAAGGGAAAATATACCGGGTATCTCAAGACTGCTACCGAAAACGAAGCCGGGTGGTAGTTTTAGTGACTACAAACACAATGCAACCAAAAATTTCGAAAAGAAACGCGTCAATTATTTTTTATGTTTTTTTAAATATCTTCATTTTTAGGTGGTAAATCCATAGTTTTTGCTAAAATAATAATTTAAACACTTTTATGCCTTAGATTATTTATAAATAAAATGGTATACACTATTATTTTAGGAAAAAATGTATTTACCACCCAAATATAGTCATAAGAAAAAAATTACAAAAAAAATTGTCGCTTTTTTTTGCAACTTTTTCTGTTGCATTGTGTCTGAAGTCGCTTAAACTACCACCCTTTTTATTATTATCATAAAAAATAATTGTCGCGTTTCTATGCGAAATGTTTAATTGCATTGTGTCTGAAGTCGCTTAAACTATCACCCGGCTTCGTTTTCGGTAGCAGTCTTGATATACCCGGTATAATCGACTCACGCTTAGTTACTGTTTTGATAATATCAATTTTATGACCCAATAAATCCAAGGGTTGTTTAATCGCTTGGCAATAATTGAAACATAATTTAAGCATTATATTGTGACCCGTATTTCAGCCTATAACTTGCAAGTAGCCCTGTTCACACTACAATTATTGTCACCATATTTTCCCAAAGCCATTAACTTAAATCTGTATCTGTATTGGAATTTGTTAATGATCGGCGTCCAGTTGTTCAGATCGGACTGCGAAGGTGAAGGGACCCGGGGCGACCTCGACTATGTCCCCGGGAAACCAGCGATTTGCCTATAAATTACCACCATGATTGCTGTCTAAGACTTATGATAGCTTGATTTATAATTATTACAAAAATTTACATACGTATTGGTGTCAGCGATTTGAAAACTGATTATGTGCGAGCCGTGTGCATTAGTCGAATGTTGCTGCACGACGCCAATATTGCTTAATATTTCTGCATAACTTTTAGTCTATGATGTTAATTTTCAAAATATGGAATCATTAAATTAACAGTGTTAATGTTTATAACAGTAAACTAGAGCCCACACTCTATATAATTACTTAAAAATATCGTTCTAAGAAATTATTTTTGCTGGTTGAAAATCTTGTTAAAAACCATCAGATAACCTTTCGTGACATAAGATTATAATTATAAAAACTAGCGGCCCGGCCCGGTTCTGCCTGGGTGCAGATATACTTTTTAGAAATATTCTGTCGCCTATGTTCATCAAGGATAATATAGGGTTCTAAGTGTGAAAGAATTTTTCAAATCGGTCCAGTTGTTTCAGAGCATATCCAATAAACAATCAATCAAATTCCTCTTTGTACCTAATATTACTTTATAAAACATTTTCTATCTACAAATAATGGTCATTTTATTTGCTGGTGATTGAAACTCTTACAATCCAGAGGCCACGGCCGCGGGACAGTCGTCCTTGAGTGATTCGGTGAAAAGCGACGCGCATGCAACTGACAAAAACAACTTCCACCGCGCCGACCAAGCCTAATGTCAACTGCCTAGTTAGCGGGACGAAACTGCTAGCACCTGAAATAGTATAGAAAAATTGCGGTTATATTAAAACTTTGCAAAAAAAAAAAAAAACAATGATGAGACCTTAATGTCGAACCTAAGAGCCGTCCTGCCCCCGACGTCCTCTTTGTAACAGCCCTTTGGCACAAGTTCTATACTGATACATCCATAAGGCCGCTTTTTATACTTTTATATTATGGTATTTCTTCAATATAACTAGTTCTATGTATAGGTGCAAAAAGGGATAAATAAAAATACTTATACGTTACAACTTCAAAAGACCCGCTGCGCTTACGTCGCGTTGGCGTCCAGTCCCGCTTCGTGTTGTAACTAAACCATTATCGTGAAAATTTGAAAATAGAATGTTTACTCTTTTGTTTTATTATTTTTAGGTACCGCGTCGTGGCCCATTAATTTAATGTCCATGATGCACCATGAACTATAAAATGTTTGACATCCCTGGCCTAATTAATGGACACAGGTGCGCTCAGTGTCTATAATTAGCTTGTATTGTTACAAGAAATAATAGAATATAGACTGTCCTTCATACGTATATTGGTAGAAAAGTTCAATATTAATAGTCAGGTTGCATTTTATTTATATAATTCTTATGGCTGTTTTTGCATATTGTCGCTGCAACAAAATTGCGTCAATTGAAAATTCGCTAAATGATTTAGTTTATTAATAAACGACCAGCTATCTGCCTTGTATGCAACCTTTAGGGATTATGCCTTTTATTCAATCACGCTGACTCTGAGTCTAAGCACGCTGCTGACTGGTGTTTAATTAAAAATTGATATAATTCATTGTTTCTTAGATAAGTTATAAAAATTGTAATTTAGATTATGATTAAGGTTATGGGATTTCAAAAAAAATGCTTGGTGATGATTAATCTAACTAAATTTTGTAGTGTAACGAAAACGCATTAACATATTTGAGCGTATACTTTTAAGGTAAAAACACATGTAATTCAAAGTTTAACAGTCTCGATTGTGACGTCACAGAATGTAGACGAGGCCATTCCATTCATTATACAAATAAAGTAATAATATTTTTTTATTGAAGCTTTTGTTATGACGTCAGTAGAGTAGGACTTTTTAATGCACTTACGTATGTGATACGTAAACTAATCTTTTTTCTTTCTACAAAGGTTTTTATAACCTTTTCTTTACCATGTTTCTTTTTTCAAGTCTAAAGTTTCACTGCACAACAACAATCGTAATAATCAGTTATATTCAGCTCTAGGAAGTCTGCTGCTGAACATAGACCTTTCACAGTAACCTTTTGGAAGCCGCCTGCATCCACGGACATCCAACAACCTTCACTAGGTCATCTTTTCACCGTGTTAGGTTAATACTGTAGGCCTCCTCTAAAAATTTCCTCGGCGATGTTAATTCCAGCGACATTCAACATTCACTAGGTCATCTGCCTACTTTGTGGGTGGTCATTATACATTATACAGCACAATGTACATACATTACAAAAGCGAAATATTACATCATAAAATATGAGTTGCGGTTTAAAAAAAGATAAATAAAATTTGTGCACACGGGCCAACAATAATTACATAATGTAAAATAGAGCGTGTCGGGAGTAAACAGCGTCGTGTTGCGTTTCTTAGTAGCGGTACGAGCGGTGCCAAAATCCCCCCCAGTGTCATCTGCATCCTGCACTGGGTATGAAGCTGATGGATAGAGATTGTTGTCACACATTTATACCTTTCATTATTAGGATATGATTCCTTTGGGTATACAAACTATATTCTATTATAACATAGATGATGTGAAAAGTTTGTTTATTACCTCTAGTCTCAGGAACTACTGATTCGAATTGAAAACATCTTTTTGTGCTGGATAGGTCATTTATCGAGAAATGCTATAGGCTATATACCATCACGATATTTAGAAGGGAAGCAGTAGTAAAAAAAGTAGCAAATTCGAGGAAATTTTATTTGTTTTTCGTGGTCTGATTGGTCGATATTCTAAACTGATAGGCAGAATTGAACATTTTGTTCGCCATTTTGAAATCGTATCTGCACTCAGGCGGAGCCAGGCCATGCCACTAGTAATTAATACACCCAACTGTCTCATAAATAGTCCAGACCACATAAGGATCTTATTTCCTGGGTATTAGAAACAACGAGAGTCTTTTCGGTCTCATAAACACCCAGACCCGAAACTGTACGGAGATAGAACCCGCGATATATTCATGTGATATCGGCTAACTTTGCTACTAAAATATGAAAGAATTCGCCAGAAGATTTGCGATCTGAAAGTATACTAAATTCTTTAGCATTTCCTAAAACGTTAGGTAGAGTCAGCAACATAAGTCGCTACACTCTTCACATTTTTTGATATCCCTTTTATGAATTAAAATTTCTAATTACTAGTCTGTAGTCGGAAAGTATAATCAAGTAATGTCTTTTTTGTCGATAAGTGCTATACGATATTGGGAATTATAATATTATTTTGGTGATAAGACCATTCGAAATTTCATTAATGTGTAGCGACTTATATTGCTGACTGTACCTAAAATTTTAGGAAATGCTAAAGAATTTAGTACGCTTTTAGATCGCAAATCTTCTGGCGAATTCTTTCATATTTTTGTAGCAAAGTTAGCGATATCACATGAATATATAGCGGATTCCATCTATATACAAAGGTATCATCTGTATACAAAGGTACAAATACTCTTTAATATACTGTTTGTTATATACATTGATTTCTATTTATGTCTTGTTTTACTGTGGCACTCAATTGCTATAAGCATGGAAAATGGGTGGAATGGTTCTGGTTTTAACAGTCCGACGTAATTAGGTATGTCCTCGGGCGAAGTCCCGCCGTTGGAGAATTTATTTGGATGGCAAGTGCTATGCCATAGAAGATTACCTTTATAGTAATCATACTTTTATAGTCTACATAAAAGTATACTTCTATATATCGCCTCTTTACTTATTTTTCTAAACCACAGAATTTTGCGTTCGAGATCACCAGCCAAATAAATTTAAGATCTCAATATTTCTGCATCAAATCAGTTTTTCGGTATGTTTCGTTTGCACCCTAAAATCTGCATTAAATTTCACATTTAAGGAGTTTTCATGGTAAAGCTTCCGCCGCTCTCTACAAACATACAAACTGATTTACTTTTCAACGCCGACACGAGACAATTGCTAACCGCACAATAATTTCAAATTTCTCACAGTTCTGTTAAATACATAAGCGACGTATTAGAAAAAAATGCATTTATTCGCAAAATAATACGTTTCTACATTACATCTAACATTCAGAATTGAAATCATATTTCATCGCTAGGAAATTACTTCGCTAATGACATCCGGGTATTATATTATTTCACATTCATGACAAATAGCGTTTTTTACACGTGGTATAAGTGTTTCAGCTATATTCGTGTGTTCGTCATCAATAAATAGCATCGGATTTGGCAACAAACGCACAACAAAAGATGATATCACCCTGTAAATCTCATTTAATGTTGCAGGTGCTTAACAAGATGCATTACCTTACTCCTGCTAATTTAGGACTTGCACTTGCTGACGCAATTAGTGCATTTAACCATCTACGCACTATATTTTATTATATAAAGAATAATTGGGGGTCTATTTTGTATTATTGTCCTGCTAATGTTGCCAATAAGATGCCGTAATAAATAAAAGAAATAGTCATGTGCGTGCCACACTCATTTTGCAGTGAAGTTGGATCTTTCAAGATGATCACAAATAGCGAAATCTTATGAAATCCATAACACAATTATTTTTAAAACAAACATGATATTGTCTCGACCCTGAAATAGAATCCGCAGACTCTCATTTCACTGCCGGTTTGTCACTTACTTGTAGATGAACCCGACTAATTTTATTTTTTGTATGTTTTTTGTTCATTTTGCTGCAGGTTAATGACGCTTTTTCGTTCATAGGCACTCGCAGTTTCTATGCAACATTTTCAAAGCTTGGCACTAATAGAAATGGACAGATCCCAAGAGTGAAATTGTAAATCAAATAACATTCTTAGTTAGAACAGCGAATTTTTTTACATATGGATGGATTTATGGATGTTTGTTACTATATCACGCACAAACTACTGACTGGATTTTAATGAAATTTATATAACGGTAGCTGACACTCTGGATTAACAAATACTTTTATACCGAAAAATATTTTTTTCTGAAGGACTAGCTGTACCCACGACTTCGTCCGCGTGGAATTTAACAAAAAAGTTAATTAAAATTGAAAAAACTAAATAGGTAAATTTAGTTTTTTCTTTGGTTTTTGCATTTTTATTTTAATTATTGATTCGTTGGTCGGAGAAGTGGTGGGAGGCGCCCGACGTGACGGCTCAGTGGTGGCATGCGCGTGAGCTGCTCGTGGGCATTGCAACATTACTTTATTTTTCTAAACTAAATGTACCCTAAGTTACTCCTTGTTATATCAGCTACCTGACAAAAAAGTCCCGTCAAAATCGGTCCAGCCATTTCAGAGATTAGCCGGAACAAACAGACAGACAGACAGACAAAAAAAATTAAATATCATTTTCGGCACAGATATCGTGTATATAACGATATGCGGTTAGACATTTTTGTTTTATTTTCACTTTTAAAATAAGACACTTCAATTTTATTATATGTATAAATGACCACGGAGATCAAATATACATATTTGCTATTCTTTAACTTTAAAGCAATGGCTGTGCCATTGCAAGTCAGGAGGGGACAGGATTGATGCCTTCAATATAGATATAGGATGAGACGGAATGAAACGGGATATAATGGCATGAGACGGGATAAGCAGTATCGTGGAAGGCAGTCACATCACGTTTTTATATAAAACAGCTAGTAAGCGAAATATTGCTTAAATAAAAATGTTGTTCATATGGAATGGACTCAAAATATATCTGCATCCGGGTGAAGCTGTGCCCGGCAACTCGCGCTAGTTTAAAATATAAGGATATACTTTCCTAATATTTAAACAAATGTATATTGTCAATTAGACAAATAAATATTTTAATAGTAAAAAAAAAACGGCGTCTTGTAGCTTTTTGCTTGTTAAGTACTAACTTCATTATAACTATTGTTTTGAATATTTCGACCTGGGGAAAATATTGTATTTAGACGTCTAAGATATCAGTGAAGTTAATTCCCACCGTGTGCACTGAACACTGCCTATAAAATTGTATCGTTTAAAATTCTTTACTGGTGTTTTATTAACTTTAATAATTTATTTCTCGTCAATACCTTTGCAGAACCTTGTCCGCGTTTCCACGTTTGCGAATAACATTTACTATTTATTCAAGTTGAACCACGTCATAAATTGACGATAATTAATCTGTAACTATTCGTACGCGTTCCCTAAATACCTTTGGAAATGTTTGTTTCATGGAAAAATAAATAAACCTTATTCGCTAAGCAGTACGGCTGTAACGCTCTACAATATCACAGTAATAGAAAGAATTGTAATGACGTTAGGAACTTTTTGCTGCGAACTTGAAGACCATTTCACGTTTCTGGTAAATACTGAATTTCTTTTACTGGAATCATGACGCTAAGTTCCGTCCGCATAGCAACAAAATACAAGAGATGTAAAATCCGGTATAGAGTTTCATTAAATTTCGAACAGATCGGTATGATTATGACCAATCATATTCATCATCATGCCAGTGGATAAATAAATGCACCATAATATATGAGTCTTGATTCCTCAGTAAGAAAATGTGGTAGAGCCACACTGTTGTAGTTATGACTCAGCACGAATGGATAGGTTGTTCGGGGCGGTACCACTATGTCACAGAAGATCGAAGCGAGATTGCTAATTTGCACAATACCCCTTTCCTCGTCCCATCTTTTGCCATCCGGCCCCCCTCCCGATTTAATGGGCCGGCAACATTTCTACGATCCAAACATTATGGATGTTCATGGGCGGTGGTGATGACTTACCATCAGGTGACCTGTTTGCTCGTTTGCCGGACCAAAGCAATAAAGAATCTTGTATCGCGGATATACTAAAGTACGAGAAACTTTTTCACTAACAAATATTTGTGAGACACACAGACGTTCGTCTGGTGCGTGGACAGAACCTGCGTGCACTTTAACCGCGGCTGGTTCTCAACCAACTGCGCCACTAAGGTTCGCAATCTCTTGAGACTATTCATGCAATCAGATAAATATTTATATTTCCAACTCTTCCTATTAAGTTTCTGATTGATTTCGTTACGGGTTAAAAAGAAAAGTTAAACATTCCCAGATACTCGCCGAGCTTCAATACTCGGTGCCATTACAATGCGTGCCACTGTTGATCTTGGTTTACAGGAGTTACAGTGGTTGGTCTGAACGCTGGATAGTCTCCAATTAGATACCTATAGTCAATTTCCCAATCTGTACCACACAAACTAACCAAATTCACATAGCAATAAACAGGTATCCTGTGCCAATTCTTAAAGCCGTAACAGTCTGCGCATAAACCTTGCTAGAGCAAAACAAATCCTAGTTGCTCCAGAATCCGGACATAATCTGCTATGAATTCGTATCGAAATCGATCCGAAGTAATCCTCGTGTCAATCAAGAGGAAATTATCCCGATTTGATGCAACTATTTTGGTTGGCGCGTGGGTGAGCCGACTTAACCTGTTTATTGATATGCTCATCCCCTCCTTTTAGTGTACTCGTAATGAGTATGGCATGTGTTATATATAGTCTATAGGCAGCAGCGTGCGGACTGTTAATCATGATGCCCAGGGTTCAATTCCCAAGTTGGGCAATGCGTTTGTATGACTTTTTTAGCTTGAAAACCTCATATTAAGCCCTGGAATTCGTGTCCGGTATGGCGATGAGTTCATAATCATATCTTGGAACAGAAAAATAAGCTCGACGAATATGGGTGGAATTAGTAAGTCTTTGACTCTCTCTTCGGGGTATATGTGCGAGCTTATGCATGTATGAATGAATGTGTAATCGCTTTAAAATCTGCCTGTAGATTTCGCAATGAAACACCTATGTAATCACTGGCGGCGTTGCGGCGGCTGATTCATCCATACATTCGGCGCTTCTAGACACGCTGCAACCAATGCGTCAGATGATTTTATTTAAAATATAACTAAAAAACGACATTTATATCGAATAAGGACACGATAATCATGAACCGGTGTTTGTCCGTTTAATTCGACAGAAACTAATGGCGTCTACCTCGTAAAGGTACGTGCTCATATTTTAGTCTAAAACTCAATAATTTATCTCTAATGATTTAGCTATTGGTGCAGTCGATAAATCAATTTTAAGAGTGTATAGTCGAGTGTATTTTTCAAAATGTCATTTATTGTAAAACACGGAGGTTACACAAGATGATGGCGGGACAATTAAGAGGCAGTGTGCCGGCGCTCGTCACGTAGGCACTACTGCTAGCTACTACACCGCCAGACGTGTAATCAAGGCGGATTTCTTGAATCATTATCGGTAATAGTCGGTCGCCACTCGCCGCTACCGTACATTTTCAAAATCATCGGTTACAAAATGAGCGACAATATTTTCGAAAACGCCGAAATTTATTGTCGTGTTAATTGTGCAAAATTCTTGCAATTTACTTTTGTAGTCTCATGTGGTATATCTCAATTTTGGGTTACATGAAAAAAATCAAAATTATTACACCTTATCAATAATCGAGCGGAAACCAACGTGGCTGCGTTATTCGTATTTATATCTACAAACTATTTTTTAGAAATGTAACGCAACAAGCGCCCTTGAAAAGACTTCAACGCTTAACCGACGTGAAGTTCAATGATCCAGCGCTATTATTGAGTGAGCTCTAATCTGATAATCTTCTTTGTGAACGATTTGTAAAGCGTGTCATCGCTCAGTGGTGACACTGCACGTTCGCCGAGCGCTCGGTGCTCGCCAGTCATCGAATGCCATCACGTTTACGAGTTCATTCTGGCGGAAGCGCTCGGCTCGAACGTTACAAAGAAAGTTTCGTAATGACGGGCGCCGTCGGAGTGATGACTGGCCGGGGCTAGACGTGCAGACGGACAGACAGGTCCAAGGGCACGGCGAGGAGGCGACAGGGTGTCAGCGCGGCCTCGCGGCAGGGTGTCGGCCACGAAGGCGGAAGGCCGCGGGAGGCGCGCGTGGCGCGACGGTGGCGGCGGTCGTCGACACGGCTCGGCGCACCACTCGCTGCACTTGCACTGGCGGAGTCGCGGAGTCGCGGAGTCGGGCGGCTGACCGCGCTCCGCGGCCAGGCCCACTCAGTCCGCGGCCACTCTCCGCTAGGGCAACACCGGCGCCGGATGCGTGGCGCGGCGGGTGCGTCGGGTGCTAGGGGTGCCAGGGGTGGTCGGGGAGCGGGGTGCGCGGTCACTTGTTGCGGGCGGGTGGTGGCGGCGCGCGGCACGTGGCGCGGCCGCGGGTGGGTGTGCGCGCACGTGGCGGCGCGGCGGGCGCGCGGGCCGCACAGTGCCGCGGCGGCGGGCGTCGAGCGCAGAGCGCCGCACGCGCCGGCATGCGACGTTAGCGGGAGCATGCGGCTGCCGCTGCTGCCGCTGCTCGTGCTGCCGCTCGTGCTTGCGCGCCCGGCAGCAGGTGAGAATTATTACTCTTTTACAATATTTTGTGATACCTGGGTATATATTATGCTCCTCGAGTTTCCGATTCTCCTGCGAACTTAGTGCATCGTGTTTTATAATTTGGTAAAGTTATTTTGGCAAAAAGTCCATAATCGCCGGTCCTTGCGTATGCCGATACACAAATGTTTTCTACCTTTGCCGGTATTAATACCGTTAAAGTTTAAAGTTTCGCGACTTGCGCCGCCGACTTGTAACTTTTCCCACTAGTGGCAACGATGGGTACGTATGCATTTTCATTTTTTATTTCGAACTGAACATTTTCGAAATTTCCACAAATTCGACATAGTTCTTATATTGTGGTTAGGTTACAAAGTGCTTGAAGAACTGATGAAGGGATGAGCGGCGGGCCGGTGATAAAATTAATTGCGAGTGATTAGTCGGTAGGTGTGATAATTCGGGCGCGCACACCGCCGCTGAACCGGTAAGGTGGCTTCCGTTCTGCGTTACGCGCGGCTAACGTGGCTTAACATCTTACGAACTTACGACTCACAAACACATTGTTACTATTGCTAAAGCGCGACATGTGCTCGTGTATTTTGTACATTGTCATTATCGTATATTAAATTCATAGTTTATATTTGAATAATGTTACAAGGTTTTACAAATAAATATCAAGATAAATAACCTCAAATAACACAACTACAATAATTAAAAACGTGAAAAGTTAGCACTGCAAAAATTGCGTCAATTTGTACTCCTCAAATAAATATAGTGTAACAACAACATTCCTCACTTTACGACCATTTCATTCAATTATAAATGGGCGTAATAAAAACGAACTAATGAAATATTTACAATACATTAACTGGCACCTACGTGGAACAGTAAACAGTAAACTCTGTCACTGCTGGCTCGAATCCAGACATCAGCTGAATGACAAAAAAAAACTGTATAGTATTAGAAAACATTACTACTTCCTTCACATGTTATTATACTTATCGTGGTTTTTATGTGTAAACAAACGATTGATAAAACTTACTTGTTTTTCTGATTCAAAACTTTCTGTTTTCAAAATACTCGTCACATTATTGCGTTACAAAATTATGCGTTAAATTATTGGATCATAAAATATTCTTCTACATTTTTATATATGTTTGCCCATTGTAAAATGTCATTTTTATAGTCTTCATAAAAAAGAACGGTGATAATCTTGCATAGTGGTCATAGATAAATAAATTATTTCAAAATTATTTAATATGCATAGGTATATGAATATTCCAAGTATATACAGATTCCAAATATCAATGTGTAATTTACGTTAAAACTATGTAGAATCAAAATGGCAAAAAGTGGGAGCAGCCTACAGTGTAGGAAACCTAATATTTGAGTCACCAGAGGAGCCACTTATGTAATCAAGTCCTTATTTATTTATTTATATACGGATAAAAGGCTGTTAAAATCACTTATGTAACACCCAAAAGAATTTTGTAAAATTATTCAATTCAAAATATTTAAGCTTAGTGAGATAAATTGTAATTAAAACATTGTTAAATATCATCATTAACACAGGAATGTGTTTAGTATACTTAAATTTGTTTTTCATACACCTAGTACCGTTTAAATTAATTTTAACTCTCATGCAATCACTATGCAAAAATCTTATTCAAGATATTAAAAGAAGTAAGCGAAAATCTTAAATATAAACTGATTTTCAAGATAAGTAATTAATTTCACACAATGATTCTACCAGGATATGACATTGTATGACAATAGTTTAATCACAATACGCGGAATCCGCAGACGACGTCCGGCGACTATCGCGAGCGGAATCATATCGGAACTTGCACATCCTAATACTGCCTGAATACTCTCTCGGAATATAAGATTAGCTCGACAACTATAACCATTACACTATTCTTATCATACAATTCGAATTGACTTTCTTCGTCGTGCAAAGTTAGACGCCGCCGGCTGTGAAATGAGTAGCCGTGGGTTCGACCACGCACCGAGACAAATGTTTGCGTGATACACAAGTATTTGTCTTGGGGTGGTTGGTATTTCTGAGTCTGAAAAGTCTCTATAAGTTTCTTAGTTCAGAGCTATATGTAGAACTGCTAACTTACTAGGTGTAGGTAAACGCCATCTTTCGTAAACTATCCTTAAAAAGCAAGGCGTCATCGGAATAGAAGGCGTTCTGCAATGATGCAATTTACGCGATGTTTTGTTCTACGTAATGCATCCCTGAGAAATCGACGTTTTCCAGTTTCATTACCACATGTAATACACGATATAAGCTTCAATAAACTAGTCTAAATGCGTTACAAGCATTTAAATTACTTACTATCTCTCTGGTTATATGGTCATGGATGGGGGTGACCACATTCAGAAAGCTCGTCTGATCGTTTGCTCCTATTATAAAAATGCATCCTACAGAATTTAGTTCATATTGTAAGTGCCAGTTGTAAGTATCGTTTCTATCTATAAAACCTTACTGAATATGATGTACAGTCGTGATGCTAGTACACAACGATCCAATAAGCCAACAACAATCATAGCTAGTTTTAAGCTTATGCGTTACGGTAATAATTGCCACGAAGATGCCATTTTTATTTTCCCCTTTATCTGGATTTGATCTTTTTTTTTATTCTATAAAAGCGACACTAACTTAAATAAGTTTAAAGTAGTTTACAATAGGAAATCATTTTCTAGCTGATCTTCTCACTAGTAATGACTTCTATTAGGAAAAAGGGGCCAAAACCTAGATAAACCTTAACTTACCTAAATAGGATAGCACATAAAATCCTAGATGATGCAAAACCCGGACGCGAGTGCATCAAGCACAATTAGTTATGTGGGGAAAAAATAAATGACGCATAGACGCAGAGGTGACCTGCGACACGCCGACGCGCGACCATTATGCAATTTTAAATTGCATGTTATGTGCATGTAAAACAAGGCAATGTCGATTAATTTTAATATGTTGTTTCAAAAAAGTTTGTAACCTTTTTGGTGACATTCGAAAATGGAGCGCCGCGGCGTTTTGTTTCTGCAACTCTATTCTATTGTTATAGTTTAGGTTTTTAGGATCGAGGTTTTACTTTTGCTACGCATTATAAGTTCACAAAATTGAAAATGGAGTCTAATGAGCAGATATGTCAAGTATAATAAAGAAATCCATGCTTATGACACTAAGCGTACATTACACTGTAGAGTAGTGAAAAGTATTTGAGCCCGGCACGACTACTTTTTGTGTCATAAATTAAATAGTTTCCAAAGACCAAGAAGCCAGTAGAAATCTTTATGGGGAGTCATGACTATGTGTCTATTGAATGTTATTGTATCTAAATTATTGAAAAAAGTGCTTAATTAAAAATAATTAACAATATAATTCAGGCACAAAGTCGATGAAGCGAAAGAGATATTCTAGGACCGTGGAAAGTAGAAATGCTTGGGCCTCGACTAGTATGGGAAGCAGGTGTGACATTGTTGACAACGATGACTATTTATAGCAGCACTTATTAAGTTTTATGATGCATTCACCTCGAGTATTGATTATGTATGTGCATACCCCAATGCGCCAGTAAACTGGGATATTAGGTTAATAAATAAAATAATTTAAATATTTACCGCATTGCCGAAGGATTTTCTTATATGCAGTAACAGATTGACAACATTTAAAAACAAAAATACAATTAGTATATTTAAATAACTTTTAGAAACGAAATTATAATTATAATGAGAACATTTAGATTCCAGCTTCAGTAATAAAATAATTTGAATGATTTATTTTCAATTAAAATAAAAATTCAATTTGTTATAAAATATAATGCATATGACTTGACATTACAAATTAAATGTGAGAAATGGCTAATTCGCAGCCAGATATTCAAAACAATAAATATTTTATACAGCATTGTTTCCAAGCAAAGGTCACATAAAAAGCCGAACATCGGTCCAAAATTATCTATTTATAACAGCAACTGAGATAAAAATTCATCTAAATATACGATATAAATAAAACATTTAAACATAAACTGCCATATATTTTTGAATTTTAAATCGTTTTTCTTGATATATTTAACTATAAATTGCCAGTTTTGAACGTTCCTTTTCAATAATTCCATCGTAAATATAATTGTGGACACGCTGAGGAAGTGCAGGTGAAATTACAAGCAGTTAGCGCCTCCTTCTATCTATTTAATATCCACTTAACAGAATAATATTATATTTTCCGTCTGTCTGACATCCGTTCGACCCGCCAGACCATCGCTTATAAACTGTAGTATTAAACTCCGTATTTGGTTATAGTCACTTAGAAATTAATGTGTTTTAAACTTAAAGATGATCACCAATGGAGAAAATACGGCCAAGTTTACTATTATGGTTTTGTGATTATTAAATTGCTTCTTTAGTAATATCTTTATTGAATATACGTCCCCTTAAATGGAAAACTTTATCGGCTTACTCGTAAATTGTTAATATTATTCATTAATAAATTACATTTCAAAATTTATTTGTCATTATTTTGTATAAATTCAATATAATACGTAGACCAATTATATTATGAATGTAAACAGGGATTAAATAAATAATGGTTAGATTGCAATTAATTTCGGCATGTGTCACCTAAGTGGAATTATAATTGGACATCGCTTTCATACATACATAATCTCATGCCTTTTTCCCAGAAGGGGTAGGCAGAGGTGCTACCAGGACACCCACGTTTCGCTTTGTGAAACGTAAAATGGAAATATTTTGCTTTGAAACGTAAAATGGAAATATTTTGCGATTAACAAAACGTGTCACGAACGCATCATTCTTCAGTTCAATCATAAACTTCAACCAACTTCAACCAAGTCCGACAATACATTCCCGTGAAGTTTGGGACGTGCAAGGCCGTCATTTGTTTCGAAACGACCGCACTTTTGGCAGAGCGGGTGCACATTTATTTGCATGTGTAAATAAATATTAAGAAGGTGGGTCGTCTGGTTCGACTCACAACAGATCCGAGCGATGATTCGAGAGGAGCCTATAGCCGACCACCTGCGGGCTGGTGCCGCCCGTTGCCGCATCGATATCGATAAATTGCATACATTATCGATACATTTATGCCAAATTATCCAACCTAAATATTGGTGTTTGGTGTAGGTGAAAATTAGAAAAATAGTCTGTACATATGATACGAGTATGTAGTTTATTGTTCTCCAATATGCACATTACGTAGTCGCTAACGGGTTTATTGCTTTGGAATGAACGCGGCCGTCTGCATG
The DNA here is from genome assembly GCA_009982885.2 of Hyles vespertilio. Lineage (NCBI taxonomy): Eukaryota > Metazoa > Arthropoda > Insecta > Lepidoptera > Sphingidae > Hyles > Hyles vespertilio. The sequence continues at coordinate 7,724,397 of CM042822.1, read as the reverse complement.
CCAAGCGGCAATTCCTGGTGATCGCCCCTTTGAATTATGCGCACGGGCACGCTTACGCGTCTGCATTCAATCGCCTCGGAGATTTATGTGTGTCCCGCCTGTTGGCCACATACAAATGTTTCCATGAAATTCGACGTGAGAAGTTAGCCGCTCTACTGCGCCGGCCGGCAACGTATTCTTGCAGAGCTACATCTGGCAAATTCATTACAATACTTGAATGCATTTACAAATCAAACAATATATAGACGACTACTTTCCTATGCATTTAATACTTTTGGCTTCCAGTGTGTGAACTGTGATACGTAAATATTGTTATTTTCCGGCTCTGTTATTAAAAATCAACAAAAATATGATAGTAAACCGATGGCCAAAAATCCATATACATACATTATCTAATGTGTTCCACGTTGTACATAAATGTGGTAAACATTAGAGTACAATTCACACCATAAAATCATGGGAATCGTGACTGATTCATAATTTTATATCCTGTAGTTTGCTAACATAAACACTTAACATACCTGTTTTATAAATCACCTTATTAAATTAATACTTCATGATTATTTGCCGAGAATTATCACAAGAGACAACAATATATTTTTTTTATTTAAAAAGTTCTGTCCCAAAAATAATATCGATATAATCGCATAAACCGGTGTGAAACATCACTAGTGTGAATGCACGACTCTGATGCAGTTGGCAATGCATCGACGAAGCATTCGCCATTGTTCTAAAGAAATGAAAATACTGCGCGAAACGGAACGTCAATTCGCTCTCTTATCCTGTCCTTTAGTTCTGCAAGTGGGACTCACGCACTACGCTCAAATACGCTCTTCTATTTTTAATATACTAAACTAGACCACTTTTTATTGTGTCTGCCCACAATTCTTTATAAAATGGTTTGCAAAGGCTATTGAAATTGTTTTAGATTGAATATGTTTAATGCGTTTTATCATTTTCCTGAAAAGATTGTCGGCGGTTTTTTGTTCCGTCTGTCGTGACGGCGCTTACGGGATATGAATTGTGAGGTCCTGATTTCAATTCCCGTGTTGGAGAATATTTGTATAGGTTTGGCAAATGTCAAATGTCAACACGGCGACAAACTCGCCCTGTATAATACTTTGGAACCATGGACGTAGCATCTTTGGGACGGAAATAATTCGAGAAAACTTTAGGTGGTATTTATGAAATTCTGCAGATCTTTTGAGGGTGTAGCTATTTAAGAAATTAATGCTAAATTTGACATAGAGCAGGCGAATAAATTATTGAATGAAGCCTGATTTTTATACAAGCTATCTCACGATGTTTTGCTTCACCGTTAAAATCAGTGGCAAGTCTTTTAAATTTATTCGTTTCGGAATACCTATACGTAGATATTAAAATGTATACGTTAAAAATATGTTTAATAAATTTGTCATAAAATGCCAAGTATCATTGATTCTAGGATCCGTTTAATATGGCAGATAATTTTTTTTATTTCCGACCAACTAAAATTGTACACGCACCATCTTTTTGTTATCAGGACATTATTTTTTCAATTAGAAGTTATTAGAACATTAGATTCTATACAATTTATGAAAGAATAAGTTCGTCCATACCATCATCATTAGCCTAGAATCTAGAACAGACGAATTAACGCATAATGGATAAGTATATATTGTTTGAGAATGAAAAAAAACTCGTACCCAGTCTCCAGATAAAACTAGAAACCGAGAAAACGGTAAAGGGAAGTGCACGGTCGAAAACACTCTGCAAACATCTTCCATCAACATCAGAAAATGACTTTGATAAATATACAAAAACAGATTACAGTCCTCTTTAACTTAATGCGTCCGTCTGCTCGCCGAGTGTAAATTTATTTGTGGTCAATTATCAAAAGCAGTGACATTTGATATGGTCATAGCTAGGAAAATATGTCAGTATAATCAAGTCCCAGGATTTATTTATTTATTTAATCCTTCTTTGGACCGTACAGAGAAACAAATAATAATAATAGTGGCGGCCTTATAACAATAGGTAATTTCTTACAGGCAACCATGCGATGGGTATTTAAGTAGGAATTAGAAAGAGTAGTCTAGGGCATAAATGAAATAATAATAATGTACAATTAATAATCTACCTTGTTTAAATACCTAAATTATATTAGAAATATAAATACTTTAGGATTGTTCTTGAAACACATTAGAGTATGATGTTTTGTCTAAATATAGAAACCAAGCATTGTTGACAGTTTTTTATGTCTAAAACATAATTAAGAAATTACGAATAAAGCTAGATAAAGACTACTCTTTTTCTGATAATGGTCATATTACAGTAATTATAGAGTCAGTCAAATATCGCTAATTTACACTCAATATATTATTGTGCCAACCCCACAGCCAAACCGCAGTAAGCCGGCGTGGTGGATAATATGACCTAACCACTCTCAATTGTACTCTCGAAAGGGCGTTCCGTGTTTTGCAGTGGGACGCATATGTGCTGATATATGCTATACTTATCCTAAGCTACGTAGATTTATGGCACTATAGGCACTATACGTAATTTTTCAACCTTGTTGCAGACTGATTTAATTGAATTGAACCTTTTGAGAACTCTCAAAAGGAGGCTTCAATAGTTCAATTAGAACCAAATATTTTCAATATTTTGTATGTAAAAAAACTCTCTGATATGCAATTTTCCACTCGATATTTCCCTCATTTTTAAACCGAACGGTTCTCCAAACCTTACACCATAAGATTATTTCACGTTTCATTATAACGGTCCAGATCGCGCTCAAATACATTTTATTTAAATTTGATATGGATTTGTGAAAAGTTGGCAAAGTGCAAGAATTCTGTCCGTTGTATAGGCGTCACGTTGAGCAAACGCTTCGCTTTATCACCTGACAGGACGTGTCATGTCGGTATTTCTGTTTAATTAACTTGTGCGCTTTTTGTAATACCAACATCTAAAATTAATTCCACTTTCTATTTCATTTCACGATTTTTACCGACTATATAACAGTAAATTCTCTCGCTTCTCTATTCTATTTTGTTTTATCCCAACACACCTCCTTACCTAAAACATCGCTTTAATTTTCTAAGCAACACACACACAAGATCTCTTAGGTCGTCAGAAAATCTGACATTGGAAATTCCCAAGCACAACACCGCATTTCTTGCAAATTCTTTCACAGTAAATGCTGCCCGCTTGTGGAACCAATTGCCATTTTCGATTCGTCAAGCCAAATCCCTACGTATTTTTAAAAGACTCGTCAAGGAACATTACTCCACTTGCTAATACTGCCTATACCTTCTGTATTCTCTCTCTCTGCCTTTTCCTGTTTATACACATTATAAATAAATAAATAAATAACACCCAACAGTCACATACATAGTCCTGACCCCACACTAAGATCGAGTCTTGTGTCGTGGGTATCAGGAACTACGAGAGACTTTTCGGTCTCACAAACACCCAGACCCGGAAGAAATATTTGTGGGCCACACAAACATTTCTCTCGGTGCGGGGATCGAACCCGCGGCCTCTCGTTTCACAGGCGGCGTCTAACCGTCAGCGCCACGGAGGCTGACATTGCACATTATAATATTATATATATAGTATATTATATATAATATACTATATATAAATGTGGGTATTATATATTTATGTGTATGTATTTAAAGTATGTATAGACGTATTTAAGTAGTGTACTATGTTAATTATTGTTTGTATATACATGACAGATACATCTTCGACTTGCCTACACGCGTTTTCCTACTTCCATTCACTCCAGTCCATCCAAAGGTTGTCTGGAAGATATCGCCGACTGCAATAAGACCGCCCAATGTACTGTAAATATAGGTTAACATTTTTGTTGTGTATTTTTTATTTTGTGTAGTACAATAAAGTCTAAGAAATAAATAAATAAATAAGTAATTTTTATACCAAGGTATTCTAGCATTATTGTTATCTCCAAAATTATTTATGTAAATTCTAAATACCTCCGAACCCTTTTAATAAATTGTCTGGTTAACATCTCACGGCGCGTTATTACTCCGACGACAAAACGTCTATCAGTAGTAACAATGTCGGCACCTCCCTCGTCGCGTAATAAACGTTAATTTTGAATGTTAATTTAAAATCTTAATCAAATGGCTAGACAGAGGCTTAGAATATTGTGCAAAATGTAAGTCCAAGCCAGACACCTGTTTTTGTCCTTCATTGTCCCAGAAACGATAACTAGGTCGACTGGAGGCTGCCAGACAATCACAATTTTAAATTAGGGACCCTAAATTTTGGCGAGACAGACTTTACAATACCTATGCATTTCATTATCAAGCCATCCCTCCGTTTATTAGGGCTTTTATTACTCCAGTCTGTTAGATGCGCGATTTTATGAGCTTTCATATTTGAACACTAACTCTATACAATTCTCACTTCTCAGGTATTTCACTACGAATTTAAAGCCATCGTTTGAAATACAAATATATATTTCTTCGTAACTTAATAACCCTTTTTACAATTAGAAGGAAAGATTATTTCTGTATCAACCCACATACGTCCCACTGCAATGCACGCACCTCCTCTACAATCGAGGGTGCGATTTGAAGGTGTTAGGCCATACAGTCCACCACGCCGCGCCGGCCTAGTGCGGGATGGCGTTCTTTACATACTCTACTTTATTTTACTTGATAACAAAAAATAAGCAACCAAATTTGATTACTATTTCATCATTCGAATGGTCCTTTAAAACTATTTGTAAACCTAATTAATAATTTAGACATCCTCCGTGGCGCAGGTGGTTAGACACCGGCTGTGAAACGAGAGGCCGCGAGTTCGATCCCGAAACAAATATTTGTGTGAACCATGGGTGTTTGTTTCGGATCTGGGTGTTCGTATGACCGAAAAGTCTCTCGTAGTTTCTTACCCACGACACAAGACTCGATCTTAGTGTGGGGTCAGGACTATAAATGTGACTGTTGGGTGTATTTATTTATTATTTATTTAATTACATAATTAAAAGTAATTCTTAATAGATTGATGCCCAATCGGTGATTCACCAAGATTTCACGAGATAAACATTCTATTCTTTGAAACTATTTCCATGATTTATAGAACATGTGATGAACGAAGCTAGATTATATTCACTGTACAAATAATTAAAGTCCAAAAATAAAATTAATTAATCAACTAGTGTAGAAAACTTATTCATGCAGATGGGAATTTCCTGTTGTTCTTTTGATGAATGAAAATTAATCTGTACATTTTCAAAGAACCGCACCATTTTTTTACCTGCGTTAATGTTTATCTTTGGAAAACTGTTGCGTTGCCAACAACAACACAGCGCTCAGTAAATCACACACAATTGTTATTTTGACAGGATCGATTCGGCCGGATGGCGATTGATTTAGTATTTACTATAGATCGAACTAGCGATGCGTATAATTATCTGCACAGTTTTAGATGTCTATTTCGGGGCCATTCATGTGTCGCAAATATTTGCGATTGTCACAAGTGGAGCTGATCTATTTAAAGCGTGGCCGCTCTTGACTCGGCTGTTTGTTTTTCGCGTCCGTTTGGAGTATGCACGCTAATTGTACCCACAATATCGAACGTACACACAATCAAATTATATCGAGACTATTTCTACAATTAGAATGGGTATTGAGGTTAAGAACCCCTGTCGGCTCGTGCGGACACATATGGCAACAAACGGAACCGATCCAATATTAGTTTGTGACTTTTAAATTCGATTTTGCGCGAATACTACACGCTCGTTTTAGAATTTATTATAACTGGTTTTACTATTAACGGTATATTGAAAACAGTGCATGCAACGTCACCTTGAATGCTCGCTATTTGGAGCCATCTATATAAAAATGCGGCATGGTTCAAGGATGGCTGAAATTCCAGTTTTAAAGTTTTAAAGCCATTTCTTTGGATTGGAGTGGAAGTTCCACGGGAATGTAATTACCGCGGCGAGCGTAGCCGCGGGCTGTACTAACACATCGCGTAATTTTCTCAAGCCTATTAGTAGTTCTCGATATCGAAGAAAAAATTTTATAATTAAAGAAGAAACAGTAAAAGCAATTTAATTTACATTTAATCGGTACTCGCGGTCAATTATACCGGGTATCTCAAGACTGCTACCGAAAACGAAGCCGGGTGGTAGTTTTAGTGACTACAAACACAATGCAACTAAAAATTTCGCAAAGGAACGCGACAATGAATTTTTATGATTTTTTAAATATCGTCATTTTGGGTGGTAAATCCATAGTTTTTGCTAGAATAATAATTTAAACACTTTTATACCTTAGATTATTTATAAATAAAAGGGTATTCACTATTATTTTAGGAAAAAATGTATTTACCACCCAAATATGGTCATAGGAAAAAAATAACAAAAAAAAATTTGTCTCTTTTTATTGCAACTTTTTCTGTTGCATTGTGTCTGAAGTCGCTTTAACTACCACCCGGCTTCGTTTTCGGTAGCAGTCTTGAGATACTCTGTATAAACTTACATTAATATAATTACATGGCGAGTGCGGCTGCACGACCGTACATGGCAACATTAATCTCTCCATACAATACATAAAATTACTTTTCTAGTGCATCCCTCATGTAATTTGTTGCAATGTGTCGGATCCCATGTAAAAATTAACACATTATGCAAATTCAAAATACTATTTTAAAAACAATTCCCATTGGTCTTATCGCGTCGTATTTCTCATCGCAACTCGCAAGGGCTTTACTTCTGTATTTTATCAATAAATACTGAAATATCCTTAAAATGGAGCCAAATCCGAGATTAGTTCCCAAATTCCGTATAAGCGAAGGTGACGGCATCGTTTACTGGCCAAGCGCCATAAGCGCACCGTCCAGTGACGTCGCAAAGGCCGTCCAAGGCCAGCAGCAAAAAATCCGCAAAAAACACATCTTCACGAAGTCGAGATGCTTCGCTGACTGTCTGTTAGTTCACTTCGCATCCGCACTTACATTTAATGATAACTTTTTACTTTTGCCAACGCATTTATACATTCCTTTGACGTTCATCATAATTTTTTTGACGAATGATTTAGGAATCTGGGAAAAATTTAGCAATGCATAATGTTAGTTTATCCTTATGAATCTGAATATGAATCATATTATAAAAACATACGGTTTTCCCGCTTTCGAATTCCATTGATATCCAATGTCGATAACGGTGTTGTATTTTAAATCTTGATGTCACATGATTTATTTTAGATTTTATTTAGGTATGTCTACTTCCCGCATAGTAAATTCAAAATTCGTTAGTATTTCAATATTTATTATATCAAGTTCCTCGTTTTTAAATCGCGGTTCACCAACTAGACAAAAGTATTTTATTAGCAGATAACCAGATACATAACCTAAAATTCCCTAATAATATAAGTAAATACATATATAACTTTTGATGCAATTGTTTGTATGTACTTCGTAAAAATATTAAATAAATAAATATAATTTATGAACTCGTAACTTTATAGTCTTATATTTATATATCTGGGCTATAACTATTACCACCTGTGCACAATGGTCATTAACATTAGCCGAGAAATGTTATATGTCGTACGCAAGCCGGATCTTATTTGGTGTCCAAAATGTGGCGCCGCCCACGAATCCGGCGTCTGATAATTATTTATAAAGATGTAAGGTCCAGTTCACACCGACACCCGACGAAACGCGACAAACACGTCTGCCTTTCATATTCACAATGTCAAATGTATTATCAGCCGTCAATGTTGCTATCTTATTTTATTTCACCGCAATGTTAATGTTTTGTTTGTTTTGTCATGACTGTCAACCAAGTCATAAATTTCATCGTGTATTAGTGGAAAAAACTACCTAAAATTATGTAAGAGCCAGAATGTGTTTTGTAATACTTTTTCTCGTATACAATCCAGCATTATTTACAACATAAGCGGTAAGGGTATACCTACATGCAAGGTATGTGTCACTTAAACTACCACCCAACTTCGTTTTCGGTAGCAGTCTTGATATACCCGGTATAGGTATGATTATGTACACATGTTCAAATCACATCTTGCTCAATTTTTGCACCCAATTAAACCCTCTAGACAAACGCTAGCATAAACTACGCAATCTATTGGTCCGTATCAATAAGCACGCGAGAAATCAATAACAATCGTAGTTATTGGCAAGTCACTATGGTGCAACCCTAAGGAGCATGCCTATGCCGAGTCAACGGCCGCGCAGTACTCCACAGAATCATACAAGTATTTGCATCAGCCGATCATTGACGACTGCCGAAACGGACAATGTAGTAAAGCGGATTATTTTTAACTGAACAAGCGGTTACGTAACTGTCTGAAAATTCAAGTAATGTTGCAATTCATCAAAGTTAACGCGGTGCCGATCTTGATAGTCGGCTGGTTTGTAAAAGGATTTAATGACACATATTTTTGGTTGTAAAAATTTGCTGCGATACTTGAATATTTTTACGGAATAAATAATATTTATACATATATAGGAATAATTCCGTTTATACTATGCAAATCTGATAGTACAATTATTTAAAAAATCAATTGTGTAGAGTCGACTTACGAATGTAATGAGAAGAGAGTAGAAAATATTTTTATTAAACATAGTTTATTTTTATTTTAGTTTTTACACATCAAAACAATAGTGACAATTTATTCAACCTCAATTCTAATTTTAAAAAATCGTTCGTTCAAAAAGCGCGGTCCCTCAGCCCTACAGAATGTGTTGTGATCGGGTCGTTGTCGGGTCGGTGCCGTGCCGCTGTCGGCGGAACGCATTGAAAAATAGCGTCTGGCAGGCGTCTAGTGGTAGCGAGCGCAGTGTGACTCACGCGCACGTCCGACGCAGCCGATACTGATGCAATGTTGCCTGTGAACGCAACTCCCACATCCAAATTCCCATGTTAGTACGCTGGAATGAACTGAAAGTTTATGTTAGGAATTCGAAAGTGTCATGAATTTCAACAATGATAAATCAAATAGTATCGCATCAAATTAAAGGTTCATTGCACTCTACCATATTACACTATAATTTTAGTGTTCTAAAGTGTTCTGCATATATTATTTCATTTATTGAAAATGAAAGACTTTCTCTGCACATTTAAACTACTACAAGCAATAGAAAATGAAGTTCAAAAAACATAATTATATTTACAATGGATCGTTTCTCTTACGATGGATCGTTCTCTACGTTGTTTATTCCGAAACTATATTTACGCAAAGCTACAGTATGTCTAAAGCTGAAAACACACTATAGGTTTTTGTCTTACGCATAGAGTAAAGAAGTGGCCATAAATACTAGAGATAACCGATCTGAATAATGGATTCTTTTGTTGTGTGCACACTGTCGGTCGAAATTCGAGGGCATGACCTTCAAAAACAAAAATGTCTGAGACATACAGCGCATCTACAAATTAGGAACTACAAATGAAAGTAAAAAATATCTTCAACGCTTTCATTAATATATACTTTCATAATTTATACAATGTACATTTTTACTAATAGTCCAATAGTAGTAATGATAATAATGGCCAATGTAATGAAATTTGAAGAGAGAAAAAAATAATAATTTCTCCGTGCATATTTGCGTACCGAATATAATCAATCATAGTATTATATAATTGATTGATGTGTGATTTAATATTAATTGAATCATTGATTTTGACAATAAAACCGATGCAAACTCGGATGTGATAATACCACAGGTTATCACAGACTTAGAACTGTTTATAATAATCCTAGTTGGATTGATTTCATTTAAAAAAATATTATTTATTTGTTTATAAATAGATGAGATAAAGAGTACATAAAAATCGACTCTTCCATCCCTAAAGCTTAGTCATTGGCAGAAGAGAAAACTGTCCTTTGTCAATGGAAATAAAAAAATAAAAACGTACGTGGGCCCTCTGACGACCCGTGCGAACCATATCGGTCGCGCTCTTTATCATAGTTTTGTACTCTTTACTCTATGCGTAAGACAAAAATCTATAGTGTGTTTTTAGCTTAACATGCTAAACCCGCCAAGCATAATAAACCGTACAATCGAAACTATTGCCATATCATTTAAAAAGCCTTTAGCGAATTTCTTTCCATGTCATACGAATTACAATCAACTTAAAATTATATAAGTGCCAATCACCAAATCATTTTAATTAATTTCCACATATAAAAGAATAATGAAATAAAAGTTATAATCTGGCAACCCAGGACTCGGCGGGCAGACCTCAGTAAGTCGGTAAGCCGGCAGACTCGACATGTGATCCCCACACCGAGCCGTATTTCCCGCGTACATCTGTTTTCAATTTGTTTAGTCTGGATCTCGGCACAGAACAGTTTTATTGCTTCTAGTAAACGTTGTAAACATAGTTCTTACTGCAAAACTATTACGGTTTTTTTTTTCAAATCTCTATAAGCTTATATAAAGTTTATTAAGCATTTCAGACATGAAAAATATATTCTTTGTGGTTCTAAAGATGATAATGTTTCTTATGATTAATCTTGATCCTTCTATTCAGCGCATTTTCATTTATGCCTTTAATAAAATTGAAATATGTACATCGCTCATTGTAATTTGTAAATGTAGAGAACTGATTCTTGCTTAGAAATATGTATAATGTATGTGACGTATTATCAAGGATTCTAACTATGTTTAGTTTTTATTGCGTAAATTCCATTCAGAAGCTTACCAAAATGATATTAATTTTAATTAATGCAATAGCAAAGAGTACCTTGAAAAAAAGTATATGCGTGCAAAGTACGAGAATAAAAACATAGTTTATGATTTTCTGTTGGTAGGAAATTTGGATGTACCCGCACAGTGCCCACTGTGCATAATGTTTACCACCCAGCAAAAGTCACCATACACATTTAGCCTGTTCACACATCAACGATGCAAAATAAATAGTGAATAATACATATGTGATATTGCGTTTGTTTGTTTCGACTACTTAAGACTAAGTATACTATGCGCTTTCTTGGTAAGTCCTGCGTCCACCTACGGACGGCGATAACCTGACATTATGTCGTTCGTTCTTTTCCCAGCCGATATCTGACTATGCTACAACATTATCTGTGTTATCAGTCGAAACCCACTGACAACACAGTTTCTATACCGTCTGTTTTTACCAGGATCAGTAATAAAGCCTCTCTTCCTTCTTACAATATTTATAATATAGAGGGAGCGCTGTCATATATTTGCGTCTTGAAAAACATAGATATTTTCTTGCTCGTAATATTGATAGCGCTCCTATATTATTGAAAATTGAAAATTATTCCTTTGATAACCGAAAGTATATTTAGCTATTATCCTTTAGAACGAGTTTGAGTGGAATTAAATAAGGGTAAACTATTCATTTATACTTTTCTTTTCCAAGTAATTCGTCAAATATCAGCCAATAGGAGGGCAGAAAAAGGTGGCCCGGCACCACCATTTTTATCTACTTTTTGATGTACCAGCGCTCCTTCTATATTATAAATACTCTAAGTGCCGATATTAGACCATACTAAAGCCTCCGTTCCCCCGTAGCCGGGATCTGCTGGACGGGTATGGACCGCGGCGGGCGCTGCAGCTCGGTGGCGGCGCTGCGCGTGGGCCGCGCGGAGTGCTGCGCCGGCGCATCGCGCTCCCCGGCCGCCTGGAGCCCCCGGGACCTCGACAGCGGCGAGATATTCTTCTACAAGGCGCTCTCTGGAGGCGTACCCTGTACTGCTTGTGCTGGTGAGATAATTTTCAATATTATCAAAAAAGAATTATGGCATTAAGTGGCGAGACGAGCTTGCCGTTCGCCTGATGGTAAGCGATAGTACCGCTCATGTACAGGAGCAAAACCAAAAACCACCTAGAATTATTACAAAGCGATGGTTTGGCATTCCACTGCGCTCGCCATCCTGAGACATAAAATATTAAGTCTCAATATGTCCTGTAGTTACTCAGGCTAAAATGTCCTTCAATCCGAAACACAACAGTGCATTTAAACTGATATATGTATATATCATTTTCCGTACAGTCTATATGATAAGCTATGAAACTTGAAGAATGTGTCCTTACGAAACTTACCATCGATGAATAAATTATAATGAACAGGGTGCAGTCATTAAAAATAATCTAGGATATTATATAAACGTATTTAATAATTCGCGAATTTTCGTGTATATACTTGACTGAGAAAGACATGTTATTTGATGACTAATGTATTATTTAGCCGGAATAGATAATGTTGTAACCGCAAGTCGCGGTGATTACACAATAGGGAAGACTAATTACTGGTAAATTCAAGATTTCGGATACACCTAGACGTTTAAATAATGTATTACAGAAACAATACTACAAATCAAATAACAAAATGATTAGCAATTAAAATTGATAAACGTATCCCTAACATTATTTGCAAACCTAAAACAAACAGAACATAGATTAGAAAATGACTCGCGAACATGAACAGTTTATTACAGTTAACAGTTTGAAAACACGTACTAAAACTAATGCACAACTAAATATAAATCAAACAAGTAATTTGTAACAGTTAACGAGGCGCAATTAACTTATCATCGTTGTATGTTCAGCTCTCGAGACAAAACATTAACACGAAAGCCCTACATTGATAACTGAACGACTTCAGTACTCTGTAGTAGTGATGGAATAAATAGAAATAGTAATCACAAATAGCAAGTGAAGTCGATGATAACATTTCACAAGTTATATAAATATGCCAAATTTTACGATTTGCAATTGTAGTCCACAAAGCCGATCGGCTAATATAATATTTTTATACGATTTCTTGTAATCTATGAAGGTTTAAGTTTTTTTTTACGAACCCATTAAAAGAAGGAACTGAACAGTCAAAACTGTGTGTAGTTTTAGATGTGAAAATTAGAATTTTTATATGGTTAGTTTTTTTGTTTACAAATTCTGTGGGGTGCGATTAGCAATAGCAGAAATATAGAGCATGCTAAGGTTTCAAAAATAACAAGGTGGAGATGTTAATTTGAAATACCAATAATTCCCATTACTTCTCTGTAGTCAGTACTGTGTACACAGAATATAAAGCATTGTTCGAAATATTGGGACAGAGTGCATCGTACGATAGATACGTCTGGCACAACGACAAGAATTTAATTTGGTACGTAAACAAATAATTTCATGCGAATGTTTTGGCAGGGTTACGTAAGCGGTGTAACTTGTAGCATTGCATGGAAATTTTAAATAATGTATGCATTGAAAAAAGAGGTTACATCACAAGTATCTACATATGAATTATAACTGCTGAGAACATTTCTATAGAGAACCCCATTGAGAAATCTACCAGTTGCGACCACCACTGCGAAAATAAAATATAAATAATCATGTTACTATAAGAACTGAAGAGAATTAAACGCTACATGAAACATATAAGTATTTACTATTTTATGTAAAAATATTCATGTAGTAGGTATAGACAACTCATTACTTTGCTTCTACAAGGATTGTTTTACTCAACCGAAATTACTATGCAACATTCAAACATAAAAACTCGGTTTTATTTTTCATATTTTACCATCTTAATAGTGTATTCTAAAACTAAGGCAATTCGTATCTTTGTTCTTGTAAACATGCATTATCTAAAATAGAAGGAGCTCGTAATTTTCCTTTGTATTAAACTATATTTTTATTTGTTAATATTATAGTATGTAAAATCCGCCAACTAGGCCAGTGTGGTTGACTATATGGTCAAACCTCTCTCTCAATCATATTTTCGATTGTATAGGAGGCCGTTGCAATTCAGTGAGATGTATGTGCTGATACATATTAAACTATATAGTATACTTATAAAAATAAACTATCCTATGAAAATATTGTTATCAACAAAATAACGGAGATTCAAATAATATTTTGCTGATTATCGTATCTATTAGTGGCGTATCACATCATGCTCCCACTCTCACTTCCCACATCCGTGACCAATCATAATAGTTTATCTACGTATAATACAGGTATTCTAAAATTGTTTTCTTATTTTATCTGTGATATTACAACGCTTAATATCTTTCTTTTATTACTATTAACTATAGGATGGCTCTATCAATTTGCAAAATGATAGAGACACAGTGTGGTCACCCATCAAATTGATGAAAGTGTGATGTGTTTAGAAGTTTTCCAGTGTATCGAATAGTATGCACTAAATGAAATCCTTATATATCAATTAATTTAATAAAGTATATAGCTTATTGTTATAGTCGTTTATACATTACAATAGTAAGAAGAAAACTAATGTACGATATATTCACGCTTTTTGTGTCGTTACTTTTCTTACATCAACAAAATACTACTGCAAAAAAATATTAAGATATTTTTCTGCTTACATACACAATCTTCACTGTTGTATTCTAACCGGCTAGTCAAAGGCCCCCGACTCTACTATTCTATTTGATTGCTTAATTTTATTATTTTTATCTACCTACCCTTCTTTTTTATTATTGTTATATACCTACACTTACACGGTGTCGGCGGAACATAACTTTTCAGTAATCTCATAGAATTTTATTAATTACAATTTCAATTAGTCCTAAAGAAGGGCACGAGACTCTTCTACAACTTGAAGGGTTAGGCTATAGTATGATACGCCGGCCTACTGCAGTGCGACATACAGGGTATATCAAGACTGCTACCGAAAACGAAGCCGGGTGGTAGTTTAAGCGACTTCAGACACAATGCAACAGAAAAAGTTGCAAAAAAAAGCGACAATTTTTTTTTTGTTATTTTTTCCCTATGGCCATATTTGGGTGGTAAATACATTTTTTCCTAAAATAATAGTATATACCCTTTTATTTATAAATACTCTAAGGTATAAAAGAGTTTAAATTATTATTTTAGCAAAAACTATGGATTTACCACCCAAAAATGACGATATTTAAAAAATCATAAAAAAAAATTGTCGCGTTTCTAGGCGAAATTTTTAATTGCATTGTGTTTGTAGCCACTAAAACTACCACCCGGCTTCGTTTTCGGTAGCAGTCTTGAGATACCCGGTATAAGTATAACATATCCTAGACATTATTATAAATATCTGATACATTCCGATGTTTTCTTCCACCGTTGGATATTTCAGGCTTAAATGAGATATGCAGTGGGGCTACTACGAAACACGATTTTCGGTAAATCGTGCGATTCTTCGTATTGAAATCAACTCCTTTTGACTTTGTTTGTACTATGATACCGATGAATATGCTCTATACGACATTTGTTAACACTTAAATCGTACAACAGTTAATTTAAGTAAAAACAAAAGCTCTAGTTCTTTGCCGCTTTCATTTTCTAGGTACTGGTGGTACTTACTGGTGGTAGGTCTCTCATATGTGAGAGGCCATCTAGGTAGGTACCACCGCAATTTCTATTTCTCCAGTCAAACAGCAGTGTAAATGCACTGTTGTGTTTCGGAATGAAGGACATTGTAGCCAGAGTAACTGCTGGACATATTGAGGCTTAACATCTTATGTCTCAGGATGGCGAGCACAGTGGAATGCCAAGCATTGCTTTGTAATTCAAGGTGTTGTTTGGTTTTGCTACTGTTTATGAGCGGTCGTATCGCTTACCATTATAAAGAACAATCGATCATTATTTGGAGTGCCAATCTTCCCGATGGTTTCCCTCACCAAGTGATGTTGTCCAATGTCCAGAGTCGTGCGCGGGCGTGTCGTGCGGCGCGGGGCGGCGGTGCGTGGTGCGGGGCGGGCGCGCGCGCTGCGTGTGCGCCGCCGCGTGCCGCCGCGTGGGCGCCGTGTGCGGCAGCGACGGCAAGACATACGTGTCGCTGTGTAGGCTGCGCAGGAGGGCCTGCCGCCGACCCGCCAAGCACCTCGTGCTCGACTACCCGGGACCTTGTCAAGGTGAGTCTTCACTGTTTTTATGCTAACACGATTTGATGACTATGTGGAGGTTGTATACGATTGTCAGATAATGACTGTGTATTTCCCGTGTGTGTCCCCTACAACTACAATCGGTATCAGCCCATATACGTCCCACTGCAGGGCACGGGCCTCCTCTACAATCGACAGTACGATTGAGAGTGCTTAGGCCATATAGTCCACCACGCTGGCCTAGTGTAAGTTGGCGACTGACAACTACAATGCATGATGGTAAATGCCAAATACGGCAGGTGGCTAGGTTTCGATCGGTGACGTTTTTGATTGTGTATGCGCGCACGATCAATACGAAACGTAACACGTTTGTCATAGTCACGGATACATACCATCGCTATCTAGGCGAATATCCTGCTACCAGCAAATTGATCGTATTCGAAAAATATTAAGGCTCAATACCTCTCTACTCCCGTTATTTCTTTCCGTTTAGCCTCCTAAAAATATAACTAAGTACCGCTTATGCATTTTTAATGGGTAGCATGTTATGGATGGTTACTCCCGAAGACATTGGCTGAAAACCTGATGAATGTATTCTTACCTAGAAAGTAAAATCGTCAAAACTTTGCGCCCCTAAGAAACTCGCCGCACTTCAGAACTAGGTGTCAACTATTCGCGTACTGTTGATCTTGGCTGACAGGAGCTGCGGTGCTAAGTGTGTGGGCGGAATGATTTAACATTATACGTGTTGTTCCTCTTTACCTGTATTTAACTTCAAATCTATCCTAAAAGAGAACATAAAACTTACTTAATGAACATTTTTAAATACATTCATATGTATTCCAACATAAAATATTGTATGTACGTTAGTAATATTCACATATTATTAAACTGCACATTGAATCGAGTTCCATGCTATTAATAATTAACCTTTCATTTACTACATGTCGTAAAGTGAGTCTGCGATACAGAATATTGTCTTCCCAACACCTAATTATATCGCTTCCGTAATACAATAAATTAGTTCCGATAACTGAATGACCATTATATCTCGCACGACCGATCATTGAGTGAGAAATTGCATGCGCCGAGGTTATCTATCAGGGTGTGAAAACACTTCATATTTTCTACTATGACGCATGTGCTTGCGACTAGACGTGGAATAAAGAATTTCTTATATAGTTTCCATATTAGGTATGTTAAAAGTTGATAGATTAAGTCCGTCTATAAATAATAATAAATATTATTTATAAGCTTCAAATTCCGGTTACAAAATATTTGCTTCGATACAGTGTCAAAGCAGTAAATAAATTAAAAAAATATATTAACATCGGTTTTTTACTCGCTACGTGATACGTTTCGAAGCCAGTAAATCTCCTCAGCGATCCCAAAAGTAGCTCAAGCAAAGACCGCACTTAAATTATTCAACTGTCTACATGAATACAGAAGTATTAACTAATGAATAAATGTTTACTTATAACTTGATTTTACTTTTCATCTCAACGGCAATCAGCGTTTTTGGTGCAATACTAAAATTGCCACAGACACCGACACAACTTAAAGTTTTTGCTCGCAGCGATCAGGCAGACGCTAAGTAGATTTCTGCAAAATCAACGTAAACTACCAAAACGAATCACAAATGCTGACATCCCATTAGAATTATGATGCGTCTTGTACTCGGAAATGTAAAAAAACACCATCAATAATGCGACGTCAATTACGTACATTACATCGCGTTTTGCAATGTCACTGGAAACATCTCATACATCCAAACAACACTAATACGTACATCATTAAATTCGCATCAATCTAAATTTATATATAAAGTAAAAAACCTATTAAATGCACATTACACAAGTACAACCATCATTCAATTACTATCTTTAACATCTGCACATATGTTGCATGTTGATAGACTCATCTGTATGTATAAGTAGGCATATGATTCATGCCAGTTCACTTGGAAACAGGCGGGCCATCAATCATTCTCGAAGCACCTAGTAACCGTCTGGCGAATTGCATAAATATGCGCTGTCGACAAATCTTTCCATTGGCTTTCTTGACAAATGTCCGGGTGGTTTTAAAAACGCTGATTTGGTAGGATTGAAACGATCGCGGCAAAAGTAAAAGTATTAGAGATTAATAAATCTATTATAGCCCCATCTCAAAATTGAGTTGGAGCATTTTCCACGCTGACGGAAGCGTGGCTTTCAGTTGCCATTGAGCTTCGCATAAATAATTTGCTGATTGAATGTTACCAATATACCTGTCTATATAGGGATTGCATCTGCGATCTTCATATCAAGGAACCCATCTGGTATCAAATAGGCTGTCAACTAATGCATCTTAAATATTCTGCGAACACAAAAAAATAATTTCCCATTCGACGCTTACAAAGTATAATTCACAGGTATTTCATTTTCTCTCGACGTAGTAGAGATCATAATAATCATTATTATTACACTCATCAAAATCACTTGAACAACACTATCTTCAGACAAAAAAATAATAATAAATAACAATGAGCGGTTAAAAACTAGCGTTTTACCGCCCAGACATTTCACTAGACTCCTAACTCCGACCTAAATCGCGTCTCAGATACCTGCGAAGAATGACGACTCTTAAATGCATCGACTAAGTTAACTGGTTCATTATAGACTCGCTGAAGCCTGACCGACGGGTAAACGTTGCTTATTGCTGCTATGCTACCGAATTCTCACGTTTTAAACTGTTTGTTATTTATTGGCAAGACCTAGTGATAAAATGTACGTGTTTCTGTACAAAAAGCTCGTATACTTATGACTTACGTCTTGTATAGTAGCATATAACATTAGTTATAAATGAAGCGTGGTGTTGAGATTACATGACAGTTTGCGAGCATCGTTGCATTAAAATCAATTAAATAATAATTATAAATGTGTTAAAGTGTGGTGTAGGTATTTTGTGATCTGATAGTATCACCGACTCACCGTTAATTGTATCGATTTATTGGAAGTCATCATTATCGACAGCTGGTATTTTACCTGATTTCTGTGCCCCAAGCAGGAACATTTGACTCTATATATAGTAATCGTAATAGTAAAATTTTGTATGGGAATTTGAACAGCGCCATTGTGAGCGTATTTGGAACTAAATTATGGCAGCGAGAAACGTTTACGATACTAGAGTATGGTAATCGTATAGTCTAGCGATAGTTGAATGTATGAAAAGTGGTAGCAGGAATAATTTTTGACGTATAGTATCGCCGATTTACTATCGAGAAATACGATTGTTTTGTCACCGTAATTTTTACCGTGAGAACATTATCGGGAGTGTATTTTTGCATTTCTACACATCGAATTAAGGAAAAATATGTTAATTACGGTCATGCTTAGTGTCTCCCGATGCCGTAGTGTTATTGTGTGTAATTATCTACTCAGTATTTCGCTAATAATATGAAATTCAATGCTGCGATATGAATTTACAATTATTGTGATACCTAACTCAAATATGAAGATTATTTCTTAGACTGTGGACTGTTTGGAATCGGAGAAACGAACTTGGGAATCTTGTGAACAAGTATGAGGATATAGAAAGTCTGGAATTTATTGTAGTTAAAAACATACCTAACCTAAAACTGTAAAAAACTTATAAATAAAATATTTACATACATGGGACTTTGATTTTAGTTTTGCGTACCTACTAAATCATTTTATGTCATAAGCTTATTTCAATGTGTAGTCGAGCAAGCTCTTAGGGCAGAGAAGTGTGAGCATTTAATATGTGAAAATAGTTGCCGAGGAACTTAACGAGCAAAAATATAGAGAATACTTTCATGAAGCTCTCCTCCTTAAAAATGTAGAGGGATTTTATAAAACATATATACGTATCTTTATCTAGAACCTATATAATATGAGAGTTATTAATTTGCATTAAATTAAAAGTGAAAACCGCTAATGTGTGACAACTAACCAAAAAAAAAAAATTGCTACGTTCGGAAATCTAAATGCAAAATTAATTGGAGTCATTTTGTATATTGCGGAATAAAAGTAATAAATATGTATTTGCTTAAAAATTTATTTCCATAACCTTTCTACGCGACATTAATGCATGTTTTATATTTTTTTGTTATTCTATAATAATAATTAATTAATTTACCCACGTAGTGAATGACAATTCCGCACGAATCATTCAATAATATTCGTTCATTACCTTAGGTTATCTGTCACTATCGTAACGTAATAGTATCGAGTTCACGAGAGTATGGTTAAACGATTCATGCTGCCGATATGGAGTAGTAATAGTATAGTAATCGTTGTCACGATACTATTACTATACGATACTTCAAAATATTCCTGCTTGGGGTACTGGACAACACTAGGCGTTATACACAGATACTTTCTGTGACTACGACGAGTCGATATAAAAAGGACAGGTAAAATTTCCTCCAAAACTCAACGTCTAGCAAAATAATTAAACTTAAGTGACTATAAATTTATAGTCATAATGAGTAGCAAAAAATGAGACAAAAAACACATAGTTAAATGACCAAACATTTTTCGAATTACATGAATATAGGTATAATGTGGAATTACCACTTTAAAATTGAAATTAACCGGCGCTTGCAGTTTAAACAAAGTTTATTAACCCGTAATATCTATTAAATATTAATATTCTCGATGCTGAACTTAAAAATATTATTATTACCTTTTATATGGTTTATGGCACACGATTTTAATTCAAGTCGGTCACGCCGTCGCGTCGCGTCGGGCCTCAATTCATAATTGCTTTTGATAGTTTATTATATTGGTTATCTGCTCGAATTATTACTGTAATAAGTTATATACTCGGTGTTATTATGACAACGAGACTTACTATTATTAGCCTATTATTAGATTCGTTTAAATGTTGGAAGCGTTATTTGAGGAGGTTACTGGCCCATTTGGAGAGCATGGACGGGTGGGTCTTAAATTAGAACGCTTTCTAGTGACCAATTTGCAGGTCATTTCATGCTATCTTTGATAATATACAGCAAGCTATGATGTTTTAGAACACGATTTTCCCTGGGTAATTTCCCAAAATGTATCAAGTTAGGCAAAAATTAGTGTTAAAATCCGTAGCCAAAATTTTTTCTTTTGATTAGAACAATGCATTAATTTTCACCTTAACGAGGTTCGAAAAACTTAGAATTATTGAAATTGATGAGGGTGATTTTCATTGTAACTTTTTTCTTATCGATAGAACTTTTGCGAAATACAATTAATTTTAAATTCCAATTTAATCTAAGACATTACAAGTGAGCTTTAAAACATAGACAAAAATATCGCCTTCCTTAGTTGATACGAAATTTAAACAGTAATTAAAAACAGTTCATTTATCCCTACCCGACGTGACTATCCGGCACATCTCTACTATCGCGCTAGTAAATTACTAGCTTGTTCCAAGAAGGGCTGGCTACATCTCTATTGGGATCGCGACTCAATAATGGTTCATTCCGATGCACGATACGTCTGGTCGAACGCGTCTCGCCCCGGGTGCATGAATGTGAATGAGAAATTTCGCACATTAACATTGGTTCTCGAATGTAACTCGAAACTACTTTTTATGTATCTGCTTATACTATTTATTGTCTACCCTCATCTTATACGTGTAGTCTGCGTATCACGACCCTTTAAATATGTTGCAGAATGATTTAGTTTATGAATTCGCAACCAGCTGATATTTTATTTTTAGAAGGCACTACTTTTTTGCTAAATAAGTGCATATATTTAATTCTATATGGAGAATTTTCGCGAGCATTCTTGGTTAAACATGTTTATAACATTTTAGTATGTTATAAACATGTTTAACCAAGAATGTTGTCTGTTGTCTCTTTTTATTTGATTAATAATTCACATAGACAGCAACCCTTAAATCTTGATTATAGAAACGCCACTCACCGATGGCATTAACTAGACTTTCATGTTTCTCGACGAACTAGGACAGTCAATACAGATTTAAAAAATATTACAAAGTAACAATATCACTGAATTTCTTCATGCTTTATCTAAGACCAGCATGTGTTGTTGCAGCTACAATAGTCTCGACTAAAGATGAATATATATTTTTTAAACGGTTCTTTGATTAGATTGTAGAAACTAGATCCTCACAACAAATGTTTCCATTCAAATTGAATAATTGAACAAATCATACGGCAATAACACAATTATTTGTCCAGCTTAAATGGCACAAAATACACTTATAACTAACTACAATAATTATAAACACGATACGGCTCATATTAAAGTCTCCAGTAACTCGCATAAAGTCTTTGAAATGAGAACTCGTAGTACCAACACTACTACGACTGGCTCGCGTATGTTTTTTGTTTTTCGCCGTGCCGCGGCAGAGCTTGGGGGCAAATAATTGCAGTAGTACAGGTAAATTGTAGATACGATAGTGCGGTAATTATATACTTATATATTGCCACGTAATTCTTATATACGAATTAAATACGCTTTTGTATTGTAAATGTTGAGTGAGTGATGGCTTGGAAGTCGCAATATGAAGCTGATGATGAAGGATATATTCTTTTGGCTTTTATCAAACGGTAAAGAGTACAAAGTGTAAAAATAGTTAATTCCGCAGCATAGAATACTCATTCATAGTGATCATTATAAATTGAGACCCTACGTAGACGAAAAAATAATAACCGTAGATTTAATTCAAACAGATTACAGACGTACTGTATATCTTAATATATGACTTATGTGGGACCAAAAAGTGTTTCGTGGTTTTCAATACCTACGTTGCAAGGCACACACTCCACTTGCGGTCAAACCTATTATGTGTATTTTTTTTATTTATCAAACACCGAGTAATTAATTTTCCGCAAGGAAATCCCCGACATCTTAATTAAAATCTCACGAGTCACAATCAACGTGAATTGAGAAGATGTAGTTACTATTTATTAACTTCATGAATTCACGGTTATAGTTGTAATAATAATAAATTACAGAAGCTTGGATCAATAAACAACAAGTTTAACGACACCAACCTTCACCGCGGGTAATTAATAAAACTTGTCTCGATTTACATATTTGACTTTAAATCGTGTATTTACACACATAATATTAACTATTTATGTATACAGTTAACGTATTTTAGAAATATAAATGGATTTATAATCGGAGCCTGAAATTATACCTGATAGTTTCTGGTATTTTCCAAGGGCTTATAGCCTATGCAACGTGTAAACACGGATGTGTGTCTGCTAGTTAGTCTGTCTTAAAGCAATTATTGACATGATTTGTTTCAAGATTATTATTTCAGTCAATTGCGGCCTTATATGTAGACAGTATGTAAAACTATTTAAGTAGACGATTGTTTTGTCCTTTTCCTATTTTTTCTTTTGAATTATCTTTGAGCGAAAAAGACAAATTCGATGACTAAAATGGGCTTACAAACTGTTAATGTTAAAGTTTGTCCCAAAAGTAGTAGGACGTTGTGCACCACGCAGGTAAGGAATAGATATAGGGAATTAGGAAATATAAAATAATATTTTTCCTATTTCAATATCGATCCAAAGGTTGCCTGGAAGAAATTACCTAGTGTGATAAGGCCGCCTCTTGTACTATTAATATTGTGTTGTTTCTTTACTGTATTTTTATTTTGTGCAATAAAGGATTAAATAAATAAATAAATAAAATAGCTACACATACATACGTACACATACGTACATAACATCTTTACATAAATAAGTTTTCAGGCATTTTGTTATAGAACTTAATTAGAATATTACAGAATACATAAACCCGTGTCCTTTATTCAATCATAATCGCATCACAAACAAATTTCTTATATTATAATATTATCTGTATCTGTATCAGCCCATATACGTCCCACTGCAGGGCACGGGCCTCCTCTACAATCGAGAGTACGATTGAGAGTGGTTAGGCCATATAGTCCACCACGCTGGACTAGTGCGGGTTGGCAGACTTACATTTTATAATATTATATTCCATCCATATTTTCCACTTGCATGACAAATCAAAACCATTCTCAATTAAAGTCCAACTCAAAAATTGCTTCAAAACCATTCACCCCGTTTCAGTAGTGGAGTCGGGCGCGCATTTTTTCACCGTCTCGTGCAGGCAATGTGACAAGTCCCGAATGAGCCCAATTACATCCGAAGAACCGGCCGCGGCAGCCCGGCGCCCTGCGGTACCGTTACACGCCTTCAACTCAATGGACACACAAAAATTATACCGCTGCTTAACATACAACGCACAATATAGATTTAACTTCCAACTGTACATTTTTATATTCCCGCTAATATTTATGCGACTGTATGCTTGGACGTCTGGCGCCATTTTGAACTTTGCAATGTCCCAAAATTATTACATAACTGGTCGCCTGTATTTAAATAAGGAATCCGTTAGTTTTTTCCTACGTAATCGTATAAGTTAATATACATTTGTTAACTGGTGGGATAATAAAAATCCAGAACGTTGTCTATGGGTCGATCATAAAAACAGGCCAATCTGGTCAAAAATTATCGACAGACCAACATTTGACGTCTTCCGATTGGTTTATTTTCGGGATAAATCTTTAGATACGGTAGGCAGCGACCTGGTTAGGTTATACCGCTGAAACTGCGAAGGTTCATGGGCAACGATGACCGCTTACTATCAGGCAGGCCGCATGCTCATCTGCCTGCTCAAGGCAATAACAAAAGGACTAAAATCGCTTGTCAGTTGTTAATAGCATCCGTAACTTTACACCTTTATAGCATGTGCAAGCTTAGAATGAGTAGACCGTTTCGGAAACACCTTGTAGGTATAATGTGCACGCATTAAACTGATTACAGCATAATACCTACCTCTCTAATGACGAATAAAAATAGAGGAAACTCAGAGGTCGTTAATATTTTATGCGGCGATTTCGCAACACTATGCGGTTCATAAAGCAACCACTCATCAGCGGCTCGTTTACTATGCCCAATCACGAACTTATATGGCATTACAAAGCCTACAGCCGAAATGTTAAATAGCCAATTAGTTGCTAACAGATATAATAAGGGACCTAATTGCGTCAAATTATCAATAAATGGCGAATTAACGATGTGATAGCTGTCAAAATATAATTACGTACAACTAGTAATGCGGAAAAACATTTTAGCAATTTTGCAACCGATTGAAAACAGTCTAATATGGAATTAGGTATGTGTAATTTAGATTCCTTTGAAGTTTTATATGTAGGTAAAGCTGTTGTTTATCAATGGGTAGTAATGTTTCGAATAATTCATGCACTTATTACCTATTGTACGGAAAACTGTGATTTAAATAAGTACTTACATACTAATAATAGATTCGGCTTGAATAGATATGATCTGGTCTCGTTTATGACAAGCTATCTGAATATTGTGATGTTTATTCAGTTACTCAACAAATTAAAATTTATGAAATATAAATATTTTAAATGAACAAGTTAATAGCTTATGGAAAAATATGCAGATACTCATTTGAATATCAATAAATCATTCGATATTAAATAACAGTTAAAATCCGTCTGCATTTCTGGATTAAGATGTACTTAGATAATGACGAGATCTCTTATGGGTATGTGTCATAAGTATATGTCAAGATAAATTGGAACAAAACTATAACAAACATATATTAATCTATGTACTAGTTAGTGACATTTTTCTTGTGAAAAATGCATCTTAAATATTTTAATCATAATAAGCGTCTTTAAAACGAACAATAACAATGTTCGATTAAAAATATATGTTTTTTCTAACATGACAAATTATGCATTTCCCTATTAAAAATACATAGGACAAGTAACCCATATAAAACAGACGCGCTTATAATATATATGGATCCTGTTGGGTACATTTAACGCGGCTCTCTCCAAGACTCAATCATGCGACTTAATAGGCATTCCGTCTGCATAATCTTGATCTGTAGATGGAATAGGTTATTGTCGCGCGTTGGTAACCCGTCTCGGCTGTCATAACCGCAATCGGCCCTTATGACCCAGACGTCCTCATTCCATATAATGAATAATATTTCGCGATAATAACTACGTAAAGTCGACTTTAAACACCGCCACAACACTTCATCGAGTTTTACGAGCGAATAGGCCCGCGACCGCAACGCAAATTCCTCGCGTAAACCACTAGGTGTAACTGTCTAAATAGCTACATACTGTTGGGTATTTCGAGACGCATTTGTCACGCGTTTTGTGTTCTAGATAGAAATCTTCAAGTAGGTCCAATATGCATAGTGTACTGGCTAAAATGTAGAATTTATGAAGACATTACGCGCGCGTGTTTGAATGTTCAAGTCACAACTAACAATGTTACAGATCAGGAAGTTGCGTTTGTGAGGCTATTTAAACTTTATCATCAATTAAATGGAGATGCAACTTTAATATAACTAAGGCGGGTTTATTTGTGTCCCTTCTTTTTTTGCTAAATAGTCATTGCTAAGGTGAGGTGCTACGTATGATAAAACTATGCAGTTATTAATGAAGTAAAGTCAATATTTTGCTGAATATTCGTAACTATACTAATGGTAAAACCAAGGAACTCTAATGTTAGAGTATATGTTTCTTACTTCTTGGGTAAAACTAAGCAGTAAAATGAAAAAAAAGAATGAATGAACAGAAGATATATCAAGATGGATGTTGGTACATAGGCCTCCGTAAGTGTGGAATGTTGTCTGTCAGTTTGGCGAGCGCAAGCATTAGCTTTTTGCGCTGATGCCACTGCTGCCTATCATCAATCTGGTATTTGGCTATGCTGTGAAAAAAATATATCTGCCCGTCGCCAAAACCACTCATTGATCAGCAGGGTGCACTGCAATCACGTGAAGAGGGTTTGTGTCACAGAACGAAGTATTTTAAAGGTTTCCGCTAAACTTTACTTAGTAGGTACAAATATTGCATAAATATAGCACTGTTATTTTGTAAATCCTTCAACATTTCAATTATGTAATAAAAGTACCTACCTACTACCTAACAAATAAAATCTTTTTTACTTTTGTTTTGTTTAAATATAATAATTTATAATTATAATTTCGCTTTTCAGACATCACTAGTACAGTGTAGCTGTAATGGTAATTATTGTTATTTCAAATTAACATCACCACCTTGTTATATTTGAGGTATTAGCATCCTCTATATTTCTGCTATTGCTAATTGCCCCCCTCAGAATTTGTAAACAAAAAAACAGACCATATAATATAGCCATTTTTCACATCTAAAATTACATACACAATATTGACTGTTCATTTTGTACTTTAATTGGATTCGTAAAAAAAAACTTCATAGATCAAATATTAGCCGATTGGCTTTGTGAATCACAATCGCAAATTGCAAAATTTGGCTTATTTATATAACTTGTGATATGTTATTATCGCCTTCACTTGCTATATGTGATGCTATTGCTATTTATTCCAACACTAAGCCTCAGTTGCACCAAGTAACTTTGCCAATACCTTTGCCTATGAAAATGTCATCGCCATACATTTGAGATGTATTTGACCTTGCGAATGTATGGAATCTTAGATTATATACTCGTCTAGATTGAGCAATGTCAACAAACGATGCGCTAAAAGTGTCCTCACTTTCGTTGATATGTGTGAGTACGGGTCGTGTAATTATTGTAATCCAACTGTCAAGGTGTGTGTGTTTAGGGATGCCTACTCCAGATTATTAACTTAACTTTTCCCCATCATTTGATATACAAAATAGGTTAAATAAAATATTTTTTTCTTTATTTAAAGTAATCATACTATTAATTATATTTATAACGCATCTTAGTAAAAACAATAAAGATCTAAACCCATCTCCTAGTGTTTGTTTCCGAATAGAATTAACTCTTTGGATTTATTGCCTGGGCTGTTATCTGATTTCTGTATTTATGTAAAATATAAATCATCATAAGTAAAATGTTCGGAACACACAACTGAAGTCATGTGAGGCTACGAATGTTCTTCTTTTCGTTTCCGCTGTGTAATGTCTCTCCAGCAATTTGCTAGTACTGAATCCGTAGGAAGTCTAAAAATATTATTAGGACCTTGAATAAGTTCTCGCTGTTTCTTCAAAGATGACAATAGCAGTACCCCGTTTATGAAATTTTGAATGGTACATGCAAGGCAAAGAATTAATAAAATTACTATGAAGTGCATGTCGTCATGGGTTTCATTAATATCGTGTAGGTAAGTTTTATTTACTCATTCAATAAATAATGCCATTCTTCTTGTTGTTATTCTGATCGAAATATTATGTAATGATATTTGTGTTTTATAGTTTCTCCCATAGTTTCAACAACTTTTCCTAGTAATAAATTGACAACACTGGCCAATGAAACTCATCTTCAAAATAATGAATTTAAGTTCATGTTTTCTTCAAATAATAGTGGTTTAACAATAATGTTACCGATAGAAAGTGATATTGGTATTATTATACAGTTTTCCCACACAATTGCGATACAATTCGACAGCACAAACCGGCATAATTAATTATTTTTCGGGAGCACGTTATCCATATGTAGTTCAAATGACACTGACGTACGTGAGAAGCGAGTCTACCAATTTGGTAGACTTTTTTTGAGCCGCGCGGTGAGGTGTGATGTGTCATCTAGACGAGTATATAATCTAAGGTATGGAATTGACAGTTTCAAGGGCAAAGGTATTGGCAAAGTTAGTTTGTGCAATTGAGCCTTAGTGTAGGTGTTGTAGGCGACGTGATGGCCTCGTGGCCAGCGCTAAGCCGATCACTGCAATGTAGGCTCAGACGCGGTCAGTCAATCGTCTAGGTCGGCAGACCAGCGCTCCATAAACCGCAATACGATACAATCGCCAGGGAAAGCTCCGGGATGTTTACAGGCCCGCTGCGACTTTATCTGATTTCTGCTACGTTTTATTATATTACATTAGCGATCCTGTTCCCACTGTTTACGCAACGCCTTCGGCTATTGTTGTATCGCACGATTGTTTTTTATTGATGAATGTACAGATATATTCTTGTTAGTAGACGCAAAAATTTATATGAAGGCAGTTAATAATAGTTTGAATTATTTTATGGCGTCCCAAAGCTAAAAGGAATTCGCGTTGAAAAATGCGGTGCGGGTTCGATCACCGCACTGAGACAAATATTTGTGTGAAGCACCAACCAGGTATTCGTTTCGGGCTTAGGTGTTAGTGAGACCGAAGTCTCTCGTAGTTCCTGATACCGACGAGACAAAATTCGATCTTAGTGTCGGGTCAGGACTATTTATGTGACTGTTGGTTGTATTTATTTTATTTATTTACAGTGCTAAAATAATGAATATTTTGCCATACCTACCTACTACCTAGCGTTTTTAATTGACCTTATTATAATACTGTTAATGCAAGAACAAAGTTTACCTTTAAACCCAACCCTTGCACTTTCCAGACACATGCGATGGAGTTCGTTGCGGCGGCGACAAGCGTTGTATACTGGACGCGGAGTTCGGTGCGCACTGCGTGCGGTGCGGCGCGTGCAGCGTGGCGGGCTCGCCCGTGTGCGCGGTGGACGGCAACACGTACGCGGGCGCGTGTGCGCTGCGCAGAGCGGCCTGCGAGCGCGGACGAGCGTTGCCGCTAGCTTATAAGGGTCGTTGCATAGGTAGGTTTTTAGGGTTTTTAGATTGATCGAATAATAAAACTCCACTTAAATATTACTTTACAACTGCACAACGTCCGTAGTTAAATGCAACTTAATTTTTAATGGGCGTTTCTGTATTCGAGTGTGTGTTATTAATCGTAGAGCAAGGTGACATAGTTTAATTAAATTTATGATTTTTTCATACGAAGCAGTTATTTAAAAAAAATAATTAAATTTTAAAATAAATATTTTTTTCTCGGATGAACTTAACTGGAATGGTTAATTTCGCTCTAGTGTTTACGTCATATGCGCCTATTCAAACCATATCCTAAAAAAATATGTTTAAACACTGGCTACAACCCGAATTCATTTTCGGTAGCACTCTTAAAAAACACTATATAACAGTAGAATGCTATTTGCATCTGTCAGCGAACGCAACATGCGCGCGCATCAAGTGCGGCGCGGGCCAGCGGTGCGTGTCGGGCGGCGCGTCAGGCGCGCGCTGCGTGTCGTGCGGCGCGTGCGGTGCTAGTGCGCGGCGCCCGCTGTGCGGCACAGACGCGCGCACCTACCCGTCCTGGTGCCGCCTGCAGCGCGCCGCCTGCCACGCGGGACGCGTCGTCGACCCGCTACACCCCGGACCATGCAAAGGTTACCTTCTATCTTTTGAACATTCGAACTCACCTTAACAAAATACTTACGGCCGCACTCACAGACGTTTAATGTCAATTAAATCGTTCTTTAGTAAAGATTTTGTTCGCTTTTGCGAGTAGTGTAGATTTTTCTACACTAAGCAAAGATTTAATTGACACTAAACGACTCTGAGTACGGCACCTAGAGTATCTATAATTTAGAGGGAGAGAGTGTACGTTCAAAAACATAGATAAAAATTGTGGTGCCTTTTTCTGCCCTACTATTGGCTGATATTTGACAGGTTGTCTAACATACATGAATTACTTGGAATGGAAAGTAAGAATAAATAGTTTATAGCTATTTAAGACGCGAATGCATGACAACGCTCCCTCTATATTATAAATAATCTAAGCAATAACATTATCATTATATCTTATAAATCTTTCACGATTTCTACTGATTATCTAGTGGCTAGTTGTGAAAAATTGTCTACTCTAAATATGTTTTGACAGTCAACATGCTAAAATAAGATCCGCCATCGTGAACTCAATATCTGCTAGTTTCTCGTATTACGTTTCCTAATTTAACACGCCCAGTTAATCCCAGCTCTCAAACTGTCGCGACCTAATTTTACTAATTAGGTAACTAAGACCGATTTAATCTCTAAGATCTGCAATCGTATCGGAGACTTGTAGATTATACAACAAGTCTATAATTACAAGTCGTATGCACGTAGAACTCAATCGAAATGGGTCAAGCATCTGCAATGCATTAGAACCAAGAAACGGTTACTCGGTCCTCACATCACAATCTAATTAGAACACATTAGTACATACTCAGCCCTAATTATGCAGCGTTGCAATGCTCAAGAGTCAAAGCTTTATTCAATCCTTAAGCATCGACACAAATGCAAAGAGTTTTAAACATGTGCCAAGTGCTAATTAATTACGATTTCAAACAGTTCTCTTTCTCGTTTAATCGCCCCAATAATTTAGAATAACTACACAAATCACTATATTTCATTAATATGTCCGTCCGAAAACTACGTCGGATCATGCGCGTTCCATAAAATATCTTAATTTTAACAAATATATTTTTAACTATATATCTATATTTTCTTCCAGGCAACCAAAACGTGACGGACAATAGTGTGACTGATGCAAGAAGTGTGAGCGAAGTGGACACCACGCGCGTCCTATAGTCATAGACTCTTCTAGTTTTAGCGTACAAGCTTCGTAGTGTATGGAGAAGCCGACGGGAAGACGGAGATTCGAGCGCCACGACCTGCACTCGGCTGAGCCAAAAACATCCTCAGATATATCACACCGCATATCTGCATCTGAATCACCAGATTTAACGAGGATTAAAAGTACACCTCGTGTAAAATCAACCGAGTTTGGCTGCAGGCCAATCGATGGAAGTGGATATACGAACTCGCATTTTTGGACATCTGTTATTAGAGTTCTCTGAGTATCTCTCGGGTCGGTTTTTCGAGTCATTTACGTGCCAGGTTTATGGAATTCAAAAACGTAGATCATAGATTTTAGACAAATCTATCGAACCTGATGCACCTTTCGAACTTTGTAGATAAATAATTCTATTATAGTTTTAATAACACTTACATTATTAAATTTGAGCACCAAATCGTACTTAATATTTAGTCAAAATATTAATAGGGTCTGTAGTTAGCACAATATTTGGAACTAGGAAGGTACTTGTATTCTAAAGAAATTCTAACTTCCGTCTTGTTGTACGTCATCACATGAACGAAGCTCTTACTAGGATGAAATGATGTAACACTTTCATCGGACTGAAATATTGTTCTTAAATTTTAATTAACTTTTAGTACTTTAAGACTTAAATAACTTTACTTCACGTAATGTGGTTAACGCTTAATGCAATATTTATTACTAAGTTATGAAGTTTAGTGCAATAATTTTATTGAAATTTGTATGAAATTTATGTTATATGTTTTGTTTTGTTTATTTTTTAATGTGGATCGCGTATCGAGGGGACCGTCAAAATGTTATTTGGGCACGTTTGGGATGTTGTAAAATACATTTTCAGTATTATGTGTATGTAAGATTTTAGAATATCAATTATTTTCGAAAAATTTTACATTGAAAATTAAGTGATTTTTTTATAGACTGTAAATAAAGAAAGTAATTTATTGTTACTTTAAATGATTTCCAAAATGTATCCAATAATATTTTTATGTGAGTATATTCAACTGCATGTGAATTCGCAAAATGGTTTCAGAGTAATGTGTGATGTCACTATATTCTTAGTAAATGAATTTCTTGGCGTCCTTCTCAGCTTTAAATAGTTTAAAAATTCAATTTTCGTAATCCTCCAATGACTCGGAATGATGCCAGAGTCTTGAACATGTAGCAGCTCACTTACCAACCTACTGCTAACAACCTACTGCATAATGCAGTCAGTGTTGCCAATTTTTTAAATCGTTTTAAAAATAGAATAAATACTTTTTAAAATTGAAACCATGACAAATATATTGGAATAAATAGCTTTTAAAAAGAATTTCCATTTGGCTGTTCAATCATTTTAACATGTTTAGAGTCTTAACGAGAAACTGTAAACTCTTCGTTATGCTGAGAAATCCAAAGATTTAGGTCAGTGGAAACAAAACTAAAGATTAGAAATATCGGTCGCAAAATGGACTGACGATGTCAACTTTGTATATATTTTCCTTATGTTCATTCTCAACAAATTGTGTACTTACTTTTGAAATTGTGAACGGAAGACGATAACTCATCTATTGCCATGGCTTCGCACTAGTTCTGCGTCGCGCACACATTTACACTAATTGTAACATTAAAATTTGTATCCATTGCTTTCCATGAGTCCTGTTACTAAAATTTAAATATTTTTTAAATATTCATCATTAGATACTTAAGCCGATGTAATCTAAAAAATAAATAGTGTTGCCAGCAAACCATCGTAGACAATATTGTAATCTGCTTGCTACTTTGCTATCACTTCCAATCATGTTGATTGTAACTAATATTGAAAAATGGCCTAAGTGCGCGACGCGACTCGTTCTTTCACGTCGAATGTCACGTTTACTATGACAATACATCATTTAGTTGTTGTCAATTACTTCCTAGTGCTAATTGTTAACTGTATTTGATAATAGTGCTAGATTGTTGTAGTTGAACTCATTGCAAACATTAGATGACTTATAATATATTGCCCTTGTTTCTTCATAAATATTTTACACTGATTTGTGATTTAATTTATAACCCTACTTTATCTTATGTCTGGGGGGTAAGACTGTCGCATATGTATATTCCGACACATATTACTACATACAGGGTATATCAAGACTGCTACCAAAAACGAAGCCGGGTGGTAGTTTAAGCGACTTCAGACACAATGCAACAGAAAAAGTTGCAAAAAAAAAGCGTCAATTTTTTTTTTGTTATTTTTTTCCTATGGCCATATTTGGGTGGTAAATACATTTTTTCCTAAAATAATAGTGTATACCCTTTTATTTATAAATACTCTAAGGTATAAAAGAGTTTAAATTATTATTTTAGCAAAAACTATGGATTTACCACCCAAAAATGAAGATATTTAAAAAATCATAAAAAATAATTGTTGCGTTTCTAAGTGAAATTTTTAATTGCATTGTGTTTGTAGCCACCAAAACTACCACCCGGCTTCGTTTTCGGTAGCAGTCTTGAGATACCCGGTATTACACCTACGGAAATCCGTACGTATGTAGTATTCTAAAGCAAACATGAAAACTGAAAAAAAAACTACTAAGCATGAGAATATCAAAGTCTAAAGCTTAAAGACAGTCATACTGATTTCTACCTAACGTTAAACTTGGATCTTCTGATCGAAAGGTACAATGCATCGTCACATATGCCTCTCCGGCAACGCATACTGTGACGGACTAAAACATAATTCTGAGGTGTTTCGAGTAAGACTTCTTAACTGAAACGAAAAAGCGACACCAAAAAGAACTAGGGCAACAGAGAGTGGAAGGAGTTTTCGTACAAACCTATGTCAACAATACTTCTCAGAGAACAAAAAGTACTAGGGCGACAGAGAGAGGAAGGTTTCGTACAACCCTATGTCAACATTATTTCTCAGAGCATAAAAAGTACTAGGGCAACAGAGAAAGGCAGAAGGATTTGTACAAACCTATGTCAACAATACTTCTCAGAGCATAAAAAGTACTAGGGCAACAGAGAAAGGCAGAAGGATTTGTACAAACCTATGTCAACAATACTTCTCAGAGCATAAAAAGTACTAGGGCGACAGAGAGAGGAAGGAGGTTTTGTACAAACCTATGTCAACAATACTTCTCAGAGCACAAAAAGTACTAGGGCAACAGAGAAAGGCAGAAGGATTTGCACAAACCTATGTCATCATTTTACTAAGTTTATAGAGGCGCTTCCGATCCATCAATTGACAAAAAGTGATACAATTTGGCATTAAATATTTTTTCCTATTTAATATTAACTTTCTAATTGTTAATTACTGTCTTAATACGGATTAAAGCGTTATGCATTTCTATAAAAAGTCTAAAGTTTTATAGTCATTACAGCATTTCAACTCAAAATAATATAAAAATAATAAAATACAAAATAGGGATGGCAATAATTATAATGAGATTGTAACCTAGGAATGCAAAATACAAATTTACTAGCTAATTCTTACTATTTATACTTATATTCAATTTTTTGTCATTTATGTCACTATTTTGTAAAGTCGGTTAGTTTCGTCAAATTAAATACTGATTGATAGGCATTAGTAGCATAAATGTCACAAAATCGAACATAACTTTGAACAAATATTACAAATACGTATAAGTTTAAAAAAAAAACAAGAAACTGAAGAACCACAGGAGACTTAACGTTACAAAATTATGTTTGTTTTAACCACCATGTGATAAATAAATTATTCAATTGTCGAAGTTGTTTTTGGCAGGCATAAGTTCCACGGAGAGTATTTAAGACATCCCAACAATGGCTGATTTCTGTGTGCAAATACACGACATCGTAGATGTGACAAATGTATGGATATTAAAATACAAATGGTATCAAATTGAGTCTTGATCACAGACAAACCATAGTAATTCACACTTGTCACTATTTGTCTGAGGTGTTTTTATAGAGCGGTCATCACCAATAAAATCTGTGCGCTAACATATTACACTCGGGAACTCAGCGGGCGCGAGGGGCAGAATAGACAAACGTCGCTGTCAAAAAGAGTTTTTACCATGCACTTTAACCTCCCGAATACTGGAACGCAACTTAAATGTAACTTGCGCTTAACTACGTTAATCTCGCTTAAATGTACTGGCTAAGTAGGCCGTGCGCTGTTAAGCGTAACTTATTATTTGAATGGCGTTCCAATATTCGGGCGTCGGTCCCATAATCATTAACTTTCTTATGAAATTACGTCATATTTTTCTTATTGTATTGAAAATACGCACGGTTTGCCGTTCTAAAGGCATGAATCGGATTTTTTCCCTATTCCTCCTATAAGTCCTATTCTATTTCTTTTTATCCAAGGGAATTTTACTGTACAAACATTTTGTTGGCAGTGACGGCTCATGTATAACACCTTAATATAATGACTCCAAAACAATTGCGTGTACGGACCAAATTAGCCAAACTTATGCCCAAAAATATTTTTCAATCGTATACATAACTCGGTAAACGTGTTGTGTAAATACATATATCTGTAAATATTAATCATCTATTCATTAACAATTATTATTATATGTAATATTCCTATTAATTTCCAAAAGTATTTGAAATATTCCAACTCGCATTAGACCATTTTGCTGGGGAGAGTCAAATCTTTCTGAATCGTAAAGACCCATGCCCAACAGTGGGCATTGGGCTGGCATCAGTATAATTATATCTATCTACTGTATTGAGGGTTTTAGCTATTTCCAGTGGCGTATTAATGGGACTATGAACGGGCCGCGACCCACGATGGGCGGGGCTACCAACTGGGAGAAACACACAGATATCGTGCAATGTTTGTTTCAAATTGTGCAGCCTTTTTAATTAGTAAGACGTGTACCGCGGCGTACGCGCACGTTGGTTGAACACAACATGTATTGTGATTATCAACATACTATGCCTTAGCCACAAACGTAGATAACGTAGCAGTCAAAGAATATCCCCATTTCGTTAATGCGTGAACCAAAACGAGTTATAAATCAGAACAGCAAAACTATTTAAATCTAAGGCTATAATACGCCACTGGCAATTACTTGGAAGATAAATGAAGGAAGTACAAAAAAACTACATCAGTAAACTTGGGGGGTAAATTGTGACAGCTGTCAAATTGATGAGTATCACTTATGTACAAAATATAAAGATAAATATCATTGTACACTTAAATGATATTAAAATACATACCTAGCACAAATCACCACAACTTTACATTCTAAAATCCCTCTATTTTGCAACACAGTGCCTGCCATTAAAATACCATTTTAATAAGTTACATCGACTATTTTAGTGGCAAAGACGAGCAATCTACTGTAGACTAAAAGCATTTGCAAATGTCAATTAAAAATAACCCTTATTGCCGTATGTTTAGATTTGAAATACGGCAACAATGGATTCGTCTTAATTGACGAAAATATATTCTCGCGTATCAAAAATTCGTCATTCCCGTAGCTATATCGTTGTAACTTATTTAAACGCTATACTATACAAACAATTCTTACAATAGACTGACGGCCATATTCATAATTTTAAAACATATTATAGTTTTCGAATCTTTTGTCCCTTTCTAACGACTTTTAAGACCACTTTGAGCAAAAAAGATAAAGCAATAACTAAAATATGTTTTAAAACTGTGAAGGAGACCGTTATGGTTTCACCAGACAACGGGCGGGACGGGACAACAACGCGACGAAGTAATAATGAAGACTCCAAAAGGCCCATCAATGTCACGTCTACGTCACGTCACCGTCCCGTCCCGCCCGCTGTGTGAACAAACCATGGTAGTACACTACATCAAGACTGTAAGTATGAACCAGACACGAAAAATATATTATACAGTGGGCCTTCGGTTATCCCACAAACCTTTTGGAGGGCGGTGTCGGATTATCGAATATGGCGGATTATACAGACATATAGTCCAGACTTTTTTCTAAATAGCGGTTCTTGTAATCCGAAAAATACACATCAAAGTTGTAAGATTCTCATTCAGTATCGGAAATATAAATAATGGCGAAACAAAATGTCAATGTTTCGAGTCGCGTTTGAGCTATTGAATTGTCGGATTGCAGAGCGCCAGATTTGACAAGGATCGGATCACCGAGGGTCATCTATATATTTCGAATAAAGTATGGTCAAAATAGTGTAGCATATTATATTAAAAATTACAAAAAAAGAACATGAATGTTGCTCTTGCACTGCGTCCAACAAGACTCCGACAACATTCTCGATTGCACTCTCGAAGTTTGCAAACTCTGCACATTTTGAGATTTCTTACATTGTTTATTTCATTATTATTTTCCATTATATGATTTTTTCACATCTAATTCTAATCACAATCCGAATCCAATTGGAAGCAGTGCATCAAATATGAATACATCCAAAGTCGGAAAATTCCGATAAACACTAAATTGTTTTACCGAAGAAGGCGAGCGAATTGGCATGGCAGTTAGATGTTGGAGCAAAAATACTGACTTATTTAGGAGAGAATTTAGTGATAATAGAAAATCCCCGATATTTTGATTTTGACATTATATTATCATATTTTTCGTGTCTATTCAAAATACATGATCCCAATAACTTCTATAACGACCGTATTTCCACACAGAACTCCAGAAACCCCTTCATTACTGTACAGTCTGCTGCATGGTGGTCTTATTATACAGTTCCATGGTGAGTGCGCATAGGAACATGGGTATGGACCGCTGTTGGTGCAGATGCAGTTCCACCAACTCTTCAAGGGTCGAGGAATAGTCAGTGTGCACCATCTCGATACCGTCATCGCAGAGAGTGAACGTCAGGTACTCTTCTGAAGACTCCGCGTACATGTTCGATATTCTGTGTAGAAATGTGTGACTTAGATGATGATCTGTATCAGCCCATATACGGCCCACTGCAGGGCACGGGCCTCCACTACAATCGACAGTACGATTGAGAGCGGTTAGGCCATATAGAAGCGGCTATATAGTTAGATAATGATATATATTTTTTATCTGTTCTTATTGGCGCCTGTTTTGAATGTTTGGGAAAATAACTTAAGAGCGTTTATACCCTGCACGCGCTTTTTGGCTTAAAAACAGGACTTTTCAAATGAGTTAATAGCCACCAATAAACAATTTAAAGGAAAAATAATTATTACTAATTTTAGAAAAGGTTGTCATCTAGGGATTTTGGTGGAAAACATTATAGATTGATGGATAATTTGTGAGTACTATACGGATTACTGAACACAAGTTTCGTTATTTAGGCTTTAAATGGCAATTTAGAAGCTTAAGATATCCGAAACCACTAAATATAAGATGAAAATAAAAATATTATCAGACTAATAAGACCCTTATGGAGGGATTTTGCTGAGAAAAATAATCTTTTTATGTTTAGTTCCTGAAAAATAAAAATTTAAACAATGCGAAATTATTCAGAAACTCTCGTCAAGAACATATTTTTTTTCACCAACTTATCGTACATAATTTTTTATAGCAATTGCATATTACAATAGAAGAACATCTTATCAATAAATTACCATTTTTATATTTCAACAAAATTAGTTTTCATGTTTTCTACAAATATTTTAAAAACCACTATAAAACACGCTGTCCGACGTGGATCAAATCAGACCGCCGCAAGGCCTTCTAGAGGGAGGACGTATCGCTCGTCGCTCCGGCCTGGCTGCAGTCGATTATGCCGCGCGTAGTAAAAATAGCCACGCGCGGACTGCGATTACCACATCTTAGTACTTTGGTAGTAAAATATTTAATTATTTTTATTACCTACAATGATTTTGTAGTGAGTATAAATTATGTTTCAGGTAATATAATGGGATGTAATTCCGAGGCTAAATTATGTTATGTATTGTAATATAAAATTAAATATATTTCGTAATTGTAAGGGGTTGTAAGGCCCCTAACACTATTTATGTGTTCGAACACGAAATGATTAATAAAACGTCCGTAGTGTATACTGATTGAACACTGATTTGAATGCAACTTAACAATGTAATAATAACGAAAATATGATTAGTATCCAAAATTTGTATTATTCTTTGCTTGCACAGTAATATTTCACTACTTATAATGCAAATAAAATATTTTTATGATATTATATTACAGTTACATTTCAATTGAATATTTGAAGCGCACGGATCAAAGTTGTTTGAGCCGATTGTATAGCGAGCCGACGCGGCAGCTCTACGCACACAGCTTTGGTCGCTTATGTGTGCGTGAAATTAACGAAGAAATACCTATAGTTGACTTTGCGCGCAAGGCACAGATCACTTCCAATAGATACCGCATTACGATAGTTTTGTTTTGAATCGAAAACGCCAACGAAGGGAACTGCGCGGGGGGTGGGCGGGTTGCAGCGCGGTCACGTGGACTTCACTGGAGAGATGAGGCATAAGTCGATAAATAAAAAAATGTATCGATAGTTCGATTTGCCAGTAAGTTCAAGTGTTATGATCGCTTCTATAACTTAATTACCAACTTGTTAAATGTTTGATAATATTTTTTCACCGGCCTGATCTGATAAATTATACCAACCGGTAACCGCTAACTACGAATAAAATAGGATTAAGATTTATACTTTAGTATGTAACGGTTTTATTTCTATTATTCACCGTGTATTTTTGTATTCCATAATGGCGAAATACCCAAATTAAGTGTTGATATAAAAGATCAGATAAAAATATGAAATAGTAAATAACTAAACCTCACGCCCTAAAGGGCTACAATAACTTATTCCGTTTCTTGAATTCTGACGGCGTCTGTAGTAAATGTAATATCGACAAGTGACGGTGAAACCCACTTGACGAACTATGAATGTTTTTGAGACGATATATACAACGTATGTTAAAATTAGTGCAATAGCTTGTGTTACTGATTCTCAATAAACTTAGTATACTAAAACTTATGATAAATACCCTCCCATTATATAGGAAAACGTATACAACTAGAGGGAAAAAAGGAAATTTAATTACACCAAAGATAAATAAAAAAATATTGTAAAAGTACCTTGTTAACAAATTTAACTATTTCAAATTACATAAAATAACGTAATTATGGTAATTTGCAATTTTTATTTAAATCAATATACAATATATTTTGTGACATTGTCATTTAATAAAATTAATTTAAATTATTGTTTTACAATATCGATATTTCTGGGAATTATATTATAAACATGCGTCAAACACTAGAAGAACGCGTGATTTCGCCAAAAAAAGATGGCTTATTACGGTTATTGCTATGCGAAAAAGAGACGGCTGATTCTCCATCCGTACTCGACTGTTTGACATTGATACATTAACCAGTATAAATTGAGCTCACTCGGGACCAAAATAATTTAAAGAATATTAGTTATCGATGAAAACTTATTGCGTTTTTTAGATACTTTCTTTTTTTGAGTTTTTTGCACACCATTTTATTGAACAAATCATTTTTAACTGTAATATTGTGTTCCAAAAATGTAATTTTCGCTAACGTGCGACGACATGTGCGGGTCCACTACTTGGACGACACTGATGACGCGACATTTGGCATCGGTTTATATCTATCTGATTGCTTAAATGTGTTGGGCGCAACCGCTGCCTTGCATTAGGTATCTATTGGGAGTGATCTGTGGCGCAAGGTGTATACGCTCTTACGTATTTAATTTGATAATGTCTATTCCAGCTAAGTTTGAGAATTTGTTTAATCAATGATCCCTGAATTGAGGACGAAACAATCCCATAAATTATGGTGACATATATTTTAGAATAGGTAAGTGTATCATTGAATTCATCATCATTATCATATTTTCTTATTTTGTATGTTTAGAAGAATTATGTACGTAACAATTTAATGCAAGTCGTATTCACATCAAGAAGAATGTACACACATTTGTAATTATTGAGATACTAAATTTCATTGATAATTATTTCTAAGTGTATCAGATTTGTAGACCAAATAAAACAAAATTAGCCCTTTGCGTCCAATGCTGGATATAGGCCTCTTCAATGGCACGCTAATGAGTTCGATCTTTCGCTTTTCATCTCCAACCGCTACCAGCCATCCTACGAATATTCGCTCCTCTTGGTTGGAGGGCCTCCTACATTACGCTTGCGGAAGGGTGGTCTCTGTTCGAAAACACATCTATCCGAACGGTTTTAGATTCTCCCCCAAATATGGCCGGCCCACTTCCACTCCAACTTGCTAATCCATTGGGCTATGTCGATTACCATGGTTGTCTATCGAATAATTTAATTGAAACTTGTAAATCGTACCTATAATTTTTATGGCCAGTTCTGTCGATTTTGTAACCCAACAGCATGTAGCACACGTCTCTATACTCCTGAGCCGACGACGCAAACTCTTCCTTCAGTCTGAAATCAATCAAAATATAATATGTATAACGTATATGTTATGGACCAAGTGATTAATCGAGCATTATTCATAATGCCCGGGCAATATGAATAATGCCCAATAAGAGCGGGCAATGTGATTATAACCAATCAATTTATCACATTGCCCGGGCATTATGAATAATGCCAAGTGCCTATTGGGCAGTGATGTAAAGCGAATCAAAATCAAAACAATGAGCCGAAGTGGTAGAATTTAGAATAGGGCAGCACCAGGGGGTGGGTTGGGAGGAATGGAGGGGGAGGGGGTGTCGCACCTCCCCTGGTACCACTCCCATGAAAAGGTAACGCATCATTCCTATAAATAAAATATCTATTATAGCAACCTAACCCTTAAAACACTTGTTGTCAATACAAATTAGCTTCTGCATCGTCTCCGGCGCTACGGGAAGTTCAGCCCCTTCGCCCTTGCGTAACAAAAGATAGGCACCCATGCTCGCCTCCGCAGCTTCGGCTTGCTGGTCGTCTCCGGCGCTGCGGCTCGCACGGCTGCCTATCCTTCGTTACAGCGGGCGGGGGCTGCTCTCCCTCCGCGCCTCCGGCTTTTTATATACACTCTAGGGTCGGTAGCCAAAAGACTACGTGAAGTCGGGGTGTTCCGAGTCGGTTTTGGGGCACAGTCGACCTAACTGATCCATAAAGTGGGTACACTAATTTTCTTCTGAAGATAATGTTTCGGACGTTAAAAAACAACTAAACATAAGCAGATCAATTCAACCTTTTTAATTTATGGGTCTATCGCAGATGCGACAATGCGGCAACGCACCACGTAAAAAATCACCTATTAATCACATTGCCCGATCATCATGTAGCCATATTCATAATGCCCGGGCATTATGAATACTGCCCGCATTAATCACTTGGCCCATAACATATATACTGGAAATAAAGAAGCATCTATGAAATCACTATAAATATTCTTTTGACAACGTTACTTATACTAATCTACTCAAGCAAAAATACATCTACATAAATGTGTATGAACGCAGAAAAGCAAATATATTTGAGAGGAAAGAAATCAGCTGACCTCATAATAAAACCATTCGGGTTTGAGTATCAATAAACCAAAATCTTAAAACTCAATTTGAACAGCTTTTGTGGCGCCAGATACCGTAATCTTGGTCTCGACACCAAGACAAATGTTTGTGTTGCCGATTCTTAGTTGCCAGATGGCAAGGCAATGTTATTGTATGTTGAGTTTATTTATTCTGTTTACAAACTAAGTAGAGAGATGTGCTGATTTTTTTGCTCGCAATTGTATACGTAAATTGATTTACCTCTTAAGCTTAATCTTACTGTTCTCGAGCTGTTGTCGCAGTTGTGCGATCTCTTCCGGATCACCCTGTGGCGCCCCCTCGCGGATAGCCGCTTTCAACTTTTTAATCTAAACACCGAATTATCAGTAACACAATAACAACTGGCCTAAGCAGCGCCCATAGACCAAGATTTCTTGATACCATAGAGGTAATCTATTTGATATACTCCTACAGATTTTCCTCCAACAACTTAGATTCCTATGTAAATTACTCAATTATGAAAAACATCGATTGCTATTGATGAAATGTAATGATACGACTTCCTAAGATGGAACAACTAAACATTACAACAAAAAATTAAGCATATGATACAAGGCCAGACGCAAAGCATCTATACTCTATCCACCGAAATAAGTTAGTATGTTCAAAATATATTTTTGACCTATTCAAAAGTATTCAGATTTTTTCATTCATGCGTAAAATCTTACTTATGCATCTCTTGAAAGAATTCTCATTTAATTCATTTCATGAAAGAAATGCAAAAGAAGAGATAGTTTAATATAGAAGCTTTGTTAGTTCTATTCCGTGGATAAGGTATAGTAGAATAGTGAATGCTATAT
Organism: Hyles vespertilio; assembly: GCA_009982885.2. NCBI lineage: Eukaryota > Metazoa > Arthropoda > Insecta > Lepidoptera > Sphingidae > Hyles > Hyles vespertilio. Next base: position 7,680,852 of record CM042822.1, on the reverse strand, counting down.
GGACCAAAATTAAATTTTAAAAAATTAATTATTTAAAAAATTTACTAATATCAAAAATAGTTGCATGAATAGTTTGATATTTACATCGACAAAAACAATAAGATAACTATTACAATACAAAAATAAATGTACTGAAAACGCTTACCTCTTCTTGTGCAGCCTCTAATTCTTTATGCACTTGTTTTTGAGCTTCTGCCGCCGGGTTATCAGTCAAATGGAGCACCTGCATATAAATAATCGATTTTAGCATCGATATATTTTATCGATAAGTCAGAACACAGCAAAATATGATCGCGTGGCATTTTGAAATCAAATATATTACACATAAAAAATGTACATAACACTAGACAATACCAGAGGTAAAGGAAAGTTGACTGACGTTGACTATGAAAGATATTTTTAATATAAAATGAGAATTTTATTATGAAAGTTATTATAAGTGCGAAAATTTTGTGTTTCGATGAAACCTACTTTTTTGTGAAAAAAATATTAACAATATATATAAACGTAATTGCGAACCAGGCCCGGAGTTTTTGGAGATATTAACTTAAACACATACATGAACAACTTAACTTAAAAAATATTGTTTTGTCTTCGGCTTTATGACTGAAATGTACAATGTGATGTGATGTACAATTCTCTAAATGAAACGTTTATCGAACGAATATACGAATCGGGATCATCGATATTTTTTCCCGACACTATGAATGAAGATCGATTGGAGAATGAATGGGCATTCTCGTTTAGTCAAGTGGAGCATTGAATGTAGAGTTCGATATACTTTAGTAGCGGTGGAGCTGGTGGCGAGCGTGTCCAGATGCTGGTGCAGCTGGTCCCGCTGCGCGCGCAGCTTGCTGACGTCACGCCGCGCCGCCTCCGCCTCCTCGCGCCACCGGCTCGCCTCCGCGCGCGCGCTCTCCAGGGCTGACACATACATATACACTGTACTGTACTGTATCACGGCAGTGCACGGCCTCCGACACTATCGAGAGTACGATTGAGAGTAATTAGGCCATATTATGGTCTACCTCGCTGACTTAGTGTGGATTGCCGGACTTTACGTAGCATAGCAATTCTTACAAACCGCTATGGTGTGCAGGTTGCCTCATAATGTTTTCCTTTACTTTTATTGCGCATGGTGATTGACTATCCAATACACATGATTGGCTCCAAAAAAGCAAAGGCTGTCGCGCCTGGTCCGTATACCAACAGGCCACCATGCACTTACACACACACAAAAATGAACTATATACTCCTATCGTATCCACAATTTTGTCGATAAATCCACTTTTGTATTTTATTAAAATAACAAACCCCACACGGTGTGTAATTTCATTAATATAAATCATCAATAAGTCGATAAACCATTTTTACAACACTATCAGATTTACTATTAACTATTTACCTTGAAATTTCTTAGACATTTAAGCACAAAAAAATAAAAACCGACTTCAAAACAAAAATCCACTAAAAACCAAAAAATAATAAAATAATAACTACCACTCCAAAGCAAAAAAATAATATTTATTTCATGGAACTCGTGCATGTTGATTAATTTGCTTAATGACTTGACTATTCAACAAATCAAAATATATTATGCGTAACATATTGAAGGCGGGCCGCCAAGTACCAAACATGTAGGACGTATGCCTTATATTAATTTAAATATCTATTATTTTTGTTTTGAAGTCGGTTTTTATTTTTTTTATTAAACATTTTAGTTATTTTTATCTTTTTAGTGTTGATAGGCATTTAATTGATAAAGATTTGGTCTCCACAAGGAATATGTTCTTTCCGATGACAATAAAATCGCTAAAATCGGCTAAAAGCTGCCAAAGATATTGGAATATTCACATGTTTATTATTTTTTCTCTCTCCCCCCCCCCCCTCCCTTCGCGCCTACCCCTTTTTCCCTCTACCACTGTAGCCTAGCCTTTATACTGAACTCAATGCAAAAAGAACCGTTGAAATCCTATTAAATTTTGAGGAGTTCTACTCTCCAGGTCCGAACATGATAATAAGATCTTAATGTTGTGTTCCTGGGATCAACCTGTCAATACGTTTTTTCCAATAAAAAGGAAACACTAAAATCGCTTAAAGATAGAAGAAGCCGAAGATATTAGAATTTACGTGTATTTTAATTTTATCACCCACCCCCCCCCCCTCACCCCCACCCCTTTTTCCCTCTCTCATTGTAACTTAACTTTTCTAATGAACGTAACGCAAAAAGAACCATTGCAATTCTCCTTAATTTTAAGGAGTTCCCCTCTCCAGGTCCGAAGATATTCATCAGATCTTCACCATATTTTTATGGGACCAAACGACAAGCACCAGCTTTCAATCAAAGAAAGAATGATCGAAATCGGTTCACACAGTACAGAGAAACGAGGTAACAAACATAAAAAAAAAAAAGCAACATACAGTCGAATTGAGAACCTCCTCCTTTTTTTGAAGTCGGTTAAAAAGTACGTACAACAACAATAACAACTAATTTTAAACGTGACTATTGTTTATCACTTCCAACAAGACCTTCCACGGTCGATATTTTTTTATAATTTTATGTTCCTAAATTGAATAACATCAGCATATAACTAGTGTTGTTACCTTTAGCCTGCGTCTGCGGGTCGTGCGTGGCGAGCAGGTCGCGGTACCCCTGCAGCGTCTTCTCGAGCTGCTCGATGCGGGCCGCCTGCAGCGCCGCACTACCAGCGCCAGTCTCGCCTGATATAGTCACCGTCAACTCCTTCTCGTAGCAGTCCAATTGTTGCCTGGTAACATAATGATACGTTGTTAAATAAATATAACATACATAAACACGTTTTCTCCAAAAGAGGTAGGCTCTAGGTTGTATATTTCGTCTAGCGATGTGATATGGGGCGACCCTTTCGCCATATCGGAAAAAAATCTTACTCCAGGATAATTAATAGAAAAATCCCATATCAATTTGCCCGACCCGGGATTAGAAACTGAGACCTCAGCTTTAATCAGACCGTAGTACAACTATGCCACCAAGACAGTCGCAGCAATTGAGACAGCAAAAATATATAACTAACTAATAATAACTAATTTCTGCATAAGATTCATATTTGGTCTTCGCAAATATGACCATGTTTCTGAGTTTCGTGCTAAGCTCAAGTGGTTACCTATACGGCTTCGTCGGAATACTCACATTCTCTGTCTTCTTTACAATATTTTGTTCAATCCTCTCACCCCATCTTATCTTAAAGAACGATTTATTTTTCTTCATGACTCACATTTGAGGTCCTTGAGGTCGTCCGAGAATCTTAGGCTGAGAATGCCTGTGCACATCACGACATTTCTGGACAAGTCTTTTACTGTCAAAGCAGTTCGATTGTGGAACGCGCTTCCTGTTGTGGTGAGACAGGCGCAATCGCTGTCTTCATTCAAGAGGCAAATCAAAGAACATTACCTCTATCTCTCTAAATAAACAGATTTTAGTAGATAATATTATTTCCTACTTCTAATTAATTTTAAATTTGTATTTATTATATATTTATATATGTATATGTTTGTAGTATTATATATGTATGTATTTATGCTTTTTATTATGTATGTATGTATGTATGTATGTTATTTTGGTGTATTTTTATGTTTAGATTATATATATAGATAGTATGAGTTTTATCTAGTTTCCTCACTTTTAATTATTTATTTTACACTGCCCTCTCTTTTTCCTTCTTTTAAATCCATCCCATGGTTGTCTGTAAGACATTGCTTTAAGCGATAAGACCGCCATTTGTACTTTTTATATTTTTTTGTTTCTGTATGTTGTATTTTTTTTTTATGTGTACAATAAAGATTTAAAATAAATAAAAAATAAATAATATCAATAGTTATGAAATTGATAAATGTCAGACCTTTTTGTTTAGGCATATAACATAATTTTAAAATTGATTTAAATAGTGTTTAAAACTAACTCAAATAGTATAGTATGAAGTATAGTTCAAATAAGTATGAAAATTAAATATAATATCATTTTAGTTTTCTCACCTGTAACTATCTCTTTCCCTGGTGACAAGTGAGAGTCGTTTCTGAAGCCTATGTATGAGGCTCTCTTGACTCTTACGGAAGGTCAAAAGGTCGTTCAATTTCCCGGTGGCTTGATCCCTTTCAAACTTCAGTGTTGCTACTTCCTGTTAAAATAATATCGAGTAGTACTATACACTTTTAATTAAGAAAGATAAATTATCGCTTATTTTATTGTTTCATACTTTTATAATACTGTTATATCGATATTGTTCAAGTGGATTATCGATACATTACATTCATTCTATCGATATAATTTAGAATTCAATTGAACTCTTCATTAGATTTATCGATAAAGTCATTAATGTTCGACATAGTTTTGCTATCTCGTTGAGTTTATCGAGGGGTTGTGTGCTTTCTTTATACAATTAATTATGAAAAATAAATTATCCCTCTTTTGTTTCTTAGATTTTTTCAAATACAGATATATTGATATCTTTCAAGAGAATTATCGATATACACTACATTAGCTTAATCGATATAAATGGTAATTCAATTAAAAGATACTGTTCATTAGATTTATAGATAAAGTTATTAATTTTCGGTATGTATCGAAAGGTATTCTAACGTCCCGACCTCTTTAGAGACTAGTCAATGTTAATATGACAGCCTTAACCTGGTCACCTACTTTGTCACAGCGATGCGACGTGCATTCTCGTTTAGTGTTTTATTGTTTTTCTTATGTATGTTCATTGTATGTGTATTTTTTGTTAATCGAGTGTGTCCATTGTCTTGTGTGACAAATAAATGTGCCTTTCTTTCTTTCTTTCCTTAATATTAGGTTGATTTGCACAAACTAACTTTGCCAATACCTTTGCCTTTGAAAATGTCATCGCCATACATTTGAGACATATTTGACCGTGCTAATCTATGGGATGACAGTGACATGACATGACAGTTTCAAGTTCAAAGGTATTGGCAAAGTTAGTTTGAGCAACTGAGCCTAAATATAACAGAAATAGGGTATATTAAAAAATGTCATTTGGCCGTTGACAGATGTTCGTCCAAGTAGGACGTTAGTCACCTCATTGAGTTTGTCCCGCTGTTGCTGCGCGGCGGCGCGGTCGCTGGCGGCGCCGAGCGTGTCGGCGAGCGCGGCGTGCAGCGCGGCCTGCAGCGCGCGCGCACTGTCCACGCCCGCGCCGCGAGCTGCACTGCACCACTCCTCTAGCGAGCTCTCCGCACGCGACAGCTTCACCTGAAATGAAAACAAATCAAAATAATTTATGGAATCCATTAACATGTTCTACATCATTTTTTTACCTACCAACCGTCGTCACACCACACACACATGTTGTAACACATTTACACTATTACCTACTTATGCACGGTGAATCACACATTATATCTTAGTCAGCATCGACAGCCTCCGTGGCGCAGGCGGTTAGACGCCGCCTGTGAAACGAGAGGCCGCGGGTTCGATCCCCACACCGAGAGAAATATTTGTGCCGCCCACAAATATTTCTTTCGGGTCTGGGTGTTTATGAGACCGAAAAATCTCTTAGTTCCTGATATCCACGACACAAGACTCGATCTTAGTGTAAGATAATAGTACGTAAACAGCAATCACCGCGTGTGCTCAGTCGCCCCTCTATATACTTTTCTTTGTTCACGCAATAAATACTTGTATCATTACTTATTATCTTTATCATTTACGAAATTTACACAACCTATATATCTAGTAGTAATATTGCTATTTCAAATTAACATCACTTGTTATTTTTGAAGCCTTTAATTATATTTATTATAGAGCATGCTAATGCTCTATATTTCTGCCATTGCTAATTGCCCTCATAAAATAATTAGTAAACATAAAACTGACCATATATTACGACTATTTTACACATCTAAAATAACACACACAAAATTGACTATTGAGTTGCTTCTTTAAATGGGTTAGAAAAAAACTTATTCCTACAAAATATTAGCCGATCGGCTTTGTGGATGTGTTTATGAGCGGTATCGCTTACCATCAGGCGAACGGCACGCTCGTCTCGCCATTCATATCAATAAAAAAAAAAACAAAAACCCAGTCAGCAGGTATCCATCAGCAAGTACCTTGGTGTCATGCAACTCCTGCTGCAGCGCCTGCAGCGTGTCCACCTTGGCGCCGAGCACGTGCACCTGCTCCTCCAGCAGCAGCTTGTTGCACGCCGCGTCGCGCAGGTTGCGCTCGTTGGCACGCAACCGCGCCACCTCCTTCTCAAGCTCCGCCATGTTCGACAGCCTTTTTTGTGCAGTCTACAAATAGTTTTTTAAATTTATTTATAAATTCTTTATTGAACACCCATTATTACATGATTAGTTTATTCATTTACAAATAAATACGATAACCCAGTCACATAGATAGTCAGAACTATAGTGTGGATTTAGTGGAATGGACTTAGTGTTAGGAAATTAAGATTGAGACTGTTGTTGTGGAAATTAGGAACTGTATGTTGTGGGCATTAGAAACTACGAGAGACTTTTCAGTCTCAAAAACACCCCGTACCAAAACAGATACCTGATAGATAAATAAATAAATAGCCAGCGTCTAACCAACTGCGATATATAAGGTAAATAACAAGCCTAGTCTGTGATAACCGTACACACGTTGCGATTCAAAAATAAGTGCGAGATACATTCATAATTGTGAATCAAATGAGACATATGAGTATTATTATGAGAACTTGAAATGCAAATGCATATAACCAAGACTTCATAAAATTATTTTGAATACAAAATAGTAGCTTGGTGTAAAAATCAAAATAAGGCAGATCAATTTTTTATAATGTTACCTTAGCTTGTGTCTGCCAGTCTTTATAAGAGTCCCTTTCATACTCCAATTCTTTCAGTTTGCTGGTGACTTGCTGCAGCTCGAAGCTCTGTTTCTCTAGCTGAGTCTTCATTGCTGTGCACTGTTCGGCGCGAGTGGTCTGTTTGGCCACTTCCTTTGTAAGTATTTCCAGTTCTGCCTGGGCACCTTCTAAGGCCTGAGATTGTTAAATGAGGATATAATGAGTCAAACTTAACCATATAAGGAAGTTGAGCATAGAACTAGAAAAGTTGAATTATAAAACTTCTCTAAAGGTTTTCATAAAAATTGAGGGTTTTGCCAACATAACATAGCCCTATATTATACTCAATTTTAGAAGTTAACTATTGAGTTTGATAATCAAATTTTTTCTTCTAATCAGTAACTACATTTTTATGTGTAATTTTTTCAATTTTCTTATGTTTTCGATTAATTTAATATCTACTTACTTCTAGCAACTCGTCCATGTCTTTCTTCATTTCTGATATTTGGTCCTTACTGCTAACATTAGCCTCAAGTAACTTGTCTTTTAGTTCCGCTATCTGTTTCTGTAGCTCATTCTTCTCTTTATCCCAATGAGCCTTCTGTTCTTTTTGTACTTTCATAGACTGGTAAGCAATCAACAACAAAATATACTAAGTATATTTATATATTGTAGTTCACATCATTTTCCCAGAAGAGGTAAGCAGAGGTTTTGCCAGGATACTCTGCCTCAGTGTTAAACATATTGGGCATAAATTCCTGACTTCGGGCTGATAATCAATAGAAAAATCGAATGTTGCCCAACCTGGGATTTAACACAAGACCATTTCAAGATGAAACTGGAAAACCCAGTTTATCTGTTTAATTACTTGTACATCATATTTGAGTCAAAATGTAGATTTAAACATTCACCTACACTTCTAAAGTGATAGAAATACTAACAAACTCACTTCATTATATTCTTCTCTCAACTCCTGCTCTCTCCTTCTTATCTGCTGTAACTTCTCCTCCATGTCTGCAAGAGCCCTCTGATCCCTTTTGTGTTGATCAGTGAGCGATGTCCTCTCCTCTTCAAATAAGATCTGCATCTCTTTACGTATTGTGTGCTGGTGGTTTACACGAGCCTCCAATTTTGTGATCTAAATTGATACATGCAAAATGTTAATATGACAATATTTTTATAGGACAATAAATGTTTTAACTTATAAGTTATATGCTTATTGGTATGACAAAGTTACTATAGTATCTGATGGTAAGTGTAATCCACATAATGTATCTAACATAAGATGGCTATTTTTCATTGATCATCAAAATGATGTTGCCTTATTATTTTGCATATACACAGAATTAATCCAAAAGGTAACACACCTAAATAGGTCTAACTTCTTATTGTGACCATCATATTGGCCATTAAGCTTTTTTTACATAGTCTATATACCACTCAGGAGGTATAAAAATACTTGAGGTGAGAGTATTATAATACACTACAAGAAGTCCTTATTGAAACCAAAACAAAGAAATACAATTATTTATATTTAAAAAAAAAACATTAATATATTGTTATAATGAGCAGTCTTATCACTTAGAGATGTCTTCCAGACAACCATGCACAAGCATTAACATATACAAAGCTATTCTAACCTGTGCCTTAGCAGCTATGAGATCAATCTTCAGTCTCTTGGCTTCCCATGGTGATGGAGGTGCAGTTGGTGCATTGGAGGTGTACTCCGTTCTAATCCTTTTGTCTGGTGTTGCTCCATCTGGTGTACCAATACTGGATTTCCTTTTCCCCAGTGACAAGAGGTTGGATAAACCTAGATCAAAATTAATGTTGTGAAAACATATTGGCTTGTTCATGATATGTTTATCTCTTATAGCAAAAAAGGGACACACATTATGTATATTTATAATCACACAGAGGTGTGGCGATAAAATTTATATATGAATTAAACTTTAAAAATACCGATAATTTTGCCATTAGGGATCATTTAGAACCTGAAACTAAGGTGACCACATCTAAAATTATAGTAACGAATATATAAAAATGTATTATGGGTTAAAAACTGACTTAGTTTTGAAAAAATAACCCCTACTGGACTACGGTTTGTTTATAAACGCAATCTTCTTTGGTTATGCTGTATGCACCTAGTTTTTGGTGGCACATTCGCATTGATGGAAAAATATCAAGCTCACCAACGCAGTAAAGTAAAGGGACTACATTATCGCTTTAATAAATGATTCGAATAATTACCCCTCCTTCAAAGACTGATTACTATCAGAGAAATTCAACTTGGAAGACGCCGACAACTTGTCCTTAGGTGGGTCAGTGTTAATGACCCTCCTAAAGGGCTCCAGAACATCATTAAAAAGAGACATATCTCCTTCCTTTGCCATTTTCAGTCTTTATCTAAACTATATTACAAAGTTTTCATTATCAAATATGCAACATAAAAATCCAAAGCACTCCACTGGAAACAAAACGCTTGAACTTAGATGAACTTAAATGACAGCTGTCAAGTCACAACCCAAAGAGTATCACAACCACAGATAACGTAGGGACTTATATTCTCTTTGACCACAGATTGAAACTCAGAAGTAATGACATGCTCTATGGCAATATGTATAAAGACCCCTGTTATCGATCAAATGTGTTTGACAAATATGTTTGTCAACCTTTACATTTTCATCAAATATTATAAATTACAGAATCGCTGGAAGACCTTAGCACTATGCTCGAAGACCTTAATCGAGTCTCCCAACAGGTGGGTCTTAAAATGAACATGGATAAAACGAAGATCATGTCGAATATCCATGTTGTGCCCACCCCCATTGGAGTTGGGGGCTCGACTCTCGAAGTTGTAGACGAATATGTCTATTTAGGACAAGTGGTCCGGTTAGGCAGGTCCAACTTCAAGAGAGAGGTCAATCGTCGAATCCAACTCGGTTGGGCAGCGTTCGGGAAACTTCGCGACGTCTTCTCGTCCAAAATACCTCAGTGCCTAAAATCGAAAGTCTTCGATAGTTGTGTGTTACCAGTGATGACATACGGCACCGAGACGTGGCCTCTCACTATGGGCCTTATTAGGAAGCTCAAAGTCACTCAACGAGCCATGGAGCGGGCTATGCTCGGAGTTTCCCTACGAGATCGAATCAGAAATGAGGAGATCCGTAGGAGAACCAAGGTTACCGACATAGCCCATAGGATTGGCAAGTTGAAGTGGCAATGGGCCGGGCACATAGCTCGTAGAACCGATGGCCGTTGGGGCCGAAAGGTTCTCGAGTGGAGGCCACGTACAGGCAAGCGAAATGTCGGACGCCCGCCTACAAGGTGGACGGACGATCTGACTAAGGTCGCAGGAAGTCGCTGGATGCAGGCCGCTTCCAACAGGTCATTGTGGAGATCCTTGGGGGAGGCCTATGTTCAGCAGTGGACTTCCTGTGGCTGATATGATGATGATGATGATTATAAATTATAAATAAATTCTACCTGAGACGATCAAACAAGAGATTTAACATTTTGCTCGTGGATTCGACTTGTATATTTTTTTATTGCTGCTTTTCTCTTATTTTTATCCATGTACTCTTCTTACATAGATATGAAGAACAGTGTAAATTGTTTTATTGTTGTCCGTAATAATACCACTTAATATATTATTCTTCGTGGTGCTATCGCTGGGTGTACCGTCCGCCATGGTGCCTAACAAAATTACTATGATCTTGTTTGACAAGCACTGCCGTTCACATTCAAAGATGTTTGTCAAATACGACTTCAATCCAGTAGTGCGATTCACGTATTTAATAAGTTCCAGCTGCAGTGCAGTTGCGGTTAAGTTTCGATCAAAACAGCCCTTTTCGTATTCTCGTAATTTTGACAACCGCTGTCAAATACGCTCGCGTGAAGTTCGCGTCACGCAAACGTTTTAGCGTATTCTACTGCTGCGCGTATATGTCAATCTCAAACAAATTTCATACATCTGACGTACAGTTGACGCGCAGCTCACGCGCAGTTCACGCGCAGCTAAACACTTACAAGAATACCATTTTATACCAAAGCGTAAACTTAATTGTAACCGCACCGCAACTTGATCGGCGCGTCAAAAAGTTACGTGAATCGCACTGCTGATTTTCATCAAACACGACAAACGTCAAACACGATCATTTGACAAAGGCGTGAAACAAAGCCGCATACGATCAAATAATTTGACAAACACGTAAATTCAACAAACATTTTGATCGTTAAAAAGGCCACTTATTATTCATTATTACTTACCATATACCTAATTTTAGCAATTTAACAAAACAGTCATGCAATAATCAAAATCGTACATAATAGTTTATTACATGTTCAACTTTGTAAATAGAAGACATATCAAAGAAAATGTGAAAGTAACAAATTGTTTACAAACTAGCGAGAATGGAGCTAGTGTCGCAAAAGTAGTTATTTTTTTGTGAAATTGATTATAAAATGTGTATCATAAAATAAAAATTAATTAAACTATATTTCATATACAGGGTTTTTCTTTGATAAGTTATCTTATTCACCAGAGCCCATGTTTGCAACTTCTTTAAAATTACATTCTTGCCTCAGTGGCGCCATCTTAATTTGTAGTCTCCAGAGGCACATGTATCACATTTTACCAATTTTACATATTTATTATTTTCCTTTGTATCCGTTCTCATAATCCGTTCGTAATTAAAAATTAAAATGATGTGCCAATTTGACATTTCATTTTCACCACAATTTTCACTTATTGGCAATCCTGAAAATCAATGTTATTATCAATAAATTGAATGAATTGAGTAAAAATCAGTGTTTTTATAATTGATAGTTACTTTTTATTGAAAGATGTAATTTAAGTTTCATTCACAGTTTCATTAATAAACATTGTATTGCGCATTACATTAGCTCGATAAGTGTTAATTTTTTCCTTAGAGCCCTGTATCTATTTATTTTTTAATGGTAACCTACAATTAAAAATATGGAAGTGGAAATAGTAAATAGTGAATATTTTTCGAGTTATGAAGATTTAGATGTAAGTACTTTATTATTTCATTCTCATTTTCAAGTGCTTTTGTATAGTATTACGGGAATACAACTAAATGTTCTTTATAGGTTCACAAATTAATGTTGGAAGATGAACCAAGGAACTTGGCTTATCAACAAGCCATATTAAATAATAAGGCTTATTTTAAGGATAAAATTGTGATGGATGTAGGGTGCGGGACAGGTATTCTGTCTGTTTTTTGCGCCCAAGCTGGAGCTAAAAAAGTTTATGCAGTAGAAGCAAGTAAATTAGCCAACATAGCCAAAGAAGTTGCTATAGAAAATGATTATGATCATATTATTGAGGTAAGTTTTTTTTTCTAAAGAAATAAAAATATAGAGATAAGTTTATTTTATACATAATACTTGAGTAGTTTATATTGTATTTTGTCTTGTAATGTTATTATATCTTTATAACAAGATATAAAAATATACTGAATCTCAATTTTTAATAAAAAAAATAAATTTCTCAATTTTCTTGGCTTTGGTTTACAATTACACTGAGTGAAGTTGTTGGGATTTCGCTTGCGGATGTTGAGCGCATTCTATTTTCAAACATTCCTTTGTGAAAGATTTGCTGGGTTAGGGTCTTTGTTGTACCGCTAGTAGAAGGTGTACTTTTAGTTAATATTAGATTTTTATTTGGATCATTCATCATATATTTTTCCCACGAGTAGGGTCGATTTAAACAGTCGCTCTTGGGGTGGCAATAATATCTGACATCCCTACAATTTATTGACAATAATATATTAGAGGTGGAGTGACAATAGCCGAGAGATGGCTGGTAGCGGTTGGAGATGATGGGCTGAAGATCGAGCCAAGTGGAGTGCCATAGGAGAGGCCTATGTCCAGCAGTATAAAAACATTTTTAATGTTTTTATTAACTTGATTAATTATTTTAATTAATCCTTACTAATATTATAATGGTGAAAGTTTGTGATTATGAATGGATGGATGGATGTTTGATACTCTTTCACGAAAAGCAACTTTTACTGGTGGTAGGTCTCTCATATGTGCGAGGCCATCTGGGTGGGTACCACCGCAATGTCTATTTCTCCCGTGAAACAACACTGCTTAAATGCACTGTTGTGTTTCGGATTGAAGGACATTGTAGCCAGAGCAACTACTGGACATGTTGAGACTTAACATCTTATGTCTCAGGATGGCGAGCGCAGTGGAATGTTGCTACTGTTTATGAGCGGTCGTATCGCTTACCATCAGGCGAACGGCTTGCTCGTCTCGCCATTCACTGCAATAAAAAAAAAAAAAAGCAGCTTAACTAATTTTGATAAAACTTAGTGTAGTGATAGCTGACATCCTGGATTAAAACATAGGCCACATTTTATCCCGAACATTGTAGCGTTCCACTGGGATGAGCCAGGAATTCAAATATATATTTGCTACATGGCTCGACAGATTTTGATCAAATTTGGTATAGGGATAGCTGGCACCTTGGATGGTCACATAGGCAACTATTAATTCCGAAAAATCCAGGTATGGACCAGTATTAATACTGTTAAACAACTGTTCCACCTGGCTAGTGAAAAAGAAGAATACTAGAAACTGACGGCCAACATTCAATACTTAGACTAAGATTAATTTCTTATTCTATGCTTCAACACGATAAACGAAGCAATCGTGTCAAATGTCGCTTACGTCGAATACAATAAAACAGTTGCTAAATGTTACACGGCAGCCGTAGAAACTATTTTTCTGTACACTTAAATGAATAATCCAATTTGGTCGTGATATAGGATATATCAAGACATACATATGGCATGAAACATCAGCGCATATTAAAACTAATATTTAAAATTTAATTGAAGATATTATTATGTCAGATAACCACCTACGCGCCAGGCTGGACAATCCCAGTATTGGTGAGTAGACTATTGCGGCTATGCGTCCTGTTCTTGACCAGTGGGTGTGCAGGCGCCATGGCGCGATGACGTACCGCCTGACGCAGGTCTTATCTGGGCATAAGTGCTTCGTTAGATACTTGTGGCGAGTGGCTAGTAAGGAACAACTACCGTGTGTCACAACAACAACTGTCCGGAGGACACAGTCCCGCATACTCTTTTAGACTGCCCAGTTTGATATCCGTGATTCCCTCCATGGTCGAGAGTTGGAGGTCGTTTCAGACAACCCTTTCCTTTTGCGAGTCCGTGATTTCGCAGTGAAGCGTGAACCGGGATTGTGGGCGGAACGATCCCGCTCGCCACCAGCAAAGACGAAGGCGCCGGGTAGTTTATTATTGAACCGGCGCCTTTATCCTCTAGTTCGGGGATGCAAGAATTCCGACACAGTATCCTCTGCCTGCACTGTCTTCGGAGTCGCTGGGCACACTGCGAGGGCGGTGCACCCTCTCGTTTAACGACTACGAGACTTGGGATAGAGCCTCGTCTTTGTCATGGACGCTCATAACACCTTAAACGGGCGTCCATAAAAAAGTCGTATGTGGGGATCATTCGGGCCCCCAATAATGCAAGGACCAGCAATGGTTTTGCGCGGGGGCGGTTACGCCTGCGTACATCGGGGCGCTTTTCGCCCTAAGATGTTCGGTGCCGCCACAATAGGGTACATGTGACGGTCACCGAGGGGTTTTTTAAGTCAGTATTCTGGCGTAGGTATTGCTAGGGACCCAGGTCGGCCACAGCATCCACATTGTGCCGAGCTTGAAGGCTAGTGACACTGCCATACCCCTTTCAGCCGGGAGGCCGAGTGCCCCAGGGAGCTTAATAGCTTTTCTTCTTGATGAAAAAAAAAACATATTATGTGCAGCGCCATCACACGTCCATATTGATAGCGCTGCACATAATATTAAACATATTATTATTAATAAATTGTAGGGATGTCAGATATTATTGCCACCTAGTTGTTGTCACTTATTTATGCTTTTTGTGAGGAATCCATGCAAATAACAGAAATATAAAACGATACATATATTTGCACTCCACAAGGGATCACAACATTTTGCCACCTGTAACGTCACATATTTTCGCTTCGAAAGGTTATCATAATTATTTGATGTACATGTTTCATCACATAATTTTGATACCACTTCATTATGCTGCCTGATAATATCAGATATTTTTGCTGCGTATGTGCAGACAGATATTATTGAACTCGTTCTTGAGACAGATATTTTTGCCAATCTCCCCATAGCAATATATTTATGCTCGTGACTGTACATTATAGGTGATACACAGCAAAGTAGAAGATGTGGTATTACCTGACAATATAAAGGTAGACGCAATAGTATCTGAGTGGATGGGCTTCTACTTGCTTCATGAAGGCATGCTCGACTCTGTGCTCTGTGCTCGAGATAAGTTCTTGAAGGATGGAGGGGAAATATTCCCAGAGAGTGCTGTTATTTATGTTGCTCCATGTAGGTAAGAATCATCTTTCATGTCTTATAGATATAGATTTCTATGTTCAGAAATAAGGTTTTTTAAAGTAATAATATTTTTGTCACAATAGTTATACCCTATAGAACTCCTGAGAATATTGCATACGGTGGGTGTGTTGTATATATGGTAGCATTGAATTGTTGTCATTGGTAGAAGATGATTGCAATTACTGGTATTCTTCAACTTATTATTTATTTCCCTCCATAATCAATAGAAAAGGGAGTGTGGCCACATCACCCTTAATAATAAGTATCCCTACGATTAATGATAAATATAATGTCATATAAATGTGTACCTATTTATAACTCATCGTAATATGTTTTCCAATAGTGTACCATCACTGTTTCAAAAATGGGATGATGTAAATGGAGTAGCATTGCAAATGTTTGCAAAACATATTAGAAAGACCAAGCAAAATAAGCCAGAGATACTTTGCATACAGCCAGAAGATTTAATGGGGCTAGAAGTAGCCCTCAGTTGGATTAATTTAAGAGAAGATAAACCATCAGATTTGAATTCATACAGCATACAACATGTTGTTTGGTAAGAGTCTACATAATAGGCTATTTGACTGTATAAAAAATATTGACTTATTGTTTCCATCCGTGTACATAATTTAATTTTAAAACATATTTCATTATCATACATTAAAAATATTGTATATTTTGGCTAAAAAAACACAATTATAATTTAATTTATTTTGAGTTCGCGCCACGTGATCGTAAACGATTTTGATTGGCTATGACGTCATGCGTTTGTATGAACTACTCACATACAGGAAATGAATGGGATTGATAACGGCATAGATGCAAATTGAATATTAAAAATACCTTCAAAACGAGTTATTTGACATTAATACCCGTGAATAATAATATTATCATGTCCAATGTAATAAATGTGAAGAAAGAAATATAATTCTATTTTTTTTGACAAAAACTCATTGAGGTATACAACTGGAGGGGATCTAGACCAAATAATTTGGAACATTTGCAAGGGTACATGTACCCTTACGCTGACAGTCGGCTATGACAGTTGTCATTTATGCTATTTATTCTAATTGCTTTAAAAATACCGTACTCCCAACTGAAGACATGTAATAACCATTCCAGTTCACTTGAAAAAAATATAGAATTTAATTCCATACGTAAATTAACGATAATTTGAATAAAGTAGCAAAAATATTAATAAATTAGATTATGTACCAAAGCCGTTTGACAAATGTCATATTTTAACAAAATTATAGAATAAGATTAATGTTACGGACAAATAGGTAAATATTGAAAATTCGTTATTTTATTTTATTTAATATATTTATTATTAGATACATTGGATATTGTAAATATATTTTTTCACTATCCATATTTTTGACACAAAAGTATTTTTTAGTAGGATAACTCAATACGCTATTTGACTATTTTCTGAAAACCATACCACATTATGAAGTGGAGTCTATAGACCTTACAAATAAAGGTTATTTTTAATTACTATATCTATATCATTTAAAAATAAATTTACAAAATACACTGAATAATTACATTGTCAAAACGCTCTATCTGGCAATGTGGCGTTCAGTTCGTAAACATCCATTCCAGAGATTCGTTCGCATGTCACCCATTCTCTAATCAACCATAGATCAATCAATCAATCAATAGTCCGAATGAGGTTTGTCAAAAAAAATAGTTTTTTTTTTCTTTCTTCACATTTTATTACATTGGACATGATAATATTATTAATTCACGGGTGCAAATGACAAATAACGCGTTTTAAAGGTATTTTTAATATTTAATTTGCATCTATGCCGTTATCAATCCCATTCATTTCCTGTACGTGAGTAGTTCATACTAATGCATGACGTCATAGCCAATCAAAATCGTTTACGATCACGTGGCGCGAACTCAAAATAAATTAAATTATTATTGTGGTTTTTAGACAAAATATACAATATTTTTAATGTATGATAATGAAATATGTTTAAAATTAAATTATTTACACGGATGGAAACAAATAAGTCATTATTTTTATACAGTCAATAGCCTATAGGTTAAGGCTAATAGGTTTTGTTGTTTTTAAAATCTTTATAATAATGTAGCTTTATAAGTTATTAAAAATGCATGATTATATTGGGCTTTTATATTTCGTTTTACTTTATTCTGAAACATTAGGTAACAAATGTAACAAATATATGAAGTGTCGTATCTGCAGCAATGCCGACTTGATCTATAATATAATCCGCTCCAGTTGTAATACCTCAATGCAAAAGCCAAAAACTCATTCGGACGATTGACTGATTGATTGAATCTATGGATGATTTAAGAATGAGTGATATATGCGAACGAATCTGTGGAACGGATGTTTACGAACTAAACGCCACATTGTCAGACATAGAGATGAGTCGTAACAGGCTCAATGCGGTATCTGTTACTACTGTTACTGTGACACAAAAATAACAGTGCCAGATATCTGTTACTAAATAACAGCATGTTATTTGTTGCGTTAAAATGATTAATGAATGAAAACTTTCCTTCATGCTTTTATGCAGGCTTAGGACTGTCAGTTGACAGTAAAATTAACTTTAAATAATTTTTATTTGGCGTACTGGCGCATTTAAAAGTTTTTCAATTCATTTTATGTACATTTATATTATTATACATTTTCGTTCTATTTACAATTTATATTTACATTATACATACATACGTAATATATTTACATTCAAATGTCATCCTTATTCTCGAAGAGTTAAGGTTTAATATTATTACCAATCGTCTCGACCAATCTCTGGGACGCAGTAAATGTCGATTGGATACGCGCACAATTTTAATACATTTGAGATTACAAAAAAAAACAAGCGACTTCATATTATGTCTTCGATCAATATATACGAATTTGGAACAAAAATCACACGCAATAGTGGCCAAGGTTGCTTATACTTATACATTTGAATTTAAAACAACGAAATGTTGCAAAAAACTCTTAATTATTATAATTAACTTCAGGTAACAATAAACCCTATAGCTACTTTAAATTAAGATGTATTACGTTTTTTTTCTTCTTCATACTTCAAATCAGCTCAGCATACTGTCGCTTGTTTCGTGCTAGGCAAAATAGTTTTGCGGCGCTCGCAATCCCTGTCACTCTAATGTTTCGTAGCCATGACTTTTTCCTCCGACCGACTTTCCTTTTACCAGCTACTTTTCCCATCATTATAAGTTTATTATGTTTCTGGACTATACTAAATTCAAATAAGAGCACATGCTCATTTGTGCTCTTATTTCTCTTCGTTTTTTGGACTGTTACATATAATCTAGTGTATAATTGATCGAAGTATAATGTACCCTTTTATAGACCTACACGAAGTGGTAAATTTTTTTTTAACAATATACTGAACAATATTTGAGTTATTTAAACACGTTCCAAATTTATTGTCAATATTCATATTATTTTATTACATTTTTAATTTTCTGTTCTTTTTTTGTTGTTTGTATCCAACTGAACGATACATAGATTATTACGCGACCAAATAAAATTATACGTATATTTTTCAAAATATCGTACTACAGCTTACCATTTATTTTTACATCATAAGAAATAATAAGTCTATCTCGCTTTTGCTACAAAATAATAGGTCTATCTTGTTTTGCCTCGTTTACATCATGTTAGTACGAAAGAGACAAAGCTGTGATGATACAGAGAGAGATGATTATGTTCGTTTGGTATATACTTACTGACTGACTGTGACTCACACTGTGTCCTGTGACTGTTATTTGATAACAGAATCTTCCAATTTAAATAACAGTTGTTATATGATAAAGTGTTATACCTGTGACTTTTAACTGTGACAATAAATACGCCTCACGCCTAGTCAGACAGAGCGTTTTGACAGTGTAATTTTTCAGTGTATTGTAAATTTATTTTCAAATGATATAGATATAGTAATTAAAAATAACCTTCATTTGTAAGGTCTATAGACCCCGCTTCATAATGTGGTATGGTTTTCAGAAATTAGTCAAATAGCCTATTGTAAATAAATTCTTAGAAATGAAAAAAAAAGCTATGATTTGATTTATTTCTATTAAACTTTTAGGGGCAAATAGAGATGGCTTCTACCAAGGTCTGTGTGTGTGGTTTGAATGCAATTTTCCTGATCTGTCTGAGGGCCGAGACGAAAAGAGAGTGATATTGGACACTAGTCCTCGAAGTCCTCCAACACACTGGAAGCAAACTGTCATAGTTCTGCCAGAAGAACATGAACTTGAGGAGGAGGAACCAATTGCTTTCCGGTTGGAGATGAATAGAGATGAAAATAATGGCAGAAGGTAAGCTTAAGGAAGTGTTCATACTCCACATTTGTGTGTCTAAATGGATTCATTACACTGTTATTTCTGTATTAGCCATATTCAACCTGTGGCTTTTATGATTGGCCCGCCTGGAGTTGCAAATCATTTAAAACTTTGTGCCAGTCATAGAAATGTGCTCGCAGAGTAAAGAAATTGATAACTATACAACCCAACTGCGTTAGTTGCATTGAGTCTGCCCGCAACACTATAGCTAAAACGTGCTTCGGGTCCGTGTAAAAAAAGATTGACTAACACTAGTCTCCACTTCGTATCTTGACGATTGAATAAAATCGTCGTGCACAAATAACAAGTGTTTCAGCATACCACAGCAAACATTTTAAGAACTATAGATTTTGATAATGCTTTTCTGTTAGTATTAGTATTAGTATTCTTTACTTTAATACCTATTGTATTTCCCTCAGATACAACCTAGAAATGACAATATTGGACCCGGAAGCGATAGATCACCCTCAGCCGTGTTCCTGCCACATGACCAAGTGCATACTGATCAGAACCATTATGCAGCAACACTCGGAACATGCCATGGAAGCTAACCAACACAACGGACTTGTAGAAGAGCCTATTAATGAAGATGATGATGATGATGTTGATGATTAAAATATATTGTTTGTGAACAGTGTTTTATTTGTTACAATTTTGATGACAATATCACTTAGTAAAAAGGATATTGCGCGGTAAAAATTGGATCTAAAGAAAAATAAATAACTGCCATATTATTAAAATGTTATTGCTATAAGCAAAAACAAATTTTAACAGGATTTCTGCAAATTCTTGCTTGTTTCCTGATCCTTGCTTGTTTCTAGAAAGGCCCATTAAGAACAATAAAAAAAACATCTTTTTAACATATATGTTGCAGCGGTTTTGGGTTGACATATCAATAATAAATTAAATCTATGTACTCTCATTAAATCCATTCTCTTTTTTGCCAATCTGTACATACTCAATTGTGATCATTTCTTCAACATGAATGTTGCAATATCCACTATAATTTGAATTAAGTTCTAGAGTGAATTGTTATATTATAATTAGTACAATAATAACATACTAATGGACCACTATAACTTACAAATATTTATCAATGTGCTAAAAATTATATAATATTAATACAGTGTATAAATAGGATGTATTGTTTTAGTAATTTATTATAGAGAGCAATTATTTTGTTTTGAAAACTACCCTACAACTATTGTAAACAATGCATATGCTTATGTTACCAGTCAGTCACTACACTCTGTACTAACAACATTTTAACAACAAACTTTTAGATAACAAGTTTCTTAAGCTTTAATTTAAACTACCCTCATTTTTTAATTTTGTTACATGATTATTTAGAAAAGTATTTTCTTGGTAAGTTGCAAACTTTAGAGCGCTAAGCAAACTGTGTAGGTGATGTAATAGGACACCAAACTCTTTGCGTAAAGTTATTTAGTGCTTCAATATTGATTCCTTTTTTAATCCTTGTTTCAATACCGCAGCATATTGGTGACAGACTGTGTGAGCTGCGCTTCTCCGCTGAGCCACCTGTTGTAATCCAGTCTCATGAGCAAGCGAGCCAGATACACGCCGCAGGGACGATCGCGCAATGATACCAGCAACTGCATCAATTGTTTCACTAGTTTATTGAACCTGGAATACCAATACATACATATGGATAGTTTATCGTGTATTTAACTGTGATCACATACTGTCGGCGACACGAAGGCATGGCAATTATCTAGTGATGTAGATCATGTTCCAAATAGTATCGATATTTTTTTGCAACGCAATGACTTAGAGCAAAAATAATAAAAAGTTTATTGTTTATTGTAGTATTAAATATTTTTCCACAAATAAAAAAATACTTCTTATTTAATTTTAAATGAGTAGTGTCATGGTATAACAACTAAAAACTAAGTACTTATAGAAATACTGTATGAAAAACAAAGTATTTTATACCGAAAGGATTCTACTTGATGGGGGTTTTAAAAAATGTCACCTATATATTTCACTCACCTTTCCGAATATCCGCGAATATAATAATCTTCCGCTTCTCTATCCGTGACTATTTCGTTCATGCTGCAGAACGAGTGGCATAATTTTAGCAAATCCATAATGTTGCAAAACACAGGATTGTTTATGGAGTCACCGGTGTCGCCTGAGCATTCGCTGTCGGAGGACTGAAATCCATATGAAATATTATTGTATTAAGCAAATCATGGTTATCATGTTCATTAAGTTTGTTTGTCAAAATTCTTAAAAATATATTAACTGTCTCAGTTCCTGATGGTATTGAATTATAAACTGTTAACATCCTTATTCATAAACCTTATTTTATAATTTAATTAAAACGTCGAATGAATGAAATGAATAAATGAATTATGAGAGACAAAATTCGATAGCTAAAATAGGTTTAAAAACTTGAATAAGCCCGTAAAAATATTGCGATTAGTAGAAAAATAATTTTCAATGTGTAGTTTTATTTTAGTGGTAGTATCAACATCATCTACATCTCAGCCACAGGAAATCCACTGCTGAACATAGGCCTTCCCCAAGGATCTCCACAACGACCTGTTGCCTATATAAATATATATAGGTATATGCCTTGCAGTATCAACATATTAATATACAGTTTTCTCCAAGCACTACTTACAGACGTAACAGTCAAGAAAGGACTGACTGAGGACATCAGCAAGGAAGGTGGCATGAGCCCGCTTGAGTTTCTCAAAATCATTAGTTTTGTTCACAGCGTCCATGAGCCGCGAGAAGTTTGTCTCCAACACATCTGCTTGCATGTAGTGTTGCAGATTATCCATTAGGAACATCAGTTTGTTGTGCAACTGGGATACTGGGAAACTGGAATAACAGAATGATATTTGTATCAGCCCATATAAGTCCCACTGCAGGGTACGGGCCTCCTCTACAATTGAGAGTAGGATTGAGAGTGGTTAGGCCATATAGTCCACCACGCTGGCCTAGTGCGGTATGCAAGTTTCCTCACGATGTTTTT
This sequence comes from Hyles vespertilio, assembly GCA_009982885.2. Taxonomy (NCBI): domain Eukaryota; kingdom Metazoa; phylum Arthropoda; class Insecta; order Lepidoptera; family Sphingidae; genus Hyles; species Hyles vespertilio. The sequence goes on along the minus strand of CM042822.1, from coordinate 7,658,234 downwards.
CTTCACCGTTATAGTGCGTGCTGATTGACTATCAATACGCACATGACTCGGGATTCGAGCCCCGCGACCACCATGAATATGTTGGCAGCCGCGTCTGGTCCGTTTACCAACAGGCCACCACGCACTTCCATGATATTTATGGGTTAGAAAAAAAATCATTCCCTACCCCTTTAAATGTTACAACAACTCTCGAGTCTCGAAACTCGAATCTTGTGTTCCGCACACGCGTTTAACAAAAAACAACGTGTGTTCACGCCGCAGTCAATGTATTAAAACAATTCAACAAAATACTTCGTAAAATTCGTAGTTCAGTATGTGACAAAGAGAAGAATAAAAACCTTCTAGAGAAACAAAATATTTACCTCGCAGATTGTTTGTAAGTTTTCCAGAGGGCATGGAGATCATGTTGAGTTTTCTTTATTCTCAGTAGAAGCCGGAACATATCGTTATATCTCGCCAATACTTCGGGAGTGAAGAGCAAATGTAACGGCCATTTGAAGTCGTACTTCAGGATTATGCTGGACCAGCCGTCACCTACTATAAATATAGAAACTATGTCTAGGTACTCATATTCTTGGATAGAGATCATAATTGTCTCTGATATCATAATAATACTATACAGGGTATATCAAGACTGCTACCGAAAACGAAGCCGGGTGGTAGTTTAAGCGACTTCAAACACAATGCAACAGAAAAAGTTGCAAAAAAAAGCGACAATTTTTTTTTTGTAATTTTTTTCCTATTGCCATATTTTGGTGGTAAATACATTTTTTCCTAAAATAATAGTGTATACCCTTTAATTTATAAATACTCTAAGATAAAAGAGAGTTTAAATTATTATTTTAGCAAAATCTATGGATTTACCACCCAAAAATGACGATATTTAAAAAATCATAAAAAATAATTGTCGCGTTTCTAAGCGAAATTTTTAATTGCATTGTGTTTGTAGCCACTAAAACTACCACCCGGCTTCGTTTTCGGTAGCAGTCTTGAGATACCCGGTATATATTAATAAGGAGCGGACTACATGTAGATTTCTACCGGTTTAATTATGCGATTACAACTCTTCGGTCATCCCCACCTTCATTAAAACGCAGCTTTGCATTGAACTTATATAGGTAAATACTATTAATAGCATTCAAATAATCGAGAAACACATAAAAAAATACATTATAATCATTGATTTAAAAAAAAAGATAGGCTCTTCAGTACATTTGAAATCTCAAAAAGATAATATAAATATTAATTTCACTTGATTTAATAGATTTATTCTAAACGGTGATAAGAATTATAATCTTTATTTTTATTAAACTTTGTGTAAATACAAGCAAGCATATTAAAAATCGTTGCGAGCGACTACTCATTTCAGTAACGCTCAATTAGAAATGTACTGGAGTGCTCGTACCACTTACGTCGGAACAATTTACGCGCTTTCCCCATTCCATCCGGTCAATTTACTTATGTCAATGATTATTTGACAGCGTCCATGGCGCAGGCGGTTAGACGCCGCCTGTGAAACGAGAGGCCGCGGGTTCGATCCCCGCACCGAGAGAAATGTTTGTGCGGCCCAAAAAATTCTTCCTGGTCTGGGTGTTTGTGAGACCGAAAAGTCTCTCATAGTTTCTGATACCCACGACACAAGACTTAATTGATCTTAGGTCAGGGCTATGTATGTGACTGTTGGGTGTTATTTATTTATTATAACCTAGGTAGTAAAAAGTTCGAGCTTACCCATACTGCTATTTTCGTCTTCAACGGAAGAGTTAGCTGATATATTAGGCTTCACATATGGCAATTCGAAACTGAATTTTTCTATGTCAGCACTGTTGCTCAGAAACACTGCTCTTGCAGCCAGTTGGAAAGCGTGGTTCATATCTATAAACACAATAATAATATTATGTTCAATCAATATAATTGTGTCTGTAGAGAGTGAGTGAGAGAGATAGAGAGAGAGAGAGAATATAATTGTGTCAGTAGTGAGAGAGAGAGAATATAACTGCCTCGATGGCACTATATGATTACAACACTGAGGTTTCGGATTCAAATCCTAGGTCGGGCAATGATTATATTAGATTTTTGTAGTCATTATCAGCGCACAGTCAGGAATGTGTGCCTGATATGGCGATAAGCTCGCCTCTATTACATCACTCGGAACACACAAAGCCAAATGAGTGCCCTGGTTGCTACCAGGTGAAACTCTGCCCACCTCTACTGAGAAAAGGCGCGAGTTTATGTATTAATAAAACTAATGTTTTTATGGGAATGGTGTAAATAAATTTAGTATCCTGAAAAATACAGTCAAAAATTTTAGTGAAGTATGATAAAACAAATCAGTCTACTATTTATGTAGACTCTAATTTGACAAGTGAATGTTTTACCTGTAGTAGAAGTCCTGGTTGTGGCTTTATCCAACATGTGAGCTGTCAATCTTAACAACTCTAGAAATAGTTCACCTCGACCCAACAAATAAAAGTCTTTCATTAACTTCAGTTCATGAATTAATTGAGCCTCTTCTACGGCAACAGTCCAAAGATGCTGCAATTAGGAAAACATTTATTTATTTAAGACTTTGATATCTAATTAGAAGATAGTGAATACTTTTCTTCAATTAATTATTTATCTTCCATATGTTGTTGTCAGATGCTTATTGCCACTAGTTTGAAAGATAAGATGCGAGTTTGTCCTGCCATCTCCTCCTAAGCCTACCGCGTAGTCGGAGGGAGGCCTTTACTCAGCAGTGGAAATTAAAGAGATTATAATAATAATAAATAATTATCTACCTTAGTAACACATTCCTTAATTTCACGAACAACACTTCTCAAGTTGCAAACTTCAAACACTTCAGGATTTTTGAGCTTTTGCAGTTTTCATGAAACTCTGCCTCTTTTTCTTCCCAAATTGTGAACCTTAAAACATATAAATAGATACATTAATAATAATTATAAAAAATTTGAATCCCATACTGTACTGCTTACACAAAAGAAAATCATCTCAATTTTAAAATTATTTAACTAAATAATACTACCTTCTGAAATCAGTGCCACATTTCTGCAGAGTAATCATTGATCTATTTGTTGCAAAACTGGTGCTCTTCTTTGTCTTCTTAGGTTCAAAACCAAATAGAATAACAGTTTTGCCAATAAACAATATTTCTTGGGCTAATGACAATGGCACAAAATATGGTATCATGCTTGGGTTTACTGTGAAACCACAGTCTAAAGTTGTGTCTTGTAGCTAAAACAGTAAAGAAGAAATTAGACAACAGAATATAAAAAAAAATATTTGGGTGATGTAGCTTACAGCTTACTTACCCCTCAGCTTACACATAGTAGAGTAAAAAAATTACTTTAATAAATGCAATGATACTACTACAATCTTAATTTTGCTGAATTTCATTTGTTTTATGAATGATAAAACATCATATACTTTTATAGAATCAATATTTCTGCTATAGCGGAGCCTACATTATTTAAAAAAGTTATATGTGACAAATCAAAACAGAGTAAAATGGACCTTATTGGGTAGACCTATGTTTAACAATAAACTACTATAGGCTGATGAGAAGTTTTTTTTATTGCAATTAATGGTGAGACAAGCAAGCCGTTCGCCTGATGTTAAGTGATACAACTGCTGATAAACTGTAGCAACATTCCACTGCACTTGCCATCCTGAGACATAAGATAATATATGTCCAGTATATGTCCAGTAGTTACACTAGCTAGAATGTCCTTCAGTCCGAAACACAACAGTGCATTTACGCAGTGTTGTTTCATGGGAGAAATAGACATTGCGGTGGTACCTACCCAGATGGCCTCTGACATATGGGAGACCTAGCACCTAAAAGAAGAAGTTCGAATTAATCCATTATACAAATATGCATCACATTTTCTATACTTACAGTAGAGATAAGTGACTTATCACAAGTGTTAGCAGTGGAAGGTGATGATAGAAATGTGTCAGATGGTTCATCCAGGCTACGGTATATGAAGAACTCTTGATAGGGATCCCTGAGCTCACCATACAGCAGCCAAGTACACAGCTGGTTCACAAATACTTTATTCATGCATGTGAATATTCTGGACAAACAAATATTTCAATGTGAATTGCTGATGCTAGTTGTTGGATCTATGAAAAATAGCAATTATAAAAAGCTGGTATGAGATTTTATTCCTTTAAAATAAGTGACATTGTGAAATTATTGCAATTAGTTTTATGGATAAGCTATATTCTGTTGAGACAGACTCATATTATTTACTTTAAAAGCCTTGATTGTATTAACTTGTAATTCATAAAATCATGTTGGAATACAAATAAAAATTATATTGATTCCAACTAAAAACTCACAACTACAATATAAAATATACATACTTAATTATAGCTTCATGCACCATCTCATTTCCATTTAATATATACTGGTGTATCAAACTCAATATCTGGCAACCAATCAATCTTCTCTCTTTGATAGTTGTTATAACTCTATTCAATGTATTGAACAGTCCTCTGTATTTCTCTACATAACTGTACACAAATGATAGGGTGTAATTGTAGTTACCAATCACCAAACCCTCAACTTCTACTAATGTTTTCTTGTAAGATTTAAGTACTTCTGACATTCCTTCACTCAAGGCTTGTGTGTACAAGCCATATGATCTGTGATTTGATGCTGTAAACGGAAAATTATATACAGGAATATTTATCAAAGTAATCAAATGTCTACAGTGACAATACATATGTGCATTTGAAAATTAAATAATTTATATTAATGGTTTCTTAGATTTACGCGAATGTTACACATTGAAATAAGACTATTATTTACGGATTTTATCGCGGATTTAGTTTAATTTTACATTTTTGAATTCCCGACGTTTCGATCACTTTACAGCTTTCGTGGTCACGGGGCGGACTGAGGTATTAGTCATCCGCTCAGTGACTGTTACAATTTAACTACCCTTAATTTTGAATTATTAAATTAAAAAGTTAATTTAAATAACTAATCTGTTTTGGCGTTCCGATCCACGCAGAAGGAGCTCACTGTGTCTTGAGGTCTGGCAGTTGGTCTTTTGGGTTCCGATTTAATTAAGTGTAGAATAGGATCCCATGCTTGTGCAAGCTTCAAGCCATCTTCCCTATTGAAATTTGGATGTTTTTTAATTTCAATAGCCTCGCGAAACATCCTGGGCAGGAAACGGTGTTCTTTCGCGAGGACTTGGGGCTGGTCAAAACGAAGGTAATGCTTGGAGCCTTCTTCTATGTGCTCAGCAACTGCAGACTTCGTTGAGCGTCGATGTTTGACGTCAGCTATATGTTCTTTCACGCGGGTCCCTATGCTTCTTTTGGTTTGACCAATGTAGGAGAGGCCACAGTCGCAGTCTATTTTATATACGCCCGGTTCTTGCAGAGGTATATGGCACTTGACAGGTGGTAGAAATTGACTAATCTTCTTGGGCGGCTTGAAGTATGTTTTGATAGAAGCACGCTTCAGGATATAGCCAATCTTGTCCGTGACACCTTTTATGTATGGCAAGATAACCGGGACCCGTTCAACTGTGGCTGGTTTCACTCGGTTTCTGTGACGGTATAAATACTTGAACGGTGATTCTCACCACCATCCAAAACAGTTAGCTACCGTGGGTAAATCTTTGTTTCAGAGAGCACAAGGAATCTGTGACGAGAAACACCTGGCGACTGAGCTGCAACACGTCAAGCAAGTACTGCGAGACAACAAGCTCCAAATTCCACACCACCGTCACAGAAACCGAGTGAAACCAGCCACAGTTGAACGGGTCCCGGTTATCTTGCCATACATAAAAGGTGTCACGGACAAGATTGGCTATATCCTGAAGCGTGCTTCTATCAAAACATACTTCAAGCCGCCCAAGAAGATTAGTCAATTTCTACCACCTGTCAAGTGCCATATACCTCTGCAAGAACCGGGCGTATATAAAATAGACTGCGACTGTGGCCTCTCCTACATTGGTCAAACCAAAAGAAGCATAGGGACCCGCGTGAAAGAACATATAGCTGATGTCAAACATCGACGCTCAACGAAGTCTGCAGTTGCTGAGCACATAGAAGAAGGCTCCAAGCATTACCTTCGTTTTGACCAGCCCCAAGTCCTCGCGAAAGAACACCGTTTCCTGCCCAGGATGTTTCGCGAGGCTATTGAAATTAAAAAACATCCAAATTTCAATAGGGAAGATGGCTTGAAGCTTGCACAAGCATGGGATCCTATTCTACACTTAATTAAATCGGAACCCAAAAGACCAACTGCCAGACCTCAAGACACAGTGAGCTCCTTCTGCGTGGATCGGAACGCCAAAACAGATTAGTTATTTAAATTAACTTTTTAATTTAATAATTCAAAATTAAGGGTAGTTAAATTGTAACAGTCACTGAGCGGATGACTAATACCTCAGTCCGCCCCGTGACCACGAAAGCTGTAAAGTGATCGAAACGTCGGGAATTCAAAAAATGTAAAATTAAACTAAATCCGCGATAAAATCCGTAAATAATAGTCTTATTTCAATTTATATTAACACAAAATTAAATAATTTATATTTACAGCTTGGTAAAAGGCTTAATTAGTAAAAAAATTATAGGCCCATTCTGTCCCATTGTTGAGCATATAGCTCCTCTATGACTAAAGGAATACACAATACAGGAATGTGAATGGTGGATTTTGCAGTTCTGAAATTATTATTTTCCTACATGTGCATGTGACTTGGAATATGTGTATCTTAAGCTCGTATCTCCGGTTTTCCTGCATGATGTGCTGCTTATTACGCTATCTCTTACTTTAGTTAGTAAAAGTTATTAAATACCAGACAATGTTTTCCTGGATCTAAACCCTGTAGTTTCGACAAAGTTTTGTATTCTATGATGACATTTCGCAATTTCGTGTATTCTGCCGTATATCTCAGCATCGCCATCATTCGAATATTTATTCTAAAAATGACACAAAGCACATTAGACAAAATATAAATAAAAATACTTTACAGTACAATAAACATTTTAATAGATTATTACATTACCTCATTGAATCCATTATTTGTTTGTGAACAATCCCATAACATTAAAAGAGCGTCGTGTATCATGTTGATCTAGTAAATAAATTTTTGACAATTTTTTAATTAATTATCTTAATTTTCTCTGAAAATAAACAAATTTGAAAATTGTAACGTCAAAGGCTCAATGCCACTCAATGCACAGACTAAAATAATAGCAGGCTTTTCAAACTTAGAACATTTTCATGGAATGGTGGAGGAAATAATGATACCAAATTAAAAGTCCATTGTAATATAAAAACAGTTTCCGTCTTATATTGTCTGTTTAATTTAGTCGTATTTTACGTGCTTCTAGCATAAAAACATAGATGTCGCTTGATGGCGTATACCAAATACACGAATATAAATAATAAAGTCGTAAAATATAAATATGTTTCATAAATCTTTACGATTGTCATAAATTTAAATTCAAATAATGTTCGTAAACCTTTAAGAAACATACATTATAAGTTTGTATCGTAGTGGTAATTTTGTCTTACAAACTTGCAACAAAGAATTAATAAGTTGTCACAGTTAGACGATCGTGATCGTCTAATGGAACGGCGAAATGAGTATTTTGGGTGCCGTGAGCGCCTAATGGAACGCGCCCACGACCGTCGCGTCGTGGTCGCGGTGAACGCGTCATTGATGACGTCCTGACAAACGCTCACGCGACACTCACGACGATCCATGTCAAGAGGTGGGTCGTGGTGCGCGTTGAGAATATTGGCGGGATTTTGAAATGTCAAAACAACAAAAATGTCACCGGAGAAAATTACTTTAAACGCATAATGCAACCTAACCTTATTATAACTATTTTAAAATATTTATTACCTAAACGCTCAAAAAGCCCCATAACCCGTTCCACGTGAGCGTGGTCGTTGCGATCGTCAAATGGAATGCACTGATAATATAATCAATTTGATATTGACAGTCAAACATTTTACAGTGCCATACAGAGCTTTTTTTAGGATTCAAGTTTATCAAACATTCACTAATCACATTATTACGTCATCATTTTAAAAGGGGTATGGGCATAGATGTTCATACATAGACTCACGCCTATATCCCAGAAGGGGTAGACAGATGTGGTAGAACAACGTTTATCGTTTAGAGTGAAAATGAATTTTTTTTTTTATTGCATTGAATGGCGAGACGAGCAAGCCGTTCGCCTGATGGTAAGCGATACGACCGCTCATGAACAGTAGCAATATTCCACTGCGCTCGCCATCCTGAGACATAAGATGTTAAGTCTCAATATGTCCAGTAGTTGCTCTGGCTACAATGTCCTTCAATCCGAAACACAACAGTGCATTTAAGCAGTGTTGTTTCACGGGAGAAATAGACATTGCGGTGGTACCTACCCAGATGGCTTCTCACATATGAGAGACCTACCACCAGTTAAAAAACAAACCACCACCAGTTAAATGAATGAACTAAAAATCTTGTTCATTCATTGTCACTTTGTTGTATATGCAAAAAAAATACCATATAGGCAAGGCAAGTCAAAGATTTTGGTACATTTGGCTTTTTCTTTAATTTCTAGGTGGGGGCAGCTGCTCCTACCTGCCCCCCCTTGGCGACACTCTTGATAGACGCATACATCTAATTACATGCATAATAAGTCGCCTGTTTGTCAAACCAGACAGCGCCACTAACGGAGTACTTTGTTACATAGGAATTAGGAACTGTATCTCTTGTTAATCATAATCTGTGGCGCGCTGTAGGTACTTGTTTGGTACTTGTTTCCACAGACGACTAAAAATACAGACGGCCAACTCCATACAAAATTTTTAACACGTTATGAAAACTCACACATCGAAACCAAACATGCTTTTCTACATATATAATTCATTCTATCTTCATCGGATCTTTCTTTCATTTCATTGATAATTTTGTCACTAACCAATAGTATTAAAGAATTTCGTTCATCGTACTTGAGCCATCTCTTTCGTACGTTATACGTATATATATTTAGATGCGTTTCCGACCAGGGCTGGAATCGGTACTTTAACCGAAATTACCGATTTTGAAATATTTAGGGATGTACGTTATACTTTCAGCATACCGATTTTACTACCGGAAATTTACTGGTTTTATATTTGGGTTTCATGCTTATATATTCAAATTTATGGATTTAAAATAAAAATAACAAATAAAACCAGGTTATAATTGTAAACCTTTACTCAACAATATATTTGATTTATTTGATGTTATATTTTTATATTACAACACTTTTATTGTAACATTTTTATCCTAATGAATATTATAACCTACAATACTTTTTTATACATCTTCAGATTAATTTAAACATTTTCAATTTGTTTATATCGCTTAATTTTACCTCTTAAAATTCTCTTAATTTTAGGACCAATAAAACAATGCCAAATGTAAGAACATGACTACAGAATTGAAATATGCATTGACAAATAAAATATTAAATGGAAACATTAATTGTTGCAAAATATATTTTACAATACCATGAACCAGCACAAGATTGCTTTGATTGTAAATGTTATCTAAGAGACAATTAACATAAAGTAAATAACAAACAAAACGATTTAGCTTACTTTTGGAGAAATTTAAAAGCAAAAACATGACATACATAATTAAAATAAGCTATCAATTAATAAATAATTATTTAAATCATTGAAAACATTAAATGCATCATGCATTACTAACTACTAAAACTTTTTTGATTTATTATTATATTAAAGGAATAGGCAAAACATATGTTTGAATATAGTCATTTAAAGAATGTTAATGCTATTATTATTATAGTATGCACAATATAGGTCTATAATATACTTTTATAAACTACTGCATTGTGCTGGATTTGAAAATATAACCAAAATCTTTAGCAAATGCATTTTTATGAGAATCTTAATTATATCAAGAAGTATAAATATTATAAACAGATTATTAATGAACATAATTACTTCTGTTGTGATTTAACCTTCGCCAATATTAACATATAAGTCTACAGTGTAGTGATCCTGCAGACGCAGTAGAGACTTTCTTTGGTTTTCCAATGATGAACCCATTTGCCTGCGAATTGCTTGGACTGGAAATTTGACCCGAGTCTAGCCTAGAAATTATAAAACAATTAATAAAGAAATAAATACTATAAGGGCTCAATCTGTTGAAGTTGACTGCTTCCTGACTTTACATACATGTAACCATAAACATTGGATAGTTATAAATGAATATGTTATGAACTTGGAAATACCTATACCGAAAAATGGCTTTAATCTTACACTTTACTGTGCTGGAACGACTCATTTACTTTTCACTGCAGAGCACAAGCCTCCTGTACAGTCGAGAGTACGAATGAAAGGAGTAAGGCTACATAATTCATCAACTCGACACTAACAAAAAGTTAACCTTATCATGTGTTCAGAGAACTAATAAATCTGTATTTTAATGGGTATTTATTTCAACTATTTCAACTTATTGTTATTTCTTATATTCCTGTAGCAGATTAAACTAGAAATAGGGTCACAGCGGAATAACATATTATTATATTTACCTTAATTATGTCAGATGAGGTTAGATTTATGTTTTTCAATAATTTGGTATTTCTTGCTCCGTCAACGTAGCTGTTCACTTATTAAAGTGTTTGTATATTTTGTTTGTGAAGGCTGCACAGATATTTCTATGTTTTTTTCGTTTGTGCACTCGGGAACAAAACACATAACTAAAATTAATAATTATCACGTAAATCACAAGTCTTTAGATACGATTTACACAAACAAAACTATATCATGTTTATACTGCTAAATATTTACGTTGCTGATTACAAAACAGATGAAATAACATGCAATTAAAAATAAAATAAGCAAATCCAAATTAAACAACAATCGACTGTTGAAAAATGGCAGCAATATGGCGGCGACAGCGCACGCCGGCACACGCACACATTCATAAAAGTGGCGGAGCGTGAAAGAGATGGGGCGAAAACGGCATATGAGAAAGCGAGATAGAAATTTGCGTCACTTTTTAAGCCTGAGTTAAACCGGCCTGCTTGTTTCCACTTGTTTCTCCCCGGTCTAGTTCAGAATTGCATCAAACTTCATATTTTCTGTTTTCATAAAATAGAATTCATAACTGATATCTGACGAATTTATTGCTTGTGTATGAATATAAAAAAAGCTGTATGTATGTTTGTTTTATAAATGAAAGATAATATAGAATGGCGGATGCTTGCAGAATAGGAAATATAGAAAGTAAAGTACCAAGCAATCAACAAGATGAAAACTTTTGTGTATTTAATGTTTTATGTGTGTTTATATCGCTAGTAACAATACTCGCTGATCTAACTACAGGTGTGTTGAACTTGTTTAACGAACAATTAGATTTCCATAAACTTTTTTTAATTCATTTCCTTCGAGTTTTACTTAACTGCGAGAAAACTTCAGATTTTGCAAACTTTTAATGACACAAGGAAACTTTTTTTATTTAAGAAAAATGTTCTGTAGCTCGAAGTTTTTTACAAGCCACTGATTGATTCGTGTATTATATTGCTTTCAGATATCATAGTCTTTGCTGAATATTGCAAAGATGGGCACTTTTATTGGGGGCTTGGTACAATGGTGTTTATATTAACACCAAATATATTGATCAATATATTTTCTTTGAGATGGTATGCCATAGATCATAAAAATGGGATTAGACAATGGATCACTCATGTTTGCCTTGTGGTATACTTGAAAGGTATATTTTATTAAATTTAATTCTTAAAAATTATATTAAATATTCTTAACACAAAAATAAAATATTTTTCCTCAAGGTACATAATATTTCTGAAGAAAGTATTTGTGTGCAAAAATTTGGAAGCCATTAAAGCACATAAATTAATTTCACAAGAAATGATCTGAGCTTACTACACTTCTTGTACATCTTCACTGGTACAGTTCCACAAATTATTTTACAAACATATGCCATAATAGTTTTGGATGAAAATTATTACACTAAATGTAAGTATTCAATTATTGTATGATATTTTGTTTAAGTTAAATATCTTCAATTTGAAGTAAAATATGTAGTCGATAAAACTATATAAACAATTTTTTTACTTTTGATGAAATATTAGCACAGCCGGAAACGGATAATACGCTTAAGAGTATTTTTTGTATAAATCCTCTGGCTCTGGTCTTCTCTATAGACAGGTAAAAGTAGTGATTTAAAAATGGTTTTGGTTCTTAGTTCACATCTGTGGGCTAGACTACCAAGGACATCACATGCTTTTAAAAAAAAACACAGATGTCATTAAAAAAAAATAGTTTAAATTAATTAATGACAGCTGATTTTGAACAAAATAATAAAAGGTAGGTAGTAAACATTTTGTATATTTTAAATAATATTTATTTTTGAGACCCCTTTTTTTATTCCAGTGTTTGCATTAACAGCATCGGTGGCATCAGTTGTGTGGGGATGTTCCACTTACATCTACAGCATAACAATATTCTGTACTGAGAACTTCAAATGGTACTCATTACTGTTGAAGTTGCTATGGCATTTTGGGATGTTGATAAGCAGGATCATGGGAATTCTGCTGTTCACAGTAATATTTGGCATTTGGACATTATTGCCCCTTGGTATATTTTAAAAGTTATTATTAAATAAATAAATACGACTAACAGTCATATACATACTTCTGACCCCACAGTCAGATTGAGTTTAGTGTGGTGGGAATTAGAAACTAAAAACACCAAGACCGCAAAGAAATACCTGTGGGTCACACAATTTGTGGGATCAAACCCGCAACCTCACATTTGTTCAAACAACTGCCCCACTGAGGCTGTTGTCAGTTTTGAGAGACATTTCTTCGGTGTATGATTAGGCGTGATGCATACCATCATGCAAGCATCTTGCTTGTTTCTACATAATTACTACACCAACTAATGAAGAGTACTCCCAAATTTCGATTTATATCATTATATGGGCTGCTCTTTTAATAACTTATACTCTTCGAGGTATAAATATTTTAAGCTACCTTTTATTTTATATTAAAACTGGTGCATTTCGATAAACATAAAATACACAGTAAAAAAGTTTCAAGTGAGATTGTGGATGTTTAACCAGTGCTACAACTTGTTTTTATTTCTACTTCAAATAAAAATAAAGCCATACTTAAAATAAATACCTATAAATTATTTATTCCACAGGTTTACATTGGTGTGCAATGACATTATGGATTATAACACAAAAGACGACATTCTGTCCCAATAAATTTGAAGAAACTCTGTACAATGCCGTAATGGGCTTTGTCTATTGCTTTTGTTATATCAACATAAGAGAAGGACACACAAGATATCGCCTTCTGTTATTCTACACATTGATTATATCACAGAATTTTGGCAGTCTATTTTTATACACTTTGATTTCTGACACAGAGAAGCAGAAGAAGGCTTGGTCTATTGCCACTATAACATGTATTATATTTGGTACAATCATTGGTAAGTATTTTATTTATAAACTTAATTAAACAAATGTCATTTTTTTCAAAATTATAAAATAGCGGTAGGGTAACCAAACAACAGTGTTAACACACTGTTGTGTTTCGGTTTGAAGGACATTGTAGCCAGAGTAACTACTGGACATATTGAGACTTGACATCTTATGTCTCTGGATGGCGAATGGAGTGGAATTCCAAGTGTTGCTACTATTCATGAGTAGTTGAATCTCTTACCATCAGATCAATGGCATGCTCATATTGCCATTAATAAAAAATCTACAGGCTTATAGTGTAATACCCAGAGAATATGTTTATCACAATACTTCAATTTAGCTATAACATGAAGATGTAAAAAATATTCACTTCTACCTATTCTTACAAACTATGATTAATATTGACAGCATGAGGATTGAGACAAAAATTCATATAAATACTTGTTTCTTGCAGGTTTAAGTTCTATGATCTCGTACTATCGATTTTTCCACTGGAAAGGTCCAATATTTTGGAAGAATTCACAAAATGATATTGAATTAAACAACAAAGCTGTGATACAAAATCCTAATAGTGATAGAAGTAAAGGAAATAATAGTTTAAGCCATGTGAGGTCTTTTAAAAGTACTAACAAAAATACTACAAGTGATGCTAATGTCAGGTAAGAAAGAACTTCGAAATCCATCACTGATTGGTGTTCAAATTTTACATAAATTAAGGAATTTATCTTGAAGTATTTAAATTTCAGCAAAGAAATAACTCCTGATCCAGTGCCAAAAAATGACAATGCTGACAAAAAATTCTTACTAGATCACTGGATCGCTCGATCTGGGTCGCCCACTTTCAATTCAGTGCCCGTCGGGAACACAAGCCTAGATGTTTCCAGTATCGAAGTATACACAGTAGAAAACACGCCACATAGCGTAACTTTACAGGAAGAAGCACAAAAGAGGACTAACTCCAAAAATTTAAAAAGCGTATGTTTGTTCACCTACTGAACTAACATTAAAGCTATCTTCAGTTGATAATCTAGAAAGTTCTATAGATGAAATCACGTCAAGTAACTTAAACTTGCATAAACGACGCGGTATTTGCTCGACACACGAGCTAAGTGATGGATTGACGAACTTAAACCTAGATGTATGTAATATCGTCAACGAGGATTTCATGAAAATAGTGAAGAATGATCATGGTTCTGAAATTAGTCATGATACTGATGGATCTAATAAGAAACATCCTCTGATTCAATTGATATGGATTTAGATTTAAGCTTCAGTGATATCAATAGCTCAGATATAAACACTTTCAATGAAAATATTGTGCAGAAGTTGTGTCTTAGTGCTCTGAAAATATTAAAGTAGGCAACCAAGATGCAGATATTGAGAATATTCAAAGGATAGCTTTGGACATTTTAAAAGAAATGTACGCAAAGAAGGGTAAAAATAAAAATGGTACAGCCGATCTGTTTCTTTCCAAACCACGCGATCTTGATACTCCAACAGAAATCCTATCAGTACACGATTATGAAAATATTTGCGCCGTAAACATTGCCAGAGAAGCTTGGGGTTTGAGGTCTTGGAACGGATATTGTGATATAGAAAATTGGCTTCACGACGGTAGCGTAGTCAGGGATAGGAGAAGAGATACGTTGACTTCAGCCAGTTCAGAAATCAGCAGTTGTTTATCTCAAGAATTGAAAAACGCTATTTTGTCAGCTCCACCCTTTCCTAAGAAAGCGCACACATATTCGAATGTTTTTGTGAAGTTCGACAAAACTAATCAAGAAGATTACGCAAAACACACTCATTTGTCAGGATGATACATTTTTAGCTAAGCCATGCATGATAGATGTTGGAAAAGATTCTATTCATTTGGAACCTATCATGGAAGAATTAGATGACTTGGGCGACATAGACCCATCGAGTAAAAAGCGATTGAACTCAGAAAGTTCCTTAGTCGCTACAATCGACGAGATTCGTAAATCAACTGTCTCTAATTCTCCTAGAAACTTATATCACAGACGAGACCATATGTGGGATTCTCCACAACTGAATGCATCAGCCAAAATAGATTCAACTTTGACAAAAGCTCTGTGGAAGGAACCATCTAAATTCGATTCAAGCAATATTATGAATACATTATCAGAAAAGGAGAACAGTAAAAATGTTACCCATCAAGTGAAATTTGATTTGAGTAAAATGGAAATAAACGTAACTGGTTTATTGCCACCAGAATTTAATCAAAGCGACAATCCCTTAACACACAACAAAACACGAGACGTCAAAAGTTAAATAGCAACCATTTAAGAACACAAAATAAAATCAACAATGTGAAACCAGAGCAAACATCCACGATCTTTCCAACAAAGATATCGACTTTTTATGGCACTTGGTATCGGAAAATACGACACCATTTACACCAGTAGGGGAATGCGCGTCACATCCCATGTCTTCGTCTTTGCAGTCTTTGATTCAAAAAGATACATCGGAACCCCAAGTTAACACTGCCAGTAAACTATCAAATATCAAGAAACAAGTTCGAACTAGGCCGCGACGAAAATTTCGATACTCAGAGAAAGGTTGAGCCCAAAACTCATTTGAATTCCGATGAAGAAATACTATGCCACTCCTTAGAAAGTACATCACAACAAATTGACTCCAATATAATTAGTTTAAAGAATCATTTGAATACTCACGAATCTCATGCTGCTCTTAAGCAATGTCACAGTAATCCTATTACTCTGACGAAGGAGAATGTGTCCTTGGCATCTTCCTCAGATTGTAGTTTATCAAAAAACGTAAAAGATAGAAGATCTCTTTTCATGAAACAAGTATAAGCCCGCCTAAATTTAACACCAAGTTAAAACATAAGATATGAACTTAATTTATGTACGTACTACATATTACAAGTGAATGTTTTGAGCTGTTATTATAAATTTAGATCGATTAATGAAGTCATATGGATCTCAGTATGATATATGAGCAATATATGATATGGGTAGTCAAGTTATTGCAAGAAAATACTACTTTGTAGTAGAATTTCGTCTTGACTCATTTGGTAAATCAATCCTTGCATTAGTACGTATTTGTCAGATTACCAAGGGGTTACCTCTCGTTCATCTTTATAGAATAGTATGCATTACCATTCTATGTGTTGTAGTAGTAAGTCTCATAAAGTCAAATGATATTGTATTTTTCATACAAGTGATATTATTCCATAATTCATGAATTGGTGTTAAAACAATTAAATCTAGTGATAGCCTGAAGTCTTCCTACTAGTTTATCTAGTTATTGTAAGAGACTGCAATTGTGATTTTTGTGCCTTATGTATAAGCTATTTATATACAACCATTAAATGTATTAATCCATAGCTGTGTAGGATTTATTTGCTCTACTATCAAATAAAATTGGGGGCGATCATAATATGGTTCAATATCTTTTAAACGTAAAAGTAAAAAAAATATTACTTATATTATTTTATATTTATCTGATGCCCCGTTCTTACATAGGGTGTAAGTTTAGATATACATGAACCTTTTTCCTTGGTATATGATTCTGCTCACATTCGCGGGTTCGCCTGGTTAGGTTCCACCGCAATGTTTTATTTATCCCGCAAAACAGCAGTGAAAGTACACTACTGCTTTTCAGTTGAAGGATATTGTAGCCAGAGTAAATACTGGACATGACGAGACTTAACAGCATGACATCTCAGGATGCCGAGTGAGTGCAACGGAACGCCAAGCGTTGCTTCGTAGTTCGTCGTGTTGTTTGGTTTTAATGTCCATGAGACAAATGAATATTTTGTTCCTTGCAATAAAAAAAATATTATTTTGTTTATCGTGGTAGACTAGCTATAGTTCCGAGAGTAACGGTCGGATGTTTCACCACATATTGACAGCCTCCGTGGCGCAGTTGGTTAGACTCCGGCTGTGAAACGAGAGGCCGCGGATTCTATCCCCGCACCGAGACGAATGTTTGTGTGAACCACAAGTATGTTTTTCGGGTCTGGGTGTTTGTGAGATCGAAAAGTCTCTCGTAGTTCCTGATACCTATGACACAAGACACAAAATCGAGTCTTGTGTCGTATCACGTATGTGACTATTGGTTGTATTTATATGTTGATGCCGAATGCCGGGTAAAAATCGTACCGGATCTCATTTGCGTACGAACTTATAATACGATCTACTTAATCTGGTCGCTGGAGAACAGCTAGAGCTTCGCTTAGATTTGTAGATGGACTGTCGGCCCGATAGGACCCAAGCCCTGAATAATTTGAACTAATGGCGACATTCGATAAGCTGTCAGCTATTTGAGTTCATTGCTCCTCATAAGTTTCTAGTAGTAGTATCTGAGGGATGTTCATTGCAAAGTCCTGGGTTCGATTCCTAGATCAGGCAAACCATTTCGATAAAAAAAAAATAAGCTGGGTCTTGAATTTGTTTTCTTAGGGTGGAAATAAACTCTGCGAAGTGTGATTACCACAGACGAGTAAGTAAGAGTGATTACACCTTTTTCTGCCACTACGGGGACATGTCTTTTAACTTATTTTATATTGCGTACCTATATCGCCATGCAATAGTTTTAGTCATATCGTTATTAATTAATTGCCGGAAACAATTATTAGTAAAGTAACGTCATGAGATTGATTAGTTAGCAAAAGAAAACATGTTATTAACGAGTTATGGTGAGCAAGTGCTTAAAAACAATAACAAATGGCGCTTATCTATCAAGAATGTCTTATGACTCATATGAGGAAGGCAAAGTCAGACATTCCTAAGAATTTACAAAATTCTTACCTATATACTTACGTAATTTTTATGGCAATTATATGATATTTTTTATTTAAATAAAACAAAATATAAACCACTAAATATATTTATTTTGTATATCATGGCTCACATTGAAAACCGCATATATAAAAATATATAACTAGGACTTAATAAATAGCATTCATAATGCAATAAATAGTACGAAAATATTTTAGCGTCATTATCACATACATTACCTTTTACCTAGCTAAACCCTAATAAATACATTGACTCAGCTGCAATACTTGGCAGTCTTAATTTAATATTATATTAGCTGAATATTATAAATATTATCATAGAAAAGTATAATATCCCTTAAACACTATTCACATGCTTATATTGCTTAGGAGAATTATGTAATCACATTTATATTCAAGACAGGAAATTAAAAAATGCACCAAGAGAATGTAATAACAAATTGGATATGCACATTGCACTTATATCAGTACAATAAGAAAGTTGAAATATTTAAAGATCCGTAGTCATTACATTAGTCAAGAGTCTGATACGGTGTGCATTGCAAGTTTTACAAAGGATGTGATCATCAAGGGGGTAGCAGCCTCTGCCTTCAGCTTCGGAAGACAACAATAATCCACAGTCTTCACAACGGTAACAACGAACATGAAAACTCCGGTCCAAGGCTACCACTCTTACAGTCTCCTCTTCACCTTCTTCTGGCATTATTGGAAGCTCACAGACACAGCATCGAGGTGCAAACTTCTTATGGAAGTCTTCAATACAATGAATTTGGTTCATCGCATCAACAGTAAATGGTATTCCATCCAAACTTTACCACACTCAACACAAGTGAAGCAATTGGGGTGATAAGGTTTGCCTGTAGCTCTCAGGATTCTGTCTAAAATTGGCATCTTGCATACACAACATTTCTCCAATGTTTCACGATAATCAACTTCACAATAAGGCTGATTATCTACTGCATAAAATGGCTTCCCTTGCAAATTCCCATTGCAACGGTAGCAACAGAAACATTGGACATGGTACATATTCCCCATGGCTGTGCAGCCAGAATTTTCTCCAACAATCTTTTCATTACATTTTACACAGGTTTCCAAATATGTCTAAATCTTGGCTGTCTGATATAGATTTGACAAGAAGGTTAGTCAATGTATCAACTTCTTCCTCCTTTGGTAATGGAAATTTGTTGTTGGGAGGTTTCACATGATTACGGTAGTTGGGTTTGTATTATTAGTTTGTGATGAAATATTGCTGGCTGACCGTAAGTTGATAGGCTCATACAGTGATTCATAAGTAGAAGCCTGTGATATTCCATATTCAGGAAATTCATTTTGGTATATTGGAGGATAGTTTGGCCTCTCCTGATTATAATTCAAGTTTGCAGTGGCCCGGACAAGTTCACTATAGTTGGAACTGACTGGTGATGGTGGTGGTATAAACTCTTCAGTGTTAATGCTGGTGTTGTAAGATTTTGATGGCGACAGGTGCAGTGATGGTGGCGGCGGAGGTGGTGGAGGTGGTACTGTGTCATCTCCACCTCTGTATAAGGGCGGCAAGTTACTGTAGGTAGTGTAGTTTTTTAGTGATGGAGAATGTCTAGCATTAAGACTGTTTGGTGAAGGTAAGTTTAGTTGGGTAACATTAGCATACTCTTTATGTATGGGATGTAAGTTCGTCACGGTGTTACCGTACGTGGTATTGTTGTTGCTTACGGTTGGAGACAGTTTCGTGGAGTACGACGGCTCGCGTAAAGTGCCAACTATAGCACTGTGGGGAACTTGTGGTTGCGCTTTCTTCTTTGGAGGCACGGCTGGCGGAACTTTTTTCACTTTATTGGGCGTGTTCACTTCCTGAGTCATCTGGAGATCCGCGAGTTGTTTTTCTAACGAATCAATGTTATCAAGACGTGACATTTTCGTCTGATTGATCCGATAAGAAAATACTTATAAATGAATTACAATTGAATTATTTAATACACACAATAATTTTCACACGAATCATTCAGCCCTTAACTTTCACACTGCAAAAACTGACCTTCATTCACACACAATGGAATTTTTAAGTTATAAATATCCATAAGTAGCTATATCTCTATATCACTGTCTTTGGCTGCACCCTAGTCAACGTAAGACATTTCGGTTTTGAAATGTCACGTTGTCAGTGAACTGTGAAATTTATATGCAGTTATGCCGGCGCCAGACGTAAACATATATTTGAACACAGACTTTTCCACATATTTGAACACAGTTTTTTCTGCACCTGCCACACATACTTTCTTGGTCTGTGCATACTTTGCAAATTATAAATTCATTCATTCTTTACTTCATAGTCTGGAATTCATTCCGGGAATGACATTTAATTGACAGCTGTCATGTGATTGACAGCTTTGTGCAAAAAGAATTGTTTGTCGGTTTGGTTATTTTTAAGCGAGATTTTGTTATGTGTATCGTGCATAATAAAATAAATATTGACGTAGTTTTGAATAAAACAGTTGTGTCTTGCTAAGATTTACTGGAGTAGTATCAAAATTACATAACCAATATGTCCATGCAATGTCAGTTATGGATGGGCAGCGTAAGTACTTTGAAAGCAACTGTAACTTTATTAATATGTTTCGTTTAGATTGTATGTATTACTGATGGTTTTGCAGAGAATAATCATAGATACTTACTTATTGAATGAACACCCAAATTTTTTTATTACTCCACAGTAGTTGTCACAGGTAGATGTTTACAAAACTAATTCAAGACATAATATCCAACAACGATTTTTTTATAATAGATTTTTTTGTAAGCAAGAAGCTATTATACTAATCTATTTCAGCTGGAGCCCAACATGACAGAGAGTTTCATAATGGCAGCATTCAACAGGATGGGGCAGCGTCCACTGAATGTCAAAGTTATGAGAATAAGTTCACAGGTGAACCAGCTGGGTATGCTTTTGTGCATTTTCAGGTACTTGTCAAGTTCTTTTCAATGTTATTGCGTTCCCCAGGCCTCATCATATGCAGTTTAGATGAAGGCTGTAAAGCAACCTAGCTTAGTCATGAAATGTTTTCAAATGGCTTGAATTGAGTGAAAAAGATTAGGTACATTCAATAACTGAATAGAACTAAAATAAAACTGACCATGAATTAGGTGGTTATGATTTAGATATGATTTCTCTGTTTGTAAATGATAATATATTTAAAACTTAGTAATAGTTAGTATGCATATATACAAGAATGTAAGCCAAGGGCTACACAGTTATTAAACTTAAAAGGAATTTGGTTCATAGATAATTATATAACAGAATAGGTCACAGCCAATGAAGTGGACGGAGGTCTATCTTCTAAATGGATAGGCCAATACCTAACAGTGGGCTATAATGGAATTGATTACATATTTCATAGTAAGTATCTCTAGTCTCAGAAAGCTATAAAAACAATGTTTATTATAGACTGATGAAGAAGCAATAGATGCCATGCACAAGTTGAATGGCAAGCCGATACCAGGGACATTTCCAGTAGTAAGGTTCAGGCTGAACACAGCATCTAGAGAGGCTCGTGCCAATATGCAGCAGGAGAGAGAGTTCTCTGTGTGGGTGGGAGATCTCAGCCCTGAAGTGGATGATTATTCACTTTACAGAGTGTTTGCATCTAAATATTCTTCAATTAAAACAGCCAAAGGTATTGAATTTCATGCAATTTGTTATTTGTATTGGTTATATTTCGTAAAAGTGCGTGGTGGCCTGTTGGTAAGCAGACTAGACGCGACTGCCAACATGTTCACGGTGGTCGCGGGTTCGAATCCCAGGGCACCCTCTGACTTATCAGAGTCATGTGTGTATTGATAGTCATTCACCACGCACTAAAACGGTGAAGGAAAACATAGTGAGGAAACCTGCATACCATAGTGATTTATAAAATTTATATGGTATGTAAGTCCGCCAACCCGCACTAGGCCAGCGTGGTGGAATATATGGCCTAACCACTCTCAATCGTACTCTCGATTGTAGAGTAGGCCCGTGCCCTGCAGTGGGACGTATATGGGCTGATACAGAATACAGAATATTTTGACTGAATTGAACAAAATAAAGTCAAAGGTTCTATCTATGACAGACTTCTGAGTTTTCTGAACTCCAGAGAACACTGGTAACCATTGATATGCAGTGAATAAAACTAAAATAATCTATTTGCATCATGTGGTACTTACTGGTGGTAGGTCTCTCATATGTGAGAGGCCATCTGGGTAGGTACCACCGCAATGTCTATTTCTCCCGTGAAACAACACTGCGTAAATGCACTGTTGTGTTTCGGATTGAAGGACATTGTAGCCAGAGCAATTACTGGACATATTGAGACTTAACATCTTATGTCTCAGGATGGCGAGCGCAGTGGAATGTTGCTACTGTTTATGAGCGGTCGTATCGCTTACCATCAGGCGAACGGCTTGCTCGTCTCGTCATTCATAACAATAAAAAAAAAAAGTGTTAATTTGTTAAATGGCAATTAAGGCACTATTTTCTCAAAAATTATCAATGTCAAAAGTTTATTTGGTTTAATATTTTTATGACTGCCTCAGTGGCGCAATTGTACTATGGTATGGTTACAAAGCTGAGGTCTCGGGTTCGAATCCCGGGTTGGGCAAAGTAATGTTAGATTTTTCTATTCATTATCAGCTCAGAGTCAGGAATTTGTGCCCGATATGGCGATAAGCTCGCCACCTATCACATTATGGAACAGAACATACAAGGCGAAATGTGGGTGCCCTGGCACATCTGCCTACCCCTTCTGGGAAAAAGCCGTGAGTTTATGTATGTATGTATGTAATATTTTTATGTTTCAGTTATACTGGACAGTTCAGGATACACAAAAGGCTATGGTTTCGTCCGGTTTGGCAATGAAGATGAACAGCGTAATGCCTTATATGCAATGAATGGTTACACTGGACTCGGCTCAAAGCCGCTGAAAATATGCACAGCAGTGCCCAAACCTAAAGGAGCAGTCACCACAAATTCACAAACTGCTACTACTGCAAGTGCTACATACACTGGAGGCGCTGTATGTATAGATTTTGATGTAACTATTATCTATTCTAATATGTAAGCTGAAGAGTTTGTTTGTCTGTTACCTCTTATCTCAGGAACTACTGGTTTAAATGGAAAAATATTTTTGAGTTGAATAGGTCATTTATCGAGGAATATTATAGGATATATATCATCACACTATGACCAGAAGGGAAGTAGCAGTGAAAAAATCTTGCAAATACGAGGAAATTTTATTCGATTGGTCGATATTCTACACTCATAGTCGAAATTGAACATTTTGGTTGCTATTTGGAAAGTGTATCTGCACTCGGGCGGAGTCGGAATGGACCGCTAGTTTGTTATAAAATTAAACTTAATTTCTACCATTCTGACATTGGATGACATGTGGTTCTCCATACGCCAGCCAGCATTATCCCATGTAATAACAGCTTTTAACCGCACCGGCGTTTCGCTATACTTTCAAGTGATACGGAGTACGGACTAATGGCGTGTAATCGCTCGTCGCTACTCTCTACAATAAATGAAGAGCACCTATCGTGGAGTTAACTGGCATTAAGTGGCGTGATAAGTTATATATTGTTATTGCTTTAACTATAGTTACAATGACGCATCCAATTACGTGCAGTTTTTAAAACGATAAAATTTATTTACTCATAATTGCATGCAGTTTGAAATAAAAACAATTTACAAAGTTTTAATAGTTACAAATCATTTCGAATATTGGAACGAAGTTCCTTATCGCGCGGTGTCAAAGGGGGCTAGACGGAAAAAATTCTCACGAAAAGTTGGCACGACACTTTAAAACATTTGACAATCGTATTTTATTTCTTTTTGGTGGTTATAAGTGTAGGTATTACAATAAGCACTCACTTCCAGGAACTAACTATTGTATATTTTGTAAATTAACACTTAATATATTCACAGGACAGAGTAAAATTATAACTATGCGATTCGGAGCGAGATGTGCTCGTGACGAGAGATGGCAGACTGTCCTTTCATCCAAATAAACCGACCCTTTTATAGGACTACCCGAATGAGGATCGGTGGGGATAAATCTTACAGAAAATATATTTAAGCCATAAAATAGGGTCTATCCTTTCAACTAAAAATTAAGGTCTGCCCAAACATCTGGGCTATTGTCCAAACCGAAAGGTTTTACCCAAACATGTGTACTATTGTCTAAAAAACATAAATTTGTTGCAAAGGATTGCCGCCACTAAAGAACTTAACTATAATAATACCGTTTTATTGCCTCGGCATGAACAGGCCATTACAATTAGGAAACAATAATTTAGAACAGCATCTTTTTAACTAATATTATACAATAGGGTACACAAAAATTCTTATTTTTAGTAAAACGACTCGCAGATGTTTTATGGTTAAACATCTGCAGTCATATCTTAAAATGAAATGCGTGTTTAAATAATTTTCAAATTACAAATAATAAGCGTGTTATTTTATAAGCTAAATCTAAGTTGGCGTATTGCTACCGCCACATCTTTATTTCAAAAGGATGACATATATTTTATTTAACTCTAATAGAGGCAATAAAATATCCAAATACATATTAATATGTTAAAGGCTATAGTAAAAACTAAGAATACGCTGAAGCCCAAAATTAAGTGGGAAACGTTGCGACAATTTCTAATTAACCGACTTCAAAAAAAGGAGGAGGTTCTCAATTCGACTGTATGTTGCTTTTTTTTTTATGTTTGTTACCTCGTTTCTCTGTACTGTGTGAACCGATTTCAATCATTCTTTCTTTGATTGAAAGCTGGTGCTTGTCGTTTGGTCACATAAAAATATGGTGAAGATCTGATGTGGAACATATAGATATTTAAATTAATATAAGGCATACGTCCTACATGTTGGTACTTGGCGGCCCGCCTTCAATATGTTACGCATAATATATTTGATTTGTTGAATAGTCAAGTCATTAAGCAAATTAATCAACATGCACGAGTTCCATGAAATAAATATTATTTTTTTGCTTTGGAGTGGTAGTTATTATTTTATTATTTTTTGGTTTTTAGTGGATTTTTGTTTTGAAGTCGGTTTTTATTTTCATCAAATGTACAAAAGAAACATAAATTGCATAAATATGTGAAAAAAAAAAACATAATTATGGTGGTACCCAAATGATTCTTTTGATGGTGACATTTAATTAAAATTACACAATATGAAATAAAACCGTAATACATTGATTTTCGATCCTCCTTAATAAATGTATTATTATTTACAATTTTAGTTTGTTATCCTTCTGTCAATCATCAACCCTTCATTTGACTATGTATCTTAGCCAATTATTACTAAAATTTAGCATACTGATTAAGTTTATATAACATTGTATTTGTTAATAATGAAAGGTATTATTTTTATAACTTTTATTATTTACAATTTTAGTTTGTTACCCCGCTGTCAATCATCAACCCTAGATTTTACTATGTATATTTACCAATTATTACTACAATTTAGCCTACTGATTAAGTTTATATTACACTAGTGCCCGCGACTTCGTCCGCGTGGAATTTAACAAAATCTTTATTTTTCTAAAATAAAAGAACTTTTCTAAAATAAATGTAACCTAAGTTACTCCTTATTATATCAGCTACCTGACAAAAAAAGTCCCGTCAAAATCGGTCCAGCCATTTCAGAGATTAGCCGGAACAAACTGACAGAAAATAACTTTTCTAAAATAAATGTAGCCTAAGTTACTCCTTGTTATATCAGCTACCTGACAAAAAAAGTCCCGTCAAAATCGGTCCAGCCATTTCAGAGATTAGCCGGAACAAACAGACAGACAGACAGACAAAACAAATTTAAATATCATTTTCGGCACAGGTATCGTGTATATAACGATATGTAGTAGGACATTTTTTTTTATTTTCACTCTTAAAACAGACACTTCAATTTTATTTATATGTATAGATTATACCGGGTATCTCAAGACTGCTACCGAAAACGAAGCCGGGTGGTAGTTTTAGTGGCTACAAACACAATGCAATTAAAAATTTCGCCTAGAAACGCGACAATTTTTTTTTATGATTTTTTAAATATCGTCATTTTTGGGTGGTAAATCCATAGTTTGCTAAAATAATAATTTAAACTCTTTTATACCTTAGAGTATTTATAAATAAAAGGGTATATACATTTAGGAAAAAATGTATTTACCACCCAAGTATAAAAGGCCATAGGAAAAAAATATCAAAAAAAAAAATTGTGGCTTTTTTTGCAACTTTTTCTGTTGCATTGTGTCTGAAGTCGCTTAAACTACCACCCGGCTTCGTTTTCGGTAGCAGTCTTGATATACCCTGTATTTGTTAATAATAAAAAAAAATATTTTTATAACTTAAGAAATAAAATTTTATTACAATTCCTTCACTAATTAATCGAAAGGAACTTCGTTCCATCCGGGTGTCCGCTGACACCTCTCAAGTTTTTTCACGCCCTCAAACATATAACTGAGCATCTCAAAGTTTATTTATTACCTGGGATTAATCTATGTTCACTGAACTATGCACTTACGTGTCCCACAGGAATATAATCAGTACTACGACCCATCCGCTTATTGGCAAAATTACTCGGCATGGTCTGGATACTACGGTCAAGGCGAACAGAATGCAACCGGGGTGCAGGCGGCGCCTGTGCCCGACCCAGCACAAACTGCAGCTGTCAAATCGCAGACTGACGAACTTGCTCTTATTGGTAAGTTTTGATTGTTACCTTTAGTTGTTGAAATTGTATTTTAGAACTACATTCATTTCGAAGTGTAGGGTAGTCATCCAAGAAAAACAAGTCAGTCAGTCAGTTCTTGTTTTTGCTTTTGAAGTGAAGAAAAACAAGTAAGTTTGTGGCAGTTTTATCAGAATATTTTTTATATATGTTGTGTACACTGGTAATTAAATCTAGCAATAAAAATGCAGAATTGAAATACTATTTTCATATATTGTTTCATTACACAAATTCTACGAAATATTTGATACATTTAATGAGATACATAATTATATTATGTTCGTAACATGTTGACTGCGGCACTCACACAATGAAATAGCCGTATAAACATACAGGGCATGTGTTAGTCGCAAATGCGTCGCCCACTAACGTATGTATGCGCAGCAGTCAACATTTTAACAAATATTTTAATGCAATAAACCGTACAAAATGCAATATCAACTATTAAAATACGTAGTTTTAATCCTAATATATTATTTCAGATCACAAGAAGACGATAGACGTGGATGGTTTGAACGAAGAGTTCTTGGACACTGAATTGTCCCTGTGGGATAGTCTGGAGGCGTCCCAGTGGTTCCCGCATGAGGTGATAGAAGTTCACTGCTAGCCGGCCGTAAAAGCGACGCAGAGTAAAGCCTAAAACAAACTATCGTATTAAGTCTTATGCATAGAGTAAAGAAGCGGCCATAGATACTAGGTCCTAGGAGCCATATATACTAGGTCATAGACCTTTTGTGAACAATGGATTCTTTTGTTATGTGCACACTATTAGTCGTAAGCTTAAGTCGTGGCCTTGTATATTCCATAGTCCTGATTGGCCAGTTAGCCGCATCTAGTATCTATGGCCGCTTCTTTACTCTATGCGTAAGACGTACGTACGATCGCGATAGCTTGTTTTCGGCTTTATACACGGCCGCTTGATATCTTATAGTGTCTGTATTATTAGTCGACCGTTATTCCATGGACGTAAAACTAGAATTATGTGATCTATATTGAAAAACCGATGCTACTTACATTGTGTGCCAATACACCATACCTCAAGTATTATACTGTAACGGCAATTGTGAACAGAATATGTGCGCGTTTTAGGTTTAATGAGACAGTGGAATGCACGAGTGAAAAACGAAATTGTAGACATCAACAAAACTTGCAAACTACATTACATATTCCATTACACTTTGTTTGTGGTGCCCGTTACGTGTAATAATATGCATTAAAAGCCAAGCTGATCACAAATTCACATTAAAATAGATACACCTATGTCTTAACTACAATAATTTAATATAGGCCATTGTGGAAAACAATCAATTGCCTTGACAGTTTTCGATAATTTTTATTCACATAAAATTAGCATGTTTAAGTTGGAAATTGTGCAAAATTTTCGATGACTGTATTGGACTTGATATTTATGTGATATTTTACATCTATCGTTATATTTTGAATTAAGATTTGGTAAAGGATCAGATTTTTTAAGATATAAATTAATAAAGTCGATGTAAAATGTCCCATTACTCTAAGGTCCCATGCTATGCAGATATCTAAAGACAATGATGCCTTATGTTCACAGAAAGAATTTGAAAGAACATGTGAAATGACATTCGTGTTAGAGTATAAGATATTTTTAAATGTGTTTGTAAATAAACTCAAAGTAAAACAGCTGTTTTATTTGATTACAATTGGTGCACTTAATTCTAGATTATGTTGCTATAATTTCATAATTCAATATAAATTCGACAACACGAGACAACCGCATTATATATAAAAATAAAAATAAACAATACTATTGGAGATTAAATCTAAAATTCTAATAAATAATTATGAAAATTTACAACACATAATAGCCACGTCTACGTCTTATAGGATGTGACTATGGATCTAAAATTGTCTCGAGCCTGACCTCACTTTTGCCTAATACAATTTTCAAACATTATTTTTAATTGTGTACATCAGTCAAAGTGGAAATAAAATTATATTTACATAAAATCACACCTTTTCCTAGAATGGGTAGGCAGAAGTTCTTCTGGTGGCAACCAGGACACCCACTATAGTCGTAGTGCGTTTCGTCCCACGATGTGATACGTAATATGCGAGCCTATTGCCATCGGGTACAAATTCCCGGCCTCCGGGCTGATAATGAATAGGAAAATTCAATATTTTGCCAAACCCGGGTTTCGTACTCGAAATCTCAGCTTTGCAATCATGCTGAAGTGTAATTGCGCCACTTAGGCAGTCATAAAATTATAATGGGTACAAAATGAAAAAAAAAAATACTATTCGAATATATAAATAATTAACACATTCAGAGATAGATTCCTATTACTGAGCTATATGGTGACATGATTATAAAATGGGTATACTTATTACTATTTTAAGTACGACTATTGTAGTGATTATACCATAAGAAATATTTAAAGTACATAAATAATTAATATTTTATGGAAAATAAATATAGATAGCGCGCGATTTGAATGCAGTCGGGGCCTGAGGTGCGGAGCGGGAGCGTCCCCCCGCCGCCGCACGCCTCACCTCGCACGCCTGCTATTTAGTGATGTGCTGTCCTAGCTAATTGTACGCTTGCCCTGTTATCGCGTTAATATTCAATTTGCAATCCGTGTTATTGTTTTTAATCATTCATAATGACTGATCCGATTCCATCACTCAGTAACAAAAAAAAATACGAGTTTTTGTTCATCGCCAAGCACGAGAAATGGCGAAAAAGATCCTATATATGTGTGTTGAAGACAGGCAAAATAACAGTTTGGTATTTTCTTTAAACAATGCTTTTTTGCGATTTCTGAATCTGACAATAATATTTTATTTTATTTTGATATATAAAATTATCACTCAATAAAAGTGGGTGATAATTATTACCTAGATTTTTTTAAATTATATTAATCAAGTGTGAAATTAAAGTTAAAACAATGTTACAATTCTATACTTAATGTGGTCATAAATAATTAGGTCACAGCACTACCGCATTCCTAAGCTCTGCATTAAACTCGCGCGCTATCTATACATTAGCAGTAAGGTAAGACGAACACCTTATCTTCTGTCTTATATAGGGTGGTTAATTGTTATTGCGAGTCGTGAAAATTATTCACGTCATAAAGATTCCCATCCAGACAGTAAAACGAGTGGGACGAAGGCGGTGGCCTGCGATCTTCGGGGCTAAGGAGTCTTTCATCAAGGACCACTGGCATTCAATAACTTTGGTAAAACTGTAACGTGACTATGTCAACCCCGTACCTTTGACATCACAAATGAGGCATTGACATTGTTAAAATTAAAATTATGGTCATAATTTATTGATTCAAATATAAAAAGTAAAATACACTAGCTCACGCGAAGGTGGTATAATGAACCAACACAATTTACAAATCGTTAAAAAGAGAGCCTTGCAAAATATTTTTGCCTACTTTTAATTCTAGCGTTGACACTATGTGGGATCACTATTACTCATAGTATCTGATACCCACAAGAATTTTATTCCATCCAATTCATTCACGTAAAACAGCAACAAAACTACATGTAGGTTATCCCGGACGTACAGTCTGCGACCCAAAACGAAGCCAATACAATACAAATAAAGTTTTCGCAAAAAAGCGACGTTTTATTGATACCTATGTATCGGTACTGTACTGTATCGACCCATATTCGTCCCACTGCAGGATAATAACCCAAAGACTTACTCTGCAATCGAAAGTACAATTGAAAGGAATATGATTACCTATGTCTTTGTCTAAAGTTATTAATAAAAGCAAGCAAATTCATTTTTGGTCGCAGTCTATAGACTCCCGGTACAATAAAGCAATGATCACTTAATACTAACACATAAGCCCACGCTTAAGTACATTCCCAAATGCCTTACAGCTCTGGGGATAAGGGGCATTTTAGAACCATCCCACGATAACTGGCTTATCGTAAGATTGATGAGATCTCATTACCTTTCCGCTCACCACAGAATGGGGTAGTAGTGATAACTCCTTTTTACCAAAATACAACCATTTCCTGACTTGGGATAACACGGTTTTACGCTTACACTTGATCACTGACCAGCGTAAATCATAATATACAGAATAAATTACACATAAAATCATAATTACAGCGGTGTAATGGAATAGTTGCTCTTCTTAGAAGGGCTGGGGTTGACTATGACCCCAGGAGTGGTGGGTTCCTTACTATCAGCGCTGGTGACACTGCTAGGTGACATCAGTATCGGAGAAGACCTCGCTGAAGATGTACTCCTTGGATTACTTCGCTTCATATACCCCACCACAGAGCTTAGTAGCGCTGGGTTCAAAGCTATGGGCTTCAGCTTCCCTGCGCCATGAGCTATGTACGTTTGCAACATTTTCTTCGATGGAGAGTTAGGGTCGTTTACTGATAACACTACTAAAGATCCGTCTTCAACATTAGGGGTCACAAATGCCCCATCAGTAGAATCTGCGATGAGCTCCGGCATTCTCTTTGGTGATTGGGAGTTTGATGTGTTCTTGATCAGTGTGAGTGTTGGCAGTTGAGGCGTTGTGTTCTGCGGTGTCTGAAGTGTGGGATGCTGCGTGGGATTTTGTGGGGTATGGGTCTGTGGCGTGGGATTCGCTGGTATTGGAATTTTGGGAGCTGGCTCTGGTTGTGTGGGTTTGGGTGTGGTGATTGTCTCCTCGTTTTGTCTCCTGCGTTTTCTGGTTTTGACGGCGTTTGCGATGATTTCGTCGGCGGTGGTGGCTTCGTCTGCGTGTTGTTGCGTCAAGCTGCCGCGTGCAACAGGAGGCATGATAGAGTTTCCAAGCGTTTTTGCGCTTCTACCTGAAATTGTAATTATTTTTAAATACTTATTGAAATAAAATTAGTAAAGCCATGGACGGCAATAACCTGTGATTAAAAATTATTACAAATATTAAGTAAATAAAACGTTACACTTCAACTCAAAAGATCGTATAGACATACGACCTTTTTCATCGATAGTTTATAAACCTATTTTAGCAATCAAATGTTTTGTCTTCGTCGCTCAAACTGAATTCAAAAGCCGTTCGAAAGGGACAAAATACTTGATAACTAAAATATATTTCAAAATGGTTTATGAGTCCAATACGAGTATTCAAAAGTTCTCTTAGGAATATTATTGATACATTTTAAAATACATCATGAGTTACTCACTGTGCCTGACTCGGAGCTCCTTCGCCGCCTGTTTCCTGAGCTGCTGTTCTTTCTTCTCTTTCATGAGTTGGTCTTTCTTCTCTTGCTGTTTGCGCGCCTCCTCTTCCCGCTCCGCCGTGAACTCGTCTATGAGCCGCATTGCGTTCCACTCTACTCGCGAACGGATAGCCTTGTCCACTTGCGCGCAGTTCACTTTCTCTTCTTTCTTGAACTAAAGGATAGTTGGTTTATTATTGAAGTGATGTTGATTTTTCGCGTGATTTGAATGATCCGGCTCGAAGGATCAAAAATGTGTTTGTTTTACGATTTATATTATTATTTTGCCAAATGTGTTTTACATGAAATGGAATTTTGCAATAGCTTTGCATGAGCCTGAAGTGTATTCTATACTTCACACGCACTAGGGGACACATGAGTATAGCCTCTATATCCTTGAGATTAAGGTCGCATCCCGTGTGGCCCTGAAACAGCGGCTTCACGAGCGTAGTGTATTCATTAACTTATTCTATATTTAACACCCACTGCTGTGCACTTGACTATAGCTTTCGATAACCTTGAGATTAAAGTCGCGTTTCATCCCTCTGAGACAGTGGCCTAACAATAGGGTGGCATAGTGCGCAAAATGCCACGGGCCCCCGACATGAGGGGCCCCCGGCCTCGGCCCGGGAGGCCGCAAGCAGAGAAAGAACCTAACTAATTAGTTACCAACAAAATTAATACTCAAAAACTATTTACTTATTTTTACTAAAGATACCAAGGTTTATCAAACTATTATATACAGACTATACCGCGGATTTGGTATAAAAAAAAATAAACTTCAATATTACGCTTTTGAACAGAAAAGGGCCTCATCACCATTGCTGCGTTTGATCTCCACGTAGTAAAGATAATAATACTAATATTACGACGACTAATTGGTCTCGTTGTGGGTTTTTTTACGGCCTTCGTAAGCATGCGCATACAGTCTGCCTGGTGATCAGCGGTCACCGCCGCTCATGGACCTTCGCAGGCCCAGGGATACGACAAAATGAAGTCGCTTCCTACCGTAAGGAGAGCACTCTCTTAAAGCCGCGCGTAAAGAAGGATAGGTTATAGCGCTTAGGGAATGCCTAAGCATTGCTATTGCACAGCATAATTCAAGGTGTTGTTTGGTTTTACTACTGTTCATGAGCGGTCGCATCGCTTAGCATCAGGCAGACGGCATGCTCGTCTCGCCATTCACTTCAATAAAAAAAAAAAGAAAAAAAAGGGAGTTCATTCCAGAGCTTGCACGTGCGCGGTATAAAAAGAACGCTGGAAACGAACTTTCCGAGAACGGATAGCTTACGGGTGGTAGGAATGAACTCTACTGCGGTGACGGGTTGTGCGATAGGAGAATAGCGACAGTGGCACCATCTTCCTTAGAGCCCTCCTTGTGTAACAGTTGATGAAGCACACACAGAGACCCGAAGTCTCCCCGCAGTCCTAACGGCTCCACATTCTCTGTGAGATCGGGATTATCGACGCTTCGAAAAGCTCCACGCTGTAAGGAGTCAAGTCGAGCCAGATCGACCCATCTGGCATTTTCGGACTTCTACCCAGAGGTGAGCCGTGAGAGCAGTTTTCTACGTGGTGCCATATCTCCGCATTTATAGAGGAATAACCGATGAGCCAACGAGAAGAACCGCTTGGCTCTGTTGAGAATCCCTAAATTTATGCTAGCGAATTTGGCTTTTTCTCCTAAATGACACCTAAACTACACTTTGCTGAATATTTTGATTCCAGGAATACTCTGATGTTTATGAGAGGGTGGCTCTATGACAGAAGGCGTTTTCTTGGTTGGGAACGAGCAAACTTGTGTCTTCGTCGGGTTAAATTGAGATATGTGCAATTTACCCCATTGGGAGGCCCGCCCCAGAGAGGTATCGACTCCTGACAAAAGTTGAGACGATCTTTCCTCAACGGATCCCCAATGGATATTCTGTAGTCCGATGTATCTTGCGTCACTTGTACTAGAAACTGCATAGCAATACAAGCCGGTTATAGACAACATGTCATTGATATGCAGTATAAACAGTGTCGGCGATAGCACCGAGCCTTGTGGAACACCAGAATTAATGGTCTTGGTCTCGAAACAAAAGCCATCCAATATGACTTTTGTGCTCCGACCATCGGGAAGGCTGGCGATCTACTTTTAGAGTTCCCGGGGTTGAAATACCACGCAGGTAGCTGCGCCAGAACGGTGCCTTGCCACACTCGATCAAAATTTCAAGGCCTACCGTAATCACCTCACACCCACTATCCAATGCCTCCGCTAGATGGTGGGTGTGATAAACGAAAAGATCACCAGCCTACGACCCTGACTGAAACCGCACTGACGGTCACTAATCAGTTGACGATCCTCAAGATACCTCAAGAGCTGCGTATTTATAACTCGCTGCAAGACCTTGGAGAGCTTTTGCTCCGGGACGTGCGCCATGCAAGACTGAATCGCCCGCATTCACATTTCGAAATCATTTGTAAATTAGTTGATTAAATGTTGGAAACTCAATTCTGGTTTCTGTACGCGCGCACATTTGCTGGTCCTTCACACCGGATAATCAAGAAAGAAAAATCAGAAACGGCGTAGAAATACGACGACATCACCAATCATCACGTGGCGTACGGAAACAGAAAAAGCATGCATGCATGAATGTGCACCCTGCCTCACTGAGCTGCATCATGGAGTCGGTAATCGCAAACGGCAAATCCCGGAGAAACAGTGAGTTCGTTCCAATTTCCCATCCATAACGCAAAACTAGTGAAAAATACCACTCGCTACCTCGACGCCATTTTGTCCAACGTCAATGCATTTATTCTCATACAATGGGTTTATGAATTGCCTCGAAAGTGTGACAGTGTTATTGCTAGAATTTAATCGAGTTTGTGTATTTCCAGCGCATGTGGCTTTTCGATGGAGCGGGAACTGCACCCATTGCGTTGCGTTGCTACCCGGATCCGGGCACTGCACGACAAAGTTGCTACTTGCTGACCGCGTGGTTTCACCTGCTTCGCATTTGCACATTCACATTCTCCTGCTGCACCATTATTTGGTTAAAATTTAAGTATCTTTCAATTATTTGCTCAGTTACACACACGCATTCATTACTTAATATAATTCATTTCAGACATCTTTGAGTACTCACAGTGTTGATAAAACACATTACAGGTTCATTGTAGCTTATTATTCATTATAGCATAATGGAATTCAAAAACTTAGTTAAGAAACGGGGCAGTTTCAAGGCCAAATTAACCTAATTTAAAACATATTTAACAATACTTCAGAGTTGTGACAGCCCAAGTGATTTGCAAATTAGTGAATTAACAATACGATTAACTAAAATAGAAGAACTTTATTCAGAATTTGATTCAATACAGAATGATATAGAAATCACATGTGAAATTCCAGAGGAGCAGTACAAAGAGCGCGAGAACTTCGAGAACCTGTACTTCGGCGTCATTGCCGCAGCTCGTGAGTTGCTGAGCGGACGAGAACCCGCCGCGGAGTTTGGATCGGCTGCAGGCTTCACTTGTGAACGTAAGGAAGGGCCCCGGTTAAAACTTCCGGTCATTCACATACCTACCTTTGCGGGTCATCATCATGAATGGTTAGAATTTCGTGACACATTCACCTCACTCATACACACATACAACTTAATTCCAAAAATAAACAAATTCCATTATTTGCGAGCATCACTTAAGGATAGTGCGTCATTAATAATAGGTTCTCTCGAGTTCACTGCGGATAATTATGACAATGCATGGGCACTGCTGTGTGATCGTTACAACAACAAACGGTTACTAGTTAACAACCACATTCAATCCATATTAGATATTGAGATATTCAGTAAAGAATCAGCCACAGCATTACGAAACACACTAGACACAGTGAATAGGAACTTGCGAGCCTTAAAAACATTAGGATTACCCACTGACGGTTGGGACATGTTGATTGTTCATATTATCATTCGAAAATTAGATGCAGCAACACTAAAAGAATGGGAAACACATCGCAATACCATAGGGGAATTACCCACTTTAGCACAGTTTACTAGATTTTTGAAAGACCGCGCAGATTTGTTAGAAGCTATTGAGGAGGGTAACAATAAACACCGCATTACGCGTAGACACAGGGACGTTACACACAACAGTCCAAAAATATTCACCATGAACACTCATTCTGCAAACCACACTCATCCTTCCTCGTGTCCAATGTGCAAGGGCACTCATGCCATATTTCAGTGTCCTAGGTTCAAATCTCTTCCAATTAAAACTCGCATTGAAAGGGTAAGAACTTTCAAATTATGTCTCAATTGCCTGCGTCGGGGCCATTCTGTGGCTTCATGTGTGGGAGATGTAAATGCGGTGTATGTGAGCGTATCACGATGTGGCAGATACGCGGGTAGTGTGTGATCGACACCACTACGTGTCGATGCTGGCGTGTGTGTGGTAGGCAGAGCCTATGCAGGAACGCGGCGAAATAAAACGTCCCACACAATGCGTACACAAGGTTTAATGTGGTACACAAAAGTCACACGAAATGAACAGTACAAAAGTCACTATCTTAAAGCCTTAAACACTACACTAATACTAAAATAGGTCTTTACACTACACACTAATACAGTCCACTATAAACTAAGAAGGAGAGGAAAGCGACAGTTTATACACAGCCAATAAAGTACGATAATATGCAAAGGCGCACGGTAAGCAAGGCGGTAGCGAAAGCGGTAGGGACCGTGTGAAGCGCGCATCGAGCAAAAGCCGACTGGAGCTGCGATGCGGCAAATGGCTGCGCCGGCGCGGGTCCGGTGACGTCACAGCTACCTGAGCGCCGGCGGCCAGCTGGTGTGCCGTTACTTACCTATTTAAATATCTTTGTGTGAATAAATGTGGTTTGAAGTGTGTGTAATGTGGAGGATCGCCACACATGTAAATCGGGAACATGTAGGATTTGTAACAAGTCGCACAACACAATGCTACATTTGAATGGTCAACGGGTCCACACAACACAAACAAGTGACACATCAGATGCAACACCTACACCCGGGCAATCCAAGGCTAAGCCAAACGTCGAAACCGTCTGCGCATCATCTGACACTCAATACCACAACAAATTCACTTACTCACAAAAACATTGTTCTCACCTCAACACACAATAATCAGTCCATGGTTTTATTATCCACCGCAATTGTTCAAATCACAGGCCCAGATGGCCGCAATCACACAGCACGCGCTCTCTTAGACAGTGGTAGCACAGCCAGTTTTGTCACAGAGAACCTATGGGCCAGCCTCAAGTTGCCCAGCACATCAGCCAAAGTAACTGTTGAGGGATTAGGCGGGCATTCATCGATCGTTACAAAACGGTGCAACATCACAGTTAAATCACGAATCAACTCATATAGTGAAAACATACAATGTTTCATTGTCGATCGCATCACACATAGTATACCGGGTACAAGAGTAGACTTTACAACATTAAACATACCACAGAATATCACGCTAGCAGATCCACAGTTTCACACGCCGTCTCAGGTAGACTTGCTACTAGGAGCTGGCCTATTCTGGAACATACTATGTTCGAACCACATCTCACTCGGACGAAACATGCCGACATTGAGCGAATCGAGGTTCGGTTGGCTGATATCTGGACAAGTGCAGCCATTATCGCAATCTCATCATACACTTAATACAGTCCATTGCAACCACTCTATCACAAACGAAGACAGTCAGCTCCAAGATCAACTGAGAAGGTTTTTTGAATTGGAAACTGTTACAAATCATAGACCCGTCAGCGAAGACGAAATAGAATGCGAACGCAACTTTGCTGAAACCACAACACGTGACAAGGACGGCCGGTTCGTGGTCACCGTCCCGTTAAAGGAATCACCGAATAAGTTAGGCGATTCATATGCGCAAGCAGTGACCAGATTCACAAGTCTAGAGCGTAGATTCAAACGCGATTCTGCTTTTAAGGAACAATACACTCAATTCATAAAGGAATACATAGCATAACGGCACACACCAGCATAACACACACACAGTCGTGCGAACTCATTCACAGATTCTCAGAATTTGGTAGACTACAACGCGTAACAGCATATATATTGCGTTTTATACATAACACCAGAGTCAAACAAACAAAACACACTGGTTACTTAACTATAAGTGAACTCAACACTGCAGTGATCACTTTGTGCAGGGTGGCACAGAGAGAAACCTTCACAAAGGAATACAAATTGTTAAAGGCGAATAGGTGGTTGCCCAGAAAAAATCACTTAAGCATCTTGACACCATTCATAGACGATGTAGGCCTAATTAGAGTCGGCGGTCGACTATCATCTCATCTACCCATTATGAATTCGACATTAAACACCCAATATTATTGCATGCCTCCCATTATTTCACCCAGTTGTTATTTAAACATTATCACGTTCTACTCATGCATGGGGGACCTCTACTACTACTAAATAACATCCGCCTCAAATTTTGGACCATACGCGGGCGGAGCCTGGCGAGAAAAACTGTTCACAATTGCCTTAAATGCTGTCGTTTCTCCGGCCGGGTTAAGCAACCAATTATGGGTGACATTCCGGAGGAAAGACTAAGTGCTGAACATCCTTTCAGCACCACAGCAGTAGATTACGCTGGACCAATCATGATATTGAACCGCAAGGGTAGAGGGAGTAGACTTATCAAAGCATACATATGCATATTTGTGTGTCTGACCGTTCGGGGCGGGGCACGTGGAGCTTGTGTCCGATTTAAGCGCCGAAACATTTATATCCGCACTTAACAGATTCATTGCACGTAGGGGAAAACCCAACACGATATTTTCGGACAATGGCACGAACAACGAGTTGTCGAAGTTCTTAAGGGCAAACTTAGATTATTTGGGCTCTCACGCTGCAAACATATCCATAAAATTTAAATTTAGCCCAGCGTATTTTCCACATTTCAATGGATCGGCAGAGAGTGCAGTAAAGCAGGTGAAACACTTGCTTAAAAGAACATTAGGTTAACATCATTTAACATATGAGGAAATGAACACAGTCCTCACTCAGATTGAGGCAATTCTAAACTCTAGGCCTCTCACTCCTATGTCTTCCAATCCTTCAGATTTGACAGCTCTCACACCTTTTCATTTCCTAATTGGACGAACTTCAACTGTTCTGCCTTCTCCACCCGCGATAGATACCACAAGATGCAGCACGCTGTTGAGATACGCCAGAGTCCAACAAATTAAGACTCACTTTTGGAATAGATTTTACAAAGAATACATTTCAGAATTACAAAGAAGGCAAAAATGGCGCAAAGGAGGGGATGAATTGCGTGTCGGAGAAATGGTGTTCGTGAAGGATGATAGACTGCCTCCAAACAGATGGCTGCTGGGACGAGTAACCGCAGTTTATCCAGGAACCGACAACTTGGCTAGTGTCTGACGTGCTGACCAAGACAGGAACCATACGGCGTGCCTACAATCGTCTCTGTCCGTTACCAAGTATAGACTAATAACAAGCTTAACTGTTCTAGACCCCTGTCATGCCGGGCGGCAATATGTTGACGCCTTGAGTGTGTCGACCCGCCACACTCCACAGTACAGACCATAGCGGGGGTTGCGGTGCAAGCGGGACGCCGGACCACGGCGGGGGCGGCCAGCGGCGCGGGGGAGGGGCCGGCGCGGGCGGCGGTGACAGCGGCCGCCGCGCGGCTCACTTTTGCTCCGGGACGTGCGCCATGCAAGACTGAATCGCCCGCATTCACATTTCGAAATCATTTGTAATTTGTTTAGTTGATTAAATGTTGAAAACTCAATTCTGGTTTCTGTACGCGCGCACATTTCACATTTCATTTCATCCGTCTGAGAACAGCGGCTCCACGACCGTCATACCCACCGCTGTGCACTTGACTTTAACCTCTATTACTTTGAGTTTAAACGTCGCGTCTCATCCGTCTGAGAACATCGGCTCCACGACCGTCACACTCACCGCTGTGCTAGTGA
The DNA here is from genome assembly GCA_009982885.2 of Hyles vespertilio. Classification (NCBI taxonomy): domain Eukaryota; kingdom Metazoa; phylum Arthropoda; class Insecta; order Lepidoptera; family Sphingidae; genus Hyles; species Hyles vespertilio. The sequence continues at coordinate 7,618,026 of CM042822.1, read as the reverse complement.
CTACAGTCTCTATTACCTTGAGTTTAAGGTCACGTCTCATCCGTCTGAGAGCAGCGGCTCCATAAGCGTAGTGTATTTACTGACTTATTCTATACTTCACACCCACCACTGGCTACATGAGAGAAGTCTCTATTACCATGATGTTAAGATTGCATCACATCCCTCTGAGAACAGCCGCTCCACGACCGTAGCGCACGCACCGCTGTGCACTTGACTATAGTCTCTATTACCTTGAGTTTAAGGTCGCGTCTCGTGCGCCCGAGAGCCGCGGCTCCGCGACCGTATCACACCCACCCTTGTGCACTTGAGTATTGTCTCTATTACCTTGACTTTAAGGTCGCGTCTCGTGCACCTAGAGAACATCGTCTCCACGACCGTCACACCCACCGCTGTGTACTTGACTATAGTCTCTATTACCTTTAGTTTAACGTCGCGTCTCATCCGTCTGAGAACATCGGATCCACGACCGTCACACACACCACTGTGCACTCGAATACAGTCTCTATTACCTTAAGTTTAAGGTCGCGTCTCGTACGGCCGGGGAACAGCGGCTCCATGAGCGAGAAGTCGGTGCCGATGGCGGCGAGCGCGCGGTAGAAGCGCACGGTCTCTGCGGGTGGCCAGTCGGCGGTTCTCTTAGTGCGGCGGTAGGAGCGCGACACGCCGCCGCCAGGACCCTCGCGCACCACGCCTAACACTTTGCGCTGGGCTGACTGCTTTATCACCTGAACACAAAAAGATGTAGAGTTAACAATGTTGCCACAGATTTTCAGTTTTGTCATCTAAATATAAAAAATATATTTAAAAGTATCAACAAATTCTCAGTTTTATCATCTATATGTTATGGGCCAAGTGTGTAATGCGGGCAGTATGAATATTGCCGAGCCATATCGGGCCAAGTGATTACTTACAATCTAAACTCACCTATTATCACAATGCCCGGGCATTATGGATATGGCTACATGATGATCGGGCAATGTGATTAATAAGTGATTTTTTACGTGGTACGCTGCCGCATTGTCGCATCTGCGATAGACCCATAAATTAGAAAGGTTGAATTGATCTGCTTATGTTTAGTTGTTTTTTAACGTCCGAAACATTATCTTCAGAAGAAAATTAGTGTACCCACTTTATGGATCAGTTAGGTCGACTGTGCCCCAAAAACGACTCGGAACACCTAGCGCAGGGTAGCTAAGAAAGGATTTTTGGAAATAAAAACCCCCAAAGGGATGAAAAGAGTGAAATAGTGTTTTATGGTAAAACTTGCACTTTAGTTAATTATTACAAACAAATATAATTGCCTACTCTCTTTTCTCAAAATTAACACTAAAAGGTTTAAAAATAGGGTTGAAAATGTTGTATGCAAAATCGAAACCGCTGAAGTTATTCATATGAACGTTTGTATTTCACCACTTATTTTAAACGAAAAATAATGTTGTGAAATACTATTAGAAAAACGCACTAAGGCGGTGAAATAAGGGATGACATTATATTATGTGAAAATCAGAACCACTGAAGCTGATTTATGTATGTTATCAACATTATTTTTTTGCAAATCTTCGCAGAGCTTACAGTGCAATGTTGTTGAAGCGATATAGTTTTATTGCTTTTACGTATTATTATAATATACACGCAGACAAAGTTGCGGGCAAAAGCTAGTATAAACATAAACAGCTGAGTGATGTGATGGGTTGTTGATGTTAGTGGGACAGGGACACATATTAATTAATTAGACTAGACTACTTTTTGTGTAGGGAAAATTAAATACTTTCAATAAGATAAACAAAATAGCGGCCCAGGCCCGAAGGTCCATAAATATTTTTTTTCTTCGGCTCTGTGAACAAGCGATGGGTCCCTGAACCAAATATAGTGCTTATAGCGATTGATGAATGTGGACTAAACAAAGTGGCATGACATGATCGAGCAAAATGGAGATACATTGATTGCCTTTTTTTGGACTCAACGCTATGGGCGTAGCCACAGTGGGGCTGAGTAGTTTTGGATAATTCGAATTGTAAATGTATATACAGGATGCTATATATGGTGTACCTTTTGAATGAAAAAAAATAGCATGTATAGCTTGTTAGTTACATAATACGTAACTAACAGCTACGTATTATGTAACTAACAAGCTATACATCCTATTTTTTTAGACTGCCGCGCCACCCTGAGTCTACGGCTGGCTACATCCATGCTCAACGTCCTAACACTTCCGGACAAATTAGAGCTCCATAGTCTCGAACTACACCCATGAACGGCAAACGTGCCTGTAATGTATATCATGTAAGATCAACAAGTGAGCTACATACCAAGCTCTGTTCATCGAGCATGATCTCTCCATTGGGCCCCAGTTTGATCTGCGGCACGGGCGCCGCGCTCCTCCGACTCTGGTTCATCGGGATCCTCTTCATCAGCCTCTATATCCTCAACTGCGTCCTTCTCGATCACTTCTTTAACTTCCGAATCTTCTTCATGACTGGAATATATGTTTGTGAGTTATATAATGATTTCTTAGGTTTACGCGAAATAAAGTTTACATTGAAAATAATAAAGCTATTATTTACGGATTTTATCGCGAAATAAAATCCGTAAATAATAGTTTTATATCATTGTGAGTATATAATATAATATATAAAAATATATATAACATAAATAATAATACAATTTGGGTAATCATTATCATTTACATTATCATCATCTTAAGCCACTGCTGGATATGTTCAGCAGAGCTACAGGTATATCCTAAGGATTTAGGATTGACCTATCAGATCGAATTCCATCAAGAAATATTAGTATTTAACCTGCTCTGCTCTCCTCCCGCTGTGGGCTGGCAACACATTCATATGATCTAAGAGTTGTGAATGTTTATGGGCGTCAGTGATAACTTACCATCATGTGACTTCTTGACATGTGATGTGTGCTTGCTGGACCTATGCTGTAAAATCATATATTTATATGTAAATTTATTTCTATGATTACCAAGGTTATGTTACTCACACGATAGGATTGGACGTCGGGTTGTAGAATATCAGGTCGTACATGGTGAGCTGGTCGCGCTTCAACGGTTTCCTTGCGTCGACGCATCGCCGCCATCTTGCGACTCATCTCTTGACGGCGCGATCTGAAAAATAATGTATTTAGTTTAATATTTGGATAATAAACTAGTACAGGAGAAGTTCTACCTGCATATGACAGTTGAAAACCAAATTAAAAATGTTTTTGTAAAATAAAAGAATGAGGGTAGACATAAAAGTTACAGAAGTAGGCAAACGACGTAATTGAATTTATAGTTATTATTACTTTTTGTGATACTCTGGTAATACTGTCCAGTTCAGACTTTCAGGCGGCCACGGGCTCTTGCTCTATAAATAATTATACAGGATGTCCGGCTTAGATCTATGTCAGTTTTTATGTGTTCAATCTCTTCAATTATTGAATATGTTAGACCTAAATCAACCACGCTGGCCTAGTTCACATACCTTTGAAACTTACGTGGAGAACGCTTCTATACGCAGGCATCCTCGCGATGTTTCTCTTCACCGTTAAATCAAGCCACAACTACGAATACACACTTAACTGGGAAATTCAGAGGTGTGGCGCCCGGGCTCGAACCTGCGACCTCAATCAATCAATTTATTTTAGTTGGTAGATTGAAAATAAAATTATAATACAGGGAGCGCAAATAAATGGCGCACTTGCTCAGTTGGATACAAGGGCATAATATTAATATCATAACAAAAAAATAATATTTGGAAAATACCTATCCGTTTTGAAGTTATGACCGTTTAAAGTTTTAAGTTTAATCACCACTTTTTCGCATAAAATCAGTTGGAATGGATGAAGAAACAAGATTTAAACACATACGTATTTTTCGTTTCGCGTCGTTAATTGAACGGTTAACGAAATATACCACGAAAACCATTTTTAACAGCATCAAAACTTCTTAGACTTCGCTTTAACCGTTGTTTACAAATGGGTAAGGTCATGAACTCTTAGCTGTATAATGTATCCTTCTCTAACTTCAAAAAAAGGATATTTTTTGTTTCATTCAAATAAATAAATCAGTTAACAGGGACGTACTTAGATTTAAGCGTCAATAAATTAACACATAATAACTTAGGTGCAGTTGCATTGTGTATGGATTGACTATTTTGTTTGTCATTATTTTCCTTAGTGTCACAAATCCACTGAAAGATACCAAGAAATCACACTGTCATCGCTTAAATCATGTAGATTGCGAATTTATTATAATTAGAAAAGTTTGGTAATACCTACATAACATTTAAATTTTCTAAATAATTAATATTCATTGAAAAAATATCTGATGACACTGATTAATAATAAATAATATTTTAAAAATGATGGCCCAATTCGGTCCTATAGATCAAAGGAAGCCGCCGGTCATAGTGTACTTCGTCGGATACAACGCGGCTCGATTATTCTTCCTTTGAGGTTGCCAGCCGCCGTTTGTGAGTGCGAGTCGAAAGGCGGCAATTTCTTTGTCGGTAACTTTTAGCATTTTGCAAAAGAAGCCCGACAGTCTTGAGGTGTGTTCACACTACACCTTGATAAACTTAATTTGATTAAGTACCGTACTCCGATATAAAAGTTATGTTAAAAAAAAATATCTTATTGGACTGATATAATGGTCCTTACTTGCTCAAGAGCTTATAATATTATTTAAATATGTCATCAACCGAGCCAGTCAATTACAAATTGCCTATTTACTTTGCTTATTATTGTATTTAACATTACTTCATGTATTTTGAAAATAATGTTACTTTAAAGTGATAAAATTTGCCATGCAGTGGGACGTATATGGGCTGATACAGTACTAATACTAATTGTTCAGATGAAAATTATTATGAACTCAAATAGGAAAGCTTTTTATCTAATGTGAACAAGCCTTTATCTTCAAAAATCAAACTAATAATTTATTTTTATTAGTTGAATTCAAATTGCGATCGCGTGTGCATGTATTAGTACGTGTGCATATTATTGTAAATTCGTTTTCGTTTATTTTGAGTAAATTTTATTAATTTCACTATGCTTTGAACATTACCCAATTTGATAGCTTTTGGTGTAACTTGTGTTATGTGAAATGTAAAAGAAAAAGTGATTTATGCTACCAAACTGTGGCCAGTGTTTTCATGCGGGGTTTTAGCGGATCCTGCGCTTCCAGCCTTGCCTATCAAGCTCAGTTACGGTTTACATTACAAGGTCAGTTAACTATTTTAGTGGTCATTATGACAACTAACCAACCCATATGGTCACCCGACGGCCTCCGTGGCGCAGTTGGTAAGAACCGCCTGTGAAATGAAAGACCGCGGGTTCGGTTCCCGCCTCGAGACAAATAATTTCCGTGAACCATAATTACTTTTCTGATACCCGCGACACAAGATTTGTATCTTAGGTGGAGTTAGTACCCTGTATGTGACTGTTGGCAGTATTAATTTAATGTCTTTTTTATGTACCCTGAGCGTGACGTACACAATCGGACGACTTATAAGTAAATAATGAGACTCTGCTTATTTATTGTTGAGTGTCTACCGTTCAGTTGTAAGGTTCAATCACTTTAGCTTACATGTTAAGGGGTAGCATGTGTAACGTTTAGATTTTTTTTCTCGGCATCTTTCTTATATTCGCTAGCGCCATGCAAATCCGTCTTATTAAGATGCCTTCACCATATACTATAATGTATATTGGCAGGTGCGCCGTTTTTCCTTGTCCACCCTGTATATTATTTAAGTTATACATGTTGGATATACATTATACTTCGATACCTAGTTAAATAATGTTGACAAATGTTGACGAAAAATAAAATGTGCACATTTCAAAGATATGTGAACTAAAGGTATGCATTGGTTTAAAATTTTCGATGATTTAAACCTATAGTTATCTAAACGCATAGTTTAGACGAAGTAATAATAATAAATTATTGTTCTTTCTTCCTTCATAATTTGACGGCACTAAAATGTATTATATCAAGCCCTTTGGCTGTTATCTTGCTATAGAAATCATCTTAACATAACTCAAAACAAATAACCCTTTTACCAGTAGGTTACAAATTCATGTCAATGACTTGGTCATTATTAATGACTTACTTGACTTTTCTTTGACGGGCAGAAGTGGCGGCCACTTGAGATCCGGTGGCATGGCTGGCGCTCGAACACATCGAGTCATTTCTATTTCTATAAAATTGAATAAATACTCCATTACTTTACGTAGATAAACCCTTCATATATTTAAAATCATTATTATTAGCTTGAAAACGCAGCAGAAAATTTCGAAAATCTTATAAGCAGCAGTTGTACGCGAGTTTAAATGGAACAGTTGGTAGGGGTCGACCATATCAGACCTACTTCAACTAGATAGATGACATGCGCAAGGGTCAGGTTAAAAGTACCGTGAACCGTCGTGAATGTATGAGGAGAATAATGAAAGTGGACGAAGCGAAAGTAGTATGTCAAAATCGCGCAAATTGGAAATCCATAGTCTCTACCCACCCATCTCGGATACAGGCGCGATGTTTATGTATATTTGTATGTAGGGCGGGATAGAATAAAAATAAACATCAGTAATAAAACGATACTGTATCTGGATATCATATACAGGTGAGTTTTTCAAGTGGACGTGGATGGCCAAATCCGAAACTATAAGGAATCAGGACATTTTTCCTTTATTTCATGCATGTCATTAGCAACATAATCGAATGGTGTAACAATACAGCATGTGTGTTCTTTTTTCAAAATCTTGGGTCCGATTCCTAGCTAAGCCTATTGATTTATCAAAAATCTAAGTATGCAGTTTTAGTTTTCATCAAAATCGGGCTTGTAAGTCCTTTCAGCATTTTTCGCTATTCCTTATACCTGTTGGTTTGAGAGTCGTGACGCGATCGAAGGCTGGCTGGAGTACCGGAGCCGCCCAAATGAAGATGCCGCCGACTTTCATCTTCAGATTCGCTTGCACTTCCCTGCTGTAAGCCAAATACACTTTTTTAACACACAACCTGGCAAAATTGGTTAAACATTGGCTGTGAAGTGGAAAACCACAGGTTACCGAGATTTTTTGTGTTTTACAAATTAAATGGTCGGGTATTATGACTAGCGTCTCGCCTGTGATATATGCGGCAAGGGATTCCATGTTACCATTGGTCTTGTAAACCACGGAAGAAAATGTGCCAGCATCTTACTACCCTTATGGTAATAATTTGAAATAACATAAGTATTGCAATGTTGCTGGAAGTCGCTATTTGCAGGGCGCTTCCAACAGGTGATGTGGAGATCCTGTCTGCCTATGTTCCTGTGGCTGAGATGATGATGATGAAATTTTGCAACAGTCATCTTTCAACATGCTATGGCCAATGACGATGATGGCTGAGAACCAAATATTATGTAACCATGTAACCTGAATTTTTGTAATTATATTTACCTGAATACTATTCCTTCTTAGCGGCGCTAGTCTCGGCACTGGGCGCAGTTTGGGCCGAATTTTACTGGGCGAAGGCAGTGGCACAATCGATCGAACAACACTTCAGCATTCTCTGAGATAATCTCATTCTTCAATGCGGCTATAGGTTTTGGTCTACTAACAGCAGGTTGTAACGGCACAATGCCATCCATAGGTCATCAATGATATTTTCTGATGTATTTTGGTGTTTGAATCTGTGATATCAATGAGTAATGACTAATATAAAAAAGTTTTTAATGAGATGGCATTATAAACATTTGAAATAAGAGGGATATGGGCTTCCCCTTACAATCGAGAGTGCAATTGAGAGTGGTTAAGCAATATAATCCATCATCAATCCCAAAGATTATCTTAAGATCTGCAATCAATTTCATTTTCTTCGCTTGTAAATCGGAGAGAAATAGCTGATTTACATTTTTACTAAGGATAATCAAGGAGATATTGATTCTCCAGAGCTCCTGTCTCAAATAATGTTTAGTGTGCCTTGTCGACCACTCCGTTTTAAACAAATTTTATTTGTACCTCATTCATCAACCAACTATAGAAAAAATAGTTTCATTGTGCGAGCGAGTAATAATTTTAATAGGCTTTGCAAGCAGCATGATATAGACCCATTTATGACCACTGTGGCTTCGCGAGGAGATGTTTGAGTCTTGATTTTTTTCAAACAAGATGTTGAGAGTGTATTTTAATGGTAGCGTTAAAAAATAGTTTTTTGTTTTTAATCACAATAATTTTTATTTGTTCTCTCTTTTTACGTGTTCACATTTTCGTTTTTATATTACTTCTATAAGCGAAGACTTGTATTGGCTTTCTGTTACTTTTACTTATTAACTATTTAATTGTATTTAGCGGTAAGTCTTCCATGTACTAAAATTAATAAATAAATAAATAAATAAAAATAAAATGTGGGCCTGATGCGGGTTGGTAGACTTTACATACCATAGAAATTCTTACAATCACTATTGTATGCATGTTTTCTCACTATATTTTCCTTCAACCCCTGTAGTGTAGTGTAGTGCATGGTGACCTGACTATCAATAGCACATGTTACATTACTTAAGTATTTTTTTAATGTTAATAATATATTATTAAAGAAAGCATAAAAAAGAAATTGTTTTGTTTTTCTCTATGACATGGAAACATTATATAGATACAGCTGTGTTTGCTAATGTTCTTATCATGACATTCATACTTAGCAGGTCCTTTTTCTGCAATAAATTGCTGATATTGACTTTTTTATTGATTAGGTCTGAAAAAACTAGCAAATAAGTCAACCACATGGTAAGTGATCACTGCTGTATAATATACATTTTTGGATTATTGTAGCACTGCAGCATTAAACAATTATAGATAATTTTGCTTCAAATTCATAAAATAATCATAATACACCAGGCTTAGTAACTATTGTTTTACAAGTATTGAAGTGGCCACATGAAACAATATTATCAGACTTATCTGCTGTAAGCACTTCACCATTCACAGTATCTGTAAAAAATATTGTTGATCCTGATACCATACTGCTTAAAATTCATGATATTTTTTTGGTTTGTCCTTAAAAAAATTCTGTTTTACGTCAAACCCTTTTCTTATCTGCATTTTATACAATAAACTAAATAAAATAAATAATTTTTATCACCTACCGCTTCTCAAATGCCAATCAATATTGAAAAACTGGCTCCTTACGTTAAATTATAACGACACAGAAAAATTGTTACAATAAACGAATGCATACACACACACATTTACACATACACACACTGACACTTATACACACACATGCACACACATAATTTATATTTATAAACAGTCTATACACGCACTCTCATGTACATGGCGATTCAAATAAAATAAAATAAATTGTTAGGGTTTTTTGCATGCACCCTTTTCAGTTTACGTTTTCTTACTATTTATTATATTTCATTTTTATATCATTAGATGTCATTTATTTATATCTTAAGCTTTTGTTTTTTGTTTTAGTATTATTAGTTATTGTCTGTCTTACATATGAATTAATATTAATTTTACCTTAAATTTGTGAAACGCACTCACTCTGTAATCTGTTTAGTTAAGTTGGCATAAATATTGTTACGATACAAAATCAGGCCAGGAGAATGGCCCTGACTCCTGACATACAGGTTGTTTTCTACCTAGTTCAGGAGACAGTAGCTTCAATGTTTTGGTTTTTGATTTATTTATGTCAATAAAGATTATTATTGTTATATATTATTATTATTATTTAACATTTTGTTCACAGATCCAAAGAAAAATTTTTTGTGTTACACTTTCAGTTCATTATATCCAAAAACGCCATGGCTGAATTGCAATAATATTTAGATTTATTGTAAATATATATATGTATATTACCTACACAAAAAGTAGGTTTTATTGAGGTACAAAAATCTCCGTACCAATACTAAGTTTAATAGTAAAACAGCCATACCTTCTTTTTGTTTAGCTACATATTAGGTTATCAGTTGTTAGAAGTATTTCTAACATAAAGCTAACTATACTGAAGGTTTAAGGTTAAATATTACAAACCTACTGATTAGTGATTTAGTTATGCTATATGGCCTAACCACTCTCAATTGTACTCTCTACCGTAGAGGAGGCCCTGCAGTGGGAAATATAATAGTATAATAGCAGACTTTGTGTTATATTTTTTCTTATTTAAATTATAGCTCATTTAACTGTTTCAAATCTCAACTTTCAAAGTACATACTTGAAAATCAACATCTTTATATTACTTAAATAAAATAAAAAATTGTAAGAAGATAAATATTAACACAATATATTGCTCGCTGCAACTACAATACTTAATATTTATAAATTAAAATATGTTAAATGAGTGCACGGCGACCACTGTACTATGAATTAAATATTGCTTAAGCTTTCTTTGTTATTCTCATGTAAGTGACTTATTTTGTCTTTTTGAGAATAAAATTTCTTAAACCATAAACCATTATCTTTAAATATCTTCAAAACTTATCTTTAATTATCTTTAATACTTATGGATATTTCCAAACAAAAATTGGGATCAAATCCCCTGATGTAAGTCATCCAGTTTTTTTATACAATAATGAATTATTATTTTCAAATATTTCAATTTTTTAAGGGTTTAATACTACATGTTCAATATCTTTAAAGGAGTATAAAGCACATAGTATTACATTAAGCAATTGCTTACCTTCAGCCGTATTTTATTCCTATCAGCTTTTTGATCATTAGAATTTTCTTATTCACACTTTGTGTATCTTTTTCGGTACCTTCATCTTATCTTTTTCTTTATCTACATCCAGTGTACTAAGCACATTTGTATCTTTGGCTGGTTCACCACTAGTTTTTGGTCAGTTACTTCATTGTCATCTCCAAGTGATTTCTCATTGTTTTCAGTGACAGTCTTAGTTGTCTTCGCAGGTGTAACAATTGTATTAGCTGAAGTTGTTTTAGGCGTTAAAAGGAAGGGTTTGATGCTAATAGACGAAGTTATTACCGCACTCGTTCGGGATCAATAGGGGTAGCAATAGTTGTATTTTTATCTGGTACAGGAGTGAGAGTATTAGTAATCAATTCAGCCGGTTTTCGGCAGTAATTACGGGAGTCTTCCGAGTTCTGGCAGGCGTCCGTGGCTTGGGTGCGGGCGAACTGGCATGAGCTTCTGATCTAGTGTTAGGCCTGGGACTTTTTATCTCTTTCTCAAAATCATCTTTCAACGCTTCCGCTGGCTTACTTTCTACATTTGCAACTTTCCTGCGTCGCGGAAGCGAAGCTACGGCCTTTATACGAGCTCTTCGTGTCGACATGATTCACTCTTTACAAATTACACTATGCACTGCTTGTATGTATACATTTGTTGAGTTAGGGGAACACTGTAGTATTGATTTTGCAATTACAGTCAGAATTTGCCAGTTATTAATGCAAATAATAATGAAACTGCTTTAGCACACACACTATATTATCAAGTGTCTATAAATTCCACAATATCTCAAAATACAGTAAAAACAGGAAGAAATAGAAATCAAGTTCAGTTCTTATTTTTGGCGTTTGCGTTATAACCACCCCGCAATTCTGCCAGTGTCAAGTTATATAAACAACAAATGAAAATGAAAATTGTGGAGTCTATTTTCCAAGTCGACATAAACCTGCAACACACAGAGACAAACACATTTCTAACTATGGTTAAAACTGTTAGATACATAGACGTTTTAGAATTCTACGAGAATATTATGTATATATATATTTAATATTAATATTGTTAAATTAAATTTTGATACTGTTAACGTTAATACATTTATTTAATAAGTTTATAAATGGGGTAGCAGTGAGGGTGAGAAGCGTTTTCATGCAGGTGGGACGGGGAATTTCTCGGGGGAGAATTTCATAAAGTGGGAGGCGTAAATTAGGGCAGCTAAAAAATATATGGTCAAGGTCGCCCTCATCCAATCCACATTCGCAGAGAGAATGATCTCGAATTTTGATTTTAGCCAAGTGAACTGGAGTGCAGCAGTGGTTAAGCGCATCCGACAAATTATTGAGGAGGAGGTTTTGTCCAGATGTTGAAACTTGAAAAACCATGGCTTAGGAGGGATTTCTGGTTGAATAGAGCCATAAAATTTTCCCTTTATGTTTTTAGAGGTTTCCCACTCTTTACTCCATGCTTCCATCATCCTCTCCTTCATGTTTGAACATACATCAAGAGGGATAATTTGGAAGTGTTCAAGAGAGCCAGAATTAACAGCCTGTTTAGCACAAGAGTCCACTGTATCATTACCTAAGATTCCAGAGTGACCAGGTATCCAGGCTAAGACAACCTTTAGGCCAATTTGGTAGCATTTAAAAAGACATTCTTTGATTTTGAGGATTACTGGAAATCTAGATTTTAATTTAAATGAATTTGACGCAATAGACTGAAGACAGCTTTTGGAGTCAGAAAAGATAATGACATTATTTAGCTTGTGTGAAAATACAAAATTAATGGCTTCCAAGATTGCAATAGCTTCACCTCCAAAAACAGTGGTTACCGAAGGGCATTTATAGCTCAAAATAGTCCAATAGAAATCAAATCAATGCAGATTGCGCGAATATGACAGAATGACAGTTGACCACCACCACAGACTATACTGTTTCCATTCGTTTATTTTATTTTTGACACATCGAGCACTGAATCAAATAGTGATGGCCTGATGCGTTATCGAATCAATTTTTTATAACAAACGATTTTATTTTTGAACAAGTTTTAATCGATTTAATACATATTTTATTTTTTGCTCCATGCATTGTTTTATAAAACTTCAGGGATATTTAAGTTACTTGATTTAATAATTATATTAAAATAAACCATTTACTCATGTTAAGTTAATATTCTTATCACTTCCGTCGGCAATAGTAATGTTGTTAAAAACAAATTGTGAAACGGCAACACTGGGCAGACAGGTGACGCGCGCCGCCATTTTGTGGTCACTCACAACGAGACGCCCGCGCCCGTGCTAGTGTTTTCCGTTCGCTGAATTTTAATTCACATTTTTCATACGTCGAGTTGAGTATTTATATTCCTCCGTATTGTTTTACCCGTGAATTCCTACATTTGGTTGAATTGAGAACATCGTACCTGCCTTCATCACTTTCAAATGCCTAAAGGAAAGGTGCTTAAAGGACAAACAAGGGAGTTTGTGTTGCGACTTCATGAGTACTTTGAAAGGGAAAGCCGTAATGGTAGACCTCTTATACCAGTGACTCAAATCAGAGACCGTGTTTCAGCAGCATTAGGTATTACTGCTCCAACAGTTTCAAAAATAATTAAAGAAGGCTACGGCAGTAGTGGCATGGAACAAAACAAGCCATCTACACCTAAGAAAAACGTCAGCCCTTTAAAGTGACAGCAATTGACAGTTTTGATGGTGATGCTATTCGTCGTCATATATACGATTATTACCAAAGAAAAGAGATTCCTACTTTACATAACCTAGTACAATCTCTGAAAACTAGTGGCTTGTTCCGTGGTCAAAAGTCTTCTTTGGCGAAGGTATTGAATAGGATTGGATTCCAATACAAAAAATGTGACAAAAGAAAAATATTGATGGAACGCAATGATGTTGCTTTGTATCGATGCGAATTTTTAAGACAAGCTAAAAAAATAGAAGACTGGTCGAATGTTGTTTTCACCGGATGAAACTTGGCTCAATGCGAATCACACGGTATCAAAAACTTGGACTGACAACACTGCTAGCTCCTCGACCGCAGTGCCAATGGAAAAGGTGAAAGAATTATAATTTGTCATGCAGGAACCGCAAAAGGATTTGTGCAAGATGCTATGTTAGCTTTTAAATCAAAGAAAACAGGGGATTACCACGAAGAAATGAATTCCGAAGTATATGAAAAATGGTTTCGGGAAATGTTATTGTCACTCGAACAGCCATCAACAATATTTATAGATAATGCGTCCTATCACTCTCGGCAAATTAACAAAATGCCAACGCAAGCCAGTAAAAAAATGAAATAATAAACTGGCTCCGTAACAATGGCGAGGAGGTGGACGAGTCCCTATTAAAAGTAGAGTTACTTAAAATATTAAAAATGAGGAAGCAGCCTAAACGATACGTTATAGATGAAATGGCTGCAGAACATGGGCACACCGTCCTTAGAATTCCTCCATATCATTGCCAGTATAATGCCATAGAGCTAATATGGGCGCAAGTGAAAGGATATGCTGCGAGAATAAATACAACTCCTCCTTTCACCGCAAACAAATGCTGGAGTTGCTTAAAATGCGTGTGAAAATGTGACGCCTCATAACTGGGCGAGTGTCGTAGATAAGACGAAGAAAGAAATAATGTCTGATTGGGATCGCGATGTCGCATTTGACAACTTACCCATGCACTCATTAATAATTAGTATTACTGGGGATACGAGTGACGACGACGCCGATTCCGACGAAACAGACGATTGTTTATAAATAAAAATATTAACAAATTACCTTTTAGTTGTTTTAATTATTTAATCCTTAAAGTACTATGAATTCCAACATGGTTTAACTATTTATTACAAGTAGGTACTAAATATTTATTTCGTTGTAATCATTGTAATTATTTAAATTAAACTCTTATTAAAAGTCACTTCAATACGTATACCTTTATTCATATTAATTAATTTGCAGCAAATACATTCGATCCTAATATTGGGTACTACATTACGTTTAACTGTTTTCATTAGCATTTTAATGTAATTTTATTTCAAATGATTCCGATTGATTGATTCTATTCAAAATCGTTTTTGTTATCTGTGGTCATTCGTTACGAATGGCACAACTCTAAGTGGGCGTTACCCGTCAAGAAAGTATCTACTTTTATTTCAAAATATTGTTCTACTGTAATGTCGTACTTTATAGGCGTGAACTGTCAAAAATAAAATAAAACGAATGGAAACAGTATAAAGCTGAAAACTAAAGCTGAAAACACATTGTAGGTTTTTGTCTTACGCATAGAGTAAAGAGTACAAAACTATGGTAAAGAGCACATCTTACATGGTTCGTACCATCGTACGGGTCGTCAGAGGGCCCACGTACGTTTTTATTTTTTTAATTTCATTCACAAAGGACGGTTTTCCCGTCTGCCAATGACTAAGCTTTTAGGGATGGAAGAGTCGATTTTTATGTACTCTTTATCTCATCTCTATATAAACAAATAAATAATATATTTTATTAAATGAAATCAATCCTAGTTGGCGCTTATTATAAACAGTTCTTATCTGTGATAACCTGTGGTACTATCACATTCGAGTTTGCATCGGTTTTATTGTCAAAATCAATGATTCAATTAATATTAAATCACACATCAATCAATTATATAATACTGTGATTGATTAAATTCTGTACACAAATATAGATTACATATTGAGAATAAATTTACTGTGGAAAAATGTTAAGCAACAATGCCGTGTGCACATATTAGAAATACTTATGTATAAAATGTGTGAATTCCAAAGTAGGCAAGATCGTGTTTCGAGCACACGTCTTGTTCTTGTTGTCTTTTTTTTATATATTTCTACTACCAGTGTCATTTTAAAAGAAAACAAAAAAGAGACTACCTGAAGACAAATAACAAAGTAAACTTTTTCCTATTATAATTCCTAAAACAGCGCGTGTATTTTGAAATTTTAACATCATTAACTTAATATTTGATTGTATAAAAAATTACTCCGTTATCTTTAGTATGATACTTTATTATCTTTAGTACAAAAAGGTACTGACTATTTGTTCCCATACTTCTTACTTTATGTAAGCATATTTGTATTCTTTACATTTAACATTATAAATAATTTCTCTATTACGCACATACTCTAACCGTTTTTCTTCCATTTTTTAAATGAACGCACAGACGAACTTTTGGCTAACTACTGATAATTAAATAAATAAATACACTCAACAATCACATACATAGTCCTAACCCCACATTAAGATCAATTAAGTGTTGTGTCGTGGGTATCGGGAACTACGAGAGACTTTTCGGTCTCACAAACATCCAGACCCGAGACAAATACTTGTGGGCCTCACAACATTTGTCTCGGTGCGGGGATCGAACCCGTGGCCTCTCGTTTCACAGGCGGCGTCTAACCAACTGCGTCACGGAGTCTGTCAATTACGTCCAGTCTAGTATTTACAAACAACTGGTCAAAGAACTGCGGTGTTTATTTCTATTAAGTCAAGTTAGATTCCCAGCCACACCTCATGTAAATAATTAGAAATGTACAAATTGTATTCAACAATTTTAATTTGTATGCAGATTGAATAAAGAAAATTATACCTTGTACGTATTATAAATTCTAATTTAATTGTAAGTTTTAAGAAATGTTATATTAGTTTGGCTTAAAAAGTTGGTAGCCATATTTACAAAACCTATTGTTGTGTAACTAACTCAAGTTTGTCCACAATCGCAAATCACTCAAAAGCGCTGTGGTGCACGGAGAAACCATTATTTTTTTCTCTCTTCAAATTTAATTACATTGGACATTATTATCACTACTATTGGACTACTAGTATAAATGTACATTGTATAAATTATGAAAGAATATTTTAATGAAAGCGTTGGAGATATTTTTTACTTTCATTTCTAGTTCCTAATTTCACCACTTGTCAATTTATGTTAGTTGCGCTGTATGTCTCAGACGTTTTTTGTTTTTGAATGGGCATGACCGCCCTCGAATTTCGACCGACAGTGTGCACACAACAAAAGAATCTATTGTTCAGATCGCTGTAAGACGCGTTGCTCTAGTATTTATGGCCACTTCTTTACTCTATGCGTAAGACAAAAACCTACAATGTGTTTTCAGCTTAACAATAAAACCACAGACCAAGAAGTAGAGTCCTCGCCCGGTAGGTAGACTCCTCGCCCGGTAAGTCTGCGCGCGGAGAAAATTTGAACTGATGATGACGTCATAGAATGTTACCGACTTAGTGGATTTACCTTCGGGATTTACCCATAGAATGATCATTATAAAAAAAAATAATCAATATTTCATTTTTAATGCACTGTTACCGGGAAATGCATTCTAAAATTTACAGTGTCTCTATTAAATTATGTACCATTCTTCGTTAATTAAAAATATTTTACACACGAACAACAATTAATATTACATTTCGAAACGAAAAATTACGTTGCAAAAGTATTAAAATAAATTCATTTTTAAATTTTATAATATTCAAAAATAAACGTAATTCAATAAATGCCAATTTTGATAATCTTAATATGTTTTTTAAAGATATTTATTCCAATTTAGTGTCAATTAAAAAAAGTACGTTTGTTGTATTCTATACAGGGTATCTCAAGACTGCTACCGAAAACAAAGCTGGGTGTTAATTTTAGTGACTACAAACATAAAGCAACTAAAAATTTCGCAAAGAAACGCGACAATTATTTTTATGATTTTTTAAATATCGTCATTTTTGGGTGGTAAATCCATAGCTTTTGCTAAAATAATAATTTAAACTCTTGTATACCTTAGATTATTTATAAATAAAAGTAGAGATGAAACGGATATCCGGTAACTATCCGGTATCCGGCCTATCCGGCCTATTTTCACTATCCGGCCGGATACCGGATAGTAGCGCACTATCCGGCCGGATACCGGATAATAAAATAAATAAATATACATGGTATATATCACTAGATGTTGAATTCTTTACGTTCTAAACTCGTCTATATCACGCTTTTCCGTCGGAATACAATTTTTTTTCTTAGTTTTTTTTTTCCTTTCTCACTGTCTAATCTATTTATGTATCAAATTTCATCAAAATCGGTTTTGTAGTTTAGACGTGATTACACTCGAACGCCCCCGAGTCGTGCCGATCACGCCGAACGCGTACGAATATTTCCGATCATGATCGCGCGTGCATATTCAAATCAAATTGTAACGCTATAAGCGGCCGAATATCCTGGTAGCCGGATATCCGGCGCTCCGGCCTCGTAGCTAGCCGAATATCCGGTATCCGGTATCCGGCCAAATCACTATCCGTTTCATCCCTAAATAAAAGGGCATACACTATTATTTTATGAAAAAATGTATTTACCACCCAAATATGGTAATAGGAAAAAAATAACAAAATAAAAATTGTCGCTTTTTTTTGCAACTTTTTCTGTTGCATTGTGTCTGAAGTCGCTTAAACTAACACCCGGCTTCGTTTTCGGTAGCAGTCTTGATATACCCTGTATATAAAATGAAACTAAAACATACTAAACCTTTGTTAATCAGATTATTAAAATATATAAAATTCGTAAATTATAAAGGCCCAAAGAAGCCCTTACTTCCTAATAACGAACTACCACCGGAAATATATGAATGTTTGGCGTTTTATCAAAACTAGGTCATTACACTATAAAATTCCAAAACTTTTTATCAATGCTTTAATATATGACGATACAAATACACGTATTTAAAAAAACTCACATATTGCTAATTGCGAAATAAAAAAGTTACCTTAATTGACTATAGATACCACAATTCCCATTTTTTATTTTATATGAGGCTTGCCACATTAACAGCGCCCTCCGTCGCGCGCGCAGTTATCTGGCGAGGAGTAGGAGAGCTCCAAGGAACTTAATACTAGTACTTCTTGGTCTGTGTTAATATCAATGCTTTGAGGAGCCCTCATTTGTTTTATTAGTCACACTACGAAAGAATAGACCACTACTACTGAGCCCCATGATGATCAGCCTAATAAACTATTTAAATCCGATATCCATTATGGAAGTAAGGTACATTAAATAAAAACACAAATAAGAAAAATATTTATTTTATTTAGTTTTAAAAAGTTCAAAAAAATTAAAGCATGCCAGTTCGACGTTTTTCAGCTACCCCCATATCCTGAGAGTCAAGACTGTTATACTGAAGCTTGCCCAGCTTCGGGTTCACTTGGCGAAATACATACTATTAAAACATGTGTGGCAAAATATGATTTCACACTCAACCCAAAAAGGGGTTCCTAGAGGAGGTAGGCAGAGTTGTTGCTAGGCCCCACGTTTGTATTGTGTGTTCTTACGATGTGATATCAATTATTTATAGAGCATTGATATCTATACACTCACACTTTTCCCTACACTATAGAGAGTAGGTAGATGTCATCTACAATTCCATTTTTAGTTCCGTACCAGTTACCACAAGTAATGGTTAATGTAATATTATCTTTAGTTTAATATTGTGTTCAATTTTGCAAGCCAAATAAAGGAAAAAAAAATGGAGTAACTTATATCCATATTGTGGTTTATCCGTAGCGTTGTTGATGTTTTCTATAGAGTAAGAGCAGGGGTGGCTAACCTTTGTCGATCAACGTGCATTTATTTAATAAACAAAAGTTTAAATAACAAAACAATCGCGTCAATTTTATAGTCTTTGGCTAAAGTTAGGCCCTCGCTCATCCGAGTTGATTAATAAGGCCCATATAGTATAGCACACTAAAGCTTAGCCAACACTTTTCTTATAACATTGTAGATACCAAGGGCGGATCAAGCTTTTAAGGCGGGGGGGGGGGGGGGGGGTGTCATGTTATAGTTCTTGTAACATTAGGTCCAATTTCTATACTCGAATTCGTAATAATGATATTTAAAAGTTGTTACAGCTGTGATTTGTAAACACACACGCATTTTCACTTTGTTTATCAAGACATGCAAAGAATTAAAATGTGTGCTTTTGTCTTGACTCTAGTTAAGGGTATGAATGATCAGACTAACTTAAAATTCTTTTGCGATCCTGTTTAGTTGGTCTTCATTAATTAATCTACTCACCTAACGTTTTATTCTATTTTTTCCATCTTTTTGTTCCATCTTTACTATTTATTTGGACAATCGTTATGTATGCAGGGCTATGCATTCTCCCGTCAAACTCCCAACACACGAATATTTGATGGGGCACTACTCCCGCATTGTACCTACTTAGACCGTGATGAACCCTTTAAATAGTGTGTTATGGGCTTATGGCAGGCTATTACGGCAGGTGTACAGTTAAGCCAGTAATTAATCTATACTAATATTATAAAGCTGCAGAGTTTGTTTGTTTGTTTGAACGCGCTAATCTCTGGAACTACTGGTCCGATTTGAATGATTCTTTCAGCGTTGGGTAGTCCATTTATCGAGGAAGGCTATAGGCTATATATCATCACGCTATGACCTACAGGAGGAAAGCAGTAGTGATATTTCTAGCAAATGCGAGGAAATTTTGTTCTTTTTTCGTGGTCCGATTGGTCGATATTCTAAACTGATAGTCAGAATTAAACATTTTGACCGCCATTTTAAAACGTGTATGCACTTGGGCGGATCCGGGCCCGACCGCTAGTATATTAATATTGATAGCTGATGGAGAATCTTTTATGTGTTCATGTATTCTAAAAAAAGTTATTTAATTATTCCAGGAGTTAATAGGATTTCATGTCTATATCTACAGGTGCTTGATTTGTAGGATAGGGTTGGATTGAAACAACGAGGCGGTTTTCTTCATTGTTTTAATGCATTTTCTCTAATTTTCTTGATAGCGATGAGCACTTTTGGTGAAAATAGATACCAGAAATAAGTAAAATATTTAACAAATAACATTCCAAATCAAAATACTTGATTTCGTAATAGGTCATTTCACTTACATCCAGTAGTTCAACTTCACAATAAAAATAGATCTCTTCTATAAAATTTATATAATTTACAAAAGCGGTAATGTTAGGTAGTTAAAACAACAATAAATAAATGCTTTTGGGAATGAAACGTAATTATATACTTTTATATTCTTTGTAGATAAATTGACAGACAGTCACTCTGCTAAGACCAATTTATTGTATAAATACTTACGAGTACAAAGTATCTATTGGTGTTAGTCGCCAAACTGAGAACTAGGCTGCGTTCATCTACAAGTAAGCTACTGCGTATTGGTTCGTCATTCATTAACTATATTTTGGCTAAAAAGTCAACATTTGCAAAACCATCTTTACAAATTGTCATGACACTATAAGAATTAGTCAACGATGACTCGTGCCGGGGCGTCGCGCCGGTGCCTCCGGGCGGCCGGCGGCTCGGCGACGGGGCCAACTCCGAGCTAGACTACGATATGTAGCTCATTGTACGATCGTACCATAACGTCACCTAAACACTACTAGAGTTATCTGAAAATTGACGAGCGCCTCCTACAAGCTTTACGCGAGTAACTAAACTGTCTATTGTGGAGTAAAACGATAAAGTAGTCTGAGAAGCAGAGTGGAAGCATGTGGCCATGCAGTCCGCTTCAGAGTATAGAGTACAGAGTATGGAGTACGGCTAGTGGGACGCGTCGCCGAGTCGCCGGGTCGGGCACGCGGCACGCGGCACGCGGCAGTCGCAGCCCGCAGCCCGCAGCTGCTCTATCACATAATGTAATTCGTCCGAATTTGTTAACGCTCCGGCCTACTTATTCCTACGAAATCACTATCGCCAATAAATTATCTTCACCTACAATTAAAACAAAGTTATGAAGTGCAGTGCATTGAGAACCGATACGTCCGTCTCGCATCGCGAGTCGCGACAACATGGAATAATTGACTGGACCGGTCGAACGAACGCTCCCAAACACTCCGACGAAACGAACCGCGCTAAAGGCGAAACTTTGATATTACAATATTTACATACAGAAATTATTTTCAATAGATTCCAAGCGCTACTGATCCACCACTACTTAGGAAACCGAGATGATATTCGCGCTAATTATGCCAATTTATCTGTAGATATGACTACTTATAATTAAAATGAAGAATGTAACTTTGTGCTGTCGAGTTGACGCGTGAGTCTCGCTCTGTTGTGCGTCGTTTGTGCACATGTTACATGTAACGTGGTACGTGGTATGTGGTACTTGGTACGTGGTACATGGTTAGTAGAACAAGAGCGTGAAAAGCGGCGCGGCGCTACTCGCTACTCACTTTATAACATATGGCCGTGGAGACGGCGTTGAGACGGGTTGAACAGGTACTGATACGGCACTACTCGGGTACTGAATACAAGACGTACTGTGCTGCGAGTACTCGCTGGGCACTTGGGAATCAATTCCATGTCGACGGAGCCTGCGCCACGCGGCACTCCTCGCTCTCTACGTGTCTCCGCGCGTGACCCAGTGTTCATATAATTCATTATAAATAACCTCCAATATAACGTAGTCTCCGTAATCGAGATTATCAGGAACGTTTATACACTTCGAACTCTTATAACTCTGGGATAAAATTCCGCATCAACAATAAACTTCTATTTTGTACGCCAACAAAGCATAAAATAGTGATATTTTTACATTTCAGTCTAGTCTATATAATTAATTTTCTTTTATTTAATGGCAAGGTATCTCTATAAAGATTCAATAGTTATCATCCTTCAATATATTATAACAGGTATATCTATACAATCGGAATACGTCACGTATTCGTCGATTCTTCACAGCGTCAATGATATAAAATTTAACCTAAATTATAACACAGGAGAATTAAGTATAAGATCACAAAATGAGATTCAACGGGCGGCGCGTGTGGCGTGCGCCCGGCGAAGTCGCAGCTATAATACTCGTTCTACGCTACAACTAGCGAGGCGGCCGGGCGGCCGGCGGGCGCGGCTCGCTCGCACTAAGCCTAGTATTGCTATCGATCGGGCTCCGGCGCAGTGCCCTAGCACACGGTGCGGCGTCAGGGCGCGATGCCCGCGTCCGACTTGTGGAAGGCGGCGCCGGCGGCCGACAGCGCCGGCTGCTGCGCCTGCGCCGAGCTGAAGTCGTGCTCCGACTTGGGCCGCGGCAGCGCCGCCGCCGCCACGCCCAGCCCCGGCAGCGCCACGCCCGCCATGCGGCACGACGCCGCCTGCAGCGGCTGCAGCGCCAGCCCCAGCGAGCGCTCCGACAGCCGCGCTACGCTGTCGTCCGACAGGCTCACGTGCTCCGCCTCGGCGGCCAGCGCGTTCACGACGGCGTTGATGGTGTTGCCCTCCGACGTGGTGTCGTCTTCGCGATGCGCCACCAGGTTGGGGTTCTTGCCTATTTTGTTCAGTCGTTCTGCTGCGACGCTCTCCATTGTTCGCCGCATCAGTGGGTACTGATCGAGCACTGCGTTGAAGTGATCGACTGACAGTGAAAATAGATTGCAGTATGTTTCGGCGCGGACGGATGCCACTCGGCGGGCGTTCGTCAGTAGGCAAATTTCACCAAAGTAGGAACCGTCCGATAAACTGGTAGCCACTTCGCCGTTGGCCATCACGATATCGACGATGCCTTCTTGGATGAAGTACATTTTACTTCCGATGGTTCCTTCTTTTATGATGATATCACCTGAAAAAGACAAATCCAGCATTAACTCCAAGTATTATTTTTTTAAATACAATAAACTACATTTATTGCGAAACTTACCAGGTTGAAAAACTTCGTAACGCAACTTAGTGACGACGTCGGACACAAAGTTGGAATCAGCATTGGCGAAGAATGGCACAGAAGCGACAAGCGAGCGGCAATTGTAATTGATAACGTCTTCGCGAAGTTTCTCGCTTAGTTCACCAAGGATTACTTCCTCGTCGAAGAATTTGCCTTGGTAGCGATGTTCGAAGTACTCCGTGATACGTTGCCTCATTTCACGAGGGAGCTTCCGGTATGCCATGTACTCTTCTACTTGTTTCACCTGTAACATTACAAAGCAGTGGTAAGTCGCGGATCAGTTTTATAATATTGCGTCAAAACACACTAGTAGCAAACATGCATTATTCCCACATATTGTCATTAAGGTCCACCTCTAACAAATTGGCTATCTACATTGCGCACAGTGTACAGTGTATATTGGTCCTTGTGTACAAATCCTTACTGAGCTGTGGAAATGGTTAGTGCTACCCACGTGAAGTAAATTGTTATGAACACCGTTAATAGTTTTTGAATTGTACATATTTTATGATTTTGTTATTATGTGAATACATGAAATTTGGTGCAGATGATTTTTTGTATTTTATAACAACCAGTGAAACACTAAACAAACATTCCTCTCAGTACTCACGTCTAATCTCTGAAACAGGCAATGAAGGCTTTAGTGAACGATTTGTTGAAAACATGCGTTGGTTACGAGTATGTATGGTGTAAAACAGTTGGTGTAAATTAAAAATTTTCTGGTTCAGCTCTTCTAATACTAGCATCTTAGAGTATTTATATATAGAGGGAGCGCTGTCATACATTCGCGTTTTGAAAAACGTAGATATTTTCTTGTTCGTAATATTGGTAGCGCTCCTATATTAGTGAAAATTGAATAAATTATTTAGCAATAAATTGTTATAAATTCCTTTCAAAACCGAAATTATATTTAGCTATTATCCTTTTAAAACGAGTTTGACTGAAATTAAATAGCCCTAAACTGTTTATTTTTATTTATTTTTTCAATTAATTTATGTATGTTGCACAACCTGTACAAATATTAGCCAATAGGAGGGCAGAAAAAGGTGGCCCGGCACCACTGTTTTATCTACGTTTTTGAAGTACCAGCGCTCCCTCTATATATAGGTATATACTCTAAGACTAGCATGAAGGAAAATGCTAATTTATAATGCTCCAAATGATTTCTATGTTTACGGAGGTGTTCATAACGATTTACTGGCTATATTTATTGAGGCGATGAGTTATTGATTTTTGAGGTTTGATTTTCTAGATATGAGACCGTTATAATTGATGACTATGATAGATGCCAATTTTCAATGATGATCAAATCAACTGTATTACCTTTTCGCGGTACTGTCTACGTGACGAGTCAAGACTCTGGATGAGGTTGGTAGCGTGACCGAGGAACAGGGCGTAGCACGTCGCGCCCGAGATCATAGAGAGCATCGTGAGCCACATGTCGGTCAGCGACTGCGGCGGAAACCGACCGTACCCGATGCACAGCATGTGAGACATCGCCTTGAACAGCGCCCACGAGTACTGCTCCAACCAGAATGCTTCCTGAAACATGGACAACATATTTCTTACTAAACAGAAATAAAGTGACGCGCTACATACACTAGTACTACTACTACATGGTATAAAATGTCATGAAGTAAATCAAGAGTTCGGATTATACTGACCTGCAGTTCATTTATAGCGACCCATGAGTTTGGTGGGAATCCTTGTAGCATGGGGACCAGGAACTGTAGACAGCCAGACCAATGGCCGATCAACAACATCATGCAGATGAGGTTGAATATCCGCATAAACACTGACGCCATGTTGAGAAACTGAAAAGAGATTGTCACATGTGAGTATGTAGCTAGGAGGGTGGTAGGGTCGCCTCTAAAGGAAGCCGTGCGGACTGCGCGCGACAAGGACGCTCGAGGTCAAGCATCGCGATGATTCTCTACGATGGAGTCGTAAAGAAGTGAGAAATAAAATATGAACGCGTGAAACGAATGTCGAGCGAGCATGCTGGGCGGCGGGGAGGTGCAAGTCACGCGCCCGCGGCCGCCGCACGGCCGCGCGACCTGCGCCGCTCCGCCCGCGGTCCGCGCGCCCGCCGGCCGGACGAGGGTTCAACGAAAACGCCAAACAAAGAGAAAGCCAAGCGTACGCAGCGGGCTAGAGGACGCCGGGCGGCGCCGCCGGCAACATGCTAAGCGGGCGAACGAGCACATGCGTGCCGGCTCGTGCCGACCCTGTTACCTTGAAGATCAGATTGCTTTTGGTGTCACCCTTCTTTTTGGCTATGTCGGAGCTGAGACGTCCCCTCCGTTCCGTGCGCTTTTTTTGAAGATTCTGCAAGATCTAGAAAACAAGCGAGAAACACGAGATAGTAGGAAGAGAGCCAGGCGCGCCCAAAGCGCGGCGGGATCGGCGGGCGAAGGGCATCGCGGGTGGTGCGGGGCGGGGCCGGGGCGCGTGCGGATCGCGTGCGGGGCGCGTGCGGGCGTGCGGGGCGCGTGCGGGCACACAGAGGATGCACTAACACCGAGACGAGCAGAACGCGGGCTAGGCCCCTACGCTAGGCGCCGGGTGGCGCTGCGTCATGCGGCACCTGCGAGACGAGGTCGCGCGAGCCGCCGCCGTCCGCGTCGCCCGGCTCGTCGCGCGGCTGCGGAGCGGGGCTCATCTGCACACAACACCGACACGGCGATGTCGTAGCCAGTAGCCAGTAGCCACCACCCTCCCCGTACTCCACTTCTCACTGACTCTCCGCTTTGTCACCGATCTCGTTATCGAATCATGCCAATTGTCTCGTTTTGGTATTTCACGGTACGTTTTATTTCGTTGAGAGGTTCATATTGGACGAAATTTAGAATTTTGGATCGAATTGTTTTCATTATTTTTTTATTTTTTTTTAGTCATATCGGTAGTATGTACACAATACACTCAGAAAAACTATGTGCCAATTGCGTCACTATTGTTTTGATTTAGATTTCGCGTGTGAAATAAAAAGTGCTTGTGATAAGCGGAATTTTGTTTTTTTTTTTAACGGCGTCAGCGCATCATTTCTATTAGGCTTCAAAAAGCGGCAACATAATATTTATAATTTTGCAAATAATAATTATGTCATGTTTGCCAGTGTGAGACGGTTCGGGTCGGAGACTCGGGGCACACGTTACGTACGGGTGGCGCGGTCGCGGTGGTCGCGGTAGACGCGGAGAGTGGGGTGGACGCGGCAGACGCGGCACACGCGGCGGTCGCGGCGCGGGCGCAGTCGAGGTAAAGACGAAACGAGTGTGAGCGTGCTCAGGCAGAAAGAAGCTTGCAGAGAAGCAGTAGAGAAGTGCAGAGCGGGACGTGGGGCTCACATACAGTGGGGCTGGGATCAGTGGTATAATACAGGATTACGTTACAACGTTACAACAAATTCCATAAGACACGTCATTAGGATCACTACCAGCTAGAAGAATTCCAATTATACACTTTAACATTAGAAATTTCTGAAACATCAAGCTAGTTGCCAATTTGTATAAAAATTTATATCATAAATCATATTTTTAGTGAATCAAAAATATTTAATCCAATATTATAACTCGTTAAATAGAATATTTTAGTCATGTGTGTTAGTAAATGTGAGCGTAATGTAAGTTAGTGCGAGTGTTAGTGATCAAGTCATTAAGATAGTAGGTATTGAGGTAACCCATTATGTGTGGGTTGGAAGAGATGATAATGGCTTACATATACTTCCTCCCATTGCGAGACATATCGGACCAGCCTGGAGAGTCGTAGTAGCCGGACCAGTGACAGTAGTTTAGCTAACCGCAGTATCCTTAGCGCTCGGCCCGCGTGAAGTATTTGAAAGCTTTCACTAAAATCCTGTGGAAATATACAATACACTGTTTTAATATCAGTATTGACCAGGGTGATGAACTAAAATGAGTGCATTTTAGAGCATCTCTTCTATCGGCATTGTCCTTTTTACAAGTGTAATTAGTAAGACATGCATACTTGCTGCACTTGAAAGATTCTGTCAGCCAAAGAAAAGTGCTGAAGCGTAAGAACATGTTATAATTATGCTTTTTAATTATATCATCAGAGTCGTAACCAGTACAGCCTCATAATTCAAGCTTTATATGCAAAGTTTTATAAATAAAACTTCACTTCAATCATCTGTCTGAACCTAAAGCAAGCTTCCTTGCTAATGCATTGTAAGTACCATATGGGTATAGAAAATTAGTATAATAAGTAAGTCATGTTACAGTTTGGTCGTGTTGTTATTTATAGAAATAGATAGTTTATAATCTCAAAAAGAAAATTAAAACCCGAGAGCAATCTCGGTCGACATAACCATAAATAAAACTCGGAAAGTAAAAAATTTTAGAAAAGCGTATCAATAAAAATCATGCTGCGACGTAAGCTTTAGAAAAAGAAAGAAAATTAAAAGGTTATGAGAGACAGCATATAGCGGAAGATCAGAAGAGTGTACCAATATTGGTTAAATTTGTGAAGTGTAAAAAAGAACGAATAATTTAGAAAGAGAGTGCTGTATAGAAGTGCTGGCTGGGTAGCCTATAATCATTTAGGAGAGTATCCCATATGATCGTAATAATTATTGATCGACTTATGATAAATATGGGCCAACAGTAATCATATGAGTTACAGTAAGAAGTGTGCATGTGAGATTCAGTGCAAGACTTGTATCCAAGAGTAACATAATGAGAATTACTTTATAGTGCTATCAAACCTTTGGACGTTTCATAAATGTTTAAGGTATGAATAACTAAATTGACGATGACGCAGAAGTTCTTGCAGCGTTTTGGGTAATAGGTTACAACAAAAATAAACGAAACCAACTCAAAATAAAACACACTCTAAAAACAAATGAACACCGAAGCTGAAACAGAACGTCAGTAACATAAAAGAGAGATTATAACTAATAATAGAACAACACGGCCAAATTGCAACGTACGTTTACCTGGTTGAAGATCAAAAATATATAATCTAGTGGTATACTAGAGATGAGGTCAAGGAAGAACCATGTCCTCAAATAGTGCTTCGCTATTAATTTGGGATCTAATATCACTTGTTCTGCATTATCTTGCTGCATTATTCCTGGAAAGATAATAATGCATTTAATGGAGTGTTTTGGGGCAAAAATAAAAAAAATAATTGAATATTTTGTTTTAGAGCTATTATGATTTAAAAATGCGGAATTTTTTGTCGCCATAATATTATTACGTTATAAATATAATATCACCATTAAAATACATGTAGTGAAAATGTACCTGTTCTAAAATTAACAACGATATCTATAAGAAATATGGTGTCAGAGAGACAATTGAAGGCAATCCAGCGCGTGCTGAGGTCGTCGTTGAAGAAAGAGATAGCAACTGGCAGGATGATCAGGTTGGCCACCAGCAGTAACAGCATGCACAGGTCCCAGTAGAATCTGTGGACAAAGATACAATATTCACTAAGTAAAATTCTAATCATTAATAACACAATAATGATTAAAGAGGCGTGTAAATCGGCAGGCGATGCGTTACTTACTGTTTATAACAGATGCATTGCTGAAGGGGTATTTCCGCGAGTATGGCGTACCGGTTTCATTCGGATAATACCCAAGAGTGGCGATAAACCTCCACATGATCCTAAGTCGTATAGACCTATTACACTCTTGCCGTCGCTAGGTAAACTTTTAGAGCGTCTTATCGTCCCTCGATTGCTACCGGGCGGACCAAAATTTCACGAAAATCAGTTCGGTTTTACTACGGGTAAGTCAACTATCGACGCGGCAATTTCGGTTAGAAGAGCGGTAAGTACATCGGTGTGTAAATATGTACTCGGTATTTTTCTGGACATCTCCGGTGCTTTCGACAACGCTTGGTGGCCAATGCTGCTTCTTAAGTTGAAATTACGAGGTTGCTTTAAAAATATATATTCACTTATTTACTCGTATTTCTCGCATGGAACAACAAAACTTAAACTTGGACACTATGCCGTGTCGAAACCACTGACGATGGGTTGTCCACAAGGCTCGGTCTTAGGTCCTTATTTGTGGAATTTAGGCTTCGACGATTTTCTTACAATCCCCTTACCGTCGGGGTGTTCTTTGACCGGATATGCGGACGATGGCCTCTTGCTTATAGAGTCAAACAGTAGGTCGGGATTAGAAAATATGGCAGACGCGTGTTTAAAATTAATATGTGATTGGGGACATCGAAATCGCTTACAGTTTGCACCACATAAAACGTTCCAATTACTTCTAAAAGGAACTTTAAAATCACCGCCGCGAATTAAATTTAATAGTATCACTGTAAAGAAAAAAGAATCGGTTTGTTATCTCGGTTTAATTTTGGAAAGGAATTTTTCCTTTCTGGAACATATTAAGAACGTCGGGGAAAAGTCGAAAAGGAACTTTTTTGCTTTGACAAGAATATCGAAATCAACGTGGGGGCTATCTTTCAATACACTAAAAATCATCTATGGAGCAACTTACTTAGGATGTATTTGTTATGGATCTCCCGTATGGGCTGATAGGGCTACTATCGGTGCTGTGCGAAGAAAACTGCTCCAGAGCCAACGTTTGGCGTTGATATTCTTGTGCAAGGCATATAGAACTGTTAGTACCGAAGCTTTGCCTGTCCTGGCGGGTGTACTTCCAGTCGATCTGGAGGTGCAACGTCGCGCCGCCATGTATTACTCTACTAAGGAGAATATGGATCAAAGATTTTTAACTGCACGTGAACTCTTAAAAGTCGACAGATTATTTAAACCGCTTCCTATGGTATATAGCGAACTATTAGATGAATGGCAAAATAGATGGGAGGTATCTTTGAAGGGACGGCATTTATACCAATATTTTCCTTGCGTGCGTGATCGTTTGACGAAGACATGGCTAGATGTCGATTATTGCGTATCACAGTTCCTCACGGGCCATGGTAACTTTAAGTCTAAACTATACTCTTTTAAGCTTGTGGAATCGCCTGCGTGCCCATGTTCAACAGCAAATTGCGAATATGAACAATCCGCGCATCATATACTTTGGGAGTGTAGTCTTTGGCAGAATGAGCGTAAAACCATGCTGGATAGTATGCAAATATCATCTGGAGTTGTATACTACACGGACCTTGTAGAGACTAGGACGAATTTCCGTGCTTTCCGGCGTTTTTGCCATACCTATTACTGGAATCAAGTGTAACAGCTCACATATTAGGTCCCATTTAAATGTAATAAGGATTTGATCCGTGGTGCTTTACAGCTGGCTTCTCCGGCTGTAAAAGTCTTTTTGCGAGGTTATTTACCTCTTTATTTCATCGTTTTGTCACCCGCTTTGCACGGAGGGAAGTGGACAATAATTTATTTCCAACTCCTCCTATTAATTTAACTTTCTGATTGATTTCGTTGCGGGTTAAAGACAAGTTAGACATTCCCGGAGACTCGCCGAGCTTCAATGCTCGGTGTCATTACATTGCGTGCCACTGTTGATCCTGGCTTACAGGAGTTGCAGTGGTGGGTGTGAGGGCGGGACAGTCTCCAGAACACAATAATGTGACTGCTATATCTATAAATAGTAAACCAGATGAAATGAATGAGAACCATCAACAAAATTGCACGGTTCGTGTAAAGCATATTATTGTCATTAATAAAATGCACATGATGCTTTTCAGAAAATTCTCACGATTTACTCCAGCCATGTATTGTAAGTTATTTTACTGCTAAACGAAATATCTTACAGCCATTTATCTAACCCAGCGACAGTACGGAAAGAATTTCAGACATTTAGTGTAAAGTGTATTCGCTCAAGTTGTCGGATAAAGTTTTCGCAGTGACACATAAACTTTCACGTTTGTAGGCGTCTGTTATTCATAGTTTATCGTCATGTACAACAAAGGTTTCTGGATAGCGATTCCTGACTATGCATACCGTAATCAGATTATGCAAATCATAATAGATCACTAAGTGGGTAGTGGGAAAATTACTGGCTTAATTCATTAGAGAGATGAGTAAGAGCGAAATGGGAGGCTCCATGTACAGTTGTCTGTGGGAGGAGCAGGACGCAGTGCACACAAGCACAATTACCCAATAAAGAGGCGATTGAGCCCGCAATTGCTCGTGAAATGATCTCATCTGTCGTTTAATCTGATCGCACCTGCGTTGCCCCTAGTGTGTACTTACTACTTACCACTTTGTACGAACGTGATTGACCCTTATTTATTTCATCGTCAGAATTGTACCGGGGATAAACCTAGAATTTAATGTTGATATTTCCTGTAGGTAACTTTGCAAATTCGAGACTCACGAATGCATTATTCCGACTACTCAGTTGCTTAAGCCTCGAATACATATTTACAAGGAAAGTCAATTGAAAGAAAACTGCTGTACGTTTTAAAATAACTTTATAAAAGTCAAGCGGCACTCCAAGAAGCCAAGTCTGGTTGCTATTAACATAAAAATCCGCTGAGTTCTTAGCGGGCTTTCGCCGCGATATAGCAGGAATATAAAGGTGTAAATGGATGAAATTTCGTACAATAAGCCTGAAAAATCTCTACAATAATGCCTCTGAAGAGTGCCAGCTTACAACGTCTGGAGAAATAAACTAATAGTGTTTTTAACTCCGCATAATGTATCACTCTGCTAAGCCTGCACTTACAATTTCTTAGGAAAATAGGGATTTGTAACGTATATTTCCATGTTATCACTTCAGTGAGATATTACGTAAACACTTGGTATTTTATATAAAGAAATTGATTTTAGTGATTGGTTTTCCGCTTGTTGACTCAGACACTTATTCAATTTCATCCCAAAAACCAATTTCCTTGAAGTATCTATCAATCGATTGTAAAAGTGGAACTGTTGTTTATTTGGTGTGAAAAGTTACGTATTATTATAACGTTTTATAAATAAAGCCATAAGGGCACGAGAAATGTTTCAAAGTGGCTGATTTTAGATTTAAAATATGAAACGAAGCGGTGATTGTCTCTCGCGTCATCCAATTTTATCTAACTGACGTTTCGTCAGCGTGGCTCGTTAGTTAACATAGCAAATTGTACATAGAAACCACTATTTATACCTTCATGTCTATTAAATTTTCCAATATAGACATAAACAAACTTTACATAAAATAAGGAAGCTAAGTATATCATTCTGTATCACATTGAAGATTTTATGGCATCTTATTTCTTTGATGGGTTCCCACAGTCGTAAAGGGATTTATGGTGAAAATCCCATAATAAATAAATAATTTATTTAGATCCTTGAATTTGCGGTATCGTTAATAGTAATGATGACCAATAAAATATTACCTGGCTTCATTTTAAGAAACGCTGGGCCTATATAGTCGCCCTTATTCTGACGTCTTTTGGGGCAACAATAATTAAATTCTAATCTTCAAAGAAAACCATTATCTAATTTACGTCCATTGTGTGAATTTCTAAAGATCATTCACAGTACAATACGACCCGTGTTTCTTGCTGAATCAACTACGTTTAGGAGTTTATTGTTAGAGGTTGTTAAAAATAGTACTAGTATATAGGCGTAAAGAAATAGGTTGCCTACTCACAAAATTTACGATTTTTCTGAGATGATTAAAGTTTATTATTAAAGTTATCTTCTTCTGATAATTTTGACGATTTACTTTAATGTTAGAGGATGTACTTTGGATGTAATGAATTTTTAACACGTTATTTTGAACAGCATTCCAATGTTTAGCAGCAAAAGATTATAGGCACATCAGAGTTTTTATTTGTAAAAAAGTTGCCAAAATATAATATAAAGTATAGTAAGATAAAAAATATATCTTTCCAACGCCGATGGTCATTGTTGCGATTTAAATTATATATCAAAATATAAGCAGGAACTTATTTATGAATAAAACGAATTGTTTAAATCATTATTCTAGTTTCCATAGAACCCTTACTTGGCACCATTAATTTTGTATCGAGTTAGACGCTTGCAGTAAAGCAAAACGGTCGGTAGGAATTCTCGTAAAAGGACCACTAGCTTTACGGCAATCCGATACTAACAATGTTTATAGCTAACCCGAGTTACATTGTAAGCTAATGTTTCTTGTAAGAAGAACCTTGTAAGTCGTTAAAAGTTAAGAATCA
The DNA here is from genome assembly GCA_009982885.2 of Hyles vespertilio. NCBI lineage: Eukaryota > Metazoa > Arthropoda > Insecta > Lepidoptera > Sphingidae > Hyles > Hyles vespertilio. The sequence goes on along the minus strand of CM042822.1, from coordinate 7,584,571 downwards.
TATTAATTAATAGTTGTTCGTGGAATGAATTTGTTTATAAGATCTGTCTGTGTTTATATCTACAGACTACGGTATTTGGATAGTTACTAAGTAAAAGTATTGTGTTAGTTTAATACTTAAACTTTACTTAAACTTATTTACGTATTCAGAAATATAAAATGATGTTTATTACATTAAATAGATTTTTTGCCATACGCAATTTTTCATACATTTCCTGTAGTAATGTAATGTATGTTTTATAATAAAGATGTGCAGGGATCGATTAGAATGAATAAGCGTATGAATAACGTTGGGAGAGTTGCTGATATTCAAACGAATGTTATATAAGTTATTAAAACACATTCTGCTATTTGCATTCCGGTTAAGGTAAAGCTTTTTATTTTAAAATGTAAAAAGTCGAAAAGCATGATATATTTTTAACGACTGATTTCAAATAATGTCAACAAATATTAAATAAAATCAGTTTTGTTTTTTTAATCAAGTTCCAATATATTACATTCGCCAGGTTTTGAAATCTAAAATCTAATTTTTTTTAAATCTAAAATCCATCACATTCATTGGATTAATAGCCGAAAGAGCATTGCAAAACAGCCGATCCAATTTCCATAACGACATAAATATTTGTCGGCTCCAACAGTTGTGCACAAAACAAATTGAAAATAGTTGAAATAAATTGATGGATTCCACGAATTTTTAAACCATTAAAAAGGTTATAACAGTTACGGATTCTGCGTCAGGAAACTCCTATTCTATCGCCTACACAATAAGGGTGAAATTATTTCGCGTAATGGCATCATCAGGGCGCACATAAATACTCATTGGTTTAATTAACCTTAATTCAATGCATGTGCATGCACTCAGATAGCAAGCGCATGAGTAAGTGTAACGTTACAAATTCTAATTTCACTTAATCACGTAAACTGGTGTGATTACCTTTGGGAACTAGTTGTGTCCAAGGTCCGTGGATGGTCTGCTTATAACACATTATAATTAATTGACAAGTTATTATGATGATTATTACAGATTGACTGTTAATTTGATAATTGCTAGGGACGCTTGTTAAGGTTTTTCCGTCAATTACTGTCAGTATTTAAATCTCTATAGTGTAGATGTTTATTAAAGATGAAAATCCAATATTACTCTTCGTTTCACGTATATCTATCATTATCGTTTCAGTCCAGCAATACAACCCATCTACAAGAATATTTCTCATTTCAAATATTTTTTTGTCTTTGCCACAAAAATCTCAACCATCCTTGGAACTGATGTCCTTAAAAACGTTGTAATTCATAGTATTCCGGTTTTTTTTACTGAAAGGTAAAGTATATACGGGTCCACTCCGCGTCTACCTTCAGTATACGTAAACTGCGAATTCTACAACACATACTAATAATTATTTTGCATCAAAGACCTTTAGCAGGTACATTACAGGGAGTATTACTTCATAGATGCTTCACAGAGCCGCCTTTCACCTCGGGACAAAGGGGAAATTAACGAACACATTACGAGATTTGATGTAATCTCTACATTATGTGCAGATTACGTAAATTACCACAGGAATTTAAAAGGAATGCTAACCATATATTCGCAAATTGCAAATGGTGCAACCATATTGTAATGGCGGTCGTTAAAACGTGATGGCTAATTTTACCGCGGTAGAATTTGATAGTAGAATTTTATAGCACTACATTACATCCCTAATTAAAATTGGCTCGATGCTTAGGATTAAAATGAATGGACAGAAATGCGCTTGGTAAATCCGTCAATTAAGGTTGCGAGACCTGGCATAATTAGTGAATGCGTGAACAAAAGTGTACCTGGCTATAGCAGCGTTGCTGAATACGACTGTTAATGGATAAGATAATGTTCAGTATATTATCTGTGTTACTACATCTTTTATGTAGACTGGTTGCCTCAACAAAGCATAAGTAGTCACTTTTAATGAAAGGTATTCTGACACAACACACGCTATTGAAAAAGCATGTATCATTAGAGAGTTAAAAATAAAACCACAAGACTATTTCCGCGGCTTGTAGTAAAGTAGGAATTTGAAATATTATTTAGTTAAATGGTTTGACTGTGATAGTTTAAGGTTCATTATGGTTATTCCAAGTTTTAATAAATTATGTTATAGGCCATATCTATAAAGAACTAAGCTTACTAAGCTTCTAGGCATTTTATTTTAGTAATTGTAATTAATGTTGTGTAGTAAATAATAATATTAGAATTTAATTTAGATAACATCTAAATTTAAATATGTTTTGACAGGAAAATTCCTTAACTATCTTGTTTTATTAGCCATTAATGACACGTGCTAAGTCATCACATTGTACTGTTCCACAAACTTATCTGACCCGGTGAGAGAGTCGCTGTTGTCGAATTTGGTGTTGCCATTAAAAATAGATATAGCAATAAAGTAGGTGAAGTAAGATTTTTCAATTCGATCAATAGTGTCAGGAAAATTAGTGGACCAGTTTCCTTTGCATGTTATTTTTCCTTCCCAAGATTTCTAACAAATCGCTCCCCATACCATTAAACAAGTATATCTGTATCAGCCCATATACTATATGTCCCACTGTTGGGAACTGCCCAATTCTACAATCGAGCGTGCCATTGAGGGTGGTTAGGCCATATCATAGGCCATATAGTCCACCATGCTACATGCATTGCCAACCCGCACTAGGCCAGCGTGGTGGACTATGTGGCCTAACCACTCTCAATCGTACTCTCGATTGTAGAGGAGGCCCGTGCCCTGCAGTGGGACGTATATGGGCTGATACAGAAGATAGTCCACCATGCTGGCCTAATGCGGGTTGGTGGACTTACATACACAGACCTGTGGCGGCAACTACGCGTTTATACAATTTTTCTAAGGGTATTATTGGTGCTTGAGATGGTTTTCTTCCTAAAATGTAATACCTGAAGTCTAACGTTCCTAGCGTCACTTTATCAAGTTCTCGGCATATTTCACTAGTTTTAAATAATGCAGGAAAAATAAATACATTGAGTAAACAACCAATGGCAGATATGTCAGTGACTGGCAGATAGACTGACATTCCAAATGACGTTATTGTTTCCACTTTTGGCCACCGGGCCAGATAACTTTGTGGCTCTATACGTGATTGTTTTTACCTACTGTCATTTAAATATATTATGTTAAATAATCAGGGAAGTACAATTGTTATTGTTAAAATATAATATGACGGGGAAGGTCTAGGTACGTACGTACTCGGAGACCAGAACTCAGCTGCACACACTTTCGCACAATGTTCTACGTGGGAAGTGCAGGGTCTAATCTCCCAGATTGGAGGTGATCTCTCTCTGCCAGCAGTGATAAGGGCGATGCTGGAGGGAGAGTCAAAATGGAAAGCCGTGGCCGTCTTCTAAGAAGCCGTAATGCTTCATAAAGTGGCTGCGGAGCGTGATCGTGAAAGAGCCGATCCCGCTCGGAGAAGCTGGTAAAAGTCCGGCATGCCCGGTCTATCCAGACAGTCGGGTATCCAATGAGGATTTTACCCACTAGAAAAAAAAGGTACGTACTGTGCAGCTACCTTACCTATTGCGCTAAGCGGGTCTTAAAATAATACCTAAAGTAAATCTCAGTACCTGAAAATATCTCCGGATTTTTATAACAACCAACAATGTAACTCACTTTTAAGTTTTAAATTTCGATTTGTAGTTGATCTGAATAATTTGTATCAGTTAATAAGCAGCCATATTGAAAGTCCCTAAGAGTAATTCGTGTACATATTTAAATATTAAACGACTTTTCGTATGCTTTTAGATTTGAAGGAATTAATAATGTGTAAAAAACGCTTTAATGTGTAAAGAAAATTTATGTATCTTTTATTGGATTGACACGCTTTAAACCAGCGAGACAGACGCCTGGCGCTTGCAATTATGCACGCATCCAAAATTAGGATGCACAAACGTCTAATTATATAGTTAATCAACTCGGAGTGATTCGCTACCCATCCAGATCAATTTAGATTCAGACAGGCGTATAGAGATAGTGTGCCCCGTGACCCGTACAAATTGCTAATTATGTATCACGCTACAGTTTCATAATGCTTTGCATTAATCACAGCTTGTGTTCCAAGTGTATCGTGTAATTAATTATCGTATCGATTGATAACAACTCTGGTCGAAACAGAGCTTAAATGCTTTGCTGGTGGAATGGTATATGTATCCGCCTTGAATGGCGATCAGCGTACAAAGGTGTGCCACCATTCATAAAAGTGTGTTACTTGATGACCGTCTATGTTGGCAGTGGATTGCTCTGCAATTACCATCGTGTGCGTTATATTTAGTTTTTTAAGTGACTATAAAAATATATTTTGTATGATACTATATCTAAAAAAATACAAAGCTTGATTGTTTAAATTATTTTCTTAACTTACAGCATACATAAATTGCTTGATAGTACTTAAAATATGAGATGAAAATTATATAAGTATTACAAGTGTGTGATGGCCTGTTGGTAACGGTTCACACACGGCGCCAACATGTTCACGATTGTCGCGGGTTCAAATCCTAGGACATTCCTCTGACTTTTTGGAGCCTAGTGTGGGTTAGCCTATATGGCCTAATCCTTTTAATCGTATTCTCGATTGCAGAGGAGACCCGTGCCCTGAAGTTTGACGTACATGGAATGATCAGTTACTTAAAAAGTAATTGCTAAAAATATAATCTATTTTACGTATTTTTGTAACATAAATGTATTGCTACTGAGGTAACCATAATTTCCACACTAAGCCCTATGCTTATTTCGTGGGTAACCACACAACGCTACACTCTATAGACAGCAAAGTGCCATTCAAATACAGGCCTAACTGACGAGAGACAATGATTTGTGCAATTCGTGAGGCACTGGAAAATAGGTATCTTCCATTAAACTGGTAACTGGAGTAAATCCATCTGACAAGGAACTCGCATTAGGTCACTGTGAAACGTATAGCTTAAGTCCACTTCGCATGATGTCAGAGGAAGCGAGTATCCTGTAGTAGGACTTAAATAGATTCATAGTAATAATGTGATACATCATTCTTGAGCAGAATGCATTATTTCCCTGTATTAACATTATAGAGACTGCAATGAGTGTAATGGCAAGTTAAATGATGACTAAAATCATCAAATACTATACACATCTAAACATGTATGTATCTATAGATGTAACACCTATATATGTTGACAGTTTTTTACACCAGAAAAAATGCAATCTGCGATGCTATCAAAAATATGCCCGTTCAATAAATGTTTGATAGGTACTTCATGAATCGCCGATGTCAGTTCGCTGTAATTTTGTTCGACATTTTACGACAACAGTGATATTGCTTTCCAGGTGCTTTTTTGAGTATCAGTGAAATATTTAATAAATGTAAAATTATTCTTCACCCATAGGAAGTCGGCTGATGAACATTGATAATTAGGAAGTCTGCATCCAAATGACCATACACTCTCTTTTGCTATCCTTTTTACTATAGAGCATATCAATATCTATGGGTTAAGGACATCTGTTTTTAATATATTTCTGAATTAAAATACAAAACTTAACGGTATACCAAAAACGTCAATGTATGCTGCACACAAAAAAATAGAATTTGCGGTGTCAATCTGCTTACCCTGCGTTGTCAGTTAAGCTATAACGTTTGTATAGTCTCGATTGCACTGAGTATTGACTAAAAGCTGGTCAACAAAAGTATAGTATTACTATATTAAAGTGGTGGAAAGTACCAACCGTCTCGACTATTCCACTCTTATCACGCCATTTGGCATTTAAGAGTTGGCTATTCTTAACAGAATGTTGCAAAATTCTATCTAACAATAGTTTGTATTGCCTCAAATAATTTAACTTGAAATAACAATAAGTTTTGATTACTATTGTTACTACTGTTTATTGTGAAGCTTTCAACTGAAGATTCTATATAATATAAAACACAATGTCTTTGAACATTATTAATAAAAATTGAATTAATTGACATTTTAGTAGATCATTCCATGAATTCCTATAGTTGAAGAGAGAGAATTGCGTAATGTAACCTAACTGTTTGATCATTAAAATATTAATGTATTGTCCCAATTTATATACAGCGTGGGTTATCCGCATTTTATAACAATGAAAATTAATGTTGTAAAGCTGAATAGTTCATTACTTAATTACATAATACAGTTCAACACCGAATATGTAAACATTGGCCGATTTTGTTCCACTGGGATTCATTTGGGATCGTTTAAACCCAAGCTCATTAATTACACGTAATATGCCTCTTAAATTTCCCTGAATAAATGGCAATTCCGATACATTTCAATATGGCGGGATGCAATATGGCATTTTATAGTTGTATTTCGAATTTACCTTACTTAGCTTTACATGTTTATTACCCAAACATCTATTTTTGGTATGATAATGGTTAATGAACCAACATCATTTATCATATCAAGCTAAGAAAACCTACTTCGTTTGTTCAGGCACGCCATTGGATGACTCAAAGATAGTCACATTTTTTATTGCATTGAATTGAAGGCGAAAAGAGCATGCCGTTCGCCTCATGGTAAGCGATACGACGGCACCACAGAACAGATGAATATGGTTAGAAGGGAAATACAAGCGTTTGACGCGTCGCAAGGTGGTCCATAAAAAGCATCACTGCCGCGGAACGGATGATGTATCAAATCAATCGTTGTCGAGCCTTGGAGCGTGGTGCTCCTGCGAAATAAAGTAAAAATGCAGATTTGTGCTATTTTATCTTGCAGTTTCAATACTAAAGCGTCGAACATCAATGGAGGAAGAATTGAATACCACTATTAAACTCGATTTTATTGATTTTCACCTTTATTTCTAAAAAATGCGGTTATTAATTATGACATTATGAAGAATTCATAATATGATAGACGACAAAACAAAAATATACATTGCTGATTACGCGTAAATACAATGCACGCGAATGTTAAGTTCCTACGCAATGCATAGGACTCATTTTTGTCAAGTCAACTCCGAAATTTGTCATGTGTCACGCAGTGTTGTAGTCATGTACAAAGTAACTGTACCGATGTAGTTATAGATTTCGTGTACTCGTAAATCAGTTTTCATACGCATTAAACAAAAAAATAATAATTACTTAAATCAAATCCTTTAGTAATTTTAAATTGTATTACTCGTAACGTTGACGACCTATGCTTATGTTCTAATGTCATAACTCCGCCAACTTGAGAACAACATAATATGTGTGTGTTGTTGAAGTGCGTGGTGGCCTGTTGGTAAACGGACTAGACGCGACTGCCAACATGTTCACGGTGGTCGTGGGTTCGAATCCCAGGGCACACCTCTGACTTTTCGGAGTCATGTGTGTATTGATAGTCAATCGCCACGCACTAAAACGGTGAAGGAAAACATCGTGAGGAAACCTGCATACCATAGCGATTTCTAAAATTTCTATGGTATGTAAGTCCGCCAACCCGCACTAGGCCAGCGTGGTGGACTATATGGCCTAACCACTCTCAATCGTACTCTCGATTGTAGAGGAGGCCCGTGCCCTGCAGTGGGACGTATATGGGCTGATACAGACAGAATATACTTTATAATATTAATTCATTCGTTTGTAGGTTTCCAAGAGTGAGTCGATAAAGGCTACAGGTAGAGACAACTGTATTCCTACAAAATCCAGTACGATTTCTTCTAAGTATAAATTTTCGTGAAACAGAAGACGATAAAAGATCTGTATCATAAGGACTACTACAAACCAAAGTAATTATAGGGCAACGCTTATGGAAAATCTGTATGATGGGAGTGAAATAATGAATTATTGTATGAAAAATCAAAACCACTGAAGCTATTGACGTAAAGAAATCATAATTTTATTGTTATAATTGCATATTATGTACTTTTCCAATATAATCCCAGAGATGACGACCAAAACCATGTATCATAGCAATACGGTCGAAACTGTATAAAATCGTTAGATTATGTAATTCTAAACCCGACTAGGTAGGTAGTAACGGTCAAAAGTGTAGCAATTCCATGTGAGGCTATTTCTGCTGTGTCCAAAAAAAAAAGGCAGTCGGTATCATAGCAATACGTCTGATATTGGAAATGTACATAGATTTTATAATTTTATGACGAATAAGTTGGTTTTCAGACATTTTGCGCGTAGTATATAGCTGAAGCGAATTTTTGAAAATGTCAACAAATTTAGCCGACCTGTATCATAGCAATCCGAATGAAATTTTATTCTACCGTTCGTAAATAGGGCAAGATTGCAAAAAAAATGTTTTCAGACATTTTAGATGTCGCATGCACTCCCAAAAGAGAAAAGAACGATTTGGAGTCGCTTGGCCGATGCCTGAGCGCTTCTTACGTTTCTGCTGCGGTGGGAATGGTTTTTTTGCATGTTATGCTGTTACTATACATAGTCACTCACCAGTTGTCCTAACCGTTGAAATGACGCTCACTTAAAGTGACAACAAACTATAAGTTGCTCAGGCGGGCGTGGGTGTGTCGCTGGTTGTGCGAGGGTTCGCGGACGTTTTTTTTTCTTCTATTCCCAATGATAGGCCATGGTTTGCTCATCTGCCATTGACGAAGTTTTCGGGGATGGAAGAGTAGGTATTTAAGAATTCAAAATTATCAATTATAATAGACGTTTTTATAGCATAGATACGTTGTCCGCGCTCTATTTTGGCAAGACAAAAGCAAGGTGATTGCCCAACTTGCAATCAGTCACGCTTCAATACGGTCGATATCGAAAAGTTGTCTGATAAGGGAGGTGCTACACTGAATTCTTCTGATATAATTTTTTTTTACATCTGGTTAATTCATTTCATCAATTTCCAACAATTTTCAGACAGATTGCTATGATACCGATCGGTATAATTCCTTAACATATTTAGAATGGTCTCAAAATTTGTTGCATCCGAATTTTCTTCTGAAAATAATTTTTTTCGTATTAACTAATCCTAATTTACCCGTAAAGAACATTTTCAGACGGATTGCTATCATCATATTTTTTTGTCTCATTTTTAATTTTTTAAATTATTTTTTGGGTTCGTGCTACACTATTAACTTCTGAAAAATATGTTTTCGGTATCTTATAGCTATTATATAACTACAGTCAGAAAATCAGACAGATTGCTATGATACACTCCGGTAAAATTTGTTGACATTTTTGAAAATTCAGTGCCGGTCAAACGCTACGCGAAAAATGTCTGTAATTGGTATTTTCGAGTTCGAAATAATCAAATCTATCAATTTGATGCGGTTGTGGCCGTATTGCTATGAAACAAAAATGTTGGTTGTCATCTCTCGCACTAATAGTAAAAATGTTAATATCTCACACACAGCTGAAAATCTTGAAAATCCTGTACATATAGATTTGTAAAATAGTATACAAATTAAAATTAACTTTCAATATTAGATATTGTAGTCTCATTTATTTTCCGTCTATCTAACATAATACTAATTAAATAATTGTATCAGGAAAAACCATTAAGCATATCGATAAAATAAATTCCGGTCTTATAACAAAAACATATTTCCATAATTTTATCGATACTTAAATCGACTATTGCAAGCTTTTGAAATTAGATTTGTAGAGGTTTTGTGTTTCGAAAACGACGACGCTGGTTTTCATACAATTTGACGACTATTGCCTTTCTAACCATATTCAACTGTTCTGTGGCTTATACAGTAGCAGAACCAAAACAGCACCTTGAATTACAAAGCAATGCTTGGCATTGCACTGCACTCGCCATCCTGAGAAATAAGATTTTGACTCGCAATATGTCCAGTAGTTACTGGTTACTCATGCTACAATGTCCTTCAATCCGAAACTCAACAGTGCATTCACACTGATGTTTGGCGGGAGAAATAGACATCGCGGTGTTACCTGCATAGGCGGCCTCTCACATATGAGAGATCTACCACCAGTATGGTAACTTAATAAATAAAAAATAAAATCAAGTTCACATAATATAGCGTATCTTCGGGTAAAAATCTCATCATTAAAATTGCACCCGATAATTATTAAATATTTATCAAAAGCGTGTATTTCCATTACTTTCAGCGAGTATTAAAGGCTACAATATTTTCTAGTGCTCGGCAAATACGAACCACTCGGCTTTTTGAAACTATGCCTATTTGATATTTTGTTTGTATGTACGCTCGGACTTCGACTGTGAAACTATTTATTGACTTGAGAAAAATATTTTCCTTTCGTAATTTTATTAAATTAGCAAGTTGGAAAGATAAAGAGCTTTTAGTGTACGTATTCAATTTGCAAGTTTGTGTTGTCGCCCTTATAAAACAAAATGAAGAGTTGCTGGCTAAGAGTTTGTACCTGGTATAGCGATTCCCATCACATTTCCTATGGAAATTAATTTGGCAAGTGGTGGATGGCATTATTGCCAACTTTCACCTTTGCCTGCCTCTTGGGAATATAAGCTTCAGCTTACAAAAATCTATATTATTTATTGCAGCTACGTCAACATAATTATGAACGATGTCGCAAAGAGCAAACGCCTGAAAAATATATCCGTAGAACAATTTTAATTTAATTCATGCAGTTGCATTAAATCAAGTGAAAAATTACGTTCTTTTGCTCCCGTTATGTATGAGTAATAAAATATACGCGTCCATGACATGTGCGACCAACGAAATGTTGCCAATGTACACAAGCGTAATTTTATAAAGTAATAACGAATATGCGTCCTTGAGCTATATTTACTTAAACAGCTTCTTTCACATTTTGGTGTAATTTTAAAATGTCATATGTGTAATTTTAAAATATTTTATTTGTATCGTCAGAATAGCTGCATCATTGTTATGTATCTCACTATGTAAGTGTGTTGCCTGGTGGAATAACTAATCGATCAACGAAAACCAATCAAGCTGTTCGTGTAACTAATATGGCAGCAAATGTTTCGCCAATTGGGTTACTGCATAACTTGACTGTCCTGGGACATTGAACTAATCATGGTTTTAGTAAATTGGATTTGTAGTTGAGTTTTAAAAAGATCTCAGTTAACAATAAGAAAAGAGATAAGTTGCGAGGCTTTCAAGTTCATATGAGGCTCAAATAGTAAAAACTACACCACTGTGTACCGCCAGCAAAAACTAATATGGTACTTACATTATAATTAACTGATGTTCGAAAAAAATGATTATATTTTGAAAACCCCCATAGTTAAATATTGATTAGGCGTATGACCCTTCCAAAGTATTTAAAAATTGTCACAAAGTGTTTAACCTATTTCAACACTAAAGCGCAAGGTGAAGTTTATCAGTGTAGGTTAATGAGTCTTAATCAGTCTGTAAATAGCCCAACTTAGATTATATACTCGTCTAGATGACACATCACACCTCACCGCACGGCTCAAAAAAAGTCTACCAAATTTGGTAGACTCGCTTCTCACGTACGTCAGTGTCATTTGAACTACATATGGATAACGTGCTCCCGAAAAATAATTAATTATGCCGGTTTGTGCTGTCGAATTGTATCGCAATTGTGTGGGAAAACTGTATAATAACACCAATATCACTTTCTATCGGTAACATTATTGTTAAACCACTATTATTTGAAGAAAACATGAACTTTTAATTCATTATTTGAAGATGAGTTTCATTGGCCAGTGTTGTCAATTTATTACTAGGAAGATTTGTTGAAACTATGGGAGAAACTATAAAACACAAATATCATTACATAATATTTCGATCAGAATAACAACAAGAAGAATGGCATTATTTATTTAATGAGTAAATAATACTTACCTACACGATATTAATGAAACCCACGACGACATACACTTCATAGTAATTTTATTAATTCTTTGCCTTGCATGTGTGTTACCATTCAAAATTTCACAAACGGGGTACTGCTATTGTCATCTTTGAAGAAACAGCGAGAACTTATTCAAGGTCCTAATAATATTTTTAGACTTCTTACGGATTCCGTACTAGCAAATTGCTGGAGAGACATTACACAGCGGAAACGAAAAGAAGACCATTCGTAGCCTCACATGACTTCAGTTGTGTGTTCCGAACATTTTACTTATGATGATTTATATTTTACATAAATACAGAAATCAATAACATCCCAAGCAATAAATCCAAAGAGTTAATTCTATTCGGAAACAAACACTAGGAGATGGGTTTAGATCTTTATTGTTTTTACTAAAATGCGTTATAATATAATTAATAGTATGATTACTTTAAATAAAGAAAAAATATTTTATTTAACCTATTTTGTATATCAAATAATGGGGAAAAGTTAAGTTAATAATCTGGAGTAGGCATCCCTAAACACACACACCTTGACAGTTGGATTACAATAATTACACGACCGGTACTCACACATATCAACGAAAGTGAGGACACTTTTAGCGCATCGTTTGTTGACATTGCTCAATCTAGACGAGTATATAATCTAAGTAGCCCAAGTTAGCCACACGGATAAGGCACTACGTGTTGCAAAATTTAACAACACATTTCTCATTTTAAGGCTGAACTTGGCTGTCTAGTCACACGACCTTGGCCTCCGTAGCATAATTAAGAAAGTAATGTAACGTCATATGAGGCGGTAATCGAGGGATTGCATGTTTCGTGGATTCATTTTATAAAATAAATGTATTTTATACGTTTTGTTTTTAACGCCGCATTTATTGGAAGCTATGATTATTGTAATTAAAAAGGCTTAGATATAGAAGATGTAACCATTTTGTTCAAAAGCTCATGAGCAGTTTTGTAACAATCTAAATCGAATATATTATGGTTATTAGCCAATGTTTTTGTAGACTATTACATACAATATAATACAATTGCCGGCGTCGCTAAGTCTAGTGCATTTCTACAAAAGAATTCGAAACAAAGAGCTTTTCATACGTATAAAACTAAGGTTTAGTGTACAGTGTGTAACAAACGTATAAATTGAAACAAAATTCAGTTATAAAATATAAATGCTAGAAATGGCTTACGAAAGAGACTTAACTTTAATTTAATTAGTAAAAAAACATACAGTAGAATTGAGAACGTTCTCCTTTTTTGGAAGTCAGTTAAATAAAGACATGATTTATATTTACAAAGAAATATGTGTTGAGATGGGTATAAATTTGTGGAGCCGTAAAATAGGTGAAACTGTTCCAAATAGCAGAGATTTCCCCCAGGCACATAGGCGCAGAGCGGAAAAGTAAATCGGCGTGCGAGTTTCTAAAAATTTGTTTCGGAGACAGCATTACACCGTCACACATGGATTTTTGCCTTTTTATTTTTCTTGTTGAGTTTCTAGACATTTGATATATATTTTTATACTGATACAACGAAGAGACTACACTACTTGGTGGTATTTGTAAACTGCAGGGTCTTCCAAATAAAGTAGATCAACAAATAAGATACCTACCTATGTGTCGGTATGCTCAAAATCACTGCTAGGCTAAGCCGTGAAAAGAGATGGCAACATAATTTACGCTGATTTTCTACTATGATGGTTTTCTAACGTCGTTTGTGCTCGTATATTACACTACCAGCTAAAGGGATTCTACAGCTATAGCTATATGCAATACGTAGTAGCAAAGTAGTTTCTAGTAAAATTTCTTTTATATTGATATAGCGTCGTGTTGGCCTCGGCTGTTAAGATGTTATATTTTCTGTAAATAAATATAAATATAAAAAAAGACGTGTGGCACTCGGAGACTGCCGCGGTAAAGCTATTGCATAGCATTTTTTATCAACTTATGTAATTATAATTATTCATTTATTTTATTTATGCAGTATTTTTTTGTTTTTCTTTGTTATTAATTGTACAGATTTTCACTGTTGTACGTGCGAGCTTCGTTGAGTCGTACCATGAAGTAAAATAAGTAAATACAAAGAGGAGGTACCCTAACGCCGAAACTCTAAGCAGACATGAGTCACCAGATTGCGGGGCGAAGAGGGGGATTACACATGCGCAGTAACGCCGATGCCACCTATTTTTTTTTATAGAGGCGAGTTGCTGAACTAAAGAGACAAGCGTGATATTTCAAAGAGTCGTTAAAAGTTCTGCTATTCATCGATAGATGGCAAAACTAAATATCGAAAGAGGTTAGATTACAATTAATCACGCAATAGCTTTGCAATTCGCATTTAAAAGTACTGGCACATATTTGAATCAAAATAAAAATATTATATTTGAATTTCGGTCCGACTTAGGTTATTTTCGTTACGTTTTCGTTTTAGGTTATTTACGTATGCAATAGTTTTAAAAAAATCATTTGTCTACTCCAGCATTTGATCGATCACAGCTTAAATGACAAACTTTACTTTGATTTGTTTTACTTAGTTATACATATGTAATTGATTAGTATTGTAACATTACCAAGATTTAATCAAATGCACATCTTAAAGTATTACGTTTGTCAGTAGTAGAAATTGTAGTAATTTTTAAACAGATTAAATATTATAGACATAAATATACTCTCATAAGTTCTCAGGGTTGAGGCATACGTTACGTTTCTAAAATTTATTTATACTCGTTCATCTACATCGAGCCCTCACTATTCACGCCAGTGGCAATAACTTAAACCATTTTCTAAATCATGTTTATTTATTCACAAAATATGGTAGGTATTTATTGCTGTACATACGAGTAATATAATTTTTGGTGTTATTTTATAGTAATAATACGCACATTTTAATGAAAACATCATTAATATGATGTATAACAAAACATCATTTAATAAAAATGAAAATACAATATATTGAACTAAATCTTTTACCGTTATGAACGTTGAAAATGTGTCACAAAAATATTTCCGTTGTCTCTCCGATAATAGCCTTCTAAATAGCATCATAAATTACCTATTGATATGCTAAAATGAGTTTCTTTTGTAAATTATTATTTATTTTTAAACCAATTGTCATAGCAACTGAATTGAGAAAATAAATGGTTTTCAGTTGTGTTGTGTAAAAATATTCATGCTCCAATGCATACAGATCAATACATTCATAACTTTAGTGTTTTTTATATGGTTTTTCTTAGGGTTTGTAGTATTTCTGAATTCATTGCCTGTTTACCGTACTGAATGAAGGAAGTCTTTGGCCATAAAATTTAAGAGATGTCCTTCAACAATTTAGTGAATATCCAGTGAATATCGTGATTCGTGATAGGTGATGGAGCATGGTGATGAATTACAGAATTAACATAGACATATTGCCTTTGGAGTATGTTAATTTGAAGGTGAACAAGCTTATGTCCTGTATTGTACTCGTAGACAGTTGTACGACCTACATCTAATTACTAGGTATATAGTTCAATTATGCTGTAAGAAAAATTCGTTACAATGTGCTGAAAAATCTTACAGACTTTTAAATCTTGAGTTTGGTTAGTGTATGTACTAAAAATCCTTTTCAAGAATAAATGTTATTTTAATGGATGCGAAGAAACTACTATTGTTGGCTACCTGGCCTCGTCTGGTTGCAAGTACGCCAATTGAACTATTAAACTTAGTAGCATTGTTCTCAGGTTTTTCTTGAGTATGTACAACATATATATTTTTTGCGTAAAAATATTTAGTTTCTTCAGGTTTTTGTCATTGAGGTTCATAGAAAATTCAATGGCTAAATTAGGTTTATTTCGTTCGTCATTTTAGAAGCTAATTTGAAATTTGTTTCTCGAAATGCACATGCCGATCAGAATACGTGGATGTTTAATACAGAAATAGATAAGAGATTTATTGCGCCCATCATTTGTCTGTTTAGTCGGGGTGATCTAGGTTCCTCTAGTCCTCGAGGGAGTCGTCAGGTAACTGACTTAATTATACTGATACTTGAATACACTAATACATCGTTTGACTGCGGTAAAATATAAACTCTATTTCTTTAGTAATCATTGTGTTTCTAGTATTATCTTTTTGTTTATTTTAGGGTTTTAAGCTTGAGACGTATTTGTTGCTTAAACCTACATTAATGCAGAGATCAATTAAAGAAGGATTAAAGAATGAATAAACAAAATATGTAACAGTCCCGCAATTTTATACCAACAGCACAAGTATCAAAAACAAACAGCAGACCTTTTTTGTGAAAATTCAGTGTTACATTACTGAAGTGTCGATCTTGAAGATTTTTTGTTTTGTTTGAGAATACCCGGAGATTAATCTAATCCTCACAGACGGTACAATGTATTGTTTTTGCAAAAGAAAATAAGATGACCTACATTTTCTATTGTCATATTTTCAATATTCGTCCCTCACATTTTAGGTGAGAGAAAGTCAAGGGAACGTTACAACTGACCTTTACATGAACCGCGTACGAAATTGCCCTCGGAAATATGCAAATGTTGACAAATCGCGCGCTAAAAATATCATCATCTATTTTTATACTTACGTAAATACAGGCATCACATTACCAGGTTGCATCACATGTTGTACTTTCGTATATAAAAACAGGGATATGGCTTATGTTCAGCACTAGATTTCTCCTGTTTGATGATGATAAAAATAAAATAAAAATAGTACTATAGGTCTACCAGAATCTCATGGCATTTTGGGAAATTTGAATTTACGCATTGCAACACTGGGGTAATTGGATGAACATATTTTGATACTTTCAATAATTGTAATAATTTATTATTTCAAATTGACATTATTTTAAATAAAGTACATAATGTTTTAAGTAAAAATATATAGGTTATTTAAACATTAAAATTACTTCAAAATTGTACTTTTAGATTAATAGCCAATTAAATAGGCAAATAAGTTTTTTTTTAGTTTTAAATTATAATATACATACGTGCCTTACGAGTATTTATAATATAGAGGGAGCGAAGGGAGTACTTTCAAAACGTAGATAAAAATGGTGATACCGAGCCACCAGTTTCGTTTTAATTCTCTCTTTTTATTAGTTCTCACTTAATCAAACAACTTTCAACTTCCAAATTGTAAGTAGTTTGATTATTAGTCGGTTTTATTTACTGGTGGTAGATCTCTCATATGTGAGAGGCTATCTGGGTAGGTACCACCGCAATGTCTATTTCTTCCGTGAAACAACACTGCTTAAATGCACTGTTGTGTTTCGGATTGAAGGACATTGTAGCCAGAGCAACTACTGGACATATTGAGACTTAACATCTTATGTCTCAGGATGGCGAGCGCAGTGGAATGTTGCTACTGTTTATGAGCGGTCGTATCGCTTAACATCAGGCGAACGGCTTGCTGGTCTCGCCATTCACTGCAATAAAAAAAAAAAAATATGAGATTCGATAAATGTTATACGAAAGATACAACATTGTAAAATAAAAACGTACAATTTTATTTTCAGTCTTCTTTATTTCATTAACACTTTAGTCAGAGCTTACTTCTAAATACTCTTCCTGTACATATTCTGATGAAGACGATGAAGATAAAGGAATAATAATAAACCGTTCCTTATCTAAAATCTCTGGAAACTCCTGTAAATAGGTATTTAATGCATTTCTGTTTAGTTTCAAAAAATGATATCAAAGTATATACGATAAAACACATGCACATATCTAACACTAACCAAAGAAAAAATGAAGTATCAAAACTATTCACTCCAACTTACTTGTTGAAACGACGTCGATTTTAAAATCGACGATTTTGTTTAAATTTGGCCGAATTATTCACGGATCTGGCGATAAACTTTGTAAACAATGTGTCGCACTTGTGATTGTAGAAATAATTTGTACATTTTCGCTAAGAAAGGATAGAAATCTTAAAATATTCACTTCGAATGACATAACTCAAGTTTTGAATCAGCTGTTGACCGATGGTATTGCCACATAAAAATAATTATGTTTTTTTTTAATTTTATGCCATGAGATTCTGGTAGACCTATACAATTTTTGTGTAGTGTAAATATTTTTAGAATGTTTTATGAAATAGAAAATAAAAGTAGGCTGTATGCTTTGTTTCCATGGCCTCCTTTTCTCTACATAAAAACAGTTAACGTTATCTTGTCAAAGTTGTGTCATTTGTTATGTGCTATCTTATAACACGTGACATGATGGCGGGGGTTGTTTTTTAAGCCTAAACGGAAATTTTCCTGATGTTAATACAATTTCAGTATACAATTTTAGTCTTATTTGTTACGTTTTTATACTTCGTATGTGTACTTTAAAATAATTTGTAGATACGAATTAAAATTGAACAATGTCTACAATATAACTTATTTTGAATATTTCGATTTTTATGGCAAATTATTATATTTTAGCTTTATCACTTAGCAAAAAGCCTTTTGTTTATTATTTAGCTGTGTTATATACCAAATACTGCTGTAATTTTATATATGTATGTGTATTAGTAGCGAGGTTCTAAGGAATATTCTTAATGAAAAATAAAATAAAAAGGTAATAAAACAGAATCTTAAGCAGAAGGGCTCATAAAAATCACACACAAAGTAGAATCCAAGAGCGCACTTAATTTTCAATATGCACTTACGACAAAACCGCAGTTAATTGCAACAATTTACTTGAAGCAAACGCTGGTGACTGCATAAATTCTTCAAAAGAAATAGAACAAACATCGTGTTTATAAACCCTTTGTGTTCTGGCTGCAGCTTAAATTTGCATCACTTCCGCAGTCCACTGTCTGTGTGGACGGACAACGATGTTTTGTCTCCCTCCCTCTCGTTGCGCACATGATTCGCGGGACAAGGACAATGCTTGTGTATTTTGGGCAGTGAAAATTGAGTCATGCTGGCCAGACCGCGCTGGAGGCTTTTGCATAATGGGATAATACTTTGCTGACATGTCCTATTCAACGGATTACACAGTATAATAACTTTGTTCGTGAATAATACGTACACTGACTTGAATTCATGTGAATACAGTTTGTTTATTATTTGGAGAGGCGCAGTATTACGTTACGGAACATGGCTACCGCGTCGTTAGGGATTTCAGATTAGTCATTTTCATGAAAATTTAGCACAATGCAAAGCAAATCCTGTTGGAATCTTATTTATGCATAAAACATTTATGGATAATATGGTATAATAAATGTCATACAACTAATATCGAACTAAACTAAATAGGTACTGGATGACGTTATTTAATTTTCAACGTTGTAGGTACTATTGTGGTTTTACGGAAATGTTATTGAATTTTTTTGGGTTACACCTGGACTAAGTTCTGTATCTGTATCAGCCCATATACGTCCCACTGCAGGGCACGGGCCTCCTCTACAATCGAGAGTACGATTGAGAGTGGTTAGGCCATATAGTCCACCACGCTGGCCTAGTGCGGGTTGGCGGACTTACATACCATAGAAATTTTAGAAATCGCTATGGTATGCAGGTTTCCTCACGATGTTTTCCTTCACCGTTTTAGTGCGTGACGATTGACTATCAATACACACATGACTCCGAAAAGTCAGAGGTGTGCCCTGGGATTCGAACCCACGACCACCGTGAACATGTTGGCAGTCGCGTCTAGTCCGTTTACCAACAGGCCACCACGCACTTCTGGACTAAGTTAAAAAGTGTAAAATGGCAAACGGTACTTAGCTTTATTGCATTATACGCAGGCTAGTTCAATGTAATGCATCTTTTAACTGCGATAAGATATGACCTTAGTTTCTTTATAACGCGTATTGCGCCCACTGCGTGTAGTTAAATGTCAGATTTTCAGGTTACGTTTGGGTCTTAACTAGGTCCATCGGTGATTGTCATCAACTGGGCTTAACAACACAATACGGCCTTGAAGAGGATTGATATACGTATTTCTCATCTCAAGTAATCGCATTCTGTATTGGACTCATTACTATAAGTTCAGTGTTAGTATGAAAATGCTTACTGTAAATAAAATTAGTTCGAAATAAGTATGTCAAGGTTTAATTATATAGACTGTTGATGGTGCCAAAAACAGTGTTGTAAAAATTAAAATGGAATGCGGGGAATACAGTTATAAAAGTAACCAAGGCCTAATAAGAAGTTATTATACAGTATTGTTTATACACAAATGTTTATCGACCAATGTAGAACTACTGGGTATGTCCTACTACTGACATTGGACTCCCCTCATTCTGTGTGGAAGGTCAGGATTTAGATGAATACACTGGTATAAATAATTATACTATGATGGAACGGGTATGTATAATATAAAAATATGAAAGCGCATTAATAATAACTGTATACATCATGTTCATTTTACAGTTACTATGCCACGTGTAATTGAGTTTCAAATTTTATGAAACTCTAAATCTCAACGTTTTCGTCTTTAAGAAAATCCTCAGGTTACCTACAGCAAATATAAAACGAATAAAACTACAGGTAGGTAAATTTGACTTAAAATTTCCCGAGGAGTCCAGGTGTAGTCGGAGCGGTCCTTATCGTGTTTTCAACAGCCTTCTTGTGGTAAAGTGTTGGCTTTACGAGATCAAACGGCGGGCGACTGTGGCCACTCGTTCGGTCTTAACAAGATGCCCTTTGTTTTACAGCGGTCTATACCGAATACCAAGTATGCTTGCGGGAAATTGAAAAAACACAGTAGCAAGCTAGTTTCAATGAGTACATGTTGATTGACTCGCTTGTTCAGAATATTGAGAGCGGTATGTTGTATTGACTCTTTATGACGGAGTAGTATCTACAATTATTTTACTATTGATTGAATACTTATAAAAATATATCATTTGCTGAAGTTTGGGTTAGATACTGATTTATCTTTCGCTGAGTCATGTATGTTGGAGCTCTGCCAATAATAATAGATATAATGAATTTAAGATATAACAATTTAATTTAAGTGGGCTAAGACTGCTACTGAATGGACTCCCCAAAACACCAAACGACCACGTGGTAGGCCACGTAGAAGGTGGAAAGATGACCTAGATTATTTTAATAACAACTGGAGGATGAAAGCCTTGGATAGAGATGGGTGGAAGAAGGAAAGGGAGGCCTTTGTCCTGCAGTGGGGCAGTATAGGCTAGTAAAAAAAAAATGAATTTGAAAATCCTCGAGGAAATTTTATTTTTTTCGAAAGCAACTAGTCTGTTATGTCTTTTAATATCTTTATCAGATTATATCAAATATATTGCAACGGTATGTTTGATTGACTTGAATCTTACTTTCGGCCTTAAGTGCTTGTAGCAAGTCGCTTGAGTAGCTGACTGGGTATGCTACAGAGGCGTAGATGCAGCCTATGGATTATATTTTATGGCTTTCCTTCACAACTCCCTTGATATTTTGTTTTATTCGTGTTTGACTCCAAATACTTAATACATCGCAGCTAACGCACTCGCACATTACATAATTCATACATAAACTTACGCCTCTTCCCAGAAGGAGTAGGCAGAGGGGCAACCAAGACACCTACGTTTCACCTTGTATTTTCCGCCCCACGATGTGATATAGGGCGAGTCTATCACATCGGACTCTTTCTGACTCCGGGCTGACAATATTCGCAAATTAACCGAAATATTTCGTTAACTTCTTAAGTAGATAATGCTTCCTCATCACTCATCTTCAACTCAAGCCCTGATGATACAACTTAACAAATAAAAGAGTGCTTGAGATAAAGCCTACAAGATACAGCAAGTTTCATCATAAAACTGTTGAAGCACACTCATGCAAAAGAGTCGATTTATTAAACAATTTCATCCAAAAATGTAAAGTGCCTGTGGATCGGTCAAATACTCGCGATTACAGTGTCCTATATAAAGTCTTATGGGTGAAGTAGGGTATTGAAGGAATATTCAGAGTTCGTCGTGGGCAGATTCGAGGAGGCTTCAGAGAGGTTTTTGAGTGGAGTCGCCACTTGTTTGAAGCCACCAGCGCCACCTGAACGTGTTCCGGCACCTTTTTACAAGCCAATCTACACTATTGTTCAGTCACACTTTTATTTGTATGTAAGTGGTAAGCTGTCTGTGCTCGGTTTTATTTCTTTCTGAGTTTTGGAGAAACCTTTAGTGTGTTATTAAAGTTATTATTTAAAAATATCATATTTTTGTAGATAAGTATGCATATAAATCTATTTCATAAACCCTGTCAATGATTTAAATGGATAAGGCTAAAAGTTTTTGTTTATCATAGCATTATTAAAGAATATTATGTGTCGCAATCATATCATGGGTCGCAACTTCGGATTGCAATTTAAGTAGATTTATGATAGCTCTATTCACTCCTATTTAATATGAATTTAATGTTAGAGCGGAATGATGGACCACGGCATTTTATGAACTTAGTGCTGACCTTTCCAAGCATACGGAGATGTCGCATTAGTAGTGGCAATCTGCGGTATTTTGGTCGATAATATAAAATTCATTATAGTAAGGTCGCGAAAGCTTACTTTTCTAAGAATAACAGGACGGTCTATATTGTATGTATGTCATATAGCGTGCGATTTGATAATTGCATAGGCAATATCTGCATTTGTGAATTGTATTTTTCCTGTCACATACATCGTGATTTATAATTTGGTATAGAATTGCTAACACAAAAAATCATTGATATTATTTTGATTTAAACAGATTGGATGGCTGAATGGTAAGGTTCGTTAACAATAGCTAAACCTTGAATCGACAAACGCGTTCCAATATTTTTAAAAAAGTACATAAACGTTTATCTTTCATGCAAGGCATTATGCCACATCTGGTAAGCGCGACATAGTTGAAACAAAATGTCAACCGACGACTTCTGAGTACCTTCTTCACACTCGCTATGATTATGCCGGGCTGCTTAATTGCTACTTCACAAACCACTTGAACACGTAGGTCGGCAGCTGTTAATTGTGCAGCGGGGTGGAACTAGTACTTTTTTGGGATCTTTTTAGGTTAGAAT
Organism: Hyles vespertilio; assembly: GCA_009982885.2. NCBI lineage: Eukaryota > Metazoa > Arthropoda > Insecta > Lepidoptera > Sphingidae > Hyles > Hyles vespertilio. The sequence goes on along the minus strand of CM042822.1, from coordinate 7,561,821 downwards.
TACCAGGGATTCAAAAATCAGTGCAGGTTGTCTGTCACGTAAAGGAATGTGAAGATTTAATTTATTATTTATATTTTCACTTAAATACATGTGATGTAGAGACGTATATGACGTCATTAAGCTTTCAAAATATTAATGACGTTTAAACATACGTTTAAAAGACATATTATATGAATTATTATACATGATTTTAACCATTATAGAAATTTAAAACATTTGCTGCAGTAGATGCAGTATTAAGTATGTTTGCGTGGGCTAAGAGGGCGTTATCAAGATTGAAGAAATTATATTTAAGATTACGCAGATCATTTTTATTCTTTTATTCATGTATCGAATTAGCTGAAACATACGACACAGAGGAATGGCGCTGTGAATGTGGAAACTGAATATTACTCGTAACCCGGTTGATGCCGGACTGGACAGCTGACAGTTCATATTCATATATCACATGTCAAATCTTCTGTCAGAAGAACATAATTTCCGACAGTTAGTTGGACAGCTTGTAATTTATAAACAAACATTCCAAACCGTTGAGTAGGTAATAAAAAATAATTGTAATAACCAACTGCATCTGATATGTGTAATGAATGTCGAACATAATTTAACTTCTTAATAAACTTCAATCTGGGGAAAATTTTTCAATGTCGGCCATAAAAAGTTCAGAGAATGCATAATGTTCGCTTGCGGGGCTCCCGGGCGTGCTTCCAATGAAAAATAACTTATTTCGCTTCATTGAGCGAATTTCCCGATTTATAGCACTGTTTAAAATGTAGAAGCGATGTAGACAAAAGTTTACTACTCAATACCTGGCTGGAATAGTTAAATTCAAACTTAGAATTCATATGAGCTAACCATAGACGATGTTTTATTCACTTTTATGACTGATGTGATTCAATGGATCGATTTTCAAATCGATGTTCTTTTCATTTTGAGCCGAAGGTGTGTACCATAGAGTAAAGTTTTGCTTGATATAGTTTCGACGTGATTTGTTGCGTAATAAGTGTGGAAAGATTTACGGGTCGGGAGTTCTTACAAAGAATAAACGTGTATGAATGCTACCGTTGGGTTAATTTATATTTCTGATTCAGAACACGGATGCGAGTACTGAAACGGGCACTAGGTGGTACCACATGCCATGCCATTGCGCTATTGATCATAGCCGAGGTGTTTGGTTTATCAGACCTACTTTATAGCAAATTATTTCGAAAGCTGTTTCTTAGATTGGTGTGTACAAGTCTAGTAAAGGTATGAAAATTATTGTCAATTATAAATCTGATTAGCATTTATAAATTTTAATAGATATTTCTTACTCATAATTGTAAATTAATACCTGCAAAAACTCGTACATTCTAGCCAGTATTAATATTGCCAAATACAAAATGCTTGTAAAGTTTTGTTATGCAATGCTCTTTGAAAATATTGTTCTTAGCTCTTGTCAATAAATAAATAAGGTGAGAATGGCTGGATTCTCCACGGTTTTCCGTCAATCAAGGGGTTATAAAAGGCAAAGATAATGTTTAATTATTCCTGAGGTTACAATTCTGGTAATAAATCGCGCTGATATTTATTTTTTCATAACGTAATTACAATGACTAATGTTGTTTATACATTTTAACGATTAACTCCACGTGTAAATGAATATAACAATATTTTGTATTTACTAGTACCTATCTACATACTATTAGAATTTTCCTTGTGTTACAGGATACGCAGTGGTTCTACCTTGGCGTTCCTCCGGGAATCGAAGTATAATCACGTCTATTTAAATGTTCTATAGTTTATTTCCTACAATACATGTTTTACATGTTATGATACTATGTATACACCTGAGGTATATTTTATTGAAATAAGTTTTTCAGTTTTTTAATAGAATCTCATATAAGTTATATTATTTTTTGTCTTCACATTCTACGTAAACAATAAGATAGCTTCGAATAAGTAAATACATTTAATCTACACTAGTATCTAACATTTAATAGTGACCCCACACTTAGGCCTGACCTAGAAAGATACAAAGTCCCGTGTACGAGTATATCAGAAACTATTTCTATTTCTTTGCCTAATTTCTTATCCTTATATCACGTAAATAACATTTGATGTTTTTTTTTATTCTGGCACGGCGTAGTGGCTTCACTGCACTTGACATAGTGGACAAAGGTCTGTGTATTACAGCATAAAGTAAGCAATAGCTGTAAAAAATATATTAACAGCTCCAGAACTATATAGAGTTGTCAATCCAATAAACGAAATCAAATATAATTCGATATTATAAGTCGCTTTGCGTAACAATGCATGTGCGTACGGTACAATTTTATATCATTGAACGGACGGAAATGCAAAACGGATTCATTGTATGGCCGCGCCTAACGTTTTATGAGCGATTTCATTTCAATATTTTGTTCACGTTTTATTGTGTTTTTACGTCTCAGTAGTTTTATGTGTGTGAAACGGGCTACAAATTCCCGAGGTTGCAGAGGTTAAGTAAATAAACTTTTTCAGTAGGCGGGAGCGCTTTGCAGATGTAGTTTTATTGATTAATTAGTTGTGAAACTTTTATGAGTTATTTTTCATCCATAATAACATTCATCATCATCATCATCATATCAGCCACAGGAAGTCCACTGCTGAACATAGGCCTCCCCCAAGGATCTCCACAATGACCTGTTGGAAGCGGCCTGCATCCAGCGACTTCCTGCAACCTTAGCCAGATCGTCCGTCCACCTTGTAGGCGGGCGTCCGACATTTCGCTTGCTGTACGTGGCCTCCACTCAAGAACCTTTCGACCCTAACAGCCATCGGTTCTACGAGCTATGTGCCCGGCCCACTGCCACTTCAACTTGCCAATGCTATAGGCTATGGCGGTAACCTTGGTTCTCCTACGGATTTCCTCATTTCTGATTCAATCTCGTAGGGAAACACCGAGCATAGCCCGCTCCATGGCTCGTTGAGTGACTTTGAGCCTTTTTATGAGGCCTACAGTGAGAGGCCACGTCTCGTTGCCGTATGTCATCACTGGTAACACACAACTATCGAAGACTTTCGATTTAAGGCACTGAGGTATTTTGGACGAGAAAACATCGCGAAGTTTCAGAACGCTGCCCAACCGAGTTGGATTCGACGATTGACCTCTCTCTCGAAGTTGGACCTGCCTAACAGGACCACTTGTCCTAAATAGACATATTCTTCTACAACTTCGAGAGTCGAGCCCCCAACTCCAATGGGGGTGGGCACAACATGGATATTCGACATGATCTTCGTTTTATCCATGTTCATTTTAAGACCCACCTGTTGGGAGACTCGATTAAGATCTTCGAGCATAGTGCTAAGGTCTTCCAGCGATTCTGCCAAGACTACAATATCGTCGGCAAATCGAAGGTGAGTAATATACTCGCCGTTGATGTTGATGCCAAATCCTTTCCACTGCAAGAGCTTGAAGGCGTTTTCCAGCGCGGCAGTGAACAGTTTCGGAGATATGACATCTCCCTGTCTCACGCCTCTCTGTAGTGGAATAGCCTTCGTGCTCTGATCTTGTACTCGGACCGACATGGTGGCATTGTTGTATATAGACTTCAACACTTCGATGTACCGATAGTCTATGTGGCACCGCTGAAGAGACTGTAGCACAGCCCAGGTCTCGATCGAATAAAAGGTTTATTCAAAGTCCACAAACGCTAAACAAAGCGGCAAGTTATATTCCTTGGTGTTTTGTATAACCTGCTGTAGCGCATGAATATGGTCTATGGTACTAAAGCCTTTTCGGAAACCGGCTTGTTCGGGAGGCTGGAAGTCATCAAACCTGCGTTCGAGACGATTTGTGATGACCCTCGAAAACAACTTATAAACATGGCTCAGAAGCGAGATGGGCCTGTAGTTCTTCAGCAAAGTTTTATCACCTTTTTTTAAGAACAGTACTACTACGCTCCTGCTTTATGCCTGTGGCGTTGAGCCCTCGAGGAGAACGGAATTGAAGAGCCTCTGAAGGACTTTCAGTGTCGGCGTTCCGCCCGCTTTCAGAAGCTCTGAAGTGATTCCGTCCTCACCCGGCGCCTTGTTGTTTTTAAGTTGTTTGAGGGCCATCTCAATCTCACACAGGCTGATGCTGATATCATCGCTAAAGTGTCGACCTTCGGCAACCTTCGGCAACCGAGGTGTAAAGCTGTCCGTAGAACCTCTCGATCTCTCTTAATACCTCTGCCCTCGTCGATACCACGCGGCCATCGTCCGTTTTCAACCTAGTCAACTGGCTTTGCCCAATAGACAAGTCTCTTGCAAACACTTTGGAGCCTCCATTCCACTCAATTGTTTCCTTAATGCTCACAGTATTGTGAGCACGGACATCGTGTCGCAAGGACTTCCAGATCCGTCTATTGAGCCGCCGATATGCTTCGGCGTCAACGGAAGACTGCAGCGACAAAGATCGACGCTCGGCCATGAGGTCAAGAGTGTGGATTGAGAGTTTTTGTGGTCTGTCTCTTCGGCGAGGTCTAAAATACTTAGATCCCACCATATGGACCGCTTCTATCAAACTGCTGTTTAAATCGTCCACTGCAAGGTTTTCTTTTAGACAGTCAAAGCGATTTGTCAACTCGATAATAACATTATGAAAATAAATATTTTGAAAGGCGATTTGGTCTTTTATAGGGCAATATAATCTCTTTACTGTCTAACTTGAAGTCTTCTAGAAATAATACATCATTCATCCCATATGATAGGTAGAACGAATAATAACATACATTTGATGTCCTCAAAGGAATAATTAAATAACGAGGGAATTGTTTTAATTCAACAATGTCACATTAAAAGTAATCACGAACTTTATTTAGCTTGCAAAAATCCTTTAAATGCGAATGCAGGTAAGTATAGCAAAAAATTCACTCGGATTTCCTTGTAAATGAACTCAGCTTTCGTCCGTTCTCGAAAGGCCATAATTGTTAACGATTTGCACAAACAGAAATAGTTTAACACTTTGTTTCCTCTGTAGTTACGTTAATTTAATTTGTATCGGGTCTTGCGAACTCGGTGAAATTGTGGACCTCCATTTTTCTTTCTTATAATACTACGCGATCTCTACTTTTAGCTTGGATGTTTTAACCGAGGCGTGAAATGGCAATCTGGCTGACTAGCATAATTATAATACCCGTCGAGAAAAGATTGTCTCTCGCCAGTTGATACTCCTTTATACACAGAACAGATGAATATAGTTAGAAGGGAAATACAAGCGTTTGACGCGTCGCAAGGTGGTGCATAATAAGCATCACTGCCGCGGAACGGATGATTTGTCAAATCAGTCGTCGTCGAATTGCCTTGGAGTGTGGTGCTCCGGCAAAATAGAGTAAAAATGCAGATTTGTGCTATTTTATCCTGCAGTTCCAATACTAAAGCGTCGAATATCAACAGAGGATGAATTTTATACCACTATAAAATCCGATTTTATTGATTTTCACCTTTATTTCCAAAAATTGCGGTTTATAATTACGATATTTTGAAGAATTCGATAATATGATAGACGACGTATCAAAAATATACATTGCTGATTACATACAATGTACGCCAATGCCAAGTTCCTACGCAATGCATACGACTCATTTTTGTTATGTCAACTTCGAAATTTGTCACATGTCACACAGTGTTGTAGTCATGTACATAGTAACTATATCGATGTAGTTATAGATTTCGTATACTCATAAATCAGTGTTCATAGGCATTAAGTAAAGAAAAGTAAATCAAATCCTTCAGTAATTTTAAATTGTAGTACTCGTAACGTTTGATAACGTTGACGACATATCCTTATGTTCTAATGTCATAACTTCGCCTACTGAGAACAACATATATTTGTATCTGAATATACTTTATAATATTAACTCATTTATTTGTAGGTTTCCGAGAGTGAGTCGATAAAGGCAACAGTTAGAGACAACTGGATTCCTACAAAATCCAGTACGATTTGTTCTAAGTATTCATTTTCGTGAAACAGAAGACGATAAAAAAATCTGTATCATAAGTAATATACAAACCAAAAATAATTACGGGCAACGCTTATGGAAAAACTGTATCATGGGGCTGAAATAATGAATTATTGCATGAAAAATCAAAACCACTGAAGCTATTGACGTAAAGAAATCGTAATTTTATTGTAATAATTGCATATATTCCAATAATAAAAATGTTAATATCTCCCACACAGCTGAAAATCTTGAAAATCCTGTACATATAGATTTGTAAAATAGTATACAAATTAAAATTAACTTTCAATATTAGATATTGTAGTCTCATTTATTTTCCGTCTATCAACATAATACTAATTAAATAACTGTATCAGGAAAAACCATTAATCATATCGATAAAATAAATTCCGGTGTTATAACAAAACATATTTCCATAATTTTATCGATACTTTAAATCGACTATTGCAAGCTTTTTATATTAGATTTGTAGAGGTTTTGTGTTTCGAAAACGACGACGCTGGTTTTCATACAATTCGACGGCTATTGCCTTTCTCTGTTCTGTGATCACCCCTATATTGACGATATAGTATTTTGAATTTAGCTTGATAGATGCCTGAATTTTGAAAACCTGTGCCTTTATACGAGTACAAATATTATGAAAATATAAAATGTTCTGTGTTGACTCCCGGTTTGTAAAAATATTTTGATTATATCTCTTAAGGTGTTCTGCTAAACTAGTGGTCCATCCTTAAACATCAGCCTTATTTGATAGGCAGTTTATAAACCTACTTCACCTATCGTATGTTTTATCTGTTTTATACGACTATTGAATGCAGTTTGAGCGAAGAAGACAAAACATTCGATAGCTGAAATAGATTTATAAACTGTCTATCCATAAGGCTTTTAGCGAATAAGATAATAAATCAGAACATGTTTGATACCTAGATAACAGGTAACATAAAAATCTTAAGAGCTATTTCAAGTAAACGTTTAATTTACTTGTTTACTTATTTATTTTTAACGTAAATTCTGGCAATGTAAAGGTAACTAAAATGTGCCGTGTTTTCAGAACAAATGGTCTGGTTTTGTAACTGCTCGCACAAACTATTTTATATTTGGTACGCGGTGCAATTTTGTGGTGCTATTGTGGCAGAGACTAGTTTCAGGCTTATTAATATTACGAGCTGAAAGACAGAATGAAATATACCGTAAAAATAGAGTAGTTACCCTTTAATTTTATTTCATTATTGTATATTAAAACTCTCATATGTGAGAGGCCTCCTGGGTACATACCACCGACATTTCTATTTCTCCCGCCAAACAGCAGTGTAAATGCACAGTTGTGTTTCAGTTAGAAAAACTTTGTAGCCAGAGTAACTACTGGACATATTGAAACTTAACATCTTATATCTCAGGATGGCAAGGGCAGTTCAATGCCAAGTATTGCTTTGTAATTCATCATGTTGTTTGGTTTTGCTATTGTCCATAAGCGGTCATATCGTTTATCATCAGGCGAATGGCTAGCATGCCATTCATTGATTTTTTGTTGTTGTAAATATAGGGTTCTGCATTGGTTATAGAGACTACAGGAATTCATTGGTCGACTTGTTTTTGAATTGATGTTATAAAAATATTAGTACGTTATTTTATATTTATTTTAGCTGAGGGATTAAATCATTACGCTATTACATTATAAATGAAGTATCTACATTCCAACCCTAAATTCTACGGATAGCAAACACCGCTACATTATTCAAGAAAGTTGCCAAAACTGTGCGTTAAATCGGGATTTAGGAGTTGAGGTATCACAGAAAACGCTTTCAAAGACGAATTGCAGTGTCAATATTTAAGTTTCCATTCTACCGGTCTCCGCTTGAGGCCCGCGGAACAAGTGAGCCCGGCTTGCACTTCATGTTTCATTCAGAATATTATCTCGGGGAAATGAATTCATATTGTGGATGGCGGCCGTTTTAATTAGCCCATCTTTTGATTTAGGCGACAGAGTAAGGTCAATGGGATGACGAGACTCTTGTGTTTTGTTATCTTTTGAATAAATAATGCCGCGAAACAATTATTTTAAAACTTAATGAGATTCGGAATGCTGATGCACTGTCATACAAAACTAACGAGGGAAAACTTGGTTATTAAATTGTGCAGTTTTGAAGAATGCAAATTAAACGGGATACAAGAGAATTTTATGACTGTTTAAGTTAGGATATTTCTGGAAATAATAATATAAAGATAATTCAACGTTTTATAACAATACTTATAGCTAAAAATAGGCATTAAATAATATTTCTGCACTATCTAGCTATCTAACTTTGAAACCAATAAAAGAGTCACAAAAATATCACTCAGTATTTTAATTTCAAACATATTTTTAAATGATTTACGGTCATATAACGTGATACTATTTATTTTACAGCACATTAGCTCCAGACAACTCGGCCCATTGTTGATAATAAGATAAAAAGTATGTCTTTATGACTCAGGAGAGAATGAATTTAAAAAATGAATGAAATAAAGGTTTGTAACGAGGTAAATTTTTAACATTAAGCCTTCATTATTGTTATGCGTTACGTAGACCGATGACAATTAAGTTAGATAAATGATTCTGTTACGTTTTTTTTTATTAAAATAGATAAATATCACGTAGCGCCTGTCTCAATTCTATAGACGTGTGGCAAAATTTAAAATTACAAATGAAATTTATAAAGTATAGTTTTAACTCATTGTTTGAGATATGTTTTTGTATTATAAAAACAATTTGCATTTATATTCATAATCTAATAGTATTAACATGTCCAATATATAATAATAAAATGATTCGTCCTATTAATCGCCATTCTTAAATACTCATTCATAAGTTTAAAAGTTTAAATAATAATACGATTAATACTAAGATTCATTCAAAACTGGACTTGTTACATTTACATACAACATATCGATCCAACCTTTAAAATATTCGACGCGAGTTCAGTAATGTAGAATCATTGATATAAAAACCCAGAATGCTAAAACACAGTTGTAGAGTAAATCCAGTACATTTTGCATGACGTTGCTTATAAAAGAGGTCGGTGTACATGGCACAGCCATTGTCGACTCTCATCCCGTTCCACGCCATAACACAAAGTGGATAGGTAAAGATATCTGTAGTGGATGTGTTTAATTAAAACTTTCTCGGCTCCCTTCTGTAGTGGACCCACTCACTCGTCTAATGTGCATGTTTTCGGTTTATTGTTTATGTTTACTTAATTGTCTGTTTTTCTAATGAGTTTATTGAACTGCTTTTTTAATTTCGCAAAGAATATGTAAACTGATGTTTGTGAAAGTTTTAATGTCAGTGTTTATCCGAATATGTTTCCAGATTCCTTGCATTGTATATCAGCTACTGAATTTCTTTTGTATTGATTATCCGCTTTTAGTAATATAGTTTATTGAATTCTATTCAATTGATTTTAGAAGATTTTGAGTGTGATATATCGTTACACTGAATTTAATCAAGCAGCTTTAGATTTACTTTGTTCAATTCTTAAAATATCCAGTCGAGACTTCTAAATCTCTCCTTTCAAAAACACTTCGATCCAAAAATAAAATTCTTTGTTTAATTAAAGGAACAATAAAACCTGGCATGCCGGCAATACCAATATTCCTGGAGATTCAATATTAAGCTACACAGTTTTTGAATAAGCTTGCAATATAGCGTGGAAGGTACGAGATACGCAGGGTCGTGCAATATTGAATATGAAGCTTGTAAAGGCCGTGTTTGCGTCGAGATCGACAAATACTATTACATCGTGTTGGCCTTATTTAACTCTTAAATAATTGCTGATGTAGATTAATTCTTGACTTGTTTTGGTGTGTAATATTAATTTCTTATTATGTTATACTTGTATCACGATATACTAAGCTACTAACAGTGAAACCTCTAAACAATATAGAACAATTTAAAACATCAAAGTAATTGGCCAATTCAGGTAGGTTTTTTGGGGTTTTCTTATAACGTAAAGATTTGTTTTAGTACACGCATCTTAAAAGTTTCTTGTTAGTAGAGTAACTATAATTTTCTATTCGTAATGTTACATTTAAAACTGACCTACCAAGACCTTGAAATCTAAATACTCCATGTCATCAGTGAGAATTACTGATGTGTGATAGATTAATACACGTCGACACCAGAACCTGTCTTTAAAGCCACCACTATGATGATACTACCTATTAAAACCTTAAACAAGTAAAAAATTACACATACAACGCGTTTTTTGTACTCTAAAGGTTATTAATTACATGTCTTTAGTGCGCAAGCGTTACTGCACTTGTTCGCAGAATGTCATTTTAATTGTCCTCTTAGTCAGTGTGTATAACGATGAATAAATTATACATTATGGAAATCGCCATTTGTGTGTGCGAATCGTAAACAGTCTTTTTAAGAGAGGCGATCAATTGTAATTAGAAAGGATTCAATTATCGGTTACCAGAAATGATACAAAAGTGGCTCGACAAGTTGATAACCTCTTAAATATAATGATTCATTTTACAAAGTGACATATCATGCATTCCTTAAACGTCTTGGATATTTTTGCAACCTTGATTTAATAATCCTAGTTAATCTCAACATACAGGGTATATCAAGACTGCTACCGAAAACGAAGCCGGGTGGTAGTTTAAGCGACTTCAGACACAATGCAACAGAAAAAGTTGCAAAAAAAAAGCGCCAATTTTTTTTTTCCTATGACCATAATTGGGTCGTAAATACATTTTTGGTAAAATAATAGTGTATACCCTTTAATTTATAAATAATCTAAGGTATAAAAGTGTTTAAATTATTATTTTAGCAAAAACTATGGATTTACCACCCAAAAATGACGATATTAAAATAATCATAAAAAGTAATTGTGGCGTTTCTTCTCGAAATTTTTGGTTGCATTGTGTTTGTAGTCACTAAAACTATCACCCGGCTTCGTTTTCGGTAGCAGTCTTGAGATACCCGGTATACAATATAACATCAAAAACAAAAAAATATGCATAATCCCACATCGTTTGCAAATAATTACTTTTCTGTAATGACACCAATAATTAAAGATCTGTCGAATGAATCTGTCACGTTTTTTGCCCCAAATAACGGATTGGTGGATATTGATATCGATACTCAAGTCGAATTATATGTAGCGTATAATTAATTTGCAAGAAAAAGTTCTTCGCTTTTTGTATCTGATCTGATTAAGAAATGTATTAATTACCGGTGCAAGAAACCTCAATATCAGCTAATATAGAAAAACCTTCTTTAGTACGTGTGATGAAGCAAAACGCTTCTTGCTACTGTAAATTGGTAGAAATACTGAACACGTCTTGGTGATTCGAAAAAAGGTCTTTGTAATGGTAAAACAATGTTTATCCCTAAGCAATTACACGCTTAATTAGTTATGTAAACTAGCCTGGTGTTGGCAAATTTATTAAAGTTTATCATCGTGACTGAAGTTTTGAAGAAACCGAGCGTCGGTAGCAATAATCTAAGGAATAATTAGGAAACCGTATCAAATCGCTTATGCATGACCGCCGCGAGAATTCTATGACCTTGTATCGGTAATTTTAACTATTGATTTGGAAACATAATTTATAAGAAGGATCAAGATTATGTCATGTATTGTTTCAAATATTAATCTTCACAGAGATCTGTATAGACTTCATAAGCGCAATTGATTTTCCAATAGGCTTATGAAGAGAGAATATAATAAAGTTTACGTAAATGTAATGTTGTAAATATTTACAACATTATATTTACGTAATTTACAAGATTCATTTATAATTTATAAGAAATTACGGAGATAAATTCCTCAAAGAGAAATGTAATAACTACCATTACCTTTTTTAATGATGAAAGAAAACACGGAGTTTAAAGTGGACGAAATTTATAGCCTCTATTTCATCATGTGGCGTAAAAATGAAACTATGCGACAAAAGCGTTTCAATTTATGTTTTTTTGATGATCCTGCACTTCCCACTGCGGCAAAAATATGGACAGTCATAAAAGCGAGGCCCGGACTAAACCCGGATGTATGGAATACCTAGGGTCGGTTGTTTCAATATTTCATAGTCACTGCATTGTTCGCGTATTCAACGAAAGGATGTTTATAAAACACTGGTAAGCTGTAAGGAACAGTATCGATAACTCGGTTGTCGATTTTCTAGAAACATCGATTGTTATTACATGATATGTTTACTAATTTATTCAACTTGATTAACATCCCACGGTCTATTTTTACAAATATAACACGATAGGTACTACCGCTATGTCTATTTCTTCCACAAAAACGCAGTTCATATGCACTGTTGTATTTCGACTTGAAGGACATTGTAATAGAGTAATTTCATTGTAATACGTCTTAGGAAGGCGAGCGCAGTGCAATGCCAAGCATCGCCTTGTAATTCGTTGTGTTATTTCATTTTGCTACTGTCCATAAGCGGCCGCAGAGCTTACAATCTGTAAAATGGAATGCTCGTTCCGCCTTTCCTCGTAATAAAAAAACACACTTTTTTATTGGGTTCGATAAACCTAGTAAGTGCGTTGTGGCCTGTTGGTAAACGGACTAGACGCGGCAGCCAACATGTTCACGGTGGTCGCGGGTTCGAATCCCACGGCACACCTCTGACTTTTCGGAGTCATGTGTGTATTGATATTCAATCACCATGCACTAAAACGGTGAAGGAAAACATCGTGAAGAAACCTGCATACCATAGCGATTTATAAAAATTTCTATGGTATGTAAGTCCGCCAACCCGCACTAGGCCAGCGTGGTGGAGTATATGGCCTAACCACTCTCAATCGTGCTCTCGATTGTGGAGTAGGCTCGTGCCCTGCAGTGGGACGTATATGGGCTGATACAATAATCCTAGTAAACACCGTGCGTTACCATTTGATAAATGATGTAACAATTAATTACAAAATATTTATCTAATTTGTAAAAATGTTATTATAAAAACTCGATAAGGTAAATGTAAACAACATATTATTATTACCGGTACATGGGATAGTCGCCAATGTTTCTTTTTATTCTCAAAAATATCAAAGCTTATTTGTCTAAATTCGCGTTTCATATCATTTAGTCAGTGTGTAATACAAACGATAATACCAAGGACTATTTCCAAATGATTTGAATGTATTATTGTAAAGTACTTACAAAGATTGCACTCGTCGCATATTGAAGATCACCAATTTTGTTCAACAACGGTGCAACTAGCAGTAATAGTCCACTTTATAATACAGTGCGAAGGCTAAGTATCTACTGTATATCTCGTCCCGGTCAGACTGTCATTATTGACTAACAAGTAGCAACCAAATAATAAACCACCTGAACTTTCGCATTGGTAATAGTATGGTTTCATCACGTAATATGCAATAAAACATCACACCACAGATGAAATTGGCTTCACGCAATTCTTAGGCAATAGTAGATTGGCGGACCTTCTTTATATTATTGCAATAGAAAGGCAAACCAAATGCATCAACACGCCAAGACACGAACAAACGTTTCATGAAAATTGAAAAGTATTTAAAGGAACAAAACCTTATTTCCTTATTTAGAACAAAGAGCGTGGATATTGCCTGAGGTCAGCGGATACAAAGAGGATACTTTTAAAATTGTGACAAGGCATTCGAATGCAGCCGAGGTAAGCTAAAATGCATTTCTATTTCAAGCGATTGTAGCTTTACTATGTTATATGAAATATCCAACGAAAACATCGTGCACAGTAGTAATTAATATCGTGGATACATTAATTTTGATACATAAATATTATGCCGTAAAAGCATGACACAGCTTTCTGGATGATGTTTTCGTTCGAAACAGAGATGAATTTCAGTTTGCGATTTGACCCGATCAGCCGTGTTTTCCGACTCGTTAAATATTTTCGATGAAAAATCATTTCGTATTTGCTCCGAGAGTTAAACAGACGCGCAAAAATTAAAAATTAACGTTTTCATTCATTTGGGAACACGAAATTAAAATATCTGGCATTATTGGATAATAATTATCGTGAAAATCAGAAAGAGAATGTATGGTAAAAAAAATATTTATAAGACTATCTGTATCAGCCCATATACGTCCAACTGCAGGGCACGGGCCTTTTCTACAAGCGAAGGTACAATTGAGGGCGGTTAGGCCGTATAATCCACCACGTTGGCCTAGTGCGGTTTGGCGAATAGTATTTTTCCGTATCGCTAAGGTATGTAGATTTCCTCACTATGCTTTTCTTTACCGTCATAGTGCGTGGTGATTGTTTATAAATATACAACTGAATCCGAAAAGTCAGAGGTGTGCCCTGGGATTTCAACCTTACCATCGTAAACATTACAAGACTACCATAAAATACTAATTTGATTAATCCTTAAAGTTTCAATCCATTGCATTTATTAAATAATTTATATCAACTGCTACATGTAGAATGTGCATCAATGTGCCGTGGCCATGAAATCAATCTGAGCTGTACCTTCAGTGAGTGCGTTGCAGATGGAAGTTAAACGCGGAACAAACGTCACTGGTCTAGTTACCGGCAGACTCCAGGTGATAGCAAATTGGCTCCTAATGCCACTAACAGTTGAACCTCGCCATTGAAGCAAAGATTTGCTCTCAGAACTCGTGTCTCACAATCATTTCCTGGACGTGTACCAACTGTGCAGAAAGGTTCGCATTGTACGGTCATTATGCTCTGCGTCGGCCAGACCCATTGTTCCGCCAATAAGCCGCAATAGCTTTTGATGAACATTGTTACTTTGTTGATTTTATTAATGGAGGTGTACACTCTGACTGTGACTATTCTTGGCTCGGATGATTTCTTCTTTAACATCGTTTAGAGCAAGTTCAATAATGAGTAAACTTCAAAGTCCTAGTGTTGGATATTACTGGCATATGAGAAGTTTCACCTCAAATAGAATGCGTTTGACCCGTACTGGTTCAATGTTCACCGGTAGCTGGCCTAGCCAAACTATTTATATATGCATGAAACGGAATTGAAAATGTATCCCGTTGTAGTTAACGGTCCTCGCTTTCGGAAGCAATTTTGCATATAATATTGGCCTATGAATTCTGTATTAGTTACAGTCTGTGCAATAATGAACCGCAAACTATCTAATGCACTGCTTTCAGATGAAGTTAAATAGATTAATTCTCAATCGAAACGCAATTTATGTGCAGTGAATCAAATCGATGGACTAGGAAAATTACATAGAGCGGATAAGTGCGATAGCTATGTACCAAGTTACATAAACGCACGAAGGAAATAAATTAAATTGGAATCAGAAATCGAATTAATCGGCATGAAATCTGGGAATTTCACCTAGCGTAGGCACTTGACGTCAGCTCTGCATATACATGTTGATAAATTTGTGAGTTAATAAGCAATATGTGTCAATTAAACACTATGCAGACTTTAATTACGTGTAAACGTAATACCTACAAGAAAGCAATTATTTTCCTGCCGACCGCCTGTACTTACTCATCATTCTTGTGGATTCACATTTTAACGCAGTCGCATTATTTTAAATTACAACATGTTTTGCAATCATTCACATATTTTTTCGATGTCAATTTGTGAGACGATTTTCTAAAGGAATGAAATAACCTTGATTAATTTTCCAAAACGATTTTATAAGGTCTGTTAGAAACTGCGCTTAAAACCCGTATGATAGGCGTTGCATTGTAGATAAATTCGATATCTTAGTATCAAATCGCTTTGATAGCAAGAGTCCGGAGTGGCGTCCGTGACGGCGGGCTAGTCAAGCGGAAGCTGTCAGCTCAGGCACTATCCGATCGACTCTAATACTCCACTACTCTTTATTCATTGAACCGTAATTTACTATATTCAGATATTTTATAGCAGTTTTAAAGTTATTAA
Source organism: Hyles vespertilio (assembly GCA_009982885.2). Classification (NCBI taxonomy): domain Eukaryota; kingdom Metazoa; phylum Arthropoda; class Insecta; order Lepidoptera; family Sphingidae; genus Hyles; species Hyles vespertilio. The sequence continues at coordinate 7,545,985 of CM042822.1, read as the reverse complement.
TTAGTAGAAAATGATCGAGATCTGAATGAACTATGCATTATTACTACTTCGTTTGATATTTTAGTAAATATTCAGGAATATACATTTAGTGTGAACAATTAAATGATTATATTATAATACCGATTGATGTAGTAATGAATTTAAAATTGAAAAGAAATACAATATCTAAGTAAGTGTAAAGTAATGCATTTTACAGAATACATTTAACTAGTATTACTCATTCGTATATTTGTTCACGTGTTTTCAAACACATTACTTGATAAAATAAACAAAAAGAACATATTCCACCAACACCATCAGTCACGGTCGACTAATAAAACATTTCGGGAAATATTATCTATTTTTTTGCAGTTACTATCAGAACAGACGTAGAATTACGCACACGAGAGGTGAAATACAAAACGTAAATACTCTGCAATGATTATTTTCAGATCTAATTGCTGGAAACATATTTAAAGATGATTATACTTATTTGTGCAAAGACGAAAATATATCTGAATAAACTGCAGGTTTTTTTTTCTATTTCAGGTAATTGCTTATTTTCTTGCAATATAATAAATTGATCAATTACAGTAAGATGTTTTTTATCAATTTTTTTATTTGTATTAATATGATATAATTTTTCTATTCATTAAACGACTCTCTTTACTCCGAGTCGACGATTATTTTCTGCACTCAAAAAACAAGATAATATTTATGAATTTATTTTCCTGACGGCAACTTGCGGGAAAATAATAAATCGCATCTATCAATCATATATGTACCTGTGTGGTTCTACAATTAATTAGTAGTAGTGGAGTTAAGAGTCAGTTTCAAACGTGTTTTGTCACTCCGATCTAGAACCATGGTAAAACAAACTAAGCACTTGTTATTGTGTATATTATTTTTTTAAACTTATGTTTTTCCTTTCACCCATATGGCCGCGCTGCGCAGTTTTAAAGAAAACATTTTTAGTTTTTATAGGAGTGGACTTCCTGGCATAAATTTTAATTAAATTATAAATATCAGAATTAGACCTGAGAAAATCCTGGCCTCAGGTCTAATTGATGTTTGCTTAGCGGCCTCTAATACAAATTAAGTATGAAATATTAATATTGTTTTATTGAGATGCTTGATATTCCTTATGCCATTTTGTACATTATAGTTCGATGCAATTGAAAATAGATGGTGGTCTTGTGATACTTAAGTGTTACTTTGCAAAAAATATTGTGTTATTATGATCACACATCTACATCGTGTGACGAGTGCACAATTAGTTTTTTATATGACTATACTACGATTAAATGTGACAACTTTGAATCGTCGCGGAAGGCCCGAAAAAAGATGGCGAGATGAATTGGACAGGTGGAAGAGAGACTGGCAGGATCGAGCCTTGAACCGGAACGAATGGAAGGAGGATAGCCTTTGCCCTACAGTGGGATAGCGGAAGCTGATGTATCTATGTATACTGACTATGAAGTATCTTTCGTTATTTATATTTTAACTAGTGGCTCGTCTGATGGTATCAGGTCAACATCTGGCCTGACGGTAAAAATTTCAATACTATCATAAGCACAATGCAGGCTTGTCAGACTGTAAACCTGTCATAGCAAAATGTTCCTGTCGACTGTCTCCAGAGCAGAGGAGTTTTAAAGCTTTCGTGTAATCAAGAAGATCAAGTAAGGAAGAAACTAAAGTGAAAAGGGTTAATATTAAAAAGTCTAAGGCAATTCACCCTATGGTGCAGATATCAGCAACTTTAAAAAATAGCGTATTTATAAGTATATCACCTCCTCCTGAAATTCAGGGAATTTCAGTTACTTTTTGGTTAATTTACTATAATTTCAGATACAATGATAAAATATAGAGTTAATAAATCTAATTTTGGCATCAACTTGTTTTACGACTGCATAGATATGACGAAGTGATTGCTGTCTATGCTTGAAATGTGGCGTCTGAAGGACGTCTTGAGGCATGCAGTTAATAGCTAAAGCTAGTCGTGGTTAGAAATTAATTGAAAAAGTATGCAGGAAATGAAGTTTTCAATCAGTTCATGGAATGGAACTTCTTCAGAAATTTGTTATAACTATTGAGCAAAATTCGATGTATGGAAATAGTAAACAACTACAATAATAGAATAACCAAATGATTTGTATCCTTAAATAAATTTGTGTGTTTTTTACATCCTTGCTAGATCCATTACCGCCCCAACTAAGCCGCTCCAAAAAGCCAGTGAATAAAAAAGGAACATTTATCTTCATCAATATTTAAGTTACTTTCCCTGTGCGCCATTCGTTTCCTCCATACCGTATAATAAACACAATTGTGTACTAAGGTACATTTTTAAAGCATTTTACCCTGCCATCAAAAATACCTCGTGTAGATATGAATCCATCATGCTATGAATCTGTGACAACTGACAATGAGTTATCACAATGAACAGCGGTAATTACGCATTCAACACTCTTTTGTATCACACGGTCTGCTGAGCAAAATGATCGACATATCATATTATGATTTGAGCTGTATGACTACGTTCATGTCACGTTTTTAAGAACATTGTCTGTCATATTTTTAGAAACGTCTGTCTGGGTACTATTGGCGTGTGGCGAAGTTTGGAACTAGAAATAACATGAAAAAATATAATATTTAACGCATTATTTGAGATATGTTTTCATCACATAAACAACAAGCGTTTATACTCGTAATCTAATAGTATTAACATGTAAAGAGAGAACTATATTTGATATTTTGAACAGCATGACAACAACGCGTTCTAACGCCAATTTAACGCAGACGTTCTATAATTGAAGGTTTTATGAATCTGCTTGCATCAGTAGAAGAACACGACGATAAGTTTGATCTAACTAAAATAAGTATTAAATATGTTTTTTATTCAAGCGGTACAATATATCCGGGATAATGCAACACAGAATTGCAGTCCACAGCCAGTGTCATGAACAATGTTGTTCGGGAGTTTGGTTAACAAAAGCGGACAATAGGTTTCATGAGGCCTTTCATACTGCACTTTCCACTAGCTTGGGATCGTCGCTACTATGTATGAAAAACATGCATAATAGAGGTAACTTTAAATGTGACGGAGGTATTACAGCTTAATATGCAAAAGAGAAATTCAACACGCTGGATAATCACTCAACTCGCTGGACACTCGGGCACAAACTTTTAAATTAGACAAGTTCATATTTAGCTAAGAATAAGTAAGGCTTATTTAACGAAGTGCGTGGTGGCCTGTTGGTAAACGGACTAGACGCGGCTGCCCACATGTTCGCGGGGGTCGCGGGTTCGAATCCCAGGGCACACCTCTGACTTTTCGGAGTCATGTGTGTATTGATAGTCAATCACCATGCACTAAAACGGTGACGGAAAACATCGTAAGGAAACCTGCATACCATAGCGATTTATAAAAATTTATATGGTATGTAAGTCCGCCAACCCGCACTAGGCCAGCGTGGTGGACTATATGACCTAACCACTCTCAATCGTACTCTCGATTGTAGAGGAGGCCCGTGCCCTGCAGTGGGACGTATATGGGCTGATACAAGTAAGGCTTAACAATTGGTTTACTAGGTATTTGTGGTTCTGTTTGAAAAGTTATATCTATCAATGTCAAGAGATTTCTGTGCCTTTGGCAGTATAATTCTCATCGTGAACTTTGTCATTACACTGGCTTATTGATATTGCTCGATATCCTAGTGTCCAGAATGAATATAATAGACCTCTCTCTATGAGTGACATGGAAGGTCCTTTAAAACGTTTACTAACACACATGTCTTTCAATGGAGGTATGTGTGTGAACCCAATGACTGGTTCAAACGCGATCATAGAGGGATAATTTGTATTTTATAATATACCTAGAATTTCTTCCTAACTAATTGAACTTTAAGCAAAACCGCTGCAGTTTCCTATGGTAAGACATTTGTGTTTAAAAACATTACAAACCCTACAAAATAACTTCTACAGTCAAAGAAAAGCTTTAAAAACCTAACCACATTACTGCAAAAACAGCACTAACAACAGTTTTGAATTAATTAGTAACCTTAGTAACTATAGTGTACTAAGTAGTTTTGGCAAATTTAGCGCCATTACCCGCCGGGATACCGCGGGCTGGTTACGGATTCCGACTTCCTTAGATTGTTTGAGGTTTGGATTAACCTATTTGCCAATATAGCTGCGGTAATTTTAGTTTGTGCCACTTGTCGAGTTTCCTTTTTGTCGTTTCCTCCCACAGCCCGGGACCTGTATTAAACGGAATTCGCGTTTTTATGCAAAATGAGCCATTTGTGTTCTGGGTTTTAATCCACTGCTGACTTAGCGTTTTTACGTAAAACGAGACAAGGAATTATCATTTTGTACTTTGTAATTTAGAGTTTTAAAATTCAGTCCGTAATACTATTTTTCGCCTCCACTGACAATGGTAAAGGTGCGTTTAAATCTAGAACTTCAAGTTAGTATTTTTATGTGTCACTTGGAACTGCTAGGTTAACTCCCGCAACACCATGTCAATCTATTGGAACTTATTGAAGTTCGGAGTACGGAAATTGTTATTACAAGTAAATTGTATATATTGATATACAATTTACTTGTAATAAAAATTTCCGTCATGAATTAGTCCAGCATAAACCAACGGGTTCCATCAAATCCGTTTACATTAAATTGGCAAACATCTTTCAAGTCAAGGGCACTTAAACTGTTTGCTATTAGTTTCATTACGTCTGCTGCCGTGGACTATGAGCAAACTTGTTGTGACGTCACTGCAACGGGACGTGTGGGTTCCGTAATGGAAGGGTAATTAAACTAACATTATGATTATTACCCGATCCATCAGCGTAATGACGGTGTGAATAGAGGGAGAGTGGGTTAACGGGTCGTTCTAAACAGGTCTGTTCGATATCCACCATATTTGATTATAGTTTCCATTTTAAGTGATCTTTTATGGTGGCAGGTCAAATAATTGAAGATAGTAATTACGAAGCGGTTAAAAGTGATGACAGATCCTCATTATGTTAAGCCATTTATTGGTTAGTCTAGTAGAGTTCTAGTGTAAAAACTGATGCAGAAATAAAAACTTTATACCTATAATTGTATTTTTACTACCGCCGTTGTAGCCTACCGTCATTTTTAGTTAAATTAGTTAATTAATTTAGTTTTGGGCAGCAATTCCCACGCTCCATGAGACATATCAGCTCTTATTTTCGGGTCTTACCCGAAGTACAGGGGAAATCAGGGTATATGCTTTACAAAGAAACACTTAATCTCAATTTGCTTTTCATTTACTACATTTAATAATACCATTAATAAAACTTCCGCATCGCAAAGACTAATTAGAGCAAATTCACCGTAAAACTTCAAATATAAGAGCTTTACGACATCATAGCGTCTCATTAAAGCGACGAGTAGTGACGCAACGGAACATTCAACTCCCTCAGTGCACATGCCATGTGGTTTCTGTATTCCAATATTTCACGGAAGCCCAATTTAGGTATTAGAACAGATGGGATTTCAGCGGACCCGTCCGGTTTATTTATAATTTATATGTTGTTTATATTTCCAAACAGGATCATTTTATTGAAATAAAATCATCATTTTAATTGAATCGATTGTAAAATTTCCGAATGTTTTATTGCTTTAGTGTGGTTAAGTGTACATAAACTTAAAAAATAGTTGTAACAATATAAAATCTAACATTACTATTATTTTTGTCACACCAGAGTTTTGAATTTGTATATGTTTGGTAAGTAATATTTGACATATAAAAACTATACGGTGGCCTATTTAATGAATACATTCATATTTTATGTACAAAAAATTTATGAATTCCGGTTTTCGCGTACTTAAAATTATGTTGCTTTAAATTAATACTGATTTATTGTTCCCTAAAATATTTTATTAATCTTCTTATTAATGGTCCTAATTTATTGAAATTGTAGATTAATAAAAATTTTTTTTTTGATTTTTGTTCCCTTTTATTGTTCTCGTTCAACCGCGAATAATTTTATACAGATTTCAAATCAAAATGCTTAATCCTACATTGGACATGTTATCAAAATACAGAAATAAAATAAAAAAGAGATCTTGAATTCAATCCTAAATTACTAATAAAATATATTTTAATAAGAAGTACCACGCTTGAATCACCGTACCTTGGTGTCAAAATGCAGTGCCAAGGATGAATCTAATCGGAAATGTCTTTGTCGCAGCTATCGGCGTAAAGACGTTTGAAGGTAAGCAGTACTTCCTAGCACTACTAATGTAATTATTTATAGTTAAATATCTAATTAATTTTGTGGTAAGAATGACAAGGTTATTAGAATTTATAGACATTCGATACTAAAGTAAAAACCTATGTCAAAATGTTGGCATCTTTTAAAATAATAAGATAGTGAATTAATTAATTCTCCATACTAATTCTTCTTGGTCATTATAGTTTTAATGATCATTGGTCGAATTTATTCATAACTGGGTCAAATATATTGGCAGATCTTCTAGTTTCTTCTGATGGAGGTTGTCTTACGAGAAGTATAATTATAATGGAAGTTGTCGATCAACCAAACCCAAGTTAATAAATTCTATCATGAATATCTATCACAAATGTGTTTGTAATGCTATCAGATCTTACAGGTTTGAGTTGCAAAATAAATATAAAAATTGCTGTATCTATATCAGTCCATATACATCCCAATGCAGGGCACGGGCCTTCTTTACAATTGACTGTACAATTGAGATAGGTCATATAGTCCACCACGGTGGCTTAGCGTGTGTTGGCAGACTTTACAAACCATAGATTTTTATTAATCGCAACGGTATGCAGATTGGCTCACGATGTTTTCCATTAACGTTATATTGCTTGGTGATTGGCAATTTTTTTAATAATTACTACATGTGTACAACGGAGCCATCATGTCTCAAAAAAATAAATCTCTCAAAAACATAGGAATTATCTTTTATTTACTAATTGTAAGTAAAATAAAATCTATTATATATGTAAATTTAATCTTTCTAATGGCCCAAGATATTTTTATATTTATTTAACGCTTTGCTGTGCACTTGGTACCCGAAGCGCATTATCCATTCTAATTTCTTTTCGTATTCAAATTGAACAAGTTCATCTCAGTCTAATTTCAATAATTTAATCATTCCATCTGAGATGTTTCTTTGTGGAAAGCAATTCAGGAATCGGTTCACTGTCATTTTTGGAATTTCTACCTACATGAGTTTTCTTTATTTTGTATACGAAAATATGTTTTATATAAAATCGCGATGTTTAACATTTTAACTTTTAATATTACAATACCTAAATTGTATCCATATCCACATTTGTTTACAGCATAATTTTATTTTTTGCTAATCTTATCCTCTACGTCATCCAAATTATAAATAGCTTTCGGACGTAAAATCTCTTCAATATTAAAAAACATCAAAAGAATTGAATTGAATACAACATCTGTGAATGCTAAACACGGGAGTTAAACATTATCATTTAAAAAACCAAGCGCGGCAAATTTATTACCAAAACAAACTTATAAAAAAACTCTCAAGAACGGAGTGGCGTAAAAATTAAACTAATACGCCGTAAAAGAATAAATACAAGGAACACGTGCTACAGACGATCACGATAGTGCAAGGCTAAAAATACTCCTGTTACACTACGTTCTTACCATGAACTCACGGCTATTGTAGTAAAGCTCGTATATTATATTTTGTAATCCGACGTTGATGGTTTATCTTTAGGTTTATTAAAATAAGATTTCATTTATTTATTTTTATACCGGCCCGGCATTATGACTACACTACGCTTGAAAAAATCGTAAATACCGTCCAGGCAGAAGAAAAAGCATAGAGAATAGAAGCAACGGAATTAAAATTACGAAGAAACTCAATGATATCGATCGTCCTCAAGTTTATAGATACTTGTATGAAAACGAAGAATTATACAATTTAAGAAAGCGGCCGCGGTAGTAAACCCCAAATTGTTATAAGACAAGACAAACGCACAAGTTGCCCCAAATAACATTGCTGTGTTATTTTATTTGTACTCGAAATAGTCCTTTCCAGACGAACCGTCCAAATTTCAACCGGACAAATATAACAGAATTCCGTCTCACTGCTTCCTTAGTTAAATGAAATAAACTTTGTGTTCGTGTATTGGCATTATTTAAATATTTAAACAGAATACAATGAGAGGCATATGGATCTCCTCAAGGTTGATACTTAGTGATGAAGCGATATCGTCATACAAATTATGGAATTTCTCTGGTAGTTCGGTATTTGCATCCGCCTGGTTTGTGATCTTGGGTTTGCGATTAACTTTTACACATACGATTCCAGTAAACAAAAATATTCCCTAACGTTGTTAAATAATTGTATACCGTTGTGGAAGAGTATCAAAACTTCACTGAACTTATCATCAAACAGAAAATGGATAGTAGTAAATTTATCAACAGTACGATTAAGTATATATAAACTTACCTGAAACTACTGCATGGATGTATGACCCAGTGGCCGGCTGCCTTCTGCCTGATACGTTCTTTCATGAGTGCTTTCTTTGAACCGAAGAGTTTCATGGCGAGTTTATTGTCGGTGGGCTGGAAGAGCGCCTGCAGCTGGTTGCGCAGGAAGCCCTGCTTCGCGTCCGGAGCCGGCGGGGCTGGCTCCACAGGCGTCCCGTACAAGGACACATCATCCAGACCACCAAAGTGGACTTTGCCGGTGCCGCTGCCCTGCTTCAGCGATATGTCCGCGTCGCCTGTGAACAATTGTCGTGGTTAATAATTTGAAATGCTTCGATATAACCAATTTAGTAATGTGAGTTATGTGGACATTTGTTTGCTGTTTATGTCTGTAAGCTTTATTAATGTGAATGATATAGTCGAAGTTTGTGTTGTCTATAAGGTTTGAGATTTCAGACTTCCGTCTCCTTCTGACGACATTATAAATAAGATTATCCTTTTGTTTCATTTTCTTCTGTCAGTGTTCAAATCCTTGACGTCTTAAAATGTAAGAAGCTAAAAAGAAGGCATAGGTACTTTTTCTTGACTTATTTTTAACTATGGGTTAACTTAATTTAAGGTACATAAATTATTACTAGGTATAGAGAATATTAATTCGTACATTTTATAATCGTTTTATAATGCTTTGGGATCGATTACAACCATAAAAATCGTCATAAAGAGTTGGAAATAAATCATGTTACAACACTTCATATTTAAGTGCAGTTTAGGACATTTGTTGGATATTTTACTACAAACCTGGTTTAATTAACTTATCATTTAGTTGTGCGTCACTACAGTTCCAAAAGAAATTCTCAGATTAATAAAAATATCTACAGGATGCATATGAACGGGTATTTCCACAGAAATTCATACAGATCATATCTGTAATGATTCATCATTATTGAACACGAAAACATTCTTCTTTTTTGTCGATTTGCCTCTTCGTGGTTCAATAGCTTAACTTCGGATGTACGCCACTACGGAATTTGAAACTCATTGAACTTTTACCCCAGTTCTCGCGATATGTTAGTAATAACTACATCGGAAACAACCTACATAAATACTAAGATGCTTAAATAACATTTCAACAAAAAGACAATTCGATTATAATAACAATCCATTTCATATAACACAAACAAGCCAATAAGTGACACATAATGACGTTTTTAACATTCAACCGTGTGTGGACTGGCAAAATCTGGCGTACGAGTGAATTAACCGCCTAAAATATACATGCAATGGACAAATCGTGTTCAACAATGCCCCAGGGTCAGTATACACTACGATTGTTCTAAAATCAATAGAGACTTCGGGCTACAATGGCGAATGGCAGGCGAGGCGGCAATAGGGCCGTCAGAAGTACGTATTTGACACCAATTGGATTGTTTTCAACTGGAAAAACTGCAGTGATTGTTTTAAATCCACTGTGTGATTGTGAGATTGCGGGAGATAAAGATATATTGTTCATCAGTGTTGAAATCGTGAATTATACATAGACATTTGTGATTGTAAATCACAGAATAATGAAACTACCATAAATGAAATGTAATATGACGATATTGAAAGAAAGAAAGAAGAAATAGAAGACGAATAAACGCGTAGTAAGAAAGCCCCAGTTAATTCTTTTAGATTCCCAGAATGTATAGTATAAAATCATTTTTAGATCGCAAACATTAGCGGGCGAAACTATCGAGTGTGATGGATAATCGTGACTGTTGAATTTAGGCCTCTATCAATGTGTAATTTGTACAGAAGTGTGTAACATTTAATCTGGTCTTAAATATGAAAGAACCCGGGGAATACCGAAGTCCTTTGTTTATTCTTGGTATCAATAAACACCTTGGAGTGACATTTCCCGGATACTGTTTATATATCACATGAATCATCTAGCCCCCTTTTTGTCAAATCCCCGTGGAGACATCAAGTGTTTATCGTTCATTGGAAATATAGCTTTTACATTCAGTAAATCAATAATTTTCTTTTATACATTTTTATTTCGTGTCCATCTATTCCCAAATCTACTGTCTCCGGAATTATGCATGTTATTATCTAAACTGTAATCCTTGAATTAATACTTATTCAGCTTAAAAACCATAAAACTTTCCAAAATATTTTTGTATGTTTCCTTCATTTTATAAGGAAATATTTAATCTATATTCTTGCACTTCCTCAGATTTTTATGATTAGCCAGCGAGTAATATTCTGGTTTATTCATAGAGATTTGAAGGCAGCTCCGTGCCTAAACTACTGAATATATATGAAGGTTGTCTGGAAGATATATTGCCTGTAAGGTCGCGATTAATACCTTTTGTTTTTCTCTGCAAATGAGACATTACACAGAGAAAGCTGTATGCATTTGCTAGGAATCCTTAAAATAGAAATTTAAAAACTAGTTAGATATCATACAATTATTTATAACTTATGCTATTGTTAAAAAAAACTTATATTTGTTTAAAATTGCTCAGTTTTGCTAAATTTGTGTGAAAATGTTTTGGGTCGATGTTGTTGAAGCGTATATCTTCTTGGCCGCAAACAAACATCACACCGTTTAAATGTATTATGACTGCACTGTATATTTAATATGAGAAATAAATAAACATAAAACAAAAGCTAAATTCAAACACAGAGGTGGAAATGAGTGCGTATATCACTCGATTGGGCGGTATGAAAAACAAACAAACAGGTTCGTGGAAATGTTGCGAGTAATGTACTAGAATATGTGTTGGAGTAGAGCACAGCATGGAGCGTAGTGGTATCGCTAATGTCGATGTATCATTTGATTGAGTGCTTTAACGAGCGCATGCACGAACGTCTTTGCTACGTTCATTACAGCTGATAAAACAGACGATTAAACAATGAGCCAATGGCACTTCATTGATTCAAGTGGCGTCAACCGCGTAACTGGAGACCGCCAATCAACCGATTCCACTGCGTGTGTGTTGAACTGCAAGTTGATACACAACACAACACAACACTAAACCTAAATTCATCTCCACACGTGACGCACTGATTGGAAAGTAGTAGCGGACAATGATGCCATTGCTATACATTTTGCGATTGTAACGTCATCATTATAACTCGCGCGATACTAATTAAAAGAACTCCATTCGTACCATAATGTTAGGTTCCGGAGTGTATCATTTGAAATATTAATTTACCGTCTATCCGGCGAGTTTAATTAAAACGAAGTCTCATCTGAAACTGAATTGTTTTAAGAAGCAGATGTGGATTTTGAATGGATGCAGAGTATGCGGAATAATTTCTGTGAATTCTACTTTGATGGGCTTCAATCGGCGCGTGCCGAAGTCGATTGATTAATTTGTTTCGCAGTGGGGTTGTTACGTTTTGTACATTGGTCGATTATTGTCAACCTTGGAAAGGAGTGGACGGTACGGTTGTCGCGATGATGTCACGAAAGGTCGACACGTGAGCACTTGTGGCCAGCGCGCAGGATATCTGTCGAGATGTATGGGCGGTCCGCCAGACGCTACAATCAATTTGGTCTATAGTGAATAAAAAATGCAGTCTGTTATATTTTAACATAGTTACTTTTTAACAATCGTTCTCTTTTTTAAATGTGTTCAAGGTTATTAGCAGATTTAATCACAATACAAATGGCTTTTGTTTAGAATGGTGTTAATATGCAGTAGAAGTTCTAAGTAAATTCCTTTAAGACAGAGATTCTGTAAATTTCGAAAACATTCGCGACTATGATTCATAAAGTGCCAAGAAAAAAACACATAAGACAATAGCCGTAATAGTTTTTCAAGAAACCATTAGGATGGATAAAATCGTCATTCGTTTTAACAATAGACATTTGATGATTACTCTATAGAATATGCAACACACATAGATAATGCAACACTTTCTAACGGTGATGTTATGAAACAAGATTGAGAAGAGGTAAACGTATCCATTAATATCGACCCAGATGGCTTAGTAAGATTAGGGATTCTTCGAAAATTTGAAGGAAAATTGACGTGAGATTATTCGTAGAAAGGTTGCTATAAATTATGCAATACCTTTTGACACATTTGAACATAATTTGCTATTTTGATTATTATTTATTGATTACTCAAGTTACAGAGATTCATTAAGAAGACTTAGAAACATTTGTTGTATGATATTCCTTATAATAAGAAATTTATGCTGAATAAAGAATATTCTAAGCTCCCGCCATCAGTTACGACGTTCGGTTTCCATCTTTAATCCGCAACCAACTTCTCTGCAAAGATCGCAGGCCTGTCTAACCTTAGGTCAACATAGGCTTAACTATTTACTTATTTATATGCTAGACCATTGACTCGGTACCGAAATTACGCGTTATATAATTCAGATACTAGTCTAGGGAGAAGAAAATAGGGATCATATTGTAGTATATAGTATGTCATACGATTTCTTCAGACATAATCATGTAGTTCAAAAACCATATGTATTGAGTATTTTTAGAAATCATGCACAATTTTCAACCGTTGTACGTAGCAGGGTTGATCCATATTAGCACTTACCTTTAGGCATTTTGTTGTTTTTTAATAACTCCTCCGTACAGTTCTATGTTAGTGGTTAGTTAACATCTTCACGCCGCCCATGCAGGTCTCATACGAACACATTACACACACACAGACAACACAATGGCACTATAATATTTGTAATAACTAGTCGCACTGAGTAATTAGCTATGCATTTAATTGCTTCCCATTGACTTCGAATAATTGACTTTTAGTTTTGGCTTCAGATTTTGCTGCAAACAGATTGTTCGGAAAAATTTAAGTCACAATTTAGATGTGACTTGAAATTTTACAAGGTTGTAAAGTACATTTCAAGTACACGTTTGACGTTATCGCAATGTGTTTTTTAACTCGTAAAACGTGCTTTAGTGTAATCGAGTTATTTATCTCATGGTGGGATGTATGAAAGGTTGTAAGCTCATAAATTGCTAGGTTTGACAAGAGTGTCAGACTATCATAATTTGTTGGATCATTTATCAGGATTTTGTTGTTGAAAACGAAATATTTTTTCGGCTTTATAAATACGTTGATGGGAGGTATGAATTATGATGAATGTTAGAAGAAGTTAAACGTATTGTGAGCCACAGTGGTTTTATTTATACACAGTCTCGTCCCCTCGCCGACTGCTACGAACCTTCAGTTGTTAATAGCAATTTTAACTAACGACCCTTTTATCTACGATCTGTATCTTACTCTGTTGTCAGTTGAATTGCGCCAATCTTAGTTTTTTCCACACACTTTATTATGTAACTAAAGAGTTTAACTATACTGGTAAAATTTTCAGTTATTACTGAAGATTTGTAGTTTACTCAAAATGCAATTAAAAATAATCGGTCCCAGATATCGAATCGCAAAACAATTTAGAATCATAAATGCTTTTCTATCTCGAATTCAAAAGCTAATCTTTTCATTTCGCAACCGGGCTTCTATTGCGCAAAGTCAAAAGTTCCTCCAAATTTCGGCCAAGAACAAAATGACTAGTTAAAACTTCCGGAACAACCAGTTAAGGTGCAATTTGACAGCTATAAGTGCAAATTGTATCTGAGAATAGAACAGAAGACGGCCCGCGCAATTACCAGCCAATTGAAACAAAAGGATAATGTTTGGCCGCCGTGTGAAGGTCAATGCGACTTATTCTTTCAATTGGAAATAAAAATTGACACACTAGATTTATATTAATAAACAAACACACCCAACAAACACATAGTCCTGACTATATGGCAAGATATCTCTTTGTCCTGGCTTTTTTCGCACCATAAACTACGAGAGGCTTTCTCAGGCATCCAGATCCGAAACAAATATTAGTGGGCCACACAAATATTTGCCTCGGTGTGTAGATAAACCCGAGGTCTCTCGTTTTGAAGTGGTGGTTCTTTGCCAATTACGTCATGAATTAACCCCATGTAAGTCGCATACCCCAATTATGTGAATGGTCATGAACCCAGTATAAATTGATGGACCCTCTTCTACCCTAAATTTGAAACAATGTTACACCAAAGATGTGGATGAAATGTAGTAAAACATAATAATAATAAATCAATACACCCAACAGTCACATACATAGTCCAGAACCTACATTAAGATCAATTAAGTGTTGTGTCGTGGGTATCAGAAAATTAGTATAAGTATAGTATAAGTAGAAAATATTTATTTATTGCACAAAACAACCGAAATAAAGGTATAACAAAATTATAAATATTACACTTAATAATATCTGGCATATCTGTGTTGAGCATTACAAAAATTTATCAGGGGTCCCCAAACTAGGTCATGCCTGTATCTTGGGGTACCTAAATAAGGGAGTTGTATAACTAGCCGTAAGTCCTTAAAATCCAGATCCGAGACAAGCCTCACAAACATTTGATTGGTGCGCGAATTGAACCCGCATAAAACCGCAGTTAATAATTTAATCAGTAAAGTTTTAATAGTCCTGATGAGAGAAATATTATTTTATTTAAATGACCTTTCTGTTCTTGTTTGATTAAGCTCATTCAATTTTTTTTAAACTCACATCTTAGCAGGTTTTAATATGAGTAACCTGAAACATCAGGTTGATAAGGATGAGTAACTTAACCCTACAAAGATCTTAATAAGCTGTCAATAAAACTATGCGGGTCGTTTCACCCATGTAATTCCTTTAATTTCTTTTTAGACAAGCCCAATCAATGCATGAGGGCGTATTAAACAGTTAAATAATAACAATGAATCGCTTTATTGCGCAAATACTTTTAAATTATCTTATATTTGATGCGCATTTTGTAATAAAAATATAATTATATTTTTCCTTAACATACTGGTTATTTATAAATTTTTAAGTTGTGTTGGCTTGTAGCTGCGACATAATTCATTTATTATAGTAAAAAATAGAGTTACAAAAAGGATTTTGTTGGCTTTTCTACATTAAAATTTTGTCTTGTATCGCTAACACAAGAAGTACTTACAATTTATGAAATAAAGTAAGTAATAAAAAGACATCGATTCTCATTATTGTGAATTTGTGTACATCAAAATTGATTTTCTTCAACTTGTTTATCTTTTAATAAATATTTATGTTTGTTTTCAATTTAGATTTCAAAACACTCTTTAGATGTTACATTTGTTAAAATATCTTGCATGAGCATCATTACTTTTTTATATAAAAGACGTAACGACCTTTGTAATGGCGTAACAACTTGAAAGCCAGTGTTGTAAAAATTGTCGTGTTTTTTAATTATAAATACAATTAATGTAATAAAACAAAGAATAGGTAAACGTAAAAAAAACAAACAATGGTTGATAGAAGTGGCGTGTCCAGGAAATTAAAATAGGTTATATTATACGAATCATCTATCTGTACCTGTGATAACAACGCATAGTATGTTTCTATACTACTATTATAGATACTTTTAATATAATCAGAAACATCAGGTTTGATAGGCATCAGTAATTTAACCCTACAGAGAAAAATCCAATTTGAAATATTTGATTGTTTGCATCGAATATGTTTTCAAACTACTGGATCAATTTGACCATTTCTTTTACTATTAGAATCCAACATTAATCTAGATGAAGATAGGCGATAGAATATTTTCAAAAAAGCATATCTGCACCCGGGCGGAGCCGGGCCGGCCGCTAAATAGTATATTCAGATATTTATGCCAGTATTGATAGCGATTGCACTTAATTTGACAATACTTGCAATATTGTTTGGATAGAGTACGTATCGATGAAAAGCTTGGTGTCAGGCAGTAAGACATAAAATATTATTATCTCATGATAGTGTGGAATAAAGGAATGCTTGCAAAGGACGAGATTACTTACTAATTAGTTACTGAGAGATCGTGATCGTTCCTCGGTGAGCACAATTATTCAGTTTCTTTGAAAATCCAAAGTGGATGAAACCTCGAGAAATGTATATATATAACCGTTAAATTGTGAATACCGTTAGATTATAATCTATCTCGCGAGATTGTGAACTGTCGAAAGATTGTGAACCGTAGGTTAGGTTAGGTTTAACAGTTTCACTTCGATAGATTATAATCTACCGAAAAAATAATACGTTAAATTGCAAGCAGTATGTTACGGTTCACAATCTTTGGATAGTTCACAATCTCGCGAGATATATTATAATCTAACGATATTTACAATTTTACGGTGACATATACACATGCAAATTCTAGATTTTTGTTAAACCACCCCCCTAATGGATATTATTTAAATTGGGTCAGCGCAGTGGTCTAAGTAGTTAGCCTTATCGTACAATGATTAGAGCAGTTGTTTTCATGTGATTGGACCCATATGGAATATTATTGAGTTATATAGAATCCAGAAAATATGAGGGCCAAAGGCATCAATGCATTCGGAACATATATTTCCAATATCTAGAACTTTTTCCAGTACAAATTTGAGTTTTAAGTTATTCTTATAAACTTTGAAGTAAAATATCGTAGAGAATCTGTAGTAGTCATTTTAATAAGGACTCAAAGGTTTGAGCAGGTTCGCCGATCAAAACTAATCCAGTATATATCCTAAGCCCTATCAATCGTAGTAAGAAGAAGAAGGCTGTTGTCATTCCAGTTATTTTTAATATTTTATTTTAATTCTCATAACTAATTCACTCAATGTGAAAATTTGTTGGAAAATTGGTATCTATATTATTTGTAGTAGTAGCTAATCATTGAAATTGCTCTAGTTCTATGAGGTTATTTGAGGAAAATGTCTCAGTTGCGTTTTTATTTCCACGTATTAGAAATGCGTCATGTTCCATATTCTTTGATAAGTCCAAGGAAACTTTACCGAATGAGGATATTCTTGTAATATTAATCGCTTTAATTCATTAGTTTTGGTTCGATGATAGCGGACTTAATACAACATATATTAAATTAGCCTTAAGAATAAGATCGGGACATTTTCCATCGGCAAGTTTCGCATTTCTTATGAAAAAAGTGGTTTCTCCCAATTGTAGTTTTTGTAACTGCATTGAAGACTTGCAACATTTGTTGATGGAGTGTACAAGAAATAGTAAAAAAATAGCTCCTCCCTTATTGCTAAATTTAAACTAAATAGGTTGGATGTTGGTCTTATCCAGTCTATCCTGTCGCGCCCAAATAGCGAGATGGCTAAACTACTATGCGCACTAGCTACTACAATTTAGTTTTATGTTTATATTTGAAATAACTTATTATTATTTATTAATGTAACTAGTATTATTAAGATACAATAGGATTGGTGTGTTCATGTGGACAAAAACCCTGGTAAAATAAAAAAAATAGTTTGAATATAATTACAGTTTTAATATGTTGACCTAAATTTACTTGTTTTTCGCAGACATTAATGTATTTTAATAAATATTATTTTATTATAACAGTTGCGAGTATTGTTGAAGCAAATGCTATTGATACTGATGAGGTAATGTTTAAAACAAATAGACATCAATCATTCAGGTATTTTAATAAACAATTTACTGGATAAATAATTTGTGGTTATAACTGATGGGACGTATATGGGCTGCTACGGACTGGATAAAATGTTGCGATTTCGGGAATATAGTTTGATATCAAATGCAAAATACTTGTTTCATAACATTAGTTTGTTATATCCATCAACGAAAATGTAATGGAAGAGATTCGCTGAAATATCGGTACACAGGAGATCACGGTAAGTAACTTTATCAAAAGAATAACATCGAACCATTAGCTAATGCGAATTCTCTTTCTATCTGTTTACATAGTAACGTAAACAAATACATGTACATTGAAATATTTAACTTTAACTTCAAACAACGCGACAAATGAGAAGAGAGCCTTGACTTTCAATAACTATAAAGTACTACAATACATGTACAAGTGTTTTCTGCGACAATTACATCATGTGACCAATATTAAGACTCCTTAATGATCACTTACATAGGAAATCGTTCTTAATAAAGCTAATCATATTGTTATCGACCACTACGCCTCGTAAATTCATCTTACATATGGCTCGTTTCTATTAAAAATATGACTCTAAAAATTGCGGAGCTCTTTGCCGTGATTCATGCAAGTTCTGTTGCAACTATTGCAACGTCGCGTCGGACGCAGAAAACGTGTGTATTACTATTTTAATATTAAAGAGCGCAGATTACACTGCACTCTTCGGCGAAGTGACTAGAAAAACATTACAACGAAAAATCCATTGGCATTTGTGTTAATATTAATCAACTTCAACATATGGCAATGTCTTGAATAAATAACACGCTTTGAGACATTTTTCTGCATATTAACAATGAATTTATTTGAGTGAATCATTATTTAAATGATGTAACATCGAGACTAGAAAGTGGCAGTGGGAACGTGTAGTGATTGTATCACATTATCTACGTTAAAGAGAGTTGTCGTCCGTCGCCGGCGCACTTCCGACTTGGACGCTTAAATAACAAGTGTTTTACATCCACAAACCTTGATCGACATGTATATTGCTATAAAAATAATAAACATAACATTGTAATTTGTAGCGCAATGTTTATGTGTGTGATAAGCTAACAGCAGCCGATGTGTGGTTATCGGTTAAATTTAGAAGCAGGAGCAATATCTGGTAGGCATCTCCGTACTCTCCTAATTATTTTTAGTATGTTACTTACTTTCACGGCTGGCGAGTCCACATGTGTACTTAACGACACTACGGAACAGATAGTCGGTAAACCTTGCACAACACATGGTGAACGTTTGTATTGACTTATATCGAAATCAATATATTGTGAATGTCATTTTTGCGATTAGTGAGCGGCGCTGCGGCGCGGGCGCAAGAGGCGAGCGCGACTGATCGACGTACATAGCACTATACTATTGACCGGCCCGGCCGTGGCGGCAGGGCTGCGTCCATGAGCCACGAACACGCTCCAAACCACGGCCCCAAATATACGCGCGGAGCTTCCAACACCATGCGCCGCCTGAGCCGAACACACGGCTGATCCGCCGCGCACTCTACCATGCACTGATATTTTTTTCCATTACAGAGACCAATTAATGTCAATGACTGACGAAACCAGAAGCAGATCACTGTTGTTTCTCAGTCAATAATCGCTTGTTTATAAAGCGATAGGTGTACGATTTATTTTTGCGTCTGTTAACGGGCCGGGAATTATGTGAATGGAACCGCTCTTTCAACCGCACAATTTATTTGCTGCACTCCTGATTGGAGGATGTCCAGAGGTGAATCTGTGAAACGTATTCATTTGTGTATATTCAAATGATATTTTATTTTGCAATGAATATATAAAATATGATTCATGGCATTATGTAGATAATTATGATGTTTAAATTTTAAATTATCTTTTGTAATTACGTATTTATTTTTATCAATAAAACATTAATGACGACATTGACTGTCGTGTGATTATAATTTATTTAATTTAAATTGCGATAAGTATCCACAGACAGAAACAAATCAGTAATATACACGCCGGCAGAATTAGAGGAACACGCGTTAAATATTGCATTTCTTAGAAAATATTATAATAACTGAATGTTTTTATTTTTCAATATTTAAATGAGGCAAAATTTATAAAAAAATACTAAAATTGAGTAAAAAATACTTTAATTAATGACGCAGATGCAATTAAACGGAAATACAGTAAAATGAAATTTCTGTATTGTCAAATGTAATCGTGTATTTTAAAAACTTACAGAAATAATTTAAGAAAATTAATAATGCGTATTGCTACCACGGGCTCAGATAAGAGTCTGGATATGATCCTTCATGCTTTTAATGACGTCATCAATCATTTTTTGCGACAAATTCTCCTACTCTTGCACTAACATGAATTTTAATCCTTGGACGATCTTAGTGCTTCCAAACATATACCACCCCATACCAAAATTGACCCTCCGCCATAACACACCTCTTTCAGTAAAGTTTCCTCGATTAGCGTTCTCCTCGATACCTCCAGATCCTCTCCCTTTCTTCTATGCAATTCACAACAAAACTGCTTTCATCACTAAACAAAACTCGGCTCCACTCATTTGTCCAGTCGCGGTGTTGATGAGCAAAAGCTTATCTGGCTACTTTATGTACCACCTCGAGTTTTGGAGCTTTTGACGGAACGTAAGACTTCAGTCCAACTTAATTTAAACGTGTTCTCACTGTACGCTCACTGATATTAACATCACGGACTTCTTGTGACATGTTTCGGGTCTGAATAGCCGTTTGAAGACGATTTCTCAAAGTTTTCAGCCGTATAAAATGACCATCCTGGGTACTGGTCCACCGTTTTCTGCCTTATCCTGGCATCCGCACATAAGAGCCTATGTGCCTCTAACGTTTAACGTTGAGAAAGACGACAGATACCGACACACCCAATGCGCGACTTACTGAATCCTACCCTTGACCATTTTCAATCATTGTTACCGCTCTGGCAACTTCAGTGGAAGGTAAGCCACTCATTTTATATCCTACAAGACAGGTACTCTAAAAACAATAACAATAAAAATATTTTAAGTCACATAAAAAATGAAATTAAACAAAATTTTGTGAAACCACTTGAAAGTGAAAAAATCTTAAAAGCACTTGAGAGCGTATAATTAACGATAAAACTCTAAATATCCAAAAATCTTTTTGCATCATTTAATTTTTGAAAGGTGCTGAAATATAAAAACAACCAAACCAACATAAACAGCAAACAAAATTAAAAAAAAAAACTATTTTTTGTGCGTGTTCCTCTAATTGTGCCGGCGTGTGTATCTGATAATGACCGTCAATTATTTCCCCCTTATTTGTAATGTGGATTTCAAAGAGTAAATTAAAAAAGAATGATCGACGTTAAATCTTTAAATCATAATATATTCTATTTTTTCCCGATATCAAAATTCGAACGTAACAAAAATAAATCAAACACCACAGAAATAAAAAAAGTTTTATCACAAATAACTACTGGTGGTACTTACTGGTGGTAGGTCTCTCATATCTGAGAGGCTGCCTGGGGGGGTACCACCGCAATGTCTATTTCTCCCGTCGAACAGCAGTTTAAATGCACTGTTGTGTTTCGGATTGAAGGACATTGTAGCCAGAGTAACTACTGGACATATTGAGACTTAACATCTTATGTCTCAATATGTCCTCAGGATGGCGAGCGCAGTGGAATGCCAAGCATTGCTTTGTAATTCAAGGTGTTGTTTGGTTTTGCTTCTGTTCATGAGCGGTCGCATCGGTTACCATCAGACGAACGGCATGCTCGTCTCGCCATTCATTGAAATAAAAAAATATATATTTTGCCATAATACAACATATATTTTTTTTATCGATCGCAAAATTAGAACCACACAAAAATAAATCGAACGCCGCAAATATCAAATAAGTTTTTGTGACATTAATAATATTTTGCACTTCCTATATTTTGTATAATCTGTCTTGTATTTTAGAAGACAGCTTAAAGGAAAGTACTGCTTTCATATCCAAATGCGAGACTTCGCGTAGAAAAAACAAACCGCTCAGAGGCGCTTGTCACGGTTTTATTTGTACACTCCATTTATCTTCATTACCGCCCTGGAGGTAAAAAGGTGTGGGATTTTTTTTTTTATAAATATTTATTTATACTTCACTCAAACTTTATGACCTTGGGATGGAAGAGTCCTAATAGTACAAAATACATATAATTGTATGGGCTGTATTGCTGTTACTATCAGGAGTAGTATTATTTGGTATGTATGTCCTAACCACTCTCAAACGTACTCTCGATTATAGAGGAGGCTTCTACCGGGCAGTGGGGCGTATATGAGCTAATACAGACTATATTTTGAAACGGCATATAGCATTCAATTAATATCAATCTTATATCAGCATTCGCTATAAATTATAGTAAGACAATATCATTTTGCATACCTGAAATAAATATTTAGATATTAAAAAAAACATGTGGATATCAACCCGCGATTCGATAAACCCTAAATTAGCACAAAGGTTACGAGCATTAATAATTATATTAACATCATCAATATTATTAATTTTCAGTAAACACAAAAGCGATAAATGACTAATATTAATGCACAAATTATAAATTTAGTAACAAAGCTGTAACCACAATACAAATTGACCCACTATTTCGCACTGGAATTGAACCGTTTTTGGACTTTGACCTTTATTCCACTTCCGTCATGTTCAATGCATGATTTCTAAAATAACTAGACATTGTAATCGGTTTATTTAAATACTCTTAGTTTTTCTAGTACAAAAAATAACGTTAAGTGACAAATGTTGAATAATTATTTTCATGCAGAAAATCATCAGAGTGTCTAGAATTCTTATTTCCCCACCGGCTATCTTTTCCTTATAAATTGTAAAGCATGGTTACGATCGTATTGTTATTCACAGATCCTACGGTCAGATGAGGCAATAACTTGTAAGCTACTTTTAGTTAGTTATTCATAAAATATTTTTATTATGTTCTCGATATAGAGACTCGTCTGATTTCAAAATATGGGGCGGAAATGCTGATATGAAATTTGGATGTACCTACTGATAAAGTTGTGCCCAGTGTTTCGTGTTTTCGTGCAAAAGATTATCGAAAAGTCTAGTATCCTTATTTCCCTCAACTGCTATCTTTTCCTTAAAAAATTGTAAAGCATTGTCACGATCGTATAGTTCATTATTCACAGATCCTACGGTCAGATGAGGCAATAATTCGTAAGCTACTTTTGGTTGGTTATTTATTAAATATTAATATTAATCGCCCGGAAACGTTTCGCCAAATTTTGTTCTCGATATGGAGACTGGCTCATTTGATTTCACAATATGGGACGGAAATATTGATATGAAATTTGTATGTACTGATAAAACTGTGCCCAGCGTTTCCAGGATGCATGTGTAATAGAAGATTATATTTTTAATTAAAATATTAAGCGGCCTATAATTTTTAATCTCGTACATTATCTGTTATGTTTTGTGCATATTTAAATTGACTAGGAAATATAATTAGATGTTTTTGAATAGGTACTTAATTAAGCCTATACATGCAAACACTCTTATGAGAAGTAAATGGAATAATGCATGAGTATCTCGTAAGTTAATTTTAAATTTGGATTTGATGCCAAGTATGTCAAAAATAAATCTTCCGCCATTAAAAAACCACAATATCTAAGCAATTCAAGGCTTTTACAGAACATGTAACATTTATAACGTTTAGTCGCTGCAAATGTCCATAGACAACCACATCACTCGTCATTAAAAAAATCGCTGGCGTGAATGTTTGCCAAAAATTTTGCCTCCTTTCACTTTTAATTTTTGCAGCTCTGTTTGCGCGCTGTGTTTGTTCGTGTAATGGACTATGTCGGCAATCTTTGCAATAAGTTTCTCATAATTAAATATATCGGTAACAATAATTTAAATTTCGGTGATGAGTTGTTTTTTTTGTTATTACACGCGTTTCAAAGAATAATTAATATAGCATATTATTTTACAATTGATTGACTTTCTTTCAATAATACTTAAAGTAAACGATTGTTTACTTTAAAATGAAATGTTTAGTTACCTAATCTTAAAAAAAATATTTTTTGCTTCGATATTTATTAATTCGTTCGCAGTTTGTAAATTTTATTTAAGTGCATTATAGTTACGATAAAAATTGTATGCAAATCATTAACTTTTTTCCTACTATTAACAAAGCACTATTCAAGAAATATTCTGTCGGTTTTCAATTCACTTGATGACTGTAGTTTGCGGAATTTATTTTTTGCGCTCAATTTACTACATGGGAATAAAAAGGTTGAGTCAGTACGTACAATTACGTATGAAGTAAACAACGTCGTAAGCAGGTTATCGAATATTATTATTGTGCATGGAAATTTAATATACATACATATGTGAATATTGTATGGGTGTTTGTGTCTCTATCGATCTATTTACGTCTACCCGGACAGTACGCGTAATACGACGACATACAATATGTTTTGACAGACTGTATACGTTTTATACTATTTTAATTATAAATAACACTCTACAGTCACATATATGACCCCGCTCTAAGATCGAGTCTTGTTTCGTGGGTATCAGAAACTACAAGAGAATTTTTGGTCTCACAAACATCCAGACCCGAAAGAAATATTTATGGGCCGAATTTGGATTAAGTTAGCTGTCATGAAAAAATGAACAAATACGTTACGGTGGACTGTGCCGAATTTTGGAATTTTCTTAGTCAATGGATTAAAATACGAATTTTTGTGAAACTAAGAACAGAAGACATTGAAATAATTATCTAATATACCTCAAAAGTAGAGCAGGAAATGAATATGCGTATAATGTTTTACACATTACGTTTTGTAAAATATCGACATTTTTATACGAATTACGAATAAACCTAGCTACAAGAGTGCATGATTATTATATCGAAATACTTGGTATTCAATCAAACATATATCTTGGTGTGTGGTTGGAAAGATCTGTGTAATAAAAGCTTTTATTAATATAATTAGAGGAAAGTTTAAACATCAACTGCCTTATCTTAATTTAACAGTAAATTATTTAAGTAATAGCCTACAATAAATATTTGTTGAAAGGCCAGGTGTCGAAAGTTCTAGATGCCCTAAAGAGAAACTTCTAAACGGCCCTCTGGGGACTTGGAACGTGTTAACATAAATTAGTTTGGTGCAAAGATAACAGACGGGAGGGAGGCTAAAGAAGTCAAACTCAATGATAAACTGTTATAAAAGTACATACTTGATATCTGCTGAAAGGGCATATACCAAGTAAACGCCTGTTTTTTTAAGTATCTAGATATCTATGTAAACAATAAAACAATTGAACCTTCTCGTCTTTTAAAGTGGGTTAAAAATTGATTTAATTGCAGGCAGAAGGAAAGAAAGATAATTAATATTTTTACTCTTTTTTATATTTTTCGTTATCCAACTATTTAATTACCTGTTTCTAAGTATATACCTGTAATATATTGTTTTTATTTTGGAAATTTTGATATTTCGCTTGCATTGATTTGTTTTTTTTTCTTCTTATGCACAAGGAAATTAACTTTTAAATCTCATTATTCTTTTAAAATATGTCTTAAGATCAGGTTTAAAAATAGGTATATGTAAAGTTTTTTCATTATATTTTTATCTTACTTAACAGTAATATTGTGTTTTTTTGTTATTTAGAAATTATTTTGGTGTAAGAAATTAAGTTCGCCACAAAGAGATTTGAATCATAAAAGCATACGAAGTAACTCAGTTACTTTTAGCTCTGCGCCTCTAAAACTTGGTGATGAGTTTTAGAATAATAACCAAAATTCTTTGTTTATTTTTTTTTATGATTACTGGAGTAATTTTGTAAATACAGGTTGATTGAGTGCCGTTAAACTTGTTTTTATGACACATTAGACTAATATATACCTAAGTCTGAAAATGACAGTTTTAAATAATCACGTGTAGACAGATACATTTGTTATGGTTTTCTTGTTCCTTTCTTCCTAGAATAAATTACAATAAGACCTATCACCCGAATTTAAAACGCGTTACAGTTACACCTACCATTTACCCACTAAGAAAATAAATACATGTCGATATTCTATTAGATAAATAAAGAAATCGCCAAAGCATGTTTAACATCAGTGTTGAGAGATCTCACACGATTTTTACAGCCTACACATCTTGACGTCACAGTTTTCCAGCTGATAAGGATCAGTCCGGTGATACGGACAACTAGCTGGAGGTAACTGAATGACACCAGTTTTCAGCTAAACTCAGGATGTGATCAGAGCAATGGCGAGGGTCAAAGCAATAATCCTTATCTATTTGAATTAAGCGTGATGTGGTTTTAGCTTTTTCTTTATTACCATGAATGGCGAGATGACTATGCCATTCGCCTGATGATTCGAACAGTAGAAAGACTAAGCATGGAATTACAAAGCAATGCTTGGCATTCCACTGCGCTCGTCATCCTCATACATAAAATGTTAAGTCTCAATATGCCCAGCGGTTACTCTGGCTACAATGTCCTTCAAACCAAAACACAAGAGTGCATTTACATTGCTGTGTTTCGGTGGCATTGGCACCTACCCAGGCGGACTCTCACATATGAGAGACCTAACACCAATACAAGGCTTCTAAGCCTTGATGAAACGATTTTATTTTTGTGTCGCATTGTCGAAATTGTTGGAGTGTTAGTAAACATAACCATTGACTTTAGAATGTAAGGGTATTGTGATTTGCCATGTCAGTTAGAGTTGAGGACAATCTTGGCCACGAATTCACCTTCTTCCATTTATATAAGTAATGAAACATCGTTAAAAGAAAAAGGATGCTACTTAGGGGCGGGCCTATGAAACAGATAGTGAGATGTACAAACTATGTCCCAACTTTTACTTTCAAAATTCTAACAGCTATTTTACTTAGACACCTAGTAGCCGAAAGTAAGAAACATTTTATAAATATTGGTTGCTCTTGTGTGTGCTGTTCTGTCATATAGTCAAACAGAGGAAACTCCCTTATTTGCTCGAGTTAAACATTTTTTCAGCGAGCGGGTTCATGCATTGTCAATACAACTGGCTTCTCTTCATCTTTAAGCACGTGTATTCAAATAAACCGCCTTGGTAATATTAATACGCATCTCCTTATTTAATTAACTAAGGCATGTTTACATTATAACTTTGCAACACGTAAAACGTGCCTTATCCATTCACTCTGTGTTAATTATTCAAAAGATAAGTTCTCTGAGTTGCTAATAACTTTCATGATACAAAATTTGAGTTGTCGTTAAGTTACGATGAGCTCTCATTTGTATGAAAAATTGCTTTGGGTGCGTCAAATTTGGTTTGTATTTATTGTTGAAAGGTATGTATCACAGTTTACTTATTGTTGTTAATATTTTTTGCTTTTTCTGACAGGTAAAATCTTCTCCCCATTCACGTTAAACTATATAGAATCTGTTCGATTGTTACTGGCTAAAACCACTTAGGGCTCTGTATATAAGAGCACTTATAGGCACAAATAGGTAGAAAAATACTTTGTTTATCGGTATGTATAATATTATAAGAGGTTATATTAATTTTACACCGACAGTTGAAATGTTTGCATAAAATTATTGTTTTTTCAATTATTTTTTAAGTCTATTATTTGTCAATTATATTCAAAGTCTTCAAAGCCGAGAATAAAAATAATATTCTCTTTACCTTGTTTATTCAATACAATATTATAAATAGCAAATAATTTATCAAACTCAGAAATGTTGACCTTATGTAAACTTCACAGCAGTGCGAATGAATACGTCATACTATTGTGTAATAAGAATGTAAAAATTAAAGGTTTTGTTACTTCGTATGAAGAACACAGTTAGAGTATTCATTAAACCAGTATTTAAGATTATAGATAAAGATGAATAAGCATAGTTTTTGCTTTGAGGTTTTTAAGGTCACTGCGATTTCTATAAAAGTCTAGACTAATATTCATTTGATAATTGTGCTCATATAAAGGGAGTTTTTATTCCTTCCTACTACTAGTACTAGTACTAGTATTTAGGTATTAAAAGTGGTGCTTAAGGTTTCCTCGAAATTATAATCTTTATAGTTATATCTTTTAGGCAGAGACAATGTTCTGCTTTGCTTGATCCTGACCTATCTGACTTTCTTTTCATTGATCTAATGCATTCTTATCGTAATTGATTTTTTAATAAAGGTTTTTAATTTTTGGATGTCATAGGATTGACAAAATTTATGCCTTATCGATTCTTCTATCAACATCTGTATCTGTTTTGTTCTTCCCTTCAGAGCGTTTATACCCTGCACGCGCTTTTTGGCTTAAAAACAGGACTTTTCAAATGAGTTAATAGCCACCAATAAACAATTTAAAGGAAAAATAATTATTACTAATTTTAGAAAAGGTTGTCATCTAGGGATTTTGGTGGAAAACATTATAGATTGATGGATAATTTGTGAGTACTATACGGATTACTGAACACAAGTTTCGTTATTTAGGCTTTAAATGGCAATTTAGAAGCTTAAGATATCCGAAACCATTAAATATAAGATGAAAATAAAAATATCATCAGACTAATAAGACCCTTATGGAGGGATTTTGCTGAGAAAAATAATCTTTTTGTGTTTAGTTCCTGAAAAATAAAAATTTAATCAATGCGAAATTATTCAGAAAGTCTCGTCAAGAACATATTTTTTTTCACCAACTTATCGTACATAATTTTTTATAGTAATTGCATATTACAATAGAAGAACATCTTATCAATAAATTACCATTTTTATATTTCAACAAAATCAGTTTTCATGTTTTCTACAAATATTTTAAAAACCACTATAAAACACGCTGTCCGACGTGGATCAAATCAGACCGCCGCAAGGCCTTCTAGAGGGAGGACGTATCGCTCGTCGCTCCGGCCTGGCTGCAGTCGATTATGCCGCGCGTAGTAAAAATAGCCACGCGCGGAATGCGATTACCACATCTTAGTACTTTGGTAGTAAAATATTTAATTATTTTTATTACCTACAATGATTTTGTAGTGAGTATAAATTATGTTTCAGGTAATATAATGGGATGTAATCCCGAGGCTAAATTATGTTATGTATTGTAATATAAAATTAAATATATTTCGTAATCGTAAGGGGTTGTAAGGCCCCTAACACTATTTATGTATTCGAACACGAAATGATTAATAAAACGTCCGTAGTGTATACTGATTGAACACTGATTTGAATGCAACTTAACAATGTAATAATAACGAAAATATGATTAGTATCCAAAATTTGTATTATTCTTTGCTTGCACAGTAATATTTGTCTACTTATAATGCAAATAAAATATTTTTATGATATTATATTACAGTTACATTTCAATTGAATATTTGAAGCGCACGGATCAAAGTTGTTTGAGCCGATTGTATAGCGAGCCGACGCGGCAGCTCTACGCACACAGCTTTGGTCGCTTATGTGTGCGTGAAATTAACGAAGAAATACCTATAGTTGACTTTGCGCGCAAGGTGTATACGCTCTTCAAATCTACCGCTTCAAAGTGTTTTATAATAAAAATAGATTGTAATAAAATTCCTTACTAAATTACGTTCGACAAGAACAGTTTGTATAGGGCCTTTGTGTATTATAACATTAGTTTCGCATTTGCCAGATAACGAAGCATGTTCACGCTAAGTTTGCTTTCTCATTGTATCGACTACAAAATAACTAATCATCTTAGTAAACGTTGCTTGTGGTTTCTGTATGTTAAAGAACTTAAGTTGTATGTTTTATGTTGTAATATTTTAATAATTTGTATTGATTTGTTTAATTTGTAAATTGTATTTAACGTGAACGTTTTTTTAGTTGGTGCAGACCATCAAATGCTCAAATGTTCGTGGCACATATCTCTAACTTTTTAAAGTACATTATTTTGAAATTAATGTGACGGTCACCAACAAGATCATTGGTTACACTGACTGAAGAGTGTTGTCAGACTAGAGCCTTAACCCTTCAAAATAAAGAAGGGGTGTGTTGTGCAATTAAATGTACTTAGTTTAGTTATTATATTCCATAAAAATGTCCGTTTTGCTACATATTGATTCTATTTTTTATAATACGTGTTTTGGTACTGCATATATCAAAGCTAATGCTACATCATTAATCGTTTACAATAACAAAAGATTCCGACGAATCTCCATTCGTATTCGAGAACCTCTTCCGTTTTTGAATTCGGTTAGTAAGAACAACAAAAATTAAAAAAAAAGTGCTTAAAAACCATGGGTATTTTAATCGGCAGGAATTGACGTGAGAGAGGAAAAGTACTATATATTAAACAATTGTATTTCATTCTTTAAGAATAAATAGGAAGCGCATTCATCTTTCTAAAAATGCAGTTACAATATCTTAAAATAGAACATTTGAAAAAATGGACAATCTAACTGAGTTATAGCTTTTTGTTTGACGTAAAAACATAAAAACAAACATAAACTGATCATCAAAGGAGTCTGCAGAAAGACTTTGAATAACGACCACAGATAATGCGAAAATTTTCTCAACATCTTCCTTTATTCAACATGTATACAAAACCATAAGCAAATTTAGATCTCATGGTCAAGGACATACAGTTCTATTTATTTTATTTGCCTCAGGTAATGGCAATAAAAGCGTAATTATCATGCCTTCTCTTTCTATGGTATATTCGACTCTTTCCGTGTCATTACCAGTAATTCATAAATAACTACCTTTAAAATATTTATAACTGTATTGTAATTCTGCTAATTGTTCCTAATTTATGACGAATAAATTACCAAACAATACTGCAGATTTCTTAAATTATTGTTAAATTCATATGCCAGGGATCCGTATATATCCTCCAACTTTTAAAATCTACGTAAACAGATATATTTTTAGTTTACTGTGTAGTAAAGAGGCGAATGTGTAGTTTAAAAAGGCTTGGGATTTGGCCCGATATTTAACGAAGCTTGGTAAACTTATTTGGGACCGGAGGCAGACTAATAAAAGTAAAAAAAAGGGACTCGTTTCATGGAACTCCTTTGCTATCTATTGAGTTTTTGGAGCATTTATTTGTATTGCAGAACGTAGCGTAATTTTGGAAGTGTAGCTACATGGCGGACAGACAACCTAATAAAGGTTGAAAGTAGTTGGGGCATACAAGTTGCTCTCAATATGTTGCAGTGCAAATCTTTGCGTGTTTTGTCGATTTGGAATTTATGTGGCTGAAAAAGATAAAAGGCGGAGGAAGTAAGCAAGCAGAACACCTAATGGGGAGTGGTTACAAAGTATTTTCGGTATGGTACTGTTACTACCTCCGAGGAGCCGAAATATTCACGCCATTTATACTAAGGCATGGCTCTATCTATACATACCGGGTATCTCAAGACTGCTACCGAAAACGAAGCCGGGTGGTAGTTTTAGTGGCTACAAACACAATGCAACTAAAAATTTCGCATAGAAACGCGACAATTATTTTTTATGATTTTTTAAATATAGTCATTTTTGGGTGGTAAATCCTTAGGTTTTGCTAAAATAATAATTTAAACTCTTTTATACCTTAGAGTATTTATAAATAAAAGGGTATACACTATTATTTTAGGAAAAAACGTATTTACCACCCAAATATGGCCATAGAAAAAAATAAATAAAAAAATTGACGCTTTTTATTGCAACTTTTTCTGTTGCATTGTGTCTGAAGTCGCTTAAACTACCACCCGGCTTCGTTTTCGGTAGCAGTCTTGATATACCCTGTATAAATAAAATTAAAGTGTCTGTTTGTAAAGTGAAAATTAAAGAGAATGTCCAACTAGATATCGTTTTATACACGACACCTATAACGAAAATGATCTTAGATTTTTTTGTCTGTCTGTCTGTTTGTTCCGGCTAATCTCTGAAATGGCTGGACCGATTTTGACGGGACTTTTATTGTCAGGTAGCTGATATAATAAGGAGTAACTTAGGCTACATTTATTTTAGAAAAAAATGGTTGCCTGTAAAGTCGGTTTTACGGGCGAAGATTTTACGTGACAACGTCTTTTTCTCGGTAGAATATTTATTGATATGAATATAATTAAATTGCACAATAGGAACAAGGAATTGAATGAAAATAAGAATTGCACAAATTTTAACTATAGAAATATATTTTGTTTACTCTAAAACATTGTACATGTAATGACGAATCTAAGCACTCCATATTTTCACTACAGACACAGCTGACGATACTTTAACCACACGTGTGAACTTGTATTGTGACGCTTTCTTGTTTTTCCAACGCCAAGAACGTTCGAGAAAGACAAAGACAGAGACACAAGCATGCGCCGATTCAATGCGCCTAATTCTCTAGTGCTGCGCGCGCACCGTTACGTTACCGGGCGTTACACTTTTTCATAAGTGACTCCCAGCCGCAACCTAATTTAAGACGTTGTCACGTCAATAAGAAAAATCGTATTTTGCCTGCTCTCGATTGTCGAGCTCGTCAAGACGATTCCTCTGACTCCAAACACGGGGGGTTTACTTTAAGAAATGACAGAGTTATGCCTGGACAAATATTTTAGGGGAGAGAGGGAGGAATTTGGGGATTTGGTTGGGGCCAATCTGTAGAGCTCACCGAGCCGGTTCCAAAGATACCAAACTCGGTGGGTCTACGATCTATATTGGCCGAGATAGGATTGGGGGGGGGGGGTGAGGTAAATTTTCGGGGTGGGGGTAAGGGAGGGGGGGGGGGGAGGAAGGTTTCGTGGGGAGGCTAACTTAAATTAATTTTTTGGAGGTAAAATATTTTTTTTTGGGGGGGTAATTTTTTGCGTAATTTGGGATTTCTGGCGGGGTCAATTTGTAGCCCTCACCAAGACGGTTCCGAGGATACCAAACTCGGTGGGTCTACGACCTATGTTGGCCGAGATAGGATTGGGGGGTGAGGTAAATTTTCGGGGTGGGGGAGGGGGAGGGGGGGGGGGTAGGTTTCGTGGGGAGGCTAATAGGCACTATTTCGGAATAAGGGTGGGGGAAGGCAGGGGGGGGGGCTATGGGACAATTTTGGAAAAAGTGGGTGAAACTGAAAAATAATTCTCTAGTGCTGCGCGCGCACCGTTACGTTACCGGGCGTTACACTTTTTCATAAGTGACTCCCAGCCGCAACCTAATTTAAGACGTTGTCACGTCAAAATCTTTTATTTTAGAATAATGAAGTAATGTTGCAATGCCAAAGTACTGTCCAGTACCTACCGTGCGCAGCTCACATACTTTTCAATAAAGCTAATACAAAAAACTGAAAATAAATGATAGTAAAAATAAAAATGCAAACATTTTTGTTAAATTCGACGCGGACGAAGTCGCGGGTACAGCTAGTTACAAATAAAAGTATTGAAGAATTTATTTACGCAAAGCATTGCAAGCTTAATGGGACGAGGAAATCATATTTCTTCAACTGTCCGTCTAACCATGCCGACTGATAGACACATATTTATTATTTCACTCATAAATATTACGAGAATAACGTAGTTCAAGTTTTTCACGTGTTAAAGGATTCTTTTCACATGTTCAAATGATTTGTCAAGGCCGATAAAGGTCACACATCTGAAGTGACCGCAACCATAAAAATGCGTTGAAAAGCGTGGTAGTCCTACCTAGCTTGACTTGGAATCATGTTTTTATGAGGTATTGTGTATTAAAAAAAATTAATTTATTATTATTCATTCATGTATAATATACAGGGTATCTCAAGACTGCTACCGAAAACGAAGCCGGGTGGTAGCTAAAGCGACTTCAGACACAATGCAACAGAAAAAGTTGCAAAAAAAAAAGCGATAATTTTTTTTTGTTATTTTTTTCCTATGACCATATTTGGGTGGTAAATACATTTTTTCCTAAAATAATAGTATATACCCTTTTATTTATAAATAATCTAAGGTATAAAAGTGTTTAAATTATTATTTTAGCAAAAAATACGGTTTTACCACCCAAAAATGACTATATTAAAAAAATCATTGTCGCGTTTCTTTGCGAAATTTTTAGTTGCATTGTGTTTGTAGTCACTAAAACTACCACCCGGCTTCGTTTTCGGTAGCAGTCTTGAGATACCCGGTATTTTGAGGCAGAATATTCGGGAAATTAGTTATAATAATATCTTAGTCGTTTCATTTCAGGCATAATCCTAAAACCTATATGATCCTACCAAATTTATTGAAGGGGCTTTATCAGAAAAAGGAACCTATTTAAATATCAGAAATATATAATTACGGTTAGACGTAATGGCGCATGTAATATAACGGTTCACATAATATATTAGTACAACAACCTTGCATGTTGAAACTGCCCTTCCGTATACCGTCGCACACGAATACCCGAGCACGAACACTAAATGGAATTAATCCGTCAAGAGATTCTTAAAATAAATGAACAAGAAAATAATTTACATTATTCTTGAGGATAAAACAACAAATGTTTGAAATACTTTAAGAATTATTACATGTTGTTATGTTTGACGGTAAACAGCTGTTGCAACAAAGGATTGCATATGATGAATAATTATATTTTGATACGCCAATATATTTATTTGAAAGCAGTTATAAATGGAATATTTATTAAGTTAATAGACGTAGATACCAGAGAGAGAGAGAGAGAGGGAGAGAGAGAGAGAAAAAGGTATAGATAAACTAAAAGCTGTCTACAATGGTGATGTGATCGACAATATACTAGGATTAATTAACACTGACAAAAAAGCTCTTTATGAAGCTCTATATGTATAAAAAGAGAAAGATGAAACATAATCACAAATACACGTGACAATGTAATGCGCAGTTGATAAATTATTTTGCAATAGTGATCGTTTTAGAACCGGTATCAGGGTTAAGCGAGTGATATAAAGTGCCAACTGTTAGACAGTTGCGCACATTCTACGTCTACGAAAGTGCTTACTAAGGTGATCCTCTATTCGAAATGCCCACTTTTCATGTATCCGGTTCTCGACAGGTGTCAATCCAAAGCATTGAAACTAACTGGTGCATACATTATTGTTGACATTTAGTATTCGAAATATCTACCTTGATTATTAGAGCAGCTAAACGTACACTTTCTATTAATTTTTGGTACATTGAACTTTATTACAGCGAAACAAGAAGAACATCGAATCTTCGCTTCAAAGAATTAAAACTCTAAAGTCGTAAAGTATATGATGTGGAAAAACACTCTTGAAGACAGGGATTATAGAATTATTTGGCAACGTATCCAGCGCCACTGCAATTAAGATAAAACGAATACACGAAATAGAGTCAAGTTTTATGACAATCCACATATTATAGCGTAGGGGACAAGAAGATATTGTAGCCGGAGTAACTACTGGACATATTGAGATTTAACATCTTATATCTCACGACGACGAGTGCAGTGGAATGCTAAGCATTGTTTTGTAATGCATGGTAGAGATTTTTTTGCTACTGTCCGTGACCATGAGGCCAATAGAATTCTCGTCTCGCCTTACAATAGAATAAAAAAATGGTTAACCATCAATTGGACATCCAGACCTCTCTTCAACATTGTAGATTCGATATAATCTAAAATTATGATATTTGGAAAATATAAACAAAATTATGTCTCGAATTTAGTATTTTAGTTTTAAAAATTACTTTTACTTCATCAAAATTAAAAATAAATTACCATTTCGTTCTTTTTTTTCTTGTAAAGTAAAATCGTTTGATTATATATCTAAGAATTGACTTTAATGCTACCTTCTGATTGAGAAAACCGATTTTATGATACATCTATAATAGAATTAACTTTAATAATATATTGGAATTGAGAAATTATTTCAAATATCCTGTGTTTTTTTTGTGTGAAATAACAACAGTTGAATTAATGGTGTTGTGTTTCTTTAATATCATTTTAAAATTACTCGTAAGCACGCGTACGCTTCTTTACAGATCTGATGCAGGGCATTTTCAAGGTGAAGCTTTGATGTTTGTTTTCTTTATATAATTCTTTACAAACGAGAATTACTGACGCAGTAATTTTCGACTACTTTGGATTTGTTACGGATTTATTTTTCAGTGGTATTAAAAATACATTGTGGTTTTTTTTGTTATTGGTAAAGCGAAGTCTGCATTGGAATAGCGTGGTGAAGTATTACTCCATGTCTTTTGAAATGAAAACGAGTGTTGTGCCCAATAGTGAGACGTAGATTATAATATATATTTTTATTTGTCACTGGTGTACAATAAATATTATAAATAAATACTATTACTGTATGGGCCACGCTGTATTCAATGTTGATAGCACGATGTTCTCATCAAGTAATGGGGATTATGGTATTACAATCAAACTATTTTTGAGCAGCTTGTGATTATTATTGACACAGTTCGAACTTCCGTACAGGGAGGGTATTTTCAAAGCATCTGGACCGCATGTTTATAAATAAGTACATTATATTACTTTAAATAAAAACTCTTCGGCACATTTTCGAAAATGAACACAATGTAATTTATTCAGTTATATGTTACAAAAAAGGAAATTGTTTATAGAATATTTCGTGCCCAAACGATTTTCCAGAGCGTAGGAGGATTTACTTGAAAGTTAAAACAGTTTATGAAAAAAAAAAATATTGTTACTTGTTAATAACGCCCTACAAGTTTTTACATTAACAAGCTTCAGGCACAGACGGACACAAACA
Organism: Hyles vespertilio; assembly: GCA_009982885.2. Classification (NCBI taxonomy): domain Eukaryota; kingdom Metazoa; phylum Arthropoda; class Insecta; order Lepidoptera; family Sphingidae; genus Hyles; species Hyles vespertilio. Next base: position 7,509,418 of record CM042822.1, on the reverse strand, counting down.
TTCTATTTACTATTCTCTCCATTACCAGTTATGAAACGGTTTTAGTTTATTTCAATTATTTTTTATAGATTATAATAACATCACATGAAAATAAATGGACACGTCCTCGTGTTTCAATATTGAATATAATATATACGCATACGATTATCGGAATTATTTAACAATTAATGACACAGTATAAACGCGTGTGCTATAAAAACCGAAGTAATCATTAACGTAAAACAACTTACTTGAACAAATGACCGGCACGTCAACTGGACTACTTAAATAACGTAATCACAACTTTATTTACGAGAACGGGTTGCCAACCAGTTTTGAGAATTGTGTTTATTCAAAAATTTGCCAAGTCTAAACTCGCCCTTTTATGTTTGAACAAAAGGCAAGCGCGCCTGGTTAAAGGGTTTATTGTTTTCCTATCTATTATGTCGGAAGGTAATGTTTGACGAATGAATGGGCCGCCTCGGGCATGTAATGGAGTCACGACGCGACGCTAGTTAATTTCGATAATATTCATGTGAGACAGGAAGGAAGAAACCTTGCGAGGGCGGCCGTGGCCTTTGGTAATTTTACACGAGCTGTGGGAATGACCGCCCTGCAAACTGTCTTTTATATAAACATGTTGATTTTACTGTTAATCGATTTGGAATGATTATTTTAACTTGTATCTCTTGCGTGCTCAATGAATATCTTCGTCATGTCAATTTTCTCGTATGCAATTTCAGATGAAAATATTTTAAGTAACAATTTTGGTCGGGATGGTAGTTGAATCTGTAACCATGATTTCAGTATCTAAGTTTGTTATGCAATGAAATAAAATTTAGCATACAATAAATAATTCTTTACATAAATCTACTGTCTTATTCTAATACTGTGTATTCTTTAGGTATTCTAATCTGTTCAATTATTAGTTTTTTGTAGTTTTTTAATAAAGTGAACCTAAAGAACCCTTTGAACTTTTATTGTGGTAGCGTTGAGGTAGGCCTATGCCTATTGCCTAGCAATGGAATTTCTGTGGTTGAAGGTAATAATGATAATGAAGCTTAATTATTACAAAACTATAATAAATAAAACGATCGTTCAAATTTTTTCTATGTTAACAGGCATCACCAAACCTGTTAGCGGAAGCTACAATGGTATTTTTGCAAATATTATCGACAGTAAGAGTAAACGGAACACGTATGTGCGAAGGAAAAAATCCTTAGGAATTACGTGTTTAGATTTCGATTGGAGTGTGTCAGTCGTGATCGGTTTGAAGATATATCAGGAACCAATATAAATAATTCCTGATAGATTGAACAATCTACGGATGTTCAGAAAACGAAATGTTGAGATGAAAATAAAAAAATACTGACGTTTATAACAAAAATAATTGTAGATTTCTGGTAAGCAAGGCGGTTTCTTTTGGTATTTTTTTCGATTGTACACGTAATTTTATGCTACGTATTGTTGGATAAATTTGCAGTATCGTTCGTGTCAAGATTATTAAACAGAGAAGCATGCATAATAATATAATTGGTGAGACCCAGAAAAGGATGAATATAATATAGTAAATCATGGTTGCCTGTAAGAAATTACCTAGTGTGATAAGGCCGCCACTTGTACTATTATTATTATTATGTGATTTCTTTGTTGTTTCTCTGTACAGTGCAAAAAAGAATTTAATAAATAATAATAATTGATAACGACAGCCTCCGTGGCGCAGTTGGACGCCGGCTGTGAAACGCGAGGCCGCGGGTTAGATCTCCGTGCTGAGACAAATAATTGTGTGATCTACAGGTATTTGTTTCGGGTCTGGGTGTTTGCGAGACCGAAGTCTCCTAGTTCTTGATACCCACGACACAAGACTCGATCTCAGTGTGGGGTCAGGACTATATATGTGACTGTTGAGTGAAGTTATATTGAATTGACAAATGAAAATAAACCACTAAATGGTAAGTATTACAATTTATATGAATACACTAGAAAATAGTATATTTTTGTCACTTCTGAAAATAATATGAATTAGTATAACTATTGTATTACGAGTGCAATCACTCATAGTATCCGCGAAAATAACTGTAAAACTACACAATAGAGATATTTACCCCATTCAATAAGGTGTCTTACGGTTATTAGTGTAAATACTGACTAATTTACTGTTCTAATCCCACATAGAAAATATTTTAGTAATCAACAAAAGAGACTAATTGTCTGCTGTAAAAGTAAGCATTCCCCTTTTGTTCCACCATCGTCACATTTGCAACGTCATAATGTATTCGCGCTGTAATTTTACAACGACTAGACACATTTAAAATGAGTCATTGTTTCAATGTTATTTAATACGCATTGTTTTTCTTGCATTTTAGTAAATTCACACGTGACTTCGAATGTACGCTTTTCAGCGAAGCTATAAAATTGTAATAAGTATTAAAACGTATTCGTTATTTGGTCAGTTTTTGACTAGGATTTAGGATTTAGGTCAGTGGTCATTTTTCAAATGTCTTATTGATTGATTTCACGATCGATCAAAAGATCGTAAATCAATTTAAAAAATATGTATAGAAACGGACTGAGAGTTATTAAGTCATAAACTTCAGAAATTAATTATTTATGTCACCGGGTCGTGAAATAATAACGATTTTTTTGTGCTACACATGTTACGAAATGACTAAATCTGTCGACACCGTGTGAATGTTTTGATTAAATCATTAATTGAATGCAATCTTGTTTTTTGTAATGAACCTAAAATACAGAAATGCGGGATCAAAAACAAGTGAAATATTTTTGCATTTTTGACCATTGTAATTTATGTCACAAAGTATTCTGTATCAGCCCATATACGTCCCACTGCAGGGCACGGGCCTACTCTACAATCGAGAGTACGATTGAGAGTGGTTAGGCCATATAGTCCACCACGCTGGCCTAGTGAGGGTTGGCGGACTTACAAAAAAAATTACACAAAGTATTACACGAAGAATTTATTGTAAGAACATTACTGTGTATCGAGTATTGTATATGATTGAATCGCCATATACAGATAATTAATACTAAACTAAATATATTAAGAGTGTAATTAACATCACGTTTTACGACTAGATCCGGCTCAGTAGGAAGTGTTCCCAATAGCCTGATTTATACAGCTGACATTACCAGTAAAGTGAATGAACTGCTGTTTTTTTCAACACGCGTCATTACATATCGCCTTGACGTAATTTATTCTTATATGCTCGCAACGGTGCCATTATGTCTGGCCGTGCATGAATTTTGTATATTATTTTTGAGTTAACGTAAATATTTGTTTTGCACCTTCAAACTTAATATGAGATGACGTAATTGGACTGAGAAAAATGAGGCTTTTGTCAAACGGTGTACACATAGTAGGAAGTGCATATTACTGAATTTTTTAAATAAAAATGGTACATCCATTTGATGAACAAAAAAAAAAAACTCATAGTCAAGATCATTTCTTTTAGTTGCAGAGGCTTTTAAAGGTTACTACCGAAATAAAATTGGCTTCAAATTTGCGAGCACCCTCGTCTCTCAAAACAATACTGTTTTTGCATAAAAATACACAAAACTGATAAAATATAAACATGAATAGTAAAAACGTATTTAAAACTAGAACACATGTTAACTTAGGTATACGTGGTTCAAGGAAGCCACCTCTTTGTTATCTCGGCACATAAATGCCAATGTAATACATATCTACATGGAGTAAGCACAACTATTTATGTGCACGTTGTTACAGACCTCGGAGTTACAGAACTGCGCAAAAATCTATTCTATTATTCAAAGATTAGGGAGCAAGCAGATAGTATTTTGAATAAGGTCAGGTGCGAAGTCTGGGCTGTACCAATAAGGCAATATTTTGGCCGAATTTTATGGGTATTGTAAACACCGTTACTGATCAAATTGTTGACTAGTATATTAATGTAGACAATATTTTGTTTCCAATGTCAGCCAAATATTTTCTATATGATGGCCTTCGTCGTAAATTAAAGAGCTCGTGTTTTAAATATATTTAGCTCTTTGCGTTGTATGGTACACTAGATCCTGACTTAGTAAAATTGTCGTGGTGCAAAATCTTTTATGCCCAAACTTTCCAAAACCCTCAACCTACAATGTCGATTCGGAACTAACCGATCCGAAATAGAACAAAAATCCGCGGAAATAGGTCAAATAATTAACAAGTGGAGTGGCAGCTGTGGCACCGTGCTGGTTTTTAATTGCCGAAGAAGCGATAGTTGTGAAGTGAGTGAGTTTAACCGTGAAGACCACGTAAGCTGGCTCTGAGCACGTGTACGCTTGCCAGATAGAGCGATGTGCGCATTGCAGCTGAAGAACTATTTGGATGAGTTAATCCGTGGATTTAGGTCAGTTGTTGATGAACACGTAGAATATATAGAATAGTGTCAAAATTCAGGCATCTATCATGATAAATTGCAACACTATGGGACAAGCTAAGGTTGTTTGTAGTAAGATGATAGTTATAATCGAAGGTATAAAGATAAGGTCAGTTGGTCAGTATTTTCAAATACTGATATTAGATTCTCAGTTTTCAAATAAATGTAGTTTTCGAACTTAAAATTTCAGGTGACAATAGCTTTATAACACTCGTTATTTGAAAGTATAGAATATGTTATTGGTGGACACTTCCATTGAGTGGATATTGTAAAATAATATTTTTAGCGCTAGTAAAGACGTGGTGAGGAATAGATTATGGAGTTCATGTAAATGTCTTATTGTATGTATTCTTGGTACTGATACGATAGTTTTGTTTGAGGTCGTATGAATAAACACCGAAGTAAATAAACAACTCATAAAATAAAGACGTAAAGGTAACACAACACGTATTTATAAATTGAAAATAAATATAAGTAATATTTTTTTTATTGCTATGTATGATAAGACCAGCATGCCATTGGCCTGATGGTAATCAATACGACGGCTCATATTCAGTAGCAAAACCAACCCACACCATGAAATACAAAGCAATGTTTGGCATTCCACTGAATATAATAAACCTTTAAATTTCAGATATGATAGTCTAAATATATTAATCTTAAAAATGAGTCTAACGAAACAGGGTTGCTTGATGTACCCTCGAAAATAAAGCCAGGGAGAGCACAAAAAAGTCCTTTATAAAATAGTAGCACAAAAACATGTATAGACTGGTTGTCCACCACAACGGTCAACCAATCCGCTGTACGCGACATAATAATCTCATTAGTTTAACATGAACCACTTAATTCGGGCTTGAGGAGGGTAAGAACGCTATTCAGCCAAATTGACACGACCTTCGGACAAGTTTATGAATTGACGTCTCTATGGTTCGAGACAATGTCTGCGGCTGCTTTGCTTTACTTAATGATTTTTGTATATTGATATTGATTTAGAAATTGGGCAAAATCATAAGGGTCTTTTTTTCTATTTATATATCCATCCCATGGTTGCCAGCAAGAAATTACCTAGTGGGATAAACTTGTACTGTTATTTTTATTGTGTAATTTCTAAATTGTGTCCCTGTATAGTACAAAAAGGGATTAAAAATAAACAAATAAGGGCCCCGTCACCCCTCTCAGTTTAATCTTCTATACCATTGTACTAAGAAAGTTTAAAGCAAAATAGTAAACAGTATGAATGGCTATAGAATGTCCACCATAAGGAACGATTTAATGGGCGTTGTTCCATAGTCATTTAAACAAAGAAAAGTTTTGTTAGATACTTTTTTAGTACTGGTATAATGAGTTATAGAAAGCATCCTTGAATTCTTCTATACACCAAATGCATGAGTTAATTATACAAGCTTTGCAAAGATGCTGTAGTATACCTACTAACAATTTTAGAAAAAATAATAGATAAACTATTACAGAATAATCTAAAAGTCCCAAGGACGTCAGAAGACAAATTCAAAAGAAGTATATATTAACAAGATTAAAGTTTCATGGTAAGTCTTAATATAACATTTCTGAGTAAATTAAGTGCCGAATTGGCTCAATGTCGACTGGATTGCTATAAATATTATCTGTGACGTATAAAAGATTGCAAAAAAAATGTTTATTATTCTAAGACTAGGCTATTCTCTAGGACTCATTGTCGATATTCTGAAAAACTAATTGAAATTGAATTGTTTATTTTATGAAAGTGTCCCTAACGTCAAACGTTCGAAGCACGATTAATTTAATTTAAATATCGACGCAGGAAACTGATTTTGTCGTATCCAAGATTCCGAAGTATAAAGGTTACTCTATTCTCCGACACGAAATTCGAAAATTCGAACGTTCAACGTCCACATATAAAATAAAAGATTTCCACTTCTAAAAATCAATACTATTCTCTATAAAACTTATCATTCTCTCCGGACTTATCCCATAGTTATGACGTAGGATAACGAATTCAAATAATTTGTAAAGTATTTAAGAGCGTATACACCTTGCGCGCAAAGTCAACTATAGGTATTTCTTCGTTAATTTCACGCACACATAAGCGACCAAAGCTGTGTGCGTAGAGCTGCCGCGTCGGCTCGCTATACAATCGGCTCAAACAACTTTGATCCGTGCGCTTCAAATATTCAATTGAAATGTAACTGTAATATAATATCATAAAAATATTTTATTTGAATTATAAGTAGACAAATATTACTGTGCAAGCAAAGAATAATACAAATTTAAATACTAATCATATTTTCGTTATTATTATATTGTTAAGTTGCATTCAAATCAGTGTTCAATCAGTAGACACTCCGGACGTTTTATTAATCATTTCGTGTTCGAACACATAAATAGTGTGGGGCCTTACAACCCCTTACAATTACGAAATATATTTAATTTTATATTACAATACATAACATAATTTAGCCTCGGAATTACATCCCATTATATTACCTGAAACATAATTTATACTCACTACAAAATATTTTACTACCAAAGTACTAAGATGTGGTAATCGCGGTCCGCGCGTGGCTATTTTTACTACGCACGGCAAAAATCGACTGCAGCCAGGCTGGAGCGACGAGCGATACGTCCTCCCTCTAGAAGGCCTTGCGGCGGTCTGATTTGAGCCACGTCGGACAGCGTGTTTTATAGTGGTTTTTAAAATATTTGTAGAAAACATGAAAACTAATTTTGTTGAAATGTAAAAATGGTAATTTATTGATAAGATGTTCTTCTATTATAATATGCAATTGCTATAAAAAATTATGTGCGATAAGTTGGTGAAAAAAAATATGTTCTTGACAAGAGTTTCTGAATAATTTCGCATTGTTTAAATTTTTATTTTTCAGGAACTAAACACAAAAATATTATTTTTCTCAGCAAAATCCCTCCATAAGGGTCTTATTAGTCTGATAATATTTTTATTTTCATCTTATATTTAATGGTTTCGGATATCTTAAGCTTCTAAATTGCCATTTAAAGCCTAAATAACGAAACTTGTGTTCAGTAATCCTCATAGTACTCACAAATTATCCATCAATCTATAATGTTTTCCACCGAAATCCTTAGTTGACAACCTTTTTTAAAATTAGTACCAATTATTTTTCCTTTAAATTGTTTATTGGTGGCTATTAACTCATTTGAAAAGTCCTGTTTTTAAGCCAAAAAGCGCGCACAGGGTATAAATGCTCTTAAGCATATTCGTACAGTTTTACGTACGATGTTCATGAACATTAGTCGTCGTGAGGAGTATTGAGTAAGCCCCAAGGGTTGAAAAAAGCGATAAAATTGTTTTCATAACTTTAATATTTTAGCAGTAGGTGACAACAAATCGATATAATCAACATTTTGATTGCATTGCGATTTCATAGATTCGTCACGAACGTACATTCAATAAAGATGTCACGAACATTACTGATTACGTTCACGTGTGATACGGCTTCCACGAAATTTATCATTTACATTCGATCCGACGATCCACGAGATTTATGACTAACATATCTCATGATTATACACAGCAATTATGATAACGTTGAACAGACTCAGTAAGATGTCTTTATCTATATTAGCTTACATTTGTCATTTGATGATAATAGGTCTTCCCCTGATCTTTGTTGACTTTGCTGTCTAGTGAATTTAGAAGAACTTATTTAAGGCACTGTCTTTACCTATTGTGCCTATATTTAATTGCAAAGTATGAAAATCAATACGAGTTTATATAGGTCCCCACATTGTGCAAGGTAATTTGCCACCTGACCCGATGCGAGTTTTTGTTTACCTACTAATATTTTATTGAACCAATGGTAATTACAGTATAACTTAATAACCTTATCAGTTGCCAAAAAAGACTACTCGTATATTATATGTTTTTTTTTGCCGTCTCTCCTTTTCCATTAAAAGATTAAATTAAAAACTCAGTCTTAACAGATAACCCAAATCTTTTTTCTGACTTAATCCGTTCCAAAATACTTTCAATTGTATATAAATTAGGTATCTCAAATAACTTTCATGCAATAATCTACAGTCTAAATCCTTGTATTTTGAATTTAAATATTATCGAATCCTCTGAATAATTTAGTCATATTGAGATCATTAAGCCACAGCCAATCTAATATTTGTTAGTACATTAATGAAGTAGATATATATTTTTTGTAGTTGTATCAATTTGTTGCATAGCGTGTGGTTTACTATGGACGGCTGGAATACACGCAGACTGTATGGCTCCAATGCGACTGTTTAACACTCGAATATTTGTATGTATATATGTTTGTTCGTTGTTTTATTAAATATTTCCAGACCTAGGACAATCTTTTTATTGTTACGTGTTTTGTTTAGCACAACATTCAATATATGAGTATTTATTTATTTATTTAAGGTTCTCGAACAGTATACACATTATAGCAAATAGGCGCAAATAAAATGGGCGCACATAGTAGAAATTTAGGTAATTGTAGGTAATAATTAGTAATAATAATACTTTTTAGCTAACTTTATAAATCTGAAACTAGATTAAAACCTACTTTTAATGTTTTATTGACTAAGATAACCTAAAATATACACTGCCGAATATTTATATAAATATTCTTGAAACGGGATCCTTTCTGATAGCAAAGGGAGCTTCAAATAGTGAATAATTTAGTCCACATAAAACGTAACACTGAAACTGTAGCTGGATTGATGTTCTATCGCGACCTTAGCCTATTTACCCTTTAATAAATCAGGGCGCAGGTACTTCTGTGAACGACCTCCAAGCTTCGGAAGCGGGAGGTCCGAGTTTGATTCCCGTGTTATCCAAATGCCCGACTTCACTCAAGTTTCATCCATCTTTGAAGACAATACTAGTAGAAGAAGGGTATTAGGATAAAAGGTGTTGCAACGGCTTTTATATTATTAGAATAAAATGTGACAGCTTTCACCCCATGTAGGTTTTCTTCCAATCGGTATGTGAATAAATAAGAGACTATTAATATGTTAATTTACTTATTTTTTCTACTTTGCCCGACTCAACAGGAGTGTAGTATGGTGTTAGCAACACCCAACCATTCTTCAACAATTGGGTTATCGACAATATAACAATTCCTTGGTTTCCACTGGTAAGTATTCAAGCAAATTCAAACAAAGATCTTTTTCAGCTTTAATACATTAGTATAGAATTATAGATATTGTCTACTTGTAGTCTAGACTACGGTAAAAATTGCAGCGAATAAGTGAAGTTCCATTCATTAGTACATTAATGAACATAACGCGTGTGTGAAACTTTAACAAGGTTTGCCCCATTTCGAAACTTGGACTGGATTGAGATCAATACTTCGTGTACCCGAGGGACCAACGTTGCGGTTACCGTTCTTGCTTTAACAAAACTATTATACCTTGGTTAATTCCGATAAGCTGTTCAAACACAACTTAGATGCTTTGGTGATTATCCTTCAAACGAAATTAACAAACAAAAGTTTATAATTAGATTACTAAAAATAGATGCGGAGTAATGTGAATTTCAACAGATTATAAATCTGGAAACTTTAATTAGTTATAATTATTATATTATATTCTACTAGCGGCCCGGCCCAGCTTCGCCCGGGTACAAATATATTTCTGTACAATAATATGTACGTATTATACATATAAACCTTCCTCTTGAATCACTCTATCTATTAAAAAAACCGCATCAAAATCCGTTGCGTAGTTTTAAAGATTTAAGCATTCAAAGGGACATAGGGACAGAGAAAGCGACTTTGTTTTATACTATGTACTCGTATGTAGTGATTTAAGGATTAAATAAGTTACTACTATACAGTTTTTGTTCCTTATTTTTCTTTACTATTTTTTGCTAATAAAATTGAGAACTATTAAACCGCCTGCAGTGCAAACTAAAACTAATTTCAAATCTATACTGTTTTTATTCAAAACATCTTTGGTTATTAATATCTTTTGCCCGACTATTCAGAACCTGATCCGCATTCGACGTCAGTCAAGCCACATGTTGGCACAGATGGTCCGAGCCCGAGCTTCCCTTACAAAGCAATCAGCGTTATTGGTTTAGGCCGCTTTGCTGTCAAACCTGCCATAAAAATACCGAACGGGAATGTTACACAAGAATAATATGTTTGTTGTTCTCTTTGTGTGTTGAGAGTAGTTTTTACTCTATAGCATTCATGTTTGGTAAATGTTTATGATTACGACACAAAAGGTTTATCTGAATGCGGTTTTTTGATATGCTATTACAGTATTAATAATGTTCCTGATTTAACTGTTTTATTGTATGTATTGGATTCTGTCATTTGGTAGGTTGATAGACTATAGAAACTCCAAAATGAATGGTATGAAAAATCTACACTAGATTTTTCACCAATTAGCGCAATGTATCTATGAAATGGAATTAATTTATTTTAATAATGAGCACGCACCGAAGCTCTTTGTTAGTACTATAGTCCAAACAATCACCACAAAGAATCTAGGTTACTTCAAAGTATAGAATACACCAATTTCTAACAATGTATCGATTCTATTTTTATCTTTCGCAACCATTAGAACACCATTCGCAAAATAAAACAAATAAAACGAGCAAGCCACGGCACATGTACAAAAAAGAAATGTTAGTTGCGCTCAGTACTATTTGTTGCGGTAATTAGCTATGTTTAAATTCCACAGTGTTTACGTTGGTGTAATTTGTTCAACATCACGACAATTTTCTTTTATCTTATCAAAAACGTGATTCTGTTTTGAATAGAATTGAATTACTTTTAAGTACCTAACTTATGCGTACTCCCTCACGGAATATGCGAATCAAATAATTATAGGCAATATAAGTTGGAATACTTTGTATGTATTCCAACCGACTGCTTCGGTGGCGTAGTTGTACTAGGGTACGGTTATAAAGCTGAGGTCTCGGGTTCGAATCCCGGGTTGGGCAAAGTGATATTGGATTTTTCTATTCAGTATCAGCCCAGAGTCAGGAATTTGTGCCCGATATGGCGATAGGCTCGCCACCTATCACATTGTGGAACGGAACATACAAGGCGAAATGTGGGTGCCCTCGCACCTCTGCCTACCCCTTCTGGGAACAAGGCGTGAGTTTATGTATGTATGTATGTATGTATGTACTTTGTATGTAACCACTGTTTATGTTTATGCTAGTAAAAAGTTCGAGTGGCCTAATGACAAGTATTCACCGCTGTTCATTAACTTCAACAATTCCCGGACAAAACAGCTGCGTCGCCGTTTTTGTGGTCGCCCTTTCTAGGTTGTTAGGGTTGCTGTGCAGTCTCACTCTAAATATGGGACATCAAACTCCTACTTGAATTTAGGGTAGCGCTACCATTGAAATAACTGATAACAATGGCATTATATTCTATCCAAAATATGGTCACTTGGAAATTATTTCAGGTATTGACAATTTAAAGAAGGGAAGTAGTGTTACAAGCCATTGGTATATTCTGTATCTGTATCAGCCCATATACGTCCCACTGCAGGGCACGGGCCTACTCTACAATCGAGAATACGATTGAGAGTGGTTAGGCCATATAGTCCACCACGCTGGCCTAGTGCGGGTTGGCGGACTTACATACCATAGAAATTCTTATAAATCGCTATGGTATGCAGATTTCCTCACGAATGTTTTCCTTTACCGTTTTAGTGCGTGGTGATTGACTATCACTAATTGGTATATTGTGTCTTATATACTACTAGATGGAGAGATATTTGACCTCATATTGTTCTGCCCAGCTAGCTATTAGATTGCAGTTGATGCGAGCTGGTGATTTTCTTTTTATTAATGGCAAGCGATACGACCGCTCATGGACAGTAGCAATGCTTGGCATTCCACTTAAGTTAACACACACAGTTAAGTCTCAATATGCGATTACTCTGAATTGTGTCCTTCAAACTGGAACATAACAGTGCGTTTACACTGCTGTTTGGCGGGAGATAAAGACATTGCGGTAGTACCTACCCAGACGGCCTCACACACAAGGAGGTAGAATCAGAATTTATGAATCACTACGTTAGCACACAAGTATGCTAGCGTAGTGCATTGTTTGATCATTTTACAGTACTTCATAAATAATGCTCTTTTGTGAATCGCGTACGCTTTCTTTCAACGAGGCTTCCGCTTTTAAGCCATTGCATATAAATGAGTCTATAAGCGATGTATTTTCTATTAAAACGTGTGCACGCTCTAATAATAGTTTGTTTAAAATTAGATATAACGTGTTTCCTATATTCTAGATCGTTTACATTGGTACCAACTTTTAACAGGAGTAACAAATCAACAATGAGCCCGCCCCGTGACCGCGAACGCTGCAAATAAATCGGAACGAACGAACAAAACGAAGTAAAATTGTAAAAATCAAACCAACTCCGTGAAAGAATTCGTAAATAATAGTTTTATTTCATTAACAAATGATCATCAAATTATGACTTACGTCACCGAATTATACAGATTACTCTCAATGTATTATGAGTATAGCAAGAGAGTATAGGATACATACATCTATAAGTCTGTCATGTGACATATACGTACTATTTATAAATTATAGCGGTACATTGTTGTGTTGGTAATTAAGTTTTAATGAATAAGGAAAATATACAGTAAAACCTATATGAAGTACAATACTTTCCGCAATTATATTCAAAGTAAACGTATTTAGTCGGATCGATATGTTATATTTTAGAATATTCATTCTAATAGACTGCCGTCCCATGCCAATGGATACTCTGCCTGGGCGGCATTGGCACTTTCCATCAGGTGCAAAGCCGCCATTATGCCAGGCCATCAAAAAAATCGTTGTTAATGAAGTAGATTACGGATCATTAACTAAGCAATATTTGATATCGGTGTCAAATTAACTGCAGTAACTAAGGAACATTAGTTTTAGCAGTATATACTCGTATGTGGCAGTTTCTCGTTTAGAGTAAACCTCATTTAAAGCGCAATCCACCACGCTGCCCGCCGCAGTTCACTTGGCCATTTGAAGCGAAATTTATTTATTTTCTCACATTCTGAAAATACATGTGGGCAATTCACGCTTATGATTGTCATAACAAACTTCTGCTACTAATAACTGAAGAAAATCTATTGATGTTAAACAAACTTATTTTCGATCGACGGAAGTTTTGGTGGTGCGGGTCACCGTCCTCGAATTATTTGACGTATACAATTTGTTGGTATTTTAGGCAATTACTTTTCAAAACAAAGGCTTTTTATAGGATAAAATTAGGATTTCAGTGAAGCTTGTTAATGAATAAATACGCACGCACAAGCATTCTTTTGATAACAAAGGTTAATATTTTGGAAGAACTCCAGATTGTTACGTCAAGATTTGTAGGATGTAAGTGAAATCATTATTTGTTTTGTGACACCCATTTTGTGATTTTTTGACCCGCTTCCCATTATATTCACCAAAAAATGCATAGTTTAATATAATTAGTTTTATGGCAGAACTCTGCGTGGCTTAGGATTGTGACGTAGGATTGACTAGACTATCCTGGTCCCTAATTCGTTTTGTAGCAATCTGAGGCTTTTGTTTTGCATCTGTTATACGATCGTTTTTTATTTTTTTTATTGCAGTAAATGGCGAGACGAGCATGCCGTTCGCCTGGTGGTAAGCGATACGACCGCTCATAAACAGTAGCAATATTCCACTGCGCTCGCCATCCTGAGACATAAGATGGTTAAGTCTCAATATGTCCAGTAGTTGCTCTGGCTACAATGTCCTTCAATCCGAAACACAACAGTGCATTTAAGCAGTGTTGTTTCACGGGAGAAATAGACATTGCGGTGGTACCTACCCAGATGGCCTCGCACATATGAGAGACCTACCACCAGTATCGTTTTATACTCTATTGTTTTCCCTAATCATGACAAGAGACAAGTATCGTTTATGGAGTGTATTTTTCTTTTATATGTTATATATGACTGCCTCGGTGGTGCTGTTGTGCTAAGGCATGATTGTAAAGCTCAGGTCTCGGGCTCAAATTCTGGGTCGGGCAAAGTGATATTAGATTATTCTATTTATTATCAGCCCGTAGTCAGGAATTTTTACCCGATCGCGATATGGCGATAGGCTCGCCCCCTATCACATCGTTGGACGGAACACAGAACGCGAAACGTGGGTGTCCTGGTAGCATCTCTTACTACCCCTTCTAGGAAATAGACTCGAGTTTATGTATGTTATGGATTTTCTATTTTAATGGTGTATTATCGACTTGTATGGCCATGAGCTCATAAGCTCACTTTCGATATTAAAAAATTGACTAGGGCAGATTTTAATTTTAAAATTAGTACCTAATTGGATGCCAAAACATACATTGTCTTATATATGTCATCCATTCATTAAAATAATCTTGTCAATTCCTCGAGAGTCATACAATACCAACTATCGATGAAATTGCAACCAACCAACCAAACCAACCCAAGGCAATCACAAAAAGCTACAGGATACTGTTCTCTCTAAAACTATATATAGATAGTAATATAGAAAAATATGTATTAATGAATACTTCAAACAATTCAAGTAAATATGCCAAGCACCTGAAATATGTATACGAGGAGGCTCGGCAAACATAAATTACGTATATTGACTATTCACCACTTAGCGACTCCATACAAATTCGATGGCAAACCGCGTCAACACGGTTATACGGAACGAAAGCTATCACTCAAATTCTTCACGACTGTCGACCGAATTTGCAATACAATGCCATTCTTCGGCGAATACTTCGAAAATGTATTAGCATTGACTTGGAATAACTGTTGTGATACAGATTTTGTGTTTTTTCATTTATTTTTACTCAGACTAACTGTTCTTGTAAGCGCAGAGGCCTCCGAATGGATTGATTTATCAGTAAAGTTTTTGAGATATAATTGTTTGTGGTATACAATCTTTTTCTTCGTTTTTTAGCGCGTAGATAGATTACGAGTATATAGATAATACTATTATTAGGGTGTGTTCATATGTCCATACATAAAAAATACTATGAAGTTTTAATTATTACTTTCCTGAAAATAATTAATTTTTGTCGGTTGTTTAAATTTATTAAAAAGACTTTAAATACCTCAAAAGTAGGTAAAATTGCAATTCTTAAGCGCTGAAAATAGTGACATTCATTCGTTATTAAAATTGACGTGATTGATAAATTAAATAAGTTTATTTATTAAGTTATAAGTTACGTAAAAAACGAGAGGCGAGGCGAGCCGGCTCTTACATTTTAATAATAATCCCCGGTCGCGATTTTTAGGGCAAAGTGGTATGCGGTGCAAAAAAATTGACAACTCGTTTTAACTAAATAAAAACGCTGACGTCCAATTAAAAACTGTATATTGTGCGATAGTTTTATTGGCTTGCTTCACTTTTAAATCTAGCGTTTTTGTATAATACGTATTTTAAACTGTTGTTGATTTTTTTGAAACTATTGTTACCATATATTTTGTGTGAAGTTTAATCACTTCACAATTTTATAAAAAAAAACTATTTTTTTATATTTATTTAGATAATGTTCAATCGTCTTAACAGTCTAATAGCAGAATAAGGTTTTTAATAGTGGGTCCGAAATTCTATTCTTGATTTGCGATTTTTTCAATTATTTATTTAGCTGATTTATTGGCCACCGTCGTGTTGATATAATAAAAGACTAATACTTATTGTTGTAATAATTCACTCAATAAATAATACACATAATGGGTAGAGCTCGCATGCTAACAATATTTAAAGACAAATAACACGATATTGAAATAAATAAAAAACGTAATACATTAATTATTTTATGCGATAACAATAATATAAAGTGTGAAGTCGTAACCAATGTCAATTTAATTGTTATTATTTACGCATTTAGTAGTAATTATTGGAAAAAATAATAATTAGGCATTATTATAAGGTCATTATATAAGATATTTTTATAAGCAATACATATTAAAGGACGATATATATTAGAAAACGATTTCAAATCTATTAAGTAATTACTAATATAATGATAGAAATAAGTTTAATGAAATATATAATAGATAATACTATGTTTTGTACATATCATTGAATATTTTTTAAAGTAAATTAATAAACATTATGCATTATTTTTGATTGCAGAAATAAAATGAAGTACTATTTCCCTAAATTTTGCGGAAAACTTAGCACTAACTTGAAAATAATACTGTACTCTATCGATGTATGTATGTTTATCTATACCTGTATATATCTATTAGATCTATAGTTATATTAATCTATATAATTTACAGTATTTTAAATGACGTTCCTCTTATTACGTGAGGTGTGAATATTGTCAAAACACTATCAAATCGATTATTAAAAATCGGTATAATACCAACAATTTCATTGTTTCTTAACACAAATAATTACACAGTTGCGGAGTTCAATGTTTAATCAGTACACAAATGTATTCATGCTAAAATTTGGTGTTTAATTTAAACATATGCCACTTATTTGATGACGCCGGTTGTTTTCAATTTAAAAATAAAATATCGCAGTCTTCGTACATTGTGAAGTGCAGCGTAGAATCAATTTGTTTTGATAGGTTCTGTTGGCTGTAATGGAGAGCATTTGTCATAACGTTGCCCACTCCCTACCGCTTGCGATTACAGAACGTCGCCTCGGTCGTCCCCGTTTTTCTACACAAGAACCATTTCTTCAGCATATATGAAAACATGTGTTTTCTGGAGACACAGATGCCCGCTTTTTGCCACGCGTATTGTTTTTGTCACCCGAGAGAGAACATACAACAAAAACTCCAGTTGAATTAAATATAATCGAAAAATCTACGCCTCCGTATACTTTCGCTGTACATTTAGTCCACGAAGATGAAAACTCTTGTCTCTTGCGCACTGTTTTCATTTTCATTCGTATTGTTTACTTAAATTATTCTTGGACCGCTTCAGCGATATGTTTTAATGAAAGAATTGTTTACGTTAATATTTCGCTATGTTTCTTGTAGAGACGTGTCTAATATTGTGTTTAATGGATTCTGAATATGCGAACAATAAAAATATGCCGGAGCTGTGTTTTAAAACAGCTGATGATAAAACAACGTACTTGCAGCGAAAACTCCGAGATCATCGCAAAACAAAATTATTCTTACTTGGCGAGTATTTGTTGTTTCCAGATATCGTTTTAACCATATTCTTCGTCCGACGTAATCTCCTACTAAGTGTTGTGGTCCACCTTTTTAAATATTCCATGTTTGTCAACTATAAAGCACGTACGGTATGTGACAACAGACGTTGGAACACAAGTGGTAACACTTCGAGAAACACGGCATGCTTTGTTCGAAACAGAAATAATACTGCCATATAATGTGAATCAAACTGAATTAATTTTATAGGTCTTATTAAAGCATACATTAAAATACAATTACGAGGCGGTGAAGTGCACGTGTCGCTGAGTGTGGACGCAACTAGCGGTATCGTGATTTGATCGCAATCTTCCGCAGACAACTAACTTGAGGGGATTTTATTCCTATACACTATTGTTAGTTTACACTTTAGAGGCTAATAGAGATAATGTATAAGGTCCTAGAGCACCAAAATTATAATTAAAATGAAAATGAAAACAAAAACCGAAACCTAAAACAATGAAGAAGAAAAATAAAGAGAAAAATGATTTAAAAAATACAAAGTGAAATAGAAGGATGAAAAATGATTTTTTCTTTTGTAGGTATTCTGTATCAGCCCATATAAGTCCCACTGCAGGGCACGGACCTCCTCTACAATCGAGAGTACGATTGAGAGTGGTATACAGAGTGATTGTTAGCAAATTTATATACGCAGTTTGTTATAAAGTATATGAAGCAAAAAATATCGATAACTAAAGAATGACCGTAATAGGTTCTACGAGAAACAATCACAATCAGAGTCTGTACTCGGTGTACAGACACCTTTGAGACTTGTGTTACTCTCTACCCAATACAGGCTATTTCCAATTATGTTTTGTAGAATTTTATAGTTTTATGACGTCATGATCAGGCGGACAAGAGTAACTTGACACACGTGTTATTATATAGAATACTGTATTAAAGGTACGCACGGTGTAACCTTTATTTTGTTGAGGTGTACACCTTGAGTTACCCATCTTTCGATAAAATTTTACGTTCCATGTTAACATGCCATATTAATATTAAAGTGGCATGTCGAGATTCGTTGTAAAAATAATTTTGATTGAATATATTTATACGGGCTCGGTGGTATGTTGGCAATAGACTTGACGCGGCTGCTAAAATGTTCACGATGGTCCCGAGCTTAAATCCTTGATTGAATATATTCATACGTGGTATGTAGGCAACAGACTTGATGCGGCTGCTAACATGTTCACGATGATCCCGAGTTTAAATCCCAGGGCATACCTCTGGCTTTTCGGAGTGACACACAAGGTTGTATTGATGATAATTGATGAATGCGCACGCACTATAAAGGTGACGGAAAACTTCGTGAGAAATCTGCATACCATAAGCTAAAAATAAATATAAAAAAAAAAGTTACATAGTAAGAATTTGTACGGTATGTAAAGTTCGCGGAGGTGTAAACTAGTACAAGGCCAGTGAAATGGACGATATGGCCTAACCTTTCTCAAATCTCTCAATCGTACTCTCGATTTTTGGAGGAGGTTCGCGTACTGTAGTGCGACCTATGTGGGCAAATAATAGAATTTATTATTGATGTGATTAGAATCATAGAATGAAAACTATCTTATGATATTGAATTGAATCTCAGAATATCCATCATATTATTTTTAAACTGTTAGGTTTACATAAATCGTTTTAATATCAGTTAACTGCATTGCGGCTTCTTTACATGCTATGTCTGATGGTAAAATGTTATTTCCTTGTTGCTTTTAAATGTGCATCTGCATTTGATGTGGAAAACTTGACTTAAAACCACTGGAATCGTTTGCAAATTCATGTTATAATTGAGTTTTTATTGCTGGGCAGACGCTGTTCCATCATGTTGTTCTGGCAGAGAACCAAATTCTTGTAGAGATTTGTTGGAAAGAATAATATTGTGTGCGTAGACTAATCCAATACTAGGTTTAAGATCAGAGTGGATAGATTTGTTTGTTCTCATAAGCATGTTAATAAGAAAAATCTAATAACATATCCAAATATTTGGTATTGGATTCTTGTGTTGTGTGCCTATACGTTAATTTGTTAATAAAAAGAAAGAAAAAGAAGACAGTTCGTGTTGCTGAGGAAGTTTCTTGCGCCGCTTCTTCTTCACAGCTACATGTTCCGAAGCGGTGGTAGCAGAAAAGAACGATTCAAAAGATCTTGTGAGAGACTATTTGAATAAAGAATATTTTGATTTTGAATAAAAGAGACAACAGCTTGAAACAAACATGCTGTTGTGAATGCGAAAAGTGACGAAACTGTAACTTTAGAACATATGAAACATTTCCATGTCCACAGTTATTTTTTAGCATCCTTAAACATGAGATCTACAAATAAACACTCATTAGAACAACATGACACCAATTCCCAGGCCACTCTTTGCACTTCATTATATCCAACGTTGTATCTTCCTGTAATTCATAGCGGTACTCATACAAATTGATGTTACTAGATGTCTCAGTAATGTCGGGAGATGGAATGTTATCTGATGGCCAGTTTGTAACTGGATTTGATCGGATCTGAACTGGGGTGTCTTATCTATTCTGTGAACTATACCGATGAGGACACTAGGGTATGCGGCTAATCAAATTAGCTCTTGCGTACTACGTTCCGAATGTCTGTCAATTTGTGGGCTTGTAGCTTAGGATTTAGGTTTTAAACGTTGTAGTTGAATGTTTTGTTGGTAGTATAGAAGTGCAATCCAATTAATGTTTGCGACATAAGGGATCATTTTTAGAAGGAATTATTTATTTCATCATTAATATTTATTTCATGACGTAATTGCCGTTCCGTATATTTTTCAATGACCTGGTGAAGGTCTTGAGTAAAGTGTTGAACGGACTTGAATTTTTTATCATATATATGACAATTGACAACACTATGATTACACTTTCGAATTATTACTGTACTGCACATACGCATATGTTTGTTAGGTCTGCCACTCGATCTTTTATCAGCATGTTGCAGGAAGTATTAACGTTTGCTTTCCAACTTCTCTAAAATTTGTAGAAGTCACATACAGGGTATATCAAGACTGCTACCGAAAACGAAGCCGGGTGGTAGTCTAAGCGACTTCAGACACAATGCAACAGAAAAAGTTGCAATGAAAAGCGACAATTTTTTTTTGTTATTTTTTTCCTATGGCCATATTTGGGTGGTAAATACATTTTTTCCTAAAATAATAGTGTATACCCTTTTATTTATAAAAACTCTAAGGTATAAAAGAGTTTAAATTATTATTTTAGCAAAAACTATGGATTTACCACCCAAAAATGACGATATTTAAAAATCATAAAAAATAATTGTCGCGTTTCTATACGAAATTTTTAATTGCATTGTGTTTGTAGCCACTAAAACTACCACCCGGCTTCGTTTTCAGTAGCAGTCTTGACATACCCGGTATATATTTACAGATTTTAATTTAAGATCCTCACGATTCACGGCTAACACTTGCTATTAGACTAATCCATTATTAATTTATTGATGCGATGAAACTACATACAAATAATCGTTCGGAGAGCCACAGTCCAAACCGTACGCTTGTTTTGTGGTTTCTGATAAACAGACACATGTCATTATATAATTAGCGTCGCCGCAGAGCCTGTCAATGTTGAATTCACTCGTTTTCAGCTCCGTATCAATTGAAAATGTGGTTCTGCACGCTTGCGTACCTTCATTGGCATGTAAAACAGCCTGGCGGCGGTTGATTTAAAAATGACACATTCTGAATACATTACGCGAATTGTATGTTTTGTTTGCGGACGTTTGAACATGAAAAGGATGAAGAGTGGAATTTTAATGTTAAGTGATTTAAAGATACGTGATTATAGCTACTGAAATAGCAGCAAGACTATTCTCAATCACTGACTACAAGAAACATGATAATTATTAGTGGAAAATCAATAGCCTGAACTTATTTTACAACCCCACATTTTCCGGTGGACATTAATTTGACAGACAAATTGTGGAAATTATTTTTCAATTTGCTGTCATCCTACGCATTTGTAAGTTTTAATTTATACTACCCACATGCCCGCCTGTCTATCCCTGTTTGTCAGCTACGTTCGGCAGTAGCGCGCAATGTAATAGAACTTTGAACTAGCGTCCGAAGAATCTCTGGGGGATACTAACTTGCTAACCCGTAACGAAATTAGTCAGAAAGAAAATAAATAGCTAGAGTTGGAAACAAATAATTATCCAAGTTCCTCTTTAGCAAAGTAGGACACAAAATATTGGATTGAGAAGTATGTTTTAGACATAAAGATATATTTACAACGGGAGAAACCAGCTGGAAAAGACCTACATTTATAACATTGACATATTATGATCGATTTACGTGCTTTCAGAAATATTTATTGCCGTCAGAATAATGGTGACATGAAGACAATAATCTATAATACGATCACCATGAGACAATTGAATATTTTGAAGTTATTTTATAAGATATCATATTTAAGGTGAATTTATTATTTTCAAATGGAGAACATAATCTAATTCATAAAAACCGGAAGTAATAATATATCTAGTAGCGATATCTTTAAATATATACACATAATGGTCACGCTTTTATCCTATAGAGGTAGGCAGATTGTATATTGTTGAACGAATTGATCGATTTTTGGTATATATGTCCGGTCCAACTATTAAACCCTGAACCTTTAGGCATAAAAAATCTACCACTATAGCAATCAGGCGACTTGACAAACAAAGCACATTATATTTAACAGTACAATGCTTTCCTGAGAAAGTCAACTTGCCAGCAATATTATGTAATAGTTTGCACTAACATTAGGTCAGAGGCAGGTCATGGTTATGGCCTAAAACATCCTTAACCAGGCCTTGCCCTGAAATGGACAAACCATGCAGTATTGGAAATGTAATTAGTATTTAAACTTTTATTTATATTGCTAATATTTGCTTTGTAATTTAGTGCGATATACAAAATATTTATGCTGAATAATAGTTTTTTTTTTATATTGGCATGACAATGTCACTAATAAGGAATTCTCGTGATGCAGTTGGTTAGACAGCGGCTGTGAAACGACTGGCCGCAGGTTCGATCCCCGCTCGATATTTGTTTCGGGTCTGGTTTTGAGAGACAGAAAAGACTCGATATTAGTATGGGAGGAGATATTAGTGTGACAGGACTATGTATGTGACTATTGGGTGTATTTATTTATTTATTTAAACGCCGCGCCGCGCAGTTCTGAGAGACTATCAATCAAGAGATTTTTATCTCTCTCTAGCCGATACAATTATGCCGGGCTGTTTTAAGTTTTGTAATGAACGATGGCTATCAAAATTAACAATATTATTAAACCTACGTTAGGTTAACCTAAAAACATTGCACTGAGTCGATTCTTAAAAAATATTTACTACCCAAAACATTTTCACGCCTGTCAAAAATCGCCATTGTAAGGATCCGTAAGGAAGCAACAATGAGAAGCTTATACAAATATCAATTTGGTATGACTACGTACGAGACTCCATTCAATAATACACTTTATTGGTTTGGGTTGGTTTGAGTCGAAGTAAACAATGACCGTAGGTTCTTACACATCTACGGAATTGTTACCGAATTTCATCCGATGTAGACCAAAAATAGAAGTGATATCTTCACGAACTTCATTTGTTTTCTCACAGTACTGTACGAATTTCTTAAATTATTAATTAAGTTCCCATTTTTACTTCTTGAGCGTTTGACCCAGATTAAAATTAATATTTCGTCGTCTTGTATTCAGTTTTATTTTAAGATATTCTACGACGAACGTAGGTTTTCAACGACGGCTGATTGCGACCCTGCATTCCTATTTTAATCTGAACTCGTTTTATCATAAACAAGAAACCATTGCTTTCTTTTCTCCATTATACGTTTGCGTTCTCCGTTTCCAAGCTTATAAAACAATCGCGCCATTGTTTGATTGGTTCATTAGTTCCGACATATTCGAGATTCTTTTAGCCTGACTATCGATGGCGCGGTGTTTCACCGATCGTTCCGGTCGACCGGAGCTCTGCCAATTAGCCCGCGTATCTAAATTCTAATGCCACACTATTATTGTTAATTTGTTTAATAAACATGAATTAATCGGCGACGTTATGCCCACGTGACTCCACCAATGGTAAATAATATTGCAATGTCAAAACTCAAGTGGATGTAACGCACACCGTGCTGGAATTATGGATTATGACAATTGAGTAGGATCGGGTGCGATTAATTCAACAATGCCAGAATTAGCCGTTCTCGTCTTTCATATCATTAAAAGGAACGAAGCGTTCGGGAAGATGTCGATAGTTTTATTCCCATGCTCACAAAAATGCAGCTGTTTAATATTCTGATCGGATCTATAAACATGTCACCGCGTATTGTGTTTGGAATTCTAAAGAATTTTAATTGATAATATACGGCTAGCGTTCTTCCATCTGTATATTACACATACAAGAATATGTGCAAGTCAGTGTCGAAGGTTTGAGAAGAGATCTGCTCTATTCTTCTATAGGTTAATTGATCGCAGCACTCGAAAAATCTGCACATTGTAAGCTGTTGTACTGTTTGTTGGCAACATCGTTCCCAATATTGATAGTAGGGCGGTTGTCAGGTGCTTGAAAAGTTTTTATTGCCGTATTCAACATTTATGAATTACGCAGTTGGAACGAAATTTTCGACAGCTCTATACTGAAAATGGAGTTTTATAAAACTACGGCGCATTTCGTTACATTATTTCAGAGTTCATGTGTTTTTAGAGGTATGATAATTTTAATTTAAAACGACCTAGGTATGATAATTTTAATTTATAGTCATAGAAAATATTGCTTTTATTTATTTTTATTACTACAATTATAGATAGCTGGAAAGAATGTAGCTGGAAGTCAAAATAATTTAATACATTTATGAATAAATGATATTTTCTGACTCTAACTTCCAATTTCTTAGGTTATAGTTTTTCAAGATTTTTCCTGGTATATTTATGGTGAGTAATTATTTGTTAGTTTGCGATATGCGTTAAATTGTTCACAGAAAAAAAACATAAACAATAAGCCGCTGTTAGATGACACAGTTTGCGATAACGTCAAATCTAAATATTTTCAAAACACACCGTACGATAATGAGAAACAAAGCTATTTTTTCAGCTAATCCTTTTTTAAATAATCATTTGCTAATATAAAACCATTAATTTTTTTGTGTTGTCGTATGATGAGTTACGAAATCCAGCACGATGTGTTTTGATCATATTAAAATTGTAATTTATAATTCGCATCACTGAAAATCCCTAAAGTTAGCCCCTATCAACACATACCCGAACATCAAAAATTTACGACATACACAAACATAAAAGCATTGGACACCCAAATTCAAATTATTTACGAACGTGACAAAATCCCCGGGCCGTCATTTTTCTTTCGGCAAACAACTTTATCACGACAATGATACACTGCACACGCGTTGCGATAATAAACAAAGTATCGGTTAGGATTTGTTCGCGTATTGAGCTTTATGTGTGGAGGTGAGAGCGCGGCATGACATCGCGCCGGGATGGACGACTGTGGACTGCCAGAGCTCGCAGTACTGAGCCGCGAGCGCTCGTCGACCAGCGGCATGCGCGGATCTGCCCCACGAACCAAGACGTGCCATGTGCGCTCTGCCCCACATTCACGGTCAATGCTAACCAGACACGCTCCAACACGACCTCCAATAATCCACACGGAAGCCGTCTTCACTTACACCAACAATTGACGCCAGTTAAATAGGCATTGCTGGACCATTTTTAAATTGAAAAATAGAACGCTCCCGCTAAGGATTCAATTAAACGTATTGAAAACCTACACCGACAATTACTCGAATCACTAGAAATGATTAAATTGTCGTTTTAATTAAATATGCAAGTACGAAAACATGTTTTTTTCCTCGGCCCACGCAATTTATGTCTGGGTATATGCACAGTTAAATAGTTTAAAAAATTCACGTAATTATTTTGTTTCCTCAAGAATTTCCTTTTGCTGCGAAATTTGTTTGCATATTTGCTAGTGTTCGTCGACGTCGGTTAAAGTGCGAGCCAGGCGGCAACATCGTGAATGTTTAAGCATCCAGTCTGGGAGCAGATAGCGTGCAAATTTAATATCGGTGCGCCTTAATTGTTTCAGGAAATGGGTTTAATATCCGCGCATGCCGCGGTTCAGCCGAATTCTGCGGATATGGGATAAAAAAAATTATTGATACTCGCAGCGGCCGCGATCGCAGCGATTGTGCGCGGGGTTTTTTGTGAATCATTTTACTTTGAGTAAGCAAGAAGTGTGCTGCAACTGGGAAGTTACCGAAACCGCAAGTCTATTCAACAGTTACCAGTAACCCTGCTTGTAACCTTTCTGATGTCAATGCCGAAAAAAGTCTATTTTTGTTGATAATTTACAGACAGAACGTTTAGGCGTTGGCAACGCGCGTATATTTAAGTAATAAAAATGGAATGTGAATTCTGTCATAAAGATTCGTCACTTTAAACGTAAAAGTTTAGTTTAGTTTAACAACCGTGTGAGCCTGCGTCATTTGTTTAGTTTAATTTGCTTTCATACTTTGAAAAACAATTAAGTGCGATAGCTTTGTTTAAAGCAAAACAAATTGGCAAGATAAAGGTCTAGGTTTTCGCACTTACGCCTTTTCGAATTTATAAATTATTACAAAAATCTGTATACCTAAGGCCAATCCATGCGATTTTTGTGTTTATGTAAAATTCAACCAGTTCGCATTAAGTCAGCTTACTAGACAAAGGTTAAGCCTGAATCATAGAAGAAATCCGTAGTTAGTAATGGGAATTTTTCAATACAGGATTGATACTTTTACCTTGTTTTAATAGGAACACTTGTTACTTGTACATGGTCCTCGTAATAATACAAATGCTTGGCATCGTGGGTGTCACAAACAACGAGAAACTTTCCCAGAACCTACACAAATATTTGTTGAAAACACCAGTTAGTGTAAGTACGGCGGAAACCCACAGCTATTCATTTTCATGTTAAAATGCACAAAATATACTTAAGGATTGATCCCAACTGTTGCCCACGGCTTTTATTGTAATTTGAAATGAAAAATACACATGGATTTATATTAGGCATGCCAGTCGACATAGTACCACCAAAAAGGACCTGCAACAACAGTAGTGTTGCGCCGACCTATATTAGTATTGGTTAAGGCAAAACAGAAATAAAATATTATGTAAAAATGCTAGCTAAAATGAAGCACGTGTAAAGTAGAAGTGAATTGTGATCGATAGCACCAGTGCATTCTTACATAAATGTGCTTAATTTATATTCCGCGTGGACTCTTTAGCGCTCTCAATCGTCCTACTTTAGTGCACTACTAAAATAGATCAGGATGTAATGTGGGCGATAAAGTGAGGATAATGGAGATCGATAATGCTGGTGCACTGCGTCACGTAACATTTGAGCTACTTTACTCGATTATATTGTCACTGCAGTTGATTTTTGTTAAGGTCCTCCGAAGGAGTATTCGCCGCGTAAGTGATGAAGGCCCATGAAAGTCTATGACTTGCTGATCTCTAAGTATGGGAAGGAAAAGAGAAGGCAAAATGGACTGGATGAAGATAGGCCTTCGGTAATGTCACTCATTGAACAGGATATGACAGCAAAACTGTCGGTTCTAAGTTCGAAGAATTTTGTGAAGCATTAGTGTTGCATTATTGTACAGGTCTTTCGGCCTTACCTTATATAGGTACTATTACCGGTTATGATATTTATTTATTTATAATTGCAAGAAATACAAGCCAGAACTTTTTGCGATTTGTATTATTAATTATGCTGCGAACTTTTTATTACACAATTACATGGGATCATTAAACATATGTACTACCTACAAAGTTATGTTTATATTCGTAATTAACGTTCATTTCGACACTAAGGGAAAATACAGTGAGAAAACCTACGTACCTGGGAATTTTGCATTATGCTTTAAACATATATTAGGTTTGCCATCTTAATGATTGAATTGATGAAGCATAATGTTCTGCAGAAGAACAAACTCGTTACGCCTTGATATCATATAATTTTTATAACCTAAAGAATTGCGCCATTTACCCGATTCATTGACAACTGTACTGTATCAGCCCATATACGTCCCACTGCAGGGCACGGGCCTACTCTACAATCGTAATCGATTGAGAGTGATTAGGCCATATAGTCCACCACGCTGGCCCAGTGCGGGTTGGCGGACTTACATACCATAGAAATTTTTATAAATCGCTATGGTATGCAGGTTTCCTCACGATGTTTTCCTTCACCGTTTTAGTGCGTGGTGATTGACTGTCAATACACACATGGCTTCGAAAAGTCAGAGGTGTGCCCTGGGATTCGAACCCGCGACCACCGTGAACATGTTGGCAGTCGCGTCTAGTCCGTTTACCAACAGGCCACCACGCACTTCATTGACAAAGAAGATCAAAATCGTTAGCTTATGAATACCTATCATAACATCTCTATAAAGTCAGCCAAAGCAATTTCATGCTCAACATATTCCTTAAGAAGTTCCAAATGACCTATTCGCCGCCAACTGTATACGGCAACTCAAAGAATTTTTCTTGTCTGTTGTTTCTAGAAGCGGCGGGGCCTGCATCCAGCTCCTTCCTACGACATCCGTAGCTTGGTAAAGTTTAATGTGGAATTTGGCTAGCCCATACTGCTTACCTAGTAAATACGTCTCGTGCGAAACCAAATCCATAATCTCGTGAACGCCAATGACAAGGATTTGATTGTCTTTTGCCTACATTAGCAGCGTTTCGTCATTGAGAGCGTGCCATAACCTGGTGAAATTTGACATCAAATTTAGATTGCCTTTTTTCTACTGATCAACCAGATTCTTAACCTCATGAAAGCCAATACCAAGGAATCCTTTATCTGGTGCCTACTGCTTACCTAGCCTTACGTCTCGTCGTCGAGAGCGTGCCATAACCTGATGGAATTTGATGTCGAATTGTGTGTTGCCTAATGCTTAACCCCGTAAAAGCCAATGTCAAGGAGTTGTTTGTCTAGTGCCTACTGCTTGTCTAACAGCAGGGTCTCATCGTCAAGAGCGTACCATAACTTGGTGGTGTTTGATGTTGAATTGTCTGTTGCCTAATGCTTAACCTCGTGAAAACCAATGGCAAGGAGTTATTTTCTAGTTCCTAGTGCTTACCTAACAGCAGGGTCTCGTCGTCAAGGGCGGTGACGAGCGAGTCGGTGCAGCAGGTGTTGGTGTTGTCGATGGAGATGCGCACGGAGGCGCAGTCCGCCGGCGAGTGCGGCAGCTGCTCCGCCGACTGCGCCGCC
The DNA here is from genome assembly GCA_009982885.2 of Hyles vespertilio. Lineage (NCBI taxonomy): Eukaryota > Metazoa > Arthropoda > Insecta > Lepidoptera > Sphingidae > Hyles > Hyles vespertilio. Next base: position 7,480,586 of record CM042822.1, on the reverse strand, counting down.
ACGCGGCCGTTCGCCAGCCGCAGCGAGGCAGCCCGCCCGCCCGTGCCTGTCGCCGCGCCGCCTCCACCATCTTCGCATCTGCAATGTTGTAAACTGTTAGAAACCACTACTAAACTTATCGCGAAGTAAACAAATCGGAATGTTGGTAAGTTAATTTAATATTAAACCAAATCTGTAACGGTAGTTTTAATTCAACGTAAATGCGTAATTATAAAAAAAACATTACATGTTATTATTATTTTAGCTATTGTTAGTCGATGAATTGTTTTGATAATAATGTGATCTTAGAATTGTCCTACATCAATACCAATGGCACAAGTAATGGTAACTCTTTGCATGCGATCAGGAATTCGTGCCTAAGTTTAGTATATTCTTCAATATTAATATCATTGATATTCTCCTTAAAATGCTTCTATCGCCTGTGCATAGGGCACTTAACGCGAGGCAAAACGTATTTAGAAATTCAATAAACTGACAGTTTTTGTTTGTTATACCGTTTTAAAAACAGAAAAATAATAATTTAAATTAGCGTTAAGTTATATTCCTTATGTTTCGCCGCACTTTTAATGACCGATAAAGCAAATATCATCGTAATTCAGACCAAGGGTTTTATGTCACGTGTATAAAAATATGTCCTGACCCAGTGGCCTAATGGGCTGAGTAATATAAATGACTTGCATATATAATAATATATCAGCGAATAAAAATTATCAGTGGCCTATGACAAGTCTATTTGGTGACGTATTTTAATTTACTGTTCACGATTATGCTGCTTTATTCTGTGAGAATTCATTATACAAATTTTAAAAATAGAGATGAATAGCCCCATTTGTCTATGGTGCGGTTAAAAAAAATACAACTTGCGTAAATAGTAACTAGCGAGCTTTTTTTAGCATACAGTTGTGATTGTTTTTAAATTGGTTCGCTGCAAAATTTCGATATCGAAACAATGAAACCAGCGGGGAAGTTTTCACGGATTGCTTCAACAACTTTGCATCGGGGGAAATAAATATTTAAATATATCTCGTTGACATTCTTATTACGTTTGAGAAACATTTTATTCGTGTGTATCTTTTTTTTATGTTTTTAAATTATGTAACACATTAAACTTTTTGTACGATATTGTAATTGTCAGATTTGGTTAATAATTCTCTGATTTTTTCATCCCAAAGTCAGGAATGATTAAAATGGTTACGTGTTGGAGATGTATAATGAATTGGTTTTTCCGAAGAACATGATTTCCCCCCATACGGATAATATAAGCCAAAATTAATGTCTGCAAGACCCGGTAAAAACATATACCCAGAAACAACGTGCTTCTGATCCTGCAAGTATCGTATAAGGAAATGTATGAAAAATAAAAATGCCAGAATGGTATTGTTTCAAAATATATGTGTTAAATGTTTATCAACTTTTATCGATAGTTTCGTATTAAGTATACGAAATAAATTGCTTCTCAATTTAATGAAAAAAGTAATTACCGTTAGGTGACTGTACAATGAAGACTAAACATAAAAAAAAACCAATAATACATTAATCGACATGAAGGAGGATATTATGAAATGTGTGTCATATTTAACCGCAAATTACTCGACATCCGTTTTGATGTAAAACCCACGCCGTAATACAAATAGGTGCACAATATCTCGATTTACGATTCTCATAATGTCTTACGTTTCGGAAACGTTGGAATGTCGGAATGTCGATGTAAAGTTTATTTTTTATGAATGGAAGAAAAGCATTCGGCAACGGAAAATATTTTTATTTTAAAAAAGTAATACTGGTTGGGATTTATCAATAAGGAGATGGAACTGAGGTAAAAATCTTTTATTGAATCACCTGCTCCAGTATTTTTTTTTCTAAACTTTTACGCTTCAATCTTGTGTCTGAAATTATAATATTGTATCAAGAATTAGACATGGTATAAAAACGTTAATACTATTTTGTGCTTCTGACATGAAGATAGATATAAAATAGACAAAGGAACCTGAAAAAAAAAATGGTCTAAAAAAATTTACAGACATGAAAAAATCGAATGCGCTGCTCTGTTTCCATGGCAAAAAATAGTTTTAAATGCATGAGAAATTAGCAGTAACAATGGCCATATGTACATAAAAAATCAGTTGAATTTTTTGCTTCTTTCGTAATGTTTAAAATGACTCTACATGTGCTCTTTTTTCGAACGAGAGATGAACTTAACAAAGCATTATTTCCGGTACCTTGGGAGAGGTTTCAAACATATGTCAGGTTTACTGGCCTTTCAACCTGACATCCTGGCGAACATTACGGCTGATGCAACCCCATATATGCCACAAGCGAAGCACGCATTTAATTTTTACGTTCATTATCATCCTCGCCACTGGCATGTATATGTCCAGTTATTGTTTTAATTTCAGAGTTACCTCGGACTTCGGGGTACAACATTTTTGTTTACTCTTTTAACTGCCTATAAAGTTTAATTACCGCAGCAAGCGTTGAATTCAAATGGCAGTTTCGGAGTACGTTATGTGCTAAGGGTTATGAAATTGTCGAATAAAATGTACGTTGGTGGGTCGAAGCGAAAAGGAGAGCTTAGTATATAAGCAGTGGAGACATATCACAGCCAGTGTTGAGTATAGTATCAATGGGATGGATTAATTTTGACAAACTCGCTAACGCTTTCTTTTATTGAATGTCGAGGCGAGTTTGGCGTACGCCTGACGGTAACCGATACGACAACTCATCAACAGTGGCAAAACCATACTACAACTTTAATCTTATATTTAAAAATTTCCCATTCGCTATTTATTTGGATATTATTAAAACCTGCGTTGTACAAACAAATTCGTAGTCTTCAAACATTATTCGTTCATATTACTAAAATAGGGCAAATGCTTATTGCTAAGAGCGTTACATTACTGTGTTGTGTTATTTTACTATATTATTGTAATAGGTAAATTAATCAATACATCGATCTAGTAACATCATCTTTCTTCTTAAGGATACAACTAAATGAAAATTTTGATTGTCTTCGCCATCTTTCCCAACTAAGTAATGGCTTACAGGAAGACGCTACTTTGTATTATATTAGGTATAATCAAATCCATTTTATATCATATATGCCTATTATATTATCTATGAAATGCACCCATAATGTTTATAAAGTAACCGATAACCTCTTGTTAGTTAATGAGTATAAACAAACACGTTGTAAGGCAATTAATTGTGACGTTTAATTAAATGGCACACGCATGTACCCCTTACATTCGTTATTACAACAATTTCACTCCAAAATATATGCTTCAGTGTTAACAATATATTGTATATTACATATTAAATTTAAATTAAAATATGAAGAAGTTTGAGCCCAGTTGCTGCCTCAGATTTGTGAATAATCCTTACAGTAAATCAGTGTCAACATCGTGAGCTTAACTTTATATCTGACAGATTAGTGTTATCAGCGCCATCTATTACTCTTCTTCGGAGTTAATCGGTCGATGTTTTTTAAGCAAAGAATGTTTCTTCTTTTTGTCTATATTTTGTCTACTTGTATTTTTCGACCTCAATTTCTTTAACTAGTCGTCACCACGTATAAATCATTATGCAGACAAAACATAAAATAAAATAATCCGCTTTCCTCCAAAATAAAAAAAAACACTAAAACCGGATCGACCGCGTAAATGGTAAATGTCTCGTTCGGCGGCTTCTGTCTATCTTGAATACTAACAATTAGTATTCATAAATTTTAATGAGTATAATAAATAATTTGAAACACATCCACTTAAAAAGCATTATTAAAAAGTAAATCGAGTGCACATGCCATTTTTTCTCACATTTATAATATTTTTAATTGTGATTTATAAAACAACTGTTATTCTAATATGTTAATGTCAAAATTGTGTTATCATTTAAATATTTATCAGATTATTAAACCATGGTTTGGCAGTGCAAAGGCACTCATTTAATAACCCGTTTTTAATAACAATTTGAAAATCACATGATCGTTTAAATTTCAAAATTGTTATTGTCATTTGGTTATAACATTTTGCTAAGTATACTGTCTCCACCCTACTCTTGGATTGGGCTTTCTGGAAAGGGGATTGGGGATTAAATTTTATCGATGGTATTGTAAATTCTATATGGTAACAATCACGATGTGGCTTTCTAAGCAGTCTGGGTAAAAACGCATCTTCTAATAGGGTCTGGCGAGGATTTATCGTGCTTTTTATCAGTAAACCTCGTCTCTCAATCAGATTCTCATCCGAATATTACCTATCATATATTTTTAAATGGTGTAGAAAAATTGTTAATACACTTAGGGGTTTTTGTATTTCAGTTTTATTGATACACCGCGACGCTAACGTCGGTGTTTACCTAAGTAAAGTCATGGATAATTACTTACCAGTACCGTCTTTACACTAAGGGCACACGGGGCCCGTGCCCAGGGCCCCCCATCCCCAGGGGGCCCCGAAGAAGAGAAAGTGTAAAAAAAGTCAAACCGAAAATTTTCCTCACACATTTCACGACTCCTATCACCTATGTACGTATATTTACAAAATTGAACGAAGTAATAATAATTATCTATTTCAGTAGATTAGTGATAATATGACTTCACATCCTAAAAGAGATCCCTCCAAACTAAAAGCGAAATGTTATAAATGTGTTCTCTGTCACAGAAATACTAATTATACTATATAGGTAACGTGACCATACGTCCCGCTTTGGGCGGGACAGTCCCGCTTTCAGGAAGTCTGTCCCGGTGTCCCCAGCAAGGCCGACATAGTCCCACTCTTGCAAACGGACCAAACAATAATTTTAAATGTATTTCCCGCTCGAAATGCTTTACCGACCTACTACTGAAAACCGCGCCGTCGCGTCGTATTATTCCAGCACTTTCGTACAAACAGTCTTGATTTAACAAACATTTCCACAATTATTGAGTAGATACGTTGTGTCTGCTTGGAAGTAACGCATCTATCGAAAGAGTTTTTCTCACCTAAAATAAAATATGGACAAGTGATAAAATACAGGCGAGTGTCGCAGTAATTAAAGCTATTTTGAGTTTCTCACTTATCTAAAAACTAGACCTGATGTTTTAAAACAATTTGTTCAGCCGACAAATACGACTATAGCTATTATTTTATGTTATTCTATCTTCTATGATAAAAACTTGTAAAACACAAAAACTTTATTATTATTAAGTATTTAATTACACAAATGTCCCGTTCTGGCACAAAAAATAAATGGTCACGTTATATATAGGTACTATGTTTGCATCATAAAAATATTTGTATAACACCAAGGTAAGGGGGCCCCGGTCCAAGGGGGCCCCGAGCTTGAAAGACCTCAGGTCCGAAGGGGTCCTCGGCCCGAGATGCCGTAAGCAGAGAAGGAATGTAACATTGATTTATAAAATTAGTAAGAAGAGAATCAATAATTCGCTGAATTGTATACCAATTCTTGGATAATTATTGATAGAGTTTATAAAGTTACGTTTTTATAGAGTAAGGGAGGGCCCCATCTGATGATTTTGCCACGCGCCTCAGATAGTTTAAAGTTACCTACGCTACTGACAGACATTAATTACACTTTAAATAAACAGTTCAATATGAAATAATCGAAATAATTCCTAAGATACTAATTAGGTACTATTTTTTACGTCTGTAAAGCGTGGTTTCTGTAAACCAGATATACTGCTTCACAATCTTTTAAACCATATTTCCATTTTTTCTCAATTACCACGTCCTTGGGTTTGGTGTGGTTTGAAAGTGGAAATCTTTATTCTTTGAATATTCAATGTTGAGATTATATGCAGTTGTATGATGTTTACAAAATATGATCTATGGAGTTCGATCAAATGTAAACTAGATTTCCGATGATCAGTTCAAAAATAACCAGTAAGACAAGTAAGTAACTATATAAATTAATTTTAAAATTTGTGAAAATAATTACCACGGTACCAATATTTTAGAGGAGATATCTTTATGGATAAGTTAATTTAAATAACTATTTATTTCTACACTTGGACTCAACTGGCTCCGCCCGTGTATAGATCCGTTTTGAATGATGAATTCAGTCCAAATCAGCAACATATTATTTATATCAAAACTTTTGACAGCCTCCGTGGCGCAGTCGGTTAGACGTTACGACGCCTGTGAAACGAGAAGCCGCGGGTTTGATCCCCGCACCGAGAGAAATGTTTGTGTGGCCCAAAAATATTTCTTTCGGGTCTGGGTGTTTGTGACACCGAAAAGTCTCTCGTAGTTTCTGATACCCACGACACAAGACTCGATCCTGTTACATCCTTTCCTGTCCCGTCTCATAAGTTCCGGATAATAAAAAATAATCTTTTCATAGATCTAAAACACCTAAATAGGCCAAAATTTTTTTAGGTCGGTGCCAGCTATTTTACTATTAAGCTTTATAACATCACGCTACGAACTATGCGAGTAGAACCGTGGGGCTCCGCGGATCTCAAACTTTAAGGCCAGTATCGACCTCAAAAAATGGTGGGCCTATTTAGGTATTTTAGATCTATTAAAATATTAATTTTATTTCTCTCTTTTTATTACAATTTTGAAGACGGTTTAATTCTTTTAAATTATTTTCTATTTCTTATTTTTTAAATTTCTGTTGTAGTAATCGAAACTGATTACTCTTACCTATCTAGGTTAGGACGCTGAGACAAAATAGTCAACATGTATACACGTCGCGAACTGAAAAAATTTGGAGACTCCTGCTTTATCTCAAAAACTAAGAAACCGATTTTGATGAAACTTATACAACTCCTAAGTTGGACTATATCTAATCGAAAGCAAAAATATTTTTTGAAATCAGACTTTTACTTTTTGAAATATGCGTGGACAAACATACAAACATGCATACATTTTTAATATGAAATTCGTGTTCACGCGCTGGTATAGACTAACATATCCAAAAAACTATGCAACTCTGACAAAATTACATACATACACATCAAATATATTATCTCCTTTTTTAAGTCGATTAAACCCGAAATTATTTTGATAAGGATTAATACCATATAAGTTTAAAAAAAACAATCGCAAATAATACATCGTTTTAGAAAAAAAAACTTTTTAACAATTTTAGTGGTAATCAGTACTCACTAATAAAAACATTTTAGTGAGCCTGTGTAATGACCTAACCTAGAAAGATCTAGAGACATCATACACAGTTTCTTGCATTACATCGCTTTGAGAAGGACAATTCCGACAAGATTGATACACAACTTCGATAAGAAATGATCATAGTAGATAAATGTTAGATTAATATTTTTCTTTATTTTTCAAAAGGGCCCCAAATTCTTGTGTGCCCAGGGCCCCATCATAAGTAAAGACGGCCCTGTTTCTTACAAGAATTGTATTCAAAACATACTCTTAAATACTGTTCTATCACTTACAAACCTTTTTTTTGGAATATCAGGTTCCATCCAACACAAAATTAAATAATAGGAGGATACGAAAGATACACATTTTGGAATGGAAATGTGTAATGGAAATACACGTTTGCCTAGCGCGCCATCTGATAGCGAAATATCGTAATAAAAAGTTTGCGCATCTATCCCTGTATATAATACGAGTACTAATCTATGGTCCTATTTTTTAACACATCAAGATTAATTCCAACAATCAGTTGGTAAAATTTCATTGTTGACTAGTCTTCTACGACACATTCTGGATTGTATGATTGCAGCAGGTAGTAGGTCGCCTTGCGCGACTCCAGACGCACTCAAGCCTCTCTGCGGGGTAAAATTAGAAACCGCCACATCAGGGTCAAGATAAGACAGAAAATATTCAAGGTTAACACCGAAGATTGAACTTTTGGTGTACACCAGAACTTTATTTATTTATTTAAATCTTTATTGTACACAAACTTAACAACAACATAGCTAAACAGAAATAATAATAACAAAGAGTACAAATGCCGGTCTTATCGCTCAACAGCAATATCTTACAGACAACAACCATGGGATGGATTTAAATGAAGGAAAGGGAGAGAGGGCAGTGTAACAAATAAAGAATTACTTAAAGCTAAATAATACTAATTAAACATAACTACTTATATACATATACATATCCGTATATATACATATAAACATACATACATATAAAAATAAATAATACAAAATCATACATAAATTATAATATATTAAAATTTCCAAATGATTAAATCAAGGAACTTTCGCGGTGTAAATTCAGAAACAGCAATAAAAATAGGGGTAATTACAGCAGTTTATTCTGACACTAGACTGTAATAATTACACGTGTTGATGAGTGCAGTGCGATCTGAATAGAATATCCGGACGACGAGAATTAATGATCATGTCTGTTCTCTGGTTTATCCCTGGATTAAGACGTTGGGTTTTACACCACTATGTAATGTAGGTAATATCTAGGAGAATATGAACATTCATTTTTAGTTCGATGCTTCGTTTTAATTCAACTTTTAGACTGTTATATTTAGGCATAGATCACTCCTTATCCAGGTTAGTAAACATCACATAAATGCAAAACATTTTATTTAATGTAAACTTGGGCCAACTAGCACTAGGCCAGGGTGGATTATATAGCCTAACCATTACCAATCGTACTCTCGATTGTTTCGGAGGCCCGTGCCCTGTAGTCGGACGTATATGGGCTGATAAAGTACAGCGCTTCGGCCATATTATTATGCTTTAAACAAATTCGGGTATAAACATACTTCCCTAACAAACTGGTGGTAGGTCTCTCATATGTGTGAGGCCATCTGGGTAGCTACCACCGCAATGTCTATTTCTCCCGTGAAACAACACTGCGTAAATGCACTGTTGTGTTTCGGATTGAAGGACATTGTAGCCAGAGTAACTACTGGACATATTGAGAATTAACATCTTATGTCTCAGGATGGCGATCGCAGTGGAATGTTGCTACTGTTTATGAGCGGTCGTATCGCTTACCATCAGGCGAACGGCTTGCTCGTCTCGTCATTCATTGCAATAAAAAAAAAAAACTTCAGAATGGACTAGTTGTTATACCATTACTCCAACAAAAGTTTGATGATTTAAAACACAATTATACGCTTGTTTCGCGACACATTATTACCGCCTGGAGGATACAGACGCGAGGCGACGTGACAAAACAGCGCCGCGCGGAACTAATTCTTGTGCAATTATGACACACTAAATTACCTTTTCAAATGTTTTGCACATGTTTTAAATATATGAGTTGGTCGGAAAACAACATAAACAAGCGAAACACAATCGAGTACCGAATTATATATATATATTTTTTTATACTGGCCTGGCATAGTTGCGTCATTGCACCTGATGGAAAGTGCCAATGCCACCCAGGCAGAGTATCCATTGGCATCATTGGCATGGACGGCAGTCCCATGCCAATGGAAACAATTATGCCGGCCTGCTAAGGTGCCTCTTCACACCGCGGCGGAAGGACCCAGGATTGTAGGAAGGAGGGAACACGTGTGCCGGCAAACAATTCCACAGCCTGACAGTGCGGCACAAAAACGAATTTGAGAACCGTTTGGTTCGCGCCGGGATGGTGTGGACCGTCAAGCTATGGCTTCGCAAGCCAGCACGCGTGGTTCTGGTTAGGAATGGAGAGGAGGGGATCAAGTTGAACAATTCTTCAGAGCACTTACCGTGATACAGGCGGTAGAACACGCTTAGAGAGGCGACATCTCTTTGGAGTTGTAGCGACTCCAAGTTGCTCGTAACGTCTGCATCATTCACAATGCGGATGGCCCGCCGCTGCAATCCATCCAAGGCATCGAGCAGGTACTGGGCGGATCCATCCCAGAGGTGCGAGCAGTACTCCATACCCGGCCGGACCTGCGCTTTATATAAGCGACAAAGCTGACCGGGCGTGAAAAACCGACGCACCCTGTTCAGAACTCCAACCCTGCGTGATGTGGCAGATATTACGCCCTCAATGTGATTCCTTGGATTGAGATCACAGCGGATATCCACACCGAGGATACTCAGGTCATTCCGCACTGAGAGGGGAGTACCCTGAAGAATGGGGAGGGGAGAGAACGGGGATTTTTTGCACGTGAACGCACACACCTGGGTTCACACACATGTACCTATATAAATAAATAAATATACCCAACTATCATGTAAGTAGTTATAGCCCTACTAGGATTTAGTATCGTCTCACAACCACCATGGGCCGAAACAAGTAGGTCTAGATCATACAAATATTTGTCTAGGAGCAGGGATCGGATCCCTGGCCTGGTCATTCTAATTACTTCCTTACACGCTTTTTAATATTATAAGTGGAACATAAATAAGAATATTTTTCTCTGTCTAGTGTATTTTCACTTGATGACGGAATCAAAAGTCACAATCCTCAGCAGTGAGGGAAGGGTTGAAGAGAGAAATTAAGAGAGTGTTTTTTCAGATGTGGATTAATGATTTAGCGCTATTAAGGGAAGTGATCTTAGTACTAATGTTCCAGCTAGAAGACTAGACATCGTTATTTGATAACACGTACAGATTGTGGGATTTAAAAACCTGAAAAGGAGACTTAATTGCCTTTTCTAGATTGCATTTTATCGAACGTTCCCGTAATCGTTTCTCTCGAGCGGAGCAAGAATTATTGAAAACTTTATTCTTTTGAAATTTTCCGCGAACAAATGAAACACACTTGTTTAACCTCGTTGCGGTAAAGTTAGCTCACGTGCGCTAGCCCTCGGGAACTTCACGAATATATTGGTATATCGGTGTATATACGAAAAATTTAATATTTTATTTCACCTTTTGGTAAAAGGCTATTTGTTTACTCTATTACACGCTAGGTAGTAATTGCGGGTGTAGTAATGGCTATAAAATAGTTACTATAAGATAATGTATACGTTTACTAAAACTATACAGGGTATATCAAGACTGCTACCGAAAACGAAGTCGGGTGGTAGTTTAAGCAACTTCAGTCACAATGCAACAGAAAAAGTTGCAAAAAAAAGCGATTTTTTTTTTATTTTTTTCCTATGACCTTATTTGGGTGGTAAATACATTTTTTCCTAAAATAATAGTGTATACCCTTTTATTTATAAATAATCCAACGTATAAAAGTGTTTAAAATATTATTTTAGCAAAAACTATAGATTTACCACTCAAAAATGACGAAATTTAAAAAAACAAATAATAATTGTCGCGTTTCTTTTCGAAATTTTTGGTTGCATTGTGTTTGTAGTCACTAAAACTACCACCCGGCTTCGTTTTCGGTAGCAGTCTTGTGATACCCGGTATAACAACGACGGCCGGCGGCAAGAATGGTCGAGGACATTTTGAAAGTCGTAGACGCGACTGACAAAGGATAGAGAAAAGTGGCATAGTATAAATAAATAATAAATATACACCCAACGATCTATTACTAGACTTATTTGATCTTAATGTGGGGCCAGGACTATTCACATAATGATTAGTCCTGGCCCTACATTAAGATCAAGTAAGTCTAGTATCGTGGGTATCAGAAACTACGACAGACTTTGCGGTCTCACATATACCTAGACCCGTCACGAATATTTGTCGGGCACACAATCATTTGTGTCGGTGCGGGGATCGAACCCGCGACTTCTCGTTTCAAAGCCGGCGTCTAACCAATTGCGCCATGTATGAGGGAGGCCTATTCCTGGTTGTATGTCCCTACAGGCTGTGGATGATGATATTAAAACATACGTTATTACAACCCAAGCAAGACCTGTGGATTGTATCTTACTCTTCACGTAAAGTTTTTGCTGCAATACTTTTTTCCTATAGTGCTTTACGTACCGGGTATCTCAAGACTACTACCGAAAACGAAGCCGGGTGGTAGTTTTAGTGACTACAAACACAATGCAACTAAAATTTTCGCAACAAACGCCACAATTATTTTTTATAATTTTTTAAATATCGTCATTTTTGGGTGGTAAATCCATAGTTTTTGCTAAAATAATCATTTAAACTCTTTTATACCTTAGATTATTTATGAATAAAAAGGTATACACTATTATTTTAGGAAAAAAAGCATTTACCACCCAAATATGGTCATAGGAAAAAAATAACAAAAAAAAAATTGTCGCTTTTTTTTGCACCTTTTTCTGTTGAATTGTGTCTGAAGTCACCTAAACTACCACCCGGCTTCGTTTTCGGTAGCAGTCTTGATATACCCTGTATATGTGAGCTGAGAATAATCTAAGCTGTAACCTGTTCTCGAAGGTAGGTAGAAAAAAGTATTCAATATGGTGAAGCAACATGAGGTAAGAAATAGGTTTGCGAGTTGATGGATATACTAGAGAGTGTTATGTTGAGGAAAAGAGTTAAAACCTAAAGTGACACGATTCAAGCACGTTTATCAATACAGGTGAATATTCAAATGTCTTCCTAACTATTAAGGATATAATCCTTTGAAGATACAAACGAGTTTTTATCGACTAAAGTGCAGCTGTATGTTCAGATCACGTCCCAAATGCATAGGAAAATATTGGCAGGAAATCCGTGTTTCAATCATACGAATATTATTGGCAATGTCGATTTGTAATATTGATATTATTTGTTACCAATTTCAATATGAATTTTTATTTTGTACGATAAATGATTAAGTTTCGTAAATCCGACTCAAAGGACTATGCCGTTGTAGAAAAATATGTATGTTGGGTATATTTAGAAAAAGTTCTGGGTATTTTTGTATCCAAATAGCATTCAAGACCATCAAAATCCGGTCAGAGTGGAAAAAATAAGCTTTTTCTTCTGTGTTTCACAGACCTTTATCGTTTGCAGATAAAATCAACTCCCTAGCTATTATTATAAATATATTTATTGTTAATCAAGGTATTTTTTTGTATTGAATTTACCAATGTATATTCCATATTTCTTTGACAAATAAAATCATTTGCAAAAAAACGGGCACCTAAGCAATGAACCATTTCAAATGTTACTATTGGTTTGTTTGATAATTATAGGTAATTTTACTTTCACAATTTTGTAAATTAATAAGCAAATAATCGTTTTCGTCAGTATTATCATAAAATTTTGATAAAATTTATGGGTTTTAATGCTAAAGTTCACTGGTAGTGTATGCTCGCTAGTAGTGCATATGCTCGTGAAGTAAAAGTTAACAAAGACTTTTGTTTGTTTTTTCTTTAATAAAGTAAAAGCAGATAAATGTTTAGTATCGAGTGTGACCAGGGCTAGCTGAAATCACAGCTTGAATTCGTCTGGGTATGCTAGCGAGGATATCCTGGATACTTGCTTGCGGAATACGTTCCCACTCCGCGGTAATCACATTCTTCAGCTCTCTGATGGTCTGCGGAGCCGGTTGTACTGATCTCACGCGTCGTTTCAGAACGTCCTAGACATGCTCTATAGGATTGAGGTCGGAACTTCGAGGTGGCCAATCCAAACGACGAATGCCGACCTCTTGCACATACGCTTCCACATCGCCAGACCGGTGGGCGCGAGCGTTGTCGTCCATAAAAATTGAGTCTTCGCCTAAAGCGGCCAATGCGGGTTGTGCATGAGGAATTAGAACTTCCGTTATGTATCCGTTTTTTTTTTGCAAATGAGTTTATTTTCACTATTATGTTAAGTGCATAATTATTACAGAATGTACATAAATCGGTCTACAAAGAGCATTTCCGACATTGCATTCAAAGTTTAAAACAAAAATACCTACTGCAGCTGTAATTCCCTGATGTATCGAAGCTATTTAAGCTTACACGTGTTCGGCGATCCCGAATCCCTCGGGAGCGTAGTACGACACGGCCGCTAACGAGAGTCCACTAAACATAATTCATTACATCCGATATACCCTGCCATGCCTTTACATATATCATATTAACAATCTTCAGAGGTCTTTTTAAACTGGTTGGAAATTCTAGAAGTAAGGACAGCGATTTAACAGCTTTTTAGTTTTAAACGGTTTTATTTAGTTTGCCCTGTTTGTTTGTTGTTTGAAGTATTCATACATTTACTCAGGTTTCGCTATGCCCAACGAATAGATTAACTTTTTGAAAGATCAATGCCTTAGGTTGATGAGACTGGTGTGATGACTTCTAGATAGGAACCTCTGAATTATTTTTAGGACGTTATTTACATCATTTCAATCTTGTTTTTATAAATCCTTTTAACATATATCATTTTTACTTATTAATGGCGTAATCGTGTGAAACGTATGGACTATGAGAAAAATAGTCTTTGTTTTTTATTACCTTACCTAACTTGGGTAAATGATAAAATTCTTTCGAGAGAACGAAATTTCTGATAATCACAAAGAGATCAAATAAAACAAATTTAAAGAAAAAAAAAGTTGAGTGGTGTCAAGGGACACCGGGATGGAACGAAGTTCCTTTCGATTAATTAGTGAAGGAATTGTAATACGAGGTGTGTTCAAAAAGTTTCGCGAATTATGTGTTTTTTCAAAAATTATTTATTTATTCATGAATATCTATTTTGTCCCCTTCAAAGTAATTCCCATGAGATATTATACACTTGTGCCAACGTTTTTTCCAATCTTCGAAACACTTTAAAAATTCATTTTTTTTTATCTTGTTCAGCTCCTCCTTCGATGCCGTCTTTATCTCGTCAATAGTAGCGTAGCGTCGTCCCTTCATGGGCTTCTTCAGTTTTGGGAACAAGAAAAAGTCACAGGGGGACAGATCTGGGGAATACGGTGGCTGCGGCATCATTATTGTGTTGTTTTTGGCCAAAAAGTCGCGCACAAGCAACGATGTGTGAGCAGGGGCGTTATCGTGGTACAAAAGCCAATTTTTGTTCTGCCACAAATCCGGGCGTTTCTGGCGGATTGCTTGGCGTAAATTGCGCATAACTTGCAGGTAATATTCTTTATTGACCTTTCTACCCTGTGGCAAGAACTCATGATGCACCACGCCCATCATCAATCGAAGAAAACGGTAAGCAAAACTTTCACATTCGACCGAACTTGGCGCGCTTTTTTCGGTCTTGGTTCGTGCGTCAGCTTCCATTGAGATGATTGAGCTTTGGTTTCACGTCATAACCATAAACCCATGATTCGTCACCAGTTATGATCCTCTGGAGCAAATTTGGGTCGTCGCAGACAGGCTCCAACAGCTCATTAGCAACGTTCATGCGATGCTGTTTTTGGTCGAAATTGAGCAATTTTGGTACGAATTTCGCGGCAACCCGTCTCATGCCCAAATCATTGATAAAAATCGAATGGCACAGCCAAATCGATATGCCTAGGTCCTCAGCAACTTCTCTAACGGTGATTCGGCGATTGGCCAATACCATTTTCTTCACTTCATCAATTTTTTCGTCTGTTGTTGAAGTGCTCGGGCGTCCGGCACGCTCTTCGTCATTCACATCTTCTCGGCCTTCTGAGAACATTTTGTACCACCGATAAACGTTGCTTCGGTCCAAGGTAGCTTCTACGGAGAAGCCACAGTCAACATTCGAAATGCATCCGTACACTTAATTTAGTTTTTCACACAAAATTTGATACAGGTTCTTTGATCCATTTTTTTGAATAGGTAAAAATCGAAGATGAGCCAAAACACATGCAAGCAAAGCAGCTGTCAACAATTAACTGAACATTCAAATTGGCCGAACTTGGCGCCATAAGTGAGAGACATGAGTACCAACATAACGCCACAAAAAAATCGAAATTCGAATATACGTAACCCTCGAAAATTCGAAATTCGCGATACTTTTTGAACACCCCTCGTATATTTTTTTAAGTTATAATAATATTTTTTTTATTATTAGCAAATATAATGTGATATAAATTTAATCAGTAGGCTCAATTTTAGTAATAATTGGCTTGTGGTAACTGAAGTAGGAAACATATGTTTGCATTGACTTATATTCTACCGATATACGAGGCGCGTCATAGAAACTATTTGTCCCGTATTTGTCAAAAGCTCAGTAGCGACAACTAGTACGTTTACTTGAAAACTACAAATTATGATCAAAGATTATTAGACAGACAAGACAGTTCATGTCAATAATAGCTTTGCCTAACGCCTCGTTCACATATTCGCCCAACATCGGCAACTATAGGCGATGACGGTAATGCGGACGGCTTATTGCCTTTCATTGCCGATATTCGTGTACATCACGACACATATGAGCAGTGTTGCTAACGAAATATTTTTCATTCCCAAATCTGAAGAATGTAGCGGTTTCGCAAAGTATACTAAATAAAATCATACTTATGTTAATAGTAAATAAGTAACAAATGTCGACTCGTGTAGTGTTTTTTTTGTATTGCATGTATATATTTTTATTGTTAATCTTATATTATTGTAATACTAAATAAGTTGCATTACAGTGTAACGACTGAACATTTAACTCGTTATTATAAAATGAACAAATTAAATTATAAATTATTAAGATTTCCCGCAATTTAGGGATTTGTTCCAGAACTTATAACCCTGGTAAAATTTCACAACATTAGTATTCGGGGTTTTTCGCCAACTGTCGTTAATCAGAGTGAGAGTAAAGTGAGAATACACATGTTTGCCTGCCATCGTCGACGATCCGCTAGTTATGGATTTCTAGCCACATGCTCCGTGGGTTTGTGACAGTGTATTGTTATAGAAATTTAATTTTTATAAATGACGAACGAAACGAAATGCAAGTTTCAGCAACAAAAAAAAAAAATATCAAACTTCATGCATTTAGCATTTTCCGGAGCTATCAGTTACATCCGTATAATAATTGGTTCAGTTTAGTCACTACACGAAATGTATTCAGAAATAAGTACCAATATTTGAAAATTATGATTTATATCTGTACGAATCACTCCGCTTATGACGTGCATTGCGTTTACTGAAACGCGGTCTTCTCAGAATATTTGTTCATTTAGTATTATAAGGCCCGTCTACTTCCACTTTAGCTTGCTATTGCGGATTGATATGTCTACAATATATACCAAAAGAAAATAAGATAACATTAAATATTTATATGTATCAGCTTCCTCTACAATCAAGAGTATGATTGAAGGGGCTAGACTAGAGGTGCCTTGGTAATGGACCAGGCGCGACTGCCAACATATTCACGGTGATTTCGGTTTAAAATCCCGGTGCACAATTCTTTTGCTCTGCGATAAGACGGTGCAAGAATTCCACCAAAGCTTCTGCCTGTCGTAAGAGGCGACATAAGGGGTCATCGGAGTCGCTGGGCACACGGCGGGGTGGTGCGCCCTCGCGTATAACGACTCCGAGACGTGCGATAGACCCTCATTTCTGTCATGGACTCCCATAACAACTTAAACGGGCGTCCAAAAATAGGGGTAAGTGGGGGGCTTCTGAGCTCCCCGTAATAAAATAAGCTGGAAAGCCAGATACATTACCATACCCCTTTCGGCCTACCCCAAGATATCGAAAGAGAAGCTTAATTTTTGCATGAACAAAAAAAACACTTCCTAATTTTCGGGGTCATGTGAATATTGATAGTCGGTCACCACGTACTATAACGGTAAAGGAAAACATCTTCAGAAAACCTGCATATCTTTGAGTAAGAATTCATATAGTATGTTAAATCTGCAAAAGCACACTAAACCAGTCTAGTGGAGTATATGGCCTGACTCCTCTAAATCGTAGATTGGACCAATTGCAATGTTAAGTATGTGGGCCGACAGTAGGAATTTTCAGTTTTACAAGTGTTGTATGAGTCAGCTTGTCTGAGTACTGGTACGGGTACGTGCGTGTAATGTTTAGGATATCTTCGGTTTCAATCTTTTAGTGCCAGAATTCAATCGTGCGCTTTGCCTGATGAGTACGTTATTGATTAACGACTATATTATGTTATATGTTATTGATTTGCGACGAAAATTAAATTGAGCGATAGTAAATAAAATTATAGATGTACAGAAAACGTTTATTTCAAACAAAAATATACAATAAATACTTTAAAACAAATAAGTCGAATTATAGGACAGGGCGCGCGTGCGTTTCAGCTATATCGTCACCTAGCTTCCTGATGCAAATTCTTGCTTCGGTTTCGGTTTATTATAAAATTCCACACCATTGTTCAATTCTTCCTACAAACAATATAGTGTAAGTAAAAGCACAATTTCTAATTGAAATAATCCTAAATAAAGTGTTTTTACATGACTATTTAATTACACCCGATACTAAATAAAATGACCATATTTTTATATTTTTGACAAAGATGATACAATTGACATCTGTGAATCTATACGCCTAAAAACCTTCATGGTCCATTACCAATTCAAGTTTTTAATCCAATTAATATTTGTAATTACTAACTTCGTTCTTTTATGAAATTCTACTACGAGTTTTACGAGTACATACCTGCTTTAAAAAATACTAGGAATTGCGGGCTTTGCGATTAGTTAAATGATTGACTTCCAAAATGAAAAATAAATGACATAAAATCATATGCCAGCCTTCGTGGCACAGTTGGTTAGATGTCGGCTGTGAACTCAGAGGTCGCGGGTTCAATTCCCGCACCGCCAGAAATGTTTGTGCTGCCCACAAATATTTCTTTCGGGTCTGGGTGTTGTGAGACCGAAAAGAGCCACGACACAAGACTCGATCTTAGTGTGGGGTCAGGACTATGTATGTGACTGTTGGATGTTTTTTATTTATTATATTTATGACACCTCATCTCAAAACCAGCATTCTATCATAGCCGATTCACCCATCGATTCGAGATCAGAAACTACTTACCATCATCCACAACCAGGTATTAGTGGTACTTGTTATAATTCAGAGCTATGCGATGAACAAGGGTTCATCCACCAGAGTTATTTAGTTTATATTTTTTTATCGCCATTTAGGCAGACGTGCTAGCGGCCCGCCTGATGGTAAGCGACTACCGCTGCTCATAGACCTCCGTAGTGCCAGGGGACCAGCACAACAAAGTCGCTGCCTACCTCGAGGAGAGTACTCTCCTTAAACCTCGTTTGAAGAAGGACAGGTCATAGTGCTGAGGAAACACCGATGCAGGGAGTTCATTCCACAGCTTGCACGTACGTGGTAGGAATGGACGCTGGAAATGTACCTTTCGGGAGCGGTACGCCTCCAGGTGGTGGGAATGAACTCTACTGCAGAAACGTGTGGTGCGATGGTACATAGGCGACGGTACCAACTCAAACAACTCTTCGGAGCACTCCCCATGGAACAAACGCTAGAACACACAGAGTGATCCGAAGTCTCTCCGCAGTCCTAACGGTATCAATTTGTCCGTGAGATCGGGATCATTGACTATTCGACAAGCTCGTCGCTGCAAGGATTCAAGTGGGTAATACATAGTTTTACGACCAGCCCTTTTTTTTGAACAATTATAAGACTCTGCTCGTGCTGCACTGCCTCTATTCATCTTATTATCTCTGCTTAATATTATAAATTCAAACGAAACTCTGTCTGTCGTCTGTCTGTTTTTATTAATGGAAAATGTTAAAACAGATCACCTGATGGTAAGTAATCACTACCGCCCATGAATATCCATAATACTCGGATCATAGATGTGTTGCGTGTCCATGAAATGGCAGAGGAGTGAAAAGGAGAAAGGATGGGAAGAAGAAAGGAGTATTGGGCATCCAGCAATCTCACTTACCGAATGCAATGAAAAAGCTGTTACTTCACGTTGATCATTCATGCTGAGCAATAACTGACATAATTGTATAAGTATATCTCCTTCTTCTTCAATATAATCGTTTCAATGATTTTTTAAATAATGTATTATTTTCTATTTTGTGTTTATAACCATGATATTAATCGTAATCCAAATAAATAAGTTACTTTAAGGGTTGTTCTGGCTATCTACGACGCTCTATTTGCATGTAAATGGATGGTATGCTAGAAAGTATGAGGCGAATAAAATAGGACAGGATTGCTTTGAGGTATGGCATCGAATGAAACGCGACAAAACGGGGTGTAACGGGAAGGAATCAGAAATGTTGATGATGATTCAAAACAACAACAACTCAAGGGCGATAATAAGAACATATTGTTTTCTTATGTAGTGTAAAATATATCCCTAGAAAAAACGCTGTTTTTACTGTGACGTAAGTTTGGTTTTTACGATTACAAATATGTACCTAGTTCTGTTGCGGTAAATACTTAACATCCACCATCTTCTACTTATCTGGTTGCTCGGTATTATTTGGTTTTTATAGATATTCAAAAAACTCGTATATATATACGCGCTTTTTAAATATATGTCGTGGCAACCGCTAATGCATCGACGTCGATCGACGTCCATTTTTGACGACTTATCTATTGACAACTTGCTCGAATACGTGGCGAGGTGCGCAAAATTTGTGGCAATGATGCGCAAACGTGTCATCGCCAATCATCGGCGAACATCGACGATAGTGTGAACGCGCCATAAGATACTAGTAGTGTAGTAGTAGTGCGCGGTGGCCTGTTGGTAAACGGACTAGACGCGGTTGCCAACATGTTCACGGTGGTCGCGGGTTCGAATCCCAGAGCACACCTCTGACTTTTCAGAGTCATGTGTGTATTGATAATCAATCACCACGCACTAAAAACGGTGAAGGAAAACATCGTGAGGAAACCTGCATACCATAGCGATTTATAAGAATTTCTATGGTATGTAAGTCCGCCAACCCGCACTAGGCCAGCGTGGTGGACTATATGGCCTAACCACTCTCAATCGTATTCTTGATTGTAGAGTAGGCCCGTGCCCTGTAGTGGGACGTATATGGGCTGATACATACATACATACTAAGATACTGCCTAATTATAAATACCGTCATAGTAATAATATATTTGTAAAGTTTTTTTTTATTTACGTGAATAATTCATGGAAATAATGTAAATGAAATTAAATACTCTTACAAGTGTACAAGTCTGTCAAGCAGTCAATCAGTGTACAATCAGTCTGACGTTTATCATAATAACATTTATGAATTTTTAACAAGCTGATAAACGTTTTTCGAGACTTAGACAAAAGGAATGGTACACCAGAAGTTTACAAAAATGACTACCGCATTTGGAATATCTGAAATCTTCGTATCGAAAATGAATTGAACAAATATGTTCTCATGGTAGCCACTTATATCCATTCCAATAATTCTGGACAAATATTATAGAGATCCCCTTTTTTCGTAACCGACGCGTAAGAATATAAAACAACTTTAAATGATATTAGTCTTCAATAACAATGGGTTCGAATAGTCCATTCTGTATCAGCCCACATACGTCCCACTGCAGGGCACGGGCCTCCTCTACAATCGACAGTACGATTGAGAGTGGTTAGGCCATATAGTCCACCACGCTGGCCTAGTGCGGGTTGGCGGACTTACATACTATATACATTTTTATAAATCGCTATGGTATGCAGGTTTCCTCACGATGTTTTCCTTCACCGTTTTAGTGCGTGGTGATTGACTATCAATACACACATGACTCCGAAAAGTCAGAGGTGTGCCCTGGGATTCGAACCCGCGACCACCGTGAACATGTTGGCAGTCGCGTCTAGTCCGTTTACCAACAGGCCACCACGCACTTGTAGTCCATTAAGTAATTCATATTAAGAAATGGGGTCTAAATACTATCCACTGTTTCAAAACACACATACAACACACATATTTTGAGTTATTAACAACATATGATTAAAATAAAATACTGAAATCAATTTTTAAACTACATTCTTCCAACATATTTGTATTTGTAATGTATTCGAATAGTTAATGCCTATTTGGTCCTCTGATATGAATGTCCCTTGAATAATCTATATCTTATATAGTTCATCTCTCTCACTCGACGGGCAATTTTTATGCGCGTAAATGAGATATACGATTAAGGAGCTCACCTTGTATTTTAACGAGCTCTAAATATATTAAATCCATTAATAAATAAAAAATCTGTATTATCGGCATTATTCTGCAATATTATATCACTTACGTTGTATTCTTTAATTATATTGTAACTTCAGAAAATTTCGCTGTCGGTTTGACGGGGAAAAGTCAAAATAAATTACTTATAAATATAAACAAAGAGGTGTACTATTGCACGGCCGTCACGCGGCAGACAACAAAGTACTCTGTGCGGCAGACTGATTCGTGTGCGGTGCATTGCACCGCTCTTGGGTGGGACACGTTTGTTACAAAGAACGTCTTATGTGAACGTCTAGTGTAACATTGATATCGATGTATGTTTGTGATTCTATTTTATTTAAATGTCTTGAAAAACTGCATCAATGGTAGTATTATATTTTGTTGTTGATTCTGCTGGATTATTGTTAATTCTTAAATCAAATTCTTCCTCTAGAAACTGTAGCAATGGTTTTGATTTTTCATTACTGAAGTTGATGTTAAAATCACCGGCTAAAATGAGGGAATTTTTTGTTGTATCTGCTAAGCGTTCGAGATACATCTTTAGAATACTCTAGCAGTGCAGCGCTGCGCGGCTATTCCTCCAATTACGTGAGCGCTGCGTCACGTTATCGCGAGTCTGACCAATAGGCGTGGCATGTAACTTCCGCGAATCCTGTGCCTTCGCGGTGCGCTACGACTTCACGCTGGACAACCATCTTCAAAATTAATTACGACACATTGTGGTTAACGGCAATTTTTTGTAAAATAACAAATATAATGTAATATAAACTTAATCAGTAGGCTCAATTTTAATAATAATTGGCAAATATACATAGTCAAATCTAGGGTTGATGATTGACAGCAGGGTAACAAACTAAAAATTGAAAATAATAATAAATTTACTAAGGAGGATCGAAAATCAATGTATTACGGTTTTATTATGTAATTTTAATTATATGTCACCATCAAAAGAATAATTTGAGTATCACCATCATTATGTTTTTTTTTTCACATATTTATGCAATTTATGTTTCTTTGTACCAATTTGATTTATGACATCTGATGAAAATTAGAAATTGTCGCAACGTTTCCCACTTAATTTTGGGCTTCAGCGTATTTTTAGTTTTTACTATAGCCTTTAACATAGTAATATCTATTTGGATATTTTATTGTCTCTATTAGAGTTAAATAAAATGTATGACATCATTATCAAATAAAGAAATAAAAAACGATTGTCAAATGTTTTAAAGTGTCGTTACAACTTTTCGTGAGAATTTTTTCCGTCTAGCCCCCTTTCACACCGCGCGATAAGGAACTAAGTTCCAATACGTTCCAATAAAGAATAAAATGCATTACATTTTAAATAACATTTCACTGCTTTTTCGACACCAGCAAACATATTAAAACATTGTGTAAGTTCACTTGTGCACATAAATAAACTGTGAAGTTACATTATTTTATTTTAACAATTGATTGGTAATAAAAGATTTTATATTTGGAGATAATTTTTCATACAAGGAACGGCATTAATTTAAATAACAAACTTAAAAATATTTTAATGTTTCAGCTGGTATATATTCGGCTTCGAGCAGATCTACAGAATTTTGTCAGTTTGAGGGAAATAGCCATCTTTACCCAATAAACTTTCATCCGGACAAACAAACACAAACGATAGTTGTATAATATTCATATCAAATCCATTGACTTATATTCTACCGATAGACGAGGCGCGTCATAGAAACTATTTGTCCCGTATTTGTCAAAAGCTCAATAGCGACATCTAGTACGTTTACTTGAATATTACAAATTATGATCAAAGATTATTAGACAGATAAGACAGTTCATGTCAATAATAGCTTTGCCTAAGATACTGCCTAAGTATAAATACCGTCATAGCAATAATATATTTGCAATGTTTTTTTTTATTTACGTGAATAATTAATGGAAATGATGTAAATGAAATTAAATACTCTTACAAGTGTACAAGTCTGTCAAGCAGTCAATCAGTGTACAATCAGTCTGACATTTATTATAATAACATTTATGAATTTTTAACAAGCTGATACAAAAATGACTACCGCATTTGGAATATCTGAAATCTTCGTGTCGAAAATAAATTGAACAAATATAGGTATGTTCTAATGGCAGCCACTTATATCCATTCCAATAATTCTGGACAAATATTATAGAGATCTCCTTTTTTCGTAACCGACGCGGAAGAATATAAAACAATTTTAAATGGTATTAGTCTTCAATAACAATGGGTTCGAATAGCCCATTAAGTAATTCATATTAAGAAATGGGGTCTAAATACTATCCACTGTTTCAAAACATACATACAACACACATATTTTGAGTTATTAATTAACAACATATGATTAAAATAAAATACTGAAATCAATTTGCAACTACATCCTTCCTACATATTTGTATTTGTAATGTATTCGAATAGTTTATGCCTATTTGGTCCACTGATATGAATGTCCCTTGAATAATCTATATCTTACATAGTTCGTCTCTCTCACTCGACGGGCAATTTTTATGCGCGGAAATGAGATACACGATTAAGGAGCTCACCTTGTATTTTAACGAGCTCTAAAATATATTTAATCCATTAATAAATAAAAGATCTGTATTATCGGCATTATTCTGCAACATTATATCACTTACGTTGTATTCTTTAATTATATTGTAACTTAAGAAAATTTCGCTGTCGGTTTGACGGGGAAAAGTCAAAATAAATTACTTATAAATATAAACAAAGAGGCATACTATTGCGCGGCCGTCACGCGGCAGACTGATTCGTGTGCGGTGCATGCACCGCACTTGGGTGGGACACGTTTGTTACAAAGAACGTCTTATCTAGTGTAACATTGATATCGATGATCAAATCCGTCAGAAATCACCGTAAAACAACACAACTACAATGACAGAAGGCCAGTAAACACACAAAATTTTATTGCGTTTTGAGTTATTTCTGTGTGTTTGGACCTGATCAGTATACAAGGTAATTTTGATCACAGTATTAAAATTTTAAAAGGAGGTTTGAAATCATGAATATAATCGAAGTATTGTCTAGCAATGTAATGTATTCAAGTAGCAGCTTGAACATTAAACCACAAATCTTTCTAAAACACCGCAATAATTAATGATGTATTCATAAGAAGTTCTTGCATAATTAATTGAAACAGCGATGGTGTCATCCTTATAGATTTGTAGGAAAATAAAATAATTGAATTTACACGAGCATATAGAAAATAGGTGTAATCATATTATGCAATGTCATTGTATAGGTACTCGTAAACAGAACGGTTAACAAGACGAGCTGGTAATAATGAATTTATTTTATTATTTTACATTAAATTTGATTACAGTTTTTACTGGGAATTTATTATCAAAGAAATGTGTTTTCAATTAAGTATGTCTGTTGTTTATGTATTTCAGAATACTAACATATTTTCCATATACAAGAAATAGAAAGTCATAGTTTTTGAGTTGTAATTTTATTTTGTGTAACTCTGGATAGCAGTCACAATCACAATTCTTTGGTAAATGGGATCCCCAAATCCCTGTGTGATTGGGATACGTGTAAATAGATGTTCATTTACTTATTTGCTGAATACATGTACTTAAAAACTACACATGCATGCAAAATTTAAGCTCAATCGGTAACCGGGAAGTGGATCAAATTTAATTTGCAAGATTTGATGACAAACATCGGGACAGGTGAAACTAAATAAAAGTTTGCAAACATCAGTTTTTAATATACGCTGTGAATGTATTCTTGAAACTTATGAACATCATTTAAGGTTGCCAAAATATATAAAACATTTCAACGTAATAATATTGCAAGATCACTACGATTTATTATGATTATCGGTAAGTCCACAGATTGTACCACATATATGAGAATTCCCTTGATGAGGTTGAGGATAAATGGAGATGCGTTGTCAATGGCTCACTTCAATTATCTACTGATGTTTCTTTTGTATTCTTAACGTCTTGTCTTACCCTTGGGAAATACGTTTTCCTTGTGGTAAAAATATGGCGGATATTATTTTTATTTTATTTTAGAGAAATCATGGTGTGCTATATGGCCTAGCCTTTCTTAATAGTATTTTCGATTGTGCAGGAGGCTGATACAGATGCAGATTGTAAAATAAAATGTTGAACAGTCTACCGTTTACGTTTTACAGTTCTGCATCAGTCCATATAGTCCCATTGCAGGGAACAAGCCTCCACTGCAATCGGGAGTATGATTGAGAGGGTTAAGCCATATTGTCCACCACGCTGGCCAAGGATTGGCGAATTTATATATCATGGACATTTGTACAAATCGCTATGGTATCCAAGTTTTCTCATTATGTTTTCCTTCACTGTGGTAGTACGTGGTAATCAATACACACATGACTCGGAAAGTCAGAGATATACCCTGGAAATTGAACCCGCGACCACCGTGAACATATTCGCAGCCGCGTCAAGTAATCATCTTGTCAGCCAAGTCTGGTGTGATACCAACAGGCCACCACGCATTTTACACTAAGTTTATTTTTTTTACTGGTAGTTGCCTCTACAATGTCCTCACGAAGCAGCCTGGGCAACTGCAGTGCAATCCAAAGAAGCGTCCATTTCCACCTAGTAACTATTGTTATCGCGTATTTTTATTAATGTCCGTTTTGCGACTCAGTCATTTCTTATTATCATTATCCCTAACTGTAAAATCATTGGTATGTTTTTCTTTGAGGACGTTAAGTAAACGCCTTTTTGCCTACCCCTGGGCCTGAAGCAGCTATGTAAAGTTCCAGTAATACTACCAACGTGCTTCTGCGGTTTTCGTGTCATGTCGGTTTCAGTCGTATATCTATAATATTCTGCGGATATAATATTCACAATATTCAGCATAACAGCTCAAGCCATAGTTGTTATGCCAATCCTCAGTGTTGGTATAATAATTTTATATTTGCATCGCTGTCACGACAGAATATTTTAATTGCAAACAATGTCGGTCGTTTTTCGCCAAAATGAATATTAAACTGAACAAAAGAGATATTTTGACAAATATTCGTAATTAAAGCAAAAGGTTTTGGGTGGAACAATTTTATATAGCACTTATGTATTTTTTAAATTAATTGCTGTTTAATTTCTGGAATTTTATAGAATAGCCGTCGCTACATTCTCAGCTATATATACAATATACATTAATTTCGAACTAACTTCATTACATTTTCCAATGATGCAGAAAACCACATGTGTTCGCTTGATCGCATGACAGTGAAAATGAGTAGCATAATAGTGATGGAATCTTGGACTGAGAAACTTTTAGCAACATCGGATTACTTTCTTTTTTAGTAATAGGCATACGAAGGCATTAAGGTTCCATTTAATGTGTGTGTAATAATTTGATCTAGGATAAATGATTATTGATCAAATCATTTTCTTCATATTTTATTTAGATACACATAGTTAGAACAGTTTGCCGGACTAAAGAATACAATATAAACTTACACTATTACGGTACGAACGAAACGTCGCGTCGCGATAATTGTTTACTTGTTTGTATGTACACATGCGGAAAACGACATCATATCATTATCACCTTCTAATTACTTTAGTATATTATCAATACCAGTTAGAGTACCAATAAATGGCAAACAAATATCTTATTAGCAATACTGACATCAGAGTAATAAACATTATTCCCATCTAATGAATAAAGAAACACGACGCATGGATAAAATGAAAATTAATATTAAAACAATCAATCACCGATGTGCCATTATTATTGCGGCTGGCTGGAGTTGCAGAGAGGGGGGAGAATAAAGGGGTGGGGGTAAGGGGTGGTACAATACAGATCAGATATCCCCACCTGGTCATTGTTACAATTGTGCATTTGCATGTAGCGTTCCGGTTATTATCGACGGCGGGTGTCAAGATACATTGGTCCAATTGTTTGCGCAATATTTGCTTTTAATATTGCATTTTATTATTACGATTTTGTTATTTAATGCATTGTGGTGTTGTTTTATTGCTATTTTTATTTTCAATTTCAAAGGGGCATGCGGTCCATTTATTATTATTTTATTTCTTCTCACCACAGGCTTCTTTGTATATTAATTGAAAGACTAACTTTCCAATATGCTGGTAGCGTAAATAGCTAAGTAAGGGTACTTTCATATTATTTAGACATTTATAATAATGTTTTATTATAGAAAAAAAATATCAATGTACGTGTGTTCAGTAAGAGACCATAGAAAATCTAAATATATAAAAGAAATAATAGAATTAAAAGTGATTGAAAGGTTAAATTAATATTTTTAAAAGAAAATATCGTTTAAAATACTTCAAAGATGTAACAAGATTGATAAAGTTGAAACTTGGCACTGAAGTGATGATAAATTAATTTCAGTTTGTTGTCTTGTATTTTCTGAATACATTATTATAGATATGTCATAGGTTATTAATTGTTGTCTCTGTCGCGCTGCGTTTCATAACTCAGTAACACGGTTTAAGTACTAACGTAGAATCTTTATTTAATGTATTAATTTAGTTAGGATTGACAATCAGAAATACCAGCTAAGGTGGTATGTACTTGGTAGGAAGTCTTGCATTGTAGGCCGCGGCCAAGAAGTTGCTATGTTAATGCTTGGGAGAGTCCTGTGCTCAATTGTGGACCTCCTGTGGCCCGAAGAGATATCTTTATTTGTAACAGCCCATATACGTACCCCAGAAAGGCACAAGCTTAACCGATACAATCGAGAGTATGATTGAGACGGGGTAGGTCTAATGCTGGCGGGCAGAAGAAAGTCTACACTTTCGGCGCATGACAATTACAAAAATTATATTTTTTTCGGAAAGTATATATCAATGTGAATTTTCACTCCAATCTCAGAAAGTATAAACATCCACCCATCATTCGAAATAATATACTTAATGTATTCAAGCACAAGAATGAAATGGGTCATTAGTAGTATCTTATTAATTCTTAGTTACTGTTTTATGTGTATGCGGTTCAATAAATGTTATTTCTAACCAACAACACAGAGTCAAATCATACATAATACACATAACAATATGTTTATTACATTTTTACTTTATGTAATAGAAATTATGTTAGTAGTTGGCTAAGCAACAGATTAATCTAAATTAAGTGCATAATTTATGTATGTACATTTTATTTTATTTACCACACATGTTCACTACTATTATATTACATTATTCGACGAGATATTGACTTTCCTATCTCAAAGGTATTATTTACTACAAATATTTTATTTTGGCAGTCCGTCCATCCGCGGAACTGGGTTGTGAAATTTTGGCTGCTGACTGAGGTGACGTCATCGCAAAAAGAATGCGCTTTTGTTTCTATTGTTTAATTCGTTGAATTGTTAAAAAAAAAGAAAAGCAATGAAAATAATTTAGAAAATATATTTACTATTTCATGAGGAAAATAAATGTAAATTAATAAATTCTAATGTTTACAATTTAACCAAAAATATGTTCTCAGTTATAGGTATTGTATTTCTTGCTAGCCGGATTCTACATTTTATATTGTATTAATTTATGTTAAAGCATCGGTGGTTTTCATGTAGAATATTTATTATTTTACAATCTACTGTCTGCCTGATGGAAAAATATTAATTATATTATATTTTTACAAACATGCATCGAACAAAACAACTCATAGCTGATAACTTTTACTCAAAGGCGATAAACATAATTTTCTTTCTTAATTTACATATTCTTAAGCCCCAGTCTCTTGCCAATTACAGCAAACATGTAATCATAACGTAAGCAAACGGTGTATATAATTTGTAGGAATACGCTCGGTAATCGAATCACCCTGTATAAACTGATTTGAGTTTTCGAGCGAGACCCAGACTCCATTAAACGTAATTAAGCCAGGCAACGACGTATGAATTACATATGAAATGGTATATAGATTGTGGAATATATTTTGTTTATTAGTAATGTTAGTCCCATAATGGCGAAAGTCTAAAGGACTAAAGTAAAGTTTATGGTATTAAAGTAAATATAGCTAAGAAGAGTCTGAAGTTTTTAATGTACCTACGTATATTTTAAATATACAGTTGAGTAGGGTACATAATTCATGTCATAGTATAATGTAGGATAGATAATACAGTAGTAACAATTCCTTACTTAAATAGTGAGATTATTTCAAATAACTTTAATAAGCTGGTTCGATGTGAAAATTTGGTTTATGGGCATTTACTTGTGGTTGGATTTGATAAAAACAAAGCTGCCGACAATGAGGTATTATACTAGAGCGGACATCGGGAACAAAATCTCTGCGTATGGTGCGTGCGCAAGGGTACACATTGAAGGGAGAGGGAATATATGTTACTTCGTAGGCGTGACAAAGATAGAAATAGAATGTACCCTTCATTTTGTTAGAAACTTTTTGTTTGCAGTGTCCCCTCTAGTATATTATCTCAATGGCTGCCGACTATGTTTTCCGACTTGTAATTATTAAGTCGCCAACTAGCCCGCCGACAAAAAGCTGTCGACATAGGCCGGTGTGTCGCCGGCATTGGTGTTTAGAGTGCTTAAAACACATAAACTAAACACAATTGCATACTTGTAAAGTGCGTGGTGGCCTTTTGGTAAACGGACCAGACGCGACTACCAAAATGATTACGGTGGTCGCGAGTTCGAATCCCAGGGCACACCTCTGTCTTTTTGGAGTCATGTGTGTATTGAAATTCAATCACTACGCACTAAAAGGTGAAGGAAAACATCGAGAGGAAAACTTCCTTCCCATAGCGATTTACAAGAATTTATATCGTATGTTAGTCCACCAACTCGCATTAGACCGGCGTGGTGGACTATATGGCCTAACCACTCTCAATCGTACTCTCGTTTGTAGAGGAGGCCCGTGCCCTGCAGTGGGACCTATATGGGCTGATGCATAATACATACTTGTAATAAAGGTTAGTACAAAACGATTATATAGGTATGTGGGAAATCTCAATGCACGTCTTTTCAGTGTCATAAATATTATTAAAATGTGAGAAATTACAATATGCAAACGTGCTGAAGACGAGTTTGATTTTGCATTTTATGATTAATTGTGTGTACCGATGAACGGTTCTTTTGTGCCACTGCCTGGACAGACTACAAGGACTACAAGGACTACAAGGACGTACCAAGTTAAATTATTGCTTCGCAATTTATTTGTCCTGTAGATTTATGTTTAAAATCGGGTCAGTGTTATAAATTGTGCTTTATATAATTAATCAATTCTTAATAACAAATAATCAAAGCGTATTTCTTTCATTTTCAAAATGAATTCTGAGGGATTTTAAAATAAGTTGAAAGAGTAGCCCATTGATGGCACAATAATTGGGGGAAAAATATACTTATAAAAAAATAAAGAAAAACAACTATTTCATTCCTTTCAGCGGAGAACATGCGAACAATGCAAATTTTATGATCAGCGTACATCCATTTTTAATGACTAAAATTTCAACTACACATTCTTAAATAAAAACCAGCTGACTAAGCAACGTCAACAAGCATTTTAAAATTCCAGCAGCAGGCCGCTCGCTGTCTGTCCAAAATGAATGATTTTTAAAGGTAAAAAAATACGGAATCCCTCCGCACCTCGAGAACGCATTAAGCCCACTTGTTGACAAATGACAGCAGTCGTTAAGCCTCCACAGAAATTCTGTGGCGGCTCCAAAACGCACCCACTGAATTGGCTCAATAAAAACGAAATCGGCTGATTAAATAGATTCCTTTGCTTCTGTCGAATTCGTGAAAAATTAACAAAAAATGCGTCACAAAATCCGTGACGTAAAGTATTTTTTTAATTTAACGATGAAAAAACATTAATGCCGCCTCATTTGCTTTTTAATTTAACAGGGTCGAAGCAAAGTTTTAATTAATGAATTCTTTTTTTCCATTAGGTTTTGTGTTGGCTTATTTATTATAATTAAGTTTATTTTACGCCGGCTTATTAGACTTAGGGTAAGATTATTTCTCTAATTATTTTTGTGGCCTGTGGGGAGATTTAATACTTCTCTCAAACAATTTAAAACAAATTGATAATAAATCATATAGTTATTTGTATAGCGAATAATATTTTTTAAATTCTTCGTTAACTTTAAATTAAGGCTTAGGATATTGCAAGATGCCTTAGAACAAATCGAACAGTGTCTTTGTATATGTAATTTGTAACTGCACTGTGTATTATAATAAGTGACATCTTCTGGCTAATGCATGAACTACCACTAAACAGACTAACAAAACTGTACTCATATTATTACATAATTTATTTCCACTTTAAAATAATGTTGCCTTTATATACTGCCTAATTGAGGGCATTTCCATATAGATAATAAATGCACAAACAGCGTAGGTCAGTTAAAAACGGCTGTAGATTTAATTAGTCGGACGTGGGTTTGGATCTGAAAAGTTCAAAGGAAAATTTGCATGCCTAAACTCGGCGTGCTTGTGTTTATTTTATTATAACTGTAAGCCTACATTAAATAATTTACACGGTTTAATTTTCAGCGGAGTAAATGTGTGCATTTATTTTTTGGTTTAGCAGGATTGATAACATACATACATAAACTCACGCCTTGTTCCCAGAAGGGGTAGGCAGAGGTGCGAGGGTACCCACATTTCGCCTTGTATGTTCCGTCCCACAATGTGATAGGTGGCGAGCCTATCGCCATATCGGGCACAAATTCCTGACTCTGGGCTGATACTGAATAGAAAAATCCAATATCACTTTGCCCAACCCGGGATTCGAACCCGAGACCTTAGCTTTATAACCGTACCCTAGTACAACTACGCCACCGAGGCAGGATTAATAACATTTGTAACAATTTAGTTAATGTTTTTTATTTAAACTTATATTTATTATAGAACATAATTTCGCAGTATTCAACAAAGTATTCAACTTTTTTGAAGTGCGGGGTGGCCTGTTGGTAAACGGACTAGACGCGGCTGCCAACATGTTCACGGTGGTCGCGGGTTCGAATCCCAGGACACACCTCTGACTTTTCGGAGGCATGTGTGTAGTGATTATCAATCACCACACACTAAAACGGTGAAGGAGGTAAGAATTTCTATGGTATGTAAGTCCGCCAACCCGCACAAGGCCAGTGTGGTGCACTATATGGCCTAACCACTCTCAATCGTATTCTCGATTGTAGAGTAGGCCCGTGCCCTGCAGTGGGACGTATATGGGCTGATACACATTCAACTTTTCAGGAATAATTCTTTCATAACCACTTGTCCTCTCATGCATTCGCAAATGTTATTTAATATTTGTTTACGTATATCATGCACTATTCATTGTACCTATATATTACCGACAATCTATGAAATTCAAGCATTTTATACATTGTATAGAATTTCGGAATATATAGATTGGCGGTAACATATACAATATACTTAAAACATTTATAATTTAAAAGGGGCATACCCTTAATGTTAAAAATAATAAATATTTACCGACAGTTAATGTAGAGAATACTTACATATATTTCTTGAAACCGAAGCCGAATTAATGCTTCTATATTAAACTGTACCAACGATAATCGAACTAAAAACACTTATTAAGTAATTAAGTACCGACAATTGTAGAACATATGGAAACAAATCTCTGCTTCAATCATTAACGATACTGTCCATAACCCTTTTTGAAGTCGATTAAAATAGCTTAGCCTTCGGCGTATAATACAAGCGGCCGATAAAGCCTGCCGACCCTCAGCTATTGGTTCTAACCCTGTTTCAGGTGAGTCGAGCGACCTCGGGGTCACGGCCGCGGAGTCGGGATCGATGATTTTCGCAAACTACCGCGCTTTACCGTACTAGTTTACATGTGGAATATTTATTAAAGGTAGTGTAAAATTATTGTTTGTCGCAGTTTGTAAAATGAAGTGTTGTAATGGTTTTGTTTTTTTTTAATTGTAATGTAGGAAATAGTATTTATTTATAGTTATTTTTATAATTGACCGTTTGTTTAAAAAAATACTTTTTTTTTGTATTCACGAATTTTGTATGAAGTAGTAAATTCGTATTTTTTTAATTTATATATAAAAATAATTGTTTATTACAACACGTTATAGGAGAATAAAAAACATTTATTATACTTAGTTTGCGAAAATTGAAACAAAGTTAATAAAAAATGAAAAGCATTATTTCGAGTTAATAATATGTGATAAAATATATCTGGTGATTAAGCTGTATCTATTTTTTATTATTTATTTATTATATTTTTTATATATTTTATAGAATATTGTCTGGGTTTTATATTAAATAAAATACTACTACACTAGAAGCTGAACTGTAAATGTACATACTTCACCAGCGACACCTAGCAGCGAATAGCTGTACTGCAATATTATCAACGCCATCTAGGAGTTTTTTCGAGTACTACAACATCTTTATTTGTAGTGCACAGTTTTACGGCTAGGATGGCGCCACTGCAGTCAGAAAACATGCATGAGAAATTAAAATCTCTCTCTCTATTACTATTTTATATACCTTAGACTGCCCGCTCATTTTTCCTATCTCAATATCCATCCAAAGGTTGCCTGGAAGAAATTACCTAGAGTGATAAGGCCGCCTCTTGTACTATTATTATTGTATTGTTTCTTCATTGTATTTTTATTTTTGTGCAATAAAGGATTAAATAAATAAATAAATAAATAAAATCTCATTTCTCAGAATAGCAAACGCTGGTGAATGGCAAACATTGCTTTGTAATTCATGGTGTTGTTTGGTTTTGCTTCTGTCCATGCGCGATCGTATCGTTTACCATCAGGCGAAGGGCATACTCATCTCGCTATTCATAGCAATAAAAAACACAACCTCCTTTCTCAAACCAAGAAGGTAGAAACAACTAAATTAGCTACAACTCGCATACAATTAGACAGACGAACTCATAATCCATTAGAAAACATAAGAAAGATAACTGAATGATGTAAGTTGAATACCCAACTGAACTCCGGAGGTTCTGCCATATTGCGTGGGCGTAGCAGACGTCGCGTCGTAATTGGGAGGGCTCTGTTGCCTCCTTAGCCGGTTTATGAGACGTTTTACGTCATGCCCACTCGTTTAGTTCAAGTCGTATGAAGGCACTTTCACTGCGTTTCTTGGCCAATATTAGAAGTTGTCTCGCAATTTTTTAAGACAGTATTATATTTTTCTGTTCTATACCTACTTTCCGAGCTATCGATTGTGTTATGTTTAAGTATAATAAATCGGATTTTCTCGGTTAAAAATTAAAGTGAAGACAGAAAAGAAAGCAAATGAAGAAGCAGATGTCTACGTGGATTTTATGACTTTATTAGTCAAAGACTGTTGGAAATTAGATTCAGGCCGCTTCCAAAAGATTGTTGTGGAAATGTGTTCAGCCGTTGACATTATGTGACTAACGATAGCGAAGGGAATATGAAAATGGAAATTAGTTGCATAGACGGCAAGGGAGGTTATGTGTTGTGAACAGTGAGGTCCTAGGTTTTATTGTTAGGTCACTTCTTTTAGTGTAGTTCTTGGGCTTGAAAACAACTTCATATTCCAGTACTAGAATTCGTTCTCGTTAATGAAAATGAAATGAAAATAATTTATTGAATCCATTATGATGTTCTACATCATTTAGATGCAGTCATTAGACTAGAGAAGAACTGGTAAGAAACTCCAGTGTTGCTTTTTTCAAAACCAGTTCACAATTTACTGATTATTACAAAAGTAACAAGTGGTTTACATCAGAGCACTTTATTCATAATTTGTCAAAACATTTTAAATATGTACATGTTTAAGTTTCATAGCAGTCGTCCATTACATGGTAATTATAACCAACACGATCAAACATATACAACAAAAGACATTTAATTAAACTTGTTGTATAGTTTTTACACGCCACGATTTGGATCACGTCATATCTAGATTAATTACAATTTTGTTATGTCATAAATATAAAATGTTTGTTGAAAACCATTTTTATTGTATTTTTATTTATAAACGTTTATTTCGGAATGATTTATGTGGTTCATTTATTAATTTAAAATTAAATTGTTCGCTGTGACGAAGTAAGTAAAGTGCGTAGTTGGCTTTCGAATCTGAAACGCCATAGTTAATAACCTACTTTTTTTACTGCAATGAAAGAAGTAACGAGCATGCAATTTGTCTGATAGAAAACAATACAACCGCTCACAGACTGTAGCAAACCAACCAACACCATGAATTACAAAGCAATATATTAGATTTTTGTTATCACTTTCCAATCTAGGAGAGTTCCGTTGAAAAATAACGAAATACACATACTTGTATAATATTTATTGTTGTTACCATTAACACTGTTGAAATCGGAATCAGAGGAGATGCACCCCTATCTCAGTTTTTATAGCAATTAATGAAGGTGCCCCGCCCCTCCTTTCATTCCATATAAAATCAATACATTTACTGTTTATAAAAATAATCACCAAATAAATCATTACATATTTAAAAATGCTTATTACACTAAATTAACTATATGAATAAAATTAACAAATAGTTAGTGCTATCTTTGGAGTCAAATAAAAAAGAACATATTGTTTCTTTCCTTTTCAATTTTATTTCCTACTTCCTCTTCACATTTTATATTTTATAAAACTCAAAATTTTGTCCAATGTTTCCAAATATTTATTTTATATTTCTAACAAATATTTGGCATTCCACTGCACTCGTCATTCTGAGACATAAGATGTTAAGTCCCAATATGTCAAATAGTAATTCTGGCTACAAAATTTAAACCAGACAACAACAGTGCATTTACACTGCTGTTTGGCGTGACATGACACAAACATACGTAATAAACAGTATTTCAATTTTTCCAAATAGTAATTTCCATAATTACTTATTATAATTTACAAACAGATTTATTCAGTTAATCAACCTAAAGTTATTGGTACTGAGTTCACGTAGAACTACGGCTAAAGAACCCCTCATTTCCATTTCCATTTCCCCTGTAAGTACTCCGCTTCGTAATATTAATCCATCGTCCGAGTTACGGGAAACAATAGGATAATAACAGCCTTGGTTTAATGTATTGGGCATCGGTATTACGGAATAGCATAAAGATTACATTATTATGTGGCACTTCGCGTGATTACATTTTAGGTCGTATTGTAACTGTTTGTTTATGTTGCCCGCGGCGTATTGGGTGTATTTCTGCCTAACCCTTCTGGGAAAAAGGCGTGTGTGCATCTAATGGCTGATGTGATGTCGTGTTATTGGACTATCGGTTGCCGAAAGACGGGGACGTGTAAACACAATTAATTGTAATAGAAACCTGTTTTCAGCACGGTAGTGTAATAGTAAAAAAAAATATTCTTATAGCCGCGCCGTTAAGAGGAAATCTGTTTATTATATAAATATTTATTTTATCAATTATATTAAGACGTAGATAGAAATTTCTAGATGGTCCAATTAGACCAATTTTAACTTTAGTTATTAAATCAATGATTTTAAATAGGTTTTTATTAGTGACCAAAGTGATAGAAAATGCATAGTAATCAAGTTCCGAGTGTATACAATATGCTAAAATCCACGCTTTCAGGAAACCTGTACTATACCAGCCACAAATCACCAAAAACCATTACAAAAAATATATTGGAAACAATTCCGACAGTAGTATAACTGCCATGGTGATAGATTGGCGGGAACGTCGCGTTTCTAAATATAGATGGGTCAATACAGCGCGCGTGGCGGCGGCGTGTCTGCCGAGCCGGTCCAATTTTTACCTATTGTCTCGCACGCCAGTCGGGAACAATGTATTCGGTGGCTGCAATTGTCCCGTCTAATTGGGGTTGGTGTGCGATTTCGGGGCATTTTTATGTTTTAACTTTGCCTTGTAGTATGATAATTATTTTGATTATTACGTCAGGTCATGCACCGAGATTTGGAGAATTATTTGTAGGTTATGAAAATATTTTTAGTTATCTGAAATGTACATAACAGGAAGCTGGCTTCCTGTTCCTTTTAGCCTCTAAGTTAATTGTTATTAGTAATCATAATATATTGAGCG
Source organism: Hyles vespertilio (assembly GCA_009982885.2). Lineage (NCBI taxonomy): Eukaryota > Metazoa > Arthropoda > Insecta > Lepidoptera > Sphingidae > Hyles > Hyles vespertilio. The sequence goes on along the minus strand of CM042822.1, from coordinate 7,442,783 downwards.
CATCATTACATACAGGGTGTACGCAGACTGCGACAGAAAATGAAGCCAGGTGGTAGTTTCAGTGACTTCAGACACAATGTAACTAAAACTTTTTTAAAATAAAGCAACGATATTTTATTTCTATCTTCGCGTCGTATTTGGGTGGTAAATATATAGTTTTTCCTAAAATAATAATGTACACTATTTTTTTTAAAAGACGCTACTACGTACTCAAGGGTTTAAGCTATTATTTTAGCAAAAACTGTGGATGGAACTTTGGAACCCTAAAAATCATAAAATACACATATCGCATTTCTTTGCGAAATTGTAGTTGAATTATGTTTTAAGTTTTCGGTGGCAGTATTGATATATCCTGTATATACCTATGTTCCGTGCAACCACGACATCGCAACAGTACGCGTCGGGTTTCTCATTGTATATTTACCGTGACTAGACTCCGCGGCGTCTGGCGACTGTTTACTCCGCTAAACTGTATTTGATTAACTACATAATGATATGCCATTGTATAGGATGTCACTGGATTTAACTCATATTATCGGCACTTATTCATTCAATACACAAATAGTTGTTAGTTTAAGAAAATACTATTTCTTGGTTATATTTGATTAAAACAAATTATACGAAAACATTTATACTAATTATTATTTTGCTTGTGGTAGGTCTCTCATATGTGAGTGGCCGCCTGGGTAGGTACCACGGCAATGTGTATTTCTCTCGTCAAAAAGCAGTGTAAAGGTACTGTTGTGTTCCAATTTGAAGGACACTATAGCCAGAGTAACTACTGGACATATTGAGACTTAACATCTTATGTCTTAGGATGGCGAGTGCAATGTAATGCTAAGTATTGCTACTGTCCCTGAGCGGTCGTATCGCTTACCATCAGGCGAATGGCATGTGCGTATGCTGTGCTATTCATAGCAATAAAAAAATGAAGAAAATATTCGATATTCGTACACGGTAAGGGAAATTCCTTGAATGCAAACTACGCAAATGTTTCGCATATCTGGCTTCGCCTATGAAAATCTAGTTTGAAGCACATCGGTATGAATATTAATTGTATTGACCTATCAATCAATGACCGAGCGATCTGTCAATCACCACTGAATTTCAATCACATCTTCGTATAAAAGTTTAAAATTCATGTTTTATGCAAACCTCTAAATTATTTTCCAATCGATCACCAAACATGACTTTTTCGCCATAAAGCACACTTTTCTTACTTCAATATTTCTCACTATAAATGTCAAGCGTTTTTACGAATATTTCGGTATAGCTCACACAGGCTCTTAGCGCAGTTGTTTTGACGTAAGACGTCACGATTTGGAGACTAGAAAGGTCAACTCGGAGGCGGAGCTTAGTTTCCATAATTAGAATTCTCAGAAACAATTATAAAGAAAAAGGACTATTTTGAGTTCCTAAATTTAATTGGACTTATTAATTTATTTGGATAATTTATTTTTAATTTGGGCTTCTAACTCGGTCTGTATAGGTAATTAATGGACTTAGACCGGGCAGTTCTTGTGATGCGTAAATTAACTAAACATAATGAATTTTGATCCAATAAAAGGGTTGTCTAATCTATACACTAGGGAATTTTAGTGACTATTACGTTGAAGAATTAGGTATACAACATGTATTAATAAGTTTATGACTGTATCCATTAGGGATAGGTAGAGTAACTATTAGTACCATCCAGAGTTGAGTACCATCTAGCCATCCATACATTAGTATCATTCAGTTCATTTCCGACACAATATGTGATAAGAGGCCAGAATATCGCCAAGATCTGCATTAATTCACTACACTGACTTTCTATCGCCATTCAAGTCTTATATGTGGTTTGTTTAAAGTCCTAATCCTGCACTAAAGGTGGGTATTAGAAAGTAAGCGAGAATTAGAGAAAATATGTGTAGAGCGCGCAAACTTTTGTCTCACACATAAAATGCACATCTCTTATACTTCCTAAGCAAAATAAACCGACATTATTAAATCCATAAATAGCTAACATTACCAAAATTACCAAAACAAACTCGATATAATCATGAAAAACCTTCGAATTTACACCTTACGATACCTTAAGAAAAATTAGCGATTCGTGACGTATCGCCGCTGTTATCGGGTCGGTGCCATTCGTTTTCACTTTCTGTAGCGTGCCGACCTCGGCCTAATCATTAAATCAATACACTGAATTCATAACACAACCTTGTATGTACTTACATCAAACTGGTAGCTGCATTTGTTTTATAAGAGTGAAAAGAAATGTGCTGCTCTGTTTTTCGAGTATGTTATGTTAATTTTCCGTTTACTGTATTGTTTTTTTTTTTTCTGTGGGCCGTATATTAGCTGATACAGATAGACAAACAATGAATGGTGAGACGAGTATGCCATTCGTCAGATGTTAAGCGGTACGACCGCTTAAGGACTGTTGCAAAAACAAAGCAATATTTGCAATTCCCCTACACTTGCCATCCTTTGGGTCTCAATATGTCTAGTAATTTCTCTGGTTACAATTTCCTTCCAACTTGAATACAACAGTGCATTTACACTGCTGTTTGGCGGGAGAAATAAATATTTCGATGTTACCTACACAAACAGGCCCTTTAATGCAGTCTATTTGTTAGTTATAGAAAGAAGCAGTATCGATAATTGAGAGAACGAAAAGTCTCGCGTATTTCCGGATACTTACAACACAAGGCTCCACCATAGTGTGATGTCATGTCTATGTACATATGTGACTGTTGAATGTATTTATATGTACTGCAGAACACAAACGTCATCTACAGTTAAGAGTTCTATCGAAAAGACTAGTTACTAAAAATTCACCTAACATCTTATGTAAATAAAAATATTTATGTTTGAACAACACTTGAAATCTATTGTACAGTTATGAATAAATCACATGGGCTAAGCGTTTGCGTAAACATCGTTTTCGACGCTTCTGTTAGTGAGCAAGTTGCAACTTCATTCTCCAATTGTGTTTGAATAACATTTTCATAGTTCAGTAGCATTTGTGTTGCAAACTGTACCGTGTACTACATTACAGATATTGCTTTTCAGAACGTAAGAAATGTTTTAATAAAATGCTTTCGTTTTTAACAATGTTTTTATTTATAGACCCCGTGGCGCAGTTGGTTAGACGGTGGGTGTGAAACGAGAAGTGTTGGGTTCGATTCCCGTACTGAGATTAATGTTTGTGAGGGCCACAAATATTTTTCTTGGGTTTGGGTGTTTGTGAGACCGAAAAGATTTTCATAGTTCCTGATGCCCAAGACACAAAACGCGATCTTAGTGTGGGGTCAGTACTATGAACATTTGTATATGTGACTGTTGGGTGTATTTATTTATTTACCTGTAGGCGATGCCTTAGTTGGATGAGGATTGAATTGGTGGTAGTGGGTTCAAATTAAGGTCCCTTGGGGGCATATTGTTTTCGAAGTTAGCTGTGTATTCATAGATGTCGTTTGGTAAGACAGAGAAAAATAATCGTTAGGAAATCATCATACAAAATAATAATCTACTAAAATGTTGAAGGTACGTAAGGTGTATAGCAATAGATAATATAAAATTAACGATCAGTATATTACAAGAAACATTGAAAAGTTGGTCGCAACTCGACTCGAACCTGCAATCGTATCCACAGCTAATAGGGATGTCCTGTACTTTAATTATCATATAATTTAACTCCAGACTAGTCTAAAACGACAAAAATATAGGGAATTGTAACAGTCACAGAGCGGACGACCAATACCTCAGTCCGCCCCGTGACACCCGTGACCACGAAAGCTGTAAAGTAATCGAAACGTCGGGAAGAACAAAAATGTAAAAAATTAAACTAAATTCGCGATAAAATCCGTAAATAATAGTTTTATTTCAATGTGTAACATTCGCGTAAATCTAAGAAACCATTAGACAAAAATATAATTAACTGACCTCATCAAAGTAAAACTTAAAGGAGCAAAAGGCACCATTAGCGAAACCAAGTAGCACTTTATTTAAACTCATTGGAATAAAACTGGTTGAAATAAAACCTTTAATCCGCATCGAATCAGCATTGGTAAGTCTCTCCTTAACCTCCCCGTACCTATAAAGGGGGAATTTATCTTGAAATAGGATCTGTAGACATCGTTAAAGTATTTAAATTGGAAACTATTATTTTCAATACAGTGCTGTTATCTTTTGCTTTCTTTTGTGCTACAGGAACGTTGAGGATATTATAGTAATTAAATTTTGAAATTGTTTGTGGCAGGATTATGTAGTTGGTTGTGAAATGTCAGGCAACGGGTTCGATTCTAGCATTGAGAGTAATTGAATTATTTTCGTTTAAAATAATATTTGACTTTATTATAATCTTATTTTTTTTTCAATATGGAGACTGTCCCGCCCTCACACCCACCACTGCAACTCCTGTGAGCCAGGATCAACAGTGGCACGCAAAGTAATGACACCGAGCGTTGAAGCTCGGCGAGTCTCCGGGAATGTCTAACTTGTCTTTAACCCGCAACGAAATTAATCAGAAAGTTAAATTAATAGGAGGAGTTGGAAATAAATTATTGTCCACTTCCCTCCGTGCAAAGCGGGTGAAAAAAAACATTGAACTGAAGAGGTAAATAACCTCGCAAAAAGACTTTTACAGCCGGAGAAGCCGAAGCTGTAAAGCACCACGGATCAAATCATTGTTACATTTAAATTTAAATAATTTAAATAATAATATTATTTGATTGGTTTTGTGCTTCACTATTCCTGTATAGTATAAAGCATTCATGTTGTGACTGTCTATTATAAGATATACAATAATTTTGTACCTATATTAATGTATATTTTGTTAATTGTATTCTACGTTTGATAGTCCTAAATAAATTAATTAATTTGGAAAAAAGCCTATGTGGTGCAATTGGTAGGATGGCCCTTGTAAAGGCCCTTAAATAAATAAATAAAAGTATTTTGTTATTTCTGAATACTACACGAGTTGTTTCATAATATGGCTTCGAGACATATGTGTATACACACAGATACCTGTGGGCTTATTATTCGTTTATACGAGGCTTTTTGGTTATTTCTCTACTGGTTTTCTTGGCAACTTTTACAAAGTTAATCGATACCAAGCCACTTAATTTTGGATCAGTCACTTGCAGGAAAAGGTCTACCTGGGGACCGACGCTAAAAACTTTAGAATAATCTAATGAAGCAAATTTTTTAGTCTAGGTAAACTTAATTTGACGAATGAGTTGAAGATATGACAAATGTGATTTAATGGTGTTTTCTTTAAAATAATAAGTATAATAGTAGTTACGTTGATTTATTTTCTTTTAATAATATTATAATTCATTTTTATTGCTCTGCCTCGGAGGCGCAGCTGTACTTGAGCTACATGAAGAAGAACTATGAAAAAACGAAAGAAAGAAATATTACCACGTTGAGGTTTCGGTTTTGAATCCCAAGTCGTGCAAAGTGGTAAGGGATTTTTCTATGTCCGGAGTTAGGAATTTGAGCCTGATATGTATCGACATATCAGGCTCAAATTCCTAACTTCCTAACCCGAGCATATCGATGCTCGCCCTCTATCACATCGTGGGACGGAAACCAAGGCGAAACGAGGGTGTCTTGGTAGCAGCTTTACCTACCTCTTCTGGGAAAAAGCGTGAGTTTATGCATGTACGTAATTCATTATAATTTTATGTCATACTAGCGGCCTGGCTCAGCTTCGCCCGGGTACAAATAGATTTCTGTACAATAAAATGTACTACGTATTATACATATAAACCTTCCTCTTGAATCACTCTATCTATTAAAAAAACCGCATTTAAATCCGTTGCGTAGTTTTAAAGATTTAAGCATACAAAGGGACATAGGGACAGAGAAAGCAACTTTGTTTTATACTATGTAGTGATAGTGATTAAAATCTAGTGAACCAAATACATAATAATAAAACTTTGAACTAGATTATGACAAAGCGAGAGTTATGTATGTCGGTTATTGCACTTGGCAACCAAACATGATCCTGGCATGGGACAAACCAAATTATATAGGTACTTGTACTATTGTGTAATATCTTCATAGTATTTCTGTACAGTGCAAAAAAGAATTAAAAAAATAAATAGGTCATACCTACTTTTAACCTTGTGCTAGTTTATATAGTTTGTACTAGTTGCAGTTTGCGTGTGCTAGCCTGTATTCACGCATGTGAAAATTTGAGTTCAATTTTGAGTAAATAATACTCAAAATGTATGTGTCTCATTTTTTATCATTTGAATAGCTATAAATAATATGTGATCTATACTAATATTATAAATCGGAACGATTTCATATTTAATTCTCATTAAATAGGCTCTAAAACTATTAGACCGATTAGAAAAATTATTTCACCATTTATCCTACAATCTACTATCCCTCATGATGAGCATAATCACCGGTTGTCTGGAAGAGATCGCTTAAAGCGATAAGACCGCCAGTTATATCACCAACTTTATTTTTCTTTAACTATTGTTTTCTTCTTTTTTCTTTTGTTTTTGTCTTTTGTTTATCTTTTGTATATGGTGTTATAATAAAGAGTTATTATTATTAATCAATTTTCAAAAAGTTAACTTACTAATTATTTTTTCCTGTGTAAGAAGATCTAGCGGCCCACTGATAAGTTTCATCGGCTTTGCGACGCCATAGACGCAATCTAGTCGACGGCTAGCAGACGTAATAAATTGAAAAAAAAATTACGCTTGTTAGTAGGCAATTGAAAATCAACAATTTTTTTATAACAGTATGAATAAAAATTACACTACGCTCGTCTCTTACAAGTATGGATATAATTGAAGGCATAGGAATCGCATAGCAAGCTATAAACTTTTTAATAAAATCCTTACACCAGGTCATGGATTAATTCCAGTAGCACTGACGTCATGCTCTTAGAGTTAGTAGTCCAATATTTGTTCTATATCTGTGCCAAAACACGTAGGCGTGGGCTCAGTATTAACAGAAAAGTGGTAGTTTATATCGTACGGCATGTTATTGCATTGGAATTGAAATTGGAATCCAGGAAAACAAAACAAAGAGTCTGATACTTCCCCAGACACATAAATATGTAGGTGGGCACTACTTCCGGGTAATTGATATGACCAATAGAAAATAAGTAGCTCAATATAATAGCACAATGAGGAAAGAATTGCTGGGCGTCTGAAAACCATTCACCAAACATAATACGGGCAGATCAGTTTATTTTAAAATGCTTATTTTTCTAATTCTAATTTATTTTACGTAAGCCCCGCAACAAATAAATTTATAACTCAACCTACATTTTAAAAGCCCAGTTTAAAAGTACCCGTTCTAAAATAATTTACGCGAACGTGCCGTAGAGCGGAATAGGAGTACGAATACGCCTTGCTACACGCTACGGCACTTCGTAGTTCGCTGCTACGTGATGCGACTACGCGCTACGCCACGCGTACAATTTGTTCCTAATATATTTACTTTCTAAATGTACGCTACATCTTTTAGAATATACATAGGTTATGTTAATACGATGTAGGTAGGGAACATTTTATAAATATAAGTTGGAATATGTTTTAATGCGTTTTATAGGTCATAGACGCTATTTTACTAATCGCTTTTTTTAACAATTAGATAAATTGAGGTTTGCTGATTTATCATCAAATACAAAAATGCATGATATATGAGATTAGATTTCTTCTGAAATTTTGTAACATGTGAGATCCCAGCACTAAAGATTATCATAAAATGAAATTATTTATTTAGTAATAATATACACACAAATAAATAATAAATCAATAACACCCAACAGTCACATACATAGTCCTGACCCCACACTAAGATCGAGTCTTGTGTCGTGGGTATCAGGAACTACGAGAGACTTTTCGTTCTCACAAACACCCAGACCCGGAAGAAATATTTGTGGGCCACACAAACATTTCTCTCAGGTGCGGGGATCGAACCCGCGGCCTCTCGTTTCACAGGCGGCGTCTAACCAACTGCGCCACGGAGGCTGTCAATATCCATGCTTACGACAACATAATATATTAAAGACCAGAGTATCTAACGTCCTGATGGTTGAAGGCTCATACTGTACTGTACTGTATCAGCCCATATACGTCCCACTGCAGGGCACGGGCCTCCTCTACAATCGACAGTACGATTGAGAGTGGTTAGGCCATATAGTCCACCACGCTGGCCTAGTGCGGGTTGGTGGACTTACATACCATAGATTTTTTTATAAATCGCTATGGTATGCAGGTTTCCTCACGATGTTTTCCTTCACCGTTTTAGTGCGTGGTGATTGACTATCAATACACACATGACTCCGAAAAGTCAGAGGTGTGCCCTGGGATTCAAACCCGCGACCACCGTGAAATTGTTGGCAGTCGCGTCTAGTCCGTTTACCAACAGGCCACCACGCACTTGCTCATAAAAAACAATAATATTCCACTGAAGCATCTGGTCAGCGTGATAGTAGGATAGTCTCTTGGCATTGTCCCAAAATAAACGGCGGGAACGTGATATCACAAACTCCGGGGAACGTATTTCATTTCATTGAAATTCCTACTTATTTTCGAATCCTCTGATGACAGTCTAAGGAACTGGTCACTCGGAATCTTGTTTAAGCGTTCGCTTTCGGTTATTGTGTTCGGGATTGTTTTGTTGGTTGATAAGGTCAGGGCACCTGTGTATTCTTACTAGGTATATTTTAATTAACAAAATAATAATAAGCAGATATCAAATGACGAACCTTTGAATGCATCACCGCGTTTTTGTGGCTAGTTCCTCAATGGAAGAGTAGAACGTCCAGTATTGGGATGTTTATTTTTTTCAAAATACAGAAATCTTTATTTCTTACCAATTTTTCTTACATGACAGCTTACATAAATGCTCGGTTATAGCTACAATATTATTACCCAATAGTTATTGCTGCTGAGGTGACCATGATGTGCGTGTGTGTATATGTAAAACTTGATATTATATTATTACCTCTAAAATATGTTTTAAAATGCCTACTTGTACGTAGTATATTGAAAAAGCATGCTTTGTAGTTTGTATGTATTATTATGTAATGTCATCAGCTAATGAAGGTATTCTACCACAATAATTCATAAAAAAATATTTTTTCATAGTAATTAATAGTATGTAATAACTGTAATTAAATGTCCTGCATTATATTTTTTTCATGGTAAGTATGTATTAACTCTAAATAATTGTTCCTGCATTAAAATTTCACAATCGCACTTTTAATGTAGAGAAGGACCGTGCCCCGCAATGGGACTATATGGGCTGATACAGTACACTACATTCATACAAATTTCATGTTGCATACAGATTTGCATACGGCGCGCGGATCGATTCGCTCGTCTCGTATTTTACAACCTTTTTCACGTCGTCTGTCTACCTTGCCTCACGCGATCGTGGTGACATCGGCGAGTTCAAACGATTTCTGATTACTAAGAAATGTTACTTTAATATTTTCATATGAATATACATAAACTCACGCTTTTTCCCAGAAGGGGTAGGCAGAGTAGCTAGTTGCTGGCTGGTGGTTTTATTTGAGGGCTCAATAACTAAGACCTAAATGTGATAGGGCTAAGCCAATCACCATGCCGAGAACAAATTACAGTTTTGAAATGCTCCTAGAGAGACTTACCTAAGACCTGTCAAAATAAAAAAGCTTAGGCTTTGTAAAATGCTTCACTTGTATTTGAACCTCGAAAACCTAGGCACAATACACTGCCTGTTGCCACTATAAAATTGGGTGACTACTTCAGAATCCACAAATAAAATAATAGCATTGTCGGCACGGCGGCAAGAATTCGAATGTGAATTGAAAATCTACTTCGATCGGCTGCGCACCGAGCTGTGTACACAATAAATATTTGTTTTAGATCTGAGTGGCCGAAGTATACCAATATGAGGTCGAGACTTTTTTGTATAGAATATACAATTGGTACAATTGATGATTTCACTGAAAATGAAAATATTTATTGAATTCATAGTATGTCATACTTTATTTAGATTCAGTCATTTTTTTTCACTATCACCCACAAGGGTTCACAAGGCTGTTTTCGCCAGAGAAGAACGGGTAAGAAACTCAAGCGTTGCTCTTTCCAAAAATATGTTTAGCATACAGTTATCACACAGGAGTTGCAACATCGCAAAATTCAGAGCAGTTCATAAATTTTATTTATATTTGAATAATAATTATATTGTTTATGTCATTTTTTACAGCTGAGTTAAGTGATACAGACTACGGAATCGGTATACTAGACTTGCCCACTAACCAAAATAACATTATCAAATTTAACTATAGAGACCAATAGTATAATATTCTATACGTTGACATTATAATCCTAATAGATAGAATAACGAATCCAAAAAGTTTCAAATTCTAGGCAAAATCGTTGGGTCTACGTGAGTAGGTTGCGAAACACACTCCCCCTACTAGTACCCCCTCCCACGTCCTAATATCCACGCCTCCGCCTAAAAGACTTTATAAACCCTTATATTGCCTACATTCTCATATAAGAATATGTACGTGTAATGAAAAAACTAATAGTTACAGCCAACACCCGGATTGGAAATAGCGCGTTCATTGAACTGGATTGTAGTGGGATATTCGTTTGTTGGCTTATTAAAATTCATGAAAAAATTCACAATTGTACCTCTGAAAGGGTAGGCATATGTGTCACTGATACGTTACAGTTATACCATAGGCTTTGGTTTATATTTTCTTCCCAAAATGGAAAGGGTGGACCCTATAGCAAAACAATCTCAGCCAAATGGTATCAATTTTAAAACCGAAAAACTAATACAGTGTCGATTGCCTAACCTAACAATTGAATCCAAGACGTTCGAAACACATTTACAACTAAACCAAAGCCCAAATATATTTCAATACTTCTTACATAATTACATGTCATCAATGCATGTCATACAAACATTGTATTTACTTTTTAATATGTCAAAGTGCGCCCGCCAGGTTGGAATTTGATAACCTATATTCCCTGTATTTACGAATCGATCGTTGAGTAATCAAAGCTTCATCCATTAGACACATTTCATCAATCGAACCATCGCTGCGTTGTTTTCACTATGATATTCAGGTAAATTAGTTGATTGTAATTTAGATTGCCTCCAGTTGTGTATTGAAATCCTTAGGGGGATGTGTTACTAGTCGAACATTTGTGATACAGTGAGATCGATAGAAAGAGAGAAAGAGAGAGTAGATTGTGATTGGAACTATTTTTATAAATTAGTATCGATATATTAATGTTACATGATTGTGGAAATATTTCAAAGCTATTAAAATAAACCATGTAAACAATGTTTTAAAGTATTACGAATTTCATTGATTTGTCTGTTATGGATTTTGAGTAGTAAATAAAGTAGCAATTGATATATGACAGCCTCCATGGCGTATTCGGTTACACGCCGCTTACACACACATTTATGCAAATATAGTCTATATTACCCTTATCACCAGGTGCACCAAAGTCTCTTTGTCGTGTATAAAAGGAGGACTGGGCTTCCGCAAAGCTTACTGACCGAACGAGCCATGACAGCGGAGCTTTGACTTTACGTGGGCTTTTGTGACGCAAAGCTGCCCGGTTTAGTCGAATGATTCATAGTAGGATAACATTTGTGACGAATTTAATGTTTACAAATCATGCAAAGGTTTTTTGATTTTTCTGTATCTATTTTTGCGTTAAACATAAATAATGTTCTCTATTTTTTTGGTAAAATTCTTTAGTCTTTTATAGAATTACGTTTAATTTTAAAATAGGTATACCTTGCTGCATATTTATAAATTGTCACACTATGATATTTATTTATTTCACAACACTGAATTAGGTTATAATCCAGTTTATTTTAATTACATAAACATGAGTTCCAAAAAACTATAACTCAAACCTATTTATTTCCAGTTTATTTTAATTATTTAAACAGAAACTTTATTTATAAAAACTATTACTTCAAGCTTGTTATTTGCATGATAAGAAAGCTTTGAATTTATTTAAAGTAATATTTAATCGCTGTTTCTGATTTTATCTGTGAATAGCCTTGTAGCCAATGGCTATTTGTATTTATAACTTTTACAAGAAACTGTATTTCAGTGTATATATTTCAATCAAATGTTACAATAATATTTTAATTTATTTATTTTATACTTAATATTTGTATTTAAAATTGTATTACTATTCATAGTTACATCTACTTATTAATGAAGTTATTCAGCGGTAGATCAAATATATTGGTAATTCATCATTTGTTAGTAAGATATAGTATAAATAAATCCATTCAATCCTTTAACATAAATATGTTATCTTATATGACCAGCGTAATGCCTATTTATATAAGACGTTCGTACCAGGCTCATATGACGCCCAAATGAGTCTACTCAGCCTTTCAAAATTCTTATTCAGAGTATTAAAACACATGAGTACTCAACGCACATTTGACGTTGGCAGAATTGTTGTAATCGGCATTGCTTGCCAGTTTATTTCCCGCCCTCACACCCACCACTGCAACTCTTGTCAGCCAGGATCAACAGTGGTACACAAAGAATGGACACTGAGCTTCGGAGCTCGGCGAGTCTTTTAGGGACACTAGCTTGTCTTTAACCTGCATCGAAATTAATCAGAAAGAAAAACAAATAGGAGGAGTTTGAAACAAATGATTGCCTACATCCCTTCGCAGCAAAGCGGGTGACAAAATATTGAGTTGCTTGCCATTTATAAAAAATCAACTGAACTGAGTCTAATCAGAAAATTTATCAATAGCATCCTTCAACATCAATGAGCTACCTAATATAAACTCATGCCAACTCATGCACTCTAGCAAGACGTCTGTACAAGGCTCATGACGCCCAAATGCGGCTCAATGCCTCGTTACGAAACTGGTCAAGGGCGGGGCAAGGCTCCCGCTTTTTACATTAATATAAGTCGAAAAGCAATTTGTGCACCAATTGTTTGAGCATATTAAACATGCACTTGCACGATTATAAATGATATGCATGTAAAATTATTAAACTAGAGTCTAGTTACTAGACCTATATACCTACATATTACATGACTACCTGCAGGCCTAACCACTCTCAATAGTGCTTTTCGATTGTAGAGGAGGCCCGTGCCCTGCAGTGGACGTATTGGGCTATAGAACATACATACCTATCTAGATATTATGTCTAAATGCAGAGTACGGGCTATTTTTGAATAAGCCGGTTTCTTTCTTACTAAAATGCAAAAATACGGGGTTTTATATTTTTCTAATAAAGGGAGTGATGACTTAAACAGTAATACAAAAACTATGATACTTAAATTCAATAGTATTATATGAGTATGTTACTAGACGATACTCACGAAACGTTAAAAATAAGGTTTTATTTTTAGATAAATCTATTTCATAAGCTGATACGTAAATGTTTAGTAACTTGAATTCCATTTTATGGATTAAGGATTTGTAAACAACACTACCTAGACCCTACAAAGAAATTCGATTGAAAGTAATGCTCCATTTTAATTAATGTTTATGTATATAATATACCTAGTAATATAAGTTATAGTACGCATGCAAATATAGGTTAATAACATTTGGTACGGCGGCTTCATCGAATTAAAATTCCCCCGCGACGCCGAGTACGTCATACGTTTCTAAAATGAATTCGCGTTTCTTTCAACCTTTGAGCTCGTTTATGGTAACATCATTAAGTTTATGAAAACGTGAGTTTCCGCTGGATACGTAGTTATATTTAATTAGTAATTAATAAGCTAGAAATCCACAGGAACTGGCGCAGTATACTTACATAAACACTCCTTCGTAAATACCTTTGAAAATTCATCAAAATGTGCTCATTAAGCTGGTACAATCTAACATCGACCGGACTATACACCGAACTACAAGCACATTGCCATGTCGGGTGGTTACAACGCAAAATAAAACAACAATCGTGACGACAACATTTATTAGGGCAAGCATTCGTACAATGGTCGACGATGCGAACGGAGACCCGGCTCAGAAGTGAAAGGGAAATATGAAAACTGGAAATGTAAAATGCAGGGAGATGAGTGAGCAGCTGCCAGCCGCGCCGAAGGAAAACAAACTTAATGTGAAAGAGCGCGCTCAAAATAGATTCCGCCGTACTCTTTACACAAACTCGGCGCGGCACGGCCTTTTTATCAGCGTGCCTCATTCTTAATAAGCTGTGGCTTTTAATTCTCATGAAAATATTTATCGTGCCACGATCAACTTTATTAAATGAACGCTATGAAAGACACATTCATGAATGAGAAACAGAACTCCAGTGAAGGGATAAATGAAATGAGGGTTTGGCTCATGAATGACAGACAGAAGCTTGCAAGACAGACAGTGAGAGTTGAAGAGACAGAGAAGGAACATACAGGTGGTTGGTCTGTTCGTGGTCATTGGTGTCGTGCGCCGGCTGAGAGCCGGAACGCCGCAGCCGCCAGATGGCGTGGCGCGCCGCCACCAGCCGCGCGAACCCGTGACGAGCCACTCTCGGGAGCGCTAGTCGCGCCTCATCACCTCGTGCCCGACAAGACTCGCGCGGTCACCGGCAGACCTGCGCCCGCCCGACACCATGCGACCACGGCCGCCCGGACCCACACAGATCAACAAGTGAACCAGCCCCAGACAAATCCACGGGCCCGAGCGCTCCGGCGACAACTCCGTTACATACACTCCAACAAGGCCCTCGCAATAACAACGTCTAAACTTGACACTACCGCAAAAAAGCTAGCCTACAACAAATATATCACAACCGAATATCACAATAAGCGGTGGCAAGCGAAGCTTCGTGGACGGCGGCGGCTTACGTAACGCTAATATCCCTATGCGTGTAAAACGTGCTAAATTTATCGATCACAGAAAAAAGCCTTAACACTATGAGGTTATGTGCCCGTTGAGGATATTATGTAACGGAGTTCTGTGTGGAAATTGGTGTGAAGGGCTTGTCGTGACATGCGCGCGGGTTAGGGGTCGGGCGAGCACTGCCGGTGGCGCGAGCGAAGTCGCCCGCCACCCGCGGCACTTTCCCTTCCCCTCACACCCGCCCGCCCACCGACGTGACCTGACGCCGACTCACTCTTGACATTTGTGCATTTATACACAAGCCGGCTTAAATTGTAATAAACCATTAGGCATTAGGCATGTCTTACACTGTGCGTGCTCTGTTGTTGTATAACCGGTCTCCCGTTCGCCGGAATGGCCGGTTGTGGAACATGGAAGGAATCTATATTTAAAATTCATTCATCAAAGACACTGGGTGTGAAAGTGAGAGCGTTTTTAAATGGTAACATTGTGCTCCTTCATTCACTCCACCTAGGCTAAATTCCTTTCAAAGTCGATATTATGGTCACGTTAACGCAAGTTGCTCGTGTTATAATTTTATTCGTTATTCTTAATCAAACTTTTTATAGACTTCGGAGTTCGGTGTAATGTTATTTATAGACTAATCTGAATTATTGCTACACGGCTTTATCAATCCAACAATCTAGAAGTAATTCAAGTTTTCCACGATATGTTTAACAAAAATGTCTTGAGAAAGTTTTTTTTTTATGATGGATTGGCATAGTGGCTGCATTGCACCTGATGGAAAGTGCCAATGCCGCCCAGGCAGAGTATCCATTGGCATCGGACGGCAGTCCCATGCCAATGGAAACAATTATGCCGGCCTGCTAAGGTGCCTCTTCACACCACGGCGGAAGGACCCAGGATTGTAGGAAGGAGGGAACACGTGTGCCGGCAAACAATTCCACAGCTTGACGGTGCGGCATAAAACGAATTTGAGAACCGTTTGGTTCGCGCCGGGATGGTGTAGACCGTCAAGCTATGGCTTCGCAAGCCAGCACGCGTGGTTCTGGTTAGGAATGGAGAGGAGGGGAGCAAGTTGAACAATTATATATTAATGATATATTCTTATGTTATATTCCCACTGTTCACCTATATATATACATCCTACTGAATGCAATGTATATTGTATGTCTGTTTTAACAATTAGATCACGCAAACGAGCAGATTACCTGATGGTAAGTGATCACTGCCGCCTATGAACATACACAGCTCATGTAAAATAGATAATAGGTTTGTCGCCAGCCCATCAATCCAAAGGATCTTCCTACAGCAGTAAGGAAAAAAAAAGCAGGAATGGCACGGGCCTCCTCTACAATAGAGAGTACGATTGAGGCCATATAGTTACCCCATATAGTTGTTGGCCATGATGTTTTCCCTTTTATAATATTATTAATTGTAATTATAATAAACATAGTAAATCACCTAGAAATGGGACTGTTTGTTTTCCGAATAAATAAAATAAATAAGTTACAAAAGGCTCTTAGATCAATAATACAAAATATATTTATGATAATACTAATGTTTTACAACAAAATTGTGTTGCGTTTAACTGATTACGTTAATGGAATTGTGACCCAATTTCACGTTGTTATTCAGGCCGTTTTATATTTCCCCATTACTATTTAGCAGATTAATAAAGGAAATTCAATCTCTCAAGAATAAATTACGTGTGGACAAAGAAAGAGTTAAGAGAAATCACTAGTTGCTCGGGCGATTCATTGTTGAACCGCTTAAAGATAATGAGAACTCTGTGTTCGAATGGCCGCCATAAAACATCCGGCGATCGTCGGCACTTATCTTGCTATTTTATGCCACTTTATATGTCAGGAAAACATATTTTAGCCCGTAAGGATTTGACAAGTTCTATTTCTGAGTATACAAATATAAATAAACTGTTATTTGAAATAAAGATGCGTTTTCGTGTGGATATTTTATAGAATAACCTTGGAAACATTTGTATATTATGTCCGCCAACCTATATAGGCCAGGGTGGTGGACTATATGGCCTAACCATTCTTAATCGAACCCTCGACTGAAGAGTAGGCTCGTGCCCTGCAGTGGGACGTATATGAGCTGATACAGTACATATGTATATTATTTAAAAGAAAGAAAAGAAAGAAAGAAAGATTGCAGGTCGGTTTTCCGGGAAATCTGATAAAGCGGTCCCTTCCATGCCGTAGTTAAAACTAGCCCAAGTATGGCTCTACTACATAGTAACCGATTTTAAGCAACTGTACATCTTAAATAATGTTTAGAATCATACAAGTTACATTTCATACAAAGCTCGGAAATATTATGTCGAACGAATATACTTTTAGAGTTTAATGTGGACATGTTTTCAGAAATAAAAAAAAATAAAATTATACTACTAAATTTTTAAATCAAAATCGTACAAAACCCTCATACAAACTTAAACTAACAAAATATTTTCACACACCAAACGAAAAGAAATCGCCTTATTCTCCTTTGTAAGCATAACCTCACTTTAACCCAATTGGGTATGCTGCCATCTACCGGCAACTTTCTAAAACACAATGTCAAGGTTCATACTTGGTAAAGCAGCGCTTTCCCGCTACAAAAATATACACGGTTGAGGTAAAATATAGAACAGGTGCTAATCAGTATCGGGGCTGCTACATTCAACCCTCAACCGCCCTTGAAAACAGCCCTTTGTTGGCAGACAAAAGAAAATGCCCTCTTTGTAACCAAGATAGACAATACTCGGCCAGTTTAATGCTAGCGCTACTTTGTATGTTTCCAAGTTGTAGTGTAAACTAATTTTTTGATGATTGAAATTTATGGGATTATAGTTGTGGTAATGAGAAATATGTCTAGACAAAGGATGTTTTATAAAAAAATGTTATAATTGATGATGAATAGTAGACTTACGTGTATTTATTTTATTTAAATTATTTTTTCATTAATGAACTTCATGAAACAAAAAATTTGTGTGTCATCATGAAAAAATCCCGAGATATTTTCACGATTATTATCACTTCAATATTTATATCTTAATTATGAATATATTTCTCATATTTTATAAAAATAAATATCGTATTAAGAAAGTTCCGTATTTAATACTTTATAAAGAAAGTCCTCTTTTCAACAAATAAATAAAGCAAGCGTTTTATTCAAGTTTCTCTTTTTTCTCCTTACTCAATGGGCATTGTCTGCTACTTCATAACAGATGGCGCTATAAGCAATATAAAAATATGGACGACACGTGCTTCCTCATTTTATGTTTTCATGTTTATGGCGAGTTTAAAAATGTAATCTTGCTAAGTGCCTGTGTGTTCGACACGCAATATTAATATACGAAAGGACAAGTAGTCTGATTTTATATGTTGTTTTTATTATAAAACCTTATATAACTTGCTATTTCATTACTAATGAATTTTAGAGATTAACCACCTTATTATATATGCTTGTAAAACCTTTTTCAGTTTGGTTGTCCCTTTCTAACAACATTTGAATTCAATTCGAGCGAAGAAGACAAAATATTCGATGACTAAAATAGATTTTAAGACTGTCTCTGAATAAGATAAGGCCGAAAGCATATTGTAGATATTGGTATACGACAGCCTCGATGGCCCAGTTGTACCACGGTATGATTGCAAACCTGTGTTCTCCGCTCGAATCCCGGGTCGAGCAACGCGATATTGTATATTTTAATCATTATTAGTCCGCTGTCAGAAATTTGTGAAAATGGCGATAGGCTCGCCCCCATCACATCGTGGGACAGAAAATACAAGGCGAAACGTGGGTGCCTTGGTTACACCTCTGCCTACTCCTGGGAAAAAGGCGTGAGTGTTACTATTAATTTTTGTATGGTATACGAGTATATACACGATTCCTGACTACATGCATGTTGTCATTAGTACCAAAGAAACGAAGCTCAATAGCTTTTTTCGGTTCAAATATACGAATCACTAAAATGTCGAATACAAATGACAGTCCCATTTTATATAAGTTGTTATATAAAATTGTCCACACAGAAATGCCCACATAATGTGGAATGCTTAGCACGTGAAAGTTACCCAAAATCTAGTCATTTATAGTATATTTAGAATTTAGACGTAGCTAACAGTAAAACAATGAGGTGACATTAATACAATTCGATTCCGATGGACGAGAAGCCTAATTTCAGAGGGGCATTTCATTTCGTTTAATCTGATTGTTTAGCAGTACATTCGCTCTGTTTTATCTGTTTCTCTTGGGATTGACGTCACAGTGGCCGAATGTGAACTGGTTAGATATTTTTGCAACTTTTATAATTTTGCCCCTAGTAGTATTATTGTGCTCTTTAGGTATCTTTACTTCTCGTCTTTAGTAACAAATATAGGCCACGTAATATTTTATATTAGTTCTATTCCCACATCGTGTAATCAATTTTATGTGAGCTTTTCGTCTGAGTAACCTTTTGTGTTTGTTGCCTAAAGCTAGTATTTTTGTGTTAAGTAAGGTTATCTTAATGTAAGTCTATATTATAAGTAAGGATGGAAAAAATAAGTTCGTCGATGTGTGTGTACCACTACCAATATCTTTACCTACTAATTTGAAGACACAGGTGTGATCATAAGTATGTGTGTTATACACCTTTCTGCAATTCACAAGCTTTTTCACATTATATAAGCAGATTTGCGGATAGATTTCTAATACGCATTTTCGAGACAAAGTCTACAATTCACAAAAATAGCCATAATAATATTCATAAAATAAGATATTACCAAAACTTAACAGATTTTAATTGCCACAATAAACCCATCCCGCAAGAAGGCATTACCAAATCTAATTTATCTCGGGCAATAAAACTTACAAAACAAAATACGGGCGCCGCCGAATTCTCCCCGCGTAGATTAATTCGAATTTTAAAGTGAAGTATGAAATAATTTCCGCTCTACATTTAGACGCTGGCAGCACTGCTATTCAAAACAATTGATTGCTCCAACTGGAACTATGGCAAATATTGATGTGCAAATATTGGAACAAATGGTGGGTGTATTAAGTATCAACAATTTTGGTTTTGATCACCGATTGGCGCTGCGGTTTCTAACAGTTGTTCCTCTGTATAATGTATCTTAACCATGAGATTTCTTTAGATATTTCGGTGTAATTTATGTTTCAGCCCATTGTACATAATTATGTAAGATTATCCTGTAAATTGTGTGTTATCTTGGTGTACAATAAAGCATATTTTAATTTTAATTTCAGTTAACAAAGATAGAGAGGTATAGATATGGTGCATATATTTATAGAAAGCTAGATGAGATATATGTACATATGTGTATATGTCTATTTTTGTTTAATGAAACAAGCGTAGTGTAGTACGCCCTCAAACTAAGTGGAGTGAAGATTTAGAAAAGGTCGCTGGCAGAGGTTGGATGCGAGAGTGAGTTGGTGGAGTTGGAAGTCAAAGACTGGGTGAAATGACGCAATTTGGAGAAGGCTGTCAATAATAATGGGAAACGGTCGGGATTTTGTGTATTTTATAAATTGAAGCAAAATGTATAGAAGGGTAGATTCGATGGTTAATGACCAACCCTGGTTTCCGGCCATTACATAGTTATATCGTAAGCAAACTATACTTTGCTCATTAAAAATCAAAGACTACTCATTTTTTCAAAGAACCTTGCACCCTTAAATTTTTTTAGTATTATCCGAAATGAAATGTTGTTTTTATTGGGTTTAACATTCTAAACCACCTGTCAATAAAACTGAAAAACGGGGAGATGTTAAATATTTTATAAATTAAAGAAAAATGTATAGCATACAAATAAAAAGATACAGAGTGTAGAATACTACGTAAAATAACTTTGAAAATATTTACCCATTTATCCAAAGTTTTGCTTCCAGATAATATATTGATGTTAAGGTTTAACAAGGGCTTTGTTTACGCGGCCTGAAAAACGTGATAGCGTGGGTAGATGAATAGGTCTTGTACTAGCACATTTTTAATAAGCATTTAGTATAATAAGCATCTTTACCAGATGTGAGTTAGCATAACATGAAAATTGAGCACAAGATTTTTTCTGTATTATAGTATGTTAACGTGTGTTTGGATTGGTGTAAAAACGGCTTGTATTTTAATTAAATAAAATAATACAATTTACATATTATGTTCATATCCGTGATCTTATCCAGAAAAGATTTCTACTATCCGTGACTATTTTTTACTATCTTTTCTTAAATGCCGTCAAATAGGAGGGGAGCAGCAAGGAATGGCATCGAGTAATTTCGTTCATCGAACGAAACGCGACTGAAAAACTGTCGCTTCACATCGATTTCCTGTAAGACAGTGGTACCGCTCCGAACGAGTCTGCTGATAAATGCTGAGTCATGGCTGGCAACAGCGTGGCTTTACCACTTCCAAAAACTTAACTGGAACTTTGATTTATTCCTATAAATATTCCCGGTACCTATCTTGTATTACTATACACATACATCAATTCACGCCTTTTCTCAGAAGGGCTAGGCAGAGGTGCTACAAGGACACCCACATTTCGCCTTGTAGTTCCGTCCCACGAATGTGATAGAGGTCGAGCCTATCACCATATCGGGTACAAATTCCTAGCTCCGGGATGATAATTGATAGAAAAATCCAATATCATTTTGCCCTACCCAGGATTCGAACTCGAGACCTCATGTACAATATTTACAGTAGTACAACTACGCCACTGATGCAATCCTGAACTACTTAATTAATATAATTGTGCCCTATAACATTTTGAGACGGAGAAGAAATGTGGATGGTAAATGGTATTATTAAGACATCTGCCTTCATTTTTGGGAACATAAATCTATAAGCTTATGTCCCTTTATGGTCTTACTCACAGAATAGTTGAATATGGTTAGAAAGGCAATAGCCGTCAAATTTTATGAAAACTAGCGTCGTCATTTTTGGAACACAAAACCTCAACACATTCAATACATAAAGCTTGCAATAGTCGATTTAAAGTATCGATAAAATTATGAAAATATGTAAAAAAAAGAAAGAAAAGAAAGAAAGAAAAGTTTATTGTTGGTACAAATACAAAGAAATTAATATTAATAATAAAAATAATCCAACCCTAGAAACTAAAAGATATAAAGTATTTACAATAAACAAAGAAGTGTTAGTTATATAAAGATAACAAAAGACAATAATATTCTCCATTACTACTTGTGCCAACAACAGGAACCCTCATTCAGCTTATTACTGCTTATACTTATGTCTGTTATAAGACCGGAATTTATTTTATCGATATACTTAATAGTTTTTTCTGAAACAGTTATTTAATTAGTATTATGTCAATAGTCGGAAAATAAATGAGACTAGTATTGAAAATTAATTTTAATTTGTATACTATTTTACAAATCTATATGTACAGGATTTTTAAGATTTTCAGCTGTGTGTGAGTTATTAATATTTTTATTATTGGAATTTTTTTACGTCAATAGATTCAGTGGTTTTGATTTTTCATACAATATTTAATTAATTTCATCGCCATGATACAGTTTTTCCATGAGCGTTACACGTAATTATTTTTGGTTTGTATATTACTTATGATCCAGATTTTTTATTGTCTTCCGTTTCACGAAAATGAATACTTAGAACAAATCGTACTGGATTTTGTTGGAATCCAGTTGTCTCTACCTCTTGCCTTTTTCGACTCACTCTTGGAATATACGTATACAATGAATAAGTTACTATATTATTATAAAGTTTATTCAGATACAAAAATATGTTGTTCTCAAGTTAGCAGAGGTATGAAATTAGAACATAAGGATAGGTCGTCACCGTTATCAAACGTTACTACCATAGATTAGAATTATATACAGAGATAGATGCGCAACTCCACTTTTTTTATTTATGTCGTGATTTCGCCGTCAGAGGGTGCGCTAGGCAAACGCGCGAAATTTCATATTTGTTATTCTAATATTTCAAAATGTGTATCTTTTGTAACCTCTTGTAATTTTAACCAATATAAAGTTGAAATTGTTTTTAATATCAAGAAAGTTCTTTATATCAACATACAAAACATATTTCTTGGTTTAGTGGTACACTTCCGCCATTTAACAGTTAGATTTAAACTCATTACAAGATAATTTCCCGTTCTCGCCAGAGCGTGGCGCTAGAATCGAAATAATCGTTTTCAATATTTTTCATGTATGAAGTCGCACCCCTATGGTAACTACAATTTAAAATGACTAAAAACTGATTTACGAGCATACGATATATATAGCTACATCGATATAGTTACTATGTACAAGACTACAACACGACGTGACATGTGCCAATTTTCGCTTTTAACATAACAAAAATGAATCGTATGCATTGCGTAGGAACTTGGCATTCGCGAGCATTGTATGTACGCGTAATCAGCAATATATATTTTTGATTTATCGTCTATCATATTATCGAATTCTTCAAAATGTCGTAATTAATAACCGCAATTTCTGATAATAAATGTGAAAATCAATAAAATCGGGTTGAATATTGGTATGAAATTCGTCCTCTATTGATATTTCATGCTTTAGTATTGGAACTGCAGGATAATAAAATAGCACAAGTCTGCATTTTTACTCTATTTCGCCGAAGCACCTCTCTCCAAGGCATTTCGACAGCGACTAATTTGACAAATCATCCGTTCCGCGGCAGTGATGCTTTTTATGCACCACCTTGCGACGCGTCAAACGCCTTTATTTCGCTTCTAACTATATTCATCTGTTCTGTGGTCTTACAATTAATAAGAGCTGTGTGTAAAGCTGATACACATATTCCAAAATCTAAAACTGAGCTGGTCCTTTGGAATTTAATAACAAACGCCATATTAAAGCCGAATATACCGTCCGACGCAGCGTGCAAACTTCGCCGAGTTAATATCAGTTTCATACTCTTTATTAAGTTAATAAGTTCCACGCGAAGTGCACAGAACTGCATGTTTACCAACAGCTGTGATCAATTATTATGGAAATATCGGTTTGGTCTTGTGGAAGCTTGTATCATGTTATCTGTAAGGCCTTGGATACTCCGATCTAAAATTTTTGAATACCTTGGTTTTATATTAGGTTTTATGTAAGTCCGTTAACACGCATTAGGCCAGCGTGGTGGATTACATGGCCTTACCACTCTCAATCGTATCCTCGATTGTAGAGGAGGCCCGTGCCCTGCAGTGGGACGTATATGGGCTGATATAGGTTTTATAAGATAGAATTATAGTGCATTTTTTGCTTAGGGTGTCGCTTTGCTTAGGCGGATTTCGGAATGTAAATGTTAAATATTCATTTTAATTTTTGCTATATTTCTATCTGTAGTAATATTCAATAATAGAACGGCTCATGTGGTCAATGATACTGAGAATCTTAATGTTCACATTTAGAAAGCACGTGACCATTGCTCATTTTTAAACAAAGCAACCTATTTTAGAAAACTGCCTATTACACCGTTTCTTTAGCAGCTGGTAACATAATATAATAAATTATGAGCGAGTTGACACAGTGGAGGTCTAATATCATGAATCAATATTTCTTATCGATGGTAGCACTTCCAACGATTAGATAATGACTAATTGTTGTACAACTTACTGGAAAACTGTTGTGTCATCTTGTCCTTTAGTTCCTATCGATTTTTTGTACCGTCGCGTTGTCTAGAGTTCTTCCACATCTTCCATTATGTAGTCTTAGTGAATTATTCCCGTTCACTTTCTTCTAATAGGTTTTAAATTTTGGTTATGTTTTATATTTATAATCTGTATTTAATTGTAATAGTTCTATGTGTTTTCCAAATATAAATAAATGAATTATTATTGACGCATTCGAGTAATCTGAGATTCCTAAAATAAAATTATACAAAATACATTTTCCTGATTGAAGGATCCAACGGAACAAACTCCATAAGTTCAACAAAGACACCGAAATGAAATTCAGATACACATATAACTTAATTATACTTCTTTCGCTCTCTTCCCGTGTTAACCCGTCCCTCACACTCGTCAATCATCATCTAAGAAACTGGACCGACGGTTTTTTTTTACCCCCTATTGTTCCTCAGCTTAGCTAAATTGATGACGTTTACCCAACGCAAAGAAAGGGTTTCCTTTGTTACCCTATCTTCCGAATCATCGCATTAGAAAAATAAATTCCTTTCGGTTTTTATTATGAGACTGGTTTATTTAGGATCATACATTTCGCTGAATAAATATGATATTTTGCGTGAACGAGCGAAAATGATTCATTGTAAAATTATGTTTGGAGTTTCAGGCTGTTTATGAGATGATACATTTTTAATAATGCTTGGGTAAACAAACATTTATATTCATATAATGATTTTGGAATTAAAATGTAGGTTATGAATTATATTAAGTCGGGTCAGTGTTTTTTTTATGGCAA
Source organism: Hyles vespertilio (assembly GCA_009982885.2). Lineage (NCBI taxonomy): Eukaryota > Metazoa > Arthropoda > Insecta > Lepidoptera > Sphingidae > Hyles > Hyles vespertilio. The sequence continues at coordinate 7,417,556 of CM042822.1, read as the reverse complement.
ATTATATTAACATGACGAGGTATCTTTACATGTTACAATGTGTGTAGAGATGTCGTCATCGAGTTGTTTTTTTAAAAATGGAATGCCAACCCTTTTGGGTGTTCCGACATAATGTACGCTGTACAGTGGAGATGACAAGGACTTAATAAATAAAGTCAGAAACATCTCAACGGTCTCCGAGCTACCAGTATGGTTTGTTGCGATCAAGTGGGTAAATACCGGGTATCTCAAGACTGCTACCGAAAACAAAGCCGGGTGGTAGTTTTAGTGGCTACAAACACAATGCAATTAAAAATTTTGCCTAGAAACGCGACAATTTTTTTTTTATGATTTTTTAAATATCGTCATTTTTGGGTGGTAAATCCATAGTTTTTGCTAAAATAATAATTTAAACTCTTTTATACCTTAGAGTATTTATAAATAAAAGGGTATATACTATTATTTTAGGAAAAAATGTATTTACCACCCAAATATGGCCATAGGAAAAAAAAAACAAAAAAAAATTGTCGCTTTTTTTTGCAACTTTTTCTGTTGCATTGTGTCTGAAGTCGCTTAAACTACCACCCGGCTTCGTTGTCGGTAGCAGTCTTGATATACCCTGTATTATCAACAGAAAATGGTGCGGTAAGAGTATGGATACTAGTATGATTTTGATTTCCTACGATTTGATTTGACTGATCCACACATTCGTACATGATACTAAGCTGTAATTAGATGCGGTGCGTGACAATTAACTTTTTCATTAGATATGTAACTTTAGAAAACTACCATAATATCTTATGATATGTAAATACCTAGCTTATTGGCTCAGGATTCGAATATATGTCTTTCTTTTCCAAAACTGATTATGTCGCTCAAAGCGAGAATGGAATCAAAATCAAATTAAAATTCCGGCCATAAAAATCCCTAAAGAATTATTTTAACTATAAAATATGCCACATACTATAGAAACTCGGAATTGAGCCAAGAACTGCAAACCCGCGAATGCCACCACACCGATAAGGCGATTGTTTATTGTATTTATTCAGAGGTTTTGTAAATATGTCGTGAGAAGTACATTGAGCCAGATGGCGCGATTTACATAAAGCATCTAGTAACTGCGATTGTTGAGGTAATGCCGTATGTTTAGAAGTTAGTAATCATTATTTTCAGCCGCGGTTTATTATTTTCAAAAATGCCGTATAAATTTAAAATTTGGAAGAAATGGGAGGAGACTTTTGCCCAACATTAGAAAAAAACGATTGAAAATATCAAAAAAATAAGTCAGCTACGAATTACAGCTCGATAGATGTCATACTCGCAAATAAACAGGAACAAAATGAATTCATTCATTGATATATTGTTAAGCACTACATGGGAACGCACTACGCTTGTCACCTTAAGACATCATATTTAGTAAAATCTATTAAAGCCTAGTCATTTCTAACATCAATATGGATTCAAAGCCTTATTATCAAGGTATATACTATCAAGACATATAAATGTTTTTAATTATAATTTGTATCTAAACTGACACATTAAAAGAAAAAACCATCAAAGAGCACTCGTCAACAGAAAATAAAATAGTAACTCCCATTATAACTACGAATTTAGTGAAATGGATGAAGTTGCGATGCGCTGCGACTGTCGCAAAGAAACCGAGTTGTCTCCACCAAGGGCTCTCGGCTGAAGAGGCTTCGTCTAATTAGAGCCGAGCCGGACAGCGGAGTCGCGGCGAAAATAACGCTTTACCTACTCAAATTTTCAGACATAACTTAAGGGACGGGATTTTAGAACTGTGGATTAAACGAGGGTTAATTAAGACGCGGTTTAGTGGTATAGGTATAAGCATGTGAGATAATATTAACAAGATCCGACGGGTTTCTTACTGGTATACTACATCTGATGATAGGTGTAGTACCGAGTGGCTTTAGTCGACTACCTTATCCCCCGGTCAATTAGTCAGTATATTAATAGAGATTTTGACTTAAATTTAATTACGTATAACCGTAAACAAATAAAGTAAAAATCTTTTTAAAAAAAAGTTAGAATTATTTAAAATTTAGTGGTAGGTAAAATAGAAAAGAACGCCACTATCGTACTATGACGTCATATTTTATGAGGTGCTTTGGTGTGAAAGAAAAAGCGAGTGCTGGGTACGCTGCACTACTAAAATGTTAATAACTCTGTTATTTCCGACGAATTACGATACTGTTTCTAAATTACAATTGTTAAATAGATGTTTGGACTGATAATTAAATACAATACAAAATTAATATTCGATGCATCCTTATTTTTGAAGGACTTAAAGGCAATATCTGAAATGGCATACTGAATCTAGAGTTGATAATTTAGTGGAAATAAGAATATTAGCGTAATACTTGGTTCGCTCTTAAGAGGTGGTTATAGCTAGAACCAAGGTTACCGACATAGCTCATAGGATTGGCAAGTTGAAATGGCAGTGGGCCGGGCACATAGCTCGTAGAACCGATGGCCGTTGGGGCCGAAAGGTTCTTGAGTGGAGGCCACGTACAGGCAAGCGAAATGTCGGACGCCCGCCTACAAGGTGGACGGACGATCTGACTAAGGTTGCAGGAAGTCGCTGGATGCAGGCCGCTTCCAACAGGTCATTGTGGAGATCCTTGGGGGAGGCCTATGTTCAGCAGTGGACTTCCTGTGGCTGATATGATGATGATGATGATGATGATGATAGCTAAGTCGTAGCTTCGCATGCAAGGTGGTACTATTAAGGGAACTTAAGCACAGCTAACCTTTGCAGTTGAAAATCCTAGAAATTTCATTCTTAAATCGGCACTGCATAAAACCGTCTTCTACAATTTTAATGACAATATAAGTTTCATTGATTTAAATACAACACCAATGATACTTCACAATAATTTTCTACGAAATATATATTTGTCACAAAAGTCGAAATAAGTACAAACGAGATAAATAATTCCTTCAGAAAATATATCAGACACAATACACGAGACGTTTTCCTTCTTATTTCCTGCAAAGAGATCCCTGATGTAATTGTCCCTATAGGCTCTTTGGCAGCTTTGATACATTCACAATGTACATTCTCGTTATGAGTATTGTTGCTATGGAGTCATTATAAGTTGGTTCGTGTATATCATACACGGGTATCATGTTAATACTTCCTGATATTAGTACTTCAGTTATACGCTGTTGTAGATATTTTTTCAGTACAAGAATAATAATTTACCATGGCTTTATTTTTTAATTTGTTATGAGGTGTTGTTGTAGAAGGTTTTTGGGCATGAGAAATTATTTAAATGTTTATTTTCTATGGCTACATTTGTATCGTCAGTCCTTTCAGAATGTTATCCAGTTGAAGCAAGATTTTTTTTCAAAGTTTCGAACAAATTAATGAAATGCTTTTGTCGTAAACTCCTTTTAAACTAATGTTTAATTCAGACGTAAAAACCTAATACATTTTGGTCACATTCCGCAGTAACACAAATGTTACTGGGAATTTCAACCACCCACAAAATAATAATTACTTACGTAATTAATTTAATGGCCTTCGCCGACCTTACAACCTTAGGCGTGAGAACCAGCATTTTCATTGCAAAGTAAGAAAGTTTACTAAGAAGCTAGAGCGAAGTCTGTAAGCCGGAAATCTCTTAATACTGTCGAAGTAATCCTTAAGTCTCACCTACCATTGACCCCGCCCCCCGTGCCCCGCGCCACACCCCGTATCCCTCTGTAGGAATCAACGTAACCTATAATAAATGCTCTCTGTGGAGTGTGGGGTCTTTTTTTGGTAATGTACAGATGATTAATGTGAATTAGAGATTAGACTTTGTGAAAATATCGGCATATATGTCATACTTCATCCATCCATCCATCCATCAGCCAAAGGAAGTCCACTGCTGAACATAGGCCTCCCCAATGATTTCCACAGAGACCTGTTGGAGGCAGCCTGTGTCCAGCGACGTCCCGCGACCTTTACCAGGTCGTCGGACCATCTTGTGGGTGGACGTCCTACGCTGCGCTTTCCGCTACGCGGCCTCCATTCGAGCACTTTCCGACCCCATCGGTCATCAGATCTCCGCGCTATGTGCCCTGCCCATTGCCACTTCAACTTGCTAATCCGGTGGGCTATGTCGGTTACTTTAGTTCTCCTACGGATCTCCTCATTTCTGATTCGATCTCGTAGGGAAACCCCGAGCATAGCCCTCTCCATAGCTCGTTGAGTGACTTTGAGCTTCCTAATAAGGCCCATAGTGAGAGGCCACGTCTCGGTGCCGTAAGTCATCACTGGCAACACACAACTATCGAAGACTTTCGATTTAAGGCACTGAGGTATTTTGGACGAGAAGACGTCGCGTAGTTTCCCGAACGCTGCCCAACCGAGTTGGATTCGACGATTGACCTCTCTCTCGAAGTTGGACCTGCCTAACCGGACCACTTGTCCTAAATAGACATATTCGTCAACAACTTCGAGAGTCGAGCCCCCAACACCGATGGGAGTGGGCACAACATGGACATTCGACATGATCTTCGTTTTGTCCATGTTCATTTTAAGACCCACCTGTTGGGAGACTCGATTGAGGTCTTCGAGCATAGTGCTAAGGTCTTCCAGCGATTCTGCCAAAACTACAATATCGTCGGCAAACCGAAGGTGAGTGATATACTCGCCGTTGATGTTGATGCCGAATCCTTTCCATTGCAAGAGCTTGAAGGCGTTTTCCAGCGCGGCAGTGAACAGTTTCGGAGATATGACATCTCCCTGTCTCACGCCTCTCTGTAGTGGAATAGCCTTCGTACTCTGATCCTGTACTCGGACCGACATGGTGGCGTTGTTGTATATACACTTCAACGCTTCGATGTACCGATAGTCGATATGGCACCGCTGGAGAGACTGTAGCACAGCCCAAGTCTCGATCGAATCAAAGGCTTTCTCATAGTCCACAAACGCTAAACAAAGCGGCAAGTTATATTCCTCGGTTTTTTGTATAACTTGCCGAAGCGTATGGATGTGGTCTATGGTACTAAAGCCTTTTCGAAAACCGGCTTGTTCGGGAGGCTGGAAGTCATCAAACCTGCGTTCGAGACGATTTGTGATGACCCTCGAAAACAACTTATAGACATGGCTCAGGAGCGAGATGGGCCCGTAATTCTTCAGCAAAGTGTTATCACCTTTTTGAAGAACAGTACCACCACGCTCCTGCTCCATGCCTCTGGCGTTGAGCCCTCGAGGAGAACGGAATTGAAGAGCTTCTGAAGGACTTTCAGTATCGGCGTTCCGCCCGCTTTCAGAAGCTCTGAAGTTATTCCGTCCTCGCCCGGCGCCTTGTTGTTTTTAAGTTGCTTCAGGGCCATCTCAATCTCACACAGGCTGATGTCCGGGATATCATCGCTAAAGTGTCGGATCAACTCGGCTCTCGGGTCTTCGGCCGAGCTAACAGCAGGTTTGGCAACCGAGGTGTAAAGCTGTCCGTAGAACCTCTCGATCTCCCTTAATACCTCTGCCCTCGTCGATACTACGCGGCCGTCCTCCGTCTTCAGCCTAGACAACTGGCTTTGCCCAATAGACAAGTCTCTTGCAAACACTTTGGAGCCTCCGTTCCGCTCGATTGTCTCCTTAATGCTCACAGTATTGTGAGCACGGACATCGTGTCGCAAGGACTTCCAGATCTGTCTATTGAGCCGCCGATATGCTTCGGCGTCAACGGAAGACTGCAGCGTCAAAGATCGACGTTCGGCCATGAGGTCAAGATTGTGGATCGAGAGTTTTTGTGGTCTATCTCTACGGCGAGGTCTAAAATACTTAGATCCCACCGTATGGACAGCTTCTACCAAACCGCTGTTTAGCTCGTCCACTGCAAGGTTTTCTCCTAGACAATCAAAGCGATTTGTCAGCTCGAGTTGAAAGCTCTCGGGGTTTTGGATATGGGCGCGAGTAGGTCGGAGCGTAGATTTCATCAAGCGACGCCTTTCCGATTGGACATTGATATTCAGGGTGCCCCTAACCATTCGGTGATCACTGCCGGTTTTCACCCTGTTGATCACAGAGACATCTCTGAATATCCGTCTATTCGTCGTCAAGATGAAATCTATCTCGTTTCTCGTAGAACCGTCAGGACTCAACCAGGTCCATTTCCTGTGAGGCGGCTTCTGGAAGAAAGAGTTCATCGCAAAGAGTCCCTCTTTCTCCAGAAAGTCGGCCAGCCTCTGACCCCTGGGGTTCCGTTGCCCATGTCCAAATTGCCCCACTTTCAACTCTGCATCGCTTCCCTTGCCCAACTTTGCGTTGAAGTCTCCCATAACAACATTGAAGTAGGTTTTGGAAGTATGTATGGCCCGACTTATGTCCTCATACATTTCCTCTACTTCTTCATCTGGGTGTGTCGAGGTCGGCGCGTATACCTGTATGACCTTCAACGAATATCTTTTAGATATTCTGAGTATAAGGTATACTACCCTGCTCGACACACTTTCGATGGATACGATGTTGTTGATGAGAGACTTGTGGACGAGAAATCCGACACCTCCTCGGGACTGTTGGTCGTCCCCCCGGTAGAAGAGCAGGTTACCAGACTTCAGGGTTATCGTATCCTCCCCGATTCTTCGGACTTCCGATAACCCCAGAATGTCCCAGTGTAACCTGCTCAATTCTTCTTCCAGTTCGACAATCTTCTCGTCTGTCCTCAATGTGCGTACGTTGTGTGTTACCAGGGCCAGTCGTCGTCGGGGGGGGTGGTAGCCGGGGCCAACCCGGGGATTCTTAGCACCCCCTGCCCCACCGTAACCATGACCGCTACCATAGCCAGGAATAGTGGGGCTGCCGGGGACTGGGGGCCTGGTCTCTATTTGTGTCGCCATTGTGGGGGTATTTGCCGTTACTCGCCACGCTTGGCAGGCGGGTTGGCGAGCGCAGTAGGGGACTGACGTTAATGACGCTGCTGCCCACCATTAACCGGGGAAAGGAAATAGGATTTGTGCGTAGAGGATGTTATAGGAAAGGAGAGTATGGCCTGAGGGAGTGGATACTGCAGTCACGGACGGGAAGTTAAGGTCACTGCAGTAGCTCGGGGGCCGAGGTCGCGTACTCGTAGCACCTATACTAGGACAGGCCATGACCACTAGATAGGAGCATCCCTGACCAAATATGTCATACTTATGTAGTTAAAATTTTAGTAATACCACGACAAAAATGTATGGTGTAAATTAAGGTCTTTAAATAAGTATTCGTAAATACTTCAGCTCACCTCTGTATTACGTAAAGGTTGTCTGGGAGATAATGCCACAGGCATTAAGTCCGCCTTGTATACTTTTGCACAGCAGCTTAATAAATAATAAAAAAAAACTAAATAACTATGATGGGGAACCTTCCATTGCAATCCGTATACATATACCACATTGCGGGTTCGACCTTCGTGTATCAAGTATTCAGCAGGCTATATTCAGTCTACCAGTGTATACTCGATTTAAAATATAATTTATTTATTATTGCTATGTATCCACTTTGTCGTCATAGTATGTAAAAACACGACGTTGTGTCTATTCTATTTTCATAAGCAGTCAGCACAATATAAATTTTAAAATCACTTCATTATTTTTCAGCTGATGAAAAATAATCGAGGAAAACTCGCGGGCAAGTCACCTTAGATTTACCTTCAGAGTAAAACCCTTTCTTAGCTAACAACCTTTACTAAGGCTTAAAATTTCCCCTAGCATAAATATTCATGTCCCACAGTTTGATAATATATTGGGACTAAAAACTAACATTAACGAAATCCTTTAAAAACTGCCACTGCTTACCAAAAAAAGCCAATGGAATCACTACAAATTTTTAACAATCCATCCATCCAGGCGTCCCTAATACCGATAAAAGTTGAATGCTAGTGCCATCGAGGTGGTCATATAAAATGCTTTTATCCCAGTATCGAGACGGAATCCCGCGGGATAGCATTTGGTTGCGCGGGCAGCGCGGCGCCGAGCAAAAACTAACAAGTGTATAAATATTAATTTCTCAAGAGAGTGTTTCAATTTTATTTAATTTGCTCCGGAGTCATTATAGCTCTTTTAAGAGAGGTTTGTGTTTGATATAATTGTGAAAATCTGTTTTTACCGTTTAGAGTTAAGGGGTAGGTAAAATAATAAAAGACTTGAATTGAAAATCACTGCTTTTGAGGGGTTAGGTAGGTTAAACGGCGTATGCCGGGTACAAATAACAGTTCTGAAGATTTAGAAAATAAACACAAAAGAGACTAAAAAGATGATTTCCATTGAATTACGTAATCCTCCGCAGATTTTTGTGTCAAGAGAGCTGTAACGAAGCAGATAATTCATCAATTAAGCGTAATTAGGTACGAAGGTAATATCTGTGTTTGTGGATCTTATGTAGGTAATTAGAGGAAAATGTAGTACGCAATATACCAACATAATATTCTGCAAAGAAACAGTATCCCGAGTAAATATTTAATACTTTCTTTCTTTGTTGATTCCTGCTTAATATTCTTTGCTAATTAAAAAAATATATAAATAAATCTTTGCAATTTTTAGTTTCTTTAAACGGTTTCATCTTAGGAATACCTATACATATACGAAAGTAGTACATTCTATAGATAGCCAAATTACATATATACATACATAAACTCACGCCTTTGTCCCAGAAGGGGCAGAGGTTTCCACGGTAGCAAACAAAATACCCATGTTTCGCCTTTTATGTTCCGTCTCACGATGTGATAGGGAGCGAGCTTATCGACATATTGGGCACTAATTCCTTACTTCAGACTGATAATGAATAGAAAATTCCGATATCACTTTCCCCGACCCAGGATTCGAACCCGAGGCCTCAGATTTATAATAGTAGTAAAATGCTACACCGAGGAAGTTATATTACGAGTATTATGAATATATGCTATATTGCTATGGTGGATTTATCGATATTAAATATAGCAATATGACGTATCGTATAATATGACGTTTAAGTTAATGCAAATTTGATGTAAGTAAAACCACAACACACTATTAGCATTGCTTTAAATTGCTTCCTTAGTAATATTTAACCAAGAATATATTTAAACTTAGAGTAATTTTAACCAAGAATTTGTTATAAATACTCTCATACTTTGTAAGTTTCAACCCGACGAGCATCATAACTTGAAAAATAGCTGTTTTGAAACACTTTGCATACTGTTATTTCTACAAATAAGTTACCAGCAGATTTCAAAAGAACCCCACACCGCGGGCGGAATAACGCATAACACCAACAAACCGGTTTGTTAAGCTTAGAAGAAAAAAGTTTTTGTTTAACTTAAGTCTTTCACTTGATGCGTGTTAAGTATAGTGAAAAGTTAATTGACTGACCAGTTTGTGTATGGACTTAAATGGCTAAGGAAACTTATGGGACACCATCGTAACATAATTTACTCAACGCTTTCTATGGTGACGTTTGCCAGCCCGCACTAGTCTAGAGTGGTTGAGTATATGGCCTAACCCCTTTCAATCGTACTCTTGATTGTAGAGGTGGTTCGTGCCTCGTGGTAGGACAAATATGGGCTGATATAGAAGAAATTACGTAAGCTCACACGTGAATATCGCTATAGAAGTAATTATGCTATTATTTCGTTCTTATTGAGGATCAATAGGGTATTTGACTATTATCGATTTTTGGTATTATTTCGCTTACAAACACAAATACGTTAAAAATAAAGCCTTGCCGTCAAAAAAGTATTAAAGTAGCTTGTAACATAAGGGAAATATAAATATTTAAAATTAAAGAGTAGGGGTGTAGTGGGGACATCTTGCTGTCTCTTTCACACGCGCACACTGTAATGTATAATAACCCTAGTGACGTCACTATCTTGGTTTTGCATTTCGTTTCTGTTACCCCCACTACAAGTTTTAAAACGTTTCTAACTTGTTTCATTCTGAATGGATTTATAAATTTCTTTGTTGTTAGACCTTAGCTATGGATACGTTTTGATAAATATAATAAAAAAATTGGAGTCAAATACCCTATTGTATGGTTTCTACATTTGTAGTTTGTAAATTTGTATGATCTAAAGATATTTTTATACAGCGTTTTTGTATGTAAAAAAAAGAAAACGTATTTAATATTACAATTTACAAAAGCAAAACAGTTAATTAGCAACATTAAAACGTTTCCCTTAGCTTTAAATAAAGGGATTGGGATTGCATTGATCAGTTATAAATTGACAAGAGCTCTCTACTACAAACAGTCGAAACACTCATGGAGTCAAGTGACACTAAACAGATCTCCCTAAAGTTCAAAAATAAAACACTAATAACTTGTTTTGTTACATATTTAGCTCTTGGGAATATATGGTCTGGAAAATATTATGAAGGGCTGATAGGCATGATGTGATGTTGGTAACTTGTTAATTTAATAGTGACATCTCCATAATATAATTCAAACCTACACAAACATGCCCATGATTCCAGACAGAATTTATTTATAATCTTGTTGATAAAACAGAGTTCTTAAACAGAAGGGTAAAATTCCAAGCTATTCATTTTAATCTTTTTTTTTATTGCAGTGAATGGCGAGACGAGCATGCCGTTCGCCTGATGGTAAGCGATGCGACCGCTCATGAACAGTAGCAAAACCAAACAACACCTTGCATTACAAAGCAATGCTTGGCATTCCACTGCGCTCGCCATCCTGAGACATAAGATATTAAGTCTCAGTATTCCAATAGTTACTCTGGCTACAATGTCCTTCAATCCGAAACACAACAGTTCATTTAAACTGCTGTTTGACGGGAGAAATAGACATTGCGGTGGTACCCATCCAGGCAGCCTCTCACGCTATGAGAGACCTACCACCAAGTCTTAGATTGCATGTAATACCATAAAGGACAAGCCTTTTCCAAGTAGGGAAAAAACTAGCACCGAAGTGTCTTATACTAAAGATATCTACATAATTGTGTTCAATGAGCAGGAAAGGGAAACTTTCAAAGATCGCGTACCGCCTGCTACCCAGATACATCTTTTACATTATGAGGACACTCTGTGTCTACTTTTACACAAAATACCTTCTTTTGAATAAATAACATGAGGGTTTATATGCTGTCTTGGATATTTTAAACGGTTATCATTTTTGTGTAAGATCAGTACAAAGAAGGGTGTAACGAAAGGCTGAATTCGAAAGTCAAAGTCCAGCAGTGGACTCCGAATTTACAGCTAGAGTAGCTGTTCTCTACATTTATGGAAAATAATCTTATCGTGACCAAATTCCATTCATCATAAATTCATCGACTAACTTAATCCGTTTTCTGGTCTCTGAATCCTTAAGCTGAAGGATCACACATCCATCATTCTTGGCTGGCTGGTGGCTCAAACCCTAACGAAACCTTTAAAATCTCTCATGTATCGCTGTTTCCGCAATATTTTCCGTTCCATTGTAAATTATCGCATAAATCAAATTAATATAACGTAACTTAGTCCCCAACTACGAGTAAACCGCAATTGACTTAAAAACAAAAGGATTAAATTTACGACTTGGGTTTAACTGGTAAACTTGTAAGTAATTAGTTCGGACATAAATATTCATAGTTAAAATCCGATATATTGTCATTTTTTATATTGATGTTCATACTATGATACATTTTATGTTAATTTATGGTTTGTTTTGAAGAAAACTAATTTATTTTATTTATCTTATTACCAAGAAATGCTTACAAATATTGTTGTTTTTATAAGCTACTATAATTTGATAATACTAATGACAATGAAGTTTACTGAATTAAAGTAGAATTGTGTGTCTAATTCAAAATTAAATCAACATATTATTATAAAAGTAAAACATTCGGGCTTGAAAATTACTATTCACAAAAAAAAACGCAATGCTATTATATTCATAAGACCTTAACTACTTTTCGACAAAAGCACTTAACGCCACTAACAAACACATTAAAAAATATTAATCCACCTTGATTATTCAAGTGCCCTTGTATTACTGCTTGTTACACGATACTGTGCGTGTAAGATATTATGCACTGCGTCGCGTGACAACAGTATAGGCGCGAGCATCGCACGAATATTACGCGCCTCATTCTATCACTCCAGTGGGGCTCTGTCATAAAATCAACATAACTATGCCACCACGAATTGTATTGTCTCTCTGGGGACCACTTTACTGTGGCACTTGTAATTCATTTAGAAATATAAGTGTTTGTTTTACATGTAGTCTCGAGGGAAAGTATTGTGGATTGTTTTATGTTTTCACGAGTGGTGTAGTGGCTTTCGGTGAGGACATTGCAGGTTCAATTCCAACTGTTGCATTAATTGTATGGGGTTCAAGGACCTACATGTAGTACAAAAATAGAGTTTACCAAATGCCATCTAGTCTAAACGTGTCTTTAGGTGGTCCAAGGAAAAATGCTATGTCATACTAAAACATCATGACAAATGACTAAATCGTGTAATCAATATAGTATACTACAAAGAATACGATGACGGCACATTTTGCAAAATTTCTGTCAGTATTTAAAAACCACTAAAACTCAGAACAATGTTACTATGCATTATACAAGAAAAACCGCACACAAAGATTCAATTCAAAACGCAAACACAATAAATTAACAAAGGAAGAAGTTTAAAATTTGTTCGCGTGTCGCGTTTAAGTTGGAAACACTATTTATTCCTGTTCCAATAACTTGAGTTAAGTTTAAGCGGAACTATAAGAATATGTTGTTCGATTGTAGCAAGAGTTGCAATACATTGCACTCCCAACTTGATTCCATAACAGTTTTACATTGTCAAATATGTTTTCTGAAATATTCATTTTTCAGACATTTATATTGAAAATATATTCATGTTAGTGTTCCATTGTGAGATAAATTGTCGTCGTTTTCCATCGTCGAAAAAATATCGTCTTCTACCTTCTCATGTCTTTTTTTTATTTTATCAGGTACTGACTTTCCTAGACCGCCACTAAACTTTTAAGGGGTATAAAGAATGTTAACAATAAGCATTTTTACTGGTGGTAAGTCTCTCATATATGAGAAACTGCCTAGGTAGATACCACCGCAATGTCTATTTCTCCTGCCAAACAGCAGTGTAAATGGAATGTTGTGTACCGGTTTGAAGGTCGTTGTAAATGAAATGAAATGTATTGAAATGAAATGAAATGTATTTATTGGTCACATAGGCAATTTAAAAGCTCTTATGACAAGTCAATACACATAGAACTTAATCTCTATATACAATATATTTCTTATACTTAGTATTACTTATTTTAATTTCTTGGTTGAATTAATTAATCTATGTTATTTATTTATTTTAAATTATTTTTATTTTTATTTAGAATTAGTTTTATTTATTTGTTTAGTTTTTATTCTTATTTTATTTAAAGTATTAGTTATGCCTTTATGGTAATTTATTTTTCAAAGAAATACAATATGTACGTTAGTCAAATTAAATTAAATTAATAAGTGGACCATGAATATTATTACAACGGTGCGTAGCGGTTTATTGTTACCACCGGATCCAACACGGCCCTTCCTGAGAAGACCCGGCGAAACAAACTCAGTGGGCTTACACTACCACTGGAACTACGCGACGCGACCCAGTCCTGAGTATATCCAGCGACTAAGACTCAGTGGGCTTGTTTTGGGTCCAACTTAAGACAACGACCATAAGTATTGCCGAAACGTCCCGTATGTTTAGGCTTACTGCCGGATCCAACGCGGCCCTGACTGAGAAGACCCGGCGAACAAACTCAGCGGGCTTTACTTTACCACTGGATACTACGCGGCGCGACCCATTGCTGAGTAGATCCAGCGAGTCAAACTCAGTGGGCTTGGTGTTGGTCAATTTACTAAAATAAATATTTGTGACTTGTCTTACAAAGATTTGCCATATTATTATTTTTATTTGTTTTCTCGATCGGTCGTCATATGATTTTAATTTGCATTAATTAATCATTATACAGGGTATATCAAGACTGCTACCGAAAACTAAGTCGGGTGGTAGTTTAAGCGACTTTAGACATAATACAACAGAAAAAGTTGCAAAAAAAAAGCGACAATATTTTTTTTGTAATTTTTTTCCTTTGCCCATATTTGGGTGGTAAATACATTTTTTTCCCAAAATAATACTGTATACCCTTTAATTTATAAATACATCAGGGTATAAAAGAGTTTAAATTATTATTTTAGCAAAAACTATGGATTTACCACCCAAAAATGTCATTTTTTAAAAAATCATAAAAAATAATTGTCGCGTTTCTTTCCGAAATTTTAGTTGCATTATGTTTGTAGTCACTAAAACTACCACCCGGCTTCGTTTTCGGTAGCAGTCTTGATATACCATGTATATTATATATTGTAGCCAAAGTAACTACTGGACATATTAAGACTTAATATTTTAAGTCTCAAGGTGGTGAGCGCAGTGAAATGCCAACCATTGCTTTGTAATTCATGGTGTTTCCCTACTGTCCATGAGCGGTCATATTGCTTACCATCAGGCGAATGATATGCTTGTCTCGCCTTTCACAGTTATAAAAACCCGCCTTAGATTATAACCTATTTTCTCGCTCTTATATTAATGAGAAAATTTCAACCAATACAATAAAATATAACAATAGCTACCATTTCAAATAATTAATGGACTAATATTAACTTTACAGTTTAATTGTTTCATTAACAAACTAAACTATAATGGAAGTTAAAATTTGCATAGCCCTCTACGAAGCCTGGAGTGTTATTTATTATTCATTATTTCTGAAAATCAATTATATCCATCAATTAATAATAAGTTGGCCTAGTAACATTTGAAAACCGGGTACTTTTTCGAGATGAAGTATGAAAACATACAAACATAAACTCACTCCATTTTCCCAAGGGTAGGCAGAACAATCACGTTTCTCCTAGTGTGTTCCGTCCCACAATGTGATCGGGCACCAAAAATATGAAGGAATATCCATAAAACTTTTAAGCTACTACATGGCAGTCCATATAAGTCCATCAAGGAGGACAGGACTTGTCTACAAATGCGAGCGATTGACTAAGATTTTGATAACTGTTTTACAATGACATTATGCGGTTCACGCGGAAAGTAAATTAAATGAAGTTACATCAACCAATCGGGAGTGACCATCAATGATTTTGCCGTATCAGCAAAGTGCTAAGATACACACAGGGTAAGATAAGATATATACGGGGACTTTTTCAATAAAATAAAATAAATTTAACTAATACAAGTCACGTTTTAAAACGACTATCACTATATGGCTCACTGACTATATGGCCTAATCCCAATCAATCGCACTTTCGATTTTAGCGGAAACCCGTGCCTTGCCGGGGGTCGTATATGGGTTCATACATGTTTTAAAACGCAACCAAAAATGTGTAAAAATTGATATAAAAATCGTTTCTCTTACATTCCCTTACACTTACAAGACGGCAGCACACAAATCCTGGCCCATTTTGGCACGCAAAACGTGTGGCATGGGCAAATCTAAACACTGATATCTACTAGAAACCACGTTCTATACAGCCAGCACTACACTCAGTGTTAGCCTAACCTATTTTCAGTGGACGAGTAGGCAAGAAAGTACATGGCACCAGGCCAAAATTCGACTCCGACCGGTTCGACCATTCGCTTTCGTTAAATAATAGACACATTTTAGGATGTAAAACATTGCAACTGCATTTACAATTCTCGAAGAAATTTGAAGATTGTGTGTCGTGTTTTTATTTATTTTTAGCTATTGAAAGTGACCGTAGTCAAATTGTTTTTAATGAAATTTATTGAAAGGATACACTTGTTTTATCTGACTTTATTTTAAACTTAAACGAGTTAGTTACTAAACAGGATTGCTATACGGTTTATCGCGAATAGTTTTGTCTCATAATTTTGAAATTGAAATTAAATAAATACGCCCAATAGTCACATACATGGGCTGAAACTACATTAAGATCAATGAAGTCGTAGTTATCAGAAAATACGAGCTTTTTCGGCCTCACAAACTCTCAGAAGCGACACAAATATTTATGGACCACTTAAATATTTGTGTTCGTGCGGGAATCGAACCCACGACCTCTCGTTTCACAGTCGGTGTCTAACCAACTGTGCCACGGCTTCCTCGGATTGTACAAAAACATTCTATTTAGCGACGTAAGAATCAAACCAGGAACCTCTATGCATAAAAAGGAGCTGTCAGCGTAACCAAAAATAATATTTATATCACAAATAATGGAAACAGTAGCTCAGATTTCTCAAAACCGTATACGGGTGGCAAATGTGAAGATCGGAGTACTGTATTATATGTCTTGTAAACACATTTTAAACAAGTCTTTATTATTTTCCGATTGCATTTTGATTAATGCATACATTTTGCGTTTAAATTGCGCGTATTTGATATTGTCTGCACTTTTACATAAATATACGATGGCCGAGGTTCGAGTCAAAACTCCTCTGCCTACTTGAAGTTACATCTGCTCGAAGCAACCTAACGCACAGTGAAATGGCAAAGGAAAAAATAGTGAATAGACCCATAAAATCTAGGAGATATACATAAAATCAGTATTTCAAAGCCATCTATTGTGACATGTGAATTTTGAGAATGAATTTAATAATAATTATGTGAAAATCACTCATCCACACTTAACTGAAAAACAAAACCTTTCTGTAAGTTTTGTATTATGAGCTCATTGATATATCTTTTTTTTTTATTTCAATGAATGGCGAGACGAGCAAGCCGTTCGCCTGATGGTAAGCGATATGACCGCTCATAAACAGTAGCAAAATTCCACTGCGTTCGCCATCCTGAGACATAAGATGTTAAGTCTCCATATGCCCAGTAGTTACTCTGGCTACAATGTCCTTCAATCCGAAACACAACAGTGCATTAACACTGCTGTTTCACGGAAGAAACAGACATTGCGGTGGTACCTACCCAGATGATCTCTCACATATGAGAGACGTACCACCAGTAAGCAAGTACCATATCTAGCAATCGATAGTAAAATATAATAACATAACACTTTTATAACGTTATAACAATGTGCTATACAATTCAATATACATAGCATTATAATGTAACGACAGGGCCGATAACATTTCCAGTTGTCAACGCGTTATTTGGCTACATTTCCTAAGCTTTGAATTCCCTGTTATTACGGTATTAGCCTGTTTGCGTGGGACCGACGGCGGTTACAATACTATAACAAACAAATACCAATTCTATGAACGGTATACGGTTCTTCAGAGTTAGTAATCATATTCAGTGGTGAAGTAATGTAATTAGATATTTGATAGTGAAGGTTTGAAGGTCATTGTAGCTAGAGTAGCTACTGAACATATTAAGACTTAACATCTTAAGTCTCAGGATGGCGAGTGCACTTGAATGCTGATTTTGACACCGAAATTGCTGTGTAATTCTCGGTGTTTTTTGGGTTTACTGTCCTTGGATGAATTGAATGCCATCATGCATCAGGCCATTTACGTCCCACTATAGGGCACGGGCCTTCACAACAATCAAGAGTATGATTGAGAGTGATTCGACCATCCATGTGCCAGGCGTCTTGTATTCATAGCAATAAAAAAGTCAACTTTAAGACCCAAAATGTTAAAAACATTTAATCCCGAAAGATAGTAGTAATCTTCCATGTGAGACGGGTTAAGATAAGAAAAAACAAGAGAATAAATTTGTTAAAAATGGTACACATTTAAAAAAAGTTATGTGCGAAAATGCAAATTGACTAACCTCCCTTTTTTAGGGTAAAAAGTATAATGATTTGCAACAGCTCGCTATTACTAGCTCATTTTATAGCTAAAGAGGCTGTTATATTTATTGTTTAGGCTCAAAAAGGGCGAAATGAAAAGAAACTCAACGATACATAAAAGAATACTGCGAGGGGAGCTATTGTTGCAGTAATTACCTTCTTAATTGGTGGTTTGGGAAACTAGAGTTTCCTTCTGGCGACATTTTACTATTCGATCTTAGCGTCTTCATGAGAAGGTAATAATGAGATAGGTACTAGTTTTAAAATTGCAACAGATTGTTGTTTCAAAGAGAGCTTGTAACGATCGGTTTGGTTAATTATACTTTCTATTATAACGATACAAAATCTGCTTTGTTTATCTCTTTTGGTCACAGCTTTTCTTGGTATTAGGAATGTTGTATTACTGTTTTCCAATGCTGAAATATATCTTAAAGATAGCAAATTAACAAATGCGTTACCATATTATTTTATGTAATTATACATGCCAATTCTATGAAAATTCCCAACAACGAAACCTTTGGACCGGACAATTTCCAATATCAATCGACTGCAATTGGCCAAAAAAAGGCACTCTCAAGAATAACATAAAATTCACACATAGCAAAATCTTCCATCTCTAAAAATGGGGAAAGGATATATTATTTCTATATAGCTATAGCTATAATACTGAGACCGTAAACTATTTTACGAGACAAATATTTATGACGTCACGTATTCATAGTACGTCACTGCATAAATCCAGTCTTGCACGATACGATGATATTTACACAGCGAATTGATTTTTACTGTCCCATAAATTTTCAATAAAATCACGCTGTATCGCCCGAACTGAATGAAGCAATAGTTCGGCCATATCGCTCGCCTTTGATTTACAATGCGATGAATGTTGTTCTTACAATGTTTGTATGGCCGATTTGATAACTGAATATAAAAAAGGAGGTGCTAAATTTAGTTCCCTGATGGAAACTTAAATGAAAATATGATTTTTCCGGATTGTTTAAATTCTCATGTTGGAACGAAAATATGAGTGTTTTAGATCAATTATAATTATTTGTTTTGGGAATAATATATGAGATGCAATTTTTGAAATGTCTGCATTACCGCAAGATACACCCACTGTAGATGTTTAAGGATATGTAGATGTATATCTAAATTGGTCCGCAATCCGTATTAGATTAGTTCAGTGAAATATATATTATGTAATTACCGAATCACACTATTTGAAATATAACACTACATAGTTGTACTCTTTATCTCTTAAAAAAAAAGAAACCGTACGTATACTAAAAACGATTTCAATATTTACCTATTTATACTACCGATTGTGCTCAACCCCAGATGTCTCTATAAAATTACTGTTGAAATATTCATCCATCCACAAATTCTTTTGTTGGGCTGTAATATCTTTATAAAAGATAAATATTGTCATAACACCTTCTTAGACTTTAGCCGCTTAATTATTCTGTTATTTCTTCCCAAAAAAAAAGAGATCTTTGAGGATTGTCCATTTTGATTTGATTTAAATCCTTGTATTTTACAATTTCGTTTTCATCTGTTATTGTAACAAAGAAATGGAACGAGGATGCTGCCGAATGAGTTAGTTACTGTGGGAATTCCTTAAGTCTTTACTTATACTTATAATTTAATTGTACATACTACTGAAAAGTATAATAAAGGTGTTTTGTTTTTATAGCGATTAATGGAGAGACGAGTTAGTCATTCGCCTGATGGTAAGCGATACGACCGCTCAGTAACAGTGGACAGTAGTAAAACTAAACATTACCATGTGTTACAAAGCCATGCTTGGCATTCCACTGCGCTCGCCATGCTGAGACATAAAATATTCAGCCTCCATATGTCCAGTAATTGATGGGGTCCCTATATTGATTATACGATGTTTTCGGTTTAGATAATGTCTATTGCATATGAAATTCCTTTTTTTAAACACGTAAGATTTAGATATGTTCTCTATTTACTTAAAATAGTATTGCAACTTTTCTTTCCGTCACAATATTTCTTCAAAAATGTTGATACATTTTGTATTTTAATATTCGACACACCTTTTGTGCGCGTTAACTGTGCCTTGTCAAAGTCATTTCAATATTGTAAGCTTTAGAATGGCGACAATACGTTGTAGGAATAAAATTAATATTTTATCTCTCCTAAGAAAAGGTCAAAACATCTTGAAATGTGGACAAATGTGTTTTATTGTTGAAACTTATTGGATGCCTTGCTTGAATGAAATGTAGTAAGATTATGTGCTGGCGACATTTATGGCAAGAAAGCAGTCCAGTGTATATAGGTAAGTCAAATCAAAAAAGTATGAGTCGTAATTCCTACACTTTACATTATGTTTACCACTGTCATGCTTCTGATATGAAATTCTCAGGTGAGTAATAATCAACTATGAATACTCGCGTAACTTCCAAAACATACGGGACATACATTCAGACAAAGAGCTTTGAGCTCGGACCCCGAACTTTATTTTGTTAGCGAGGTAGTCAGCTAACTATGGCTCACTTTTAAATGTGCGAGTATTTAATTTAAACGTTTAATTAATCTTAAAATTAAGTCAATAGAACTCAAATCTGTTAATGCACAGATTAAATCAATCATTAGAACGAAAATGAAAATGAAACATTATTTCATAGTTCATAAAATAAATTAATATAGAACATGATACATTTTTCTCATGATGCATAGTTTAATTTGAAATTATTATGAGATTCAGAGTTGGCTACAAGATAATAGCATGCTTTTTAAGAGATATTTTTTTGCGACCTAAGGAGGCTAGAAGTCCAGTTTTGTTACACTATTTTCAGCAGCTTTTTAAAGCTATTTTATTCGGTAAAGTAAGACAATTTTAGCAGGCTCTTTCGGTATACTGATTAGCGTCCTCTGACCTAACTAGCTTCTTAAGAATGACAAAGGAATTTCTTTTGAGAAGAAAAGTTTAAACAAAAAATAAGACAGACGTAGATTTTTAAAGGATTGACGTGTATTTATGGTCTTCATTTTAATTCCCTTGATTTGTATTAAAATTGTATCTTGTGAAATCACTGTATTAAGACTTGACCGCCCACACCTTAATTAATCTAAGAAAAATCCCAAACTGATATTTCGTAAAGACTTTTTGTCGAATAAATTATTTTCAATTCTAAAGGCTTATAATGATTAACCTATTTATGTTCAGCTAAATTTGGCATAATACTCAGAATGATATGATTTTAAATGTATTTTCTTCATAAAAGAACTCGAACTATAAGCTCGTCTATTTCAAGATAAAACAACAGGATTAAAAAAACCTTTTATATGAAAAAACAGACATAAAAATACAGCTGATGACATTCAAACAGCTACGGATAATTAAATATAAAGCCTCAAAGTAAACGATGTAAAGGTCGCGTAAAATAAATATACGAAAGGTTATCTCTGACTAGTTAAGGAAATTATTAATTTATTTAAACGTTTTCTTTTAACTCAGTATGGAGACCTTTTTCTATTTCTCTCATTTTTCTCATTAACAACGCATTTGTGAAGATTTTATGTAACTTTCGGACTCGATCCTTGATTTAGGTTGATGGGTGAGGATAGCGGGTATTTTTTTTTAATTATGCGTGGCTTAGTTGTACTACGGTACGATCACAAAGCTGGGGTCTCGGGTTCGAATCCCAGGTAGGGCAAAGTGATATTGGACTTTTGGATTCAGTATTAGTTCAGAGTCACGAATTCGTGACCGATATGACCATACACTCCTGCCACATTGTGGGACGGAACAAACAAGGCGAAATTTGGGGTTCCTGGTATCTCTTCTTACCCTTTCTGGTAAAAAATGCGTGAGTTCATTTATGTATAAATGTAGTGGGGGATAAAGTAATACTTTTGATGGCAAATACAGTAAAATTTAAATAGAGAACGCAATGGCGAGAGGTCTTTGTTCAGAACATTATTACGTCGGCTTTACGCACCCTAATATCGAATTAAGACTCACTTATAAAAGGACATAAGTCCTTATGACGGTTGTTTTACCATCGTTCATTGTACTTTTCTATTCTTCATGAACTAGTTATACATGAGACAAATCTCTCTGTCAATAACCCGGAATGTACCCGGAGTGTAGTCGGATTTCAACGCAAATACATTACAGCGTGTAAGTGCGTGGTGGTCTATTTTATTTTCTTTTTTAATAATAATAATAATAATAACTCTTTATTATAACACCATATACAAAGGATAAACAAAACACAAAAACAAAAGAAAAAAGAAGAAAACAATAGTTATAGAAACATAACGTTGGTGATATAACTGGCGGTCTTATCACTTTAAGCGATCTCTTCCAGACAACCGGTTGGTAAAGGAAAGATCCAATGGTTATGGACGGTGCTTATTATTAACAATAAACTTACATGCAATATAAATATATAAATACCGATATAAAACGAATAAATGCAAGATATGATACACTTAAATACAATATAATACATATATACATAACAATAATAGTGAATGGTGATAAATCTATTGCGAAAGGTAGAAAGCTTTCACCCTTGATTTAAATATTTCCAGCGAGGACGATCGCTTAATTGTAAGAGGCAAAGCGTTCCACAGCCGCACTGCCTCAACAGTAAAGGAACGACGTCATAAAATGACGTCCTATGTGCTGGAAACTGCAACATCAGATTCTCTGATGACCTAAGAGAATGTAAATTAGCAGTATGTAGGAAATTAAAACGTTCCTGAAGGTAGCGCGGAGAAGAGGGATTAAACAGAATACTGTAGAGAAGAGACAGGATATGAGCATTTCGGCGACGACGTATAGGGAGCCACTTGAGCGTGTTACGATATTTAATCACCCAACAGTCATATACATAGTCCTGACCCCACATTATTTGTAAACGGACCTGCCAAAACTTACATGGTAGACGCGAATTCGAATCCTAAAGCACATCTCTAACTTTTCGGAGTTTTGTGTGTGTTGATAGTCAAGCACCACGTACTATATTGGTGGAGGAAAACATCGTGAAAAAACCTGCACACTATAACGACTTGTAAGAATTTCTACGATATGTAAAGTCCGCCTACCCGTACTAGGCCAGCGTAGTGGACTATATGGCCTAACCAATAAACCTCAATTATTCTCTCGATTAGGAGGCCCGTGCCTTGCAGTGGGACGTATATCGGCTGATACAGTACCTACACTACAGCCATTTCAAAATGACAACAGTCGGTAGCAATGGTTCGACAGGCTCTTCTAGATATGGAGTGGGCTCGAATTTTTGCCGCAAAACATGATCAACTCCCATCCTCAATTCGAGTCCACTTCACCTGCGTATTGTTTTCATGAAACCGTGGCGTTTCAAATGAACACATGTACTCGGAGCCTTTTATTTAATAAATGAATTTTATATTTAATTAATTTATCTTAATATTAAATGTTTTAATATAGTAATTCAAACAGGTTGTTTTGTTATTATAAACGCCTCATTAGACTAGTGACCTAGTGCAACGTGTGTAAGCTGGGAACCGTGAGGTCTTGAGTACGATTCTCTGTTAAAGAAACTACAGCGTACCAAAGCTAACGGGAAAACTGACACAGGTTTTATGATAAAGTTATACTCATATTTTTTTTATTGCAATGAATGGCGAGACCAGCATGCCGTTCGCCTGATGGTAAGCGATACGACCGCTCATAAACAGTAGCAACATTCCACTGCGCTCGCCATCCTGAGACATAAGATGTTAAGTCTCAATATGTCCAGTAGTTGCTCTGGCTACAATGTCCTTCAATCCGAAACACAACAGCGCATTAAAAGTTTTTTTATTTATTTTTTCTTAACAAAAAACATTTCAATACTGCGAATATATTACAATATAAACTACAATATCTAACAATGTTAGTACTGCCTAGTTGACGTATAAAATAAGAATCCCGAAGAATGCAACGCGCTCCACATCTTGTACCAGTTTCTATGAAAAGAGGTTTCCAAGTTAACATGAATGGCGGACAGTTTCTAGTTACCGGCTAGATGACAAAGTGTTACAGTGAAGTTACGCCGTATAACTCACTTTTTGGCTTTGGAGATTCTCGTGTCTACTTTAAGAGAGAATTATGAGGTGCTAAAACATTTTTAATTATGTGCCCTTTTTAAACGAGCATTTAGATGAAATGTACATTATTTTTGTGTAATTTCTTAGGTTATAACGCGTTTGCTAATAATTTATATTCGTTTTTTATAAAAATAGATCCCTGCATTACTTTCTAGTCAAAAAATGGGTGTAATTAAAAGTCAATAAAAGTAGTTTCTATTGTGGATTTAGATTTTTCAAACTACACATTAGGACAATTAGTTTATTTTTACTATTTACAGCGAATAAATTATCTGTGATAGTAAATAAAGTGGGGTCTTAGTATTTAATATCGTTTGCCACAATATGATTTGGGCAATTCCCAGTACTCGCAATTAATTAAGTTTCTGAAAGGAAACAAGTCTATTTATTTAACCTTTAGTACTTCAACAAGTTATCCCGCCAAACAATAGACAATAGATTAAAATTTAAGAATATCCTTGAATATTTTGGTAGGCTAGCATTACTTTTCCTTACTTTATACTTGTAAACCTGATCCTAACTATGCTTATTTTATATTATAAATTCGAAATTTGTTGTGAAGTTTGTTTGTTAACTTTAAAGTTGGAACATCCAAACCTCGGCGAGTTTTGCTCGCATAGTTACGTCGCGGTGTAACATAGAATAGTAATTTTTAAAAAGCAGACTTTTTCAAGTGGGATATGTCCAGCAGTGGACAGCAGTAGAGGCTAAACATTATGACATTCATACGACCACCCATAGGTACCTGATATTATTTCTGACGCAAGATGCGGTAGGAAAGCACCATACCGTCATAATGGGCACAAAATTGATCATATTTAAATTAAAGAATTTATAAGTCATTCTATATGCACATATTGGCTTTGACATCCAGTAGTTTCTTGTAGGTCGAAGTTGACAACAGTTGCTGTGCAACTATAGAGTCAATATAGAGTCCTTATTCTATAACTCTTTGGGCTCATCAACAGTCAATTGTCTATGTGATGTGCCTTAGTATTTGAGAAAAGTAATCCAATCCCACAGAACCCAATTAACGAACAAAAACAAAACACAATCTTTAATAAAATAAAGACTGTTCTTAATAGCGTGAACGTGCTCAATTGCTGCAACTTATAGGATGAATTTTATAGAACACCCGATAACCACAATACGGGGTATCAATTGACAGATAAAAGCTCTCTTTATTTTATTTACCCAACCGAGATATTGCAGTCCATTTGCAGGACAAATCATTACTTTTTTATTGTCCCATATTCTGTTTTATTCGGGGCTGTAAAAGATTTTTGTTGCGTTACCAGTTCTTCGTTCTGCAAAATGTTTTGTTCAGCGTAGTAATGCATTATGAATACATATTTCACAAATTCATTCGGAAGATATGAGAAGCGAGATTGTGACCATTTTTGTTTATTTCCAGAATACGGTGCAATACATTGCCGTTGAGATTCTTAAATTGTAGTAAATTAGGATTACTTTTTTCATAAATAAAACCTTAACATTTATTACTATTGTAATATTTTTCATTCTACTCAAAAGAGATGATTCAATATTACCACGACATTTAGGTTCGTTGCTGTACCAACCCTAAGACTGGTTATTTCTACGTTCATATTCACTCTCCAAAATATATTCCGACTTAATCAAGAATACTCGCCGAAATAAATGCCGGTGCCACAACCCTAATACTACAATTGCGTCTACTTGCAATATCACCTACATAGAACGTATTATGAGTCAACCCTAATCATAAAGTATCAAAAAAGAGAATTATAAAGTTAATAGAATAATGAGAATGGACACCATTGAGGCTACTGATTCCGTTATAGATGCGAGCTACTGGGCCGGGAAATTTTATGGTTTTTGCAATTAACTTTTGAGCCATTGACTGGAACGATGAAGAAAAAGTATCAACAATCATACAGCCAAGTACATGAGGGTGCAACCCTAACACTAGTTATGTCCACTTGCATATTCAGTTATCGAGAACGGGTTCCCATTGGCGTCCTGCCAAATTGGCCCTACTGCCGTATATCGGTGTACGCTACATAATTGTTCCACGGGTACACCGCTGGTAAACACGCGGTGTATTTTCACTTTCTAGATATTGTTTCGTGTCGCACCTGCCCGCTTGTGGGGTAATAGGTCAGACTGGTTACAATATTCTGGTATCGAAAGTGTTTTTTTTTGTCTAGGTTGTTTATTTATTTATTGAATTCTGATATTTATGGATGATTCTGCTACGTATTTTCAGTATCGGTTTGCATTTTTTATATAACTTAAATAAATAATTGTATACGTAAAATTGTTGACCCATATTACATTATAAAGTACATATCGACGCAGGAAAGCGATTTTGTCGTATCTCGAAACAAGCAATTTTACACCAGACCCAAAAAAAAAATGAATAACCTCGAAACTAGAAAACTTAGGAATACCATTTCATTAATAATAACATTTTAAAATAAAACTTTACATTTTCACAAGGAAATTCAATGCGGTATTTTTTTATGAATTAAATAATATACAAAACGCACATACGCATTATAAAGCTGCAGAGTTTGTTTGTTTGTTTGAACGCGCTAATCTCTGGAACTACTGGTCCGATTTGGATGATTCTTTCAGTGTTGGGTAGTCCATTTATCGAGAAAGGCTATAGGCTATATATCATCACGCTATGACCTATAGGAGGAAAGCAGTAGTGATATTTCTAGCAAATACGAGGAAATATTGTTCGTTTTTCGTGGTCCGATTGGTTGATATTCTAAACTGATAGGCAGAATTAAACATTTTGACCGCCATTTTAAAACGTGTATGCACCCGGGCGGAACCGGGCCCGACCGCTAGTATATATATAAACTTATTTTTATAGCTATGAACGGCGGGACGAGCGTCCTATCCGCCTGTAGTAAGCGACACGATCACTCATGCCCAGTGGAAAAACCAAACAGTACGATGAATTATAAGGCAATGCTTGGCTTTTCACTACACCCGTCCTCCTGAGCCAATAATATAATACACAACATTTTTCTATTTTGCGACAATTATGTAAAGCATGTCATTAGATATTATGATGGTTCTCAAGACGTCAGTTTTCTCACTAACCCAATGCGGCTTAATGAATTGATGAATATTGATAAGTATTCCAAAGTTTGAATTTTCAAGCTCTC
This sequence comes from Hyles vespertilio, assembly GCA_009982885.2. Lineage (NCBI taxonomy): Eukaryota > Metazoa > Arthropoda > Insecta > Lepidoptera > Sphingidae > Hyles > Hyles vespertilio. The sequence continues at coordinate 7,390,576 of CM042822.1, read as the reverse complement.
CCAAGCGATTGCACGTGGCGACTCTATCCCAAGTCAATGACCCTATACGATTTAATGTGCTCTACGATAGAGACGGTAGAGCCGCGATTGGTTTTATTACGCAATATGCGGTCATCCCTTCAGTAATGGTGTTGTTGATACCGCACGATACTACGAAGATCTTTATATTAGGTTAAAGTTGGATTGATTCAGAGACTAGCTAGAGCTTTTTCATTTCTGGTTTCGATTGCCACAAGTGTTTTTTATGGTATACTGATATATTTATGTAATATTGTTATTTATTTATTCATAGTTTTATTACTAAAACCCTTAACTAACCCTTGACTGCCCTTTCTTTTTCCTTTCTGTTATGTCCATCTAAAGATTGCCTGGAGAAGATTGCCTTGTGCAATAAGGCGACCGATTATACTTTTTCATATTAAGTTAAAATCTATGTTAATGTTCTTTTATACTATAAGGAATGTAAATAAACAAAGTAAATAGATGTTTGGTCCATATTATTCTTGCATGTCAAATATGAGATTGTAAAACATTCCCAAGGTACTCAGGATATCAAAATAATTTTGTGAATATTAAATAAATTATTATCACAAAAACTTAAAACCTAAAAATATCGCAGAAACAAAATTTAATTATTGTAGTGCAGCCTTTGTTCTCGTTATTTGTTCTCGAGGACGCTTCAAAAAAGAATAATGATTACGGAAAAACGCCGAGGCAGAGAGTCATCGATACGAAGGGCGCCTCGTAATAGGCCCGACTCGTTAGTGCCTTACGAGTAACGGCCTCATTAAAAAGGCCAATGCCCAAAGCTCTTAGTGCATCGCTTGCCAAAAAAGCTTCGAGCATTTAACTTGCATTTAATAGGTTTTTTGTAGATAATTTACCTTAGGGCTCCGTGTTTCTTGCCGAAAAACTAAATACGAAAATTCAGAGATTAATACATTTTTTCAATATGAATTCGTGATTTGTGATTCGGAATATCTTTGACTACGATATGTGTGAAGTTATAAAACTTATTTCATTGTTAGATTCGAAAACAAAGTATTTATATCCCAGAATATATAAAAAAATTACAACCAATGAATGGGTTAATATTTATTTTATATTATTTTGGAAGAATGACTGATTTATTGCAAGGCAAATAATTTCAAAGAATTTTCTCTAATGATAATTTTGACTACGTAGTGGTCAAATAAATAATGAACAAAAAAAATCACTTATCTGCTGTATCAATACATCAAAAATAAATCTACATAAATCCTGATACACCAAAATCCTTAACCTAACATCAAAATACCACAATTCATAGCTACTTACTACCACAAGACAACCATATACAAATCAGTTAAAAAGCACCCCACGTTCCACACAGAAAAAAGTCGCAATCTATTCGACACATCTTTATCGCGAGCACGAAAAAATAAACCATGAAGTTAGAAACTCAGAGACGGTATCGGATGCAGGCCGACCCGAGGGGCCTGTCGACTGTATTTTAAATCACGCTGTATCTCTCAAAGGATGTGTCACAATCGCAGGGAAAATAACTTGGATTCGCGATGGATATATAGAAAAAGTTTTGCCTACGCACGCACTTATTGTATTTTATAACCAGACTGGGTGGAAATATTTGGAAGTAAAATAAACAATAATCATTATTTTAGATAGACGAGCCTGTATATATAGAGGCTACACAGATATGCGTTGTATTAGTAATTAGCATAGTTTATTAGAATAGCATTTAAGTCCGCCATTACTATGCCCAAAAGTCTATAGAAACGTTTCGCTCATTGTTTGAAAACAAAAGTACAGTAAGTTGCGAGCAATAAAACTCAAAATGTATAAATAGCCGACGTGAATGAGAGTCGGTGTGCCAACTGTCGTGTTTCTGCAAACATGGGGTAATTGCTCAAACACGCGCTACGCCGTAAGCGCGTAGCTCGTAGTCCCGTAGCACCGTAGGCTAACGCTACGATGTAAATCGAATCATCGTATTGCCGTTTCATTTCAGGAAATTAAATTTTAAATATTTCTTCTGGGTTCCTTCGCGGTACTGTGCTGTTTTACAAAAGTTTCATTTGAATTGATAAAGAATAGGCATTTTATAGCTGGATTTTTCAGATATTCTATGTATGATTTATACAAATTTTAAATAGCTGATACTTCTACCTTTCTCTATTTTCAGACACAGGAAGTCCATTGTTGAACAAAAACCTCTCCCCAAGGATCTCCAGATCGATCTGTTGGAAGCTGCGTGGGTGGTTACTCTACGATCCGAAACGAAGTTCGAATGTTCGAACGTTGTACGTATACATCACAGAGTAACTGCCCTGCATCCAGAAACTTCCTGCCACTTTCACCAGGTCATTCGTTCACCTTACAGGTGAGCTTCACAACACTGCGCATGCTTATATACCTACTACAAATAAATTAATATGCTATTTCATTTATTAAAAAATAACTCAACCCCCTTGCATCAATTACAGCACGCCGAAGTAATATATCACAAGAAAAATTCTTTAAGAAAACTCCGCCGTCAATTCTATTTAAAAGCTGTATTCACAGAAACCTAAGTCGGGAATATCTGATGCTTGTCGCTACAGCAGCTGATGCCGAGACATCGATCCGGCGGCTATTTTTACACCGCTCGGCCAGTTTTAGACTGAACAATGTTAAGGAAGTGAAGTGTTGTAGCGAAATTCAGATACCTTCCTGCAAGGTCGAGAAGCGTCAAGGTTCGCAGAGAATACGGTTTTGTATTTATAAAATGCTTTAGATTTGCGATATTTTGTATGTGTATATAATTTATTTTCTAATAAATACTTCTTGATACGTCCACGCTCGTATCAGGGATGTACGCCTTTGGTATAGAAGGGGTAAGCAGAAGTGCGACCCGAGCAACCAATTTTAGTCTCGTGTACTCACTAATACCCAGACCTGAAACAAATACCTGTAGATCATACAAAAATTTGCCTCGGTGCGGGGATCGAAACCACACATTTCACAGCCGGCGTCTAACCAACTGCACCACGGAGGCTGTCTTAATTATACTTTGGCTATAATTTATAATAATGGTTTCAAAATAGACCCACATTCGTACAAAAAGAGTACACTTTGTTCGAATATTAAGAACGTTCACGAGATACACGGGTAGCTGGGCCGGGCGATCAGTCATCATTATACTGATCGACGATTTTGTGCTTGACTTGTATGAATCGCGGTACAGTGCCGGCGGCCCGGCGTAGGTAGGGTGACGTAGATGTTGCACTACTGGAAGTGATTTGTACAAGAATTATATTAGTACGAAGTGTTGTGGTAAGACACAATATCTCGAGTCTATATATCAGTCTACGTCTTAAGTTGAAATCAAGAGATGCTTAATAAGGCTGCTTCTATCAGATCGTGAAAATCTTAAAAGAAAGCCTGTATACTCCCATTAACAAACTCGGCTGAACTAGAGATTAACTTTAGACCATGGATTTAGAATAGTCTCGATTATTAATAGCGAGGTGTGTACTACTTCATGTTACGGTAATCCACTGAATTTAAAATAAAAATAATGTACAAAATAATCGAGTTAGTCTAAAGCCTGGGGTTAAAGTTAATCCCTGGCTCATCCAAGTTTGTTAATAAGGTGGCTAAAGATTATAATGATGGTGAAATTTTATACATATGAACTATTGTTTATAGATTATATCGTGGATTTGATTATATTTTTTCATTTTTTAACTTCCCGCTGTTTCATTTACTTTAGCTTTCGTAGTCACGGTACGGAGTGTCATTTCGCGATAAAATCTGTGATAATTATAGTTTTATTTCAATGTGTAACAATCACGTAAATATAAAAAAACCATTACGCTTACATAAGTCATCGTGACGTGTTTCCCACCATAGTTGTTGCTAAAATATACAATTACCACCATCAAAATACCACAAATTCGAACTAACACAAGTAGAGCGACTCCCAAAGGCCACATCTAGCCTGGCATAGCAACGGGCGGTGGCAGGTGGGCGAACCTGGCAGACATCAAATATTCCTAGCGCGCCGACACTGACTGATGGCTGGTCATGAAACACTACATTCCTGAGACGAGCCGCTATAATTGGCATGTGCTGGTCTGAATATTAAACTTCGAGAAATGTACGTGTCTTTAGTAGCTGGGCTTTTATTAGATTTCATAGCAATATGTGTGTAAGCTTAAGGAATGAGATGTTATTTGTATTTTTACGGCGATAGGAAGATGACGAGGATGCGTCCGTAGATATAATAATGAGTACTAAAAAGAATATTTTCATTTAACAAAAAAATATGCTTTAATGAAATTGGTGCCTTAATGAAAACTCAATGAAATATTTGTAACTTCAAAAACGACGAACTCAGATAACATCTTCGATACATTTTTTTTTACCAATGAATGGCGAGGCGACCACGTCTTTCGCTTTAATGGTAAACGATACGACCGCTAATGAACAGCAAACCAAACAATACATTGAATTACAAAGCAGTGCTTAGCATTCCACTGTACTCGCCACCCTGAGACATAAGATGTCAAGTCTCAATATGTCGTGTAGTTACTCTGGCTACAAACTCCTTCAAACCGAAATACAACCGTTCTATATTTAGCTCTTTTAAAGGATAGATATTCCTTTACCTGCGCTACATAAGAGACTATTGTGCAAAACTGTATGCTTGGCCCCTGTGCATTCAGCCATCTGTTTGTTAAGATTTGTTTTAATAACTAGAACAATATTATACCACCGACAGACCTTATTAAAATATTGTCTTATCACAAACAGAACAAAGATTTCAATTCATCTTTCTCGCGATGAAACCACGCGCTTACACGACGCGAGACATGAACAAAAGACGTTAAATTTTTAATTTACTTGAACACAAAATGTCGTACTTATATTGTTCGTTTACTTAAACGAGGAAACGATCCCCCATCCACATCACTAACGCACCAACGTTATTTTTCTTCATTCCAGAACATATCCCTTTACATTTGTCTTCACTCTCCAGTCCTAGTCTCTCAAGTACAATTTATAATATACACATACATTTTCTGTCCTGCTCTCGCGCGGCCTATAAACTGACGAAATAGAAGCTATATACCTTTTTGCAAATTGAGGCTCAACTCCAAAGTTACTGAGATTAGATGGAGATATTTCGTCTCGCAGGTTAATATTTTTCGGCGTTCCTTGACGTGAAATCAAGTTGATATTTATGTTACCTGCTTTGAAAGGGTCGTTTGCGTAACGATAGTGCTTAGTGTGTTTAAATTAAGTTTTAAGAATTGAACAAGTATCAAGATCAATAAATATGATCAGTAAGCGATGTTTTTTATTTTCCCTTTGAAATACTCGTGACGGTGACGTTCTTAGGCCTACAGGTATTAGCGTAAGTATGTAATTTTATTAATATCTATTTGGCTGTTTGAATAAACCAACTTTGTGCTATAAATAATAGTGCTCGACATGGATGTAACGAACTCATTGTATACCTCGTACGAATTTTTTTTTCGTATTTTTTATATTATACACAATAACACATAATTTAGTTAATGTAATGTAGTTCTAAATAATTTATTTGATATATATTAAAGGTAAATTGTTTTGTATTCGCCTGTTGCCGCTTTGTGCGACTGACATCTGTTAATGTTTCTAGTAAATGGTACGCTTGATATTAGGGCTGCGAAAACTGATTCAGCTGAATATTTTATTCTCTCATTTAAATATTCAGTAAGTGTTTAGTCCGGAAATTACGGGCATTTCAAATTAATTCGGTTGGAGGTGGTTATATTTTAAAATTATTTTATTACTATATTATTTATAAAATTCCTCGTTTTTCAATGTCTTATTAAGATGACTAATATAATAAATATTTTTAGTTCATATTTAAAATGATAGGTTAGTTTGACTTCGAGTATGCTGCCTGCATCGTTTAAAGGGAATAATTAAATTGTTAATGTTTCTTAATTTACTCTGAATTGTATACTTAGTCATATTTTAAGTTTAACACTAAAATGCATACTTTCTGCGTGATCAAAATTGTTTACTCGTTAACTTTAAGAACTATGAAACAATTTAAATTGGCAAAAGTTTGCAAATGCATATTGTATTACCATTACCTGCATTAGCAGGGAGCATTATTATATAGAACTTTTTGTTTATGAAAAAGATAATTCAATTTATCCGCGACGGTGAATTTAAATCTTCGAGTAAATATTTAATTAAACATCTTTCATTATTCCCACGGGATCTGGGTACATAAACCTTTAAGCAAGTTTATTCGCATTTTGTAGCAGAATGAATCCGATTATCATAATATGTATTGCGGTTTTATTTTAATTGAAACGTTCGTGTATTGGTAAACCCTATAATAACTGAAAATAACCAAGAGGATGGTATTAATCTTATCATTAAAATATTTTACTGCCAAAAGGTTCCTTTTAGAGAGTCCATATATCGTGATGAACTCGGGTTTGGTTATTTTTTCAATTCTTCAGGTGAAGTATTACGTATATGCGATTGTTTGTATTTAAATTCTGGTGCAAACTTAATACTAAACATTAAATATAAAATATTTCTCAATATGTAAATGCATTATGAAAAACCGTGCTTTAATATTATTTTTCAAACACTTTATATTTATCATCAGGCGGCGCGCATCTTGTTACATTAGCGTCAGCTGATTTTTTTATTAGCTTTACATTGCGCTATACTAAAATGGACACGTACACGTTTATTATACGAAAACATCGTTGTATTTTGTATAAATAAGCATTATTAAATTATGCAATATATAATTTTTGAGGACAATGACCTTACATCCTATGTTTTACAAGTTCTGTTACACCTATGATAAGAATAGTTTTGTCTTTTATGGTCGTACCACTATCTGTTTAATTTTACATAACTTCTTAGACCCAAAAGCCACATACATAGTCCTGACTCCACACTAAGATCGAGTGGGTATCAGTAACTACATGATATTTTTTTGTCTCACACACAACCAGATCCGAAACAAATATTTTTTCGGTGCTGGGATCGAACACCCCGACTCTCGTTTGACAGTCGGCGTCTAATCAACTGCGCCAATGCTGTCTCAATCGGGCCCAATTATAACTTTTTATAAAAAATACCTATTTAATTATCTGCCATGGGTCTAATTAATAAGTAGTCGTCCAGAGGTCTGGCACAATCAATCACACTTTTATCTGTTGTCAGTCGGATGCCGCCCAGCTTATTTCTTCCCCACTTTATTTGCCAACCTAATTTCCTTCGTTACGCTCTAATGATTTATCACCCGTCATTTGACTTCAAATTTTAACGTGTTTCAAATTGCAATTTGGAATTTGATAATTTATTTGTAAAAGTTTTTGGCGGTTGGGTACTCGATGACTGCGATCTGTGGGTCACTATAATAAAAAAAACTTTAAGCGTAAATCTAAGAAAATATTATAGAAAAATGTGTTTTTAAGAGTACATATATTAAATATGATGATATGTAAAATATAATATGGATGTGATTGTACCATCGAATATAAAAGAAAAATAGGAAGCGGTACGGTCTATCATGTGTAGCTAATGTAGTAAGACACATCAATAAAATGTTAAATATGCTAATGTTTTCGTCTATTTATGAAGTCCATTAATATATTATAATGGCAAACATCAAACCATCTCAAAAGGACTTCATTTAGTTATAAGCCTTTAAAGTCTTTGATTTCAAGAACAAAAAATATTCATGCTGACGAAAATATTGATTTTTGAAAAAAAAATACCAACTGACATAATATTGAATAACGTGTTATGTAATAGAACTAACAACACAACACAATAGCAAGAGCCCGGAAACTTATTAACATACTGTCCAAAATGTCTTCAATAATCCGCAGCCCCATCCTTTATGGAGTTAATAAAAACGGACAAAATATCAACAATATGTCGGGTGTGTCAGCAATTTGTCAACCACATCATCGCGCACAGTAATTAAACTGCGGCCCGCATTCGGTCGAGTTTATGGCCGTACGAACGCTCTCCGTGACGTCGTAAACTTAATTTTTATGCTCAATATCATTTTCGGTAATCAGCGTGGAGTTTATGAATGGAATTTGGATGTTTCTTTTTTGTTTTATTATTTGGGACACTTGCATTTGAATGAACGCTTAAATATTTGTAATACAGGGATAATGGTAGGTGTAAATCGAACCATTGAAGATTGAGGATAGACATTGTAAAGTCTGAACAAGGTTCAATTATAATCACGTTGTATATTCTACTCCTCTCAATCTCCATTTAAAAAAACAATTCAGAACACATCTACTATCTATAAGAATCTTTTGATAAAATTGTAGATTGAGGTAAATAGGTGGAGTATTTAGGGATAATATTATGTATGTATAGGTGTTAGGAAAGTTCTCCACAATGTGTGGTGAATGGACGACTGCCTAGAGCTTGCGAATTACGTGAGTACTCGGCAAGCATCTGGTCGTCTCCTGTCTCTCACACTAAAGCCGACTGGTTTGTCTTGACCGAGCTTGTGAACCTATACCGATTATGGAAACTATTTCAATCAGTCCAGAAGATGTTCTGGTGGCGCACCGATAGTGTATCGATTAAATTAATAAAAATAAATAAACAATTAACGAATCTTACCAATTTAAAACTTAATACATCATACCTCTCATAGCGTAGACTATTTATTCAACATATATTTCCCATCACACAATAGAATACAATGATACAAAGCACAACGTTTCCGTGTTACAAAATTTGCTACTTATCGTTATTACTGAACATAAAATATATTAAATTGCACGTACATAATCCGAGCGAACAATGGCGGGAAACATCCAGTGCTACGTAAAAAGGAAACATGTTGAGGGCACGGTTATAACCGGGATAATGGGGGATAGAATATTGTTGAAGCATTATCAACTAGACGCAACCTTGTTGTGACAAGCTTATTCTATAACTTGATGCGGTAGTAGTAAAACATTAGAGTATATATAATATGGAGGGAGCACATGGTACTTGAAAATGTTGATAAAAATGTGTAGGGCCACCTTTTTTTGTTCTTCTATTGGCTGATATCTGACAAGCTGTCCAAGATGCATGAATTATTTGAAAAAGATAAATTAAAAAAATAGGGCTATTGAATTTCAATCAAACTTCATTTTTGACGGATCTTATCTAAACTTTTGAAAAAAATATTGTTGAATAATTAACATAAATCTATTCTTTTTGTGTTCTATTATAAATTAGGACTAAATGAGTGGTATACAGCGTTTTGGAAATGTATTTAAATTACATAGTTAGTCGTTGGTAAAAATTATGTATGTAGTACTTTAACGACCACTCCACAGTGCATTTACACTGCTGTTTTGCGGGAGAAATAGACAATTATAAATTAAATTTATTGTAGAGGTAATGATAATAATAACAATCAAGGTAGGTTTTATCGGTGTATGCGGGTCCCTTTTGGTAGATAATATATTTGGTAAATATATTTTACAGTCAATATATTAAGCAATTGTAAAAGCTGTGTGAAGTCATATATTTATGAATTTCGAATTTAAAACTTCCAAATGTCAATATTATAATAAAATCTAGCCTTTCATCGATAGGCTATGTGATAAAGATCGTGTTCGGTAGAAATATTAAGTATAGTTATAGAACGTAATCTCGCTTCTTATTTGTGTTTATGTTTAGCTTTGTTGCTTATTTCGCAATCAAGTAAAAATCCACATTTATTATTGAATTTACAACCAAAATTCAAAGATGATTGTGCCTCAAAGTCGTCTTTAAAATAATTAATTTACCAACGAAGTAATTTTGTACACATCTGTACATTACATTATTAATAATGAACCACAATTAAGCGTCACCTCTGAGTGCAAAATGTAAGTAAGGATATTATAAATTCTCGACGTAATTGTATTGTTTGACGTGGCAATTTCGTATACCAACAAAATTATTATACAGGGTATATCAAGACTGCTACCGAAAACGAAGCCGGGTGGTAGTTTAAGCGACTTCAGACACAATGCAACAGAAAAAGTGGCAAATTAAAGCGACAATTTTTTTTTGTTATTTTTTTCCTTTGACCATATTTGGGTGGTAAATGCATTTTTTCCTAAAATAACAGTGTATAACCTTTTATTTATAAATAATCTAAGGTATAAAAGAGTTTAAATTATTATTTTAGCTAAAACTAGGGATTTACCACCAAAAAATGACGATGTTTAAAAAATCATAAAAAATAACTGTCGCGTTTCTTTGCGAAATTTTTAGTTGCTTTGTGTTTGTAGTCACTAAAACTACCACCCGGCTTCGTTTTCGGTAGCAGTCTTGAGATACCCGGTATTATTTAACGACAATCTCGCTGTGATTGCTCACTTAATTAAAATTAATTATTTCTCATATTTTAGCCAAGTTTGGGATCTGTGCAAATACTGCCAAGATATTTAGAAAAAAAAAGGTCAAGAAGTTCGTGTGACCGTTAGTGCGCCTCTGGGCACTTCTGATCACTGCCTGGTTGGGTCGTCAGTACCATTCGCTCCACCTCCACGTCCCGTGCAGGTTAAGCGGAGGGTCTGGCATTACTCGTCGGCAGATTGGGATGGTATGCGGGAATATTTCGCATCCGTCCCTTGGAGGCAACGCTGCTTTGAGGGCAAAGATCCTTCAGCGAGTGCCAACGCTATTGCTGGCGAGATTAGACTAGGAATGGATTACTACATTCCTTCTTCTGAGATCGCCAGTAAGGGCCGTGGACGCTCCTGGTTTAATCGTGCTTGCGCCGATGCTGTCAGTGACAAACAAGCGGCGTATCGCGCTTGGATCAGGGGTCGCGCCAAGAAGGATCCCAATATCGGTTCCCTCAAAGAAGCCTACAACCGGGCCACCAAGGCCTGCAAGAAGGTATACGTTAGAGCGGATGCCCAGCGCGTTAGCAGGATTGGGCGTGCGTTGGCCAATCACCCGACTAGCAGTCGTGCTTATTGGAGTTTGGCCAGGGCCGTTCAGTCTAACTTCTGCCGTCCAGCATTGCCTCCGCTGAGGTACCCGGAAGGTTCGCTGGCTCACAAGCCGCAAGAGAAAGCCACCTTACTGGCAAATCTCTTTGCGGCTAACTCCCGCCTCGAAGACCGTGGTTCTCAGTCGCTGCCTACACTGCCTGACTGCGGTTTCTCAATGGCGGATATTCGCATCAGGCAGTGTGATGTGCGGCGTGAGTTGCGGTCTCTCGATGTGCGGAAAGCCAGTGGTCCGGATGGGATACCAGCGGTGGTTTTAAGGGCTTGTGCAGCCGAGTTGTCTCCTGCACTGACTCGCCTCTACCGAGCGTCCTACCGCACAGGTATTGTGCCGGCATCTTGGAGGGAGGCCAATCCCCAAAAAGGGTGATCGGTCTGACCCTACCAATTACCGCCCTATCGCTATCACCTCAGTGATGTGTAAGGTCATGGAGCGGAATCATAAACGCTCAATTGGTCCGCTACCTGGAGGATCACTCGTTGATCAGTGACAATACGGATTCCGTCAATATCGATCAACGGGTGATCTTCTAGCGTTTGTCCTTCATCGCTGGGGTGACGCGATTGACAGGCGTGGCGAGGCTCTTGCTGTGAGCCTCGACATAGCTAAGGCGTTTGATAGGGTCTGGCACCGTGGTCTTCTTTCCAAGCTTCCGGCATACGGTCTGCCCGGCAACCTGTGTTCGTGGATTTCCAGCTTTCTGCATGGGCGTAGAATACGTGTAGTCATCGACGGACACGCTTCGGCGCTCATGTCGGTAAATGCCGGAGTTCCACAGGGCTCGGTGCTGTCGCCCACCTTTTTATTCTGCATATCAATGACATGGTGTCGCTTGGCAACATTCATTGCTGTGCAGATGACAGCACGGTTCATGGGCGATACCACTGCGGGCCTCCGGGTTGCCGAGTCGAAACTGTGAGGGGACGTGAGGATCTTGTCATTGAGCTCAACCGGACCTTGGATCGCATTTCTACATGGCGTTCCAGGAATATGGTTGAGTTCAATGCCGAGAAAACTCAGGTGTGTACGTTCACGTGCAAAAAATCCCGGTTCTCTCCCCTCCACATTCTTCAGGGTACTCCCCTCTCAGTGCGGGATGACCTGAGTATCCTTGGTGTGGATATCCGCTGTAATCTCAATCCAAGGAATCACACTGAGGGCGTAATATCTGCCACATCACGCAGGGTTGGAGTGCTGAACAGGGTGCGTCGGTTTTTCACACCCGGTCAGCTTTGTCGCTTATATAAAGCGCAGGTCCGGCCGGGTATGGAGTACTGCTCGCACCTCTGGGATGGATCCGCCCAGTACCTGCTCAATGCCTTGGATGGATTGCAGCGGCGGGCCATTCGCATTGTGAATGATGCAGACGTTACGAGCAACTTAGAGTCGCTACAACTCCGCAGGGATGTCGCCTCTCTAAGCGTGTTCTACCGCCTGTATCACGGTGAGTGCTCTGAAGAATTGTTCAACTTGATCCCCTCCTCTCCATTCCTTACCAGAACCACGCGTGCTGGCTTGCGAAGCCATAGCCATAGCTTGACGGTCCACACCATCCCGGCGCGAACCAAACGGTTCTCGAATTCTTTTTTGTGCCGCACCGTCAGGCTGTGGTATTGTTTGCCGTCTCACGTGTTCCCTCCTTTCTATAATCCTGGGTCCTTCCGCTGTAGCGTGAAGAGGCACCTTAGCAGGCCGGCATAATTGTTTCCATTGGCATGGGACCGCCGTCCGATGCCAATGGATACTCTGCCTGGGCGGCATTAGCACTTACCATCAGGTGCAATGCCGCCACTATACCGGGCCAGTATAAAAAAAAAAGTTATACATTTAGTTGTTGTTAAGTGATCACCGCAGTTTTATATTGACATTGTACTACAATGTATCTTATAATAAGTGTTTTACAGACAAGTTTTCAATAAGGAAGTCCCAGTCACACTGGGCCCGCCCGTAAAGTAACAAACACCCGTGAGATGGGCCATTACACATGAGTGTGATGATATGAATCAACACTCTCATCATCACTGGATGGTCTTCACTTTCCTAATCGTGTCTCGATTGTAGTGGCGATATGCAAAGCAATGAATCCCTCCCTCTCTCTCTCTCTCTCTCTCTTTCTCTCTCTCCTCAGTCGTAGGAAGTCCACTGCTGAACATAGAGCTCCCCCGAAATATCTCCATATTGACCTGTTTGAAATGGTCTGCATTCAGCGACTTTCTTCGAGAAGAAGGCGAGACGAGCATCCCTGGTGGTAAGCGATACGACCGCTCAAGGACAGTAGCAAAACCAAACGACCCAATGAATTACAAAGCGATACTATGATCCAAACCTTAAGCCACCAGTACCTTAAGCCGTTCCATTGGATTAGCCTTCCTGAGACGTAAGATGTTAAGACTCAATATGTCCAGTAGTTACTCTGACATTGTATAATATAGCTATCCTTGAAACCGGAACAAAATAGTGCATTTACACTGCAGTACGGCAAGAGTAATAGACATTGCGGTAGTACCTTCCCAAGCGGCCTCTTACATATGAGGGACATACCACCAGTGACTGTATATTTATAGGGTGATATATTTAAATTTTTTGTACGGTTCACAAAATATTTCGTCAATAGAACATTTACAAAAACAATATGAACTCTTTATTTCCGTCGCCAACTTTTTACTTCCTAATACGGTTTCACGTTAAATTATACGAGGTTGTTACAACACGTTTTGTTGCCGCATACGTGGCAAATAAACAGTGTTTATTGCTTTTATATCTCAGAATCGGTTCTTTCCTTTCGCTTGGAGTTATCAGCTCTGTATATTTATTACCCACGTACTGGAGTTATTTGTTTTCGATAACCTCGCATACATTAGTATGGCACTTGGAAATATATTGCGTTGCTGGCTATATATACCCTACATGCATGTAAGTATGTATGTATATAGCTTGCTATAGATCAGCGTCGGAATTTCCGAACAAATATAACCTAGCGACCTTCAAATAGCAGCCCTTATAGACCGCCAATGCACCTCTATGTCCTGTGATGTTGCAGATATTCACGGGTGCCGGTTTTCACTTACCATCAGGTGTATTGTATGATCGTTTATCCCTATAATATACGTATATAAAAAAAAAGATTTTTCGGGAGACTATTTTCAGTTGTAAATTGTATGGATGACGAGTGTAAAAGCACTGTTGTGTTCCGGTTTAAAGGTCATTGTAGCTACAGTGACTACTGGAAATATCGACACTTAACATCTTACGTCTCAAAGTATCGAGCACAGTGGAATTCTAAGCATTGCTTTGTAATTATTGTTGTTAAGATTTGTTACCCTTCATGAGCAGTCGTATGGCTTACCATCACGCGTATGGCTTGCTCGTTCCGCCATTAATTCCAATGAAAAAATCTTTACTAATGTACCCTTTTAAATATCTATAATTAAAATGAAATCCTGTGAGTGGCAAAGGGCTACTTCAATAAAACTTGTCGAACCAATGGCCACAAACAAGCCATCGAGTTAACGCAACTAGACCTCTTACCCGATAATACGTGGCCACTCTATTTTTAGCTCTCGGATAAACTTTACATTTAAATTTAATGTTGTTTAATGTTAAATTTAATACCTATAATTAGTCGGACTAGTATTAACGTCTATAAGTCTGATAGGATTTGAAAACTAGCTTTTTGGATGGTTTGAAGGATGTGGCTTTAATGCCTTCATTGAATTATTAGTCTAAACTAAATTTGCTAACGATTTAGTAAAGATTAAAAGACACACCGAAAGCAAAAATAATTGCAGTTTGTTTAAAATTAAATTACAGTAGTAATACTGTAAATAGTCTACGTCGTTTTTAGCGTAATTTGTCAGTTTCAAAAAGCATGTGTAAGCTCATTATAAAAACATAATTTTAAGTGTTACTTAAAAGTAAAATATAAGCCAAGTTACAAAGCTGAGGTATTGGGTTCGAATCCCGAGTCTGGCAAAGTGATATTGAATATTTCTATTCATTATCATCCTGGAATCAGGAAATTATGCCCGATATGGCGATAGGCTCGCCCACTATCACATCGTGGGACGGAACACACAAGAAGAAATCTGGGTGTCCTGGTAGCACCTCTTAAGTCTACATCGAGTTTGGTTATGCTTACAATCAGAATAATTAATTAATCAATTCTTAATTTTGATGATCAAAATTTATTACATAACTAGCGGCCCGGCCCAGCTTCGCCCGGGTACAAATGGATTTCTGTACAATAATATATACGTATTATACATATAAACCTTCCTCTTGAATTACTCTATCTATTAAAAAACCGCATCAAAATCCTTTGCGTAGTTTTAAAGATTTAAGCATACAAAAGGACATAAGGACATAGGGACAGAGAAAGCGACTGTGTTTTATACTATGTAGTGATTAAGAGAGGACAATTTGTGCCCGTTTAAGCCATAGTCCTACCAACATGTGACGGTATACTTATGAAATATCAGTCTAATCTAATATACTTTCCGTGTTCTTATCCCATATTATAAAAAAAAATTGGAAGAAATTGGCTTATTGGGCAAAGTAGGATGTCACAAAGAAGGAAATGAGGTAATGTATCAAAAAAAGTAGCAAAGTTCTCTAATTGTGTTAAGGGAGGGACGAAAAAAATCTACTATTTCCTCATCAGCTTTTATGAAAATAGGTTTAGACGTAACAAACAAAAAGATTTTACGTATTACAAAAAACATTATTTACAAAAAATCTCCAAAAAATATTTTAATTATTCAAAAAAAATTTTGGCTTTGCGACAATCCTGGCATATCCAAACTGACGTTTGTCGGTCACGGTGACCCTCACGAATCCAAGATTAAGCACGTCCACATCGCGCCATTCGTTGCTAACTGAAATTACCGAACTTAGGGCACCGGAGGCTATATATTTCCCGCTCCTCCCCGGCCGTAATTAAGGATGCTTATCCAGTTGCTTTCGACACGTCTGTAAATGCGTATTGCGTATTCAGATGCCGTATTTTGTCGAAATAATCTTAACAGTATATTAATTGTGAAAATGTAAGCTTCTCCGTTTTCGTTTCCATTTTGATAATAAAGCAATGAACCGATAGTTTGTGTATATGGGTTATTATTAGCCAATTTCTTGCAATTTATATTTCTTATAATATGGGGTAAGAACATGGAAAGTATATTAGTTAAGACTGATATTTCATAAGTATACCGTCACATGTTGGTAGGACTATCGCTTGAACGGGCACAAATTGTCCTCCCTGAGTTATGTAATAAATGTTATCATCAAAATTAAGAATTTATTAATTAATTATTCTGATTGTAAGCATGACCACACTCGATGTAGATTTAAGAGGTGCTACCAGGACACCCACATTTCGCCTTGTATGTTCCGTCCCACAATGTGATAGGTGGCGAGCCTATCGCCATATAGGGCAAAAACTCCTGACTGGGTTGATAATGAATAGAAAAATCCAATATCACTTTGCTCAACACGGGATTCGAACCCGAGACCTCAGCTTTGTAACCGTACCTTAGTACAACTACGCCACCTAGGCAGTCAACCTTTCAATCAAATGCTTAATTAATTTGAAAACCTAATCAATGTAAGCATAAAATATATTCACCCGATTGAGACGTATCCAATCTACATTGATTGGACACGAATCGAACGTTTTCTTTCACCTCAAATTGCTTTCCAGAAATCCGTCGTGTTTGCACTTCAAAAGATCTTTTATTGAGGCGTGTTATATTTTCTAGATGACAGCTTGCAAGACGTTACGAAGGAATTTAATGCACGGTACGCCACTATGAAAGGGATACCTCGCTTAAGTACCTGATAGACGGTAGTAAAAAGCTACATAATATATACTGTGAAAAAGCTATTCTTAGCTCAGTTTGCACTTGCTAAACCTACAGTTTTAGATGAAATAAGATGTTACACATTGAAATAAAACTATCAACCTTTAATTATTAGAAGTCCAGTCTCGTGACCACGAAAGCTGTAAAGTAATCAAAACGACGGGAAGTTAAAAAATATAAACAAAATCTTATTTTAACTTACAAACAAAAACAAAATCAAACCCGCGTTTGAATTCGTAAATAATAGTTTTATTTTAATGTGTAACAGTCGTGTGAATTGAAGAAACCATTTGTAGCGTTGCTATTTGATTGTGGTAATGTTGTTTGTCTAAATCTGCTGCCATGTTGTTTAGAAGCATTATTGTGTTTCGGTATGAAGTATATTGTAGTCAGTCATTAGTTGGCATTAACGCCCGAATGCTCGAACGCCATTAAAATAATAAGTTGCTGTTAACAGCGCACGGCCTACTTAGCCAGTACATTCAAGTGGGATTTACGTAGTTAAGTGCAACATAATATTTAAGTTGCGTTCCAGTATTCGGGCGTAAGACACATAACATCTAATTTGACAAGCGCCGTGCAAAGTGCTGCAGTAACTTCATAAGGTGGTGATTCTCTTACTTATTGTGACCTGACGCTTAATCAGGCCATTGACCGCAATTCCCACTAATAAAAAATAAAATAAAAAGACTGCTTATTTATTGATAATAATATTTGAACGCCACTATAATTTTAAATTCAGAAGTGTGGTTAGTTTGTTGGTAAAATACCAGAAGCGGTTACCCACATATTGAACACAACTCTAACTTTAAGAAGTCATGTTTATTACCACGCACTATAACGGTGAAGGAAAACAGAGAGAGGAAATCTGCGTACCATAGCGATTTGTAAGTTTTTTTTTTTTTTATTGCATTGAATGGCGAGACGAGCAAGCCGTTCGCCTGATGGTAAGCGATACAACCGCTCATGAACAGTAGCAACATTCCACTGCGCTCGCCATCCTGAGACATAAGATGTTAAGTCTCAATATGTCCAGTAGTTGCTCTGGCTACAATGCCCTTCAATCCGAAACACAACAGCGCATTTAAACAGTGTTGTTTTGTGGTACCTACCCAGATGGCTTCTCACATATGAGAGACCTACCACCAGTAATTCCAGTAAATTTCTATATTTGTAATGTCCACCAACCCGCACCAAGCTGGTGTGATGGGCCACAGTATTAAAGCATAACACCTCTGAATCGTACTATCGATTATAGAGGACGCCCATGCCTTGCAGTGGAACATAATGGCGATGATAGTTACGCGATATACAGGTGGAATTTCAAGATCGCTTATAGTTGATATAATATCTACAAACGCATTACGCGGTTGCATGTTTACAAACCCCTCGTGGGTTTTAACTATTCATAAGAACTCCTAAAGGCTTACACGAGTAAAACTTGCTACTTTCAATTTTTACTAGGCAACGTTTCTTGGGAACTTTTTATCACTCACAGGACCAACTTGTGAAAAATACTCACATTTATTTCACTATTAGAGTCTACATTGTAAGGGGAAAGGGGAAGAGTGTTTTGTCTATTGCAATAGCAAGACGAGAATGCAATTCGACTGATGGTAAGCAATACGATTGCTCATGGACAAGCGAAACCAAATACCACCATGAATTACATCGTTTCGCATGCGGCGTCTAACCAACTGCACCCGGCCGTCATATTAAACAGTGAGACCATTTGCCCCTACATGTACAATCACGACATCTCTCAGGTGATAATAAACATTGCACCAACATGATAAAACACAGTAGAAAAAAAAACAACTGCAACACGGAGACAACTATGTGAATAGTGTCAAATATAAGTATGCTATTATGTATATATTGCAATCTTCCTACTCGGAAGAAGTTAATTCAAAGACTATTCGAAAGTACCAGAAATGCTGTTAAAATGACATTTAAATTCACTTCCTTCCCAAAACTCATACTCTACATTTCAATGAAATATGAAGTACGTTAAAATGATTCTCTTTGTAAGTCCCATTTGTACACGTCGTTGCATTTTCCAGCCATAACTTTGCGATTGCGAGCCAAATGCAGTGCAATGTCCTCGGGGATACCTTAGCTTAGCAGGTTCAGTATTAATAGCCGTGAACACTTGGGAAGTTCTGCTTGTAATTTTATGCTCACTATGGATAAGAACCGGAAAATGAACAAGTTGACTTAACTTATAATAAATTACCGAACTCAAAATATTCTTTAATTAAAAAGTCTTCCACAACATGCTTTGATCACGTCAGAATCGAACAAATCGTATCAAGAAATAATATTTGTAATGATTCCAAGATAAGGCAAAAATCAAAGTATTACAAATGTATTCTACAGTTCTTGAAATAAACAATATAAGACCTTAATGATGTATGGTAATTTTAACTGATTATTTTACGTTATTTAACAGTTATTTTTCAGAACTTTTGCAACCGAATTTTGTATTTTATCTAACAGATTACTGCCAGATAGCTATCAAGGACTTTAAAACTTTATCAGGAACTGGTGAGACTGGCTCTTGTACAATAAATAATTTGTACCACATATAAAATTTCAGCGGTTGGAGACGTTGGGCTGAAGATCGAGCCCAGTGACGTGCCATAGGAGAGGCCTATGTCCAGCAGTGGACGCGAATAGGCTGATGATGATGATGATGATGATGATAAAATTTCGCCAACTAATGGCTAACAGTAGGTACTGAGGCCAATGACGTAGTAAATAATCTAGCGTATACATTTTGAAATAATTATTTAGATTCACAAATTCATTTGGCTGTCCATACAGAACTTTGTGATATAAATGCGGGTTTGCGGGTGAAAACCACAGGCATAGAGAATGTACAAAAATACAACACATTTATATCTAAAATTCAAGCACGCATAACTAATAAAACGAACGGCGCTTGTCATTGAATTATTTAATTGTTTTGAAAATGATTGAAAACATTTGTATTAAAGGTTATTAAAATAATTATAATGACGAAAGATCTAAACAGCCCTAGAAATTTCGTATAAGTTATCCAGGACTGAAAGTGTCCTATGTAAAATAGGTTCACCCAGTCTATTTGGGACGGAAATATTCTCGCCGAACTCTAAGCAGTCTTAATTCCACCTGCATTTATTGAGGCGTGAGCTTTTGAACATATTCTTGTATTTTGGTATAACTCAATAGAATATCCTAACACATCTGTCTCTAAAATTGTGTGTCCGATATAAAATAGGTTCGCTAACTTTCATATTTGGGACGGAAATAATCTCGCGGAACTCTGAGCTACATTTACCTAAGCGTAAGTTTATGAACATATTCCTGTTTCTTGGTATAACTCAATAGAACATCCTAACAAATCTCCGATAATTTTTACTTACACCAACTAACTCCGACGTTTACACGAAGTTGGTGTCGTATTTTCAGTTTACCTAGAAGTTTATAGACAGGTCTAGGCCAGCGCACCTGTTATGTTTCCCGTGACAACTCGCTAATAAAGTTACAGATGTCAAACTTTGTCTCCTCTTATTAGTTTGTGCTGGAAACAAATATGTTTGCCGTGCGATTTCCTTAGGAAAAATAACATGTGTTACTTATACCTGGTCTGTTTTTTGCTTTAGTGATAT
Organism: Hyles vespertilio; assembly: GCA_009982885.2. Classification (NCBI taxonomy): domain Eukaryota; kingdom Metazoa; phylum Arthropoda; class Insecta; order Lepidoptera; family Sphingidae; genus Hyles; species Hyles vespertilio. The sequence goes on along the minus strand of CM042822.1, from coordinate 7,370,025 downwards.
TACTGGAAGGATATCGAAATTATGGTGATATTGGATGTTATATATATTATAGTTATTGCTACTATAAACTGTTGAGGTAAGTTTGGAAAATATAAAAACCTAAAAGTGCTAAAGATTTTTGAGTAGATTAATAGAATAAGGCTAAAATCATACACAGAGTTCTAGTTTAGTTTTAATGTAATACAAGGTAAACAAGAAGAGGGGTCGTCTGATTATACAGGATAAAGGGGCCAATACCTCATTATAGGTAACGTCAATGATAACCTATGTGATACCATACATGTATGTGTAAAATTTATACCTTAATACAAAGTTCAAACCTCACACACAAATCCAATTCAATCTCAAATTAAACATCCCAAACCATTCTACAAAATCTTATCAGAAAATGACGTAATATTTTCGTCTCAATGTCGTTGGCTTAAATGGAACCTACACACGTATAGGTATCATTTAACTGCCTTGTGGATTTTCACATCCACGGCAACGATTATGTTATGGCCGGGTCGGAACGAATTATAAGTAGGTCAGGTCCTTACTCGTATTTACAAGCCGAGCCCGGCTGCGCTACAGTATCTAATTAAACAACTTCTGTACTTTGATGAGGAATGTTTGGCTATTTTTCAATCTTAAGTTGAATACTTGACCAATATTGGTTTGTGATTCGACAATCATTGTTGGTTCAAAGGTTGGTGGGGATGTTGGTTTAAATATTGTAAATTTGAAAATTTGTTTTTTAATGAAAAGACTGCATATCAAATAGGCAAGGATAAACAAAACTAAGGACAATCCTGAGGTTAGGTTAGAACAATGTAAAGCACATACTTTCTCAATATAAAACAAAGACCTTTCGAGTTCGCACGTACTCTGCGTTATACGCGCGTCTGCGAGCGAACAAACAAAAATTAACCAAAATACAATCAAATAAATCAATTAAATTATATGACGACCGATCGAAAAAAAAACGAATAATTAATATGGCAAATCTTTGTAGGACAAGTCACAAATACTTATTTTAGTAAATTGACCAAAACCAAGCCCACTGAGTTTGACTCACTGGATCTACTCAGAAATGGGTCGCGCCGCGTAGTATCCAGTGGTAAAGTAAAGCCCGCTGAGTTTGTTCGCCGGGCCTTCTCAGTCAGGGCCGCGTTGGATCCGGCAGTAAGCCTAAACATACGGAACGTATCGGAAATACTTATGGTCGTTGTCTTAAATTGGACCCAAAACAAGCCCACTGAGTCTTAGTCGCTGGATATACTCAGGACTGGGTCGCGTCGCGTAGTTCCAGTGGTAGTGTAAGCCCACTGAGTTTGTTTCGCCGGGTCTTCTCAGGAAGGGCCGCGTTGGATCCGGTGGTAACTATAAACCGCTACGCACCGTTTTAATATCTATGGTCCACAAATAATATAATTTAATTTGACTAACGTAAATAATGTATTTCTTTGACAAATAAATTACCATAAAGTAAAAACTAATACTTTAAATAAAATATGAATAAAAACTAAATAAATAAATAAAACTAATTATAAAAAAAATTAAATTAATTTAAAAATAAGTAAATTTAATAAATAAATTGATAAACGCAAGAAATTAAAGTAAGTAATACTAAGTATAGGAAATATATTGTAAATAGAGATTAAGTTCTATGTGTATTGACTTGTCATAAGAGCTCCTTAATTGCCTACGTGACCAATAAATACATTTCATTTCAAACAGCACTTTTATACCGGTATAGAAATTTACGCATTAGATTGAGGACATAAGGTTGATATTGCCATACCAACTAGATTACGCTTCCCTACGTGTCTATGTGTCGACCCTAAAAAGAAGCTCTTAACGCCGGGCTCCATCCTATCAAGGATAAAAAATTTCTGACGTCGAAATTTCAATAAGAATAAATTAATATCTGTAAAGACTAAATAAATGTTTTTATACAAGGTGGATTTTTGCTCAAAATTATTCAACTGAGCAAATAATATGAAAAAAAATATGTTCTCATTTATCATATTAATTTAAATATAATAGGCTTAGAATTAACTCATGAATAGTATCAAGCGTACGCCGTGTATATAATAGCAGATGCCGATTAATTTCAATTTTCAAATCAAATTATGCAAATATCTTTACCCGGAAATAATTCAATTAGCCATGTACGCTCTCCGCAGTGCTTCGTTAATTGAACATAATTAATTTATTTAACAATTTGCCTTTGCTTACGTTTTTTTTTAATTTTCACTAAAGTGAGCACGAGCGTTAGTTTAGTGAGTTCTTGTGGCAAAACTTGTATGACGTAGTTTCAATTTACCATAAATATATTTTTATTTTTTTATGCTGGATTTTCGTATGCCATTATTAAGAATGTTGTATTTGGCAGATTTAAATTTCAAATGTTTTCAAAAAAAAGAAAATGCTAAAATTTGAATGCAATCGCTATAGGACAACATCTTAAAATTATACAAAAAAGCGACGATTTCTTTTTCTAATTCTTTCCGATCGTCGTGTTTGGGTGGAAAATAAATATTTTTTTCCTAAAATAATAATGTACACAATTCATTTTTAAGACAATGTGGTATGCTACGTTTTAAATCATTATTTTGCATAGATTTACCACTCAAACACGATGATATTTAAATCACAATAAAAGATTGTCGCGTTTGTTTGCGAACTTTTTATTTTCATTGTTTCTCTAGTCACTAAAACTACCACCCGGCTTCATGTTCGGTCGTATTGTAGAAATACCTAATATAATACACATTTTATCAATATCCGTACAAACGCGTTTATGATAAGCCCGAGAGTCTATACCTAATGAAGTGAAATAATTGATTAATTGCTTGTCTCGCCCGACTAATGCTTCACATCCCGACTTACTATACATCGTTTTGAATGAAAGCTTTGAACTTCATTCAGCGGCTACTGTTTGTGTTGAGAACACACGTAACTGTGAGTGAAATAATATTGTTGCTTTGATGTCTGCTTGGGATTATTAGGGTGGCAGTTGAGTTGATAGTCAAATCTGTAAAGAGAATTATGAAGTGGATTTAGTATGCGGTAATGTTAAATGATGAAGAGTTTCAGTGGAGTAGTTAAACTACGGTGTGATTAGAAAGATCTTGGGTTCGAATCCACGGTCAGGCGAATAAATGGGGGATATTAAAAAAACTAATTGATGATAATATTTTACTCTAATTATGTGAAATCATCATATAGATGTCGCTAGTATCTATGGTGGTAAAATACATAGTGCATGTATACTTCAATGGACAAAACCGCATTTAATGAATTATTTGTGTCTCCGATTGAGCTAACGCTTTCGGTCCGATTGTCCCCAATTACGGAGCGTTGTCATACGAATATGATGAGACTAATGAGAGAATAATGAGACGAAAAAAAATTACAAGGAGTTGTAATATTACGATTGGTGATTTAGAGTATAAAAAGGGAGATTTGGAGGTTGTGAATTAGATTCCCTAGCATACTTTTTCGGATACGTATTTATAGTAAATAATTGCTCGATATGACGATATGACGAGAAAAAACTCGGGAACCTTCAAACATTCAGCAAGAAAAGAAAAACTATTTATTAGCCACAAATGCAACGCACATAAACATAGATTAATATAAATACACAACGTATCATGAAGAAATGGCTGGTCATGGCTATGGCCGGTAGTCTGCCACTTAGCCTAATGTTATGATGTAATGCAAACCTCAACACAACTTAAATTTTTATATACGTCCGGTATATCTTTAATAATATAAGGATAATTTGTCACGGAGCTTTCAATGTTTGTACTATTATAAGCAAATACAAATCGTTAAAAACAAATACACATATTCTATGTCTTGATAACTACAAGACGATTCAGTAATTTAAAACTAGACAATAACAGGACTATCAAAGTCAAAGAATAATAATTATGAGCGCTGTTTTAATCTTTACTTAATTTGTTTATATTTAATTGTTTATGGTTTCTTGTATCAAAATGAATGACGCTTACAAAACACTTAAATATTATAGGTATGGTTACAATAGTCGGCCTTATCGGATATTGGAATAATGAATTATGGGGATGTGCAAATAGTGCGTGAAAAAGAAACGAAATTTAACTTAGTTCAAAGCTAATGAGAAATTCAACATCATTTAACAACTATCAAATCGATCCCCGCTTGAACTCGAGTTAACTGTTCCATATATCTCCCGATCCAATCGCTTCTCACAAAGAAATCTGCCATTCCGCTTTTACAACAGTTCAAAAGCCAAGTTCGATAACTTGTTTGCCGCGGCTCCTCTACGATCAAAACCTAATTTTCTATCCTATCCCCATCGTAATATATCAAAAGAATCACGATAATTTTATTTCACAATTACATTTTTAGATTTTTTATTGCAATGTGTGACGAGATCCGCTTGCCTTTCGCCTGATGGTAAGTGATAAAACCGCTCATAAACAGCAGCAAAATCAACCAATACCTTGAACTACGACTGACTGACTATTGACTAAGTGATCACCAGATCTTTAAGAAAACATTTTATATATTTTGCCGAATCCTGCTCTGATTTATAAATTTAATGTTATTATATTTTAATTCATCTGAATGAATGAATACTATGTTCATGTTGAGTATTTAAAAATAATCGTACCACCATAGTCTCCTTTTAAGCGCGGCTAATACCTTTCAAATTAAAAATGATTTACAATTTTGATGGCCCTATTAATATACGGAACTCGCACGAATGGAACTAATTATCGTAATTCGAATTAAAATGATGATACACAAAGAACCGCATATTCGCTTCATTTAATAATATTCTGTTATCTACTGCGATCTAAGATACGGTTACAAAGCTGAGGTCTCGGGTTCGAATCCTGAATTGGGCAAAGTGTTACTGGATTTTTCTTGTCATTATCAGCCTAGAGTCAAAAAAAATTTTTAATAAAAAAAATAAAAACCGACTTCAAAACAAAAATCCACTAAAAACCAAAAATAAATAAAATAATAACTACCACTCCAAAGCAAAAAAATAATATTTATTTCATGGAGCTCGTGCATGTTGATTAATTTGCTTAATGACTTGACTAGCCAACAAATCAAAATATATGCAGAACATATTGAAGGCGGGCCGCCAAGTACCAAACTTGTAGGACCTATGCCTTATATTAATTTAAATATCTATATGTTTGGTACTTGGCGGCCCGCCTTCAATATGTTACGCATATATTTTGATTTGTTGGCTAGTCAAGTCATTAAGCAAATTAATCAACATGCACGAGTTCCATGAAATAAATATTATTTTTTTGCTTTGGAGTGGTAGTTATTATTTTTTGGTTTTTAGTGGATTTTTGTTTTGAAGTCGGTTTTTATTTTTTTTATTAAAAATTTGAGTTATTTTTATCTTTTTAGTGTTGATAGGCATTTAAATGAAGAAGATTTGGTCCCCACAAGGAATATGTTCTTACCGATGACAATGAAATCGCTAAAATCGGCTAAAAGCTGCCAAAGATATTGGAATATTCACATGTTTATTATTTTTGCCCCCCCCCCCCCCTCCCTTCGCGCCTACCCCTTTTTCCCTCAACCACTGTAGCCTAGCTTTTTTACTGAACCCAATGCAAAAAGAACCGTTGAAATCCTATTAAATTTTGAGGAGTTCTACTCTCCAGGTCCGAACATGATAATCAGATCTTAATGTTGTGTTCCTGGGATGAACCTGTTAATACGTTCTTTCCAATGAAAAAGAAATCACTAAAATCGGTTAAAAGCTGCCGAAGATATTAGAATTTACGTGTATTTTAACTTCATCACCCACCCCCCCTCACCCCCACCCCTTTTTCCGTCTCTAACTGTAACTTAACTTTTATAATAAACCTAATGCAAAAAGAACCATTGGAATCCTACTACATTTTGAAGAGTTCTATTCTCCAGGTCCGAACATAATCATCAGATCTTCATGTTGTATTCCTGTGATCAAACTGTCAATACGTTTTTTTCCAATGAAAAATAAATCACTAAAATCGGTTAAAAGCTGCCGAAGATATTAGAATTTACGTGTATTTTAACTTCATCACCCATCCCCCCTCACCCCCACCCCTTTTTCCCTCTCTCACTGTATCTTAACTTTTCTAATGAACGTAATTCAAAAAGAACCATTGCAATTCTCCTTAATTTTAAGGAGTTCCCCTCTCCAGGTCCGAAGATATTCATCAGATCTTCACCATATTTTTATGGGACCAAACGACAAGCACCAGCTTTCAATCAAAGAAAGAATGATTGAAATCGGTTCACACAGTACAGAGAAACGAGGTAACAAACATAAAAAAAAAGCAACATACAGTCGAATTGAGAACCTCCTCCTTTTTTTGAAGTCGGTTAATTAGTGCCCGATATGGCGATAGGCTCGCCACTTATCACATCGTGGGATGGAACATAAAAGGCAAAATGTGGGTGACCAGGCACCTCTGCCTACCTCTTCTGGGAAAATAACGTAAGTTTAAGTGTGTCTGTATGTATCTACTGCGATAGTACCACTAATAGTAACAATGAACACTTGCAATGAACACAGTAATTATTCCAACCAAAAATGTACAGTAGACAGTTTTAATTTGTGTTGTAGAAGTTTGCTCAACATCTGGCCATTGCATAAGCTGCGATCGATACCGTCCCGCTAAGTCAGCCCTTGCCCGAATCAGACAAACTAGTTGTAGTGTCTACTCGCAATATCGCTCAAGCACTGGGACAATCTGAGCGACATTACTCCGACGTCGTCAACCATTGCTTCAGCAAGTAATTACTATTTAAATTAAACAATGTCTGATCGAATTCACGCGAGTTTTGAGCCATTTTGAGCGACTTGATTGAGATTTTTTTGGTAGAATCTATGTGATAAGAAATTTAATAGTAAAGGCGTTAGTATTAGGCAGCTTGTCTCTGAATTAGACAAACTAGTTGCAGTATCTACTCGCAATATCGTTCAAACACTAGGTCAAACCATTGCTTGGACACTCTTGGAAAGTAATTATTTGACAGCCTCCGTGGCGCTGACGGTTAGACACCGCCTGTGAAACGAGAGGCCGCGGGTTCGATCCCCGCACCGAGAGAAATGTTTGTGTGGCCCACAAATATTTCTTTCGGGTCTGGGTGTTTGTGAGACCGAAAAGTCTCTCATAGTTCCTGATACCCACGACACAAGACTCGATCTTAGTGTGGGGTCAGGACTATGTATGTGACTGTTGGGTGTTATTTATTTATTATTTAACTTTGTTGACAGCTGTTCTAATTTCCTATCGTTTTGAAGTATGGATGACTTGGTATTTTAAACTGCATTGTTTTTAGTCATCCTGCGCCTAAATCAGACATAGTTTGTTGCTGTATCTACTCGCGATATGACTTTGGCACTGGGACAATCTAAGCGACATTGGTTCAACGTCGTCAAATAATTGCTTGCGCAAATCATTACTCTTTACTCTTTACTGGGAATATTTCAGTACTTCATGTAGATTTAGTAATAAGATATTTATATCGCTATGAATGAAAAAACGTGTGAAATGAAATGAAATGAATTTATTGATCACGTAGGCAATTAAGGAGCTCTTATGACAAGTCAATACACATAGAACTTAATCTCTATTTACAATATATTTCCTAAACTTAGTATTATTTATTTTAATTTCTTGCTTTTATCAATTTATTTGTTAATTTTATTTATTTTTAAATAATTTAAATTTTTATTTATAATTAGTTTTATTTATTTATTTAATTTTATTCATAATTTATTTAAAGTATTAGTTTTTACTTTATAGCAATTTATTTGTCAAAGAAATACATTATTTACGTTAGTCAAATTAAATTATATTATTTGTGGACCATAAATATTACAACGGTGCGTAGCGGTTTATAGTTACCACCGGATCCAACGCGGCCCTTCCTGAGAAGACCCGGCGAAACAAACTCAGTGGGCTTACACTACCACTGGAATTACGCGACGCGACCCAGTCCTGAGTATATCCAGCGACTAAGACTCAGTGGGCTTGTTTTGGGTCCAACTTAAGACAACGACCATAAGTATTTCCGATACGTCCCGTATGTTTAGGCTTACTGCCGGATCCAACGCGGCCCTGACTGAGAAGACCCGGCGAACAAACTCAGCGGGCTTTACTTTACCACTGGATACTACGCGGCGCGACCCATTTCTGAGTAGATCCAGCGAGTCAAACTCAGTGGGCTTGGTTTTGGTCAATTTACTAAAATAAGTATTTGTGACTTGTCTTACAAAGATTTGCCATATTAATTATTATTGTTATATGTTTTTTTCGATCGGTCGTCATATAAATTAATTGATTTATTTGATTGTATATTGGTTATTTTTGAGTTCACAATTTTAGATATTTTTAATTATTTAAATTAGGTTAGGTGGTGAATTAAGCGAATAGTTCAGGGCCCCAGGAGGTCGCAATGTGCAAGAGAACACCTAATCCCAGGCTTTTTTATCCTCAATATATTCCCTAATATTATAATATTTTTTTGACTTTTCTAGTCTAAACGAGGGTATTGCTAGTTTATTTTTATTCCGCGTATTAATAGTGTGGGTGTCACTGACGTTATAAAACTTATTTTTATGAACGTGCATTATATTTTGAAAGATGTATTCAGATGACACGGTTAGTATATTGCTTTCCTTAAAAACAGATCGCAAAGAATCGCGGCTCCCTAGATTATAAATAGCACGGACTGCTCTTTTTGTAATATGAATATGGATTCGATATCAGCCGCTGATCCCCATATAATAATGCCGTATGACATTATACTATGAAAATAAGCAAAATATACCAATCTAGCCGTTGCAAAGTCAGTTAGTTGTCTTATTTTTCGGACTGCGAACGCTGCGCTGCTAAGTTTAGATGATAATCTCTCAATTTGTGGACCCCATTGTAATTTTTTATCTAGAGTGATCCCTAAAAAAATTGTGGAATTAGCTAGATTTAGAATTTCTGAATTTAATTCGATACGCGTGTTTACGCTTGCCACGTTCGGTTAAAGCAAAACGGACGCATTTAGTCTTACTAGCATTTAATAGTAGATTATTAGCAGAAAACCAATCCGAAATTAAATTAAGAATATTGTTAGGTGTATCTAGATTATCGTCTTTCCGATTAACTTTAAATATTATAGAGGTGTCGTCAGCGAATAAAACTATGTCTGACCACTTCTGAACCATGCAAGGAAGATCATTTATGTAGACTAAGAATAAAAAGGGGCCCAGAATGGAGCCCTGCGGAACCCCAATTTTAACTTTTGATCCTACCGAAGTGGGCCCGTCCAAAGAAACCTTTTGTTCACGACCCAACAAGTAAGACATTACGAGATCAAGTGACGTATCACTGATTCCGTAGTACCTTAGCTTCATAATAAGTGTTTGGTGGTCAACACAGTCGAAAGCCTTGGAGAGATCACAAAAAACTCCTAGAGCATCTTGAGATGCCTCCCAGGCTTCTAAAACCGACGTAATTAGTGATGTTCCGGCATCTTGAGTTGAGCGACCCTTTGTGAAACCAAATTGATTCCTATGTATTAGCTTATTTTCATCAAAATGTGCTAGCATTTGATTGAGCAAAAGCTTTTCGAAGATTTTGCTAAGAGCCGGTAGTATAGAAATGGGTCTATAATTCGACGGATTGTTCGAACATCCTGACTTAAAATGGGTACAACTTTACTAATTTTCATTAAGTCGGGAAAGATACCGTCACTTAGGCAGGAATTAAAAATAGTAGCTAATAACGGTGCAATGTTAACAGTAATAGCTTCTATAGCTTTAACCGACAGTCCCCATATATCTTCTGTAGTTTTTATTTTAATTTGCTTGAAAGCCTTTATTATTTGACAACTGGTTACCTTGTGAAAGTTAAACTTAGGCATATTTCCAGGAACATTTTCCTTTAAAAAAGATTCCGCTAAATCTACAGATGAATCTAAATGTTTGGTTAAGTCTAATGGTATGTTAGTGAAAAAATTATCAAGATAATTGGCAATAGTGGATTTATCTGAAATAAGGTCGTCATTTATGCGGAGAGCAATTTTGTTGTCATTTTTTTTATTTTTCCTAGTTTCAGTATTAATAATTTGCCAGGTTGTTTTTATTTTATTATCTGACAATCTAAGCTTTTCACTTATATAATTAGATTTAGCCTGCATACATGTGTGACAAAAATGGTGCATAGGAAATATATTGCCTTCGTAATATAATATTTCAGGGAGCAGAAAATAGCTGCTAAAAAGTTCTTCGAGAGTTTAATAAATTAAAAATTGATTTTTAAATTAGCACTCAATTTTCAAAGGAAAATTCTATTACCGCAGAAGCGGGAGCATAAGACCAAATAACACAAAATGACATTAGGGAAGATAACTTTAACAAAGCCGCGATCGAAAAACTTGATTGAACTGGGTCAGGTGGACATAACTGATAAAAATTTAATAAAAACGTTGCACCGTTGTCAAACATAACAGTCAAGAGTCCGATAATTAAAAAGTGAAAATTGGAAGCGGCTATATCTCAATAGTTGACGTGTTTTGGCGGGCAGCCAGGTGCCGCCATTTGGGTCACATCGAGCCTCGTCAATGCTTTCAAGATGGTCAAATTTGTGATTTATTATATCGCTAAAAGGGTCTTTAATAACCGTCTAACACTTCGGTGGGAAATACCTCTTAAATTTGAGGAGTGTGGGTTTAAGCTTCCAATCAATCTAGAAACTGCTCTAGTTTCTAGAACGTTTCAAAGATATTTTTATAAATTAATAGGTCGACGATCATGCCATTTGCCTGATGATAACTAAGACACCAATCATAAACAGTGGCAAAACCAAACAACTCCATGAATTACAAAGCAATACTAAGCATTCCACTGCTCTAGCCTTGCTAGAATATAAGATGTTAAGTCTCAATATGTCCAGTTGTTGCTCTGGGTACAATTTCCTTCAAAGCGGAACACAACAGTGCATTTATACTACTGCTTTTTAAAAGTAGGTGGGTATTTAAAGATTATATATTTGTACTGTGGTGCGGAGTGGTGCTACATATCACATAAAAATTACCAAATATGTATGTACATAGGTAGGTTATTTTTGGAGTATATAATTTTGGTACATCGTAGTTAAAATGTTACTTGGCCTTCCAGGTTTTTTTAACACCGTTAACTTTGATTTTGTTATACTAATTTATTCTATCAAAATATCTGTATCAGTCCATATAGGTACGTCCCACTGCAGGGCACGGGCCTCCTCTACAATCGACAGTACGATTGAGAGTGGTTAGGCCATATAGTCCACCACGCTGGCCTAGCGGGTTGGCGGATTTACATAGAAAATAGAATTTTTTATAAATCGCTCGGTTCGCTAATCGGTTTCCTCACGATGTTTTCCTCCACCGTTTTAGTGCGTGGTGATTGACTATCAATACACACATGACTCCGAAAAGCCAGAGGTGTGCCCTGGGATTCGAACCCGCAACCACCGTGAACATGTTGGCAGTCGCGTCTAGTCCGTTTACCAACAGGCCACCACGCACTTTTACTTTTACTATCAAAATATACTTCATCTATAATCTCATATTTAAATTAAATTTTAATTTAAATGTTACTTTATGTCAGTAAATGCTACAATCGTAATCAAACACAACACACCTATAAAACACTCAAACACGATAGATATTCAAACAAACAATACCAACAATGAAGCAATACTCTGAAAGCATTAAAACCACAAAATTGATAGCGTCGGAACAGCGGGAAACGAATGCAGAATGCCATTATCCGACACCGATGACGCACCATCTGCATTACAGATTGGCCCCTTTCCAGATATTCTAAAAACCTATTAATACACAGTACATAATGCCTATATTTGCAGTAAATCTGCATGACAGTGCTGTAAACAAGAAGTTTTATTGTTGCATACGATTAAGAAGACTGAACAATTATTTAAAAAAAATGCCAGGAGGGGGAATTGGACATAGACAATATATCATTTAAAATTGGTTGTAACGTTTACTTCAACTATCTCGGGAATAATTGATGTTGTATAAAAAAAATGCATAAAAAAATATTATTTTTGTATCAAAATATCATAAAATTATCCCTATCTGTGATATCGTGTTTTCAATAACAGAAATATGATATACTTGATATTGCAATGAATGGCGAGACGAGCATGCCGATCGCCTGATGGTAAGCGATACGACCGCTCATAAACAGTAGTGAAACCAAACAACACCTTGAATTACAAATTCCGATCGCCATCCTGACACTTATGTTAAGTTTGAATATGCCCAGTAGTTATTCTGGGTACAATTGCCTTCAATCCGAAACACAACAATTTATACTGCTGTTTCACGGTAGAAATAGACATTGCGGTGGTACCTGCCCAGGCGGCCTCTCACATATGAGAGACCTACCACAAGTAGCAATCGCTTACACTGGCCTCATTATAATATGTAAATACGTGCATATGTTTAAATTTTCAATAAAACACAGTATCTTCCTGGCCTTTATTGAAATGATTCGCGTTTGCAGTAAATAGATCCGATTGTAATTTAATTTTCCATTCATTTAACAGTGTAAACACGGCGTAAGTAGCGACACGTGTGTACACACTTCATGTTTTACTACGGTTTATTTATAAAGTACATTTATTTTCACTTTTGTATTAAATGAATAACTACGTGATGACAATGAACATGATGCGATGATAATGGATGACATAAAAAAGCGTGTGGTATTTTCCTATACTTAAAAAGGTTTTATAATTAATCTATACTTTTCTATCAAGACTTAAGGATTTGTGTATGAAGTTTACATTAAAAATTAACACACCCAACAGTCACATACATTGTTATGACCCTATACTAAAATCGAGTTTTGTGACGTGAGTATCAGGAACTACGAGAGACTTTTAGGTCTCACAAACACCCAGACCCGAAACAAATACCAGTAGATCACAAAAATATATGTCTCGGTGCGGGGATCGAACCCGAGGTCTCACTTTTCACAGCCGAAGTCCAACCAACTGCGCCACGGAGGCTGTCAAATAATATTGTATGTATGCCCTTGGATAGTCTTAATCAAGCTTCTTCAGTTGTATCACGAAAAACACTTATTATCTATAATGTGAGCTAATTATACGTTCAGTAGAATCAAATGGACAGCGTTTATGCAAATGGCATTAAAGATTAAAAAACGAAACATTAGATACAGATAGGTCGTTAAGTTTGCGAGTGGGTCGGCCGCGACGAACGACTCCTACAAATTTATCGCTTTCATTCGGACCCATGAATATTTAGAAGCAATGCGAGCCCGGACTCATTGATTTCCCACACAAAAAACAGACAGAAAATTAAATTTTGTTCATATGCGAAAAGGTCATATGCAAACTGCTCCTATTTGCGTTCCGTTTTATTAATTTGAATGCTGTTTTGACGTTACTATGTTTTTTTTATAATTCATCTAACCTCTATTCGCATGTGGTGAAATATAAATATGTATAACAAAATAAAAGATTTTAAAAGTATCTGTTGAACGTATTGTTTGAGATATGTTTCACATAAAAATGCTTGTTTTTTACTTATATTCGTAATGTAATAGTATTTACATGTCCTATATAAGAAAATAGGAAGGGAGAAAATTATTCGTAATATTTCGACAACAATGTATTTAGATGCCAAAAGATCATAGACAATCTATAGTAGGTATACTACGTCATGTATGACTTTTAAATATCATGATAAATATGGAATTTAATAAAATAATCTCTAAATCAATTCGACACCTATGTTCCACGATGAAATTCCTATTGCTGAAGAGAGAAAGAGATAGATTAAACCATACCAATAATTGAAAACCTTCCAAGAATATCCAAGTAAAACTTTCTGGAAAATATGACGTACCATAACTTACACCGTCAACTTTTGAAGAAACGAACATTTACTATTGGCCACTCGCTGCCATTCGCCTGTACACTGAGCAGGTGTGAAAGTAATATAAGGATTACTGAATACCCACGCACGAAACTTTTACAGTATTAGAAATATCGAAAGGTTATATGTACTAAAAAATAGGTATTATTGCACTTAATAGCAAAAGCATCACAGAGTAAAATATATACAAACAAACATTAACTCACCTTCTTCCCAGAAGGGGTAGGCAGACATTTCGCCTCGTATGTTCTGTCACATGATGTGATAGGGCTGATATTTAAGGTAATGTCACAGTAATGTGATGTGATGTAGTGGGTGGAATAAAATACCTAAATATATTCTTGACATACAAAAATGTAATGTAGATGCCTTAGAAACACAAATAACCATATAGTTTGCAATGACTATCGTATACGCAAAAGAAACTGAATGAAAAATTTCAAATAGAATTCATGACACTTGGGCCAAATTCTCCCTTATACTATGCCTTACTAGTCTCTTACGAAAAACTGTCATTACCAATATGCTCGTTAGAAGATATTAGGATAAGAATTTGTACTTAACTATCTGATGAATTATTAAGCAATGAATATCCGAAACTAATTCCCGACTAGATTGAACTCTCACCTCAAAATGTCCTTTACCTTGCCAAATATATTTAGTCTCTCTTTCTAACTCGTACAAATTCATATATCACCTTCTCATTCTGGATTAAACCTTGTGTTACAAGTGGTTTCATAGCAAATAACAATATTTGTTTTGCGCTTAGATTTGCAAAGTTCAAGAATTTATTCAATTATATCGAAGAATTAATGACAACCACTCATATTGATATTTGAGATTAAGTATTTTTTATTCGACAGCCTGGGAAAATTAGAAAGAAATGGGCATCTTTAACCACCTCATGTCTGTCATAGAGTCCCATTTTATAAATAAGTGTCCAATTTCAGTTGTAACTATACCTTCTAACTAATAGTTGCAGTAATATCTGCGCCGGAAGGTTACGTGAATGTAAATCGAGGTGCTTCTCGCCTTAGAATATACGATGTCACTCATAAAATGTGTGTCGGTCACCAAGGGGTTTCGGTCGACATACTGTAGGATTTATTTGGGGCCTAGCCAAGCCACAATCTCCGCAAGCATGCCGGAGAGAATGCCCGGTTACAACGACATACCCCTTTTAAAAAAGTCAATAATGGGAGACAGGACAATGCGTGTAACTGTTAAGGGACTGAATTTATCATTAAAATTATCAATGTGAATATCAATATATCTCTTATATTATTTTCTGTTTCATATGAATTGGTTCTACTTATTATATTCTGAATGAAACCAATTTTATTCAAAGAACTACAAGTACGAACAACTTTAAAAGTTTATTCCAAAACTTACAGAAACCTATGCACTAAATATGCTCAATCAGAAAGCCAACCGATATTCCAAAGGTTTGTACACCCCATGCCCTCGGTGGAATAGATAATGAGCATAAAATTAATTCCCTACCGTTCTGGACAAGCCAAACTGAGCTCGCATTTAACGAAGCGAAAGCGAAGGTCGTGTGACGTCACCGGAGGCTAAATGACGTCAACAAACATTCCTCCACTTCCCACTCAACCTTTACATGAACTGTGATGTAAACGATAGTCGAGTCCTTTGTACAATTCATTACGGTGGGTGGTGGTGGCAGGCCGGAGGCTAATGCCGATACAGGTAGTCGGAGCTTTGAATTCTTTGATTAACTTCAACTTTTTCAAGTCATTCGTGTTTTAAGTGTAAGTAATTACAAGACGATTTAACGGTGAAGAAAGAAATGTTAGAAATTACATCTCAATAATATATTTTAGGGAATGTGAAGTAGATTTCACCAACCCGCAACCAGCCAGCATGGTAGACTGTAACTTAAGGACTCTCAATGGTAGATGAAGCCCAAGCGACAAGACGTAAATCTATCTGTCTATCTGCTATCATATACTAATTTAAAACCAACTTCCTACAACTTAATTTTATATCAAAGTCCAGAAAACAAGATTAAATGATTGTAAGTAATCACCGCCATCCATAATATTCTAGATGTCGGCCGCAGGTGCGTTACCTGCTTTGAAATATATATATATATGAGTAAAGAAGTGTAAAGGTTGTTAGGATCCCGGCAAATGTCAGTACTTTTATACTAGCTAGGGTTGTACCTATAATGCACCAGATTGCAAGTGGAGAGCTGATGTTATCCACTAACAAATTATATTGATACTTGATATTTTTTGTCGATTTGTTTTACTACTTCTTCACACCTCATACCTCACACTAAAATCGAGTCTTATGTCATGATTATCAGAAACTACAAGAGAATTTTCGGTCTCACAAACACCCAGACCCGAAAAAAATACTCGTGTTTCCCACAAAAAAATGTCTCAGTGCGGGGATCGATCTTTCCACAGCCGGCGTCTAGCCAGCAACTGCGCCACCGAGGCTGTCAATGCACCCAGGATATCAGAAATACGTGAGCAGAGAAACTATTATTTAATGGGTCAACCGAGCAAAGAACAAGCTAGCTTCTTGTTTCGATCCGGAGTGAACAACCAAACTGTGGCTTTGTGAGTAAGGCAACAAGAAGCACTGAGACAAGGAGAACATGCTGAAGACACTTTTTATTATTCTTCCAGCATTTTGACAAACCAATCCTAACAACTGAACTTAAAACACCTCATTAAATCAGTGGCAAAACCCCAAATTCTCCCAAATAGCATACAGAATTGCCGCTTTCAGCAAATCACCGAAGTAAGTCGAAAGCTGTGTAAGCCGCTTTAAAAATCCGACTGCAGACTGACTAGTCAGACGAAATGAATGAATTTTTATCCGCGGGTTGCCTGTCTTAATAGGATCCGGTGCCTCGGGCGTACGGGTGGGAATGGTTTGTTCCATCATAGTAACAGCGTAACAATTTATATTGCGAACAATTTTTGTTGTGTTGTCAGTTAGTCTTTTTATGTTTGCATGTTTTAGAGCGAAATGCTCTCGAATGTGTTTTTGTTCTGCTTATGCGGTTTATATTTCACTTTTAAATGTAACTTGGTTTGATGCTTTTTGTACGATGATTTGGTTTAATATTTTACCCTTTTCTGACGTCAATGCTTGCAAAACTTGGTTATCTGATCTAGGAATCTAAGCGAGACCCTAACTGAACATAGTCTATGCACACTGCCAGTAGAATGACAAGGCAATTTTTAAATAATACTCAAATTCACTAATCATGTGAAAATATTGCCTAAAAATTGTTGATTGTATAACCTAGTTTTTGTCGAATAAGTTTATTCGTAAGTCGATTGGAATGGCGAATTGTTTCCCAACATTTATAACAGATTTACAAATGCGGAATTAAACCTTAACAGGCGCCAAGACATTTAAGATAACGATTTCAATCGATTGAATTGCAACATAAATACTTAGGTTAAATGCCACATTTATTAGACAAAATAGACGGCTATAAATTGTTTGGTTTAAGCACTAGTATCACCACGATCCAGTCCAATAATATTTATGGTTTCATTTTATAATTTATTTCATTCGGCATGCAACCAACTAAAGAAAGAAGTTTGTTTATTCATTTTCGATTGAAATAATGAATAGATTTTCAGTAAACGCATAGCCTCCTTTATCCTTAACGCAGTTAAATGAAAGCCATATGTGAGAGACTAAAAAATCTCTCGTAATTTCTGATATCTTCACAAGGCTAGAGATGATGGGTTTAAAATCAAGTCCAGTGGCATAGGGGAGGCCTATGTCCAGCAGTGGACGCAAAAAGGCTGATAATGATGAAGATCTTGACACTTGATATCTTACTATAGGTTCAGGACTGCATGTACGTCTAAAGAGTATTGTTGTAAGAAATATTAATTGAAGCGTAAATTAATATTTCTTACACGATTTTCTTCTTACAATCTGTACACATGTTCTTACCGCCAACGCATCTCTTCCCGCTACACCGAGTAATTCCATTCGCATTAGATGTCACTTGGCAACAGTCTTAATGTTTGGTTCGACTTCACCTGCGCTAATGAACGAGGCTCTTGTTGCTACCGTCCCATTAGCCACCGAATGTCGCGCGCTGACGATTTAATCTTAACATATTACCCCAGATGGCGCGTCGAATACTTCAACATAGGTGAGTTTAGTTAGAATTATTGAATGTTTGCATTGTAGTATGGACAAGAATATAGTAAGACTAAGAGGGTTATATCAGAATATAACATGTAATTTGCACAAAATATGATACTTTAATCAATCAAGTAGGTTTATCGCGCGGTGGTAGACTTCCCACATATTATCATTCAAGTCAAAATCTAGTATCAACTAAAAAAGAACCAAGTGTACCTTAAATTAAATACAAACAATACATAAAAAATATTAATAAATAAAAAGTAACTACATCCAACAGTCACATACTTAATCCCGACCCCACATTAAGGTTAGCCTTGTATCAGAAACTACGCGTAACTTTTAGAAACTCCGCGACATTTTTCGGTCGCACAAACACCCAGACCCGAAACAAATATTTGTGGGGGTCACAAATATTGGTCTCGGCGCGGAGATCAAACGCACGTCCCCTTGTTCCTCACAGCCGGCGTTTAAACAACAGCTGCATGGAGACTGTCAAAATTACCAAATCATCAATCCAGGAAATTCATAATTCATGGTGGTTCATTTATTTTGCTAAAAATTCCAATTCGCCACAACCGATAGTACAATTGAAAGTGGTTCGGCATTATACTCCACCACGCTGGCCTAATGCGAGTTGGCAGACTTTACGTGCCATAGAAATTCTTTAAGTGCGTGGTGGCCTGTTGGTAAACGGACTAGACGCGACTGCCAACATGTTCACGGTGGTTGCGGGTTCGAATCCCAGGGCACAACTCTGACTTTTTTTTTTTAATTTCTATGGTATGTAAGTCTGCCAACCCGCACTAGGCCAGCGTGGTGGACTATATGGCCTAACCACTCTCAATCGTACTGTCGATTGTAGAGGAGGCCCGTGCCCTGCAGTGGGACGTATATGGGCTGATACAGAAATTCTTACAAATCTCCATGGTATGCAGGTTTCCTCATGATTTTTTACTTTACCAATACAGTGTGTGATTGACTATCATGACTCCGAAAAGTCAGGTGTGCTCTGAGATTTGAACCCGCAATCACCGTGTGTATGTGGGCAGTCGCATCTGGTCTGTTTACACAACAGTAACAGGCCACCACATACCGTTACTTTACCATGTAAAAGTAAAACTACTATTTATTTAGTTTTTTATAAAGAACATTGGTAAAATCATTGTTAATGCAATTCTAAAGCGTCTATAAATTTCATGTATAAAAATGTTAATAATTAATTTTCTAAGTAATTTTGCCTAGCTCACGGCGTACCTAAGCCTGAATTACGAAAACACATTTTCGTAAAACTCTATTGATATTTGCTTTATTTTTATTGGAGAAGCGTTATGTCGTTTCAATGTTGCCATTTTTAAAATATGGCTTTCTTGCATTATCTTTCTCAGATAATTAATGTAAAAAAATAGTGCAGAGAAGTGAGAAAAGCAAAATAATCACTGATTAATTAATTAAGGAATAACAATTTGTTTCTGTCGCCCGAAAGCGCTATTGTGCAAATCTATATATTAATACGTGATGCAAAAACTTTGGATCCCTTTTTACGAAAATTGCGCGGACGCAGGAGCATAAAATTTGGCACACTTATAGTTTATGTGTAGGAGAAGTGGAGAATGCTAATATTTTTCAATAATAATGCTTATAAAGTACATTAAATAAAAAAATAAAACATTACACACACTGCCATGCATTTCACACACACATCCATACACAAGTATACATACTCTGGTGTCAAATTGTTTCTTTTCTTTTTCATTTTGTTCTTCTGACATAGACATATAAAAAAAAGGTTTTATTTGCCTAATGAGGTAATAATATTAATATTAAAAGAGAATATTAATTTTAAATGAGGCAATAATATTAATATTAAGCCTAACATTAAATGTAATATAAAACAAGATTTTAATAATAATGCATAAAAAGTACATTAAATCAATAAATAAACCAGCATGCATTTGACACACGCATACACAAGTATTTGTACACGTATACATACTCTTTGGTCAAATTGTTTCTTTGCTTTATTATAGACATATGTACTTGAATGTCAATCAGAAAAAAATGTTTACTGTGGTTTTGTTGAATATCAAACAGAAAAGATTTATTTGACGAATACTACGTGAAATACTGAGCGCTATCATTCATTATATGCATAAAGAAAGTTTTGTAGCAGCAATCTGCAATAACAACATTCAGGTACAAAAAAAATATATAATTTGCTATTGCTGGTTCAAAGAAATTGTTGTAGTTTACGATTTTAGTAATTGCATATACTTCAGGGGAAATAAGTGATTTTGAGAGATACGTACATTTAAATGTGCACGATTTATCAGAATAACAACATCATCATACAGGTAAAAACTTTTTCTCTTCTTGATTTGGTCGAATTTCGACCACTAGTAATAATAAATAGTTGTCCCCTGTTTCCTTTTTATTTCATTGCACATGATATTACTATTAGATTAATAAAATAAATAAGTACTTGATATTTAAATTGCGTGTAAAATATACTTTTTTTCTTTTATTTGTGCGTCATAACTTTGCCTCACGCCAATATAAATGCAACAAAATAACATTAACTACCCACAGAGTTTGATAAGACGTAGAAAATCTGTAAAACTTTATAGTGGAATATCTTTTTTCCTAGGCTTGCTACAATAGTAAATTTTAAGAAATAATTGTTAAGAAATTAGAAATCTATATTTTAAAATATTTTTCATCTCAATACACACAAAAAAAATTACAACAAAAAAATGTATGGAGAATTATCATTGTTCTTTAAGGGTCCGATCAAATATACGCTAGATTAAAAGTAACGGCCTATAAAACGGCAAGAGAAATAAGAGCACTAATAAGCGTGTGGTTTAATTTGATTTTAGAATGACAAAAAATATATAAATCTTAATATAAAGGAATAAGGCTTATTGTTGCCTGAAATTGATTATAATATAAGACCTTTTGTTACATCTTGTAGTTCGAAATTCAAATGTACTAGTATAAGTAAAAGCAACCTCGGCCACTTTTGGCGTGTGATTTTGTTCCGGATCATGCATTTAGTATATATTTGATCGAATATTTAAGGTTACACTTAGTTGCCCACCTTTATTTTTATACTAGGTCAGTATTTGTGTTGATAAGTACTTAGTGGGAGGAAACCCCTCAAAGACCTTTTGTCTCGCATCCAATATTTTGTTAGGATCTGTGACAGGAGTGTCCTTGGTTATTTGGTAGAATCTATTAATGAAACATTGTAAAGACATTGGTGTATTTTTATAGGAGAGATAAGAAAAATGTATAAGTAACAAACGACGTACACAAGTACTTGGATTTATGAAGAATTCTAACAAAAGCCACTTTCTTGGAAAGTCAGAAAAATAAAAATACAAAATAAATATATTTTCAGATATTTTAACAGAATATTCCAGATTGAATGAAACAAATAAAATTATAGCTTTTCAAAAGAAAAAGGTTGGATTTCTTTGATGAAATGAAACATCTTAACCCGTGTAGCGTGGTATTTCAACGATTAACATTCTTCAAAAATTCACTTCAGAAACGTTTACATACATTTCTTATATTATGTTTTATATACTTATGAAATAATAATAGTGTATATGTTATGGGCCAAGTGATTAATGCGGGCAGGATTCATAATGCCTGGGCAGTATGATATTGCCGAGCCATATCGGGCCAAGGGATTAATTACAATCTAAGCTCACCTATTTATCACATAGCCCGGGCATTATGAATATGGCTACACGATGATCGGGCAATGTGATTAATAGGTGATTTTTTACGTGGTGGGCTGCCGCATTGTCGTATCTGCGATAGACCCATAAAGAAGACAAGTTGAATTGACCTGCTTATGTTTAGTTGTTTTTTAACGTCCGAAACATTATCTTCACTAAGAAAATTAGTGTACCCACTTTATGGATCAGTTAGGTCGACTGTGCCCCAAAACCGACTCGGGACACCCCGACTTCACGTAGTCTTTTGGCTACCGACCCTAGAGTATGTATTAAAAGCCGGAGGCGCGGAGGGAGAGCATGGGTGCCTATCTTTTGTTACGCAAGGGCGAAGGGGCTGAACTTACCGTAGCGCCGGAGACGATGCAGAAGCTAATTTGTATTGACAACAAGTACCCCAGGGGAGGTGCGACACTCCCCCTCCCCCTCCACTCCTGCCAACCCACCCCCTCGTGCTGCCCTATTCTAAATTCTACCACTTCGGCTCATTGTTTTGATTTTTATTCGCTTTACATCACTCTGCCCAATAGGCACTTGGCATTATTCATAATGCCCGGGCAATGTGATAAATTGATTGGTTAATGTGATTAACATTGCCTGCTCTTATTGGGCATTATTCATATTGCCCGGGCATTGTGAATAATGCTCGATTAATCACTTGGCCCCTAACATATACATGACATAAACCTTTTTTTCCAGAAGGGGTAGGCAGAGATTCTGGTAGCAACCAAGACTTCCATGTTCCGCTTTTGTGTGATTCGGGCCGCGATGTGATGGGGGGCGAGCCTATCGACATATCGGGCACAAATTCCTGATTATGCACCACATTATGCACAAATAATTAAATGAAAAATCATGTATAATTTTGCCCGACACAGGATTCAAAGTCAAGACCTCAGAATTTTAATTTTTGTAATCGTACTTTAATGTAACTGCGCCACCGAGGCAGTCAGTCAATAATAATAAATATCATATTGTGTTAGACATAGAAACAAACTAATCACTGTTTCGTATACTCAAATAGGGCACCACTTTAATACGTATATGCACAAAACCCACAGATTTGCAAACATCAAACTTCACGCATAATTACCTCCAAAATCCAAAGCACCCAACCCGCCAGTGACTCGTCAAAACACGGCTAATAGGAAAGAACCCCGATCCGTCTAATTAAGCCTAACTGGGTTAAACACAATACATTTTATACCGGTACATGTGCACGTACGGAAATACATTCTCCGCGGTTTGAAATCCACTTTGCGGCATGACCCTAGCGCATCAAAAGACCTACCAACTACACTTTTATGCAAAAAGAAACCTTTACGCGTAAGATTTACAGTCTAAACTACAACGGCGGTTGTATCTACCCATTGTGCCCGATTACAAGAGTTTTAAACAACCAACTCTTTCTAGTATTATTTTTAGAGCAATTGAACTATTTGAAACAGTCAGTTTTCGTAATTGGTGTTTGTTGGTTTTTATTAAAAAATGGCGAAGCTATGCGTAAAATGCTTTTGTTGTAATCATTAAGCGTTAAAATTTGGAGGGAATTAGAATTTTGGTCATGATAATTAATATATTTTGCATAGCCGAACCATTGAACAAATTCAGGCAAAATATTTGTTAAAACAGATATAATTAGTTAAGTGTAAGTGTAAGACTTTTATGAAAATACAAAACCATTTTGCGTCACTACTAAATTAGCGGTTTGTATGTTCGTCATAAAAATAATTGACATTTGTGACACACTACGAAAGCAATTGTTCATTTTCAAACTCGAGACACAACAAAAAATTCAAAGCAATTTACTTTGTCAATGACAACGAAATACATTTTTAAACCAGACTATGAGAGCGAAGTTAACGCTATAAAATAATAAGAGCTTTTTAACACATAAAAACGAAAACCAATTTACTAATGAACATCTCCGCTTTGGGTAATACGATTAATTATTACTCTTATTAACTTGTCTGCTGACTGCCTCGGTGACGTAGTTGTACAAGGTCTGGTGTTCAAATCCCAGTTCGAGCAAAACGATATTGGTTTTTTATATTCATTATAATCAGCACAGATTCAAGAATTTTCGAAATTGCTATAAACTCGCTCCTCACCACATCGTCGGATGGAACACATAAAGCAAACTGTGGGTACCCTGGTTGCACTTTTGCTTACCTCGTATGTAATTAACTTGTCCATTGATTAACTGGTGGTGGAATTCGCATACACTGACTAACGATATTAATTATCAATTAAATGGTCTACTGCAAGCCTTTGTTCTATATATCAACTCACCAATTAGTATCTACTAATTAAACTATTAACACCACATATTGTATTAACTAAATTACAATGATGTATCCAATGAACATTTTGATATGCGGAATTATTTTTAGACCATCACAGTGCGTGTCATTTACGATTTCTAACTGCTATTTGTTTTTAGTATTAATGAAGTTAAATGATAGTAGGAATTCTGACATAAATGTAACCGAATGTAATGTAACGAGTTCACTAACTCCATAAAATTACTCATTTTCACGTCTGTTCATTATTTAATAAAGTCTATATTTCACTACATTGACAATAGTTTTAAATCGGTGGTAGGTTACTTGTTTTTGCTTACGAAAATTGCCTATGCCGACGATTAAATGATACACCTTTATCTATCATTTATCATAATCCAAAAAAACGTTTGATTTATACAATATGGTGTGCGGATAATAACATCTTAGCCTTGACAACCGTTTGACCTTCAGACGTCAATCAAATGATTTATGTGCCTATCTGAAATTGTTTTGGCTGAAAATTCTGAGACAGCGGATAGCACGTCTTAATACAGAAATAATAACGTTTATATGTATGTTTATGTTAGGGAGCGATTTATGAATTTTATTTCCTTATTCTTTTAGATATTATTGAATTTGAATGAAACAGACTCAAACACAATTACTTCGCACTGCCCGACAGCATCGTCAGATGTCAGTTTCAGTGGTATTGACATAAATATAAAGACAGCGCCGGAAAGCGCGTAGTGTTCCAACGTAAGTAAGTGGTGCGCGCGCTCCAGTACATCCCTAGTGGAGCGTTATTGAAATTAGTCATCGCTAGCAACAATTTTGAAAATGCTTGCCTGTATTATGACAGAAAGCTTAATAAAAACAAAGATAATATTTTTTATCGCGTTCAACACGAAAATTAAATTAAGTTAATTAAAAAATTATTTTATCATGATTTTCACAGTAATCTTTTTGAAACTCCATGTGTATTGAAGGGTCTATCCTTAGTTTTTAAATCAATTTTCAGTGACTTGTATTTATTGGAGTAGTTATTGTTTAATAGAAAAGTGAGGGATATTGATAGTATTCAGTTCTAGCGAAAGACATAGGAAGCTTGCAATGTATGGCTGAAAGACACAAAGTCTGTTACTTTTTGGGACGTAATACACAAGACGAAGTGTTGGTGTTCTGTATCATCTCTGCCTACAGCTTCTTTGAAAAAGATGTGAGTATGTGTACATATGTATGTCCGTACTATGTTGAAATGTTCATTAATTGACGTCTTCAAAATGGCACCTCAAATTTATTTTACAATGAGAAGATAATATTAACATATTGCTTCCGCATTCACTCACCGGCAATGGACTACTCAATAATGATACCTAAAGGATATCACCTCCCGTTGTTTGTATATAGCCAATACTCATTCTGAAAGCAGGACTAATCCGAATTTACATACATTAAGTGTTTAACAACAACGTTAGTTAGTCGTTTCAGTCGGAGCCACGGGAAATGTATGAGTAGAATTATAAAGTCTGTTTTAGCGCAATCTGGTTAAGCTAGCCGCCCGAATTTCTGCCGTACAGGAATTTGAAATTGCTTTAATCTATCTCTATCAACATATATGCCGTGATAATCTCACACGTTTAACATCAATTGAGGAATTATCAGCCGTCAGTCAACAACGAATGCTTTCGTATTTCGGTCACACAGTGCGCAGAGACGAAGCAATTTGGAGGGATCGATTGTGGTTCACACCTAAGGCAAATAATCACGCGGGCGTACACCAAGAAGATGGACTTATCAAATGAAAGCCTCTTCAACTGCAAGGTTCTAGACATCTATGAGAGATGCGCCGGACTAAAACCGGTGAAGACAGATCATCCGTTCCAATTAATCAAGAGTCTTAGACATGACGCACCGACCATAGAGAATACTCGTCAATATATTTAGGTATATTTGCTGATGATTTTGAAATTGACGGGATTTCTAAGTTGATATGTAGAAGCTGCCATTGCTAAATGCGGTAAGGGGGTAATTGAATCGGTTGTGGAGGGAGATTTCAATCCCACATTGAGACAAGAGTATGTGAGACTAAAACGTATCGCAGTTTTTGATCCCTACTTAGGAGTAGTAAGGAATGAATCTTAACGTAGTGTCAGGACACTTAGTCTGTCCGTAAGACACTTTTATTATTAAAGATCGTCAACTAACCATGATAGTGATGCAGATTTGAATTTCTATGACCAATTTTTATTTTTCCTCTCACCTCTTCTTTTGTCTTTGCTCACATAACATGACGATAATAAGACTTTCATTTACAAAGCTGGTCCAAAATGTCTTGGCTAATAAGTAAAATCCAATTTCTTGATTCGTAGAACATCTTAACAATTGCTATATTTATCAAGTAGTGACAGTAGAAAATTTCTTAAGAAGAGCTCTTAAGCTCAGAGAATAAAGTAAAAATGAAATTAAAAATGCCACAGAAAATTATTTTGTTCTTGAAGATGAGAAAATTACTGTCTACGCCTTTGACGCAAAAAGCGCCGTTGGTAGCCTCTGTCAGTTATACTGTGTAATATTTAAATGCAGATTTTTTTATTTTATTTAAAATTGCACAACTCATTATTACATTATTTAAATGACAAAATTTATTGAGATTATAGCAACAATATTTCATTCAAACAACTTTATAATAAATTGGATTGATGTAATAGTTATTGAACTAAATATTAGACATAATCATTTGGCTCAATGCAGTTGAAAACTTGCACATAAATATAACTCTAAGGTAATCACTACCGTTGGTTTTAAATTTGATACATTTCCCAATTTCACATCCATTGTAGTGTAGAAATATGAAGTTTTGTTTCATAAAAATGGCGGGTAGCCTATCCGCAGTGCACTTTGCGGCGTCGCTGTCTTGATTTAGGCACGGTAATTGAATATTCACATCCCGATCCGTCCGACATTTTGATGAGTTGTCGCCGAGCACTCGGTCATCTTTCGAAATTTAATGGCCGCGCGTTGGGTGCCAAATTAATTTCCTGCATGTACATACTGCATACATAACCGGCGAAATTAGATCGACATTAATTAGACATTTTCAGTTAACTGCATATCGCGTTGCCAAATAATTAGCCAAAATTTAGACGTTGCGTTATAGAATATTGCGTGATTATTATGTTAGATAATGCTGTTGCTAATTGGAACATGGTTGTGATTTGCAGCTCAATATCGTTATGCCTGATATGTTATCTTGCTATTGATGAAAACCTTTACTGTTGCACATTAAGCGTGATTGAATCACGATAATGTAAGCAACCTATGACACAGTTTAATGTTATGTGTTGTATGACATACTATAATGCTAGACCGACAATTGTATTAAGTGCAAGACTAATCATTAACACATATAAACCAAATATTGTTCCTGGTGTCACCTGATGTTATAGGCTATTAAAATACGTAAGTAAACATATAAATTCAAAACAGGAGAGATAACAAAAATGTAGACTCACGTGTTATTGGCGGAGGATAGCCGCCGGTGTAGGCTGCGCAGCGACATGGCGTACCCCTAGCAGGGCGGGCTGCCGCTGCCCTTGCCGCGCGGCCTGCGCAGCGCGCGCGCTCCGAAGAACGCGCCCTCCTCGTTGCACGACTGCGAGCGCTGCGAGGCCAGCATGCCGGCCGCGCGGCCCAGCGCGTGCAGCGGCCGCACGCGCGCGCGCCTGCCCCAACCGCACCCGGCCACCACCTCAATCTTGCCGGTCCCACGCGCGCCCGCGCGCTCTCTCACGCCGCGACCACACGCATCGGACACCGGACCGCCGCAAGCCGCGCGCGCCACACCCGCACACACTACCACCGCGACACTTCTCTAAACTAACTTACTTTATCTAACTAAACGTAATTGAAGTATCGATTGAAGGCGCTTCGTCGTTTTCGATTTTGTTTGTATTTATCTAATTTATTAATTGTCTGTGTGTCGGCTCGTGTCCCGCGACGGTATATCTGAAACAAATTAGAATTTGTAATTAAATCGCCGCAGCAACGGTTTGAATGAATCGAAAGGAAATTGGATTCGATCGACCTCGAGGTCCTCGAGATCTAATAAGAGCGGCAAAATAATTTTGTAACGGAACATACGGCCGGTAGGTTTCGGTATTAAATTTGTCGATTACCGGTGGAAGAAATAATCGGCAATGTCAACCGGCACCCTCGTTTATTAATACGAAGTACCGTCACCGCGATGGTGAACAAGGCGAGTCACGCAACGCTATAAGCCTATCGACACGTTAAGAGACAGTGAGCGAGGCGTTCATTAAGTTTCATCACGAAATAATATGCGTTTTGAATGTAATAAGAGCGGTTGGGCGCAGAGCAAGTTTTAATAAAACGGTCAGACGGAGGCCTGCCCCAGTTAATCCTTTGAAAGCTTCTAATCTCGACACTTCGATATAGGTATGAAACAAAAGCGAGAAACACTCTGCGTCCTGTTGAGCGCCGCCAAAAACGGGTCAAGAACAATTAACACAAGCTGAGCATCGCTCTCGGGAATGTTACGGCGAAATATTCCTAAAACATTTAGGAAACAAATAAACTGAATGTAAAACGAACATTTGGCTTCGTAAGAAATGTTTGACAAATGCCCGCAACAGTCTGAGTTCCATTGAATTTGTATTTTAATAAAACTTGATTGTTTTAAGTTAAATTCACCCGGTTCAACGTTCAACATTCAACATTGTGCTATTGACATTCTGTCTCGATATACTCCGGTTTGATTTGTATTTTTTACTTACTTTAAATGTATTCAGTTTTGATTCCAATGCCGGCGTGAAATATTTGATGTATTAAATATATTTATTCCGTTACAACATACTCATTTTTTTCTGTAACTTTTATATTTCTCGGTCTATTTTCATCACGTGACCAGAAATAGTTGAATTTTCAAAGCTTTGTCAATGTACAAAAACAGATATTTTTTTACTAGACCTCTGCCAATTCGCATCAAAGAAGCTTTGCCTAAACTGTTTCATGAGATAAACCGGTGTATTTACTAATATGTAATTCGTGTAAATACTATTAAGTTATTACCAGTAGACGGTACATCAATTATATACTATTGAAAAAAATCACGCCGTCACTCTTTTTCTTGAGCCAAAGTAAGTCCATTGCTGTATAAATGCCTCCCCCATGGATCACTACATAGATCTGTTGGAAACGGCCTGCCTCCAGCAACATTTTGCATCCCTAACCAGTACGTCCGTCCACCTTGCGTCCACATCTCACATTCAATTAAAATATTATTCAAATTGATGTACCCCGAAAAATAGCCCGATGTAGTTAACAATAGCCAGACCAATTAAAAATATTTTTATTGCAACTACAAATGATCGCTCCTGTATACCATTCAAAACGTGAAATGAAAAGTTATATTTTTTTGTCTTTCTACCAATGAAATAAATACTCCCAATTTTTTGAAAAACAATACCCATGTATCTACATGAAATGGATTTTTCGGTCATGTGGAGTTATTTTGCCTGTACGCGACATATTTTTGTTTAATGATATTACTCATTGTTATATTTCAAATACTTCTAAACATAATTAAGACCTCTGAAATCAAAACTCTGTTAGAAAAGAGAGTTTATTACCAATAAAAATTAGCAATATGTATGATCCAAATAAATTCCATAGAATGTCTTGTATGAATTATTAGGCCTCATAATAAAACTTAAGGTAATAAAAAAGAAAAATCCTTATATTGAACATTGCAAGAAAACCCCAAGTTTGAAGCGAATCTGACAAGAATCGTCTGCCAAAATTCATCCGACATTAAGCTTATCGCGTTTTATGCGAACAAAAGTTGGAACAATTCCGTTGGTAAAGATTTTTTACATTTAAAATGGAAAATTAAGGCACATTTTTTTTAAATACTAGCATAGGTCATTCTGGAAAATAGTTAATTTTGTAAGAATACATTAAATACTGCATTTCCCTTACAAAGAATAAAGCTAATATTTAAGCTTCGTTTGATTGACCCCTTGTGTTTTAGGCCTTCAAATCTGAGATTAGACTGAAAACCAATCGCAATCGTGACATCAAAATATAATTGGGACAACCGTAACTGTAATGACTATACTGTTCTTGTACAGCTCCTCAACGATCTAACTGACCAACATTCTATAGAAACCATTTCATCTTAAGCCTACTTCAAAATATAATAAGGTTCTTGGGTCGTTGCGTTTCTTCATTTTAATTAGAAACTCCGCAATCAACAGTTATACACTTTTCACCAGATGTCGCTAGTTCATTTGCTTCGTCTACCTACAGTAAAATAGTAATTAAATTCTGATTTAACGTTTCTTCATTAGCGAATGTCACATTCCCGGTCGGCCACTTAAAACAATTTTCACCGGCACGTATAAATTTATCAATGCATCGTTTATACGTCCAATTAATTAAAATATAATTGCCATCAGCGTTAATAAAGTTGCAAATTAACTGAACATTGCCCAGTAATAGGGAGACGTGTAAATCAGGGTGAAATGAGGGCCGATGATTGATTCGACGCCTGAGTCCGCGCCCGATTGATTAATGATCCGCCGAGGAACTCCTCTGCGAATCTCGGCTCAAAATTCACTTAGTGGTTGCTATTTATCGTATGATCTTGGAAATATAAATATAAACTGATTGTTTGATATGTGTTTTTTTTTTTAAATCTTGTTGCATAGTTCCGGAAAGCGAACAACTAGGTCACCGGATGGTAAGTAATCACTTCCGCCAATGAGCACCCATAACACTTGGTTCATGGATATTTTGCCGGCATCCGACATTCTCACTCACCGAACGAAACACGGCAGCCAAGCAGTTTCTTCAAGGCAATCTCCAGTGAGAAAGTGCTGAGTGTTAAGTCATGTTGAGTGCTTAGTTATGTTTGACAATACAGTAGATCTACCACATATTAAAATAATGGGAAGAGGGAACTGAGATGTCATGTGTAAAGAAATCTAGGTGAACTTGATGGAAAAACCGTCTTAACCCCATGGCTAGCCCTATGGCTCACATTCTAAGATCCGCCAATGTACATCCAGTTTTGAATGGGCTGGTTAAATAGAAATTTACGACGGATAATCATCTAAATAAATAAACCGACACAACTTTAGTAGTGAGTACCTAGTTAGTACATTTTGTTTTTATAATCGTCCATGCTTCATTTACTATAATAAATTGAATGTTTTCAATCAAGATCTGTGCAGTACTTTACCACGATAAGACAAATAGTGTAAGTATTAGTTGGAGTCGATCCAATGGAAAGTGAAATCACAATACGGAAAGTTATTGTTTTTCAACATTACCTTGAAAAACAGAATGTTTACCAATTGTTACTTACAGCTTCCACCGAGGAATTGGAATAAGGAGGTAGCTGTACCTAAATCAGAAGTCTCGGTTTAGATCCTAGTATTGACACAAATATTTGTGCGATCCTTAAATTCTTGGAAGGTTTGGTCTGCCTGTTGTAATAGTGGAAACTCGCTCATAGTTTTTTTTCTGTTATTTACAATATACAACTTGGACTGTAGGGATATATGTGACTCTTAGATGTTACTTTAACCTAAATAAATACACCCACTCAACACCAAAAAGTCATACATATTCCTGACCCCACACTAAGATCGAGTCTTGTGTCGTAGATATCAGGAACTACGAGAGACTTTCCGGTCTCACAAACACCCAGACTTATAAATATTTGTGGTTCACAGAAACATTTGTTTTGGTGTACCATAGGCATCTAACCAACTCCGTCACGGAGGCTGTCAAGCCTATGATGTTAAAAAATTTCACATGATTAATTAATACCTCAGTCAACCCCGCTGGCTTTATCTTGATAGGCGAACTATACATATCAACCTACATACAGTGCCCATCCTCACATATATTCGGATGCCCAGTACCCTAATTCATCGTCCTTCTTTCCCGCTCACCTTCCGATTTGATAGGACGACAACACAGCATGATTCCAGTTGTGGAAGGTTATAGGCGGCAGAGATCACTTACCATTAGGTGACCTGTTTGCTCGTTTACCGGATCTATACAATAAAATAATCTTTAAAAACCTTATGGAGATCGCACTAATTCAACACCTTCAAACCCGGTATCATGCAATATAAACTGACCTTGATAATGAATAGTTCTCCGAATTCCCATTTCAAATCTCAGAATCATTTGACTGCGCAGAAATGAATACAGAATTCGGTGAATTTACTGCTTTTGTAGCCAAGCGGGGATGGCACAATGTTGTATGAGTACTAATAATTATAATAAGCTGTAATGTCAAAGCGTTCACACAGGGCCATTGAACCGTAAATTGAAACTATTGTGCGGTGTTTACGCATAATCATACGCTGTTCTAGTTCCAAATGATGGAATGTTTGCACTATTTCCTATTGTGATAAATTCTGCATTACTATTTAATTTTATCGTCGATTAATTGAGGGCTTATTTATTATTATTGAGGATGCCAAAGATCGGACAAAATGGAGGAGAAGTAGTCGGAAGGTGGGCCCTGGCAAGGATGAAGATCATGCCAGGTAGAATAATAAGAAGAAGAATTGAAAGCTATTAATTATTTTTATTTTGACTCGAAAAGTAACTACATCTAAATGCGAAGTCACTCCAGTATGGAAACGGTTTTACTTGTAGTCATTTTCTAAGGTCTTTAAGCAATACATTCCTTGTAGTTCAAGCTAGTGTTGATTCATTTCAATTATGTTAAAGTTATTTTACTGGCTGATTCTAAAACTCTTTCAAATATGTTGTAAAAGAAAGGTGTTGCAATGGTGTCAGCTGTTTTGGATAAAATTGAATATAACATTACGCCTTGAACAATATAATTTAAGCAGTATCAACAATTACATACTTAAATTGATACATTGTGTATATAACTAATCCTAAAAAAAACTTTAAGTGTATTATAATATTCTAGTGGAACGTTGCATTAATCGGCTATTCGCAAAATCAACATGTAACACTAGAGAATCTTGTTAACGAAGGCATTACGCCTGAAAATACAACCCAACCTTTACTCGACGTAAAACAAACACGTACACATTCCACGCGAAGAAGCTGTTTAATATATATAATATCAACTATACTATTTTCTACAACATAAAGATGTGGATGAGAATAGAGGAAAATAAGCCAAGGGGGCGTATAATTTAACCATGTTTTTTTATTACGATAAATGGCGAGATGAGCATTACAATATATCCAGTAGTTACTCTAGCTACAATGGCCTTCAATCAACATCAGTGCAATTACACTGTTGTATGGCGGGAGAAATAGACATAGCGGTGTTGCTTGCCTAAGCGGTCTCTCAAACAAGAGAGTCCTACAAAAATATTTATATCATCTCAATTCATCAATCCATATTTATACCATGCATTTTCAAAGATATCCTATGCAAACAAAAGTAGATTTAACTGAAACCTATTATATGATGTAGGTAGTAAGGTAAAATGTTATTTACGCGTATGAAACAATTGTCGCTTGTATCTGAATCGACCCGCGATCCATCCGCGTTAAATTTGAATCACCGGAAACTGAATTTAATTACAAAATGGGAACCAATTTATACTTTCATCCCACCCTGAATTTATCTCGGTGAGTATTCTTATCGGCTTTGGAAATATTAATTGGTACGTAAAACAACTGGAGCGGTGTACGTCACTTCACATTTAATAAAAACATCTTCATGCTTTACTTTATTATTTAAGTCTATTATTACAATGGCGTATTCTCAATTTGATCTGTACGAATATTTTTGACACTCATTTGACAATAAGAGTACAATGAAATCTACTGCAATGTATATGATGGCAAGTACAATTCAATCCAAATAAGAAGAAACGATGTCTCGCTGGTTGGCATAATTTTGCCGGCTTGTTCACATGTTATGTGTGTATTAATAGTTAATCACTACTATTAAAACGATAAGGAAAACATCGTGAGGAAACCTGCATATCATAGCGATTTGTATAAATTTCTATGGTATGTATAGTCCGCCA
Source organism: Hyles vespertilio (assembly GCA_009982885.2). NCBI lineage: Eukaryota > Metazoa > Arthropoda > Insecta > Lepidoptera > Sphingidae > Hyles > Hyles vespertilio. The sequence goes on along the minus strand of CM042822.1, from coordinate 7,335,816 downwards.
ACCCGAACTATGTCAGCTTGGTGCACTATATAGCACAGAGTAAGTTCTATATATGGAGACTAAATAGCCTAACTCCTCTCGATCTAGTACTAGTAGTAGTCTCGACTGTTGGGACCCATGCCCTGCAACGAGACGTATCTGGACTGATACAGTTTGCAGCTGAATGTAACTACATTGATTGGACGAAGGCTTACGATAGATTTTCACTAACGTGTATTGTGACGCTCATCCGCAAGGATTCTGTATAAGCAATAATAAGATTCCAATAATTACATATTTGTATTTATAAATATATATGTAGGAAGTTTCTGAACGCACTATTGTCTTCGGTTTGTTATTGATTTTTTTAAATAGCTACATCTTTACATACTTAGATTGTCGGAAGGTAGTATGAAGGAAGACGTTTTGACGTTTATGGTGTAATATAAAAGTGTAATTATTGTTTCTGTAAAGTTGATTAGCTTAAAATTAAAGTTGTGAGCCAAAACAAGTTATATTTGTTCAGACCCTTCCATATATCATTTCTCTATTTTCTATTATTTGTATACCATCCAATTTATCCACTGAAAAACCATTAAATAAATGAAAAATCAACAGCACACGAATTGTAAAACAGAATGAAAATAGCTTTACATTCAACTAATGCGGTAACACGATTTCATCGACGCTACATTTTTGTCTTTGTGACGAACAGAGCGGCCAATTGCGAATGTTTACATACCTACCGTATCCCATGACCCATATTAGGGGCCCTACTCTGTAAATCCGAAACGAAGTTCGAATCTTCGGACGATCGAAGTTTATGACAATACGAATGTACCTACTCTGTAAATGTTCGAATTTGTAAAACGTACATCATAACCATAAGTCTATGGTTCGACTATTATTACGGTATTTGTCATAAAAAAAATGCGTGACGCACTAACGAATACTTTATCATTATCTACGGCGACCGCAATCTAGGCAGATACCGCTCCGGCAATTTCACTTAGTAAATCAGAGACAATTTTATGCAAAGCCGTTAGTCAAGGCTGGTTTCCTATGAGGCAGAAGTACCACACGGTTAAGCTTACCCATTTGTACCGTAGCTAGGCAGGTGCTCTAACACTTCTAAAAAACATATTATTTGTAAATCATTAGGATAGTAAAATCGCTATAAAAGTATTATTTAACCACGAAAAATTAACTTAAAATACGATTAATATAACCTTATTAGCGGAAACCTTACGGACTATGCAGAAAAGAGTGAAAAGTATGAATTATTATGATTGGCACTGAGGAAACTCTTTAAAACAAAGAAATTATCTCTTAAGCTCTCTGTGTGTCGATCGATCCGTCGCGTCTGAAACTGCTTTGTGTGAAGCCAACTTGCTTCTTTCGTGCAAAGAAATTGGGTGAAATATTTGTAATCGATTACCTACGTAATAAATAATGATTGCCTTAAAGGTTAAACAATTGGGCTCTTTATCTTATGAAACGCTTGTACTTGTATTATAAAAAAATATGTCAGTTACAAAAACTACGCCACAAACAGAATACTATTTTGAACGATTCGGACTAATATAAAAAAATTGGCAGAAACAATCAATGGCAGACAATGTAGTTAATTATTCCGGTTGTGATAAGCGAATGGAATGGAGAACCATAAAGCACTAAAACTGCTTTGGTTCAGAGAGATATACAAAGACGCAACAAATCTTTAGTTGAGTAACAACACAAAAAGATATGACGTCACACTCCACATACAGCTTAAAGAGTGCATGCCAAAAATACATAAAACTCTCAATGGAATCCGAAAATACAGAGGTCATTTAAGCAATACAATTTTAAAGAACGAGCAGGCAAGCTACGAACTCCGTCTATATCGATTTATCTCAAGTCTATTTTCGCGGCGACACACTCGTTCTTGTCCCAAATACGTGGCATTGTGCACGCGATTCCCACCCCTATTGCACACGATTGTATATACCACCTCACTCTTGCACTCGAAGAAATTGCTTTGCATTGGATGTTTACATGTGCACAGATTAGCTCCGACGTTTCGCGTAACGAGGAATTTGTTTAAGGGAAGAAAGATTCCCGCTTGGCTCTTTTTTGTAACAAAAATGTTCTGAATGAGGCGCCTCTGTTTGTGTAAGGAATGCTATGTTAACTGCTTGAGTGGATTGAAAATTTATCTCGAAAAGCTTGCCGTTTCATAAAAACTATTCATTAGATTGAATCGTTTGAACCCGGGCGCATTCTTTGTTTCTTTTGACACTATTCGGCTAGATTCTGCGTTGCTGAACACTTCTGTAAAAAGAAAATTAAAACTTAATTCATCACCAAAGCATTGTGCATTAACAGTATAATCTTCTTGACACAAAGATATTGAAGAATTTTCAAACGAAATGTGGTTGATTACCGCCGCCAAATCTTGAATAACTTACTTCAGCGCAGCGGTAACACCAAAATGCTTTCAACTGGCTAACCTCGGTGCCTCTATAGTAAAACTATTTGTATGAAATGAGCCTTATTATTCTAAATACTTGCATTCAGCCTTTATTGTAGCACATGTATAATCTATCTGCACGGTGACTCCAACCACCCTTGCAATAATTAGCATAACAATACCATTAATGTGTACAACGCGGTCTATTATTCCATAGTTGCGTTATCTAATGCACATCAAGATCCCGATCTTTGTATTGTGTCGTTTGATTGCGGATTACAATATTGTCCGATGTATACACGTGTCGAATATTGTAAGCCGGATAACAATGGCTTCTATGAAGCTCAAGTTCGGTTTAACCTTCGTGTAAAACGCGTATTGGATTTGTTGGATCCAGTTTGGAAATTGTTTGAATGACAAAGTGACTACATTGTTCATTGATGGTTGGTGCAGAAGCAAAGTAAATAGAACACAAGACGGTGGGCACAATTATGATGGCCTAGTCAAATCAAATACACAGGCTGAACTCGAAAAATAAAACACTGATGGGAATCAATATGACGAGTTATAATCATGTTTGGTGGTTACTATCCAAGCGAATAAGAAAAGCCTAATTCTAAGTGTAAAAAACACCCGACAAATGTTCAACAAAATTGTTCTGTTATAGTAAAGCTTTTAATTATGTCGCATTGTTAGCTATATTAGCCAGTAGCTTATTGGTGTTACATTATTCACACAGTATTTTCTAAATCTGAATTACAAATGCCAGTATTCTTTATTCCAAATGATGTTTTCCAGAGCTCGGAGTATTGGGCTCACGCTTTCGCCTTTTGTACAACTGAATTTTATAGTTTCTGCGCGCGAACCAAAGTTAAAATCGTAAGTTTCAAGCGCAATTGCTAGAATACAAAGAAATATGCTTGGCTGGATCTTATTCCAAAAAGCAGTATAAATTGATCGTGCCTTGTGAATCGTAGGGGAATTCTATGAATACTATTACAGAGGCGAAATATGTGGGAATTTCAATTGATGTTTTCTGGTGCCATTTATATCTTTGCTTCATCATATCATGCTTTGCCTTATGTATTTTCCGTCCCACAATGTGATAGGGGGTGAGCTTATCGCCATATCGGCTCAAATTCCTTGAGTCGGGGCTGATAAGAAACAGAAAAATTGAATACCACTTAGCCTGACCAGGCATTCGAATCCGATACGTCAGCTTGTTAATGTATTTTATAACACTAAATATTAGCACTATCTAAAGCACCAGCATTTCAGGAATACTATAATATTGAAAGGCAGTATTATCACGAAGAGACAAACAATTGTGTACCAAAACCTTCACTAGATATTAAAACAGGAAACTAGGCCGAATACATAAACTAGTAACAATTGGTTATATTAAAGTGATTAAAATTAAGCCGAAATAACAAGCGAAACTATTAAATTACAATAATATTAAGTAATAATTACACAACCGGTATTTTGCTTAAAGTCAGAGTTAGAGGCACAAAGTTAAAATGAAAATTATTCTGTAACAGTGTAACCTAAATATCTTTTCATTAGAATGCTGCCTATGTCTATTCAAACTCAAATAATGCATGAAGTATTTTAATAACAGAAAAATATTTTAATGACAGAAAAATCACGAATAAAGGACCAACACGTACATTAGAAGTGGATTTAGGACTACACATTATGGATTTTGTAATTAAAGTCCAACGAACTATTGTGAAAGGATTATCTGAACTTACTAATATTATGAAGAGGAAAGATTTGATTGTTAACATTGAACAATCTCTAAAACTACTGGGCAAACATGAAAAAATCTTTTACCATTATACTGTTTCCATTCGTTTATTTTATTTTTGACAGTTCACGCCTATAAAGTACGACATTACAGTAGAACAATATTTTGAAATAAAAGTAGATACTTTCTTGACGGGTAACGCCCACTTAGAGTTGTGCCATTCGTAACGAATGACCACAGATAACAAAAACGATTTTGAATAGAATCAATCAATCGGAATCATTTGAAATAAAATTACATTAAAATGCTAATGAAAACAGTTAAACGTAATATAGTACCCAATATTAGGATCGAATGTATTTGCTGCAAATTAATTAATATGAATAAAGGTATACGTATTGAAGTGACTTTTAATAAGAGTTTAATTTAAAATAATTACAATGATTACAACGAAAATAAATGTTTAGTACCTACTTGTAATAAATAGTTAAACCATGTTGGAATTCATAGTACTTTAAGGATTAAATAATTAAAACAACTAAAAGGTAATTTGTTAATATTTTTATTTATAAACAATCGTCTGTTTCGTCGGAATCGGCGTCGTCGTCACTCGTATCCCCAGTAATACTAATTATTAATGAGTGCATGGGTAAGTTGTCAAATGCGACATCGCGATCCCAATCAGACATTATTTCTTTCTTCGTCTTATCTACGACACTCGCCCAGTTATGAGGCGTCACATTTTCACACGCATTTTTAAGCAACTCCAGCATTTTGTTTGCGGTGAAAGGAGGAGTTGTATTTATTCTCGCAGCATATCCTTTCACTTGCGCCCATATTAGCTCTATGGCATTATACTGGCAATGATATGGAGGAATTCTAAGGACGGTGTGCCCATGTTCTGCAGCCATTTCATCTATAACGTATCGTTTAGGCTGCTTCCTCATTTTTAATATTTTAAGTAACTCTACTTTTAATAGGGACTCGTCCACCTCCTCGCCATTGTTACGGAGCCAGTTTATTATTTCATTTTTTTTACTGGCTTGCGTTGGCATTTTGTTAATTTGCCGAGAGTGATAGGACGCATTATCTATAAATATTGTTGATGGCTGTTCGAGTGACAATAACATTTCCCGAAACCATTTTTCATATACTTCGGAATTCATTTCTTCGTGGTAATCCCCTGTTTTCTTTGATTTAAAAGCTAACATAGCATCTTGCACAAATCCTTTTGCGGTTCCTGCATGACAAATTATAATTCTTTCACCTTTTTCCATTGGCACTGCGGTCGAGGAGCTAGCAGTGTTGTCAGTCCAAGTTTTTGATACCGTGTGATTCGCATTGAGCCAAGTTTCATCGGTGAAAACAACATTCGACCAGTCTTCTATTTTTTTAGCTTGTCTTAAAAATTCGCATCGATACAAAGCAACATCATTGCGTTCCATCAATATTTTTCTTTTGTCACATTTTTTGTATTGGAATCCAATCCTATTCAATACCTTCGCCAAAGAAGACTTTTGACCACGGAACAAGCCACTAGTTTTCAGAGATTGTACTAGGTTATGTAAAGTAGGAATCTCTTTTCTTTGGTAATAATCGTATATATGACGACGAATAGCATCACCATCAAAACTGTCAATTGCTGTCACTTTAAAGGGCTGACGTTTTTTCTTAGGTGTAGATGGCTTGTTTTGTTCCATGCCACTACTGCCGTAGCCTTCTTTAATTATTTTTGAAACTGTTGGAGCAGTAATACCTAATGCTGCTGAAACACGGTCTCTGATTTGAGTCACTGGTATAAGAGGTCTACCATTACGGCTTTCCCTTTCAAAGTACTCATGAAGTCGCAACACAAACTCCCTTGTTTGTCCTTTAAGCACCTTTCCTTTAGGCATTTTGAAAGTGATGAAGGCAGGTACGATGTTCTCAATTCAACCAAATGTAGGAATTCACGGGTAAAACAATACGGAGGAATATAAATACTCAACTCGACGTATGAAAAATGTGAATTAAAATTCAGCGAACGGAAAACACTAGCACGGGCGCGGGCGTCTCGTTGTGAGTGACCACAAAATGGCGGCGCGCGTCACCTGTCTGCCCAGTGTTGCCGTTTCACAATTTGTTTTTAACAACATTACTATTGCCGACGGAAGTGATAAGAATATTAACTTAACATGAGTAAATGGTTTATTTTAATATAATTATTAAATCAAGTAACTTAAATATCCCTGAAGTTTTATAAAACAATGCATGGAGCAAAAAATAAAATATGTATTAAATCGATTAAAACTTGTTCAAAAATAAAATCGTTTGTTATAAAAAATTGATTCGATAACGAATCAGGCCATCACTATTTGATTCAGTGCTCGATGTGTCAAAAATAAAATAAACGAATGGAAACAGTATAGAATCTTATATTATCCCTGATGAATTTGGCTATTAAAATATTTTCAAACATTGTTTCTGCGCCCGGGCGAAGCTAGTATAGTATAGTTTAGTAGGAGCCTAGTATATATAGTATAGTATACAAACACTAACACACACGACTAAATGACGGTATAGCAATAGCTTAAAGAATATACACATATATATGCAGACGTACATTTTTCTAACATAATCTCAACGAACTACTATGACGCACTTACTCGTGAACACACTTGTAGGATGCAGATGATGTAGGCTTTTGAAAATAGATTTCTGAGAAACTTCTCAAATGTTTTTATTCAACCACCCCTCTCATACTGAAGTACTGTTAAATGGAAAAGCCGATGACTCATTCCATACAATCCATACAGCCAAAAGTATCACAGAAGGCTTTGCAAACCACAACAATGTAGTCATCAAACAGACAAATGATCTACTACTAACATGTATGTTTAAAACACCACTAGATCCAACATCTAAAAACAGTATCAAAACCCCAGGAACTCATAGTAAAGTCTAGAAACTCTGGTCTGCAGAAGCTATTAAGAAGCACGCAAAATGGCCCCGCAGTAAAGTTAAAACGACGTGACTGGCACTCTCGAGTAGGTGCATTACAAACCACAACAATATATTCATCAAATATATGGAACCATACCACATTGCATAAAACGCTACTACATACACCATAAACATCCAAACAGTATCCAAAACACCAGGAACTCATAGTAGTATCAAGCAACACTGGTCTGCAAGCTGAATTAGATATTGAAAAGCACGCAAACCGGCCCAGCAGTAAATTTTAAGCGTCGTGACTGGCACTCTCAAACACGCGCCAAACATAAAACCATAACAATGCAATCATCAAATATATAGAACCATACTACAATGCATAAAACGGTACTACACCCAATATAAATATCCAAAACACCAAAAACTCATAGTAAAGTCAAGAAACACTGGCCTGCAGTAGCTATTGAGAAACACGCAAAATGGCCCAGCAGTAAAGTTGAAGCGTCGTGACTGGCACTCTCGAGCACGCGCCTAGCAAACCACAACAATGCAGTCATCAAACTTGCACGTCACTCGGCCGTATTAAAGGCGGTAGCTATGAACTCTAGAGATTGAAATCACCATTGTTTCATTCAAATGATGGTTCAACTTGAAATATTAAGTTTGTACCAGTAGGAAATGTATGCGCGGAATTATTCAGAGCTAGAGTTGTATAGGTTATTAATATTTTATTTTTTTTATTTGTCGCCATCTTTTTACATATAATGGACAGTAAATTGTGAGGTTCGTTTATTATGTCGAACAATGCAGTGTGCATATTTACTTTAACAACAAAATCCTGAAGCAAATGCGAACAATTCGAAAATTTCATTCGACATATAGCAGTGATTAAAACACTGCATTTACCTTATCTTACTTAAGCAATAAGGTAACTGAAATTCTTATTATAAATTTAAATGTACCCAAGCTTCCTTATTATGCCAAATTATCTCAAGATGTTTTCCTTCATCGTTACATAAAATGAATGAAGTGACGTTAACAATGTAATTTTATCAAGTCAGTTTATTTCGCGTGAACGAACACTGAGTGTCGCTAATAGGGATTGTTGTAACCGTTTGTCAGCGTCAACAAGCGCTTAATGCGCTTTAAATAGCTCCTGTTTCCAGTAATTCAGTAATTTAATATGCTGATAGCCCGATACTGGAACATTACCGTGGAACATTACATTATTACAGACAAACCAATCGATAACTCTTCAACTAAATGACTAATTACTTTGTTGTACATAGCTATAATATCTTAGAAGTCGTCGAGGTTCTTTACCTCTTTTGACAGCCTCTGTGGCGTAGTTGGTAAGACGCCTAATGTGAAACGAGAGGCCGCGGATTAGCCCCTCGCGCTGAGACAAATGTTTATATGGCCCACAAGTATTTGTCTCAGATCTGGGTGTTTGTGAGACCGAAAAGTCTCTCGTAGTTCCTGATTCCCACGACACAAGACTGGATCTTAGTGTGGGGTCAAGACTTTGTATGTGACTATTGGGTGTATTTATTTATTTATTTATTTATTTTACTCCATAATATTTCAAAAGTAGTTGGCAGGAAACCCCATACCCCATTCTACTACCCTATGTGTTTCTTTCTTCCTTTCTATATCGCGAGGCTGACATACATCTATGATCCCAGTGTTGTAGAAAATTATAATAACTTACCAACCGTAACCCGTTAACTTGTTCGCCGGACCTATTTTTTGTAATGAATTGTGAAACGACCATGCAGTTCGCCTGATGGTAAGCGATACAACCGCTCATGAATAGTAGCAAAACCAATCAAAAACTTGAATTAGAAAGCAAGGCTTGGCATTTCACTGCGCTCGCCATCCTGTGACATGAGATGTTAAATCTCAATATGTTCAGTAGTTACTCTGGCTACAATTTCCTTCAAACCGAAACACAACAGTGCATTAACACTGCTATTTGGCGGGAAATATAGACATTACATAACTAAATAAACCTATTGACCTATACAACAAAACAAAGCGTTTCTAGAATTCAAGTCCTTAATGTTGATTTACGCAGAGACTCGGAACTAAACCGTACAGTTTAGTACATTCACACCACATTTCCAACTTAACTAGATGACTGTCATGGAATTACTCGACGTTTTAGCTACTAAATGTCTTCACTTTAGACATTTAGTAGCTGTTATGTTTAAATAACATGTTTCTACTTATTTTGAATAAGTCCAAACACTTAATAGATTTAATTGCGCACATTTTAGTACGTGAAGTCTGTCGCATAAGGTCCTCTAAATATGTACATTGTTTTGTCTATTGCTACAGCCAAGCAGTCTTTTGAAAACACTGCTATGTTTCCATAGTGTGTTTCAGTTTGATGGGCATAGCGCAGAGCATTTAGAAACTTATCGCCTAATATTGCGTGGTGACAAGCGTAGTACAACGGAAAAAAGAGGTCTTACTCCTTGCACGACTAATTTTTGCTATATCATTTCATGGTGAGACGAGTATGTCGTTTGCCTGACAGTAATCGATACGACCGCTCATGAGCAGTAGCAATAACAAAAACCTTGAATTTTAAAACAATGCATGGCATTCCACTGCGCTCGCCATCCTGAAACATGAGATTTTAAGTCTCAATATGTGCAGTAGTTGCTTTGGCTGTAATTTCCATCAAACCGAAACACAGCAGTTTATTTACACTACTGTTTGGTGGGAGAAATTGACATTGCAGTGGTACCTACTCAGGCAGCCTCTCATATTTGAGAGACCTAGCATCAACTTATCAGAATAAAAAAGAACAGTAGAAGTAAAGCAATATTTATACCAGTTTATTACTAACAATTATAAGATCTACCCTACTTAACATTAAACAGAGACAAGGGTGACCTCTGTCCTCTCTCCGACGAGACAAAAGAGCATAGGTATAAAGGTTAAAAGCGTTCAAAGGGGTTTAGCGTGTTTACCTACTCCAGTCCGAGGCGCTCTTTAGCCTTAGATATGCGATTGAAAGAATGTATCACCTACTATATATGTAATGCATTGTATAGTCAGTCTGTCTTTTATATATTTAAAGATCACGCATATTGCTTTGAGAAGGTGGGTAGAGTTGACAATAATACCCACAGTGCATCAGCTTATTTTCAAAATGTGTTACGGAGGAAACCTGTATCACATTCTTAAAAACCTCTTTCAGCCCCCGGAATCTCATGTGAGTTTTGCGTACAAGTTAGATTTACCAATCTAGTAGTGTATCACTTGAAGTATGGGTTATAAACTATGAATCCTGGCTTATTGTTTTATTTTACTTGTTATTTTGCTGTCCAGCCAGTGTACACTTTATCGAATGGGGAATAACTAGTTTCAAATAAACGGATAACTTTATGTATAACACTAAATCGAGTACAAAAGCCTTTGAATTTTTTCCCACGCAACTGTTCGCATTTATGAAACGCATATTTTGTCCTCAATGCCGCCACGGTCCGTATGTCCGAATCGTAACTTTCATTGTACTATAAATATTCCGTTCCACACGTTTGTTGGTATTGAACAATCACGCCACATTCCAATACACAACAATCGGATCGATAAGGCTATGTTATGAATATATTATAACTTCACGCTTATAAATACGGGTGATTTAAACTGTTTTTGTTCTATAACACGAGTAAGTTATTACATTTATCATGTGGCCTTCAGTGCTGGACTTTGGTTAGCCTTGAAAATTCTTTATGCTGAAACAACTTACGAAAAGTGACTACCAAAAACCTAATGAAATTGGAATGTGATCTAGAATGTCCATCAGTCAAAGATGATTCGACACATCACACACTGGTAGTATGTCTGGTTGGGAAAAGTCTATGGGCCAGTGTGGTGAACTATGAGCCTAAGACCACGCAATTGAGCTCTTGATTGTAAAGGGTCTCGAACTCAACAAAATGCGATTTTGGCCATAAACAAAATCCAGAACGCGACTCGCGTAATTGTAACGTATTTAACACCATAAACCCGATTTTCACGGAAACTATTATTTATTATCTATCTCATGGTAACTTAACGCAGAGTCAACGCAAGGCTGTCAAAATGATATCACAGATAAGACACAACATTTTCTTTCCACTCAATAATTCTCAACTGCCTCTCCACGTTGCTAATTAAATTAGATTGATTTATCAATTCTTTGTTCTTTACAAGAGGGTTCTCAATGACGCCTTAAGCAGCCTTCCTGCGTAACCAACATAAAAAGGAGCCAATGTTTTGATCAAACTAATTGATCTTAAAGGGCGTGTTGGCATGTTGGTAGACGGACCAGACGCGGCTGCCAACATGTTCACGATGGTCGCAGGTTCAAAACTCAGGGTTTACCTCTGTCTTTTCTGAGTCATCTGTGTATTGATAGTCAATCACCACGCACTAAAACATTGTGATGAAACCTGCATACCATAGCATTTTATGAGAACTTCTTTGGTATGTAAAGTCTGCCAACCCGCATTAGGCCAGCGTGGTGGACTATAGGCCTAACCACTCTTAATCGTAGTCTCGATCAATGAGGAGGCCCGTGCCCTGCAGTGGGATGTATATGGGCTGATACAAATTGATCGTAGGATACATATTTATTGTGATTGGTAAAATTTTAATCAGTGTATCATCACTACATGGTATAAAACAATGTCGCTTTCTCTGTCCCTATGTTCCTTTGTATGCTTAAATCTTTAAAACTACGCAACGGATTTTGATGCGGTTTTTTTTAATAGATAGAATGATTCAAGAGGAAGGTTTATGTGTATAATACGTGCATATTATTGTAGAGAAATCTATATGCACTCGGGTGAAGCTGGGCCGGGCTACTAGTATATTATATAACATACTAGCGGCCCAGCCCAGCTTTTCACTTGTTCTTGAGAAAAAAAAATCGGTTCACTAATCGAAATGATACGGTTATCTTGAAGTTTTTTAGCAATTATCACGATAGGTGGCGCTTAACTTCTTTCCAAGCATACGAGTAGTTTCCAAGTAAACCGTATCAGTAAACACAGAAGTTTATGTCACAAGCTCTGTATTACCAACGTTAAATAAATATCGATTTAGCGTAAAACATTCTGCAGACATCCTTGACTTAGGGTATGTTAAACGTGTCTAAAATTAGCGTGCCCGCAACTCGATCCGATACTAATTTGATAATCGGTTTTGACAGCCCTAACTCGTTGAGTCTAACTTGGCGAGATTGGATCTAACTTAATCTCCGCACATTAATAACTATATATTATGAATTCTTAAACGATATCTCTGCGTTTTATTTTAACACGAAGTTTTGGGTTATTTAGGACAATGAAATGCCGAACTAGAGGCTTCGAGAAAACACTCCGAAAATCCGTATCAGTCCATAAGTCACCGAAGGAAACTTCAGCAATCGAATGAACTAATAGGCAAACTAAGCCCAATTCTCACTTGAATGTAAGACCAGATTCTAAATGTAGATAAGTTTAACCACAAGACAATATAAATATAAATGATTTAAGTAAAATCATCGAAAATACTCTACAGAAACCGTCACATGTTTGTTTCACAAATCTTCCTAAATATGAAAATTCCTTCCAAAACTACACAACACTTCGAAATTTCAACCAACATTTTATATATACACTGAACGATTGCAAACTGCTGTTACTGATCAATAAATTACCGAGATAGAATCGTTTTCATAAAATATCGGACATCGTAAAACGTCTAATATAAAATGGCTGAGGCTGCAATATCCTGGGGCGTGCGTGACCCCATGTTTTATTTATCTGTCGTGTATCCTGAGATGGTACGTCGCCTGTATGTGTGTCAGCGTGTTTATTGGACACATGTGTTGAAGATTTCAATGATCATGCTTATTGCAGGACCTCAGAATTAATTTTGATGTGCTATTGGATGTCTTCAACAGAACTCCGGAAAGTTCAGGAAGTTGCAGTATCGTAAAATTTCTGATACTGCATAAGAACCTATTTAACTTGATTTTCTTAACAGCTTTTGCAGATCCATAATGGAAGACCTAGAGAAAAGGTAGGATAGGGATTTTTTAATTGTCTATAATTAGCACTCGTATTAAATATTTTCTCTGTGAGATAATTATTACTGTATGTGGTGTTCAATAAAGAATTTATAAATAAAATAAATAAATAAATAATCATACCATCTAAACCAAACTGATACATACATGGTCAAGTTGTAACCTAAGCTAGCTAAAGCTTCATTATTTTATTTCTAATAAATTACATACGTGTGTATTTAAACTCACGCCTTTTTCTCAGAAGGGGTAGGCAGAGGTGCAACTAGGACACCCAAGTTTCACTTAGTATTTTCCGTACCACGGTGTAATAGAAGGCAATAATATAGCCAATTCGGGCACAAATTCCTGACTCCAGGTATCAGCCAATGAATTAAAAAAATCCAATATCACTACAACTAATAAAGTAAAATGTGCATAAAACACAATCACATCACTTATACTCTCAACTACATTACACCAAAACAACCAACTTGATATTTATAGCCTCAAAAACACTCGGCAACTTGTAAAACGTAATTGCAACTGTTAAAATATTTAAAAATATTAATGGCCACTACTAGAATGTAGAGCTCTCTGAACTTGGTGTTTGTGCTCGTGTGCTCAATACACGTGCTCGAAATTAATTCGCGTAAAAATGTTGCAAAAACACGCGCGAATGATGCAGCCGAGGCGAGCGGGTCGCGTGACCAAGCTTTTTACAGCTCAATGTCATGTTGTGTAGGTAGAAGGTGTGAAGAGACGCACTGTGTGTGATAAACCCACCAAGATATATTTTGTATTAGTTATAATAAAACTGTGAAGGCAAATACAGCGAGGAACCTGCAAACCATAGCGATAAGAGTTTCTATGGCATGTAAAGTCCGCCAAACGCAGTAGACCAGCGTGGTGGACTAAATGACCTAACCACTCTCAATCGTACTCTCAATTGTAGAGAAGGCCCGTGCCCTGCATTGGGACTTATATAGGTTGACATAGCATAGTATATTAAAACGGAAACTACAAATAAAATTTGTGAGCGCTTATCAGTCAAGTTATAATTTTTTTTTTTTATTTGGTTTATTTGGGAAACAACAGATACAATATAACATAGAATTAACAACAACTAGAAATACATAATCCACAACAGTTTCCACAGATAACAATAACATAAAAGAAAGAGCTGGTGCGTACCTATACAATGATACACGCCCAGACGCAGGTTACATGAGATGAAAGTTTAAAAATAATATATTCATAGGGGAACACTTTCTATACTCTATAGCAATGGACTTCATATGGCTTAAGATAATCATAATGATAGTCAGAATCAGCTGCAAAATAACATTGACATAAAAAACAAACAAATGAAAAAATATATTTTTACTTTATAGGTCTGACATTGCAAACCACTTTACAATGCTTCCAACACAACAGCAAAAACGATTTGATTTACAATTTTAATCGGAGTCGATTACTTTTAACTGGCGTTTAACAGTTACACAAACCCGTTAGGCCAATAACATTACTAAGAAATAAATACAACGGTTTCCCTCTAGTTTTGGTCACAATCATGTTAATTCCAACTAGAAAAGGTAAGCCGCCATATTTGAAATGATTTACGATATATATTTTCTGCCGTGTCCTAATTGGCTGTTTTAAACCAGTCTGAATAACAAGAATTACTCGCTACAATTCTAACAAATTATTGTTAAGAATTAAAACGGATGGAATAGTTAAAATATAATGATTAATGAACCTCACGTTATATTGTTTAAGGACCTATTTGTGTGACATTTATTTTACTGCGCGTAACACCTTTGTGCTTTTGTATAAACATGATAATAATTTGCTTAAGACTACCAAGTTTTGTAATTGAACAAAGTCTGCAATGTTGTATTATATAATTTTTGTTAAGCTTACCTATTTTTAATATTGTTAACATTGTATAACGTTTGTGTTGTCTAAGTTTAGCCTTCATTAGTCAGATCGCTATGGTCTCCTATAACTGTGGGAGTACGCTAGATTAAGTCTTTCAGCATATACTGTATTTGAATCTTTATTTGTGTACCTACATTCTGCGTTGGAGATCTATGGAATAAATAAATAAATAAATAAATTATGCCTAATGTCCTGCTGAAGTATGGACCAGAATATCATGAAATAAAATGTTGAAATGTATCAGTGCAATATGTATAATAAACAAGTTAGATCTTAATTCTAACATTAGGAGCAGTTTTTGCGTCGAATAGAATAATATTGAGTATTCCTGGATTTCTTTACTGACATTAATTTTATAAACTACTTACAACAATATAACAATAATATCCATGGAAAAGCATTTTCTGAGCCTGATAAATAGAAATAAAAGCTTGAAAGCATTTGACAGTATTAAATTTAAATTTGGCAAATATTACCGCAGACCGGAATTTCTCGCAAGTATGGAAACAAAGCGATAGGATAAAAGCGTATCGGTAACATTACAGTGCAAACGGCATACCCAGGAAAACGCTTACCTACCCTTTGCCGTGTCGTTTGCACATAAACGTATCTACTTATTTGGAAAGATCGAGATTTTCGCGCTAACGGTATTCATAAACGTTGGCGTTTTGTTATTGATAAAAATGGTTTTGGTGTTACTGGTGTGAAAATAGGATATTGGGAAAAATTATTTGATAAAAGATTATCAAAGAAATAAAAGTGTTTCATCGTAGGTATTAAAAATAAAGAAAAGGTCGCAATAAATGGCGAAACGAGCATGCCATCTGCCTGAGGGTAAGTGACACGACCGCTCATGGATAGTAGCAAAACCAAACAACACCATGATTTTTTTTTTTGTTTTTGTTGCAATTAATGACGAGACGAGCAAGCCGTTCGCCTGATGGTAAGCGATACGACCGCTCATAAACAGTAGCAACATTCCACTGCGCTCGCCATCCTGAGACATAAGATGTTAAGTCTCAATATGTCCAGTAGTTACTCTGGCTACAATGTCCTTCAATCCGAAACACAACAGTGCATTTACGCAGTGTTGTTTCACGGGAGAAATAGACATTGCGGTGGTACCTACCCAGATGGCCTCTCACATATGAGAGACCTACCACCAGTAACTTACAAAACAAAGCTTGGCATTCCACTGCCCTCGCCATCCTGAGACATTAGATGTTTAATCTCAATATGTCGACTAGTTACTCTGCCTACAATGTCCTTCAAACTGGAACACAACAGTGCATTTACACTGCTCTTTGGCGAGAGAAATTGACATTATGGTGGTATTACCCAGGCGGTCTCTACATAAATAAGAGACCGACCACCAGTAAAAATAGTGTGAAACAATTATTTAAAAATGGTCTTCGACAATTGCACTTATCGGTGAAAAAGCAAAAGTAAAGTTTTTAATTCACGTCATTTTTCTTTGACACAGTGTTATCATTTCATCCATACTTCTGTAGCTTTAACAAGTTACAAAGCGAAAAATATCAGGTCAATATTTATTTATTTCAAGGAAAATGCAAGTTTACAGTATTTTAACCAAAACAATTACATTCTAATTAATAAGAAATGGAACATTATTACTGTTATTTCTAAAATTTTAACAATTAGAGACATTTATATATTTATCAGTACAAAATAAAAAAAAACTAGTTAACAAATTAACAACAAAGTAAAAGTAAATATAGTAGTTTTAGGTAACAAAAATTGAAATAAATTAAAATAATCAAAAACTTAATAATATCTATAAACACTTATCATCTACAAAATGCAGTAATTACAATCTTATGAATTATTTAAAAAACTAATCATAGATGAGTAAACAAGATATGGTTTGTCATGGAAGAGGTCTAGATCTGTGTGGTAAGCGAGCATCGAATTGAGTAGCGCGACGGCGCGGGCGGTGGGCGCGGCGGCGGCGCGACCCGTGCGCACCCCACGTGGTATTGCGAACACTTTTCTATGTCTACGCGGACCCTCACCTCCAGTCAGAAATCGAGCCGGAATACAAGTCAAACCCACTTGCTCCAATGCTGTCGGATTGTCCACCTTGTTGATGAGAAGATGGTAGTAGTGAACTAAAAGTATTTGCTTACGCCTATACTCTAGAGTGTTTAGCCCCACCATTCCAGTTATAAACAATGATGGATATAAATAGGGATAATACCCATACATTATCTTGTATATGTATCTGCAAAATTTCTTTTGAACACGTTCAATTATAATAATAATATTCATACAATATAGTGAATCCGTATTCGCCACATTTTTTTTAGACAAAAACATTATCATATTACCAATACCACGGCACAGCCAAAGTAAAATCCGCAGTAACCAATTTAATGCGTGGTGTTTTTGCCTCGCTTCAATAGCTCTTTGGTTTTGCTATTGGCGATCACCCAGCCCAACCATCGGCCGTATTCCAATATATTATGTTATTTGTATTAATTTCGATTAATAACGCCCATGATTTATCGAGAGTTAACAGCTGCGTTAATTTAGGTTTAGATAAGGAATGCGCAGAATCAGAAGTCTTATAAGTTGTGTAAAAATAATAAAGGAGATGCCTATTTACTATTACACTTAGTATCGGTGCGAAGATTATTGTTCCTCGAAGCAACTTACTTTTTTGTGAAGGAAAAAATAAATATTTTCTGTAAATATTCTTGGAGAAATTCACTTGAAGTCCAATAAAAAAATATTTTTTAGACGGCTCTGAACAAAATGTAAACTGTGATGATAATTATTTTATTTTAATAAAATCTGTCGCCCGGGATGAAACAGGAGTACGTTTAAGGACAAACCATAATAAAGCTATAATAAATTTCAAGCAGTAGAGGGATCGGGATCTACGATATTTTTTACCGATAGTTTGAATGGACATTCTCCTTTAATAAATAAATAATTACCGGGGCGCCAAATTTACTACGTTTATATTATACCTTAATAACATACCATAAAGTCTAAAATGTATATGATATCTAGTGCTGAGGGTGTTACTTTGGACTCCACCACGAAGTTCGAATTTTCGGAATCGGAATGTTCCGGCTCCGTCCACATATAAGATAAAAGATATCTACTTCTAAAAATAAATACTATTCTCTATAAAACTCATCATTCACTTCGAACTTAGTCAATAGTTACGACATACGAAAAAAGATTCGAACATTTTGTAAAGTATTCAGGCATATGCTGATTTAAGTACGATGTTCGAACATTCGTCAGTCGTGTCTGAATATAGAGTAACCCCCCTTTATAGAGCATAATCGGACCGTACCACAGTGTGGCTGTCACGAAGTTAATCTAATTGAAACTAACTAACTTGTAAAGCGAGCGACACCATGCTAAAGAATTTAATCGAATGAGTTGTGCAACTAAGGATGGCTAGATATAGCAAATATATCTTTATAGTTAACAGCTTTCATGGCGCAACTTGTTTTTAGTTCGATTTCCAAGTGCATTTTGATACAATTCGCATAATTATTATTTTGTTGAAAAATTTTATACTGACCGATGAATTTCTCCATCAGGGTTCATGAATCAACCCCCCAGGGTTACACTGTGATCCAAAACGAAGTTCTAAAGTTCGAACGTGCAACATATGTATAAGTTATATTTTTTAACTTCGAAAAATCAATGCTATTCACTATAATACTCATTATTTTGGTACAGAAGTAAGGTCACCGACTGTGGTTAATAGTAGCGGAATCTATGGTAACCGCTTCAAGGATACAGACATGAGTATTCTTTAAATTTATTAAGCTTCATATACCAAAATATATAAGGAGAAGTGCTCCTATATATACCAGTGGCATTATCTCCCAGTATGTATGTATGTAGGGTCCTCTTTATGAAAACTTCACCCTTGGTCCTATTAGTCTTAAGAAACTTAAAATGAAGCGATTAAAATATTTCGAATAGACTTAAGAATGATCTACAGACGTACAAGAAACTGGTCTATAAATAAACGAGGTATTTTAATTAATATAGCCTCCGGGAGAGCCATTTTATCGCCGGCTCGCCGCAAATTCCTGTCAAAAAGAAGAAAAAAACACAAAAGCTGATGCCTTACAACTTGTTCGCAGGATGTGTGATCGTTTTGTTTCAACGCAGAGTGAGATATTTATAGTTCATGCACTCCATTGTTTATGGTTTTGAAGTGTAAAGTATTGTGACAAAGGATATATTTATTACCGTATTTATATGTATTGTACCTTTTGCGAGATATAACAGTATTTTACGTGGTGATTTTTTTTATATAGTATTCAAAATATTTTTTTTAATTGTTTATTTATTGTAATGTTAATTATCAACGTTAAGAAAGTTAACTAAGCATACCAACAATAGGAGACAATACCATACCATAAATAGTTTAAAAGTATTCGGTTATATGAATTGACACCTTAACTCCAAAATAATCGAGGGATTGCAAAAATAATCCGTCTGAAATATTACGATAGTGGAAAAGTCTTCATTAACGAATAAAAAAACCTTAACAATAATAATCTTGTTTACTTAGCGCGGTAGTACAGAAATCAAAATGCGATATAGAGTTAAAAAATTGGATAGGAAACAACCATCCTCAAAAGCAGCAAATAATTCATATTAATGAGATTATATCAGCATTAAACAGATATCAACACTTAGCAAATACGCACCTCATGTTCTCTTTTATTTTGTGCAAAAAGACCGATTGAGGCGAAAATTAGTGGCAATATCAATCAGAAATACGATAATAATTGATAATAAACTATCTGCACTTAAGTAATGTTTAGTTACTGGTAAACAGGGTCATAGACGAATTTCTTAAATACTAAGGCCTGACTTTTGATAGCCTCCGTGGCGCAGTCGGTTAGACGGCGCCTGTGAAAGGGAGGCCGCGTGTTCGGTCCTCGCATCGAGATAAATGTTTGTGCGGTCCACAAATATTTCCTTCGGGTCTGGGTGTTTGTGAGACCGGAAAGTCTCTGATAGTTCTTGATACCCACCACAAAAGACTCGATCTTAGTTTGGGGTCAGGACTATATATGTGACTGTTGTGTGTTATTTATTTATTTACTTAGAACATTTGACTTTATTTTTACGTATGTACAACAAATCATCTCTATTATTGTCAAATGAATTTCCATAATAAAAGAAACCATGTAATTCTTTAGTTATAAGCCCACAAATTTCTATTGCTAAAATATTTCAATCCACGCAAAATAAAAGTGGTAGAAAACCCGACATTATAATTCATACCAGGATACCTAGTTTGGGTAGAGTCATTGCATTATTTTCGAGTAGGCCAACATAATTGTTCCAACCAGCGAGAGACAACGATCACATCACATTCATCGAGTCGGTATAAAAAAAATATGTGTATTTGAACATTTCAGTTCAGTTTAATAAACAAAGCTTAGTTCATATGAATCCTGTTAAGCTGCTTATTATTCAATACGTCGTTATCACATACACGAGGATTTTAGCTTTAAATCATTCTGATTTTCGTAAATTCGACATTGGAAACTAATAGGCATACAGTATATTGCAAATATCGAAATTTGTTTATTATACTCTTTGATTATGATAAATATTTAATGTAATATCTAACACTTAAATAATATATGCTATTATAAAAGTCAGTGTTAAAATAGTCTATGAATTCATTCCCAATTGAAATAAATTGAAAGTCAGTTTCACCTTTCCAAAATTATAAATGGGTACGATCATAAAGCCTACATCAGTTTTTCGTAACATCGCATCATTTCTCTCGTGTGAAAGAGGAGTATGATGGACTGTGGGTCGAAACCGAAATATGTTACAGCCTTTATCCGGGTCAAACCGAACACTTTAACATCTACGTTCCGAAGCATCCATCGAAAAAGAACAAAAAATCAGCGGAAATCCAGTTGCATTTTGTGCCCTCAAACGCTACGATTATCTGTGGGCGATTTCGAGGAAGGCTATTGTTCCAAAATGACAGAAATAACGAGAAAATAATACCGCTTCGAGGCGAGGAATTTATTTCAAGCCTTTGGTTATTGGAATCCGCTGCAATTATTTTTCGACTTGAAAATTAAAGAATATTACAAATTCAAACATTATGCTGAATAATTTTCTTGCTTACCATTACTGAATATTGGGTAGTTCAATAACCTATCGCGTGTTTAAAATAAGTTAGTATTTCTAAGCATAACTATTATTTTGTGACGAACAAATAAATGCTTGGATTTGCGTTTAAAATTTAATGTTTCTGCACGACGTAGCTGACATCTAATTTCCAGTTACCGCTATCATACCAATGATCAACTGTCTTTGCGATTATATCGACGGGGAGTTAAATTACATTACACTAAGAATATGCATAGATAATTTTAATTTTATCATACGCTTAAATAATGTTTACCTGTGCAAAAAAATCATTTATTTAGATCAATATTTAAACCCGTTTCCAAGGCTGTATAATTACAGCTTCCTTTGCCAATTGAAGCAAAAATGTTATAGTCTCTAATTTATGCCTCAATTTGTACAAATATTTTATTGTTATCAAAGGATGATGGGCGTTTTGGTACCCATGTCCAATCAAAATAAATTTACCCTCGTTGGATAGCTTTTTCCAAGAGAAGAAAATAATATTATGGCGACAAACCTGTATGTATTGTCCGTTTTGAAATATAGTCGTCAGAACATATGGGATATACATATGTAATGACCGACTGATTCCGTAACTGTGCAATGTGCCGAAGAAGGCTATACCAAGGCTGATATCAAGTGCGCATTTCATCGGTAAACTTACTAAGAATGCGTGCAGATATTGCTGAATTCATTCGAGGAAATGCTACATTATAGGTTAATTGTCAATTAACTTTTTAGCTTTCCTTCCCTTTTTTATATGGATGCATATATACTCACCCCGTATTCCCAGAAGGGGTAGGCAGATTCTAGTAGCTATGCTATGCTACGGTGCTACCAGGTCAATCATGTCTCCAGGTTTTGATTCCAGGGTGACCATGAATATAATTCCATAAAATGAAATGAAATGAAAATAATTTATTGAATCCATTTAAGATGATCTACATCATTTAGATTCAGTAATTTTTTTATCTTTTACCTGGTTTGGAAAGCAGTTTTTACTAGAGAAGAACGGGCAAGAAATTCTGCAGTGTTGTTCTTTTAAAAACCAATTTACAATTAATCAACAATTTAAAACTCAACAGTTCATTACCAAATTGTTATAACATTTTAAATACATCTTTACGTTATATTTAATATGGCTGAGTGAAGCAAAGTCGAACAAACGAAGAATCAGTCATTATATGCATTGTTGGTATTTTTGGGCTGGACGCACTACAGAACAGCTTAATGCAATTTTAGACAAAAAGACTTCGCTACGAAATGCAAGTTCAGATCCCAGAACTACTTTGGGTATTTTTTTGACAAGGCTAATTACTGGAGAATGCCATGAAAGACTTGGAGTATCAGAAAGAAAAGTCGAACGCCAGTTGGCCCTTGCACGAGAGTGTCCTAGAACTAACTATACTGTGCTTGACAAGGGTTTCGAACACGTACCTAAAGACAATGTCCTTGATAGAAACCTCAGGATTCCTAAAACACTATTTGGTAATGAAGAAAGACAGATGCATTATAGATGTAAACGAACCATACGCTGCCACCAAGACTGATGCCTGATTTTATGAACGATGAGAAAAACCCCTTGCACATATTGCTTCATCCCAATGATGTATTTATTTTAGACCGTGGCCTAATAGACAGTTTAGGCAATATCAAAGAATATGGATCAAATAACACGTTTCTCCGACAAAAAACCTGGGACATGCACAACTTTCTCTTCATGAAAATACTTCCCGACTGGTCATAATATGCCGATGGCTAGTGGAAGTGGTTAACGGCCGAATTAAAATATATTTCAAGCAATACTATTCATAATATGTTTGCAGACTTTCCGATTGCAGCAGCAATAATTTATCACTTCCACTACCCAATTGCAGATGGCCAATACGCAGAGGCTTTTCTACAAAAAATAACTGAAAAAATGTAAATCCCAAACTTATTGTACAATTACGTAGAAGAAATGTAATGAAATGTAGTGATATGAAATGTAGAAGAATTATGTGCGTGGTGGCCTGTTGGTAAACGGAATAGACGCGACTGCCAACATGTTCACGGTAGTCGCGGGTTTGAATCCCAGGGCACACCTCTGACTTTTCGGAATTATGTGTGTATTGATAATCAATCACTACGCACTAAAACGGTGAAGGAAAACATTGTGAGAAAACCTTCATACCATAGCGATTTATAGAAAAATCTATGGTATGTTCCGCCAACCCGCACTAAGCCAGCGTGGTGGACTATATGGCCTAACCACTCTCAATCGTACTGTCGATTGTAGAGAAGGCCCGTGCCCTGTAGTGGGACGTATATGGGCTGATACAGATGAAGAAGAAAAAAGATCAAATAACAGAAGAACTGCTTTTCAGTGAATGGAAGTCAATGATATGACCGATTTTCCACGATTAAGTAAACAAGACGTGATATTGCTATAATTGGGGACATACCAGTTAAAACTAGCACCTAAATAACAGTTTATATCTCATCGAAACTTATAGAAAAGCTAGTATGGAGGACATAACTGACTACGGAATTGAAGATGTGTGACTTTTGCGTGCACGTATACAGTACCGACATGTGAGAGTAATATTACACGTTAACAATACTTTAATATTCCATCGCCGTTAAACTGCGAGGTAATTGACTATCACTCCATACATACATGGCTTCGAAAAAACAGGTGTGTGCCCTGGGATTATAATAATACAATGCCAAATTGAAAAAAAAAACAATAAAAGTATGATATTAATATGATGTAACAAAAAATGTTTAACTATAAAGTACGATTTCTTGGATTGGACAGCGAATCAGGTCTAGCGCTCTTGATATTATTATTCTACACTAAAATACCTTTCCAACGATGTATCACTCATTCCGATTGGAGCTGGTACCAGGTTCCATACATTTGTGCCCATTGTCCTTTCAATATTTCTACAATATCAGAAACTATTCGGACGTTTGAAAGTAACTGAAATTTATACACATCAAGCTAAAAGTATATAAATAACAATTAAGTTTTCTTATTTTATACAGAGCTCGGTAACAATTTAGCGTAGAGTAGATTTTAAACGGAATGTGAATATTTTAGTTTAGTAATGACACATGCGCGCCGCGGGCTCGCCGCTAATAGCCGGCATCTGCGCCAACGCCATACATTACACTATTTAAATGTATTTCATACTGTTCTAAACTTCCTCTTAATATAAAGTTTTGACTTATGTTTAGATATCAATTGTGGAGACTTAACTAAATTATTTAATTGTTTTTTACCATTTCTTATATTCATCCCGTGGGTGAGAGATTTCCTCGACCAATACTACCGCCTTTTGTAATGTTACGTAGTGTAATTTTATTGTTAAGTTTACTTAGTTTACAATTAAGCATATTAATTAATCAATAAATTAGGTGAGACAGAAGGATCTCCAGGAAATTGGATTTAGAAATTACTCAATTATCTGAATTGATTTGGTGCGAAGATTCTACAAGATAATACTAAATTTGTCACCTACTACTAATAATTGATTGATGAAGTTTTAATGGCCCTAACATATTCAAATCATTGACAACTGATATTTCAAAATGGAGACACAAAACCTTAACATTTTTCACCAATAAACAATACAGCATTTACCGTGTTATTTATACCAGTAATTCCAAATTGTAAAACGTCGAAAATATATAGTACGAAACGTGCTACTAACATAGAATTATGCAATGAAAGCGTTTATGTACAAAATAAATATTTGAAATGTTTATTCGTAATTACGTCACAGCCAGGTGTCACGTGAGCTAGTATTCCCATGAACGTATCAAGGATGCTACCGATACAATCAACTCATTAATACCGTAACTAACGTATACCAAGGTTACTACTAATAGCCAACTTGGGATCTTGTTTGTACAATCTTGACCCGACACTTCGCATATGCATATTCGTCTTTGCAACCTTTAATTACTTATCTATTTCTGAACGATCTAATCGTTGAGAAGCGAAACCAATTAACATAAACATTTCTGAACGTAACTGTACACGATTTATGGTGGTGGATGTTTGGTTTATTGCTTTTCCGTGTATTGCTTAAAGCAAGGTGTTAAACAGTATTCTGTTAAAATTAATTAAAATTAATTCTTAATCAAAAGCAATATCTGATCTTCGTGATCATTCTTGTGCAAAAACCCTCCGCAAGAACGTTAGATTTATTTCAACATCTTTTGTTCCATTGTCTATTAGTGCTAAAAATTTACACTATTATGGGGACTTGATATCGTCTTTATTATCGCTCCATATAATCACTAACCAACAAAGACTTACATAAAAAATACATTATACATTTGTGCGACACGACATGAAGTGATGTTCGCAGAGAAAAGGCGATCATTACACGTACTTGTTAAGAGCCGGACAGCGTAAAGTCTCCATTAATCTAGCACAAAAATCAGTACACACGCGCAGGTCACTTTTTATGCCTCTTGAAATAATAACTGTATGGCAGAATGAGGTCGTGAGGGACTTGGAAAAATAAGCTCTATAAAAATTTCCTCTTGAGATATCAGAAACATAAATAAGTGTTTTGTCTGTGATGTAATGTGTAAAAAATGAGGACAAGACGATAGATTGAGGCAGCTACTTAATCGATTCCTCTGGTGTTGCAAGCGTTTATATTGACTACCTATCATAAAGTGGCCAATATATACATTTGCCTCCCATTGTATGTAAAAAAACACAAACATATTATCCCGTCTGGGTCTTAGTTATGGTATTGTCGGTTTGTAACTATGACTCAGACTTTCTGGATGTACTCAGGTTATTACTGAAGCCGTCGCCACGAATAAAGCTGTTGAAAAAAAAAGCGGAACAAGAAGACTGCGTAGGAGTACAAACAAAAATAAATAAACGGTACCGCTCTTTTTTGTAAAAATTTTTTTGGCAATGTCTGCTTTATCCATTTGTATATTTAAACATATAATTAATTAGGTACATTAATTACTCATTTTTAAATGAAACTCGCATTTAATTGTTAAATAGGGTCAATGACCTTTCTACACCAACTTCAGCCAAGCGCCTACACGCAAACAATTATGTGTGTGTGATTTGTAGTAACATAGCTACGTCGTGAGTGAATAAATAATAATTAAATCCGCGCTTCCCTTATCCCACGATCTTAAGGACGACTGGTTTCAGCCATTATCTTGGCTATAATTATAATTTAATAAGTGACTTCACGCAATGTATATCCCATCAAAAACATCATGTAAAAAAATTCCAAGTCTCGCAGCTCAGGTTTTCTACCGCAAAAAGTTGTGAGATGCATGTTATACCAAGTCGTTTAATTTATTTAGTCCTTAAGGGACCTTCTATATAAAGTTATTACGTTGGGTATTACCATATCAATATTAAAAATTCTTTACGTTTTAAATAAATGGATCGACTTTTTGATGGGATCTCACGTCTTTTTGTAGAGTCCTACTTTTTTCCTTTTCAGTACTTCTTACTTCTAGAATATCACTAACGATTTTTCTTAAAGACTCTGTCTTATTGATTTTTCTTATTTTTGTAGGCATCAATTTACCACAAGTATAGCGGATTTGATTGTTCATGTTCTTTCTTTCATTGTAATTGATATTTTCGAGCTATTTAGTCTATTTATTTGCAAGGGCATGTGACATGCTGAATACACCATTTCCTTCTCTATATCCCCTCCTGTTATGCCTCATATATATAGATATCTATCTACAACTATTATTCCATTATATACGGGTACAATGATTCAGTAACTGCAAATGTAACTTTGTAATCCTATACATTTATATGGGATTACAAAGTTATTCACGCAGTTGGTCTATCTAGAAAACTAGACACAAATTATGAAATCTTTGAACTTTCCCTTACTTTAGACACTAAACACTAATTATATTCTAAATTTGAAGGTTCTATGTCTGCTAGAAGTGCCTTAGACTTGTGATGATCGGTCAGTCAGTGAGTGACAAAATTAAGAAAGTTTGACTAGTTACAATTCTTAAACTACTGGTTCAAATTGAATGAAATTTTAAATATACCGTGTTTACACAATGCCTGCTTAGTACCTGAAAATTCAGGCTTCATGCTTTAGCCACAACGAAGTTATAGGGAGTTGAAAATGGTCTGAATTACTTCGAGAAAAGGATGTTACGGCCTATAGCTCGACTTGGACGGGAGCTCGGCCGCGCCCCCAGATTTTACTCTATTGTGTATGGAGGAGTTAGAAGGGATAACATCAGAATAATTACATTATACTACTGTGTCCAAAAAATTAGGTGACATTGTATTTATTTTGATAATTCTTTATTTATTCTTCTTAATCAATTTAATCCCCTTCAAAGTAATCCCCTCCCGATGCAATGCACTTATGCCAACGGATTTTCCAACCTTCGAAACACTGATTGTAGCCACTTTCCGGGATGGCCCTCAGTCCCGTCTTCGCTGCGGCCTAAATCTCCTCTATCGTATCAAAACGGTGTCCCCGGAGCGGTGTTTTGAGCCTGCTGAACAGTCAGAAGACGCACGGCACCAGATCAGATGAATACAGGGGTTGCGGAACGATATTGGGTGAGTTTTTGGCGAAATTATCACGAATTACTAGTGCAGTATGAGACGGTGCATTATCGTGATTTTCGGTACCAGTCGAGATGTGACGCGCTTGAGGCCCAAACATCCTTTAAAATGGTATTGACCGAGCCTTGCGATATGCCAACCTCATCAGCAAGGTCTCTAATCGTTAATCGACGGTTTTTCAACAACAAATCTTTGATTTGTTGGACGTGAGCTTCGTCGGTTGAGGTTGATGGTCGCCCAGGATGCTCTTCGTCTTGGACACGTTCACGGCCGGCTTGAACTCACTATACCACTTGTAAACATTTTTTTTAGACATAGCCTCATCACGAAAGGCTTTCTGCACCATCCTTAACGTATTCGCAGCAGAAAATAGATTCCGCAAACAAAATTTCATGCAAATTCTTTGCTCAACAAATTTCGACATCGCAAAAAACGAAAAACTCACTTTTAGCAGCTCACAAAATGACGCGGATCTCAAACACTAATGAATATTTTGACATGTAATTTGACATGGATGTCACTGACAGTACTACCAAACTAAAAAAAATAATAATTCTCCAAATCATTCGACGCGCGCAGGTTAAATTCAAAAGTCACCTTATTTTTTGGACACAGTAGTATATCAATAACTAAGCTTTACAAAGGTTACAAATATAGTAATTAATACATTATAAAAAAGTTCATGTTCAGTTCATTCTATAACTTATAATAATAGAAAGAAATACAAGCTATTAAATCTTCCAATGTGTGTGACCTCAGTCCGCCCCGTGACTACAAAAGCTATAAATATAAAGTATTTGGATCTTGGCATCGGGAATTTAAAATTGTAAAAATTAAAGCAAATCGCAGTAAAACCGCAAACATCGTTTTATTTAAGTGTTATTCCAAGTTATTCCTCATGCCGATTGTATATTGTTCATCCCAACATCTACTTAAAACATGCATACTTACTTGCAGATCGTAAAAATAACAAAACAATTCGAGAACGAATCAAGCATCGCACTAAAAAACACGATTTAAAAAGACAGTCCTTGCATTACACAGACTTACATGAAAAAGTACTGTCCAGCTTAAGTGAGGGTTTAAAACCCATTTAGCTCGAACATGTTTAGCTATCTCCAGTAACAAGCAGAACTCAAATGCTAAGCTGTCTAACAATTGCAATCATGTTTCAGGATTGGTAAAAGTAGTTCCAATTCCTAAAACCTTTAAGCTTTTATAGTCCCGTTTTATTGAACTAGCAGCAGGAGGGCTTGCCAACAAATTCACTGGAATAGTGCGACTTTACACCCCGATAAAACTAACATCATTATTTTATTGGGGTTCAAAGTAACACTTCATGTATTGCCAATTCTGAGGGTCTTGGAGTATTTGTAAGGATTCTTACGATATGTATGCAAAATAGGTTAGTATATTTGGCTTTGAAACATACATACATAAACTCACGCCTTTTTTCAGAAGGGTAGGGTAGGCAGACGTGATGCATCCACATTCCACCTTGTATGTTCCGTTCCATGATGTGATAGAGGAGGAACTTATCGCCATATCGGGCACAAATTTCTGACTCCAGGCTGATAATGAATATAAAAATACAATATCACTTTACTCGACCTGAGATTCAAACCCAAGACCACAGCTTTGTAACCGTACCGTAATACAACAACGCGACCGAGGCAGCTTTAAAAATTATGAGATACAGGTTTGTTTTACTTATTAGAAAAGCTTTGGGATAACAGGAGATCAATATTAATATTGTTTCTCGTTCTGGGACCGAAACTTCTCTCTAATTTCTAATACATACGACGCAACGATAGACATGTTCTGCACTTTGCGATAAAATGTATGTATTTGTAGTTGCTTGTTTTCTTTTCTGTATTTATCAATTTATGAGGACTAATTACTTTTCATTTGTACCATAGATAGATTTTGATAACAACTAGCAGGACATTAAAAAGAGACATTGATCCTACGATCCAGAGGCGGCTCATTTGAAAGAGCGCAGGTGCAGTGCACTCCCACGAAAATTACATACTTAGCTAATTTAATAATTTATATATATTTATAATACATAAATCCTTACATTAGGTACATTCTTTATATTTTACTACGCCTATAATAAGTCTTATTATATTACCTATATAGGTACATGTAGCGTCAATTTGTAACGAGTGGAGCGCCAGCGATTGTGCTCCTATGAAACGAAGTTTAGTACGACTCTTAGTACTGTATTCAATGAGTGCGAAAGAGAGCTACGACTCGCGCTGACGCGTGAAACAAAAGATATCGTATGAGAAATTAGCGTAATGTGGAGCGCCGCTCACGCGTCACTCAGTTGTCGTACAGCCTGTCGTGCCGTGCGCGCGCCGGCGGGATATCCTACTTATGCGCAGTTGTCGTCCTTATGTATACAAACAACGTCAAGCAAGCTCGTCGACTTCGTCAGTTAATTCGCAGTTTTTTTTAAAATAAATATTAAAAAATAGTTTGTACGCTTAATCAATTCCATTTCTGATTTTCACAAGAAAGTAATAGATATCTTCGCACGCCAAAAAGAGCGGTGAATGGATTTTGTATACATCATCATCATCATCAGCCTATTCGCGTCCACTGCTGGACATAGGCCTCTCCTATGGCACGCCACTGGGCTCGATCTTCAGCCCAACGTCTCCAACCGCTGCCAGCCATTTTTCGGATATCATCGCTCCACCTCGTAGGAGGGCGTCCTACACTACGCTTACCGAGGCGCGGTCTCCACTCGAGAACACGTCTACCCCAACGGTTGTCGGTTCTCCGACAAATGTGACCAGCCCACTGCCACTTCAACTTGCTGATACGCTGGGCTATGTCGGTCACCTTGGTTCTCTGTCGGATAACCTCATTCCTGATTCTATCCTTCAGGGAAACACCGAGCATAGCCCGCTCCATTGCTCGTTGAGCGACTTTGAATTGGTGAACCAGTCCCACCGTCAGTGTCCACGTCTCGGCACTGTATGTCATTACGGGTAGGACGCACTCATTGAAGACTTTCGTCTTCAGGCTTTGCGGTATTGGCGACGAGAAGACCCGACGAAGTTTCCCAAATGCTGCCCAGCCCAGCTGGATTCTTCTTCGAGCCTCACTCTCAAAGTTGTTTCTACCTAATTGCAGTTTCTGCCCGAGGTAGATATATTCCGAAACAACCTCAAGAGGAGCTCCGTGCACAACGATCGGTTCCGGATCAATATGTTTATTAAACATTATTTTGGTTTTATCCAAATTCATCCGGAGACCGATGCGAGCTGAAGAATCAGCTAAGCTGGTCAAGATATGGTGCAAATCCTGCACGGATTCAGCCATTATGACGATATCGTCCGCAAATCTCAAGTGTGAAATATACTCGCCATTGATGTTGATGCCGCGACCTTTCCAGTTTAGGGTCTTGAACATATCTTCCAATGCGTTTGAGAACAATTTGGGGGAGATCACGTCCCCTTGTCTCACGCCTCGATGCAGAGGGATATGTTCAGACTGCTTATTCTGTACATGGACGGACATAGTGGCAGCTTCGTACAATGATTTCAACACTTGGATGTATCGCCAATCAACTTGGCAACGTTGCAAGGATTCCAGAACAGACCAGATCTCAATGGAGTCAAAGGCCTTCTCATAGTCCACAAACGCCAGACATAGGGGCAGATTATACTCCTCTGTTTTCTGTACAATCTGCCGTACTGTATGTATGTGGTCTATGGTGCCATATCCTCTTCGAAACCCAGCCTGCTCCGGAGGCTGAAACTCGTCGAGTCTACGCGCGAGACGGTTTGTGATGACCCTCGAAAACAACTTATAGACATGGCTCAAGAGGGAGATCGGTCGGTAGTTCTTCAAGAGGGACTTGTCTCCTTTTTTGAAGAACAATACAACGACATTCTTGCTCCATGTCTTAGGAGTTCTCCCCGAAAAGAGGACGGAATTAAAAATCCGCTGAAGCTGGCTAAGTACAGGTGTTCCTCCTGCCTTCAGCAGTTCAGACGTAATGCCATCCTCGCCAGGGGCTTTTCCATTTTTAAGTTGCCTGAGAGCCATCACAATCTCGTCTAGGCTGATTTCTGGCAGCTCGTCTGAGTAGTGGCGTGTAAGAGTGGCTCGTCGATCCTCAAAATCGGGTTCTGGACAGGGCATGTGAGATGCGTAGAGTCTCCCGTAGTAGTCCTGAACTTCCGACAGAATCTCCGGCTTAGAAGTGACGATTTTTCCGGATGATGTGGTCAGCTTGGTGATATGACTTCGGCCCAGCTGCTGAACGAAGACTTTCGACCCCCGATTTAGCTCAATCGCCTCTATTACAGAGCGCGTATTGAACCTTCGAAGGTCGCGTCTAACCAGCTTGGTTATGTTTCGGTTCAGTGACCGCTGGTCTGCCGAAGTAACAGCCACGTCATCGCGTCGCTTCTGCATAAGCTGCAGAGTCTCTGCCGAAAGTTTGGACCCCTTTCGGATCCTGCGCATCTCCCAGAACCTGGTCCCTTCCTCCCTGAGGATTTCCACCACTTGGTTGAGTTCTTGATCCACATCAGCGCAAACTGTAGTTTCCAAAGCAGCGAATCGGTTCTCCAGGTTCAACTGGAACGTTTCAGACCCAACCACGGCACGGAACAGATTTGGTCGGAGCGTAGACTTCATAAGACGGGCACGCTCAAAGCTACAATTGATAGTTAGAGTGCCTCGGACGAGACGGTGATCACTTCCGGTTTTAAACCTGGAGATCACTGAGACATCTCTAAATATCCGCTTCTTGTCCGTCATTATGAAGTCAATCTCGTTTTTCGTCATACCGTCGGGGCTTTGCCACGTCCACTTCCGTTGGGGCTGTTTCTTAAGAATGAGTTCATTAAGAAAAGCCCTTCTTTACTCAGGAAGTTGACCAGCATTTGCCCCCTATGGTTTCTGTTTCCATATCCATGTGGTCCTACTACCGATTCACCGCTTGCATGTACTCCTACTTTAGCATTGAGGTCCCCCATGACAACGTTGAAGTGAGCCTTTGTGGTGTTATGCAAAGCCTTTGAAATGTCCTCATACATTTCTTCCACTTCATCATCCGAATGTGTCGAAGTCGGTGCATATACCTGGATAACCTTGAGGTTGTACCTCTCGGTGAGTTTGATCACAAGGTATGCTACCCTGGACGACACACTGGAGATTTCTAAAACGTTGTCAGAGAGGGCCTTGTGGACCAAAAACCCTACGCCACCTTGAGAGGGTTGGTCTCCTTCTCTGAAATAAATAAGATGGCCCGAATCTAATGTGATGGTGTCCTCACCCTCTCTTCGGACTTCACATAACCCCAAAACGTGCCATCTTATACATTTCAGCTCCTCTTCTAGTACTGCCAGATGTTCATCGAGCCGTAGCGTGCGTCCGTTGTACGTAGCCAGAATCAGTTGGTGTTGGCGGCCTTTCGTAGCCCGGGGATTCTTAGCACCCCCTACCCCGCCGTAACCGTGGCCGCCGCCTTGGCCAGGAATAGCAGGGCGACCGGGAACTGGGGGCCGTTTAATTGTGGTGCTAGCCATAAGAGGGTTTGCCCATAATCGCCACGCTGGGCAGGCGGGTTGGCGATCGCAGGACGCAACCTCTCGCACCAGTGACGCTGCTGCCCGTCACTGGTCTGTGGTATTTAGCTACGTCAATATGGCATGGATATACCGCCGTGCATCGGTCGCCAGAGCCTCGTTGGTTAGTCAGCAGGATGCACCGCGAGCAGGTAAGGTTGACTTGGAGCACTAAGTTGACATTCGTTCCCCCTTACACCCCTTTTTTTTTTGTATACAAATATAATAAATAGTAAGCTCTAGTTTTTCAATTAATTTTTTTGTGAACCCCCATCAAAAAATTTCACGAGCCGCCTCTGCTACGATCGCTGTAGGTCAATAATTTTTGATCTCTAACAATAATTAATCACAGATACCGCACATAATTCAGTCAAGTATAAATCAGGTATTTTCGTATCAAAATTATAAAAATCTTAACATTTAATGCAGTGAATTAGTCACTTAATATCTTAAATATTATTAATTTTGAAATGACTACATAAAATGTTACAAGGAGAAACAGATCGATAGTTACTGTAAGAATCGTTTGCCAACAAAAATGCAATTCGATGCGACCTTATCAAGTTTAACGGAAGACTTCAATAGAGCTCTATTTACGTCCACTGAAGAGCTTTAATATAGGAATTAACATCAACAACCTGTAACCATTGGCAAATGGCATACACAAGTACAAGCTAACTGCTCTTGAACAAACTTTATAATTGACAAATTAAACTCATTGCAAACGGACCGTAAATTTAGACTCCTGGGATCCTGAAGTACTAAAATCATATTGAACTCGAAACCTCTGCACGGTCCCTGCAATTTATAGCATTCAATTGTTTTTATGTTATCCCGATACATCTAGATTATTTAGGGCTAAGCTGAGAGCTAATCGCAGCTTCTTTGCACAATTGCGCTGAGTTTAAATGCAAACGTAATAATTCTTAGGAATAAGGAAGATCTAATAAATATTGTTGTAGGATTTGAATATTATGAAAAATGAGTAGAATGAAACATTAGACGAAGTACCGATATAGTACGTAACGTACTTTGTGTGAAAGACATAACGAATTAAAGTGCTAAAGATGGAAAAAAATAGACTGAATTATTAAGATGAAGATTATTAATTAAAGAAGAACGGGATGAGAGAGAACGATATATAAGACGATAAAAGATGGAAGAACTACATAAAGACGTTATTAATCATACAGGGTATATCAAGACTGCTACCGAAAACGAAGCCGGGTGGTAGTTTAAGCGACTTCAGACTCAATGCAATAGAAAAAGTTGCAAAACAAGCGACAATTTTATTTTGTTATTTTTTTCCTATTACCACATTTGGGTGGTAAATACATTTTTTCCTAAAATAATAGGGTATACCCTTTTATTTATAAATAATCTAAGGTAATAAAAGCGTTTAAATTATTATTTTAGCAAAAACTATGGATTTACCACCCAAAAATGGCGATATTTAAAAAATCGTAAAAAATAATTGTCGCGTTTCTTTACGAAATTTTTAGTTGCATTGTATTTGTAGTCACTAAAACTAGCACCCGGCTTCGTTTTCGATAGCAGTCTTGAGATACCTGGTATGTACAGAGAGTACGAGAATTAAATATACAGTCTTTGTTTACTTTGACAAAACTAGCATTATTTTTTTAAATCTATTGCTAAAAACCTGATTAATTTTTATACTAGTACGATGACGTCAATGCACATAAAAGAACAGGATATTGTAAATATAGTATCCACTAGAGAAAGCGAGTTCTGTCTTGCTTTTTGTTAAAACGAAATCTTTTTATTATTTTTCATTCAAAATATGTATACATAATCGAAAATGAAAAAAAAAGGTAAAATTCAAAGCCAATACTGCCTCAGTGCCGTGTTTTACTACGGCATGCTTACAAAGCTGAGGTCTCAGGTTTAATGGATGGATTTTTCAATTAATTATCAGCCCGAAATCAAGATATTTGCTCAATATGGCGATAGGCTCGCCCTCTGTCACATCGTGGATGGAACAGGCAAGGCGAAAATTAGGTGTACTGGTTGCGACCATCACCTCTGCCTACCACTTCTGGCCAAAAAAAGGCATGAATTTATGTATGAATGTCAAAGCCAATAATGATACAAATTGGATTGGTAGGCGCGCTATAAAATGATCCTCATTATATAAATCGTTCCGCGTACACGCTCCACGTTTAATAGCTTTTGTAAAAGTATACTCCATATGTTGTTTGCGTTGCTTAAAAATAGTAATCCCGGTAATAAGTTTGCCCACCAATTTAATGAAAGTATCTTTTACATTACAGTATTAAAAATTGATTGCATTTTCATTATTATAAGGCACATTTTACTCTTCCATTTAAAATTTATATAATTTTAACAGGAAGCATTAATCTCTTTGGTATTGATATTTGCAATAACGATGGCGCAATTAAAATTAAACTTAACCTTGTAGGAACACGAGGAATACTGTAGCTATAGCAATAAGAAATAAAATCTAATTAATATATCCTAAATGAATGGCTACATTTAGCTGTATAAAACTTTTAATTGTATATTTATCTAAAAACCATATCTATGACATAACGATTACCTTTCAACCCTCGACATTCGCCAATACCAAGCTACTAAATATTAACAGGAAACTCGATACTAACTTCCATTTAAAAAACACAGATTCAGAGCATTCACGTGCATAGGTGATCAGCCGCAGCGTTCCGGAGACGTTAACGATGCACCCTTGTCCAAATGAAATATTAATTGGATTGTCGTCGAACCAAACGTGTTCAGCGAGAGTTATTTTTTATGAGCCTTCCTCTCGTGGGGGCCAAAATAACAATGCATGATAAAAAAGCAGAAATAACAGCATCGCATTTGCCCCCGTAACAGCCTCTGGCAAATTGAAGGTACGAGGAATTTATAATGCTGAATGTGGTTTATTTACGGTTGAAAGTCTAAATGTAAAGTGAGTTGCATTGTTTGGAATAGTTGAGGTGTTGAGTTATCTTTAGAACGTTATTTTAATGGTTTAATGGTTGTACTAAGCATAATCAAAAGGAGACTAAACGGTTATCTAAAATAATATCTTTGCTTTTGAAGTATGAAAGCTGTGTAACTTTGTGTCGATTTACATAAAACTTAATTTAGTAAAGCAGATCAGGTGCCATCACAAATGGATTTAAACAGGTTGAAATCAATACCTGTTTAAATTTCTCATAGGAAGGTAACCGAGACGCGGCTTGCGGATGCGATCTTGCGGTTGACCAACATTAAGAGCAAATATTCATTGAACGACGAACAAAAAGGTTGTGAACACGCCATGCATCGGGGAGCACCTACAAGCATCGATGGTTAACGTCAATGGTTTCATGTAACTCTATAGGAAACCTAAACTGTTACTGTATCTCAAGTCATCTATGCTACCTGTTTCTGCTTCCACCTTTTTGCAAAGGGAATGCTGTTACCTTCCTTGCAATATCACGAGGCGGCAAAGATTACGTTAGTATCACTGGTATTCTAGAAAACTAACAAAAGTTGCGACCAGATTGGACAGCTGCCGTGGCGCAGTTGGTTAGACGCCGGCTGTGAAACGAGAGGACGCGGGTTCGATAAATATTTATATGACCCACTGTTATTTGTTTTGAATCTGGGTGTTTGTGAGGCCGGAAAGTCTCCCATAGTTTCTGATACCCGCGACTCAAGCCTCGATATTGGTGTGGAGTCAGGACCAAGTGACTGTTAGGTGTATTTATTTATTTAGATTGGGAACGTAACAAACGTATGGGACTGTCGCGTAGATACATAAGGGTAGACACAGATCGAGACGAGCCTTGATGTTCATCCACTGGAACAGTACTATTACTAGCACAAATATTTAGGGGTATAAATGTCAACGAATTACAGATTTTTTGGAAGTTCGTTTAACCCTTTGCTTGCACAAGTCAACAAATAGTTTACAGTTTCCAAATCGTACCTTGGACTTGGCATGTTTTTGTTGACATGACTGTGGACATTTTTTTGCATTTGTCAACAATTTGATTACACGCGTTTTGTACCATATATTGAATGTGTCAACAAACAGTTGAAAAGGCATTCGCTTTCGAATTACTCGAAATATAGCCGTTACGTGTGCTGTAAGAACAAAACGTATTGTCTGTCTCGCTTCTCAGTTAATCAGATCACTTTTTATTCATACAAACGAAATCCTCCGGTGCATATCGCAAAGGGCGGCTCTGCTTAAACTTTAACATGGTAATAGAATAAAAGTCTTATCGTATAATGATCAACGCTGTCATAAATAACTAAAGCATCTGGAAAGCAAAAGATGCTTGAACTAAAGAAGATTGAAAACGGGAAAGAGAGAAAGATTATGCCTCTTGAACCCTCCGGCAATCTGATATTGGACGAAATATCACAGCAAAACTTCATGTCCGTTTTCTTTGAGGCATACGAGAATCATCCTACTTAAAACAACTTTTTTTAAATTGTAGTCAATGGCGATGGCAATTCTCTACTATCTCTACGACAGTCACAAAACACAGCTACTAAAAATAAAAATAAACTAAAATCGTCGAATTTAATAACGGATTCACTCCAACGCAACAAACAATAAAGTGTTTGAATTATATTATCAATACCTAAACTCGTTGCTAAAGTGTTCAATATTGCTTTGGTTTTATGCAAAGTCATCGATCCTTCTTTTTATTCAACTAAATAAAAGCGTCATGTCCTGAGTTTTATTTGGTCGTGTCTCGCGTTGATTTATATTTAATTTTATCTCCACCAAAACAGACGATGCGTGGGCACCAGATTGCTGCGTGGGTGAAACACGGTTTTATAAAAAGTGACTGCATTATGCGACTCGAAATGCTTTCGTCGCTCTTGTATAGCATCATGAAAAGGTCTTTTTGTCTCGCGTTTTAGATTGGTGTGAAGAAAGAACTCTGAGTCGCGCATATGAATATAGTATATTTTGTTACGAAATTTTTCTTTCTTATGATCTTAAAAATATCAAACGCATCAGTAATACTCTCGAAATTATTTTAAAAATATCTGTTACAATAATGATCAACTAAATAAATATATCGGAGTCATGTGTGTATTGATAGTCAATCACCACGTACTATAAAGATGAAAGAAAAAATCCTGATTTCTTGCCTGCCTTAGCGATTTGTAACAATGTTGTATGCTAAAGTTAACCAAACTTTATCGCAGATTTGGTTTAATTTTTACATTTTTTAATTTCCCAATATTTTGATTACTTTACAGCTTTCGTGGTCACAGGGCCGAGTGAGGTATTAATCATCCGCTCAGTGACTGTTACGATTTAATTACCCTTATTTTAATAAATCATGTAAATCTAAAAAACTATTATAGATACAGATGTTCTATATCAGAGATTTTTAACCGATGGTCCCTGGAAGCATCCCTAGCGGTCCGCAGGGCCATCCTTAAAATAATTTATATGTTTTATTCATAGTAAGATAGAAATACCCTTTATTTATTTTCATTTCGTTACTTTATTTACATACATATTTACTTACTGGTGGTAGGTCGCTCATATGTGAGAGACCACCCGGGTAAATACCACCGTAATGTCTATTCCTCCTGTCAAACAGCAGTGTAATTGCATTGTTGTGTTTCGGATTGAAAGACATTGTAACCAGAGTAACTATTGGACATATCGAGACTTAACATTTTATGTCTCAAGATGGCAAGCGCAGTGGGATGCCAAGCATTGCTTTGTGATTCAAGGTGTTATTTGGTTTTGCTACTGATTATGAGCGGTCATATCGCTTACCATTAGGCGAACGGGTTGCTCGTCTCACCATTTATTGCAATAAAAATATATATAACCAAACTAAACTAAAAATTGGGTCATTGACCACCCTAGGCAGAAATTTCGTCAAATGGTCCCTCATGACTAAAAGGTTAATAACCTCTATTCTAAATTCACCATCGTGATATATTCTGGTGAAAACAGGCCAGAGAAACAATGTGAATATATTCATTGATTACCTCAGGGGTCAGGGAATGGGGATGATGAAACTATCCGCTTAGTAATTAAGGTATATCGTCCGCAACGTATTGATGCGGCTTACGGGGCATCCGTCCGTAGACCGGCATACGCAAACAACGGTAATTAATCATTAGTATTGTGTCTGCCTGTTGAACTACCTCAATGGAA
This sequence comes from Hyles vespertilio, assembly GCA_009982885.2. NCBI lineage: Eukaryota > Metazoa > Arthropoda > Insecta > Lepidoptera > Sphingidae > Hyles > Hyles vespertilio. Next base: position 7,296,194 of record CM042822.1, on the reverse strand, counting down.
ATTGAGACGGTGTTCCTGTTAACTATTATGTATCAATAATTAACGCTGTAGTTAAAAAATATTTCATTGGTAAATATAAAGCGCGTAGCCTGTTGGTAAACGGACCAGACCTGGCTGCCAACATGTTCATGCTTGTGGGTACAAATCCCAGGGCACAACTCTGACTTTTCTGCGCTTTGTGTGTATTGATAGTCAATCACCATGCACTAAAACGGTGAAGAAAACATCGTGAGGAAATCTACATATGATTTATAAGAATTTCTATGGTATGTGAAGACCGCCACCCCCACACAAAGCAAGCGTAGTGGACTATATGGCCTAACGACTCTCAATCGTACTCTCGATTGTAGAGGAGATCCGTGCCCTGAAGCGAGACGTATGTGGGCTGATATAGATACAGAATTATAATTTGACCTAACAGTCAATTAGGCTGCGTCTATTAGGGCGTGGATCCCGGAATTCCGAGATTTCGTAACTCCGGAACTTCGAATGATTTTTTACGATATTACAATTCCGGAACTGAAGTAAATATCGCAATCCCATACTCATATAATTTGTAAGACAAGTTACCACAATAATAAAATTTGCATATTTGTACTTTCTTGCGAAATGTACCGCGGTACGGTACCGCGCGCGAAGTTTGAATTCAATTCGTCGCCATCGACAGGCATACAATTATATTTAAGGTGTTCTTCCTACAAGAGTTGAGAGCGAAAGTATATTTTCGTGTGCCGGGTACTTTTATACCGCCTACGATGAGATGAGATGCTCTGATACTCTTGAGAACACATTAACAAGAAGAGCGTCATTTTTTGAAAAAATGATGCTTGTCTTATTTACTTTATATTTCTTTTTAATATAAGTTGATTTAATTGATCTCAATTTCCAAAGAATACGACAGTGTAATTTTAGAGTTTTTTAAATTTAAGTTTAAATTTTGTTCTTTAAACCTATTTTCATGATCTCAGAAGAGGAGAACTTGTTGATTTTGTTCATTGTGAGTTGTTGAATCTTATATTCATCATAATTTTATTAGATAGTTATTTAATAAGCTACATTGCAATTGCAAATAGCACACGTTGATTTTGCTATAATGTATATTATTGAAAAGTTGATTATTTATTGTTAAATTTACTAAGAAAAACCTAATAGAAGGCTGTTTAATTGATCTCAGTCAAGAGTTTTGTCGATTTATTTAGTTTTTATAATAAAGATTTGTTTTAACAAAACAATTTAATGCCTATTTATTGTATTTTTTTTTTATTTCCTATACTTTTTTACAAATTCCAGAACCGGTTCCGGAATTCCGGAATCGAACCAGTAGTATCGTAACTCAGTTCCGGAATCGAAAATCATCCGATATTACATGCCCTAGCGTCTATGAACCCAGCGGGAAACGAGAAGCGGCGGTTGCTTCGCGGGCCTCAACCGTGCCTCCCTACACTCTTTGCTGTTGCCTCTACTGCACTGCTGACTTAGTAGACGCAGCCTAATGCCCCGAGTCGACATTGTAATTTCAACTCTCATGTCGTGGGTATTAGACACGGCAAATCTTTAGCACCTCTGCGTACCCCTTCAGGGTTAAAGGCACGAGTTTATGTACGTATGTATATAATTTCTCTCAATGTATTAGTACTTACTGCTATTAAATTTTGTAACTAAACTTTATTAACTTAGTGAACTTGGCATGTGATTAACGAAAACCATCTTGGAGTTTAAAGTTATTTATTAGGTTAAGCTTGAGACTGCGTATGTACATAACATAGGCCAAACTTAACTTGTAAAATTTTATTACCTTCTCTTTGATGAATAGTTTATGTTGTTTAGAATTTACGGAATAAAGGTTACGATCACCTCTACACTGTGAGGATTAAAATTATTATGTAATTTTTATATAATGTACCTAATATTATAATGTTCAATAGTAATGTAGAGTAATTAGATATTAAATGTACAATAACAGGTGCTCATTATCATTTAGCACCCATACTATACAATATTAAGACGTTATAGTAGCTGCATTTAATTGCAAAGAATAAAGAACGATTCTAATCGAATAAAATATATCTACATTCTTATGAACATCATGATTGCTTTCTTTAGGTAATTACCACAAAAATCAAAATTCGCAATTTGAGTATGTTAAATAGGCTGAATAAAATATTTGGGACAGCAGAAGCTTTAGGAGAACACGAATAAAATGTAAAAGAAATAGAAGCCATTCGTAATTAGAGCATTCAATGCTCCAAAAACCATCAATACCAAAGAAAATAGCAGCGGTCCACATCAATTTGTGGCACAAACAGCCAAATACATCACATATTGACACACCACTTCCAGTGAACATGCTAAATTGTAGAGCACACAAACACGGCCAAGTGGGCAAAATCAATCTACGTCGGTCCGAGCCCCTCGGCCACTAAGTGCCTCAATTCCCTTCCTTGGACCTTTTCCCCGAACAAGGATCAAATTATATTCTCGAAACCTTAATTATACACACATGATCCAACGCAAAAAGAACCTAAAAAACACGAGATAAAGACTTGAAAACGTAGCGTGACTAATAAGGTAAAATTCTTTGCGTGACCTTGCGTATGAATTATATCATCTTTAATGATGATAATTGTGTTTATGGTAAAGTGGTTACTGTAAAAAACGTTTTTACATATCACGGTCTAACGCCGGAGGCGAGGACTATGAAATAACCTAACACATTGTTCGAAATGATTATGTAGTTATGAGAGCCTTTGTACAAATCTCAGTGGATTAGAATATAATTTCAGAATAGCAATTCAACTTAGACCGCAGTGATAAAAACACAAGGCACGTAGCTGTTAGAACTCTGTTTGCTTCCAACTATATTCTGATCAGAGCACCTTGGCCGTCCGTTCATCTTCGCAACACTGAAAAATCGATGCGAACCCTCCAGACAGTTCATAATCACAAAAGAGTTGAAAAGAAAAGTAGTTGTTTATTACTACTGAAATATGAAAAAAGTCTTTATTACCATCTTAGCCTACTGAAGGCTAATGAATACTGGCTTGTTTAAATAAAGGAAGCTTCTAATCAAATACAGAATCTAAAAACCATATGAGAATTATTAAAAATTAGACTTCATAGAGGCTCTTCTCATTAGTTCTTATTCCTAGTCCTATCGTCCAGGAAGATCAGAAGTCAATTGTTACAGTCCCCGTGGCGCAATTGGTAACACGCCTACTGTGAGACGACAGACCGTGGGTTCGATCCCTGCACCGAGACAAATGTTTGTGCGACCTACAAATATTTGTATCAGTCGGTGTTTGAGAGACCGAATTCTACTAGTATCCAATGCAAAACTTAATTGATTTCAATGTGGGATCAAGAGTATTTATGTGTTGTATGCATTTACTTATTTAATATTTATTAATTGTCTCTTAACTGGCCAAGTCAAAGACCAGGAGAAATAACAAATACTCAGATGGAAAGCTGATCTTGGCACCAAAAGGGATAACACTAAAGAGAAACAAAGAAGCAGCACTGAATACAATGATACATTATTCACAAGAACTTCCAATACGACAATGAACAAAGATCAATATAATGTTCCAACAGAAGTTCCTCTGATCAATGCAATGCGCATCATAAATTGCGAACAAGCGGTAATCAGGACACCGACTTAAGATACCATGACTACAAAGCGAGTATACTAGCGAATATAATAGTAAGGTATAATAATAAGGTAGTTTTAGGTACCACCGCAATGTCTATTCCCGCCAAATAGCAGCGTAAATGTATTGTTGTGTTTCGGATTGAAGGACATTGTAGCCTAAGCATCTACTGTGACTTACTGTGACTTAACATCTTATATCTCAGGATGGCGAGCGCAGTAGCATACCAAGCATTGCTTTGTAATTCAAGGTATTGTTCAGTACTGTTAATGCGAGTTCGTATCGCTTACCATCAGGCGAAGGGCATGCTCGTCTCGCCATTCATTGCAATAAACAAGTAAAATGCTATGAGCATTAAGCGCACTACCAACTTATTTTCAATTGCATTTGTTTGTTTTTTGTCCGTAAAAGTAGACAAGGTATTTCGAAGTTAATTGTTATGAATCCAGTAACAAGAGTAACTTTCCAACATGAATTTATTCAATACGACGTTGTTACAAACATTTAAATTCCAAACAGTGCATTAATTACTTGATATTCTGCCCTTTGTGATATTGGATTTTTTATTTATTATCAGTCGGAGGCAAAAATTTGTGCCCGATATGGCGATAAGCTCGCCCCCAATCACATCGTGGGACATACAAGGCGAAATTTGAATGTCCTGGCACCTCTGCCTACCTTTACTGGAAAAAAGGCGTGAGTTTGTATATTTAATACAATCACTACATAATATAAAACAAAGTCACTTTCCCTGTCCCTATGTCCCTTTGTATGCTTAAATCTTTAAAACTACGCAACGAATTTTGATGCGGTTTGTTTTTAATAGATAGAGTGATTCAAGAGGAAGGTTTATGTGTATAATACGTGCATATTATTGTAGAGAAATCTATATGCACCCGGGCGAAGCTGGGCCGGGCCGCTAGTATAATATATAATAATAGAGTTGATTATTACTAACTTTGCAACACTGATTTATTTAATACCGCGTTGTTACAAACATTTAAATTTCATCCAGTGCATTAATCACTCGATGTTCTGTATTTGTTGGTGCAAATTTAATGAATATCGCATTTAGTAAACAGTAAATTTGTAAGTGTATTTTAATAAATACAAATTACTTCATGCACTGATTAAATAGTTGTTGCCTGGGGTTATAAAAACTACATTACTAAGCATTGGAATAAAACTAATATTTGCGGATTTTATCGCGACAAAATACGGACAAAGAAAGACAAGCCGTAAATTGTAAAATTATGGACCTAATAATTTGCATTTTACGAAAATAACAATAAGTATCGAGTACCGTTGACCCCATTGAAGTGTGGAATATGTGTATGTAGCAAAAGAATGTTATAACTTTATAATCATGTAATCGACAAGATATCTTATAATGACAATAGTAAGATTATTAGAAGAGGCAAAATGATAAATTAATATAACAAACAAAAAATAAGCTCTTCAATAACAAACTACACAAATAAAACACATCATAACTTAAACTTAATTACAACAATGAATTATGACTAAAACACAAAAACGAAATATAACGCAAAAACCCATCTACGTTACAATTCCACGAATAAAACGCAATAAAAACCAATATACAGCCAGTATCAATAAGATACAAAGCCAAAGGTTTCTCAATAACGCCCACATGACAAGTTGGTAATGTAATAAATCATTAGAATCTAAACGTGTCAGAGCAGGCCCGTCGGGCTTGTACAGAGCGGGAACATTTTCACACAAAAGCCTAGTTGCCAGCCGAGATATTACCGGCATTCAGTGTGTGACAGCCGTGGCAAATATTCTTTAACCCGTCCCTACAGTACGGTGATTGAACACCATTCTATGTGCTTTTTATAGCTATATTGCTCTTAAATTCTTAATTACATTTATTTAGGCTGTTTTATTTTAGTTGTAAACGAAGGGTTTTTAGTTCTTACCTTTATATTCTCACATATTTAGCATAATTCGATATTGTTTTGTTAAAACCTAAAGTATGTTTTAACATACATACATACATTCTCAAGTTCAAAAGTATCTAATATCTAAATGATCACATTTGACTGAGAAGAATAGTTTTTACTTGGTGTTATTAACTTCCATATTATTCGGATTCCAAGACATCCAACAACATAGTATAATGAGAACCAAGTTTACCTTTTTTTTTATTGCTTTGAATGGCGAGACGAGCATGCCGATCGCCTGATGGTAAGCGATACGACCGCTCATAAACAGTAGTGAAACCAAACAACACCTTGAATTACAAAACAATGCTTGGCATTCCACTCCGCTCGCCATCCTGAGACATAAGATGTTCAGTCTCAATATGTCCAGTAGTTACTCTGGCTACAATGTCCTTCAATCCGAAACACAACAGTGCATTTAGACTGCTGTTTGACGGGAGAAATAGACATTGCGGTGGTACCCACCCAGGCAGCCTCTCACATAATTATGAGACCAGTCTATTTGTCATTTCTTAGGTAGGTGGTAGGCCACCAGTAAAAGTACATTATTAGAAAATGCAAGGAAAGGTAATTCATATTTTAAATTAATCAATACTCCAGTTTTGCAAGAAAGTAAATACTGGCCAGTAGAGACGATATGCCAAGGGTAAACTGTAATAAACAAAGCCTTTTTGACCGACTTCAAAAGAGGAGGTAATCAATTCGACTGTTTTTTTTTTGTATGTTTGTTACGCGATTACGCCGGCAATTGTGAACCGATTTTGAAAATTTCTTTTTTGTCGGAAAGCATAATATACAGGGTTGGTCCCATATAAAATTGGTGAAGACCTGATGAATATCTTAGGATCTGCCGACCAGAACTCCTCAAAATTAAACGGTCCAGCATTAATTCTTTTGGCGTTAGATTAAGTATAAGTATATTATAAAGGGTGGGTGAAAATTGGAAAAGGGTGGGGGTGGAGGATGAGGGGGTAGAAAATAGGTACAATTGTTAATACTCAATATCTCCGGCAGTTCTTAACCGACTGAAAAACAACTTTTTTGTTAAACAGGATTATATGATAGGTTAGACCAAAAAAAAATATTGTGAAGCCCTGATGAATATCTTTGGACCTGAAGGGCAGAACTCCTCAAAATTGAACAGTACAGCAATAATTCTTTTTACATTAGGTTCAGTATAAGTTTATTACTACAAGGGGGGCGGGATGGAAAGGGGAAAGTAGAAAGGAGCATGTGAAGGGGGGGAGATATATACAAATATAATTACTAAATATCTGCGACAATAAATAAATGATTTTAAATAACTTTTCTTCGGAACGAATTATACATAATGTTGGTCACATAAAATATGGTGATGATCTGATGAATAGGTACGTACATATCTGGAGAGCAGATCTCCACAAAACTTTGCAGAAACGCAATAATTTTTCATCCATTAGGTTAAGTATATGTGTTTTATTAAACATGATGAATGAAGAAGGTGTAGAGTTGAGGGGGTAACGAATGATTACCACGCATAAGTGTACTCAATATCTCTAGCAGGTTGAGCCGATTTTAGTATTTTCTTTATCATAAAAATGAAATGACAGTGTAGCTTCTTTAAAAATCATAAAATATTAATTTTCGTTTTTGAAATTATAAAGGATACGTCGCAACCATAATAAAGAATTGTATTAATTATAGAAGTGGAAATCTTATACCTTACTCCAGACGTCGAACATTCGGAGTTCGCATCGTTTTTATAGAGTAACCCCCCTGGAATCGTAAAAAAAATGGGAAATAAACGTTGAATTGATACGTCATAACTTAATAACGCGAATTACATCTGTAGGCATGACATGCGTGCATCGAGATAGCTCGACATCGACATATCTTGATTGTGAACGTTGATTTACGGTCTGACATAATTCATTTAATAAATATTTTTCTACAAGTGGTAATTGTGTTACACAAATTGCAATAGGCCAGCGTGGTGGACTATATGGCCTAACCCCTCAAAATCGTACTTTCCATACGAATGTATACAGACTGATACAGATACAGGTTATTGTGTTATATTTAACCTTATTTGTAAACATAAACGTCAAGATAACAATATAATGAACTAGAAGTTAGAACCATAATCGACGTTGCCTGTTACTCTAATCAGTAGATGTCCAAGTACTGAACCTAAAGGAAGAATACACCCAAGGAATCTCATTAAAGATATTGTCTCATCGAAGTAAAACGCACAGCAAATTCCCGTTGAAACATAAATAACAACGATAAATTATGACGCAGGCTAAGGAGACCTAAAAGACATTCCATTAGGTCTATAAAACTGTATTACTTTCTGAGTCAATAATAATCAACGGAACGCGCTATTAAACGGTCAAAACGATTCCAATACAAGGCAGATTCGATAACATTGTTCCTCGAATTTGTGGCAGTGAATTGCAATATTCGGCCATCAGCGAAATTTCCGTGGGATATTACATTTATAAGCAGTTTTATCGTCATATGAGGTTTTGTCTGAAAATGTTACCTGTGATTTTGCTTTACGAATTCAATTTTCGAATGACTGCATGCAAGATGAACAATGAATGAAAGGGTCATCAACCCTTTGAGAATTTATTTAGACTCGGCTAATTCATATTTTCTTTATGAATTCCTGATATAGGAAATAAGCCTAAGATATCACGGTTGACAGCCCACATAAAAATACTACTAGTTCAATGAATCGGCAGCCGGAATTCGCTTATTAAGTTTCATTATACCCATTCACCATGCTCGAGAGAAGAAAGCCAATTATATTATTGATATATTAGGAATTGTATTGTCGATTTCTATCGTGTACATCTTTTTCGACCGTCGGGAGGTGGCTATGGCAAAGGCCATTTAATTTAGTATTCGCTGCACTTACTTTCGATGCCCAGTACAAAACAAATGTATGTATAAAAAACACATATTTACCAAACAGTGTCAGTGAAAAGATTTTAGTGGAGAAATTCAAGTGAATATATTTTAACGAGTCCGTATTGGCGAACCTGAAACAGTCTGAAGCGTTGTCGAGTGAAAGTCTCAAATAAAACGCGGCATTTAGAGTGTTTCAAGTTAAAACAAGCAAATTTACACTTTACAAACGGAGATTTTGTAACGCGAAACACTGAGCGGAAAATAACGTTTAAAATACAGGCTTTAAACCAACAAAAACTTCACTGAATTGCTTCCGTACACGTACAAAAAACGGAAAAATGTTTTAAAAGAAATAAATAGGATGTGTCATGCCGAATATTTTTGTACAGCGAAGAATGCATTGCACACGACTCTTCCAAGAATGACAAGGAAATTCGCACATTATTCAAGACTTTCGGATATTGTTTGCAATAACAATAAGATTACATATTTACATGCAATAGTTTACCCCTATTCTTATCATAAATAATAAAAAATTACGTCCTGTCCCGGTTTAAATATGAGTATGATTTAAAAATACCAAAATAAATGTGGAAGTACTGCTTTACAAACTGTGTGAAGTGTTAGAGCTAGTTTAAAGAGCTACAGCATTTTCTTTAAACTCTTTACTCATTAAGTTCGCTGAATGAAATTGCTGGGGAACGAAGACTAGTATATTCAAATCTAGCTAGTTTGTAGCCATTGTATTGAATACTGGAGAAGCTGTAATAGTACTCTATACAATGTGTCTCATTTTAGGTTCACGCCTAGTAACCTGGTTTCAAACAGGCCGAATGGCAGTGTCGATTGACAAGCGATAACAATAGATACTGGGAATTAATTACTTCGCTTTGAATTCATGCGTTGTTCTGCATCGTGCTTGCATATAAAAAACTTTTAGAATATTTTATCTCACCCCAGTAAATAAAATAGTAATAAAAAAGTAAAAACTATTTCTAAGCCAGGGAATAATGCAAACTTGTTGATTTAGCACTAAAGCAGCGACTTTGCGCCACAGAGCCAGTTTAAAATAAAATTCTTATGCAAAAAGACTTGATCTCGCCGGGTTAATAGTTACTTTGGCCCGTCCTTGTTACTGCGTTCTTGTGTTACATAAACATTTATTATTGTTACTATATTTGCATACAATGAAGTGCCACGTCATAAAGGTGAACTGACTGAGTTGTACTGATTCAGAACTTGTTTAAGGATCAGAAATTATCAACTTTTATAATCTTTTTAGGCTACCACCTTGTCTATAGAAAATAGTAACAGTACAGTCAGGTAACGAAAATAAATATATCTATGTTATCTCTTTATTACGTTTAAAAACATCTATGATTAATCACTAATTTCAATCAATATCGATTTTTAAAAAGCAAATTCGAACATAATACACGCAATAATTACAAAATGAATTTAATTCATTTTGTATTTGCTTTATCCTTTGAACTTGGTACCTAACTTGGAACACAAGACAATAACTTTTTTTTTTTTTTATTTATTTATCATGATTACAAAATATGAAGTAAAATAATTCAGTAGGTATTTCAGCATTTATAAACCACAAAGGTTTGTCACAATGCTAACTATCTACAACAAGTCGACGCAAGGCATTTGTACAAGTGCCTGTCAGGTTTACAATCCGAGTACCTACGTAGGTGACAAGAGCTGGGTAAGTCGGCACAAGTGGAAGACACATTAAGTACCAGTTGGTGTTATTTGGTGAATAAAGTATAGTTTTAATTTAGATTTAATGTTTTTTTCTGTAATATTTTCTTTTAATGTGGAGGGTAGCTCGTTTATAAGTCGAGGAATTAAATACCGCGCAGTCCTTTCACCGTACGTGTTGTTTGCTTTTGTAGTACACAATAGTTCTCGAGCCACGGCACGAGTGTATATAGGGTGAGTAAATTTATTTTGAATATTGTTATTAAAAAAATGTTCCTTGACAATATTAAGCTTAAATTGTAGGTGTACCGGTAGGATGTTGCAATGTTTAAACAACTCAGTTTCATTATCCTTGTACTTTAATTTAACTGCTGGGGAGACAATATTTTTTAGTATTTTCAATTGCAGTCTGTATATGCTGTCCAGATATATTTTATAAGTTCGTCCATAACTACTAAGTCCGTATTGCACGTATGATCCTGCTAGTGAGTTAAACAGCATTAGCTTCACCTTAAACGGAATGCGGTCTTTTATGATATAAATATGTGCGAGAAATTGTCTTAATTTGTTACACACGTAATCAACGTGATGGCACCAATTAAATCTGTTATCTATCGTAAGACCTAGATATTTGTAAGAGGAAACTAGTTCAATATAAGGACAGTTACAGGTATTAGAGCCGGTGGTATGAAGGCACTTGTGATCGTGGGCTATGATATTTTCATCAAAATATTTTTTTATATGTGGTGATCTTATATGCAGCAGTTTGGTTTTAGTAGCATTTAGTACAAGACCATTGTCATAGCACCATTTTGATATACTATCAAAGTCAAATTGCAGTTTCTCACGAGCTACCTTAATGTCTCGCTCGCCTATTAACAGGCATGTATCATCAGCAAATTGATAGCAGGTGCAATAAGTAATATGATTTGCCATGTCATTAACATACGACAAAAAATGAAGTGGCCCAAGAACTGATCCCTGCGCTGTACCCTGTGTTGATATCATAGTGTTACTGTACGAATCGTCTATTTTGACCTTAGATGTTCGATTTTCAAGATAATTTGTACACCAGCTTAATAGAGGGCCACGTATACCAAAATTTTCGAGTTTTTTTATCAATTTTAGATGATCAAGCGTATCAAATGCCCTGGAGAAGTCGATAAAAAGGGCAAGGACAGTATTTTTATCATTAAGATGTTCATTGACCTCATCAGTAAACTTTGAAAGAAGATTAGTTGTACCCTTTCCTTGCTGAAAGCCAAACTGGTTTCGGAAAATAATATCGTTTTTCCGATAGAAATTATGCATTTGTTCACAGATATACTTTTCAACAATTTTATCTATAGAAGAAAGGAGTGTTATAGGACGGTAATTTGCATAGTCATCTCGCTTTCCTTTCTTAAATATAGGTCGGATAGAACCACCTTTCAAAGCAATCGGATACGAACTCTGTTTTACACTGGAGTTAATAAGATTGGCTATGGCCACAGATATATCCTCTCCCACAGTTTTGATGTCCAATACCCTAATTCCATCTGGTCCCGGAGCCTTGTTTGATTTAAGAGTTTTTATGATTTTATGAATTTTACTCCTGGTAGCTTTTTGGAAAAAAATACTACGGTCTATGGGCTTGCACTGTTCTTTTATTAATTTGATGGCACATTTGGGAGCTAGGTCTTTTACAGCTTTTTGGAATGTAGTTGCAAAATTATCAGCAATAGATTTTGTTGTTAGCCCTTGGGCATCGAAAGCCTTGAGTATTGCTTCATCAATGGATAATGTAGTTCGGCCAATCATCTGGTTAATTATATGGTATATTTTTTTAATGCTCTTAAAATTTTCATTTATGTATTTAATGTAATATGAATTTCTACGATATTCCAATATTCTATGAACTTTATTACGCGTTTTGTTATAGTCAAGTCTTAAAAGGGGGTCATTTGGGGTATTTTTCCATTGTCGAAATAATTTATCACGTTTGTCACATAGCTTAATAATATTCCGGTCCATCCAAGGGACCCGAAAGTGAAATCGTTTTTTATAAATATCACAGTTCAACATCGATCGATCGAGAACTCTGTAATATATTAATAGTTATCCAGGCAGATACATTCAGGAGCATCAGCCATACAACCAAAACTTCGTACCCAAGTATAAAGTGTCATTTTTTGTTCAAATATCTGATAAATGATGGGCGTACTCAAATGAAGCAAATTATATATTTAGCTAAGGTCCGTTTTTGTCCACACGAGTGGGCGATAACTAGATTAATATGCTTTATCTATAATATAAAAATGAATCGCAAAATGTGTTGGTAACCGCATAATTCAACAACGCCTGGACTAATTTGGCTGATTTTGATCTTGAAATATTCGTGGAAGTCCTGGGAAGGTTTTAGGGGTGAGAAAAATAGGAAAATTTCTGAGGAAGATACTAAAAACCTTTTTTTTGGGTATCGTTCAAGCGTGATGAGTCCAGCCAGTATAGGATGATCTTTGTTTATTTGACGGGAGACGTAAAAGACGGTCCAGCTTCAACTACCACCCAACGTAAAATGATCTATCTTTCCATTGTCTTTCATTGACGGCTGACGAAATAGAACAAAATTCAAAAAATGTGTACATCGTGTATATAATATTATCTAGATACGGCGTCTTGCGCATAATTTTGTTAAATGTAAATTAAAACGATGTCCACATCTACCAAAATCGCCCATTGTTTTTTGAGATTATTGCAACAGTTTTAAACAAAGTATACTCTATCGAAGCGTTTTGCCGGAGTATACCAAAATATATCTAATTATAATTTTTCGTTTTCATAAACGACATTGTTTTTTGAATTTATACTTTTAGATGCGCTGGGGGACATATTTAAATTTCGCATTAGTATTGTTTTCAGACTCAAGAATAAAAAAATATTGGTACGTTGATGCCGTATCTAGACATTATAATGAAACGATATGCAGTTTTATATTTTTAAATATTTGTTCTATTACTTACGTCACCTGGTAAGGCAGTATGAAGGTTTTATTAATTTGTATATGGTAACGTACTAGACGCGACTGCCAACAAGTTAACGATGGTCACGGGTTCAAATCCCAGGGCACACCTCTGACTTTTCGGATTAATTTCTACGTGAAATAAAATCCGCCAACTCGCACTAAGCCAGCAGGGTGGACTATAATATCTTCTTCTATAATATGAAAATGAATCGCAAAATGTGTTGGTAAGCGCATAACTCAACAACGCCTGGACCAATATGGCCAATTCTTTTTCTAAATGGTTATTATTACTTTATTACTAACAAAAAGTAATGGCGTGAAATATTATTAGGAAAAACAGTATTTTGGTGCTGAAATAAGGGACGGAATATTGGATGGACAATAAAAAACGCTAATGTTTTTAATGTCAAAATTTCATAAGGCAATCTTTATATGTACATGTATATGGAGAGACGGGATATAATAGAGTGGAAGGTACGGGAGAGGACTGGGATAGCTGACAGATTTGATAGGACGAAATGTAAATGCACGTTATAAGACGGGATGGATAATAAAAGAGAAAGGACGGGACGGATCGGGAAGAGACTGAACAGACGGATGAGACGGGATTGAGCCAGACAGTAGGATAGCTATGTCAAGTTTAGGTATACAAGAGATTAATACGAAAAATAACATGTAAGTATTTGGTGTGGAGTGGAATCAAAAAATATATGCACCCAGGCGAAGCTGGGTCGGGCCGCTAGTAATGTATAAATACATACACAGCTGGGTTAGTCCTGACCCCACATTAAGATCAATGAAGTCATGCGTCGTGGGTAACAAAAATCTACGAGAAACTGTGGTCTCACAAACACCCAGATCCGACACAAATATTTGTGGGCCACACAAACTCTTTTGTCGGTGTGGGAATCGAACTCAGGACCTCTCGTTTCACAGTCGCAGTCTAACCAGCTATTGTAATATAGAAGAATCAAACTGTACGGCTAGGTACTACTGACCACTGAACAGCATGATTTGGTTTATAATTTAAACACCGCTTGCCTGATTGATTTTAGAGGTAAATGACCTTTATGATTTCTACGCTGACCTAATTCGTTTGACAAGATAATATTTACGTTCCACCGAAATTAGAGTGTAAAAATCTCTATGTATTTCCATATATGTGTAAAGGCCTAATTATTTGCGTTACTTTTGTACTAAAATGCAAAATAACATGGTAGTCTAAATGAATCAATAAATTTCATCGATCTAAATTCAACGCAGGAGACAAATGTATGCAGAACAGGCCAAACCAACCGCTTTGCCTATTAGCCGAGCATCTGTTCAAGCACTTAGTTTCGCTACACTAAAGGCATAACATCAGAACTATCTGTCACTTGAATATTCACTGGATGCTAAAATGCTATTACCATAGACAACACGCACTGGCCAGCTTTGTGGGACCACAGCCACCATAATGAAAGATAGCTCAATATATTATATTTGCACTCTCGATGTGGTGGTGAAAGCTGTAATATATTTTGTAAAGAGACGGTACATCTTTACACAGAGGCAACAATGTTTCCGTAATCAAATATTTACATCAATTGGTGAGTTGCAGAATTGAAAATATATAGATTTTTTTCATTATTTAAACGCAAATTATGTATCTTAATATATCAAGGCTAATTATTCAAGAATATTCATTATGAAAATTACCTACGGCGTAAATGGTTCGGGATTGGGAGGCATTTTTATCGTAATGTTAGTAACGGTATTAAATATATGTAACCATTGTATTTGACTGTAAATAATTGATTTACTTATTTAGATTATTTGATTTATGGTGCGCAATAAATAATCATAAATTAGATATTTAACAGCAGTGGATAATCGATTGATATTGAGAAAATATGCTGGATTTATAAATATTATTTTCTATGCATTTTGTTTGACAGTTTAATTATCGTAGCGAAAAAAAAACAAGGAAATTATATTACTTTTAAGTGTATTGTTTTGTTTTGTTTTGTTTTAGATACTTATATTGTTAATAAAAACGAAATAATTTGAAAAGAACAACAAACAGTCCAACATATTGCTTACATTCTGTATCATCCCATATATGTACGTCCTACAACAGGGCACAGGCCTGCTCTACAATCGACGATTGATGTATTAACATAACGTCACAAAATTTTAAGCTGCATTCACAATATAAATAGAGATTTTTCTAGTCCTCAACATATATTTTAAACCATCAATAAATACCTTAATTAATAATAGCTAGAACCTCACAAATTTCCTCCAAATATCAATAATTCACACTTTTATTTTTCCAATAGTTGTATTACAAGTAGGTCAATCTCCTAGCATTATCTAGGACTTAAAATATTCTATTCACGTTCGCGCAGAACACAGCTACAACTAACGCCTATTGTTCCAATGTACACACATTTCGACGCTTTGAATACTTGACAAAACATTTAGAACGGTCTAGAACCTTTCATTGGTATATAATAAATGATACAGGGTATATCAGGACTGTTACCGAAAACGAAGCCAGGTCGTAGTTTTAGTGATTTCAGACACAAAATGGCTAACATTTTTGAAAAAAAAAGGACAATTTTTTTTTCCTTTCGTCTTATTTGAGTGGTAAATACGTAGTTTTTTCATTATTATTACTATTAAAACTTATTTTAGCCAACACCATGGATTAACCACCCAAACACGATGTTATAGTATAGAAAATAACAAAAAAAACGCGTTTCTTTGCGACATTTTTACTTACATTGTGTTTGTAGTCATTCAAACTAACACCCGGCTTTGTTTTCAGTAGCAATCTTGAAATACCATTTAACTCAAACCAGGTTTCAACAGTTTATAACAGGAATGCTAAATATAAAGTCTGATTGAAAAGGCTTAAGTTATAATCTACCATGATGATTACAAATTGGCGAAAATCATTTAATATGCAGGTACTCTACCAATAAGAGAATTTTATTATTTATTTTATTTTATTTTGAAAACAAACAGAAAATTTAACATGTCGATAACAGACGAATGTTTTACAAAATCCAGTAAAGTTTCCAATAATAAATTAAATTTTAAACCAGTTAAAGTGTAAAAAACTTCTGCGCAGATATGAATATAGGAAAACCGAAAGTAATTGAAATAAAACGATTATTTACGGATTATATCGCGGATTTGGTTCAACTTTTTCATTTTTAACTTCCCGACTTTTTATTTCATTTTAAAATTCGTAAATCTAAGAAACCATTAAGCCGATACAAAATTAAACATATCTTTTCTTGCTGTGCATCCATCCACACCAGAGTTGCTTTTTGTTAAAAAACGTTTCAAATGTTACTCAGCAACATCTATTATTGTATGTAAATGTTGCTGTGTTAGTAAAATGTTGTAACAATCGATAACATTGTTAGAAAATGTTTCTCCATGTCTGCGGTGTGGATCCTCTATTAGATATATATATATGTATATATATATAACCTATCAACTCAAGTCAAAAATGGCTAACCCACTACGCTTCCACTTCGCTAGGGGATCATTAGTACTGGTTCACGTAACTAAAGTTGGTAAACATTACAAAAGTGCTGGTCATTCAACCATTATTTCTTGGCCTAGGTCTTGTTCATGACCTCATGAATGAATTATTGCAGGCTACACATTACGTCAACTCACGATACACGCTTTGTGATATTGAGTAAAGATATTTGTTTTTTATAAAAATATTGATGATGGTGATGACGATTGAGAATATATAGGCCATATAGTCCACTACGCTGGCCTAATACAGGATTGTGGACTTTAAATACCATAGAAACTCTTACAAATTCTCTATAGTATGCCAGGTTTCCTCACGATGTTTTCCTTCACCGTTAAATTGATTTGCATAGTTACAACTCTTTCATAACTAATTAATGACTATTAGGCCTCTTGTACATGGCACGATTTTTCCTACGTACGGCGTGATAGCCGTATAATAAAAATGTGGAAGCTTGTACACGACACGGCAAAACTACATCACAGAGGGTATTCGCCGTATTCAATACGGTGGGTATTCGCCGTATAGGTACGTCTACAAGCCCTGATAGTAATCCATACAACACTGACAACCTAAACACGGCGCGACGAATTAAACGTAGATTTTCACGCCGAAAAACCTTGTGTGTACAAGAAGCCTTATAATATTGTCTAGACATAGATCAGACAATTTACAAAAAATAATCATGATTTCTATTTTCTAGTTCAGTCATGATACATAAGATCTTGTTTGGATTCTCTACATATAGAAAATTGAATTGAATTTTGAAATTATATTATTTGGATTTTGATAACATTATACCCACTTCTATATTAAAAAAATTGAATTTTTGCATTTTGTTTTATTTTAAAGTGAATTTTTTTTGAATTTTTATTTGAATTTTTTTATTTTTTTTTCACGTGAATATGTCACCTGAATATTTGCAATTCTAATGTAAATTGACACAAAATTTAAAACAAATGTTAATACGGTAAAAAAATTACATATACAGGGTATATCAAGACTGCTACCGAAAACGAAGCCGGGTGGTAGTTTAAGCAACTTCAGACACAATGCAACAGAAAAAATTGCAAAAAAAAGCGACAATATTTTTTTTGTTATTTTTTTCCTATGACCATATTTGGGTGGTAAATACATTTTTTCCTAAAATAATAGTGTATACCCTTTTATTTATAAATAATCTAAGGTATAAAAGTGTTTAAATTATTATTTTAGCAAAAACTATGAATTTACCACCCAAAAATGACGATATTTAAAAAATCATAAAAAATAATTGTCGCGTTTCTTTGCGAAATTTTTAGTTGCAATGTGTTTGTAGTCACTAAAACTACCACCCGTCTTCGTTTTCGGTAGCAGTCTTGAGATACCCGGTATATACTTATTTGCTTGGTGACAAATATTTGTTTTTTTCACAAAAAATATAAAAATCGTCATCTATCCTCATATATTAAAATATCTAAATCAAATCCATTCTTGCCAACGTCAAATATAAATGTCTGTTTCGGTGACCTACGTCATATTTATTTATAAACAGAGCCTCCACAGGCAATATGAGGAAGTACATATTTAGATTATCCAGCTCAACGATTTTAGTAATGGAGATGCGACTTCATTGCGGTGCGAAAACAAAAAAGATATTACATTACAGTCATCTCGAATATTTGTCGGTTTGTGATTTTTGCTCACCAAAAATTTTGTACTAAAATGTTTTTTACTTCAATTCCAATAAACATATAAATACATCCAACAACTACGAGTACATATTAAATTAAATGTTGTTTTTAAATAACACCCAATAGTCACATACATAGTCCTGACCCCACACTAAGATCGAGTCTTGTGTCGTGGGTATCAGGAACTACGAGAGACTTTTCGATCTCACAAACACCCAGACCCGGAAGAAATATTTGTGGGCCGCACAAACATTTCTCTCGGTGCGGGGATCGAACCCGCGGCCTCTCGTTTCACAGGCGGCGTCTAACCGCCTACGCCACGGCGACTGTCTATTGAGACTTAACATCTTATGAATCAGGATAGCGAGCGCAGTGGAATACCAAAAGTTACCAAGTATTGCCTTGTAATTCATGGTATGGTTTGGTTTTGCTACTCTGTCCATGAGGATATATCGCCTACCATCAGCGGAATGGCATGCTGTCTCACCATTCATGCAATTAATTCTATCTATATCAGCCCATATACGTCCCACTGCAGGGCACGGGCTTACTCTACAATCGTAAGTACGATTGAGAGTGGTTAGGCCATATAGTCCACCACGTTGGCCTAGTGCGGGTTGGCAGACTTACATACCATAGAAATCTATATAAATTGCTATGGTATGCAGGTTTCCTCACGATGTTTTCCTTCACCATTTTAGTGCATGGTGATTGACTATCAATACACACATGACTCCGAAAAGTCAGAGGTGTGCCCTGGGATTCGAACCCGCGACCACCGTGAACAGCCGCGTCTAGTCCGTTTACCAACAGGCCACCACGCACTTAATAAAGAACCATGCAATTAATAAAGAAACGAATAATATTCATCATTTTTTACCGACCCGCCCTCACAGCCGTAACTACAACGCCTATAAGCCCGGATTAACAGTGGAACGGATTTTAATGCATCTTCTATCAGTTTTTTTTTATTGATAGTTATTTAATATAAGCTAGAGTGTTTATCATGCCTACGTTTTTCTATAAAGCTAAACGTCAAACATGTGATAATGTCAAGCACTTATGATAAACTATCGCATCTGGTATCATTATCCTTATTTATTTTTGTCCACTTCAAATGAAGGTGAAGTTGTAAATTGGTCAGATTATAACAAGGTCATTAGAAAGCTGAGTTATAAATAGAATAAACTTTGTTATATAGTTACTATAGCAATTCAATTTCAATGCAACTGGATCCAAAATCTAATAAGGGGTGAACTTATATCTTTATTAGCCCATATATGCACGGATCTACTCTACAATCGAGAGTACGATTGAAAGTGATTAGGCCATATAGAGCCACGCTGGCCTAGTGCAGGTTGGCCGACTTTAGATTCCATATAAATTCTTACAAATCGCTTTGGTTTTTCTCATGATGTCCTTCGCCGTTATAGTGCACGGTGATTGACTATAAATGCACACATGATTCCGATAAGTTTTAGGTGTACCCGTTTGTAGTATTGAACCCGTGACCACCGTAAGCATGTGAGTGACCGAGTCTGGTCTGTTTACCAACAGGCCACCACGCACATCAAGCTTTCATATCGAGCATATTTTTTTTTCTTGCTAATGCTTATGAGATTTTTGCCATCCGAAAAATTTACACAGAATTGATTGTATATACCATGTCCTCTCGCTGCAAAAATATATACACAGCGTCCATCAGCTACTGAGAATACTCAAATAAATTTATAGGTGTAATCTTTAAAATGCTATTCTTGCTATAACATATTGCATCTACTGTACAAAAAGGTAGGCTCAACCGGGGTAGTACAACCGTCTTATCATGAAAATTGAAGAGAGAAAACCTCTGGGAAATATCAATTGGTTATTTATAGGTCCTGTACACATATTAATTCCATCTTTCTTCAACGCCTGTACATTGTCTATACTATCAGAGAGCTCATCACAGGGTTTTATTTTCCTGCTCCGATAGCTAATAATAAGATCGGAAGATCGTCTGCAATCGTGTGTCTCAAAGTACAATTCCAGCAATAGGCGAACCATTTATGCCAGCTGCGAGAAAAATAAATCTTTCCAATGCCGTGAAATAAGATTTACTTCTGCCAGTGTTTATTTTTGGACATTTCTATAAAGTGTTAATTTTTCAAATCTTTCATTTTCTTTTTTATTCATTATACTTTGAAATAGGTAAATTAGTTCGTGGCATCAAAAATCTATAAATATCAATATTGTTTACCCGATGCGAAAAACGATCTTTGAAATTGGAATCAGATGACAAACAGTGGGTGGTAATAATGGCATTTCTTTCGACACTTTCGGCATGGGCGTATCCATGTTCATGTTCCGAAAATACTTAACAAAGGAAATAATATTAGGTAATATAGAAACCTAACTTATAAAATATCCAGAGGCTCACCATTTAATACGCTATTTTTGTGTACCAACTACTATCGTAACACCCTGTATGTGGTTTTAATTGACCACCACCCTGTACGTCACGTTCGGTGTACTCTACATCACGTGTTGAACCGAATGCCATTTAATCGCTAATTACATTATAATCAACGCGCCGTTTAATAACGTGTAAACTGACCTTTGTTATTCTAAGCAATTTACATATTTATATTTATTTTTATAATCGCATCACGTGTAAGTAGGTAAACATAGGGATTTGCAGTTTTATAGCCAACTAAGCATTGCAGTAATAAATATCAGATTGGATTGAAACAAAGAACGTAATTGCGAGCGTCAGGCTTTTGATCTACTATTTATGCAATGAAATTATAAATTAATATTTTTCAATAAAGGGCTACTTATTTTAGTGACACAAAGTTTATATTGTTTAAATTACTCATTTCAGAGTTTCTATTGATAAAATATATCGCTAAAGACCTTAATTACAGCAGACAGTTTTACTGTACTTTGTTGGCATACACAATTATGTGTATAATCAAATTGAACAGTATAAATCACAAGACATTATGTAGTATTAAAAGAACTTATACCAGATTAAGGCAACAAGTTCTAATGTCAGCCAATTTTCATAGCTTTACAATCAGACTTAGAAAACCATGTGGTACATGTAAACAATAACAGAAGTAAAATCTCGTAATGCTTCAAATGATTGTAGTACTAAAACTGGCCAGAAAACATTCGGAGTTTGATGAAGGTGGATGAAACAAAAAAGATATGAAGGTCGAGCAAAGCGGAGAAATTATATCGTGAGATAATCTCTTCTAGTCTCTAGACGGATCGATTACGTATATTTTGATAATTTAAATATTACTATTTTTAAAAATAATTTAACTACTCTCTTATTCTCCTATAATTATATCAATCTCAAAGTTGCCTGAAGATTGCCCAAAGCGATAAGACCGATTTTTGCACTTATTTATGATATTATTTTTTAATTGTGTTTGGTTCTATGTATGGTGCTACAAAATAAATAAATAAATAAATAGATAAAAAAGGAAAGGAAGCTTATAGGTTACCAGTAACCTATAAGCTTGCACTACCAAATATGTAATAACAATTAAGATAGCAATAGAGGTAAATTGATAAAGGCGCTCTAAAGGCCTTGCCAACCTCACAGGGACAAAATTTACTTATTTATCCTTAATTAATTAACTTGCCTCTTTTATAAGTAATATAATCAAAAGAGTATTTCTTTGACATGTTAATCCAAATAAACAAGTGCTAATATCCGCGAGACGTAACATGCTTGACCTATTTACCCATTTCCTGTTCCGCTCAGGACGATCTCTCCTATTATAGGACGGGAAATAGCCGTACTCTGTAGTGCCACTCTGTGACGGTTATATAATTGCGTTTTTGTAATTATTTATAGTCAAACGCGTGGCGAATATTGGCAAATATCCCTCAAAATTATAGGGATAGCATATGTTCAGCAGTGGAGTTCCTTTGACAGAAGAGAGACAAGGATAGAGAGAGAGATAAAGAGTCACGAGATTGGATTTTAGAATACATAATTTGGTTTGCATTATTTAATTGGAGTGCTGACAAAGTGAGGTTTCGTCATTTTGGTTATTATTATAACATCTACATATGTACATACAGTTCATGATGAATGAATGATCATAAGCTACTGTACACCAATGAAATTGAGTTTATAATTATTATTTATGTTATTTGTTACTAATCAATTTTTTTTATTCTACACTACTGAAATTAAGGTGGTATGTTATTTATTCCTAATTAGACAATTTAAGTCAATAATTGTTTTGTTGTGGGCATTGCTCCTAAAGCAATAAGATGCTTTACTATACTTACGAGAAATAAGAACCTCAAATCTCAGTTTAAAAGCCTACACATCACAGTGATTGAGGATTAGACTGTAAAATAAAAGAGCGTGGGTCGATGATAAAATCTAAAGATAAATTGTTTTGATCGATCGTCGTCCAGATTTGGAGGTCAAATTTTGGCACCGATGTTTAAAGATACATCAGGGGATTACTTTAGGATCAAAACTATTTAATTTATAACAAATTGATTTAAAAATAGCATTCTGGATATTAAGAACTTAAGAACGATATTTATTAGTAAAAACAGTAGGTAGCAAAAACAGTATCACTAAAAAAATTACTAATACATTGAAGGTAAGTCTCAACTATTATGAATATATAAATAAAAATAACCTACCGACAATCAATCAACTATTTTTACTTTAATATATTTTCACGTCTTTTAATATATATTTTTTGCAACACGATTATATTGCATTTCTCGCGGGAACATTGTGCAAAGTTGTCTAACGTGGACATAATGCGTTTACCGGCGTGTCACCAGCATTGTAATAATAAATGGACGTCTACTAGATAGGTTTCCGAGGGACTCTTTCATAATCGAACCTTACAAATATCTTTTATAATGGCTTTCAGGGAATAATAATGTGTTTTATACTATTTAGTCATTTGATTTTGTTTGACTTGAAAGGTTAGAATTTAATTGTAATGTAAGTGGGTAATTTACTAATTAAAGTTTTGTAACATTTTACAAAATGTCGAATAATTTTATCATATAGATCACGTATGCTCACAGTGGACTATTCTGAGATGATATTCGTAGAGAATATAGAAAAGTATGCAATCTTAGCGACTCACCTTTGTTCACCCTCTTACGGGTCAGGGAACCTAAAGATACGCAAGCACGCGCTCACACATTTGCTAAAACTCAACATTAAAGATCAGCCTTTCAGATCTCGAGCACGGATTGAACAAAACTGAAATGTACATCTCCCTAACCGACATTTTATTCCCGGCTATGAATGAAATTTAATATACGTCCGACCGTCCAATTAAACCGCTCTGAAGCCTCACTTCATCACATAGTTCACGTGAAAAGAAACATTTAATCCGACGTTTGAATTCACCGAGCAAACCCGACCGACATAAATACACGCACGTGCACCAGCTCGAATGCACTCCGGTGAAATGTTTTATGAAAATAACGTCGGATACAGTGAGATGAGCGTTATTAGCGTAGCGAGCGACATTCTTCCGAGAAGCGTAGCCTTAACAGCGTCACATCCTGTAGTTAAACGGTGTCTTCCGAGCGGACGAGCGGCCGAGGCAGGAGCGCTCGCGGCTAACGGGACGCGACTCCCGTTACATAACGCACCTGCAGCATTCCGCGAATACTCACTCACCGTACACCGGTACTTACTGCATTGATTATGTCACCTCTCAGCTGACGATTACGGCACTACGAGAGAGTCGAGCGAGGCTGCGAGCGCGATGACTGCCAGTCGATACGGCGCGAGTGGTCGGCGCGAGCGGGCGACGCGGCTCCGGCGGCGACGCGCGTGGCGCGGTGAGCGGTGCCGGGTTCGAGTCACGGGGTCGTGGGTGGCGAGAGCCGGAGGCTGTGGACTCACCGTGGATGGTTACATAAGTCGCGAGGCGGGTGCGAGGACACGTGCAGCCCCTCCGGGGCCTGAGGCGCGACTGGCGGCGGCGGCAGGCGGCAGGCGGCAGGCGGTGGCGGCGGACGTCGGGCGCCGCCCCGCGCCCATTGAGCCACGCGGCCGACACCACCGCCTTCACCCAGACGCGATTAAGCAGCCTTCACGTGTGCCACTCGCGCTTTAAACCGACACGCTAATAAACCAACGCTTAGCTCGAATTCAGCCATCTCCCGCGTCTCAGATGCTCAGATTACACCCTTAACGATTATTTAAAGCTATTTCACGTCCAAATGAAATTTTTCAATGGCAGCTGATTAAAGTCTCTGATTTTAATTATTACTAATTTAAAAATAGATTTTTTTGATCTTGTAAAAATATAGGCTCAAATAAATATATTTTAGTGAATAAAACGTATAACAATTAATAAATCTATCACAAAAAAACACTAATTCATTTTCCCCGACTAGTCTACTGGAACACGCGGAATCTTACAAGAGATAACAAACATTCAATGTTTGAAACTCGTAGTAGTTTCACTACTAGTGTAACGCTCATGTAATCCATGACGTACCATTGCCAGCTTTCACTCCCCTCGCCACACCAAACACAAGTAAATAAAACAAAACTTACAAACTTCACACTCTTCATTAATTCATGTATCTTTTTTCATTCATTACTTTAAGACAAGTTCTCGCCCACTGTGTAAAACTCAGAAGAAAATCGAATAAATGTGCTACTTATACATGGTAATAATCTAAATGTAATATGAATGAAAATAAATGAAATTGTATCGATTTAATAAAATGACGTTTATTAAAATAGTCGTTAATATCCATAAACTCCTGAACCGTCTTCTAAATTTGATCCATGACTACCAATCATTAACAACTTTAACAGTATTTTACTCATACCCATAGTTACTATATGTATCTACCATTTTGTAAACCTGTACAGCGGTCCTTAGCAGCCCCTTATCGACCCATCATACCCTTTAATATTTTATCAATCAATACCCTAAATCAAAGGCACCCTACATAAATTTATCATAAAAAATTATAACAAAACGCGATTCATTTTAAATAATAAAATAGTGAACAATTAATTAAATAAGGGTTTACTGCCTCCACTAACAAAGCAGTAAATTATTTCCATACAAAAACCCTAAAAGCCATTGAATCCAGTTGAATAAAAACATGTCATATAATCCTACGAAGCCCTATCAATAATAATTATCTTCAAGTTGTTGTAACCGGTAGAGCCAAACTTCAGATAATCAATTTGAATTAAGAATAAATGAGGTGGCTGTACAGGATGGTGTATACTTACTACCGTTCCACAAAGCAATTTTAGGATCTGTATGATGTTAGTCATACAATATTTACTGGTAGTAGGTCTCTTATATGTGAGAAACCGCCTGGGTATGTACCACCGCAATGTCTATTTCTCCCGCCAAACAGTAGAGTAAATACACTGTTGCGTTTCGGATTGAAGGAGATTGTAGCCAGGGTAACTACTGGACATATTGAGACTTACCACAACGCAGAGGAATGCTCAAGCATTGTTTTGTAATTCAAGGTGTTGTTTGGTTTTGCTACTGTTCACGAGCGGTCGTATCGCTTACCATCAGGTGAACGGCATGCTCGCGGCAACGGCATGCGGCATGCATTTATAGCAATAAAAAAAATATACTGTGATATTTTTCCGTAGCGCATGAAATGTTATTTAAACATCACCAGTTTATAAAGATTACTATTTAATACCCTTTTTTTAATGTATATTTATATTTTATTCAAGTTTTGTAGCTATATTTGTAATTGTGATGTTTGATGATGTTGTATAAGTATAACTTATGCGATTACATTTGGTGTATTTTTAGTTATTAATGTTTGGTATGTCCTGTCACAATTTCAATTTAATAAAAAGCCACCCAATCCTTCTTTCCAAACATTTTAACCTTATCTGTCTGTATCAGCCAATATACGTCCCACTGCAGGGCACGGGCCTCCTCTACAATCGACAGTACGATTGAGAGTGGTTAGGCCATATAGTCCACCACGCTGGCCTAGTGCGGGTTGGCGGACTTACATACCATAGAAATTCTTATAAATTGCTATGGTATGCAGGTTTCCTCACGATGTTTTCCTTCACCGTTTTTAGTGCGTGGTGATTGACTATCAGTTACTGAATAAATAATTTGATTTTCATTATTACCCTCACCTAATATTATATAATTATCATATTGAATTAAATGATTTGATCGACCTAGAAACCAAACCCAGAATATTGGTAAGTACATATATTGTACAACTGAAGTTTAAAATACTTGCGTTTTAACACTCTGAACAGCGTATAGGAAACTCTTTATTCCGTTCGGTTGTGCTCGCGTTCCTATGGGACCTAATCTTCCCCGTGGAATCCCGGAGTTATTGTGAATAAATCATCCGATCGTAACTGTGAAAAATTCTGTCTCATGATTATGCCGCAAAAGCGATTGATTTTTGCTATCGTTATTTTGAGGACGAGAAAGAAGAAACGAGTAAATTGTTTTATAAGATATAAACTCCTACCTCTAAGTAAATTTTTGGAGAGGATTAATATTTTTGTAATCAATTAAAATTGAATTTGCTTGGTGGCCTGTTGGTAAAGGGACGCGGCTGCCAATATATTCATGGTGGTGGCGGGTTCGAATCTCAGCGCACACCTCTGATTTTTCGGAGTCATATGTGTATTGAAAATCAATCACCTCGAACTATAACGGTGGAGCAAAACATCGTGTGGAAACCTACATACCATGGCGGTTTGTAAGAATTTCTATTATATATGAAGTCCACCAACCCGCACTACGCCAACGTGGTGGAGTATATGAACTAAGCACTCTCAATCATGCTTTCGATTGTAGAAGAAGGCCCTACAGTGTGACGTATATGGGCTGACACAGAATTACTATTAGTGTAGATTCAAAAGTAGACTTATGCGAATTTCACTGAAAATATATCTTAATCAAACACATGTTTTAGTTATGTATGAATTTACGAAACTTGTGAATAAATACTATTAACCATATAAAGCATAGTCTTTCATCTAAATCCAATCACAAAGCTCATGTTTTCATTTCGGCTGAAACCTACATCGGAGTACACAATGCTCGAAGCGTTCGGTTGGTACTGTGTGTATTAAGTATTCTTCCCTTCTCTTTAATAGGTATAAAAGATGGAGACATCGTATAATACTATACTTTTGGGTTATTTGATAATAATAATTATTTTATATTTTATTTATTTGTAAAGATATATTATATTTTGTTTTTATTATATTATGGACAATATTTTTAATTGCAGTGATAACAGCAACTTTTTATCTATTTCTGACTGTAGTCTGAGTGAGGATAGTTTTGAAAGTATACCCTCACTCTCCAAAACATTGGATTCCCATTTTTCTGACGTCCCGAAGAATTTGAATGTAGTTCACATAAATGCGCAGAACATTCCGGCTCATTTCTCCGACATGCTGGTGTCGTTTGACATAAAAAACATTCATGCCATTTTAGTCTCAGAGTCATGGCTTAAACCCTCACTTCCATCCATTTCATACACATTACCCGACTTCAATCTTATTCGCAACGACAGGATCGGCAGCGGTGGTGGTGGAGTAGCTATTTACCTACGAGCACATATTCCTTTCTCCGTAATTAGCACTTCCTCCCAACCGCCTCAGTTTGAAGCTGGCGAACATTTGTTTATTGAAGTCGTTCTAGCTCATACTAAATTACTTCTCGGAGTATATTACAGTCCCTCTTTACGCATCAATTATTTTTCCTCCTTTGAAAATATTTTAGAAGACCTTATGCCTGCTTATAATCATACCATAATTATGGGTGATTTTAACACATGCCTTCTTAAACGTGATCATCGGTCCTCTACTCTAGAAAGCATAGTGAAGTCGAGCAACATGCACATTCTTTCCCTTAGTGCCACCCACAATTTTCCTAATTCGACTCCATCCCTTCTTGATCTTATAATTGTTTCATCACTAGAGCATGTCGACAAGCACGGCCAATGCCTAGCTGATTGCTTTTCCTATCATAACTTAATCTTCCTTTCGTATAAACTTCGGCCTCCAAAATCTAAACCTACAATTCTTCTGCGACGCAATTTTGGTGGTATGAACAAAGAGGCTTTTTTGCAGGATGCCAAATCTCTGGATTGGAGTCCTGTGATGAAAGCTGAGAATATCGACGATCAAGTTGCCATTTTTAACACAGCGATCATTAAGTTATATGACACCCATGCACCTTTGAGAGCCGTTAAAATCAAACATCTTCCTGCTCCGTGGATAACGAATGAAATTATGGAACTCCAAAGGAAAAAGTCGGCAACTAAATCGAAATATAAAATGCGACCTACAGAGGCGAATAAAATACGTTATGTAAAGGCCAGAAATCGCTGCAAAATGGGTGTGTAGGGACGCTCAACGACGCTATATTCATAATTCAGTTCAAGTCGAGGATCCAGCTAAAGTGTGGAAGTTCCTCAGGTCATTGGGAGTTGGAAAATCTCGTCAAGAGACTATTCCTAACAACTTAAATATTAACTTATTAAACCAACATTTTACTTCAACGTCCTTTATTGATGACGCAGCTAAAGCACACACTATTAATCATCTCTCAAAAAATTCTGCTCCTGACCATTCTTCATTTGTCTTTCGTCCTTTCACTGCTAGTGATGTTCGAAGGAGCTTAGTCTCTATAACATCTAATGCAGTTGGGATGGATAGTATCAGCCGCAACATGCTCCTTCCCATACTTGATCTCATTCTTCCTGTCCTCTGCCATATTTTAAATTTTTCTATTTCCAATGCTGTGTTTCCTTGCTCATGGAAGGAGGCACAGATTATCCCTCTACCCAAGAAACCTTCTCCTAAATCTTTTTCTGATTACCGTCCTATATCCATTCTCCCCTTCCTTTCAAAGCTCCTTGAACGCCTGGTTTATAATCAGGTGAGCTCCTTCCTTACCAGACACAACCTCCTTAATCCTTTTCAATCTGGCTTTCGTCCTAGACACAGCACAGTTACTGCGCTCGTTAAAATCACTGATGACATTCGTCTAGGGATGGAGAACGGTCAGCTAACTGTGTTGACGCTTCTTGACTTCAGCAACGCCTTTAACACGGTTGATTTTGATATCCTCCTAGCTATACTTCGCTCCTTCAACATATCTCCAAGCGTGATTGACTGGTTTCAAAGTTACCTGTACGGTCGCCGTCAATGCGTCCGCCTAGGGGAAATGAATTCCTCATGGTGTACCACATCTGCCGGCGTACCTCAGGGTGGCGTCCTATCTCCTCTTCTTTTCTCTGTTTTCATTAACTCCATATCTCGTAATCTTTCTTGCTCCTACCACCTATATGCAGACGATTTACAACTGTATTGCCAGTTTCCGCTCAATCAGCTTAGTCACGCTATTCATGTGATGAACAGTGACCTTCAAAAAATAACAGAGTGGTCTAAATCATATGGTCTTAAGCTAAACCCCTTAAAAACACAGGCCATTGTTTTGGGTAGCCAGAGAACTCTCTGCAAAGTCGACTGGACACTTCTGCCTGACGTGACTGACTGACTTCTGCTGGACGGGGTTGTTATTCCTCTCAGTGATCATGTCAAAAACCTTGGCGTAATTCTCGACCGCAGTTTGTCTTGGGGACCTCAAATAATGGCTATGAGTCGCAAAATATTTGCCTCTGCAGGATGTTTACGTAGGTTGCGTAATTTTCTTCCCACTACCACTAAGATTGCGCTTGCACAGTCTCTCTTGCTCCCTATTCTTGATTATGCCGACGCCAGCTATCTTGATCTTTCCGAGGCCCAGCTAAATAAGCTTGAGCGTCTCCAAAATTTCTGTATCAGGTTTATATTTGGACTGCGCAAATATGACCATGTTTCTGAATATCGTATTAAGCTCAAGTGGCTTCCTATACGCCGCCACCGGGATGTTCATATCCTATCCCTTCTCTACAATATACTGTTTAATCCCTCGTCTCCGCGCTACCTTCAGGAACGCTTTAGTTTCCTACATACTGCCAATTCACTTTCTCTTCGGTCGTCAGAGAATCTTATGCTTAAGTTTCCAGCACATAGGACATTATTTTATGGCCGCTCTTTTACGGTAGCAGCAGTACAGTTATGGAACGCACTGCCTCTCTCTATTAAACGTTCGTCCTCGCTGGAAACCTTCAAACTACATTTAAAGGCTTACTATCTCTCGTAATAGTATAATGTCCATACATTATTAAGTATATGTATGTATTTGTTATGTATTTTTATGTAAGTTTATTAATTTGCTGAATTTAGTAATATATATATATATGTATATAATTCTAGAAATATATACTATACCGGGTATCTCAAGACTGCTACCGAAAACGAAGCTGGGTGGTAGTTTTAGTGGCTACAAACACAATGCAATTAAAAATTTCGCATAGAAACGCGACAATTATTTTTTTATGATTTTTTAAATATCGTCATTTTTGGGTGGTAAATCCTTAGTTTTTGCTAAAATAATAATTTAAACTCATTTATACCTTAGAGTATTTATAAATAAAAGGGTATACACTATTATTTTAGGAAAAAACATATTTACCACCCAAATATGGCCATAGAAAAAAAAATTTAAAAAAAATTGTCGCTTTTTATTGCCATTTTTTCTGTTGCATTGTGTCTGAAGTCGCTTAAACTACCACCCGGCTTCGTTTTCGGTAGCAGTCTTGATATACCCTGTATATGTAAGTATTCTTTATGCAAGTTTATAACATAAAGCACCGCCAATGTCTCCTGGCATTTTTACCTGATTTAATGGTTGTCTGGAAGAGATCGCTTTTAGTGATAAGGCCGCCGATTGTTTCACCAAATCTTCTTCTGTCTCATATTTTTATTTTATGTTTTGTGGTGCAATAATAAAGAGTTTATTATTATTATATTTACTTCACAAAAATACAGTTGAACGTTTTAAAAGACCCTGGAATTGACGAGGTCTTCAACATATTTTGTATCCTCAATAATAGCGACAAAAACCTATGAAACTATTAAAAACTCCCGCATGATTATGGTATGAAATTATTGAAATGGAACTATTATTTACGGATTTTATCGCGGATTTGGTTTGATTCTTAAATTTTTCAACTTCCCGACGTTTGTTTACAGCTTTCGTGGTAACGGGACGGATAGAGTTATTAGTCATCAGCTCAGTGACTGTTACAATATAGCTGAAAATGTGAAAATTAAAAACATGTAAATATTAACAGCGATAAAATTCGTAAATAATAGTATTATTTCAATGTGTAACATACATACATAACCTCACGCTTTTTTCTCACAAGGGGCAGGCAGAGTTTCCATAACACTCAACATTTCACCTTGTATGTTCCATCCCACAATATGATAGGTGCCGAGCCTACCGCCGTATCGGGCACAAATTTTTGACTCTGGGCTGATAATTAATAGAAAAATCCAATATCACTTTGCGCAACCGGGATTCGAACCCGAAACGTCAGCTTTGTAACCGTACCTTAGTACAACTACGCCACCGAGGCAATCCAACCATTAGGTATAAAAGTAGTTATGTTCATAATTTTGCAAGAAAAATCAGCCTCGAGCGTTACAAAAGCCTTCTAGCTAATCAGTTCCCCTTGTTGCAAGGAGTTATGAGTGGCTCACTCACGAAGCAGTGGTGTGGGTGTACAGCATTAGCAAATAAACCAAGTTAATGAATAATCAGGCTTCTTAAGTGCCAGATGGTGAGACGGCATAAGAATTTTGACACGTTGCACTACGACACTTTTACGCCCGAATACTGGAACGCCATTCAAATAATAAGTTGCTCTTAACAGCGCACGGCCCACTTAGCCAGTAAATTTAATCGGGATTAACGTAGTTAAGCGCCATTTATATTTAACTTGCGTTCCAGTAATAGGGCGTTAATCTATTATTCATGTATTCTGATGCGGTTCTATATATGTAGTTTTAGTTTAGTTCATTAAATAGCGGTCGGGCCCGGCTCCACCCGGGTGCATACACGTTTTAAAATGGCGGTCAAAATGTTTAATTCTGACTATCAGTTTAGAATATCGACCAATCGGACCACGAAAACGAACAAAATTTCCTCGTATTTGCTAGAAATATCACTACTGCTTTCCTCCTATAAGTCATAGCGTGATGATATATTGCCTATAGCTTTCCTCGATAAATGGACTACCCAACACTGAAAGAATCATCCAAATCGGACCAGTAGTTCCAGAGATTAGCGCGTTCAAACAAACAAACAAACAAACTCTGCAGCTTTATAATATTAGTATAGATTGAAAAACTTGGGAGATTCTGTAAATAAATAAATACGCCTAATAGTCACACGCATCGTCCCGACGAAGTGCGTGGTGGCCTGTTGGTGATCGGACTAGACGCGACTGCCAACATGTTCACGGTAGTCGCGGGTTTAAATCTGACTTTTCGGAGTCATGTGTGTATTGATAGTCAATCACCACGCACAAAAACGGTGAAGGAAAACATCGTGAGGAAACCTGCATACCATAGCGATTTATAAAAAAATCTATGGTATGTAAGTCTGCCAACCCGCACTAGGCCAGCGTGGTGGACTATATGGCCTAACCACTCTCAATCGTACTGTCGGTTGTAGAGGAGGCCCGTGCCCTGCAGTGGGACGTATATGGGCTGATACAGTATAGTTTTGACGCCATATTAAGACCAATTAAGTTTTGTGTCGTAGAGTATCAAGAACTATGAGAGACTTTTTGCAACGGGCACCTACAGTCGAAACAAATACGTTAGATAACACAAATATTAGATATATAGTAGATATATTAGGTTAGATAACACAAAAAATAAAGTGGGTAGTTGTGAAGGCCATTGAAACAAATTTCGCTCTGTAATCATTTTAATTTTTTAATTACATTTAACCAGTTATTTAATATTATTTATGCATAACTTTAATTGTTAAACTGTTTACCTGCCGGTTTTAGTATACCATCTCCTTACATTCTTTCCTTTGTCTATCACTTCACTTCAAGTTTTTTGCACTTCAACACTATTTTATATTCTTCACTTTTTTTAACTGAAAACCATGGAGTCTGTATTGAAAGCATCAATAGAAGACCTGAAGACAGAATTCCACCAAAGGATGGCAGATTTTGAGTCAAATCTCAAGAAAACATCAAATAGTGTCACACCACCGGGGTCCTCTGATCTGACTGCTGAGTTTTCCACTTTTAAAGCTTTTATCACTCAGGCACTCAGTCTACTACAAAAGCAAATTGAGGCTTTGACCCACACTGTCGACACTATTGAGATGCAGCGACGCCGGAAAATCATCCTGTTCCATGGAGTTGCAGAATCTGCCAATGAAGACTCTTCACAAACCATAGTGGATGTGGTGAAGCAGCACTTGGGAGTTGCAGACTTTTCTGTTGATGAAATGCAGCGCAGCCATAGAATGGGCCGACCATCTTCTTCGAAAAAGCCTCGGCCTTTGCTAGTCAAATTGCGGGATACATCTATGCGTGATAAGCTTTGGTTCAGTAAGACGAAGTTGAAGGGTTCTGGCATTACTCTCTCTGAGTTCCTCACGAAATCCAGACACGACATTTTTATGGCGGCACGAGAGAAGTTCGGTGTAACAAATTCCTGGACCCGGGATGGGAATGTTTATGTTATAAGTTCAGGCACCCGGCATCGCGTGGTGTCGCTCACTCTGCTTGATCAGATTGCTGTGGACACCCCCGCAAAGCCGAGTCCAGTGAGGAAAACTATTGCTGTTCCCAAGACCCGACGAGCTGTGACGTCCAAAAAGTGAAGTGTATTTTTATTTTTTATTTCGCTTAGGTGGTCCAGGCAAAACTTTGTAGTTTGTTTAGTTATAATACTTAGCATGTTACTCATGTTTTGTTTATAATAATTAATATTAATTCCACCTTCTTTTGTAAGTAAATTGTAAACACTCAATTGTCAACATAACCTTACAAACTTTTTGACAAATGCCAGTTGTTGACATTTAGCGTTTTGTTACTCCTTGCATTAATTGTTATATCATTCTTTAATTAGTTTCTAAGCAGCCTCTTGCCTGGACTGATATTGTTATAATTAATTTAATGGTGTGCTGTACTTTTAACTTTATTGCTTTTCTGTTTTATCAATTTTTCCATCAATTACCTCTGATAAATCTTGTTTATATTTTATTATTAGTTGTAGTTACAAATATTTTCAAATAGAAACGTGATAGCGTTTTGTTAATTAACACAACCGGCAGATGGATAACTGTGCTCTTAATTTTTATTTTTCAACTTTTTTATTTATTTAATTATTTTTGTTCATCTTTGAATTTTTAATCTATTATTATTTTGTGTTTAATTTAGGTTTGTTGTTTCTTTTTTGCTTCTATATTGTTGTTTATCATAATGTCTGAGCAATACGATAGTAGTGACAATGAGTTCTTCTCAGTGTGCAGCGATGATAGTTTTGTCAGTGTTCCATCACTTGCTGATAATCTTGTGTCTCAGTTCTCTGATGTTCCCAGGAATTTTAATGTTGTCCATATTAATGCCCAGAGTATTCCGGCTCATTTCCCAGATATGCTGGCTAGTTTTGACTGTACTCATATACATGCTATCCTGATTTCTGAATCTTGGTTAAAACCATGTCTTTCCTCTTCCGCTTATTCCCTCCCGGGGTTCCACCTTATCAGGAATGATCGCACGTCACGTGGTGGAGGCGGGGTTGCTATATATCTCCGAAACCAATTTCGATATGCTGTAGTTAGTGTATCCTCGCAACCCCCGCCATCTGACGCTGGTGAGCATCTTTTCCTAGAGGTGGAATTCTCGCTAAAAAAAGTACTACTCGGTGTTTATTATTGTCCCTCGCTCCATATTGACTTCTTCTCTTCTCTAGAAATTATCCTTGAAAATCTTGTTCCCATGTACAGTCAAACCATAATCATGGGTGATTTCAACACCTGTCTCCTTAAGAACGACCGTCGTTCTTCCTGCCTACAGAATACCATCCAATCCTGCAACCTTACTATTCTTCCACTGTCTGCAACCCATCACTCTCCTAA
Organism: Hyles vespertilio; assembly: GCA_009982885.2. NCBI lineage: Eukaryota > Metazoa > Arthropoda > Insecta > Lepidoptera > Sphingidae > Hyles > Hyles vespertilio. The sequence goes on along the minus strand of CM042822.1, from coordinate 7,260,712 downwards.
CTGCTCTCCTTCTCTTTTAGACCTTATCTTTGTTTCTTCCCCAAACCTTGTGGCTAAACACGGACAATGTTCCGCTGACGCCTTTTCCTCCCATGATTTGCTATTCCTTTCTTTTCGTCTCCGTCCTCCAAAGGTCCTACCCAAAATCCTTCTGCAAAGAAATTTTCGGGGTATGAATCTCGTTAATCTTCGTAAGGATGCCGCCAACCTTGACTGGAGTTCTCTTCTCCTTGCGAACTGTATTGATATGAAAATTCAAATTTTCAATAATAAGATGGTTGAGCTATTTGACCTACATGCACCTGTTCGGCCCGTAAAGCTCAAGCACCTACCGTCTCCTTGGCTTACTCCCGATATTAAAGAGCTGCTTTCCAAAAAAGCATCGGCTAAGACCAGATATAACCGTAGACCCAATGAAATAAATTGGCAGAAATACGTCAAAATTCGGAACCATTGCAGTAAGGTGTGTAGGTATGCTCAACGCCGACACATTCACAATTCAGTCGAAAACGGAGACCCTACCAAGGTTTGGAAATTTCTTAAGACACTGGGAGTGGGTAAATCCCGACGAGAGTCCTTTTGTAAATCCATCGATTTGAATTCCTTAAACCGTCATTTTTCCTCGTCGTCTTTCTTTGACAAGTCAATCAAAGACGACACCATTAAGTTCCTTTCGACCCTCAAGACTCCCGATTGCTCTGCTTTCGTCATTAATCAATTTGCTGCTTGTGATGTTAGGAAGACCATTATGCTCATCTCATCTAATGCGACGGGAAGTGACTGTGTCAGCCGTAATATGATTCTCCCTATCCTGGACGAAATCCTTCCTATAATTTCCCATATCCTTAACCATTCTATTTCCACTAGCACCTTTCCTGCTGCTTGGAAACAAGCCCATGTTATTCCTACTCCTAAAAAATCCAATGCATCCAATTTTACTGACTTTCGTCCTATCTCAATTCTTCCTTTCCTCTCCAAAGTCCTTGAACGTCTCATCCATACTCAGTTAAACTTTTTCCTCTCCAAGCAAAATCTCCTAAATCCTCTCCAATCGGGGTTTCGTCCTGGGCATAGCACGACTACTACTTTGACTCATATTACGGATGGCATCAGGTCGGGTATGGAGGAAGGCAAGCTGACTGTCCTAGCATTGCTGGACTTCAGTAATGCCTTCAACACTGTCGATTTTGATGTATTACTTGCTGTAATGTGCTCTCTTAACATATCTCCAACGGCAATTGATTGGTTTCGTAGTTACCTGTATGGTCGCCAGCAACGCATCTGTTTTGAGGAATGCTTTTCTTCCTGGTGCTCTGTAACTGCTGGTGTCCCTCAGGGCGGCGTGTTATCTCCATTACTCTTCGCTGTTTTTATTAATTCCATCACTAATAATCTTCGCTCCTCCTACCACCTCTACGCTGACGATCTGCAAATTTATACACGGGCACCGGTGGACAAGATGGTCGATGCGATTCGAACTATTAACGATGATATCCAACATATATGTACTTGGAGTAAATCCTATGGACTGAAGGTGAATCCGTCGAAAACTCAAGTGATTGTTGTCGGTAGCCCCAGGATGATATCGAGACTTGATTGGACCCAACTTCCATCCGTTTACTGTGACGGTGTTACTGTCCCATATAGCGATACCGTAAAAAACCTTGGCCTATACATAGACAAGTCTTTCACCTGGGGTCCGCAGATTCGGGAGCTAAGCCGTAAGGTTTTCGCCTCCGCTGGGTCCTTGCGAAGGTTACAAAATTTTCTACCCATTACCACGAAGATTTCCCTTGCACAAACTCTCCTACTCCCCATCCTTGATTATGCCGATGTCAGCTATCTCGATCTCACCGAGGACCAACTTAATAAACTTGAGCGTATTCAAAATTTCTGTATTAGATTTATATTTGGTATACGCAAATATGATCACGTTTCTGAGTTTCGAGCTAAGCTCAAGTGGTTGCCCATACGACTTCGTCGGAATGCTCATATTCTATCTCTTCTGTACAATATCTTATTTAATCCTCTCACCCCTTCATATCTCAAAGAACGTTTTGTATTTCTTCATAAATCTCATTCTAAGTCCTTGAGGTCATCGGAGAATCTGAAACTGAGAATGCCGTTGCACACTACAACTTTCACAGATAAGTCGTTTGCAGTCCAAGCTGTACGACTGTGGAACGAGTTACCAACTATAGTAAGGCAGGCTCAAACACTGGTATCGTTTAAAAAAATGGTGAAAGACTACTATCTCTCTCACTAAATCTACAGACCGAGAAGTATAGTTTCTACATATAGAAAATAAGCCTACAGGCAATTTATAGTATTTATAAGTGTTTATGCATAATCATAGTTGTATATGTGTATGTATGTGTGTATGTATGTATGTATGTATGTATGTGTATATGTGTGTATATATATATGAATATATATTATATATAATATTAATTATAAATAATTCGTCTATAATTCTTATTTTACTGGAGCTTGTTTCCTTTATTTCCTAGACTGCCCTCTCTTCTTCTCCTTATCTCGTATCCATCCAAAGGTTGTCTGTAAGAAATCGCCTAGAGCGATAAGACCGCCTTCTGTACTTTTATTTTATATTATATGTTAATGTTGTCCTCTTTATGTGCAGTTAAGAATAAATAAATAAATAATAAATAAATAAATATTTGTTTTGATGTGATCAAACCTGCGGCCTCTCGTTTCAATCAGCGTCTAAGCAACTGTGCTACGGAGGCTGTGTACATAATTTCGTTTACCTCATTAATGCATATTTCGTTTATTAAGTTATTTGTCCTAATAAGACTGATCATATATATTGGTTGACTAGAAGAGATGTCTCGATCAGAGTCACGCATTGTCGATCGAACTAATAATGTGTAACTTATTTTATACTAGCGGCCCGGTCCAGCATCGCCCGGGTGCATATAGATTTTTCTACAATAATATGCACGTATTATACACATAAACCTTCCTCTTGAATCACTCTATCTATTAAAAAAACCGCAACAAAATCCGTTGCGTAGTTTTAAAGATTTAAGCATACAAAGGGACATAGAGACAGAGAAAGTGACTTTGTTTTATACTATGTAGTGAAGAACTTTCCGTATTATATTTACTAAACTAAGTGATATAGAATAAAATCAATTTTTTCTTGTATTAATACAAAACAAATGAAAACGTTGCGGTACATTTGGCGTACTTTTTGATGGCAAAAAAGATAGAAAAGTTATATTTAGTAGCTCGACGAAAATGATATTTTACAAGCAAGGTTATATAAAGTATGAGATAAAGAGCATGCCTCTTCATTTTTCTCTCCCTGCTCTTATCCTATAACTACACGGGACTTACATACCATCACTTTTTATTTTACGACTTGTTGAAGAATAACAAAAACCTATTTAAATCAGTACCAAGTTTGTAACAAAATGGTGGTCAGACACGCAGTTGCATCTACGTACAATTCGAAAACAAAATATTATGTTTATAATTCAAAAATAATTTAAGTAAGAACATGTATAAATTCCTTCTACCCATGAACATAAGAACTTTGTCCAAATGTGTATATCCCATACCATAAATTCTTCAAGAATGTATGCCTGTGTATTCATACTTTTTGCCCCCATGGGAGCTTTTCACTTCCCCTTACGAAAACTTGGTTAACCCCTCAGGGAGATTATATGAAAATGTTTATTTTGAGCTAAAACGTAGAAGTATACTCAACTGTATAGGCTAGGAAAACGAAATCTCAATACCTCAGAAAAAAGTAAATAACAAAATGAAATATACATGTATACTAATTACGATATAAATAATTTATTTATTTTGCTTCATGATCATTTCAAAAATGCGTTGCTAAATTTTTTTGCCTACTAGAATAAGTTCCAAAGAATACTAATAATATAGACTTACAAAAAATACTTTTAAAACTCTCACACTTTTAAATAGTCGCGAAATAATTCCAGAAAAATTATCGTTCCTTTTGATTTTTTTATTCCCACGATCCTTAAGAGTCGTTTTCTCTATAATATTTAGTTCTATCACCGGGTCATCACCGTAATAAATTCGGCAGCTGTCACACATTCGAATCACGAACCGATGTGGGTCACCGTCTATAATGACGCAGACATCGGCCGGCGCTGTGATAAATCCTGGGGGAACCATTATTGAGATAAAATGTGGCCTAAATTTATATGATTTTACATATATTTTGTTTTTAGAAAGTCTCATTCGACTGAAAGGCTTTTGGTGAGTTCCTTGATCCAATACGACAAAACAGAAATGAATCGTCAACATGTATTCTAGTAATTACTATAAAATGTAATAATATTATATTGTTTATATACTAATTAGTATATAAACAATATAATATTTATTTACATACCAAAAAGAAACAAAATATCTTTGCCATAATAACTGCGGTTTCAAGTTACTGTGTTGCAGTTATTAGGTCCTCCCTAAAATAGAGTAATAAAATTAAAGATAAAAAGTATGTGTATGTATAAAGTAAAAAGTAGTGCAGTGTGCAATTCCGGATAGACGTATTTTAAAGGTTCTTGTGCCGATGGCTTTGCTTATAGTCATCAACTCCTCATTTGACTAAGCTGTCTGAGGTCAGTTTGGGGAACAGATAGATAGTACCCCATACATTTTACACAAGGTTCAGATTGAATATCATTTAGCACATATCTTTACCTGGTTTTTAGATGGCGCGTGTATGAGTTCCTGTAGTTTTATAGTGAACACTTTACTTTAATTGTAAAAGATAAAATCCAGCTCTCAAAATCGTTTGGTTAAATAATAAATTATGAGATTCGCCTCGTTTTATTTCCAATTAGGTCGGGCGAACCTGTAACTTTGCAGTAAGTTTCATTTCAATTAGTAGTTTATTTAGGTTGGAAACTTAGAAATGTTTCCTATTGAAATATCGTCGGCTGAATGTAACGCTCCGGGTGAAATGCGAATTAGTTTGCTTACAGAAGAAAGGTAGACTTTGATTTTGTATTAATTACTGCTAAGAGTCCGACCTGTCTTCGCTAGTGTTATCGCCCGATAAAAAGTAGGTTTTGTAAATGTTATTCTAACGTGTTAGCTAAAATTCTGTAGCTAAGGGTTTGTACCTTGTGCCTAACTTTATTTAATATACTCATATTTAGCTTGAAACAACCATAGATACATAGTGCCAATATTTCGTATTGAAATGAGTATATATTGCCATTTTACCAGTTTAAAATTATTAAACTGATAATTTCGTAAAATGCTTTAATATTATGCCTCTATCACTTTTTTTATATATACATCTCACTATTGGATACTATTTTTTACTTAAGCATTACTTACTTTTTTTTCAGTTTATATTATTATTTTTTTGTTTTCTATTTTCTATAATATTTTCAGTATAACTAAAGTATGTATATTATGTCATAGTAATTAAAATTAAGGTGAACTAAAAACCAAATACACATTTCCAATGAAAAAATGTAATACTCATGAATTTAACTATCATGGTCATGTACGATCATATATCGACAATAAGGCTTTTATGTGTATACCTACACGCATCATTTAGTCGATAAAAAAAAGAAAAAATCATCGACATATAAAATCATAAAAGTATTCGTAGCCTCATTTGCAACGATGCCGGCACAGTCCATTGTACTCTCACAGTAAGTACGTGTGAAATTCTGACAACAACAAAAAATGAACACAATAGTTACGGGAGGCAGTTAATTCTAGTACAACGTCATCTAGTGTCGAGTAGCAAAATTTGAAGCATTTCCTTAAACTTTTTTTTGTTTATAATGAAACACAATTTATAAAGTTTATTCATGCAAAATTAATTACTTAACTTTGATTTTATTTCAGTAACTCAATATTAAATACGCACAAACCGAAAAAACATAACTAATGTACTTTCCTATATTATATCACAAGAGGGCGCTTTGCAGGTTTTGTTAGATAATCAATAAAATGTTTTAATCTAGCCATCTATAAGATATTTGATGCATTTCTACCAAAACTACTATAGTAAAATTGTAACTACCGGAAACGATAGTTGAGGTTCTGAGATCGTCTCAATATTTTTACCACCCACAATATTAAGATCACCAGTTTGCACCAGAAAGCAAGTCAGTATTCGCCAAACTCTACCAAGTCCAGTAAGTATTTTTCACGAGGACGCGTCAAAGATGACCAATAAAGGCTTATTTCTTAATTAATTCCACGAAGAATTTCATGTTTTTTTTTTGAAAATTTACTAGATCTCATTTAATTTGGTAAGCAGTTCTTAAGCTGATCTTTCTTGTTACTGTACCATCATTATTTGACCTATCTATCGTTGCTGAATTGTCATTAAATACTGTGACACCCGTAGTTACATCAACCAGCTTGACGAACTTTTACTAGTTTCTGAGAAAATATAACGTTTGTTACATGTAATATTAGAAATAGATTAAAAAAAATGTTTTTTGCGTTATAATAAGAATACTCCAAATAACAATGTATAATGAGGTAAATAATATTCAACTTCTTTGCATATCCATTTATTTAAGACTGGACAGATAAATTATCCTTATAACCTACGCATAACTTTTTCAGAATTTATCATTAGAAACGGTTGCACAGAATATTTCGTATGCCAGCGTTTTATTTCTGAATAAGTTATTCTATATATCATAAAATTTGACACATATTCGTATTATATTAACAGCATTATTTAAAAAAGAACAAACTCTACAAGATAGTACATGCAAAACTGTAAAAATCATATAACTCCTCTCCAAAATTATTAATTTGACAATATAAATACATAACAAAAATATTCTAAAAAAATCACAAAAATTTGCTCATCAATTTGGCCTCCCTGTGAACCAATGGCTTAAATTTGTTATGGTTTTTAACCAAATAATTGCGGTAATTGACCATTCATTCAATGCTCAACTTTTTTTATAAATATAAATATTCCAACTTTATTCATCAACTTTCTCTTTTATTTTCTATCTAGCGTATTTCTAGGTGGTGCCATTCGCGTTCTTAAACTTAAACTTTTCTTACAATAAGACCTTTAGGCCGTATATTATGATTCTGATATTTAATCAATCTTAGAATTCTTATTCGATTTTAATAGTGTAAGAGCCCACTGCCAACAGAGACAATAATTTATGAAAATTAGACTTTTCAAATCTGTATTGTTTGTCACAGAAGCGACGCTGCATGAAACTGTGGCCAATTGTTAACAAATTTGAGAATTATGGCCTCGAAAAATGCAACATATTTGATTTGGCGCCGCTTATTTGACTTATTCGTCTAGTTACTACATACGAATGTGCATAAAGGTCTTAAATCTCATCCCAATGTTACGCAAGCATTACACCGACAGCCTTTTGTCCCTCGCACAACTTTTGGATTTTGAGCGAAAAATCAAAAACATTTGTTAACTAAAATACGTATATAAAGCTGTTACTGAGACACATCACCACTTCTATCTGCTTTACTAAAATAAGAAGGTCTGCCGGCTCCCGGATCTTAGACTATAACTAATTCTGGACATAAAATATTACGCTATGGTTGTTATCCAAAAAATGGATGATTTTTAGAGGCCATAGAATGTTGCCAGGAAATGTAATTACGTCATTCAGTGTTAAAAAAACAACTTAGGCTCAATTCAGTCTTAAAATCCATGGACTAAATGATTTTTAATCAATCCTCATCATTATGTTGACATAATTAGAAAAATATTAAAATTAATTTTGAAACATTCGTACGGTTTGTTAAAATAAATGAATATAATTGACAAAATATTCTCACTCAATTCTCTATAAAATTTGATTGAATTTTGAGATTGATCGAAAGTCTGAAGAAAGTCAATACATAATTAGACTTTTAGTAATCTTATTTGGATCTTTCATAGTCTACATAAATTATTTGCTTACAATAAGTTATTTAATTCTTATGTTCAAAATTAGATTTTGAACATATAAACAGTAATATTATGCTATATGATATTTAGGACGAGATAATTAAATCAGTTTACGTAATTATTGATTAATATTATAGTAACATGCTTTGGAAAAATCTAGAAACTTAATTTTTTTACAACTTAACTGAAAATTACGCGCCATTGTTAACAAAATATCATGTCCAATTATATTAATTATCACTCTCTCTAATATACAAAATCATATGCATAGTAAAAAGTGTTCAATTAACATACTATGTAATAATCTATTGACATCGACAAATTGATCGCATTTATCAATATCACGCGGGTCATAGGTGTTTAGAATATTTTGGACCACAAACAATTTTATTTAGGCCACGCAGGTACGGGCCTCATAAAATAAATTATTTCAACACTCTTGAAACGTATAGAAATCAATAAAAAACTGGAACAAAACATTCTATGGTCCTTCGATAACCACGATATCATAGACATGGTGATATTATATGGTACTCAATTTAAACCAGATGTTCCTAATCACTCCAGATAATATTGTACAAATTTGATAAAAGTCTACCTGGTAATTTTTTAAGGCTCAGATAGGTATGTTCCCGAACTAAACTGAAGTTCTACTAACGGTAAAAACACTCGTATCTATGGCCAAAAATCGTGAAAACCAATATCACAATTAAAGATTTTTTTCAAATTTTGTACAATGTCACTTGGGCTGATGAGAAACATTTTAGTTAAATTATATACCATATGTCAATATCACCCTGTATAAATATTTAAAACATCATTACTTCCTCACGCAGCACAGAAAGCTACAGATCAACCTGGTGGTCTTGGGCCGCATCTTTTTCGGAGAGGAAGTCGGGACTCTCTGATACCGCGAAGACTGCAGTGGTATTACCAGCTCCAAGACCGAGGCATCGTCGTCTTCGTCGGAAGCTGTTAGTTCCACTTCGAAGAGAGGAGGGGAGGAGCGGTCGGGACTCGCAAGACCGCCTAGCCCAACCTCCCTTGGGCAGCGGGATGGCCACTGCATCAGGTTAAGCGGTTCTGGTTCGATGACTTCTATATTCTGTAAAATAATGAAAAACTCGTGAGTATGATTTAAGAATCAATAACATTTTGTTACAGTCAAGACAATCGTTGCCCAATACACCTGAAGGAACGACCAATTAATTATGCCAACCTGCTTTTAATACTAAACACCGAAACAGGATAAACACAAGGTGAATGTGATAGAGCTACGCGGCTATTGCCAGTCATGACTCAGCATAAATGGGTACCATTATCTCACAGCAAATCAATGTGAAGCTTTGTTGTTACAGTTCGTTCGCTGAGTGAGATTGGTGGATACCTAATACCACTCTGCTCAATCCATCCGTTTTCCTTTCCGCTCCCATCCCGATTCGATGAGCCGCATCACATCCATGATCCAAGCTTTCTGGATGTTCATGGGCGGCAATGATCATTTGCCCTCAGGTGATCTACTGCTCGTTTGCCGTGCCTATGCAATAAAAAAAAAACTAAACGCACTTGGCTTCTAAAGTTCGCTATCCAGTTGGTTACTGATATACCATCATCTGGAAAAGTGGTAGGTATGAACTACGTACTACTGATATAAAATAAATTTTCCCAATATCTGGTGCTGACATAAAGTTTTTGATAATTACCATGAATTCGTTGTTTGTCCTGGTAGGTCTGCGCCACCAAGGCTTATCTGCTGGCTCGTCGTCACTGCTGCTCGGTTCATTCAGCTGAAACATTAATACCGAATGTTCATTATTATTGCTTATTGTAGGGACAATTTAGACATTGCAAGTTACAGTAACAGAAGTGCAATAGACAGTGGTGAAATTCATCATGAAATGAAATTGAGTCATGCTTCAGTTAAGTGAACACATGCTTATATACACGGATTGTTGGCAATAGTGAATAAGATCTTTAATAAGTTCAACAGCTTCTGTGTTTTCGACACTGTTATTTTTCTTTTTCTTTTCCAAGTAATTATTGCATATTGGTTATCCCGACAAAAAACAGCCAATAATAGGGTAGAAAAACCAATTCTATCTATGTTTTTGAAATGCCAGCGCTCCCTTTATATTATAAATAATCTAAGATTACTTCAGATACAATGTTGCTACCTGCATGCCCCGCTGCAGCAGCCGCGCCTGCAGGTTGGCCTGCTCCGGCGTGTCGCTGTCGATCCCACTATCCTCGGGCTCCGGGAATAGAGGGATCAGCAGCCGGCGATCCTGTTGCGCCGCCAGTTTTACTGATTTCCACGACTCTCGTTTACGAATCCCCCTGAAATAAAAGACAGTCAGAATATTAAGTTATTTTAATCTAACAATGGAGCATTGGATCTTTTAACTGAGTTATGAAAGTATTGGTCAAGAGAATTAGCCAGTGCAACAACTGGACATATTGAGACTTAGCATCTATATCTCAGGATGGTGAGTGGAATGCCAAGCATTGCTTGGTAATTCATGATATTGTTTGGTATACTGGCGATGAACAGTTGTATAGCTTACTATCAGGTGAATAGAAAGCTGGTATCGCCATGCACAGCAAATTAAAAAAAATCTTTGTAGGAATTAGTACGAAACGTTCTGTCAACTTTTATCCTGGGAAAATACTTCTTAATTTTTATTGTTCTCTTCCTGAGCCTTGGAGGAAAGTCAGTAATATGTCAGAGTCACTTTCCAGCTTTCAAATTAATGCGGAGTAAGTCCCTACCATAATGTTTCTTACGCCGGCATACCGACTAAAACCTTGCGATAACCATTATCTCACCATTTGGCAAGTATGAAATAAAATGAAATTGGTTTATTGATCATTTAGGCAATTAAATAGCTCTTATGACAAGTCAATGCATAGCACATATTCTATACTTATTTATAAAGTAATTGATAATAATATACATAATATAAAATAAATTTTACTTAGTTTTAGTTTTTTGTTTTTGATAGTCGTCTTTTTATTATTTATAACTATTTATAGGAATAGGCTATTCAAGAAAATACATTATTTACGTTAACCTATATTTTAGTGGACCATGAGTGTTGCTAAAACGACGCGTAGCGATTTAATGTTAACACCGGATCTAACAGCGGCCCTGCCTGAGAAAACGCTCATAATAGTCACAATTACCCTGAATTTACCTTCCTCATAACACACTGAAGCGGAATATACCGTGACCTAACAGACGAAGTTTAATTCATGTTCATACTGAAGTAACTAATTTCACATTCCGACTCATAAATAAGCTCAGCGAAATGTCGGTGCCAACTTCTGAAACTCTACCAACGTCTCTTGGGACATACGTGTGAGCTTACAACTTAATCATAGGATTATTCAGTGTTACGTAGCGAGGTGTCATCGGGGTGGAGTAATTTGTTTACGGCGCCCACATTCAACCGTGGGACAGCGTCGCAACCTTAACTCAGACGTGATGGATAGACACAACCTTTTTTGTTTATAGATGTTTATTTCTATTGCTTCGTTTGAATGATTTTATATATAAATAAGCGTAACAATGATGCAAATATGTGTGGTTGAATTGCAAAAAGGAAACAAGTAGGATAAGTTACAATCTACCGCATATTAAAAATTCAGATGAAAGTGAATTTTCATTATTTTTTCTTTGAAAATTACTTTTATATACAGTTCAGAAAATGAAGAATGAATTGAATACATATAAAGCTACTTTTAGTAAAAAAAATACAGACCAAATATTCGAATACTATACCGGCTTTAGTATGTACCCTCCTAAACCGAAAGGAATTTTAAAATTAGTATAATAATGATTAATAACGAAAATGAAACCGCAGAAGAATCAAGTAACATCTATTAAAAACCTAATGTTCAAAACTTCAATTAGCTATAATCAAGCCATATACTCAATAAATAATTCGCGAAGCCGACTGGCTAGTGGTGGTGGTAGTAGGTACCTATCAATACTGGAACTAAACTTGGAGGGAAAATAAATCATATCTATATATGCTATAGAAGCTCTATTTTGTTGTGTCTATGAAATAATGAGCATTAGTTAATGCGTATTTGAAAATTGTAGCAAATTAATTTTATATCAAATTTCATTCATCACACAGAAAATAGTGAGATTCATTAAAAACTTAATCATATTAAGTCCCGAAACTAACATAAATACAAAACAATAACAGCAATATACAACATTCTAATAAGTGAAGTCAACATTAAAATCGCTTTCGCTCTACTTTCTAGATTCATTCTGATTTTGCAATATTTGCACCGGCACTGCGCATCACAAATCCCAGGCAATGTGTCCTTGTAATTACTGGGAAATATGTGCCGATATACATCGCAATATGACCTTTACAAAATACACTAAACGACAAACTCTATAAATAATATTATAGATATTAAAATGATTTCAAAGCGTAATCATAATGGAAATAAAATAAATACCTGTAACAGGAGGCGAATAATTCTTTAAATCCAAGCTTTATATCCAAACCACGTCGATCCTCTTTGTGATGCGAGACTGAGGTCCTCCAGTGCCCCAACCCCGTTGCCATGACAACGGGGAGGTGCGCGCGCACTCAGAACCCACTTACCAGTGCCAGGCGAATTATTTACGAATTTGTCAAACTTTTTTCAGCTAAACGATTTTTTCGGTGTTCATTTTATTTATTATTTATAGTAATTGATTTTATTTGTTGATTAATTATGGCGCCGAAAAAGGTGAGTGTTGTCGATTGTTGTTAGATTAATTTATGAATTTATTCATGCACATAATTTAAGAAATATCAATTTAAAAATTAATCTTAATGTAAATAAAATAAATGTTATAATTAGTTATAAACAATCTAATTAAAATAGGAAAATACTTACATAATTGTATCGATCAAACACACGTTCGTTATACAGATACCAAGGAAACAGCTCACAAACAGCGTCTGTACATTACACTGATCTAATGTTTAATATGCAAATAACAATTATCATAATAATACTCATTAGATACCTCCCTTATCGGTAACTCACTATTTGATTAAGGTATTTGTCACAAGAATTTTAGTTAGGTTTTTATTCTTAGGTTGAATAAACCTTTTCACGCTTTACTTGGAATGATTTAAAGCAATAAATGGCCAGAACATGGTCACTATATTATTATTTATATACATAGTTGTATACAGGCGGACTTAATGCCCGAGGCATTCTCTACCAGTCGACCTTTGGATGGTGCAGAGAGTGAAATAGTAGGCGCATAAATTCAAGTATTTAGTATTCATTATGAAAATGAACGATAGAATAATATATATATAATAAATAAATATATAGATATAAATATACATGCAAAATACATAGATATACAAATACATATAATATACATATATTATACATATATAAAGTCTAAACAGGAAAAGTATGTTTAAAGTGACTCTGCCAATTTATTGAGTAAGTGTTGGCGAACCTTCATCTTGAATGCCAAACGGGTACCGGACGCCCTAATATCGAGGGGGAGTGCGTTCCAAAGAAGAATAGATTGTATAGAGAAGGAAGAGTGGATAAAGTCTATGCTATGAATAGGACAATGGAGTAGGAGATTGTTGTTTGAACGAAGATTCTTATTATGGTTACTGCCTAAGTATTGAAATTGAGACGTTAAATAAGAGGGAGAAGTAGGGGATGTAAGAATAGAAAAAAGTTTTGTGAGTACATGCATAGAACAACGCTGCCGAATTGGTAACCATTTTAGTTGGGAACGGAAAGAAGAAACGTGGTCATATTTACGAAGATTGAAAATGAATCGAATGCAGTTATTGAGAAGTCGGTCGAGTTTGTTGAGGTGTTCTGCATCCAGGTCAAAATAGCACACGTCACCATAGTCAATTATAGGAAGTATTAAGGTCTGAACAAGCATTGTTTTAGTCTTAATGGGGAGGAAATTCTTCAGGCGATAAAGGGTTCGAAGTATACCTGTCACCTTTTGACAAACTGAGGCAACCTGAGTACGCCAGTTCAAGGAGGAATCAATATAAATGCCAAGATCTTTGACCACCGGGCTCCAAGCGATGACAGTCCCGTTATAAGTAACATGCGGTATATGTGCAGTATCTAATCTACAGATCATTCTTGGGCTGCCGATAATAATGGCCTGACATTTAGTGGGGTTGACAGTCAGACCGAAACGATCTGACCAGTTTTTAATATGAGCCAAATCCCTGTTAACTTTGTCAATCGCTGTAGCCACGCAATCTATTCTCGCTTGGGAGTAAATCTGCAAGTCATCGGCATACAGATGATACGTACATTGAAGATCTTGGGTAATTAAGTTAATAAAGATAGAGAATAACAATGGAGAAAGTATACCGCCTTGAGGAAGGCCAGAAATAAGGTCACGCCAATTAGATGATGAGTCATCAAGGCGGACTGACTGCTGACGCCCCTGAAGATAGAAAGAGAACCATTCCAGAGCCTCAGACGAGATCATAAAGTGGGAAAAGATGGACAGAAGGATTTCGTGACTGACGGTATTGAAGGCATTAGAGAAGTCCACCAAAGCCAACACGGTGACCTCGCAGTTCTCCATGCCCTGCCTAATATCGCCAGTTACTTTGAGGAGCGCGGATATAGTGCTGTGTCCAGGTCTGAATCCAGACTGTATGGGATCTAACAGTTTGTTACTATATACAAACCTGGATAGTTGCTTGAGCGCACAAGCTTCAAGCACCTTGGATACGAAGGGTAGGATAGATATAGGACGGAAATGGTTCACAGGAGTTGGATTAGGGATTTTGGGAAGGGGTAAAACATAAGCTTTCCGCCATGAAGACGGAAATATGCCAGTATCAAGGGAAGCATTGATAATATGCGTAATGAGTGGGAGAAGCATGTCATGAATAGGGATAATCATGCGACGGCTAACCCCATCGCAGCCAATTCCATTGGATTTAATGGAAAGGATAATCTTTTTGACCTCGTCCGACGTTACTGGAGAAAAGTAAAAAGGGTCTATATTATGACGGGGAAGGCTGTTGAGGAAATGCAGGGTACGACTTTTGGTTTGATGGTCAAGGGATGTAACATTACTGAAGTGGAGATTAATGTCATCCAAACCAATCGTACCAGGAAACTCAAAATCTTTCCCCTTGCCAATACCTAAGGTTCCTAGAAACTTCCAAATATTGGCAGGGGTAGACGAGGAAATGTTATCCAGGATATGTCGGCGTTTAGCATTACGTATCATCTGGTTACACCGATTTCTTGCAGACTTAAATAAACACCAATTATCTTCCGTACGATTCTTCTTAAACTTCCGAAAGGCTCGGTCCCTACGCCTCATCGCCATCCGAACACCATCAGACATCCAAGGAGCTGGGGGACGTTTGACCTTAATCAGCCTGAGGGGTGCATGAGTCTCGTAAAGAGAAAGCACAGTGGTGGTAAAAATGCGGACTTTTTCGTCCACTGTAGACGCTGACGTGAGATCATCCCAACCCAAACTCCCAGCATCCCTGCGTAACCTGTCCAAATTCATCCGCGCGAAACAACGCTTGCGCAAAACCTTGGTAGGAGAACGGCTAGGTTTTAAGGCGTAAGACAGGAAGAGGAGGTCATGGCGAGAAAACCCGGGGGCCGGAAACTGGCCATGACCGGAGACAAGGGAAGGAGAAGAGGTGAGGATAAGGTCAAGCCAGGTGTCACACCCCTCGGTGTTGTGGTGAGTGGCTTGTAGAGGAAGGACAACCAGGTTGACGGACTGAAGGATGTCAAGGAGTTTACGGGAACGAGAGGACCGTTGGGCAAGGAGGTCGGTGTTAAAATCTCCCATGATGATTTGATGAGCATATTCCGACCCTAAAGATTCCAGGATCGATTCGAAGCTGGAGAAGTAGTCTGTAGAAGGAGGACAATAAACAACACCAAGTAAGGTTTTCACTCCCCTGACCCAAACCTCAAGAAAGAGAAACTCGGCTGAACCTGAGTTGTGAGAGGGTAAGGTCGCTACAATTTTATAACGAAAGTTGCTACGTAGGTAAATTGCAACACCTCCACCCCTCACATTGAACTATAGCGGTAAAGGAAAACATCGTAAGAAAACTTGCATACCATAACATTTTTTATGAATGTATATGGTGTTTAATGTTCGCCAACCCGCCCTAGGCCAGCTTGGTGGACTTTATGGCCTAACCATCCTCAATCGCACTTTCGGTTGTGGAGGAGGCCCTGCAGTGGGACGTACATATATAGGCTGATACAGTACAGTATTAGTCAGAACTATTTAATCTGTAAGTATCGCCAAGAATAAAATACAATGGAAGGTTGCATAAGTAACCCAAAAAGTAAGTTTTTGTTCCATCCATCCATCCATCAGCCAAATGAAGTCCAATGCTGAACATAGGCCTCCCCCAATGATTTCCACAGAGACCTGTTGGAGGCAGCCTGCACCCAGCGACGTCCCGCGAACTTTACCAGGTTGTCGGACCATCTTGTGGGTGGACGTCCTACGCTGCGCTTTCCGCTACGTGGCCTCCATTCGAGCACTTTCCGACCCCATCGGTCATCAGATCTCCGCGCTATGTGCCCTGCCCATTGCCACTTCAACTTGCTAATCCGGTGGGCTATGTCGGTTATTTTAGTTCTCCTACGGATCTCCTCATTTCTGATTCGATCTCGTAGGGAAACCCCGAGCATAGCCCTCTCCATAGCTCGTTGAGTGACTTTGAGCTTCCTAATAAGGCCCATAGTGAGAGGCCACGTCTCGGTGCCGTAAGTCATCTCTGGCAACACACAACTATCGAAGACTTTCGATTTAAGGCACTGAGGTATTTTGGACGAGAAGACGTCGCGTAGTTTCCCGAACGCTGCCCAACCGAGTTGGATTCGACGATTGACCTCTCTCTCGAAGTTGGACCTGCCTAACCGGACCACTTGTCCTAAATAGACATATTCGTCAACAACTTCAAGAGTCGAGCCCCCAACACCGATGGGGGTGGGCACAACATGGACATTCGACATGATCTTCGTTTTGTCCATGTTCATTTTAAGACCCACTTGTTGGGAGACTCGATTGAGGTCTTCGAGCATAGTGCTTATGGTCTTCCAGCGATTCTGCCAAGACTATCGTCGGTATATAATATCGTCGGCAAACCAAAGGTGAGTGATATACTCGCCGTTGATGTTGATGCCGAATCCTTTCCATTGCAAGAGCTTGAAGGCATTTTCCAGCGCGGCAGTGAACAGTTTCGGAGATATGACATCTCCCTGTCTCACGCCTCTCTGTAGTGGAATAGCCTTCGTACTCTGATCTTGTACTCGGACCGACATGGTGGCGTTGTTGTATATACACTTCAATACTTCGATGTACCGATAGTCGATATGGCACCGCGCTGGAGAGACTGTAGCACAGCTCAAGTCTCGATCGAATCAAAGGCTTTCTCATAGTCCACAAACGCTAAACAAAGCGGCAAGTTATATTCCTCGGTTTTTTGTATAACTTGCCGAAGCGTATGGATATGGTCTATGGTACTAAAGCCTTTTCGGAAACCGGCTTGTTCGGGAGGCTGGAAGTCATCAAACCTGCGTTTGAGACGATTTGTGATGACCCTTGAAAACAACTTATAGACATGGCTCAGGAGCGAAATGGGCCTGTAATTCTTCAGCAAAGTGTTATCACCTTTTTTTAAGAACAGTACCACCACGCTCCTGCTCCATGCCTCTGGCGTTGAGCCCTCGAGGAGAACGGAATTGAAGAGCCTCTGAAGGACTTTCAGTATCGGCGTTCCGCCCGCTTTCAGAAGCTCTGAAGTTATTCCGTCCTCGCCCGGCGCCTTGTTGTTTTTAAGTTGCTTTAGGGCCATCTCAATCTCACACAGGCTGATGTAAGGGATATTATCGCTAAAGTGTCAGATCAACTCGGCTCTCGGGTCTTCGGCCGAGCTAACAGCAGGTTGGGCAACCGAGGTGTAAAGCTGTCCGTAGAACCTCTCGATCTCCCTTAATACCTCTGCCTTCGTCGATACCACGCGGCCGTCTTCCGTCTTCAGCCTAGACAACTGGCTTTGCCCAATAGACAAGTCTCTTGCAAACACTTTGGGGCCTCCGTTCCGCTCAATTGTTTCCTTAATGCTCACAGTATTGTGAGCACGGACATCGTGTCGCAAGGACTTCCAGATCTGTCTATTGAGCCGCTGATATGCTTCGGCGTCAACGGAAGACTACAGCGCTAAAGATCGACGTTCGGCCATGAGACAAGAGTGTGGATCGAGAGTTTTTGTGGTCTATCTCTACGGCGAGGTCTAAAATACTTAGATCCCACCATATGGACAGCTTCTACCAATCCGCTGTTTAGCTCGTCCACTGCAAGGTTTTCTCCTAGACAATTAAAGCGATTTTTCAGCTCGAGTTGAAAGCTCTCGAGGTTTTGGATATGGGCGCGAGTAGGTCGGAGCGTAGATTTCATCAAGCGACGCCTTTCCGGTTGGACATTAATATTCAGTGTGCCGCTAACCATTCGGTGATCACTGCCGGTTTTCACCCTGTTGATCACAGAGACATCTCTGAATACCCGTCTATTCGTCGTCAAGATGAAATCTATCTCGTTTCTCGTAGAACCGTCAGGACTCAGCCAGGTCCATTTCCTGTGAGGCGGCTTCTGGAAAAAAGAGTTCATCGCAAAGAGTCCCTCTTTCTCCAGAAAGTCGGCCAGCCTCTGACCCCTGGGGTTCCGTTGCCCATGTCCAAATTGCCCCACTTTCAACTCTGCATCGCTTCCCTTGCCCAACTTTGCGTAGAAGTCTCCCATAACAACATTGAAGTAGGTTTTGGAAGTATGTATGGCCCGACTTATGTCCTCATACATGTCCTCTACTTCTTCATCTGGGTGTGTCGAGGTCGACGCGTATACCTGTATGACCTTCAACGAATATCTTTTAGATATTCTGAGTATAAGGTATACTACCCTGCTCGACACACTTTCGATGGATACGATGTTGTTGATGAGAGACTTGTGGACGAGAAATCCGACACCTCCTCGGGACTGTTGGTCGTCCCCCCGGTAGAAGAGCAGGTTACCAGACTTCAGGGTTATCGTATCCTCCCCGATTCTTCAGACTTCCGATAACCCCAGAATGTCCCAGTGTAACCCGCTCAATTCTTCTTCCAGTTCGACAATCTTCTCGTCTGTCCTCAAAGTGCGTATGTTGTGTGTTACCAGGGCCAGTCGTCGTCGGGGGTGGTAGCCGGGGAAAACCCGGGGATTCTTAGCACCCCCTACCCCACCGTAACCATGACCGCTACCATAGCCAGGAATAGTGGGGCTGCCGGGGACTGGGGGCCTGGTCTCAATTTGTGTCGTCACTAGGGGGTATTTGCCAATACTCGCCACGCTTGGCATGCGGGTTGGCGAGTGCAGTAGGGGATTGGCGTTAATGACGCTGCTGTCCGCCATGAACCGGGGAAAGGAAATAGGATTTGTGGGTAGAGGATGTTATAGGAAAGGAGAGTATGGCCTGAGGGAGTGGATACTGCAGTCACGGACGGGAAGTTAAGGTGATTGCAGTAGCTCGGGGGCCGAGGTCGCGTACTCGTAGCACCTATACTAGGACAGGCCATGACCACTAGATAGGAGCATCCCTGACCGAAGTTTTTGTTCGACGATCGAAAATGGTATAAAGAAAAAATTGACAATTCGGGTGCTATATGCTTACAAACAAAAGCAAAATTTTCAAAATATATATAAATAAAATAATAAAATAGACAGTTGCGACAGTTACAGTACCAATGGTTCGACTTACCGTCTAACTTCTTCGACTTAACATCTTGAAGTAAAAGCGTTTGTGTTGCGTTTCGTTCGGTAAGAGAGGTTGGAAAACTGTTACTGACACCTATGCAAGTATGTGACATTGAAGGCTCAGCTCGTGTATATTCAGGGGAGGCTACTCTATAACCCGAAAAACTACCATCTGTCTTCGTTTTAGGTCGCAGTAGATATTGTATTGTATTGTATCAGCCCATATACGTCCCACTGCAGGGCACGGGCCTACTCTACAATCGAAAGTACGATTGAGAGTGGTTAGGCCATATAGTCCACCACGCTGGCTTAGTGCGGGTTGGCAGACTTACATACCATAGAAATTCTTATAAATTGCTATGGTATGCAGGTTTCCTCACGATGTTTTCGTTCACCGTTCTAGATATACTCTGTATAAATTGCACTTATTATACTCTATCTCTTCCAGTACCCTGACGAATGTAACATACTCGTACATTCATTTTCTTAAATTCTCCATTACATAATAAGCATCGGAATACCGCTAAACTAACATTTGCAAATTTATTTTTAGTTTTATAATACTTTATCTCAAATATATCACTGACGCTATGATCATGATACTAGACATTCTAAAGATTGTTTATTATTAATATTTATTTTATTTTTTACGATTCATCAATACTAATAAGGTATTAAATTTATATTTATTTATATATCTTTATTGTACATAAATTTATACACCGAAAGAAAAACAAAAACAATTGTAGCTATATTTAAAGTAATTACAATGGGCGGCTTTACTGCACTAGGCAATCTCTACAAGCAACCTTTGGATGGAGAAAAGAGAAAGAGAAAGGGTAGGAAAGTGACACTTTCTTAATATAGCTTCAGGGCGATGAACACAACATGTATTTATAATAATACCCATGTAATAATTGGTAAAGTAATAAAAACAGAACTAACATTAAAACTAGGGTGACGTTAACAATAATTGAAATTTATTTTATTTTATCTGTATTTATTAGGATCTCCAACAAAGAATACACTTTACAAGCTTTGCTATTGTACTGTCGCAGTTTAAACATTGTGTTTCTTCAATAAGAGGACATCACACCATGCAATAGTACTATACAACAGGAAAGAACTACGAAATAACTTATATGTGTATAAACAATAAATATCAATATAAAATTAAACGACTATCAAAATAAAATGAAATGTAGATTATTAAAAATAAAATAGTGAAAACATAACAGTGCAACAACCCCTAAGAGCTCTGCGAATGAATCCTTAGCTTTACCCTGGGGGTTACTCTAAAAAACGATATGAACTTCGAATGTTTGGATGTTCGACATCCGGAGTAAGATATAAGATTTCCACTTCTAAAGATAAATACTATTCTACTTATCATTTTTTCCGAACTTAGTCTATAGTTGCGACGTACGATAGAGGAATCCAACATTTTGTGGAGTATCTAGGCACATTAGTGAAGTTTTACGTACGGTATCCGAACATGCGATTTTCGTATCGTTTTATAGAGTAACCCCCATGAGTACAAAGAAACTGCTAGATAGTAGGTAAGTATTCATAGCTGACACTACTCATAAAATTTATATCCCTAATAAATATCTCTTCAACCAATAAGCTCAATTTCAAGTGTACAAACGGTCTTACTATCGTGAATAGTCGAACTTTAGTATTTCTAATAAGGTCAATGTTATGCCAATAAATTTGATAACACTGTTATTAATTTATTACAAAGAAAAAACATCAATTATTTCAATGATTTTACAGACATTTAGTCTGTAAAATCATGCATAAATGAATTATAAGAGATAGCCAACACCCCTTCCTTCTTCCCACTTCTTCCAATTCGATGGGCCAGCAACACCCACGATCCAAGTGTTATGGGTGTTCATGGCGGTAGTGACCACTTACCATCAGGTGATTTGTTTGATCGTTTACTAGACGAGTTCTATAAAAAAAAACATTAATTTATTGTCCTTGCATATTAATTTTCACCAATCATTCCAAATAACGAATCATTTTTTTCATATATCTTAAGTGACCTTTTTATGTGAAAGAGGTACAGTGTGTTTCGAATAAAGAAACGTTTCCAATTAATGTTCATTTTTTCAAATTATATTTGGTGCTTATATGAGTATTCATAATCGTTCCACAACCCTAAAAGAGACGTGTCTCTAATCTCGAAGGACATCACGGCAACGGAGTTATTGTGATACAAATAGATCATTGTAGCTCTACGAAGCGTTTGCACACAATACAATCTGACAAGTTCATATTTTATGAGTTAAGACACGGACACAAAAAATATAAATACAAACAATAATTTTTATTCCCTAATTTTCATATAGTCTGATGTACACTTCGGTCATTAATTTTTGGGCTCATAAGGCACTTTTCATTTATAACTGAAAACAATCTGAAAAATATAAAATTTACGTACTAATTTAGTACAAAAATACACTACATAAAGTAAGTTTAAAAACCAATGTATGGTTAATTCGATCATGATATCTCAAAAAAAAATCTTATTTGTATGCCATAAGGTACTGGCTGCTAAGAATATAATAATATGTATTTCTAATTGAAATTTGCTACCTGATTTAGATGCCTAGCCCGCAAGGCTCGAGTAAGCCTAGATTGCCAGACATCTGGCGGAATAAGTCCACGGAGAAATCTCTGGGAATTCTCATAAAACGTCTGCGAGTGAGTAACTGTCCTTAGGACGTAGTTTGTGCGTCACTGTGTACATACGTCCTTATCGATCTGTGTTTGTGTCGTCCTTATACAATGTGTGTGTTTGCTTGTAATTTGTGTCTGTCCCAATTATGTATCACTGATGTAATAGTATGTTCTAGTAGGTCATTTTATGGCTTCTGTTCATGTTGGACAATATGCGCCAATGTTTGTAGCCAATGCGTTTGGGCATCTTGTAGATGGGTTATTGGTCAGCTGGATGTAACTGTTGGCTGAGATGTTGGCGCGAAATCCGAAATGTATCGGTTTTTAAAACATAACATCATTTTGGCGATATAATGGTGGAACGATGGCCGATGCATTCACGCTTTGGCCACGCGTAATGCCACGGCATTGGCACAAATAATAGCCAATATGAACTGGAGCTTATGCAAATAAATAATGACAAAGGTTCCGTAGACTATTACGTTTAAATAAATAAACGTGTCTGCTTAGAATCGCTACGTAATTTACACGATGATATATGTCTGCAAAGTTTGGCACCATTCAACAACAACATATTCTGGTAAATGGTAGTCATTACTCAGATTTCTAGTTCAGATTATATCCCTAAATAATGAACGGATAAAAGTTTATACAGTCGCCTACTTATCAAACGTGAAATAGAGCGTCCATATTTTTATCGTTTAAATTCATAAAAGAATTGAACGAAATTATTGTCTATTTTACACACCAATTTACTATTATTAATAGTTCATAAAGATAAAAATGACTTAGTAATGATTTATTTTACGTATATATTTATATTTTGTTAAACTAACGTATGAAAACATAGATGGACATATACTTCCTACCTTTAATTACACGCTGTGCAATTTGTATTGTACAATTATACGTTCGTAAGTAAGCCTCTTTTTATGGAAATGAATTAAATAGTTAGTATTTTAATAAACATAAAAATGTCTAGACAGTTTAAATACACTATGTAAGCAATACATCACTTGTGAATGTCAAAGCACGCCCTGTGACCCTGTCGGCTTATATTACAACCCCGACACTCCCGCGCCTAGTTTACTACGTGTTTTAGATATAATATTATCGCTAAATCACACAAAATCGCTTAGGCTTTACACTCTAAACTGCAGTACAAAAAGTTTTAAAATATGTGTATCAAAAACGAATAACACAGTAATAAATTACAAGAATCAACTTCGTATTATTTTAAAAATTACTGGCGGATATCAAAATAATATTTGTGTTTAGTATTGTACCTTTGAAGTCCTTATAAAAATTCGGTATGTTATTTTGTATCATATAAAAGCCAAAAAATCGAACATTAATCCCGACACACATAATAAGTATAATAAGTTTATAATAAAATATTTTTTTCCTTGTTGTTTTATAAACAATGAGAAGAAAAATGCAAGAACAGTTGAGAACAAACCGTAGTAATTATGGTTTAAGACGAGAGATAACAGTGACTAGAATTGCCAAAAAACTTTTGCAGCTTTTAAAAATAAAACTAAGCAGAAGTTCCATAACAATGATTTTCATTACAACACTTAGGTTCACATACCTTCTACAAGCGTAATATTATTAGTCGTCACTTTTATGAATCAACCATCAATTTAGAGTTTGAAACACTTCACTAGCTCGAATTTTGAAGAAGCGGTGCAAAAGTTCCTAAGCCAAGCCACATTGCTATTCTAATAACTATTTTATAGCCGAGTTTGCATGTAAATTAATCAAAACAATTGAAAAAAGTATGTGAAAGTTAAAGTTAACTTACCGTAACGAAGCTAAGCTTTAATCCGTCCAACTAGCAGCGATAGAACTGTGTAGCCGTGGCAGTATTAGGACAAGGAAATCACCATTGAATTGATTATTATCACGATAACTTATCAATACTTTCTAATCGATAGTCTATCATTTCACGTGAAACATGCAACAACGACGCTTCAGGAAACACCAATCGTAAAACTTTTATGTTTGTGACAGGTTTTCATTCTTGTTTTCTTTTATTGTACTGCATAAATATGGACGAAAATACACTTGACTTGTTTCTGTACACACGTTGTAAATAACTTTCG
The DNA here is from genome assembly GCA_009982885.2 of Hyles vespertilio. Taxonomy (NCBI): domain Eukaryota; kingdom Metazoa; phylum Arthropoda; class Insecta; order Lepidoptera; family Sphingidae; genus Hyles; species Hyles vespertilio. The sequence goes on along the minus strand of CM042822.1, from coordinate 7,236,183 downwards.
TGATATCAATCTTGTATGATTTGAAAAAGAGACTATTAAAATGGTTTATTTCATAAAAATAAGATTTAGATATAGTCCATTGCAATAAAATTAAGAACAAGACTGTATGAAATAATTGTCTTTGTCATTTGATAAAACATTTAAAAAAGGAATAAAAAAAACTTTGCTATAGCGCTACGTCCATTGCACGAAGTATACGTAGGTGAAATGGCAAACAGTTGATTGGTAAAACGGTTACTCTAAATATCCAGTTTGCATTGTTGTTTGTTCGTGCTATCGCTGTACTAGCTGATGCCAGACACGGGAGCCAATTAGAATTTGGTGACACGCCCAGCTTATGGAAGTAATTTATAAACTTTGTAGGGATAGCAAGAGAAATGCAAAGCTAGAATAAATAGTATTTATTCTTCTACGTTAGAAAAAAGAAAGGCAAAAGGATTCATTAAATCACGAATCGAAATAGGCAATTGACAGGCTGCATAGCTCAGTTGGTTAGTCGCCGGCTGTGAAACGGGAGGGCGCGGGCTCGATCTCCGAATTGAAACGAACGTTTGTGTGACCTACAGGTATTTATTTCGGGTCTGGGTGTTTGAGACGAAAACCTTGGAGGTGGTCTTTATTCAGTAAGAGACTTCCTGGGATTATTGACTTCATGATTTCATAAGATTAAGGACTTAGATCCTCGATAGAAATTGTTATCTATTTTAAAAATATAAATATTTAATATCAGTTATTAAATATTGTAGGTATGACAAATGATGCATTTCTTCTAATGCTTTTCGAGAAGAAATAAAAGTCTCCTTTATGCACTATAAAATAAAAGCATTTTTCATGACTAGTCGTATTTTATGAAATAAATACACAAAAATATAAAATGCATCGTAAAATATACTGCATAAATATTTTTTAGTCACAATTACGGCTTTAATAGTGTAAGGTACTCTAAGTACCGGCTGCGACAATGCAGTGCAATTTACATTGTTACAAACTTAGTCCATAGTCTATTGCAAATGACACCGCAGTCGCGAACACGTCTCCTACATTAATGCCTGTTTAATATTATAGTATAATGTCTTCAGATTCGGAAAACGATTGTGAAGTAAGTATGCGTTATTTTTGTCTGTGTCGTAACATTGAGGCTACACAAATTAAAGGAATAAAGATAGAATCCGGGCATGCTTGAGGCACGCAAACATTTAATAGTTTGTTTACGCTTGCTTCGCTTGGCTAAAAGTGCCTCGAATAATTTATAGTCGAGTTACATGATCGTGCCCAATAAAGACCTATCAAACAATATGCAAATGTATCTACAATATTTACTCATAAATCCGTTGGAAATCCTCAAACATTTAGTGGACTAAGCAGTGTTTCATTTGCTGCCACCCGACGCTTGCGTGCTTGTGTACCTCTCATTTCTACAAGAGCCGCTATTTTTTACACTCGAAATGTTGAAGGCTATGATAAAAAGGGCTCTCAGTATAAAAGAAGATAAAGTGGTTGTTAAAAAAACATTGCAGTGCTTTGATGTGCGTAATTGGTTTGATTTCTTTTGAGTATTTTGTTCGAAAGTTTATGGTTGATTATTTTTTTTAGCAAAAAGAAACGGGTTCGAAGTCGCGTGCAAACCTAGAGGATGAGGCGCTTGACTGGCTCAAACCACGTTCGCTTATGAAACCTGATGATCAAGAAGACGTTCCCGATGCCGTAAGTCTATAATTCTATATTATTCTCTTTTTTTATAAATAAATGGTAGGAATGTGCCATAATACAAGAGAGCGTCTGGCTAAATACCAATACTTTGCCTATTTCTGCCGCCAAGCAGTAAAGCACTATTGGATTCCAGCCTGACGAAGGTCATAGCTAATATTACTTTTAATGTATTCTCAGTGGTATTACTTATTTACAGCCGTGATAATTATTAAATGCCGAGCAGCCTGCTCGATTCGTCGTTTTTTATAAAAGTTTAGTCTTAAATATGTTCTAATTAAATGCAATAAAAATCATTGACATAAATATATGGACAGGACGGAAAGCGTGTTCCGACGTAAGTGGTGAGCGAGCTCCAGTACGTCTCTAGTGGAGCGTTACTGAAATAAGACATCGCTCGCAACAATGTATACTTGTATTTGAAACTTCAAATGTACTGAAAGGCCAATCCTTAGTTTTTAAAACAATGTATATCATGTTGTTATTATAACTTGGGGTCTGAATGAAAGACCACTTCTTTGAGAATTCTTTAGTGTACCCCAAATACATTAGTATTTTGGATGGAATATTATTAACATCATTCTAGGATCTAGAAGAAGAAGTAGGGCGTGTATTGACAACAATCAACACTCAATGGGTGGCTGATGAGGTGGCCTACCACTACGGCCTCGGAAAGTTTGTGCCGAAGCAAAAACCTACTTATGGCAAGGCGTATCCCCTCTACATATTCCAAGGCACAGCCATCCGAAAGGATTCAGAGGAAGCTAAACTGCAAATCGCTGCGGGATATGGTAAGTTTTTAATGTTGATAATAATAGGGAACATAATACTGACTAAAAGGAACTATTTAAACTGTAAAATCATAAACGAATAATCATCAACAGCTACAGAAAGTCTACTACGAAATATGGACCTTCCGAAAAGTTTCCCAAAGATATCTATTCAAAGCTGTCTACAGGTTTCCTATAACCTTATTTAGATCTACGGTATAATATTTAAAAAAATCGATAAGACAGCCATTGTAACCATGTATTAATAGTTACAATGGCTGACAAACAATCGAAATATATTTAGTTTTAATGTTTTATTATCTGTTTTTTTTTTATGAATGTAATAAACTAAATAAATAAATGTAAATTATAAATTATAACAATCGTTCATAGGTTCGGTTGGTTTCGACGATGCTGGACCCAAAAAAGCCAAAGTGAAGAAATCCAGCGCAGAAGAAGAAGAGGAGGAGGAACCTGAACCAGCGCCTGCGGGAACTGAGGAGGGTCCAGGAGAAGGTACCCCATTTCTATCTTCCATTGGACTGAAGATAAAAATCTTCGTATTGTTTTGATTATTGTTCCTATGGCGCTGGTACTTGGTTGTAGCAGTAAGGCAACGAAACAAATGAGTCAGTTTTCAAGCACATCAAATTAAGTAGGAGCTAATGTCCAAGTTAGTTCTCGAGACGCTTGAGGAAAGAATATACAACAAAATACTATTTTTGGTACGTTTCCAGTAGTGTCAAGTGTAGGTCCATATTAGATAATTGTAACACTAATAAATAAATATAAATACACATACTGCGCCAGGATTATGATTGCACTCGAGACTTTACCTATGCACCTCCGGGTTATAGATCTTTCGTCGGTCTTCTTCTGTATCAGCCCATATACGTTCCACTGCAGGGCACGGGACTCCTCTATAATCGAGAGTACGATTGAGAGTGGTTAGGCCGTATAGTCCACCACGCTGGCCTAGTGCGGGTTGGCGGACTTACATACCTAAGAAATCCTTATAAATCGCTATGGTATACAGGTTTCCTCACGATGTTTTCCTTCCCCATTTTAGTGCGTGGTGATTGACTACCAATATACACATATGGTCGTCTTGACTCTTGAGTCTATAATAATGGTATTTTAACAATATATTTGATGCCAACAGAGGATGTAGCAGCTGACGAAGAGAAGGCTGAAGGTGTTGAGGCTGGGAAGGCGGCAGAAGGCCCCGCCGAGGAACCAGAGCCCGTTGAAGGAGCTGATGAAGCTGAGCCGGAGGAAAGTAAGTCAAGTACACCTCACAATATAAAATACTCATGAGGTACATGACTACTGGTTGCGTTGTATGATGTTTTGTATAGTGTATATATTTCCCTTCATAGTATGTAAAAGATACGTACTAATAATATTTAAAATTGATAGATAGGTTAGCATACAATATAAATATAAAAAAATATACTCAAAAACCTGTTAAATACCTTGAAATAAAGCTATTATTTACGGATTTTATCGCGGATTTGGTTAAATTTTTACTTTTTTATCGTCCCAAAGTTCCGATTACTTTACAGCTTTCGTGGTCTCGAGCAGGACTGAGGTATTAGTCATTCGCTGTAAAGTAATCGAAACGTCTCCCTCTGTATTTGTAGTTTTGTAAATGTTCAAATTTATGATTAACTTTTTATTGTAGAAGAAGAAGGAGGCCCCATTGAGGAGGGTGGTGGAGGAGAGGAAATACTTGATATAAAGCCACGCGTAAGGAAGCTGGCAAATCAGTTCAACTTCTGCGAGAGAGCCGCGCTCACCTACAACTTCCCACGGCGGGTATGTTTCAGTTTTCAAAAGACTTTTACTATGAAAAATGAGGAAGACATCGCGAGGAAACCTGTATACCATAGCTATTTCTATGGAAGTTCGCCAAGCCGCACTAGGTCAGCGTGGTGGCCTATATGGCCGAAAACAGTAATAGAGAGTATTTATGACAATATAGATTAATTCCTTAAGACTGCAATAGAACCAAAAGTAGGACAATAATAGAGCGAACGACTAACCTCGCTATCAAAAGAACATCATCCCTGGATGATTTCCATACAAACCGTCTGGCTTGTCAGGGTCAGGTCTTTAATTTTGTTTATGGCTTCATCGGTGTTCGATGATTTGGCAATGTCGGAGTAGGCGGACTTTACTTGCTAAAAATAAATAATTGTCAATAAAAGTATTAACCTTATTATTTTGCATCAGAATTAAACACACAAAAAAAAGGTTCTCAAATATTTACCATGGAAACAAACGAAATATCAAGTCTATACATTAAATTATATACAAACGTCGACTACAAATATATATGAAATTTAAACAAATAAATAATACATATTATGTTTTTACGTTTGTGTAGTCTGTAGACACCCAGACCATACCGCCACCCCGGGCCAACTACGGATCCACGGCGCTGCAATGCATAATATTTGACTACTACCAAGAGGATTACGCCAGAAAACTAAAGGAGAAAGAAGACGAAAAACCAAAGAGGGTAAGTATTCTTCTAGCGATTGTCCAGCCTTCACACCCGCCACTGCAACATCTGTAAGTAAGAATCAACAGTGACATGTATTTAAATGACACCGAACATTGAAGCTCGGCGTGTCTCCGGGAATTTCTAACTTGTCTTTAAACTGCAACGGATTCCATCAAAATTTGAAATTAATAGGAGCCAGAAAGAGTAAGGAAGATGGTAAGTGTTAGAATATATACATATCACGATATATGTATCATCTTAATTGTTATGTGGCGGCCGCAGATTGTGAAAATTATGTTGTGAATTCATTTCCCAAGAAGGGCAGTTCGGATTTCGATGAGGAATATTTGGATTTCTAAGAATTGAAAATATTATATTATATTTGAATGAACATTTGATTAAATCTATTATATAATATAATTAGAAATCCAAATTTTCCTATAGCATATTATGCTATAGGTTACTTTCAAGGCAGGTAACTGGCTTCCAAATGATAGATTTTTTTATCAATTTTGGTTTTAAAATTACATATCTTGTGATGATTATAGCTATAAATCAAACTGTAATAGCCTTTAATTAATCAATAACCTTCATCTTTCAAACACAGATGCGCAAGAAAGCGGCCAAGCACGCGAAATCAGCGCAACAAATTCACGACGAGCTGTTGGCGCAACGCATCAGAGAAGCTTGGACCGTCCTCGAGAGACTCGTCAACCAAAACATCTACGATGATATTGGTATGACGAAATAGTTCTTTGTTCAACGTTCAATTACTAAATTGATGATTACTAAGTTTTTGTATTTGTTAAACATAATCCTGCAAGATAAGACAATTAAAATTAGGTATCTTGTAACTCCAAACTAAAGTTGAATAAAAAGCTAATCGGTCATCATATTATTCCCATAATATCGATTACAATTATCGATTATTCCGTAATCATTCGTCGCCAGCTCAGGACTATCGATACTGGGACGATCCATCGGATGAGTTCCGTGAGGGCATGGGATCCATCCTGCCACTGTGGAAGTTCCAGTTCGAGCCGATGAGGAACCACGCCGCCTGCGACCTGCAGTGGAACCCGCACTACCAGGACTTGTTCGCTGTTGCCTATGGATCGTGTAAGTTATGTCGATTCGAGTCGATGTTTCTATGGTTCAAGATTTTAAGTTACTGGAATGGATTTTCCACCACAATTACATTTTTAGGTATTGAAAAAAGTGAGTGCTAGTCGCTTTGGCTTCAAATCGGACTGATAGATTTATCAGTCCGAAGTCTGATTAGACTTCGGAGGACTTTTCGAAGTTGGACGGTTGATTATCGCATATCTGGAAAGAATGGAGACACCCGAAGTTGAGATATTATGTCAACCTTGCAGTATAGAATGTGAGAGGGATAACTAAGTGGAGTGAATCTACTTTCCTTGTTTTGTTATGATACACACCACTTTGTTGCTGGCTACAGCATGACTCCCCTAAGACTAATTAAAATTTCCGAATGAAATATCTATTTCTTTACAGTGGACTTCACCAACCAACAGAAGAACGGTTGCCTGTGCCTGTACAGCATCAAGAACCCTGCTTATCCCGAGTATGCGGTGATAACAGAGTCTCCAGTCATATGCCTTGACGTTTACCACGAGACTCCCTACCTCATATGCGTTGGTAAGTAAAATCAGTATGCATCCACTAGGTTGTTACACAAGTATACTAAACACAAATATACTACCATACCATGTTAATAAATAATAAATAATAGTCTGGTCCTTAGTTGTACGCGTAAGCAAAACTCCATACACGAGATTTAGTTTAAGTTATTAATAAGAGAGACTGCCTCGGTCGCGTAGTTGTACTAGAGTACGGTTACAAAGCTGAGGTCTCGGGTTCGAATCCCGGGTTGGGCAAAGTGGTATTGGATTTTTCTATTCATTGTCAGCCCAAAGTCAGGAATTTGTGCCCGATATGGCGATAGGCTCGCCACCTATCACATCGTGGGACGGAACATACAAGGCGAAATGTGGGTGTCCTGGCACCTCTGCCTACCCCTTCTAGGAAAAAGGCGTGAGTATATGTGACTGTTAATATTTTTTTGTAACCGTATAATATTGGAGTCAGTATCCAACCAGTATCAGATATCAGTAACCAACGAAATGTTGGGGCATAATAATTAAGAACAAAGCAATAACAAGACTGATATTTCGTAGGACTCTACGATGGGAATGTATGCGTGTACAACGCTCAATTGACGCTGGAATCCTCTTACCAATACAAATCGGATTCTGTTCGAGATAAGCACAGCAACATCGTGTGGGAGGTAAGAATTAAAAAAAAGCTTTATTTCTATGATTGATTAATTATAATTAATCTTTTACAACTTAATTCCTAACAATTCTGTTGAACTCATGTTTTATAAAATATTTTTATTACCTGAACCGCAAATTAACTAAATGGCACTGAAAGGTTAATAGGTACAGTACCTATTATTTAAATAGTCTCTTACCAAAATTATGCCAACCTGCTTATATATGTTTTCAGTGACTATCCTTTGTCCTGAAATTTGCTTCAATCCTTTGGCTTCCATAGATATAACTTCAAAAGTGATATTTCTTCAGGTAAGATGGGGTTCTCGCCTGATAGATGGCGAAGCAACATTCTTCTCCATATCTGGAGATGGCAGAGTGGTGCAATGGGCTGTGATGCCTGGAGAACTTCAAGCCACCACAATCATCACGCTGACTTCTAGTGTGCCACCCATACCGGGACCTGATGGCACCATGATCACAGTAAACAGTAAGACTTTACATTTATCTTGAATAGAACCGTCATAAATTTAACTACAATTCAGTATCAAATTTTCATACTTGACTTGATGTGGTCCCGAATCCTTGTTGCAATATTATTACCAAATGGTAACAGTTTAATTTGTTGAGGTTAACCATAACTGTATTATGTACAAGCGGAACTAACTGTCGAAACCGCAGTCACGTATCGGATTTATGATCCTGTTTGTAATTGGAGATCCTAGTTACTTTTGAAATTATGTCTTTGTGAAGTGCCTTTTACTGAGATGATGATGGAAAACATGAACTTGAAAGTTTGTCCAATAATTTTAAATTTATGTTGAGGCCTCTAAGATCTACCTCAAAGGCAGACTAATGCTTAATCTCTACTCATATGAGAAAAAGACAATAGGGTCTACATAATTTACCTAATATTTTAATTAAGTTATTAATGTCTATTTATTACTTATCTGATTAATATATTCCGTAATTCACAAATTATGATTAAATTACAGTGATTTGTAATTTAATCATAATTTGTGAAGTTTAGGCAATAGGCTCTACATAATTTAGTATTTTGATTGTTACTTATCTGATAAACATTTTACGTATTGTTACAAATTACGATTTAAAACACCTATAATGTTTAGGTTGCGGCAGCTGCATTTGCTTCCATCCTGAGAAGCAGGACATATTCCTGGTGGGCACTGAGGACGGCATGATACACACCTGCTCCCTCAAGTACAACAGGAACTACGTGAGCTCCATGCAGGCGCACCACATGCCCGTCTACCGGATCAGCTACAACTTCTTCAATAACAGCATCTATGCCTCCTGCTCTGGAGACTGGAGGATCAAGATCTGGGAGGATGGTCGGGAGTGAGTGATTTTTTATGAGCTGTCGGAAATTTAAATGGGTGAAGATATTTGTTGGTTAGCAACGTAGAAGTTACTTTAAAAAATATGTATAAGAAGTTCACAAAATTGTAGTCTCCAAAAATCTTATATTATGCTAGTATGCACACAGCATTAAGGAAAATTAACGCTGTGAGTAAAATGTTGACTCACAGTATTTCAAAAATAATGTCTCAATCCGACAATCCACAGTAGTCACGGAATTAGGAATCCTCTACATCGATTATGAGGACGCTCATCACCAAGGTATATTAAAGGCCGACAATTGATATACATACATACATATATATTTTCCTCCAGTGGGAAATCTGAAACCACCGGACATTAATAAATAACACGTGCAAAGCAAAATTGTATAATTTCTTGTGGTTTATTTTAAAACTTAAAAACAATTCATCCCCAGCGAGCCATTATTCATGTTCGAGCTGGGATCACCGGTGGGCGACGTGAAATGGGCGCCGTACTCGAGCACCGTGTTCGCAGCGTGCACGGCCGACGGCAAGGTACGTAATACGTATTGATTTCCACAGCGCACCTACATGTATCCCGACGACCTTGAATACGGCCACTTGTAGTGCAGTGACGCATTCGATGACGTCAGAATTTAGAGATGTAGATGTGTGAGAAACTCTTAATATAGATAGCATTTCATCAGGTATTCAATAAATAAATACACTCAACAATCACTTGCATGGTCATGACCCCATACTAAGATCGAGTCTTGTGTCGTGGGTATCAGAAACTTTAATTCTTTTTGGTCTCACAAACACCAAGGCCCAAAAATAAAACAAATCACAGATGTTGATCACACAAATATTTGTCTCGGCGCGGGGATCGAACCCGCGGCCTCACGTTTCTCAGTCGGCGTCTGACTGCGCTATGGAGGTTGCCAAAACAATGACTAATTTAAAACTCAATTATTTTTTAATTAAGTAACTGATTATTAATGTGTATCGATACTAAAAAACAATGTTAAAATAATTAGGGAGAGCCTGGTTGGAAGCACTACAAGACTGAGAATTTAAAGATTAAGAGTAATGACGTAAAGAACACTATTGAAAAAAATATCAAAGCTATGTAATTATGTAGGTACCTATAATTCTGCACAAAACGCCAGAAATGACCAGCCGCCCCAGGACCTACTTTTATTTTTCACTGTTTTTGGGATGAATGTAAATGGCCGATGGCTCTAAATTATCCCCTCGGCTAGGCCTTTTTTTAATTCTAGCTAGGCACAGTGCATGACACCTGTGACCTGGTGGTCAGTGCAAGTGCCGTCCAAATAGAGCATCCTTTAACTTACCTCAGGCGCTGGTAATACTGGGCATTATTGGTTAACTCAGAACTCTATCCCTATCAAGGGCGGATCCAGCTTTCAAGCCAGGGCGGGTCATATTATTGCCTTGTCAGAACGCTGGGTACGATTTCAATACTCGAATTCGTATTAATGATTTTTTAAAGTTGTTACAGGCACCTTTTTACATTATTTATCGACATAAATAGAATTTATTGTAATTATTAATTTTATCATCAAGATAATAAATACATTTTGTCAATCTGGAGCCAGCCCAGCGGGGGGTAATGACCCCCATGACCTCCCCACTGGATCCGCCGTTGATCCTTATGACCATCTTCTAGGTGTACGTGTTTGATTTGAACGTGAACAAATACCGTCCGATATGCGTACAAGCTGTGGTCTCCAAGAAGACTAAGAAGCTAACAAGGATTGACTTCAACATGCGTCTGCCCGTCATCGTGTGCGGGGACACTAAGTAAGTAGTAACTAATCTTGTTATTATCGTAGTTTTGATTTTAGATAACGCTATTCTTTGCACTAATGGCAACCTATTTGTTAATTATATGAATTACGTTGACTAGTATGACAATTTTTAATTATATTGGCTTTTTACTTAAATGTACACTCCAGCCATTTATTTTATAAAATGGCTACGCTATATTATTCTATGTAAATAACAAAATATGAATTTGCGAGCAATGTACAAAAAACTATTTGTGTGCAAAAATACGTTTTATCGCAACAACCACGAGACAAAAAAATCTTCTAAGTACTAACTACACACTTGCTGATAAAAGTACTAAACACGATATTAATTGTCGACTAAACCTCATAGATAATAACCGTACCAATACTGGACACGTCATTCTATGAATGGTGTCATCTAAGTTGATCAACAGCTGTTTACACAATAGACATAGAACACGCTTATTATTTACTATTGATACAACGGGCTTTATCCTTTTTAAACTATGAACAGTTTCGATTATTTTTTTACATTCAATATGGGTTTCTACCAAATATTATGACCGCTATATTTTAATAGTTTAGCCTAGATGATCAAACTCAGATATAGTATAGCCCACAAGCATGGATAAGCCCTTATAGTACACAATATCACAACAATATGAGTGATAAAGCCTTGTCACAAATTTTGATTTCTTAAAAAAAATCCAAAGGGCTTTCTTTTTTTCTGTGTTAATGCCTATGCAACTACTACTTAATTTCCAATACATTGGACAACGTCAATTTAAACATAAACATTACATTTATATTTCTTATCCAAACATCATTAAGAATGTTTTTATCGTAGTTATGTTTGCATCGATAAGTATTTGTTTATTTCGCTACCACATTCAATGCCTCCATAGCTCAGGGGTTAGAGCACTGGTCTTGTAAACCAGGGGTCGAGAGTTCAAATCTCTCTGGAGGCAGTAACTTCTATATCCCTTGTTTTTGTTATTTATTAATGATTCCATAAATAATTTATGTAATTATTTCAGAGGGACATGTCACGTTCTGAAATTATCCCCCAATCTTCGCGTTATGGTCAAGCCACCTAAAAAAGCTCAGGGGATGGACCAACGAGTTTTACAAGTAAGTAAACTATTCATTTTGTAACAAAATAATTAATATAGTTATTTTTTAATTATTTTTTATTCCAGATTATGAAACTTGACAAGTTACTCAGTCTGGTGCGGGACCCGCCGTTCCAAACCGGAGTTGTTGACGAAAAGTTTGATGACGACTAATCCATTCTATTTTACGACCTAATATAATTAGATTATATTTAAATGATAATTTTTATTTTAATATTAATTCAAATAAAAGCCAGTCTTATTTATGAGTTTGGGTGTATTTTATTTAATAATGCTTACACTACATTCACTTAATGCTGTAATTAGCCCCGTGTCAAAGGGTGCAATGTAATTGAATACAAATATTTCTTGCGACACTTCAAATATAAACTCTAAAAACAAAACACTGCCTTCCCGACATCAATATTAAAAAATAATTAAATATATGACTAGAATTCTTTCGAGATCTCCAAAATTACATAGCTATTAACAAGCGAATTTTATAAATTTTAATCACCAATTTAAAAGTTATCCTAATAAATATAAATATATTTTTGATCATTGATAAACACCGAAAACGTGTAACAAAGTACAATACAATATTTAATATAGAAATGATGTTATTGCTTCATCTTTACTTATGTAGCTAAGACATTTAGATTATCAGGAATGTATTGTATTACCATTTAAATAAGTTGCAAATGTTTTTTTATATTCGCAAATATATTAAAACCAGCCATCTGTAGGGTCATAAAGTTTGTTTGTCATCAATTTGACAGACCAGTATTAAATGTACATAAATCGAAATAGCATAAATTTACTTCAAATCTAAGCATAAGGCAATAAGGTCTACATTGCATTGAATTTTATAATCGTTATTAGTCGGCAAAGACGAATAGTCTGCGCGTTCAAACATTGCAAAAGTAACTTATTTAAATGGTACCCATAAAATCTAACTAGACATTCGCTTTTATAGCATAATTGAAGCAATATTTACAAAAGAATAGTTATAGAAAAAAGACATTACTCTCTTACTTCAGATCGATTTTTGTCAAATATTTTCTTCGCCTTAATTTAAAGATTAGCCGTAGAGGCCCGTCTCTCGGCAAACATCAATTCCTTATAAATTAAATTATATAATTTAAATATTTTACCGATTAAAATTTTGTACCGATTCCAAATTCAAAATTATTTTAATGCCACACTAAGATTATTTTTAAAAATGTGTAGAAAAACAGGATCATTTAAATTATACCAGCATAAATTAGCCTAGTCGTCTATTTTTCTTTCATGATTTTTTTATTATTTTTAATGTAGTCACTTATTTGAGATTTATATAAATGCAAGATTTGATTAGTATTATTATTATCCAGTTATCACTTGTCATTTTAAATTCCACATCGTTGTGAAACATACATGTTCTTGTACCATTTAAACAAGTAACATATGTATCTGCGGCATTGGTATTTTTTTAAATATAGCATGCTTCATTTGCGAACGAATCATTCTATACTTAATCTAAATTCTATAGGCGCATGGCGAAATTCGGAACTACAAATGAAATTTCAAAATATCAATTTAACTTTGAAATATTATTTTATAATATAAACAACAAGCATTTATAATCGTAATCTAATAACACTAACATGTCATATCAACATAACAAAATGGGACGAGACAAAAAATATTCCCGATATTTCGACAGCATAAGGCATTCGGATTCCAAAAGATCGTAGACAGTCCATATAATTATTTTGTTCGCTTCACTGAGCAGCTTTTGACATAGTTTAGTATTCTGTGTTTTGACGTCAAATTCCCATGCCTACAATTTGAATTAATTTTCAATGTTTCCACTGTGGAAATAACACTACTTGTTGTTACTCTATTTCAAATCTACACATCAAGCGATAAAGCTTATATTGTATTGGCTTCTATAATCCTTATTAGTCGGCGGTAGGTTCCTTCATTCTGCGCACTCGAAAGATTGTAAATGTAACTTATTTAAATGGTACACCCTATAAATATCTTAAACATTCAACATCGTAGAATTATTTTAAATGGGTTTTATTATATTTCTATAATTACTTTAGCTGGGACGAGGTATACAGATAAAATGAATTTAAAAGGCATACGTCAAGTACTTATTTAAAAATTACGAGGAAATTCTAGAAAATTGTGAAACAAACTTACATAGCTACATAAATAAAGGCTATTAAATGCACTCACAGAATGCTAAAAGCGAATACATATCACAGTGTATTTATAAATGGGTCTTACGTAAACTGCAATTATGGGTTTTTCTTTCTCAATTGGGATTAACTGAGAACAATATTCCTTCTTTTTTCCATTACGAACTTCTAATGTTCGGACGCCGTACGTAAAACTTCAATAATGTGCCTAGATACCCCACAAAATATTGCATTTCTCTATCGTACGTCGCAGCCATAGACTAAGTTCGGAGAAAATGATATGTGTAATAGAGAATAGGATTTATTTTTAGAAGTGGAAATCTTTTATCTTACTCCGGACATCGAACATCCGAACATTCTAACTTCGTATCCTTTTTATAGAGTAACGCCCCTTATTGCACGTTTACAAAGTACCTGTGGTAACGACAAAAAAATCTAAGGGTAGAAAAGCTTGGGTCCGATCTTCTCGCACCTCTCGACAGAATTAGCGCCAAGTTTAAGGTCTAGGAAAGCACGAGCGTCGTTCGGTGCGGGCGCTTGACGACCAGCAAATGTTATCTGTAAATTTGTAATTAATTATAACAACTAATTTGTATAATAATTGAGGTTTACTAATCACTTTAGTGGGAATGGACTGACTTAAACAGGACAACAGTCTCACAAAAACCGATAGGACGCGACGGCTTAATTCGTATGTTGTATTCAGTGAGTTATATTACCTAAAGTCCTTCCTAACGATCCTTTTTCTTCCTTCTGTCCTGTCCTTTCATTTTATCCACTCATAGTGACAAAGAATTTACGATGCAAGTTTGATATCATGGGCGTCAATGCCTACAAACCATTGGGTAAGACTACTGCTATTTTTCCTATGATACAATATTTAATTCCGTGTAAGCGAAATGCCAAGTTTGCAGGAAGTCGCTAGATGCAGGCCGCTTCCAAACAGATCGATGTGGAGATCCTTGTGGCCTTTGTTCAGCAGTGGACTTCCTATGGCTGTGAATAATGATTACTCATTCAGGATCTTTGCAATATTTTTTATCCATTACCTGTGCAAGAGGATGCAAATGCCGTTCAGGAAACTCCTTCTGATGCGCCAGCACCCAGTCAGCGGGCCACATGGTACCGTTACGTGGCGTGAATGGCAACACCAGTACATAAACCCTGTTGGTAGCGGAGTAGGCTATCCGGTAGTAGTGTCCTTTAGTGGCGCGTTCCCATACAAACCCGTCCGCGTCGGCGCCACCGCGCTGTAGCCACGGGACTCGCGATATGTCTGATGCGTGGATGCCTATCTCTACGTGCTCGGCCCAGGGGAGGATGTCGCTTCTGGAAGTTCAAGTTTGGGTTTTTTATGATCAACCCGAGACGTGTTAGCTCCCATCATATATAGATACAAGAAAATCATCTGCTTCGTTTGCTCAACAATTCTTACTGCTGTTCGCTAATAATCTATCTACCTTTAACAACAGATTTCATTAGATATTTCGATGCAATTTATATTTCAGTTAATAAAGATAGAGAGGTATAGATATGGTGCATATATTTATAAATAGCTAGATTAGATAAATATATATGTCTATTTTTTTGTTTAATGAAGCGTAGAATTGTACCGACATAGACATGGTAACTATTTTAATCCCTTGCTTAAGATAGATAGGATATAGACAACGGCAGTTAGTCATTTTAATTTCGTCTTATATTCGAACAAATGAGGCGGGAATTAATTGAAATGGCTATTATTAAATCGAATATAAATTCAAATATTCCTATTACAGTTTTAACTTGTATGCTTATCAATTTTAAATCTACAATAACCATGTACGTGTATTTAATGAATGTTGCCAACTCGCACTAGCCTAGGGTACTCTCAACTATAGAGGAGGCCAGTGCCCTGCAGTGGGACGTATATAGGCTGATACAGAACTTGTATGTAAAGTTCCCATGTATCACTAAAATAATGAATGACATACCGCATAACAGCTCCAAGCAAGGACGTAGTTTCCAGCCAACACCTGACTCCTGCTTGCAACAAGGCGCGCAACACGTGACCGGCCGCGCGACGCATGTTGCGGCGACAACACGGAGGTGTGTTCCTTCCAGATAGGATGTAGGATGGTATGCCTTGCACCGAGGGGTAGCAACGCTGCAACAATATTTTTTGTATTTGTTTTAATTTTCTATTTACCATTCTGAATATTACAGATATTCAGAATGGTAAATAAACCGAAACAAAAATATATATTAGATCCAATCAATATTTTGATCCAACACAGAACAGTATATAGATAAATAATTATGTATTTGAAGTCCATAAAAAACCATAATCCATGTTGAAATCCGGTTTGGTTCTTATGCTGTAGACTGTTGAACCCAACAAAATTGCTCCACTTTCCCCCGAAGTGAGATGGAAACAGTGACTTGGTTTCCACACAAAAAATATTTAAAAAAAATATCATCATGAAAACCATATATGTGGAAACTTTAAAACATATTTTTTATAAACATATTTCAGAGGGGAGAAAATGACTAGGATAAAAAGTAGCCTCAATGACCAATGTTACTTTTGGTAATAATATATTTCTTTCTCCTTCTCATAAATCCATTCAATGGTTGTCTGGTACACATTGCCTTAGTGCCGTGGTTCCTAACCTGGGGGTAATTACCCCCGCGGGGGTAAAACCTGCATTTTGCGGGGGGTAACAATGAGCTGGTTATCGTCTTAAGTGAAACAAAATCTAATATAACAAACTTGTAAAAGCTAAGCAGTACCTTGTGGTACGGTGGCGGTATAAAATAATAGAAATTTCAAAAACATAATTATTGATTATGTGCAATTGTTTTAAGTTTAATAAAGTCTATGAATAAGGTATTAACACATGTTGATTGAGATCATCCTAGGGAGAAGGGGTAAAATCAGTCATCCTAGAGGGGAGGTTAGGTCAGGGGTGCTCCTATCTAGTGGTCATGGCCTGTCCTAGAATAGGTGCTACGAGTACGCGACCTCGGCCCCCCGAGCTACTACCCAGTCACTACAAACATTCCCTTCCATGACTGCAGTATCCACTCCTACAGGCCATACTCTCCTTTCCCATTATATCCTCTACTCACAAACCCTATTTCCTTTCCCCCGCTGATGATGGGCAGCAGCGTCGTCAGCGCGAGTCCCCTCCTGCGCTCGCCAACCCGCCTGCCAAGCGTGGCGAGTATTGGCAAATACCCCTCAATGGCGACACAAAAATTGACCAGGCCCCCAGTCCCCGGCAGCCCTACTATTCCTGGCGATGGTAGCAGCCATGGTTACAGTGGGGCAGGGGGTGCTAAGAATCCCCGGGTTGGCCCCGGCTACCACCCCCGACGACGACTGGCCCTGGTAACACACAACATACGCACTTTGAGGACAGACGAGAAGATTGTCGAACTGGAAGAAGAATTGAGCGGGTTACACTGGGATATTCTGGGGTTATCGGAAGTCCGAAGAATCGGGGAGGATACGATAACCCTGAAGTCTGGTAACCTGCTCTTCTACAGGGGGGACGACCAACAGTCCCAAGGAGGTGTCGGATTTCTCGTCCACAGGTCTCTCATCAACAACATCGTATCCATCGCAAGTGTGTCGAGCAGGGTAGTATACCTTATACTCAGAATATCAAAAAGATATTCGTTGAAGGTCATACAGGTATACGCGCCGACCTCGACACACCCAGATGAAGAAGTAGAGGAGATGTATGAAGACATAAGTCGGGCCATACATACTTCCAAAACCTACTTCAATGTTGTTATGGGGGACTTCAACGCAAAGTTGGGCAAGAGAAGCGATGCAGAGTTGAAAGTGGGGCAATTTGGACATGGGCAACGGAACCTCAGGGGTCAGAGACTGGCCGAATTCTGGAAAAAGAGGGACTCTTCGCGATGAACTCTTTTTTCCAGAAGCCGCCTCACAGGAAATGGACCTGGTTGAGTCCTGACGGTTCTACGAGAAATGAGATAGATTTCATCTTGACGACGAATAGACGGATGTTCAGTGATGTCTCTGTGATCAACAGGGTGAAAACCGGTAGTGATCACCAAATGGTTAGGGGCACATTGAATATCAACGTCCAATTAGAAAGGCACCGCTTGATGAAGTCTACGCTCCGACCTACTCGCGCCCATATCCAAAACTCCGAGAGCTTTCAACTCGAGTTGACAAATCGCTTTGATTGTCTAAAAGAAAACCTTGCAATGGACGAGTTAAACAGCGGTTTGGTAGAAGCTGTCCATACGGTGGGATCTAAGTATTTTAGACCTCGCCGTAGAGATAGACCACAAAAACTCTCGATCCACACTCTTGACCTCATGGCCGAACGTCGATCTTTGACGCTGCAGTCTTCCGTTGACGCCGAAGCATATCGGCGGCTCAATAGACGAATCGGGAGGTCCTTGCGACACGATGTCCGTGCTCACAATACTGTGAGTATTAAGGAGACAATTGAGCGGAACGGAGGCTCCAAAGTGTTTGCAAGAGACTTGTCTATTGGGCAAAGCCAGTTGTCTAGGCTGAAAACGGATGATGGCCGCATGGTATCGACTAGGGCAGAGGTATTAAGAGAGATCGAGAGGTTCTACGGACAGCTTTACACCTCGGTTGCCGAACCTACTGTTAGCTCGGCCGAAGACCCGAGAGCCGAGTTAATCCGACACTTTAGCGATGATATCCCGGACATCAGCCTGTTTGAGATTGAGATGGCCCTCAAACAACTTAACAAGGCTAACTAAACTAAAACAACAAGGCGCCGGGTGAGGACGGAATCACTTCAGAGCTTCTGAAAGCGGGCGGAACGCCGATACTAAAAGTCCTTCAGAGGCTCTTCAATTCCTCTTTTCTCCTCGAGGGCTCAACGCCGGAGGCATGGAGCAGGAGCGTGGTGGTACTATTCTTCAAAAAAGGTGATAACACTTTGCTGAAGAACTACAAGCCCATCTCGCTCCTGAGCCATGTCTATAAGTTGTTTTCAAGGGTCATCACAAATCGTCTCGAAGGCAAGTTTGTTGACTTCCAGCCTCCCGAACAAGCCGGTTTCCGAAAAGGCTTTAGTACCATAGACCATATTCATACGCTACGGCAGGTTATACAAAAAACCGAGGAGTATAACTTACCGCTTTGTTTAGCGTTTGTGGACTATGAGAAAGCCTTTGATTCGATCGAGACCTGGGCTGTGCTACAGTCTCTTCAGCGGTGCCACATAGACTATCGATACATCGAAGTGTTTATTTTTATTTTATTTTTTATTTTTATTTATTAGAATCTCCAACGAAGACAACACATAACATATATATAAAAGTACATATTTATCATTCTGCGTGCATCTTCAATTACAGGAGAGTACAGCTTGCATAGAGTTAGTTAACAACATAAACATCAGAACAATAATGACAATTCCAATATGAATAAGGATGAACAGTCTGCTACTGAATGAGACTTATGGGTACTTTAATAAAATAATTACATAAGAAAAAAGAAATATCTTTAACAGTAACAATAATTTTAAGAGTACTAAAAATTATACACTACAAAACAAAAATAGACTCTTATAAACGAAATTAAACAGAAAATATTATGAACCTTAATTTAGAGCTCTCAGTCTTTTATAGAGATACTTACAAATTAGAACATAAAATTAATATGGGTTAACAAAAATGAACACTAAGCCAAACTAAATAAGAGATAACATGTTGAAAAACGAATTAAAAAATAGAAGAAAAAAAAACAAATCACAACACAATAATTAGGTTACTTTAAATTAAATTAAATGACATTGTTGTAGTGAGACTTAATTTTAGTTTTAAATTTGTGCAATTTATCATGAAATATATCTATTTCGAGCGATCGTGGCAGAAAATTATACAATTTTATAAAAGTGTTGAGGTGTATATACAACAACGCCACCATGTCGGTCCGAGTACAGGATCAGAGCACGAAGGCTATTCCACTACAGAGAGGCGTGAGACAGGGAGATGTCATATCTCCGAAACTGTTCACTGCCGCGCTGGAAAATGCCTTCAAGCTCTTGCAGTGGAAAGGATTCGGCATCAACATCAACGGCGAGTATATTACTCACCTTCGATTTGCCGACGATATTGTAGTCTTGGCAGAATCGCTGGAAGACCTTAGCACTATGCTCGAAGACCTTAATCGAGTCTCCCAACAGGTGGGTCTTAAAATGAACATGGATAAAACGAAGATCATGTCGAATATCCATGTTGTGCCCACCCCCATTGGAGTTGGGGGCTCGACTCTCGAAGTTGTAGACGAATATGTCTATTTAGGACAAGTGGCCCGGTTAGGCAGGTCCAACTTCGAGAGAGAGGTCAATCGGCGAATCCAACTCGGTTGGGCAGCGTTCGGGAAACTTCGCGACGTCTTCTCATCCAAAATACCTCAGTGCCTAAAATCGAAAGTCTTCGATAGTTGTGTGTTACCAGTGATGACATACGGCACCGAGACGTGGCCTCTCACTGTGGGCCTCATTAAGAGGCTCAAAGTCACTCAACGAGCCATGGAGCGGGCTATGCTCGGTGTTTCCCTACGAGATCGAATCAGAAATGAGGAGATCCGTAGGAGAACCAAGGTTACCGAAATAGCCCATAGGATTGGCAAGTTGAAGTGGCAGTGGGCCGGGCACATAGCTCGTAGAACCGATGGCCGTTGGGGCCGAAAGGTTCTCGAGTGGAGGCCACGTACAGGCAAGCGAAGTGTCGGATGCCTACAAGGTGGACGGACGATCTGACTAAGGTCGCAGGAAGTCGCTGGATGCAGGCCGCTTCCAAAAGGTCATTGTGGAGATCATTGGGGGAGGCCTATGTTCAGCAGTGGACCCTCCTGTGGCTGATATGATGATGATGATGATAGGGGAGGGAGGGGTAGTATCAATCACCCTTAGATCTTAGGGGTAATGGAACTAAAAAGGTTAGGAACCACGGCCTTAGTGCAATAAGACTGCCATTTGTACCTTGTTGTTATAATATCATCTCTGAATACTGTAGTGGTTATTGTTTATAATAAAGAATAAAAATATAATAAATAAAATGCTTATACAACAATCATCAAAATTATCAATGCTTCCATTTAATAGCAAAGTAGGATTTATAGTTGAGCAATATTTATCTTGTCTAGCCTGAAATAATGTATTTAAAGCTGACATACATACCTGTGTTTCCCTCTTACATCCAAACCACTGCACCCTTCCATCCTCTCTCACAAGTGCTTTGACTCCTAACTCCCTGTAAATTGCTAGCCGGTGGTCTCTCATATGTCTTGATGCTCTCTGTTTAGCAACAGGAGTTTTTAACACACTTCGGCCAAAACCCAACTTGCTGTCTGATATTTGAACCTGAAAATGTTTAATTATGGTACATCAGACAACAGTACAAATAACACATAAGGAAACTAAATAATAATATATAAATGTAGTGTTCAAATCTGTAGCATAAAATAAAAATATTTAAGCTCTAAAACACATAACTATAAGGCAACAAAATATAATACATTATTCATGAAAAATAATCAAGTTCAAATATAATCAACGGCTGTAAGTCAGTAAATACAGGCTTCTTCACCACTTTGACATAGAATCATAAATTTATCAGAAGACATCCTAGGGCCTATCATGGTGATAGTAATTATCAAAACCAATGAAATAATATATTTTTACCTTGACATTCTTAACTGCAGTTTGTAAATACAAAGCTTCAGGAAAAGGTAGCACAAATGGCTGTGGCAGTTTATGAAGCAGTGAGGTCTTGATTAACAGAGCATGTTGCCCATGGACAGCATCACAAATCTTTCCCGAGGCATCTTTAGAGTAATGCAGTGTCCAGTCAGCATAGTTCCATTTAATATGTTGGCAAATAAGGTGTGCATTGCCCACACTTATAGCTACAGCTTGATTGGGGTTTCCTGTTGCCGTCACTGCAGCTTGCTGCAGCGCGCGACGCAGAACCCTCGTAGAATCAGGTACAAACAACACGAACTCCGTCAAAATATGTGTCAATGGGTTTAGATCTTGTGGTGTCATACTAAGCCTAAACTCTAAGGACATCACCTTCACATTACGAAGGGTTTCGTTAGTCGCGGAAAACGGGAATGGAGGGTACGGAGGCCTCTCGCAAACTATAACTATCGGCATATTAGGAAACGCCGAGACAAACGATTGTACGCTGTCGGCAACATCGTTCTCGAAGTCTTCGAACTGCCGAAATACAACAGTGATGAGCTTAGACAAATGCCGCGATGTACGGGGAACAGAATTAGGCGGTACCGTTACTGGATTTAGTGAATAAAAGCGAAACAGTGGAAATAGATAACCACATATAGATACAATCGCTATGACCGTCACTATCATATACAGTCTGAACGTTAGACGACCGCGGAAAAGACGCTGAAGCATTATGTCGAATTATACTGGAACACATTTCAATCATCACATAAATTATTTGTTTTCATTGAATAGTTTGAAATACAAGATCCCGTCCAATCTCCGCCTGATAGCTGTTTAACAACTGTCAAGTCAACTGTCAAGTGTCAACTGTCAACCACAGTACTGTACCCTAGGGATGAGATTTAACGGAAATAAAACCATGTGTTAGTTATTTTGAACCAGACCGGTGATAACGTCACCGGTCTATATTCGATTATTAATTAATTATTGCTATTAGGACACGTTATAATTAAAGGATTAACGATTTATCCGAATATCTGCGATAACTTGTTACTTCTATAGTAAACACGCGGGATGAGATTTAACGGAAATAAAACCATGTGTTAGTTATTTTGAACCAGACCGGTGATAACGTCACCGGTCTATATTCGATTATTAATTAATTATTGCTATTAGGACACGTTATAATTAAAGGATTAACGATTTATCCGAATATCTGCGATAACTTGTTACTTCTATAGTAAACACGCGTTTATCAATGTTTCACTGCCGACTGCTGGATATTGAATTGTGTTGAATGTTTTGTCTGCGGTCCGGAGGCGCTTTATATTGCAAACTGTCATGCTCCCACCCTTACTCTGACTGTGGGTAGTGAAATAGAATCATAATCGGGTTTTCTTTCATAAAATTACTTCTACAACTACCCGTAGATTGCTTAAAGCTTGTTTACCATTGTTTTAACAATCTTTTTGTTTAACATTTTGACTTCACATAAAATCGCCCTGACAGATATAATATGTTCCTGCTAAATGATGTACCAGAGCTTCCAAGTAAGAATGCGTTAAATACCAGGGTCGAACACCAAGTTTTGACATATTATTATGTACTTGCTTGAGATCTCGTTGGTATAATTCGGCCACTTTCTCCCCTCGCGTCCAATCCAATCACAACCACAGCCGCAGCTGGCCCTCTAAGGTAGGCACCTTCCCGGTGCGACGACCCGTATTCTATAATGGATAAGGATCAAATATTTGTACATTAAAAATTCTTATAACAATTACTCAAGTCCAAAATATTTTCCATTCACAAATGTGATTGTTTTTCTAATTTATGCATATGTCGTGTGTTCTTATGTAAATTTACTGGTGGTAGGTCTCTCATATGTGAAAGGCTGCCTGGGTGGGTACCACCGCAATGTCTATTTCTCCCGTCAAACAGCAGTTTAAATGCACTGTTGTGTTTCGGATTGAAGGACATTGTAGCCAGAGTAACTACTGGACATATTGAGACTTAACATCTTATGTCTCAGGATGGCGAGCGCAGTGGAATGCCAAGCATTGCTTTGTAACTCAAGGTGTTGTTTGGTTGTACTACTGTTCATGAGCGGTCGTATCACTTACCATCAGGCGAACGGCACGCTCGTCTCGCCATTCACTGCAATAAAAAAAAAGCCCGTATGTTAAATAATTGTAAATTGGCCGTTAGAAATCTACGGGTAGTTGCAGAAGTAATTTTATTAAAGGAAACCCGGTTATGGTTCTATTTCACTACCCACAGTCAGGGTAAGGGTGGGAGCATGACAGTTTGCAATATAAACCGCCTACGAACCGTAGACAGGGCATTCGAGATCCAGCAGTCGGCGGTGAAGCATAGACATACGCGTGTTTACTATAAAAGTAACAAGTTGTCGCAGATATTCGGATAAATCGTTAATCCGTCAATTATAACGTGTGGTGTTAATAATAATTAAATAATTAACACAATGAGTTTTATTACCGTCATCCGACACATATTCATTAATAAAAATATTTGTATTAAGACATGGAACTTTTTTCTCTGTACGTATTTTCATGTGTTAAAAAAAAACAAAATTTTCTGCTTGTAACTCGGCGGCCCGTGCTTCCAAATGAAAACCTGGTTTTAAAACCTGATAGCATAAATGCGTCTACTGTAGACCTTTAGCCAACCTTTAGCTATTAGTTATATCTGCATTATCTGTCGTCTTTTTATCCTTGAGAAAACTGCATACTTATCTTTATCAATAAATAAAATAAAATAATAGATTTTGATTGTGGAAAATAATTGTAATAAGTGTATTACATACATTTTAACTAGTCTGTTTTATCATTCATTCTTTACAATCAACATCACACACACGTCAATGAATCTGTCATAGAGATGTAAGTTTAATGGAAAAAATCGATTAAATAAAAATCGATTTTTCTTTATTTAATATTAATCGATTTGTTAAAAATCGATTATTATTAAAAACAATCGATTTTTGCGAAAAATCTATTTTTTTTCTATAATTTAAAAATCTAAATGCTTTTCATATTCCAAAAATAATCCTCAGAAATTTATATTAACAATTTATTAAAATAAAAATCAAATAAATTGATATGAATAAAAAAATATCATATTCAAAACTAAAAATCAAAGTGAATGTTCCTTTAAACTTTCAAGGTAAGGAATAAGGAAACCGAATGTATTTATTGATACAAATTTTCAGTTCCATTAAACGTTTATTTTAATAAAATGAAATGATGAGCATCGCAATAATATTGAACAGTATAAACTGACTTCGAGTTTTTTCATACGTCGCATAGATAACACTGTTAATAAAAATCGATTTTTTACGGATAATTTATATAATCGATTTATAAAAAATCGATTAATAGTATTTTAAAAATCGGTTGTAAAAAATTGATTATAAGAAAATAATAATCGATTAAATTAAAAATCGATTATTTTTAAACATCTCTAAATTCTGTCATTTATGATTCATTCATTCTTTCACAATTCCTTTGCGGATTTGTAATCTTGCTCTTTGGATGATATTGTATTTTTTCTAAAATTACATATTTGCTTCTAAAGAAAATGGAAGACGCTGAGTTTGAAGCCCTAGAGCCCTCCCTAAGAAACGTTATTGAACAAAAGTCCTTGCGGTGGATTTTCGTGGGAGGGAAAGGCGGAGTTGGAAAAACTACATGCAGGTAAATGAAATGCAACGCTGAATTGGGAAAGCGTTTTCAAGTGCAGTTCTAGTTTCTAATAATTTGTTATTATTTCAGTTGTAGTCTTGCAGTCCAGCTGTCTAAAGTCCGCGAATCTGTTCTGATTATTTCGACAGATCCCGCACACAACATTTCTGATGCTTTCGATCAGAAGTTTTCTAAGGTAATTTGCAACACATATTCCTAGATATCTATTAAAATAGTATTCCTAACATCTATTATTTTACAGAAATAGTTTTAAGTACTTATGTAATAGGAACCTAATAAGACAATATATTCAGTACATAATTTTCACAGGCATTGGGCTCTATTGTAAATGTAAATAAACTGCTATCATCATATCTGTACAAAGTAAATTAGATAACTATTGATACATGGCACTTGATGACCCATACACTTTATTGTTGCATGTGGTTCAAGTTTATGATTTATTTCTAGAATATTCTTTGAAAATCAAGGTTAGGAGATAGGTTCTAGATAAATTAGGTTAAGTTTCTAAATCAACAAAATAATTAAAAAAGTTGGTAGTTAGTTAAACAGATACTCTAGAAACCTAATTACAAGTTATTATCAACAATATAAATATTTTCAGGTGCCAACCAAAGTCAAAGGGTTTAACAATCTCTTTGCCATGGAGATTGACCCCAACATAGGATTGACAGAACTTCCTGAGGAATATTTTGAGGGTGAAACAGAGGCTATGAGGCTTGGCAAGGGTGTTATGCAGGAGATTGTTGGAGCATTTCCTGGTATTGATGAAGCTATGAGTTATGCTGAAGTAAGTAAGAGCACTATACTTATCCATGTTTCATAAATTTTATAAACAACTAACATATGCAGATAAAGTTATCCCTCTGTACTTGCAAATGTGGGTAAAACAAATGTGGTTAAAAATGTTTTTTTATGATAACACTGTAAAATCATTTGGCTTTGTTAAACACCACAAGTACCTAGTCATAGTTTAGAGCAATTTTTTTAGAACCAAATCTAAAATTTTATTAATCTTTCAGGTCATGAAACTGGTCAAAGGCATGAACTTCAGTGCTGTAGTATTTGATACAGCACCTACGGGACATACATTGAGGCTGCTATCCTTCCCACAAGTAGTGGAGAGGGGACTTGGCAAGCTAATGCGCTTGAAATCTAAGGTAATTGCTACATTGCACTTTCATTTTTATTTTAATTATTATTAAGTTAAACAAATTGATTTAAAAATGTTGTGAAATTCTATGCGGTAAAGATAAAGTCTATATTTGCATCAGCCCATATATATGTCCCACTGCAGCGCACGGGCCTCCTCTACAATCAAGAGTACAATTGAATAAAGTAATTAGGCCATATAGTCACGTGATGGACTATATGGCCTAGTGCGGGTTGGTGGTCTTACATACAATAGATATTTTTTTAAATCACTATTGTATGCAGGTTTCCTCATGATGTTTTCCTTCACTGTTTTAGTTGTTTTAAGTCTATATAATTTATTTATTTATCAGTCTTCTATGTTGTTTATTTTAGGTTTATACCGGGTATCTCAAGACTGCTACCGAAAACGAAGCCGGGTGGTAGTTTTAGTGGCTACAAACACAATGCAATTAAAAATTTCGCCTAGAAACGCGACAATTTTTTTTTTATGATTTTTTAAATATCGTCATTTTTGGGTGGTAAATCCATAGTTTCTGCTAAAATAATAATTTAAACTCTTTTATACCTTAGAGTATTTATAAATAAAAGGGTATATACTATTATTTTAGGAAAAAATGTATTTACCACCCAAATATGGCCATAGGAAAAAAATAACAAAAAAAAAATTGTCGCTTTTTTTTGCAACTTTTTCTGTTGCATTGTGTCTGAAGTCGCTTAAACTACCACCCGGCTTCGTTTTCGGTAGCAGTCTTGATATACCCTGTATAGTTTTTTTTTTTATTGCATTGAATGGCGAGACGAGCAAGCCGTTCGCCTGATGGTAAGCGATACGACCGCTCATATACAGTAGCAACATTCCACTGCGCTCGCCATCCTGAGACATAAGATGTTAAGTCTCAATATGTCCAGTAGTTGCTCTGGCTACAATGTCCTTCAATCCGAAACACAACAGTGCATTTAAGCAGTGTTGTTTCACGGGAGAAATAGACATTGCGGTGGTACCTACCCAGATGGCATCTCACATATGAGAGACCTACCACCAGTAAATAGCTGTAAGTCTTCCATGTCATGATATAAAATAATAAACAAATGTTATTGGAAGGATATTAAGACCTATAGTAAACTCTCCCACTATGATTTCAGGTGGCACCATTCATCAACCAAGTGGCATCACTCTTTGGTCTAGCAGAATTCAATTCTGACATGTTCAGCAACAAAATGGATGAAATGCTCTCAGTTATCAGACAAGTGAACACCCAGTTCAAAGACCCCAATCAGACCACATTTGTGTGTGTGTGTATTGCAGAGTTCTTGTCATTGTATGAGACAGAGAGGTTAGTCCAAGAACTTACACGGTGTGGTATTGACACACACAATATTATTGTCAATCAGTTGTTACTACGGTCTTCTGCTCCCTGTGAGTTATGTGCGGCTAGGCATAAAGTCCAAGAGAAGTATCTGGAACAAATTGCAGACTTGTATGAAGACTTCCATGTAACCAAACTGCCTCTGCTGGATAAAGAAGTCAGAGGAGCAGCTGCGGTCAATTCGTTTTCAGAGTATTTATTGAAACCTTACGAGCCCCCGGCACCTTCAACATAATGTAGCACAACCTGATCATAGTGACAGTACTTTGACATACATTGTGATGAATAGAAGTGTAATCCTCAATTTGAAGTATGATTCATGAAATTACAAATCATTGTAATATTTCATAATGTACTGGGAAATGTGTTCAGGACCTATGAATAGTAATCTATGAATTAATCTATATATATAATAATGAAACCCGTTTCGCGTTGTCACGGCATCACGTGTGAACGGCTGAACCGATTTGGCTTATTTTGGTCTTGAAATATTCGTAAAAGTTCTGGGAAGGATTTAGGAGTGAGAAAAATTGGAAATTTCTAAGGAAGATACTAAAAGCCTTTTTTTTTGGGTATCGTTCAAGCGTGATGCGTCCAGCCAATATAGGATGATCTTTGTTTATTTGACGGGAGACGTAAAAGACGGTCCAGCTTCAACTACCATCCAACGTAAAATGATCTATCTTTCCATTGTCTTTCATTGACGGCTGACGAAATAGAACAAAATTCAAAAAATGTGTACAATGTGTATATAATATTATCTAGATACGGCGTCTTGCGCGTAATTTTGTTAAATGTAAAATAAAACGATGTCCATATCTACCAAAATAGCCCATTGTTTTTTTAGATTATTGCAACAGTTTTAAACAAGGTATACTCTATCGAAGCGTTTTGCCGGAGTACACCAAAATATATCTAATTATAATTTTTCGTTTCCATAAACGACATTGTCTTTTGAATTGATACTTTTAGATGCGCTGGGGGACAAATTTAAATTCCGCACTAGTATTGTTTTCAGACTAAAGTATAAAAAAAAAATGGTACGTTGATGCCGTATCTAGACATTATAATGAAACGATATGCAGTTTTATATTTTTAAATATTTGTTTTATTACTTACGTCACCTGGTAAGGCAGTATGAAGGTTTTATTAATTTGTATATGGTAACGTACTAGACGCGACTGCCAACAAGTTTACGATGGTCACGGGTTCAAATCTCAGGGCACACCTCTGACTTATCGGATTAATTTCTACGTCAAATAAAATCCGCCAACCCGCACTAAGGCAGCGGGGTGGACTATATCTTCTTCTTCTATAATATAAAAATGAATCGCAAAATGTGTTGGTAAGCGCAAAACTCAACAACGCCTAGACCAATTTGGCCAATTCTTTTTTTTAAATGTTTATTATTACTTTATTACTAACAAAAAGTAATGGCGTGCAATATTATTTGGAAAAACTGCATTTTGGTGCTGAATTAAGGGAAGGAATATTGGATGAACAATAAAATACGCTTAAGTTTTTAATGTCAAAATTTCATAAGGCAATCTTTATATGTACATGTATATGGAGAGACGGGATATAATAGAGTGGAAGGTACGGGAGAGGACTGGGATACCTGACAGATTTGATAGGACCAAATGAAAATGCACGTTATAAGACGGGATGGATAATAAAGAGAAAGGACGGGACGGATCGGGAAGAGATTGAACAGACGGATGAGACGGGATTGAGCCGGACAGTAGGACAGCTACGTCAAGTTTAGGTATACAAGAGTTTATAGGAAAAATAACATGTATTTGGTGTGGAGTGGAATCAAAAAATATATGCACCCAGGCGAAGCTGGGCCGGGCCGCTAGTTAGTAAATATAGTTGAAGTTTCATAATGTAGTGAAATTCCATCCAAGAAATATTTTAGTGTACAATAGTGTAGATAGGTCCCACAGTATTTGAGTATTATACTTCTTTTCTGCAACGTCTAGTATAATGGTGGTTGCAATTATGTTGTTAGTAAAGGTGCTCTTAAACCTCCTTGGATTATAAATTGAAACACCCCTTATAGCAATAACACTATTTCTGAATTGCCTTTGAAATATACTACATAACTCATCTCAAACAAATACATATTCATTTTAACAAAGATCTAAATTTGTTTTTGAAATACCTTATGAACCAATGATATAATAATATTGAGAACCATAGACATTAGACAATAGTTTTTTTGTATTTTGATGATATATTCAAAGATTATTTTTTAACCAAAAGGAATGAATATTGGGTCTACATTTTGTGCTAATTTATGGATATTCAACAGGCATTTTGTTAAATTAATATGAAATGGGATGTTCCAATATGAATTAAAGAGACATCATTATCAGCCAACATACTGAAGGTCATAATTTTTCAAAATGTTTGCTACTGAGTATGACCCTGGACTTCTTTCATCTTCGGTATTTGTACAATCCCAGACGTCCAGTAATTATCACGTTTTACCTATTGTACTGCCGTTTAAATAAGTTACAAATATAGCCAATTACTATTCACGCGCGAATTTCAAGCTAACCTACATATGAAACCTCATGGAATTATTACGTAATCACAAAATCAATCTGTTATTGCTCTAATGCAAATCTAAACATACGAGAATAAGGCTTATATTTCTTTGGCCTTTACAATCATTTTTATTCACCGCAGGAAAATCGTTTCTATGCCTAAAGAAATTGCATTTTTAACTTATTTAAATGGTTTACAGTTTACACATTTTAATATAGATAGCGGATCGCAATGTCGCTAAACAATAGATTATTTTTGTCTATAGCGGGTGGAAATTGGTCTTTCATTGGATAATGTTTATAGAAAAATCCTCTATAAACCATGTATAGCTTTCCAGAGGAATAAAAATATAATATATTGAAATAGTGTTTTATTCAAACAAATCGTCTGTTTAATAAATATTTAATCCAAATCATACAAATATTAAAACTTCACATAAATTTCAACTGACAAATGTTACAATATGTAATGTATTAACATCGTTTACTATACACACTACAGCGAAGTCTTTATAGCTAAATTAATTTGTATTAACTAGAAAAAATACTGTCCATTTTTCTCAAATGAGAGACACTGTTTGAAGGGCATTGCAGTTACCATTATGTGCCGTGTTAAGAAAAGTACAGAGTGGTGGAGACAATAAAATGCACACATACGGAATTGTGTCATTAGATCTTATAGACCAAGAGCCCGTGGCGGCTAGACCTTCGTAATTTTATAAAAGCTGAAAGTTTGTGTGCGCATGCCTCTGACATAGGCATCACACAATCAGCTATAATGAAGTTCCGATCGTGGTTGCTTTAGAAGTTATGAGCTTCAATGTTTCTGGCAAGATGAAAGAACCATCCAAAGTGTCTGAATACTAAGGAAATATTTGTTTATAGTTGCATGAATAACATATATAACATTCAGATTTTATACTATAACGCTGACAAAATTACATTATGTTAAAGTTTGAAGATAGCGTGATATTTAATAACATGTAATTTTGCCGCCGTTATCGTATAAAAGCTGAATTTTATATATGTTATGAAAGCAACTATAAACAAATATTTCCTTGGTATTCAGACACTTTTGATGGTTCTTTCATCTTGCCAGAAACATTAAAGCTCATAACTTCCAAAGTAACTACGATCGGAACTTCATAATAGCTGATTGTGTGATGCCTATGTCAGAAGCATGCGTACACAAACTTTCAGCTTTTATAAAATTACGAAGGTTTGGCGGCCACGGGCTCTTGATCTATTACACCAGAATATAAATTGTTTAACGGTATAACCACTGTATAATAAAAATATTTGATTTTTTTAATGTGAATAATTTAACAATTTGACGTTATTTTATGTTACCACCACCCTTGCTTTTACGTTTGTTTGTACATAGTATTTAATAGCAGGCTCATCGTCTCTGAAGATTTTTTTAAATAGCAATCAATTTATCAAAGCATTCAGTGTAAACAATGAACCTCAATTTTTGTAGAGCTATCAAGTTAAAGCTAGCATGGCAGTGTGAGAGAGACAAAGTACATGTGCGGCCTGTAATTATAAATTTTGACAGCACATTAGTTTTCTCTTCTTAGAGGGTAGACAATTTTGTAAAGGTATTGCGTAGTCCACTCTACATCTACCTATATAAAATCAATATGTACATTAACCGGTTTATAAAATCTTAAGACATCGGCTTTATTTATAGGGAGAATATACTCAATCGAAATGGTTGATTTGAATGATGAAACGCTGCCGGCAGTAAGAAAATCACGAATGTGAAATACAATGATTATAATAATTTTGTTGTACATTTATGGGCGGACGGACGAATTACCTAGTTTCTTTTTTCATTATTCGGCTCATTCGGATATACTTACATATATTTAACTATTGCGGAGCGAAAAAAGTTGATTTATTTAAAGCAGATTGCCAATTAAAATATTGCAACAACTACATAACCAATTTCGATTGAATATATAAAAGTTTACAAAACGCTCCTCCCACTTACGTTAAGTATATTACAAATGCACCACAATATAACATTTTACAACTGGTAATTGCCTACTCCAACTACAATTCAACGAGGAATTAAATGCACAAAAGCTGTGTAACCTACAGTACAATGAAAACATGTATAGCCAACTACAGCAAAAATGCAATACAACAGTCGATTCATAACGAATAACAACCTACAACGGCAGTGATAATTTATTGTACATTATAATTAATTTAATATCTTTCAAGTAAATTGAATGTCGAAATAAATAAAAAGTATAAGACGTAACTATTAAAAATCTACATATGCAAAAAATATTGGTTTTGCAAGAACATGCTCAATGCGGTATTGAATTATGAGACTGTCAATGAGTCTACGCATACATTGTCCGACCCTATTTTACATAATAAGGTCACGGCTACTTTGTAAAATGTATACAAGAGGATGTTGCTTGTTTATTTTATAATTATGACTGGTGGATAATTTAAAACTTCGTGGTCTTCTAAGGCGTTGCTGACATGGAAATTTCAGCTTGTATGTTTACATTAAATTGTATCATCACATACAAATGAAAAATAGGAGACATATTTTGGTAACGTAGGTAATTATTTTTTATAATAGAAAAATAATCCACGGTTTTTTGCAAGACTTTTTTTGTACCAGTGGATTTTATGAAGTTTTATGGAAAATATTCAGTAAGCATTTTAAACTCCACAATACCGCAGTGAACATGAACATTTTAGAGATAAAATATATTAATTCAACAATTTAATTTTCTTCATAATACAAATGAAATACAACCAAAGCGAACGAACCCGTAATAAAAAAAATAAAACAATGACAACATCAATATTATGTCTTTAACATGTTCAGGCGTAAAAAACCTCGATAATCTCAAAAGCTATTTTGTTTTATAAATGTATTTGGAAGCGTAAAACAATGGCATCTCGAAGGCATTGTTGAAATTATTCAATCGTACTTATCCTATTTACACAAGAAAGTATGTACATATTTGTGAATACATTGGTCGGATTTATGAAATATGTATTGGTCAATTATTGCTAGTCATTCTAAAGACAGACACACCAAAATAATAATATATTGAAACAACAATTATTCCACACAAGTTTGTCTATTATACTGGGTGGAATCGCTTATCGTCACGAAAAAAATTGTGCATGGCAAGTACATGATTTAGAACACTTTGGCATACTTATTTTAATTTTTTTATGTTTTTGTTTATGTAGTGTAAAATTAATTTACCACTACTAGTTACTAATTTAGAATAAGTTATTCATAAAACAACGTTGTTTAGAGAAAGATGCCATAAATGAAAAAATCTTCATAAATACACATTATTGTTACCCTACTTTATACAATATGAATTCGAGTAGAAACTTCTAAATCTAAGTAATAAAATCCTTTGATCGCGCCGCCCTCACCGCCGCGCCGCCGCAAGCGCAAGTACAAAGCGTGCCGCCGCCGCGCCGCCCGCTCCCGCGCCGCCGACACCTTCCAGGGATCATGCCACTTCCTCAGTCGTGCGAAATTCGGTACCGAGTGACGTTGTACGAAATTATTTTGGTTATTGGTTAGTTTCTTGCGGTCAAAATGAGTGATTACACGAACAGTGAGTATGTGACAATAATGACATGTTATTTTCGATCCAATAAAAAGTTGGGTCATGCAAGAAGGATGTACAGATACAGAACATCTGCAGTCTTTGCGTAGGAATGGTATCATAAATGATGAATCCACGAGTTCCCAGCACAAGAACTATTTTAACGACTTATCCGAGGCTACTCGATCATGGTAAGTTCAGACTTCCTAATCATGCAAGAAACCTTCGACAGCGAAGTCGTCTATTCTCGACATTATTAAAACGTTTAAATAAAAACATATGCAGCTTTTTCTAAGATAGTAGGTACGTTATGAAAATAATAATGTAAATCTTAACAACTTACCAACAACTACATTTACTTAAATGATCCTAACACACTAAAATTCTAAATAAATCAAAATGTCATATGGTAATATTTAGAGCAATAATACCGATAAATAGGCGCAAAGTAAGGTCAAGGTCTCTGAGCGACAGTCAGCTGTTGTGTGGCATGACTCATACACTCGCGCGCCTGAGTATTGACATGTCGTTGCACTTTTAAGTGTAGGGTGATTTAGATAATATGTGTTTTGGAGATATCTTGTACTGATGTTGTTTATGGGGTAGTTTGTAGTTTTTAATGATAAATCTCGTATATAACGTTAATTTCACATACACAATACACTATTAAATTTTCCGGACGATAAGCGATTCCACCCAGTATATTAGTTGTAGGACTTGTAGGTAACTGGTATTATCTATTGTCCACTTGACTATACTACGAACCCACGTAAATAACAACAAAATATCAATTATGTTCGAACAAGTATTTGCACATAGTAAGGAACTAGGAACATAGAACAGTGACACAACAAAAACTACAAATGCGTACTTCCGTGTTATACAGAGCAACATACAAGCAACATTGGACACTTAATTTGCACTGTGGCATAAATTAAAATTATTAATTTCTATGGTATGTAAGTCCGCCAACCCGCACTAGGCCAGCGTGGAGGACTATATGGCCTAACTCCTCTCAATCGTACTTTCGATTGTAGAGTAGGCCCGTGCCCTGCAGTGGGACGTATATGGGCTGATACAGAATAAATTAAAATTACTTTATTCTAGCACTTGGGTGTTCGTTTTTGACTATAATTTGACTCAAAATTTAACATTTTTGCTACATACATATATTTTGATTACTGAATGGGGCAATCATGTTAGTTATGCCCGTAACACAAAAATATTTATTTGACGTTAACTGGAAACCATTACACCTGAAGAATCATGGACGCGTTATTTAGAATTTACAAAAAAGGATTGGCAAAAAAGAGTGCGATGCGGTAACAATTGGCATTTATGAAAAAACAAATATGGCAACACTATTAAAAATGTAATTCGTCATTATACTTTTTTTTGTTTGTTTTGTTATTTAATATATACAAAGAAATTTTACTCAATAAACAATTAAATATAAATAACATTCAAAACATTTCCGTCGTAGTACATCGGGTTGCCATAATATTAAATTCGATTTTAGCGCCCTCACCAAAACATACTCTTTTTTGCCAAACTATACTTAAGGTTCCATTCACACGAACATAACTCCGACAAGTATAAAGATAAATAGCACGTTTCTGTCAACTGTAACGCAGCATTTAACTCCATTCACATGACCAACCAAACAAGAATTCCGAGACGCCACAATGTCCGTACAGTTACATAGCACGTTTGTGTCAACTGTTGCGGGGCGTGGCGGGGATGTGCCACGCGGCGAGCGCGGCGCCCACCAGTGTACCCAACAATGCACCTGCGCATGCGCCGCTCTCAAACAACAACTTCGGGGTGAACACGCCCCAGATCATCAGGTGACGGCAGTGAATGGTGGCTGAGAGAGCGCACGCGAATACCTGGCCGGAGGGAATGACATTTTCTTCTTTATATTTGAATTTTTACATACATAAACTCACGCCTTTTCTCCAGAAGGGGTAAGCACAGGTTCCAGGACACCAACATTTCGCCTTGTATGTTCCGTCCCACGATGTGATAGGTGGCGAGCGTATCGCCAAATCGGGCACAAATTCCTGACTCTGGGCTGATAATTAATAGAAAAATCCAATATCACTATGCCCAAACCGGGATTCGAACCCGAAACCTCAGCTTTGTAACCGTATCCTAGTACAACTACGCCACCGAGACAGTCTGGAAATATTAATTCTGCGATATTGCGTCGAGACTAAAGAATAGGACATGGGTAAAAATTAAATAATAGTTAAAAAAAACTAAAATACACGCTTTAATAAGATATATAACTAAAAAAGTAAAAATAATTGATACTGAATTTAAGATAAGAAAATGGAGTAAAATACATATATTTTATTGTTACAAAGCGTGGGGTGCAGGAGGATAAGTAATTGTTGTAAACACCCACGCTTTGTAACAATAAAATAAAATATATGTCTTATCTTAAATTCAGTATCAATAATTTTTACTTTTTTAGTTGTATATCTTATTAAAGCGTGTATTTTAGTTTTTTTTTAACTATTATTTAATTGTTTTGACTAAAAACATCCATCTACGGCTGTATTTCCAGAGGAAGTTAGCGGCGTGCAAAATATCCATTTTTTTTTTTCAAAAAATCTATTTTTTTTAAATTATTGTATTGTCATCGGTCTTTGACAGGTGTGCAAAATTTGAATGAAATCTGTCCGTTTAAAGTGGGTCAAAATCGCGTCTTAAGGAGTCGGTTACAAACATACAAGTGAAGCTAATATAAAGCGTGTAATAATATGAACACTATTGTGTTCCAGTTTGCAGGACATTGTAGCCAGGGTAACTAATGGATATATTGAGACTTAACATTTTATGTCTCAGGATGGCGAGTGCAGTGGAATATCAAGTATTGCTTTCTAATTCAACGTGTTGTTTGGTTTTGCTACTGTTCATGAGCGATCGTATCGCTTACCATCAGGAAAACGGTATGATCGTCTCGCCAATTATTGCAAAAATTAAAAAAAAATCGGCCTGCGCAATAAATATGACGATATTTAAACAAAATAATATTGATGAAAAACTGAAAAATAAGATACTTTGATTTCAAAACAAAAGACGTCCATAATTCCAATTCAAATAAGCTCAGCAAGTCATTAATGATGAATTGAATAAAACTCACCCTTATAGCAAAGCAGAGTGCAAACTTGAGGCACAGTGAGAAGATAGCAGCCAGTTGCGTTCGCGGTCCGAGAGATGATGCGCCGTTCTTGCCCCAAAGCGCGAGCAAGGGCACCGCCGCGCCGAACATAAACGGCATACCTGGTAATGAGAATTATTGCTACTTCAAATTAACATCACCACCTTGTTATTTTTGAAGCAATTGAAAAATGACAAATGACAATTGCTCCCACAGAATGTCTAAAAAAAACTGACTATATATATAACCATTTTTCACGTCTAAAACACACGCATAATTGACTATTCAGTTTCTTTTTTGAATGGGTTCGTAAAAAAACTCACTTCTTCACAGAATCGCAAATCGCAAAATTTAGCTTATTTGTATAACTTTCGAAATTTTATTATCGACTTCATTTGTATTTGTGATTGCTATTTATTCCAACACTAAGCATACCTAACCAACAAATGGATTGTTTTAATGACATTTTCATGTCTTAATGAACGCATGTTTATCTTCGGTTACTTGTATACTACATCTGGTTTGCACTGTAATTCCCATGTGGCAAGTTTGCCATGAAAGCATAAAAATATCATCCACTTTAAAATACATACATAAACCTAAAACACTAATAGTAGTGCATAAGGGATAAGAACTTTAACTCATATAAGATATAGGACTTTAGGTTATTACCCTCTCCATACAAGGAGGGCCACCGTAATACAAGTACGGTGTAACGCCAACGCACCTTACTTATTTGATAATAAGTTTTTTTTTTATGTCATGTTTTTGTAGTAGATTATAATCTATGAGGAGTTGTTCAAACGATACTTTAGCATTTATAGCCCAGTTTCAGTTAATAGGGAAGAAGTAATTGTGTCTAATGTTTGTTACATAGCACAATTATATCTCACATTGTATACAAAATCAAATCTTATCTAAAAATAGTCAAACATTTCTGTAGAATTTAGTTATACGCTACTAATTATTTGAAAGTTTCTTTTTATCATAATATTAACCGTGTTTAGACATATGATAAGCATTTCAAAACCAGGTTGGCATACATGACACATATCTTTAAAGATAACAAAGATATTAAAATACCGCATCGTACGTACGTCATAACCGTGTCGCAGTTAAGTTGAAATGTGTAATACTGCGAAACAGCACTCAGACGATCCCGGGTTCGATTACAATGTCAAGCAGTCCCCTTGATTTGTGTTACTAAAGAGCAGTAATGCAGAAATTCGTTCAAATAATAATGTAAATTTACATTGTTGTGTTTTATCTCCCATAGTTTCAACAAATCTTCCTAGTAATCAATTGACAACACTGGCCAATGAAACTCATGTTCAAAATAACTAATTAAAAGTTCATGTTTTCTTCAAATAATAGTGGTTTAACAATAACGTTACCGATAGAAAGTGATATTGGTATTATTATACAGTTTTCCCACACAATTGCGATACAATTCGACAGCACAAACCGGCATAATTAATTATTTTTCGGGAGCACGTTATCCATATGTAGTTCAAATGACACTGACGTACGTGAGAAGCGAGTCTACCAAATTTGGTAGACTTTTTTTGAGCCGTGCGGTGAGGTGTGATGTGTCATCTAGACGAGTATATAATCTAAGGTAAATAATTATCCAACGTATATAAAACATTGGCTAAGACTCAGCCTATGAGATCACAGTTTGATGTCATTCAGTCATTCTATCTGGACGGCATTTGCACTTACCGTGCCATAATAAAGAAAGCCTAACACAAGGCCCCATTCGCACGGATGCTTAAAAAGCGTCGACTTTGACGGATTTTTACCATTCCCAATACTTATTTTTATAGGAAATGAAAATTTAACACCAAACGCTCAACATCGAAAATCCGACAGCGCTCTATAAAAAAGCGTCGAGTTTAATAATCGCCTTCGTGTGCACAAACTAATGTATTTACATTTGTTTTATTGCAACATTTTTAACGCGCATTGAAATTACGCAGATGCGAATGCGACCTAGGGTTTTATAGAAGATCAATGCAATTAACAGCAACTCACCAAAAAGTTCCAAAGCCACCAAGGAGGCAGTGATCGGTGGTCCTATAGACAGGTAGTTAGGGTCCCCGGCGTGGAAGGCGGGCGCCCATCTCACATGTCCCAGGGTGGCGTGGTGCCCTGTACCATAGAACTGGTACGAGGCTAGTAGGGCCCACATACAAGCCACGCTCGAGTTGCATCTAGTTGATAACGCTGAAATTATATTGTTTTGTGACTTTGAAGTTGTGACAGGTAATTTAGAAATAGGCTTTAAAATTGGCTTTAGGATAAGGAAATTTAAATAAATAAATACACCTAATAGTCACATGGACCTAACCTCCCACTAAGATCAGCTAAGTCTTGTGTCTTGGGTGTCAGGAAGTACATACGAGAGACTTTTCGGTACTTGTGAGTCTCACAAACATTTGTCTCGGTGTGGGGATCGAACCCGCGGCCTTTTTTTTCATAAATACATAATTTAATCTTTAATACTAAGCTATGAGTTCGGGCTCCGTAACATCTGAGGAGTTTAAAGACCTGAATACCTAAAAGCTATAATGATTAGAAATGGTACAATACTTACAAAACTTTGTGGATCCTTCGCTCTTGAGTAGAGACACTATATTGATGGCCAAGAATCCAGACAACAGGGCCAGTGCAGCAGCTGGAGCGAACGCCGCGCCCAACACCAGACAATTCGCCACGTACAGTAGTAGTCCGAACACAATCAAAGGCAGGAAGGCGCCACGTCCCTCCCTTCTCCATAATAACACGAACATGGACCCTATGACTAGCCAAGACCCTCTTGCCAGCTGCCTAGACCGACTAGGAGATCCTAACACCCCCCAACCGATCGCCCAGTGAGCACAGGCA
The DNA here is from genome assembly GCA_009982885.2 of Hyles vespertilio. Taxonomy (NCBI): domain Eukaryota; kingdom Metazoa; phylum Arthropoda; class Insecta; order Lepidoptera; family Sphingidae; genus Hyles; species Hyles vespertilio. The sequence goes on along the minus strand of CM042822.1, from coordinate 7,196,286 downwards.
AACAGACCTGCTAAAACCACTCCATGACCCCGCCATCCTATGTGTCTCCTCGCAATAGCTACCACGGCTGCTGTGGCCCCTAAAGCTACCACCAAGGCACCTCTCGACGCTTGTCCAGTCACAGTAGACCCTTCAGAAACCCAGCAATCACCTTGCTCTTCTCTACATCCACGATAAGACCTGGTTATGGCCAAGACTACACCTGAAGCCACCCAGAATGCTAGAGCCTTAATCATTCCAGTGTTCCACGCCATGAGGCCTAACACAGACAGAGCCAAGAAAGACAATCCAGCACCTTCTTCTATAATGTAACTGTTTGATACTAAAACTGCAGCCGACGCAACTAGAGCAGCTCGGGCAAATCTCTCATAGAATTGCGATCTACCCTCATACCATCTTTGAGTAATACCATCCCAATGCATTATCACCAGAACACAAGTTATAGCGCCAGAAACCAATCCTGTGCTTAGGATAATAGCGTGCTCGAGATCTTCTAAAAGCTCTAGATAAAATGCGGTGTAGCATATCCCGATACAGACTGCCATAGAAAGAAGACCGCATGGTACAAATGTACTAGCGAAGATGTGGGGCAGTCTCTCCATGGGCATGCCTTCCGTGATCAACCAATTGAAGAATATCGCTAGCAAAAGTAGTAATAAAGCTCTAAGCATTGACAAAGAATCGAATTCTACCCATACTTCGCGGAATATGATTCGAATGTCGTCGATTAAATTCCTGAAAAGAAAAAAGAGAATAAATATCATACAGTCAAACATTTAATCCAAAATATATATAAACAGCGGTTCTCCATTGCGACAGCCAAATATTTATTAGTCACAAATTATTGTCTCGTTTTGACGATCGAATTCTTTGCTTCGTGTTGCATAAAAAGATCATCACTTAGAGGTGCTACCAGGACACCCATGTTCCAACGATTTGATAAGGGGAGACCGGAGAGGGTATCGCCATCCTCCTCGAGTCGATTTCCTCATTGCTGAGGGTCGTGACCCCCAGCATGGGCATTTTTTACTTTGATAATCATATTGCGCCATCTGGATCTGTTTTTTGCGGTGTGTATGCTTCGTAAAGGCTTCGTGTATGCTGATGTCCATGGCGGCACGGATTTGATCGGACCATCGTAACGGGTTCCGGCCTCGTGGTCTCTTCCCTTCTATCTTACCGCCATATACTGCAAAAATTATTAGCTCGAGGCTGATAATAAATAGAAATACTATTATCACTTTCCAAATCGGGATTCGAACCCTTTGCAATCGTACCCTAGTTCAAATACACTTACTACCCAGCCATTTTAATAAGAGGTAAGAATTGTTAAATATGATAACAATATGTAAATAATATTATCTCACAGCACGTACCTGACATCGGCAGTGTATTTGGCAAGGTCGTCGGCCGTTTCGACAGTGGCCGCTTTGTCTATTTGCTCTCGCGTCGCGTTGATGAGATGAGCCAGCTTGTCAAGCGACACTTGTTGGGACTCCTCTCCGTAACGCACTAGATAATGGGATACCTGTAATCGTAAGATCCTTTCCATTGCTTTGTACAGACAATCGTCAAAGTAGGAGGGATTGAACATGTATGAATTGTTAAACTTTTATATAGTAAAGTGTGTGAAAGTTTTAAATATTCGGAAACTTTTCAATGATAGTCTGACACAATTCCATACAATAAGAAGTGATCATATGCAGATATTAATAATTACACAAAACAATCAAATATAGTACAGACATAATTCATAAAAAGCCCAGAGAATTTAAACAAGCCCCAAATATCTATATTTATTCCTTACCTGTTTCAAATTGTTACTCAGATGTAGCAGTGTCTGAGGTATAGACATCTTCGGCAGCACTGGTAACAGAAGGTTGCCAAGAGATGGCGCTGGCGGTGGTTGTCCGAACGCCGCACTCATGGTCGGCGCAAAATCGGTCTGCTGTACCTCCCGCCCCGTTTGAATATCAGTGCCTTGGCCACTTAACCCAGCGCCTCTGTACGCGAAAAACGCTGCAGTGCGCTCTGCCCTACTCTCTCCGCCATGATCGCCTGGTAAAATTAGTTAATATACTTATATTTATAAATTAGTCTTTACAAGTGCAATGATAGGTAGGTAGTGTTAAAACCATAAAGGAATAGGTAAAGCAAAGAATAATCATAATTATAATACACAATATCTAGCAAACAGGGAAGAATTAGCATATTTAGAATATCTTGATAACATACATAAATGGTATTGGAAATATATGGACGTAAAAATAATATCTGATACTTGAAAGAAAAATTGCATAGAAAAACTATAACCATTTTTATTTTACAAATATAGCAAATCCTTCTATAATAATTTATTGCTATAAAATAATAGTAACTTGTAGCAGGAAAAAACACCAAGTCATGTAACAAAATATTATAACACATTAACAAGCATTCTACTCTACCTACCCTCAGAGCTCTCATCTTGCGAGTCTAAAACAATATAAAAATCATTGTTTCATATATTTGTTTGATGTTTCCTCCCATAAAAATGGATAGTAATGTCAATAAACAAAAGTACTGTAGTGTGTGGGTGTGTGTGGGCTTTTTGAAAACAGATTTCATTATTGCGACTGGTGCAATTATCTGCTTTTTTTATAAATAGTATAGAAAAAAATTAAAATCAATTTTGGCCTATTAATATTAAAAATAAAAACCGACTTCAAAACAAAAAACCGCTAAAAACCAAAAAATAACTAAATAATAAGTACCACTGCAAAGCAAAAAATAATATTTGTTTCATGGAACTTGCGCTTGTTGATTAATTTGCTTAATGACTTGACTAGCCAACAAATCAAAATATATGCATAACATATCGAAGGCGGGCCGCCAAGTACCAAACATGTAGGACCTGTGCCTTATATTAATTTAAATATCTATATGTTTGGTACTGGGCGACCCGCCTTCAATATGTTATGCATATATTTTGATTTGTTGGCTAGTCAAGTCATTAAGCAAATTAATCAACAAGCGCAAGTTCCATGAAACAAATATTATTTTTTTGCTTTGCAGTGGTACTTATTATTTAGTTATTTTTTGGTTTTTAGCGGTTTTTTGTTTTGAAGTCGGTTTTTATTTTTTTATTAAAAATTTTGGTTATTTTTATCTTTTTAGTGTTGATAGGAATCAAAATGAAGAAGATTTGGTCCCCACAAGGAATATGTTCTTTCCGATGATAATGAAATCGCTAAAATCGGCTAAAAGCTGCCAAAGATATTGGAGTATTCATATGTTTATTATTTTTTCTCCCCCCCCTCCCTTTGCCCCTACCCCCTTTTCCCACCACCACTGTAGCTTAGCTTTTATACTGAACCCAATGCAAAAAGAACCATTGGAATCCTACTAAAGTTTGAAGAGTTCTACACTCCAGGTCCGAAAATGATCATCAGATCTCCATGTTGTGTTCCTGAGATCAACCTGTCAATACATTCTTTCCAATGAAAAAGAAATCACTAAAATCGGTTAAATCCTGCCGAAGATATTAGAATTTACGTGTATTTTAATTTTATTACCTACCCCCCCTCACCCCCACCCCTTTTTTCCTCTCTCTCTGTAAATTAACTTTTATAATGAACCTAATGCAAAAAGAACCATTGGAATCCTACTTAATTTTAAGGAGTTCCCCTCTCCAGGTCCGAAGATATTGCTCAGATTTTCACCATATTTTTATGGGACCAAATGACAAGCATCAGCTTTCAATCAAAGAAAGAATGGTCGAAATCGGTTCACACAGTACAGAGAAACGAGGTAACAAACATAAAAAAAAAAAGCAACATACAGTCGAATTGAGAACCTCCTCCTTTTTTTGAAGTCGGTTAAAAAATATTAAAGCAACAAAAAACTCACCTGATTCAGTCATGCCATGGTCTCCAATCACATACAGTAGTACATCCGGTGGTAGTGTTTCTATAATTTTCTCTAGTCTTCTATTAGTTTCGTCCAACTTCCGGGTCATCTCTGGATGATTTGGACCATATCTGTGCCCAGCATGATCCACTCCCAAATAATGTGCAATGAGAAGGTTCCAATCATTCTTCTTTAGTTCATCATAGATCCTGGAATCAACTTCTGCAAACAGCAATATTATGTTAAATTGATGGTTGCTATGCTACAATTTTTACACATGATTGATTTTAATGTTCACTGCCTATTTTAACCAAGCAAACATGTTTGCAAATTCAAAATTAGTGTAAGTACCTACTTAAAATATATTATGTGACTGGCATGTAGTTATTTCTTGGTTATTATTTGTCTAAAACACCACTCACACTAGGCTAATCCTATATATATCATTACTATACGCAATATTTGTAATGTTAGTTATCCTTTTGTACTTTAATGGAGTTAGTTAAAATATGTGTGGCTAAATATGATAAAGCACCTGTATCAACAGTGTCCAGATCCCAAGTGTGAAATGAGTAGAGTGCATGCGAGCGCAACCATCTCCCTGGCATCAGACGTGACCATGTGTCATCACCCAGCAATACTGCCTTGCCTCCACCTTTCTTTACCTGCATCAGATAATTACAGTGCTAAAACACCAACACTACCACAACTATGACATTTATAAGTAGCACCAGATACATGAACCAAATGTGCATAATAATAAAATAAATAGTTAATTCAGCATCCTCCAAACAACTTCTTTTAGAGCAAAGCAAAATTAAACCCTTATTTCTATACCACTATCAACAAGTTAATAAAAATATTAGTAACTAAAACAGCTATTCATCCCATTACATTACTAAATATTTACCTAGATAGATATTTAACTATGAACTAGATACAGAAGATACCAACTACGCCATAAAAATAGCATACATTATTTACCAAAAATATATGTTACCTGGTCAATGATATTGTCCTCCTGCAATTCCATAGCAGCAAAATTAGAGCTAGCGTCGATAAACGTTGGAAGAGAGCCTGTTACCAGCGCCTTGACTCTCTGCAGAGTTGTGGTAGGCGGGTCTGCCATAAAGCGAAATAGGCGCGTGCGTTCCGGCCACTCGTTAAGGGCACGATGCATCACTGGCAATCGATTCTGATAAGCCAGAGGCTTTTCAATTTTGTCGTCATACTCAGTAAAGTCGTACCTCAAGGCGTCCACAAGCAAAAATACAACTTTAGATCGTGAAGGCGCACACGCCATGGGAGCTCCAGGTATCAACAATATACGCCGAATTTTCTCATCCACACTGCACTTCTGCACCACGCTAGCGTTTCCCACGTCCCGCCCATCGCAGTCGAATCTTTCCAACGGCACGCATTCAGTAACATCATTAAGGGTCTTTCGAGACAGGAGAAAACCATGCCCGAACATGAGCACCGCGGACAACACCAGATACGAAAACCATACTAGGTACAAAATAAAATACCATTTTTCTTTCATTTTGATCTTTTCAAAATAACTCCTACTTTATGTTAGAATATAGAACTAATTAAAAAACAACCGTAACATCCATCTTCGCACAAATTCGATTTACATTTTTGACATAACACTGACATTTGACAGTTTCATCCTGATTTCTGCGTGACAGCTCACAAAAATGTGGCCAGATAGCATTACTTTAGCATTCGATTATGTTAATATAAAACAACGAAAAGTGAGAATATACATATAAAAATATATATTCTGAATGGAACCAATATTGCAGTTACATTTAACAAAATACAAATTGTTTCATTAAAGTTAAACTGTAGGTATAAAAATAAAACAGTCGAAAGTAATCAGGGGGGGCTACTCTTTATAAACGATACGAAATTCAAATATTCAGATGTTCGGCGTCTAAAGTAAGATTATTACTCGTATAAGATATCCACTTCTAGAAACAATAATTTGTTTTATCATATTCATACTTATCATATTCTTCGAACTGAGTCTATAGCGAGGTACGTTATAGAAATCCAACATTTTATCTAGATTCTAGGCGTATTAGGGAAGTTTTACGTACGGCGTCCGAACATTCGAAGTTCGTAGAGTAACCCCCCAGCTTCTGCGATAGTGACAATTGATAATTACAAATTGACATTAAATTCTATAATCATTGATTGACATGACACTAAAACATGGACGTAGTATCAAATGGACTCGACATTCGAGTTCCACCGTAAGGGACAGACATAAAGTAAAAAAAAAGCATTTTTATTTTTTATGCAAATATAATCCTATTTTTCAATGTATTCTATGAAATACTAATTGCAGATGTTAGTAATAATGAACGTCTACATTTATTTTTACCAATATACTAAATAAAATGCACTTACCAGTGAGAGGTTATATTTTCATATTATCGTTTAGATCGGCTATCACAGCCAATAATAAAGCAGCACACCATACCTTTTGTCTTATAATCAGTTTCAACACTCTTTTACATACATTTTTGACCGCAAATATTCGTAAAATACTCAGTAATTCAAGTTTATAACAAACCGCACGTCTTATTTGTTTGGGTACACGCAGTGTTGCCCTACAAAATTATGTGAAACTATGACAAGGACCGCAAATTATGTTTTGTCACTTTCATTTTTTAAGGTTTATGCATAAGTCTAAGTGAGATGGACTATATATGTCAAATGCATGTCAAGTCTATTGATACTACGTCTATGCACTAAAACTTCTACTTCACTTCTACTTGGTCTGTGACTTGGTCTGTGAAATTGACGTTTCTGTCTGTCAAAAAGGCTATTCACTGTTGATAAATTTGTCTTCACATTTGCCATTTACCTTAACCCTTTTGTAGAAATTAATTATAACATTTGTTATTATAATAACCTGATGTTAGTTTTTAGATTACCATAGCGGAGAATCTGGATTAGTACATTGTTGTTAAAGGGCACATAACCTAACGTTATGCCAATTACTAGGTTTTTTAAACTTCCAAGAGTGAAAGAATGATATTTCATACAGTTAGTGATGTTTGTGGTGATGTTTCATGCCTCAAGACGTGATAAGTTTAGAGAACAGTTTATCGTGTAGCATGTTAGTGCAGCAAAAAAGTGAAAGATGTCTCCACCAAAGGTTAACAAGGAGAAATTTCGACTGCTTGACTTGACCAGTGACGACGACTCGGAAGACTTACAATTAGAAATAATACCAAGTAGGAAAAAGAAGATTACAAGGTAAGAAAAGTATATATTGCCGTTTCCTAAAGAATAATAATAATTAGTATAAATATAATAATTAACACAATAATCACAATTGATAACAATAAAGTATTTCAAAGTCTGTATTTTTATAATAAAATGACACATTCACCTAGTTTTCATGAAAAGTTTGAAAATATTAAGCTAAGAATCATTCAATCAGTAACAAGTTTTATTTGTCTTTAGTCTAATGTTTTCTCATTGTTATTCTATATTATACCATATTATAAATACATATTGTGAATCTGGGTATTTTTATCAAATCTGATTATCAAAGCATACCAAAATAAATGGCTTTCCATATCTTGTAACTTATCATTTTTGTTTCAATATCAGGTATCCTTACAATAAATATCTTGATCTCTTGAGAAAATGACTGCATAATATTGTATAAAATATACTATACAATTATTTTTAACCATCAAACCTTTGCATAAGTGACAGTGTTGCACCAGGGGTGCTATATTATAAAAAAGAAAGAGTTGATTATTTGTTTAATTTGAATATGATGGAGGTTCATAGCTGTTATTATTATATCACTAATATCTGGTCTCTTCTTTGACGGGTAAAATTTAGAATAGGGTAGCACGATTTGGTGGGGTGCGGGGTGTGGAGGAGGGGAGAGGGAGTGTCCCATCTCACCTGGTACCACTCCCGTGAAAAGGTAATGCACCATTCCTGAGATATATCAATTTAAGTAACCTAACCTACAAAAACACTTGTTGACAATACAAATTTGCTTCTGCAACGTCTCCGGCGCTGCGGGAAGTGCAGCCCCTTCGCCCTTGCGTAACAAAGGATAGGCACCCGTGCGAGCCGGAGCGGCTGAGGCTGGTCGCCGGAGGCGACCAGCAAGCCGAAGCTGCAGAGGTGAGTGAGGGGGCTGCTCTCCCTCCGCGCCTCCGGCTTTTTATATACACTCTAGGGTTGGTAGCCAAAAGACTACGTGAAGTCGGGGTGCTCTGAGTCGGTTTTGGAGCACATTCGACCTAACCGATTCATAAAGTGGGTGCACTAACTTCCTTCTCAATATAATATGTTTTATAAGGCGTTATAAAACATATTATAACACAACAAAACACAAACAAATCAATATTGGTATAACGTAGATACGAAATCCGCCAAAAACCATCAACAAAACATTCTTAATTTTTTGTTGACATTGACACCTGAATCAACTCGTAAAGTTTTTATGGTTTTTTACGTTCCGTTTCACCGATTTTTACACCATAGACAACATATTTGACTTAGCACTGATGATTTGTTTGTAAATCGCCCATAAAAACGTTCCGTTTTACCCAATATGTGATTTGAGGTTAGGAACTATTTATATTAATTTCTCGAAAACTATGCATTTCCTTTGAATAGGAGTGATAACGTTGTAATCAGGAACTCAATCCCTATCACCTGCGATCACTTTTAGCCCTCAAATCGTGCTACCCTGAACTAAAGTCCGCCCGTGAAAAATATTTGATGTTTATGACATATGTAAACTTGTGTGTTTACAATAACAACTTTGAACAACGACTGACGTCCCAAATATTTTTCACACATTCGAAGGCTTATTTTATTTTTGAATCTACATTCAAAAATACCTTCCAGCCTGTCTTACACACTGACATGAGGTTACATACAGTCCAATAGCAACTCTATGCTCTAACACTCCTCCTTAACCTAATATCCATGCAAGTACCTTACACTGCTTAAACACATATACCCATACCTCTCACACAAAACCCAAACTTCCCTCTTGGAAGTGGTTTCGTTAAAGCATCTGCAATCATGCATGCTGTCTCCTTATATTTCAGTATCACATTATTATTCACAATTGCCTCACGTACAAAGTGGTACCTAACATCTATATGTTTGGTCCGTTGGTGGTGTACTGTGTTCTTAGCGATAGCAATGGCAGAATGACTATCAGAGTAGACAGTCATGGGTTCACTTGACTTATATTGTCCATTCGATATTTCAGCAAAAAATCTTTGCAAAAATATTGCTTCTCTAGCAGTTTCGGATATTGCTACGTACTCTGGTATGTAAGTCCGCCAACCCGCACTAGGCCAGCGTGGTGGACTATATGGCCTAACCACTCTCAATCGTATTCTCGATTGTAGAGTAGGCCCGTGCCCTGCAGTGGGACGTATATGGGCTGATACAGATACAGATACAGACTCTGCCTCCGCTGTACTAAGAGCAATCGTCCGTTGTTTCGTACTTTGCCACGAAACAGCTCCTCCTTGAATAAAGAACACTGATCCTGTATAAGATCGTCGATCACTATCTCCTGCATGATCCGCATCAGTAAAAGCTTCTATAGTTAGTTGTTGTTTCGCTTTCACATATCTCAAACCGTGACTCTTAGTCCCTTTGAGATACCGCAATACGCGTTTAGTAGCAATCCAGTGCTTGTCTTCATAACATTCATTGAACTGGCTAAGGTAGTTCACTACATGAGCTATATCTGGTCGTGTACATACTGCAAGATACATAAGTGACCCTATCAATGCTCGGTACGGAATCCTTTCGTCTGATTTCTTGCTATGTGACGGCTTCTCTAGCCATTGGCCTGGTGCAAATGGTGTGACCACAGGTTTACAATCCTCCATGTTGTATCTCAGAATTTTATCTACATACTTCTCTTGATGTAACTTAATTCCATTGTCATCTTGCACAATATGGATTCCTAGCATCAATTCAGCCTTGCCAAGATCTTTTGTTTCAAAATTGGACATCAATTCACTTTTGACCTTAAGCAGTTCTTGTTTGTTGTTCCAGAACAGTAACATATCATCAACATATACAGCAATAATAATTGTGTTTCCATTCTGTGTCCGCATATAAACACATGGTTCATATTCTGATCTTTTTAATTTCAATCTTGTGAGTACTGAATGAAGTTTTTCATTCCATGCTCGTGGAGCCTGCTTCAGCCCATATAAAGATTTTTGTAGAAGACATACATAATCTTCTTTTCCTTTTACTTCAAACCCCTTGGGCTGCTTCATGTAAACTACTTCATTTAAATTTCCATTTAAGAAAGCTGTCTTCACATCCATTTGATCAATTTTCAATCCTTCTCTCGCAGCTAATGCTATCAGTGTCCTTAACGAGCTATGTCTGATAACAGGTGAAAACGTATCAAAATAATCAATGCCTCGCCGTTGACTGAAGCCTCTTGCAACGAGTCGAGCCTTATAACGAGTCATTCCCCCCGCTTCTTCTTTGATTCTGAATAACCATTTAGAACCAACGATGTTACTCGACCTCGGTGGCTTCACTAATTTCCAAGTATTATTTTTATTCAGAGCATTGATCTCCTCCTGAATCGCATTTCTCCACTTTTCTTTATCATTTCTAGATAAAGCTTCACTCACTGTTAAGGGACAATCACTTTGGAGAGCTTGATAAGTGACGTGATCTGGAAATTCTTATGGTTTTCTTTCTCTGAGTGGATATCTCCTATTAGTATACCTACTGGTGGTAGGTCTTACTGGTGGTAGGTCTCTCATATGTGAGATGCCATCTGGGTAGGTACCACCGCAATGTCTATTTCTCCCGTGAAACAACACTGCTTAAATGCACTGTTGTGTTTCGGATTGAAGGACATTGTAGCCAGGGCAACTACTGGACATATTGAGACTTAACATCTTATGTCTCAGGATGGCGAGCGCAGTGGAATGTTGCTGCTGTTTATGAGCGGTCGTATCGCTTACCATCAGGCGAACGGCTTGCTCGTCTCGCCATTCAACGCAATAAAAAAAAAAAAAAAAAAAATATTATGGTGTTCTGATTCTATAACATCTTCCACTTCTTCGGTTGGTTTTGACTGTAGAAATTCAACATCGTCTTCATCTCTCCCATCCACAGATTCCCACTCTTCACAGCTTTCCGCATCATTATAATTTGGACATGAATCCTGAGCTATTTCTTGGATTTCAATATCCTTTTGTGCGTTCTCATCAATTCTTATTGATTCTGATGATTCTTCATTTTCAAAAGAAAGGAGTGTCTCGTTCTCTCTTGAGTTAGCACTTTTTTCGATGGATTCGAATTTGTTTTCAAAGAAAACAACATCTCTTGCTTTGTGGACCATCTTTGTTTTTGGATCAAACAACCGGTAGCCTTTTGAATTTTCGCAATATCCAATGTGAAGCATTTCTTTGCGTTTCGAATCCCATTTTGTACGTTTCTCTTTAGGTATATGCATAAACGCTTTGCATCCGAAAACACTTATGAACTTCAAGTTTTGTTTGATTCCAGTCCATGCTTCTTCTGGAGTTTTGTTTCTCACTGCTTTGGTTGGGGATCTGTTTTTCAGAAAAACAGCGGTATTTACCGCTTCCGCCCAAAGTTCATTGCTTAATCCAGCATCTTGGATCATACTCCTGGCTCTTTCAACAATTGATCTGTTTGCCCTTTCCGCTACACCATTCTGCTCAGGCGTGTATTCAACTGTTAATTGATGATGAATGCCGTATTTCTTTAAGAAATCTTTCATTTTTGTGCTTACATATTCTTTGGCATTATCAGAACAAATCACTTTCAATTGTTTTCCAGTCTGCAACTCAGCAAAAGTCTTAAATTCTACCAATTTGTCAAATACTGCACTCTTACATTTAAGAAAATAAACGAACGTTTTTCGCGTAAAATCATCTATAAATGTCAAGAAGTAATTGAATCCACTGATTGACTTTACATTCATCGGCCCGCACACGTCCGTATGAACCAGTTCAAGTATATCGTTAGCTCTCGTAGCTATGCTGCTTTTCTTAAATTGCTGCCTGGTTTGTTTTCCCTTCAAGCAACCTACACACTCTAGTGTTGGAAAATTGTTCGAAAAACTCACCCCTTTTGCCATACGATCACGTAATAATTTGAGGTTACGTACACCAAGATGACCCATCCTTTGATGCCACAACTCCATCTCACTAATAGATGCAGTTGCCAGTGCTGTGTGCTCTAAGCTTTGTTTTAATTTGTACACACCATTCTCCTCTACACCTGAAAGTAAGGGTTCGCCGGATAAATTGCACTCGTCACTTCGTAATATGTTAAAACCTCCTTTATAAAACAGAACATTCATACCCTTCTTTGTTATAGTACTCACGCTCAAAAGGTTTGATGCTAATTTAGGCACATACATTGCATCAATTGTAATATTCGGTTTTTTACTCACCACTGTACCACTTCCAAGACCTTGCAAACGTTCCCCATTTGCACATGCCACAGTCACTTATCTTTCATACTTCTTCAGATCATGCAACCATTCACGCCTTGAAGTCATATGATTAGACGCTCCAGAATTCACTATCCAAAAATCTTCTGAAGTCGAAGTCGCCATCGCTAAAGCCACAGATGCATCATTTGTTTTCTTATTTCTTTTCTCTGGACAAACGTTGGCCTTATGTGGTCCATTGCAGATAAAACATTTCAGCTTTGGTTGTTTTCGTTGAGGATTAGGATTTCTTTTCTTGGATAAAAGTGCTTGACTGTCAACATTCCTAGCAGTATATGTTTCCTCCATTTGGTACAGTTTTGTTTTAACAAAATCGGTTGTCAATTCGATATTAGAATTTTCAATTGCCAATCTCATGGCTTGAAAGTTATCTGTCAAACCTTGTAACATCAAGGCGGCCAATAGTTCATCATCGATTTCTTTTCCTAAATCAGAAATCATTTGCGCCGTCGTCATTAATGCTGCAATGTATTCTCTTATAGTCAGAAACTGCTCTAGTTTCAGACTCACCAGCTTAGATAACAATCTACAGCGATTATTCAGACCCTTGTCTTCGTATGCCTTCTGTAACGCATGCCAAGCCTCTTTAGCTGTCTTCGCTTGACGTACATGAACTAGGCATTCGGGTTTTACCATCAAGCAAATCTTCGCTCTTGCTTTTTGGTCTCTTTTCTTACTAATCGCATCTTCAGGGGTAGTCGATGTATATTCCCATAAGTCATCATGGGTTAAATACAGTTCCATCATAAACTTCCATGAGTTATAGTTGGTTGCACCATCTAGTTTTTCAAATGATGTCAAATTCATGTTATTTTCACTTTTGCTATTCATGTTTTCCGAGTGATTAATCACGCTGCTATGAGCTTTGTGTAGGGCCATAACCTGATGGAGGTTTATAGCTGTTATTATTATATCACTAATATCTGGTCTCTTCTTTGACCTTCTTGTGAGAACTCTTTCTCACATGTTTAGTGAAATGAATACTCAGCAGAGTTTAGCCATAGCAAGCGTTTAATGTTATACATACATTAGGTATAAACTTTAATCACAACACAATAAGAACTTAGCAAAAATATATATATGTGAAAAATATTTGATGTTTATGACATATGTAAACTTGTGTGTTTACAATAACAACTTTGAACAACGACTGACGTCCCAATATTTTTCACACATTCAAAGGCTTATTTTATTTTTGAATCTACATTCAAAAATACCTTCCAGCCTGTCTTACACACTGACATGAGGTTACATACAGTCCAATAGCAACTCTATGCTCTAACAGAATAGGCTGTGAAACTATTGGACCAATTATAATAATAAATTCACCATTAGATTATATTATCCCTAATGAACATAGGCAATTGAATATTTAAAAAAAAGTGTAATATACACATGGGCAGAGCTAGACCCGGCCACTATACTGTTTCCATTCGTTTATTTTATTTTTGACAGTTCACGCCTATAAAGTACGACATTACAGTAGAACAATATTTTGAAATAAAAGTAGATACTTTCTTGACGGGTAACGCCCACTTAGAGTTGTGCCATTCGTAACGAATGACCACAGATAACAAAAACGATTTTGAATAGAATCAATCAATCGGAATCATTTGAAATAAAATTACATTAAAATGCTAATGAAAACAGTTAAACGTAATATAGTACCCAATATTAGGATCGAATGTATTTGCTGCAAATTAATTAATATGAATAAAGGTATACGTATTGAAGTGACTTTTAATAAGAGTTTAATTTAAAATAATTACAATGATTACAACGAAAATAAATGTTTAGTACCTACTTGTAATAAACAGTTAAACCATGTTGGAATTCATAGTACTTTAAGGATTAAATAATTAAAACAACTAAAAGGTAATTTGTTAATATTTTTATTTATAAACAATCGTCTGTTTCGTCGGAATCGGCGTCGTCGTCACTCGTATCCCCAGTAACACTAATTATTAATGAGTGCATGAGTAAGTTGTCAAATGCGACATCGCGATCCCAATCAGACATTATTTCTTTCTTCGTCTTATCTACGACACTCTCCCAGTTATGAGGCGTCACATTTTCACACGCATTTTTAAGCAACTCCAGCATTTTGTTTGCGGTGAAAGGAGGAGTTGTATTTATTCTCGCAGCATATCCTTTCACTTGCGCCCATATTAGCTCTATGGCATTATACTGGCAATGATATGGAGGAATTCTAAGGACGGTGTGCCCATGTTCTGCAGCCATTTCATCTATAACGTATCGTTTAGACTGCTTCCTCATTTTTAATATTTTAAGTAACTCTACTTTTAATAGGGACTCGTCCACCTCCTCGCCATTGTTACGGAGCCAGTTTATTATTTCATTTTTTTTACTGGCTTGCGTTGGCATTTTGTTAATTTGCCGAGAGTGATAGGACGCATTATCTATAAATATTGTTGATGGCTGTTCGAGTGACAATAACATTTCCCGAAACCATTTTTCATATACTTCGGAATTCATTTCTTCGTGGTAATCCCCTGTTTTCTTTGATTTAAAAGCTAACATAGCATCTTGCACAAATCCTTTTGCGGTTCCTGCATGACAAATTATAATTCTTTCACCTTTTCCCATTGGCACTGCGGTCGAGGAGCTAGCAGTGTTGTCAGTCCAAGTTTTTGATACCGTGTGATTTGCATTGAGCCAAGTTTCATCGGTGAAAACAACATTCGACCAGTCTTCTATTTTTTTAGCTTGTCTTAAAAATTCGCATCGATACAAAGCAACATCATTGCGTTCCATCAATATTTTTCTTTTGTCACATTTTTTGTATTGGAATCCAATCCTATTCAATACCTTCGCCAAAGAAGACTTTTGACCACGGAACAAGCCACTAGTTTTCAGAGATTGTACTAGGTTATGTAAAGTAGGAATCTCTTTTCTTTGGTAATAATCGTATATATGACGACGAATAGCATCACCATCAAAACTGTCAATTGCTGTCACTTTAAAGGGCTGACGTTTTTTCTTAGGTGTAGATGGCTTGTTTTGTTCCATGCCACTACTGCCGTAGCCTTCTTTAATTATTTTTGAAACTGTTGGAGCAGTAATACCTAATGCTGCTGAAACACGGTCTCTGATTTGAGTCACTGGTATAAGAGGTCCACCATTACGGCTTTCCCTTTCAAAGTACTCATGAAGTCGCAACACAAACTCCCTTGTTTGTCCTTTAAGCACCTTTCCTTTAGGCATTTTGAAAGTGATGAAGGCAGGTACGATGTTCTCAATTCAACCAAATGTAGGAATTCACGGGTAAAACAATACGGAGGAATATAAATACTCAACTCGACGTATGAAAATGTGAATTAAAATTCAGCGAACGGAAAACACTAGCACGGGCGCGGGCGTCTCGTTGTGAGTGACCACAAAATGGCGGCGCGCGTCACCTGTCTGCCCAGTGTTGCCGTTTCACAATTTGTTTTTAACAACATTACTATTGCCGACGGAAGTGATAAGAATATTAACTTAACATGAGTAAATGGTTTATTTTAATATAATTATTAAATCAAGTAACTTAAATATCCCTGAAGTTTTATAAAACAATGCATGGAGCAAAAAATAAAATATGTATTAAATCGATTAAAACTTGTTCAAAAATAAAATCGTTTGTTATAAAAAATTGATTCGATAACGCATCAGGCCATCACTATTTGATTCAGTACTCGATGTGTCAAAAATAAAATAAACGAATGGAAACAGTATAGTATTCAATAAAAAAGTAATAAATCAATGTTTGTTAAACATAAATAAAGACTACTGCTAGTTGTGTATTTAAATTTTACTGAATATGTGTGTCAACTGAACAATAAGTGTCTAAATTGGACAATACTTGTTTCTGTTCTTTACCTCGTTAACAACCATAATCACTTATTAAGTTCCATTTTATGCATAAATTATTTGAAACAATAATTTGTATATTGTCTTTAAAAATGCTTACAATGATGCACTGTAGTAATTTGCTATTCATTATTGTATTTATTTAGGAGGAATATACCGGGTATATCAAGACCGCTACCGAAAACGAAGCCGGGTGGTAGTTTAAGCGACTTCAGATACAATGCAACAGAAAAAGTTGCAAAATACTGCAACAATATTTTTTTTGTTATTTTTTCCTATGGCCATATTTGGTAAAATAATAGTGTATAACCTTTTATTTATAAATACTCTAAGGTATAAAAGAGTTTAAATTATTCTTTTAGCAAAAACTATGGATTTACCATCCAAAAATGACGATATTTAAAAAATCATAAAAAAATATTGTCGCGTTTCTATGCGAAAATTTTAGTTGCATTGTGTTTGTAGCCACTAAAACTACCACCTGGCTTCGTTTTCGGTAGCAGTCTTGAGATACCCAGTAGATTGTAAAACATAGATTCCCACCAAACTAAGTTTCACAGCTATTTGTACCATTAGCATTTATTCAGAAAGAAATTTAAAAGACTTAATAAATAAATATTCTATATGTGTATTTTCTAGACACAATTTATATTAAATATGTTTTCCTTTGAAGCAACTAAAAGCCAGCTACTAGATTTAAACTAATGTAATACTTTTAACAGTTATTACTATTTTCGGGCATGGGAAATCTACTATCAAGGATAGCAAATCATTATTTTTTAATAAAAACAAACCATACAAATACTTTTAAAAGCTTTCACTTGTAAAGACTTATACTTGTTATTTTTCAATAATTGTTGTCTTATCTGATATGGTTCTGAACATGAATTGTGATTTGTTTGTTTGATTTGTTATCAGTGTTTTTATATTAAAATCAAAGGAGCAATTTGCTGTAACTTTACATGTATTTAAAGTAAAATATACTATTACAAAATGAACTAAAAAATGACTTGTATAAGTGTTTTTATCATTAATCTCTACATTTATACTGTTTTGACAGAAATGTTTCATTTAATGGTAATTTTGATATACACAATGAATGAAAAAAATTATCATAGTTAAATACCCTATGGCCTATGGTACAGACAATACCAATACTTTTTTTCACATGCTGCTTGGTAGTTTCTCGCGCCCAAGGACGAATTGCCGATACATTTTGGGCGAGATACCTGTAGCATCATCCTACATATAAAAAAACACTTAAGATTTTTTAAATAGTCTTCATTTCATGAGCTTTAGGCCGTGCCAATTTCTAGTGCCAATACGCCCTACTTACTTTCTGTTTGTAAGTTTTAAACCTCTAACAGCATCAATTTGGTTCATAGGAGAGAAAGGAACAGGGTTGCGACACCACCCACGACAGAACCAAACCTCGGTACGGAAGTGCAATGCGCTGTACGATGGGCGGTCCGAGGCACCCTGCTGCTTTGGCTTCTGATGTTGACGTGGATATGTGCCGCGCTTTACGACCAAGTCACTACCATGAAGATAGATATCGCAAAAAGTAAGTATTCTTTTAATTGAATTACCACGCATGTGTAAGCTCTGGAATTAACTCCATGCATCCGTGTTTTCTGAGCATTATGAACTGGCATTCTTCAAACGAGGCCTAAAGAAAGTACTTTCCTTAAATTAAGTATTAACTTTGTTGTGCTGGCCCCCTGGCACTGCAGAGGTCCATGAGCAACAGTAGCCGCTTAACATTAGGCGGGCATCGTCTGCCTATAAAGGAAAAAAGTTAAATTTTATGTGTCATTACAATAATATAATGCATTAAAACACCACAAGTTCTGCTGAGTTGCACCATGTTTGGGTGCCAATACAAAAACGTTGGAGTGTGGCAGTTAAAAGAACTATTCGGCATCCGAGACGACAGTGTACGACACTTATTGCCGACACGTATTTATGGTATCTATTGATCAGGGTATTAGTAATTTAAAAAAACCTAGGTTTTCAACATGAATACTTTTTTGTCAAAGAGAAGACAATATTAAAAGGGCGCTCCTCTTGATAGGAAAATTTATGCGTGCTCAGAAGGTGCCACAAATCATCCATATTCGCCAAAGGAAGTCCACTGCTGACTATAGGCGTCCCTCAGTGAGTTCCACTGTGACCTGTTGGAAGTAGCCTGCATCCAGCGTCGTCCCGCGACCTTTACTAGGTCGTCTGACCACCTCGCGTGTGGACGTCCTACGCTCCACTTTTCGCTACGTGGCCTCAATTCGAGAACGTTGTGGCCCCATCAGCTATCAGTTGTCCGTGCTATGTGCACCCATTACTACTTCAACCTACTAATCCGCTGGGCAACAGCTCATATCTTATTACTAAGCACTGCACGGCACTATACTTTGCTCGTCACCCCAACACATTATATGTTAAAGACGTTACTTCTCAGGCTTCCTTGTCATTCAAACTGGAAAACAACAGTACATACTTCTATTTAGCGGAAAAAACAGACAAATCGGTAGTTACTAGCCTGACTGCCGGCCCTCTAACATATGCAAGACCTACCATTTAGTTTTTCTTTATCTTTTTGTCGTAAATACGAGTATTATATTTAATTCACAAAAATGATGCACAATCTAAAATGTTTTAAAAATATGACATAGGTATTCAATGAAAATGTAATATTTCTATAATTGTAAAACAACGCACAAAACTACATAAAATAATACCAGTGCTCAACTGGCCTTAAAGCCACTTGACTCCATGTCCGTCAATTAACAAGCCGAGATTACAACGGGTCTGCTATATTTAACGCAGACGCTTTTATGACAGGATATATAGCGACTAATACTATCGAATTCGTGATTTCCTGCACCATATGAAGCAAAACGCAATAAAATTAATCCTCTATGGATGATTCTGGCAATTTTGTTATGTTTTATCTTTATTTCTATATTGGTTTGTAATTTGTTAAATACTCGCAGTACAGCGCGGCTCCGCCCGGGTTTTACACTTTTTCGAAAATATTCTATCGCCTATGTTTATCAGGGATTATGTGGGATTCCAATGATGAAATAATTTTCAAATTGGTCCAGTACTTTCAGAGCCTATTAAATGCAAATAAAAAATCAAATATTGTCTTTTTATTTTCTATTATATTTAGCAGTGTAGACAAGCGATAGATGACATCATTAAACTACAAAACTCTCGCTAAGTGACGATCAAAACAGTTCAAAATGATTTAATAGGGCGTTTAATCAAAATTCATATCATGCCGACCTGCCTAATTACAGTTGCGACATAGTTTGAGATTAATTCCATGATGTAAGTTTAATGCGAGTTTGTGGAAATTTTAAATATACTTCGATATTAATTTTGAATTGCCTTATAACTAATATCCAAATATTTTTCCAATATTGTGAAAAAAAAAATATTATTATTTAGTGTCCGTTTATGTCACAAACAACTTGAAATCGTTTTATTATTATTTTATTTTCATTTTAACTTATTTAATAAGCGATAAAAATATAATATGCATAACCAAATCAGAAACACTGCACCGTTAATGTCCGTGAAAAATGTATTGCCTACATATAGACTGTAGACATAGTCAGTACCAAAAAAGACGAAAGATACTCAAAAAACTTCGCCAAAAACGACATTAATTTATTCCGTAATTTAAAAATATTTCTTCTTGATGTGTGATGACATCACACATCTTCAACGACATAAATTCTACTGCGAAATATTGCCATGTTCAAGAATTTTCACAACTACCTGCTGGAAGTGGCCTGCATCCAGCATCTTCCTGTGACTGTTATCAGTCTATAAATAATGATTTATTTCATATGATTTCTAAATATTTCTCACATATAAAAGCGTGAATAGAATTATTCGATATTTATAGCAATATTCGAGCTGTATTTTAAAATTCCTGTGTTATTTCGCCAATGTTTTAAGACTAAACACATCAAGTAACTTCATTACAGCTGAAAAATAATTAAAGTGTTACAAATTGGAACAGCATTTACGCTGCCGTCCGCGTCCGTAACGGTCAAAGAGTTAAAGATACTGCTGAAAGTGTTGGTAGAGCCGTAGATCCATATTTATGAAAGTGGAATCGAAAATAATGTCAGAACCAAGTAAATTGGAGAGCCCTAATCTCTGTATAAACCTTGTATGTATGAGTGTTGAGATATTGAGTCTTCTTTTTGTCAAAATAACTAACAATTTTTTTACACAACAAACCAGTTAAATCTTTACGTTTTAAAGTTATATATAGGTTTATATTTTCGAAATAAAGAATAGGTTTTGGTGCAACACAGATGTTCCATACGTGCTCAAAGATCGAACCGTAAATTTATTTGGCGAAAATAAATATACACTTTTTTATATTACCTGCCAAGGTTTCCAACTTGCAGTTGTCAACAATATACACCATTTTTATCTATCTTTCGCCTTATATCAAACGATACTGTGCAAAACTTGACGAGTTTTGTAAATCTATCGTCTATCATCACATTTTTATGCTGAACATCTTGTAATGTTCCATCCAGTGTCTCTATGTGATGCGGTGTCTAGCACGCATGCGTCGCCGCGCCTGCGTGACGTCATTAGCAGTTCTCACTACGTCCTCCTGAGGGACCCTTGTGCTCCAAACAAAAGCTGATCGCCAGCTTGTTTAATACGTTTGTTGAAGCACACATGCCCTGAGTGCTGTGCTAACGGAGAAAAATAGTGCGGTTACTGTGTTATTGTATTACAATACCGAAACGCGATTGCGAAACGTCTGTGTGTCAAAAATTTGTATTTTTTTTCTTAATATATGTTTTTAGCGTATTTGAGGGTTAATATGTTAAGTCTAATGAATGGTTTCGTGTTTATAGTGTATAATTAATGAATATTATATGTATTGTTTTTAATACGAGTAGTGTTACCGCGCATGCGCTGTGTTCATTCACCGCCTACCCCTAGCTTGTAGGTCGATACCATCATTGTCTGTACTTAGCTTATCATCGAAAACATCATGTTATCTTATCGTTACTCTGAATCATTTTTGTAAAGTTATACGGGGTAGATACATCGAATTTAGAGTATATTACATCAAAATTACTTGAAACATCAATGCCCTTCAGACTTTTATCGAGTTTTCGGATGCGTGGGTGCACCACGTCATTAGCCAAGATCTGGCGCAAACCATTTTATATGCATTGGAGATTTTTTATTTGTATTTAAATTGCATCAATTGACCAAAAATAAGCAAATATAATATGGAAACATTTAAATAATATACATTATTTTTTTGTACAATAAAAGCAGATAAATTCAAAACAACACCATAAAATTTAAATATTGAAGAGAACCAAGACTGTTTTGGCGCAAATTATGTACATATATCTCTTCCAGACCTGTTTGTTATCATAGTACGGCTCTATATTTGTAGTTCAATTGGTATTCGCCAATCCAAAGGCAAACAAAAATCGATGTTCCTATTTAGCTTCAAAACGGTTTGACGCGATTTCTTCATAGTATCTCAATATATAAACCAAATAATGTCTAGGCCTAAACTTGTATTCGTTTACCGCGCCGTTGTACATAAATAAATATTTACATATGTTTTAAGTCCGCCAACCCGCATTAGGCCAGCGTGGTGGACTATAGCCTAACCACTCTCAATCGTACTTTCGATTGTAGAGCAGGCCCGTGACCTGCAGGGGACGTATATGGACTGATACAGAATACAGTTGTAATATAAATTATTCGTTTTGCATATATTAACAGTCTATTTTCAATTACTAAAATGTCATTTTATTATTATGTATTGAATTATTGTAGCCAGATATAATTTTTAATAGTTTCCATTATAAAAAGACATGACTCATGTTAATTTAACCATAAATGTTTTATGGCAAAAACAGCCAGTTAGCTAACCCGCCCACACGGTTGCATGTCCTACGAAGTATAGTCAACAGTGATACGTATTGAAATAGGGGCATCCAAGAGGGGTTTGTAGGACAATTCTCCCACTAAACAGTAGTGTTAATGCTCTTTTGCATTCCGGTTTAAAGGACATTGTAGCCAAAGTAACTACTGCACATACTGAGACTTAACAGCTTATGCCTCAGGATGACGAGCGCAGTGGAATGTCAAGCATTGCTTTATAGTTCAAGGTGTTGTTTGGTTCTGATACTGTTCATGAGCGGTCGTATTACTTACCATCAGTTGAACGGCATGCTCGTCTTACCTTCCATCCATCCATCAGCCAAAGGAAGTCCACTGCTGAACATAGGCCTCCCCCAATGATTTTCACAGAGACCCGTTGGAGGCAGCCTGCATCCAGCGACGTCCCGCGACCTTTACCAGGTCGTCGGACCATCTTGTGGGTGGACGTCCTACGCTGCGCTTTCCGCTACGTGGCGCGTCTTACCTTACATAGTAACAAAGCAAACATAAATGTTTATAAAAACACTAGACTAGAACATCTCTGACAATCTGAATTACTCCGTATAAGTTCTACTGATGGTCACTAGCATTAATTACGATTTCAAAAGGGATAGGAATTAGTTCGCCATATATAGAGACCAATGCCTATTGCGTTTTTATGCGGTAACTATCAATAACAAAAGCAAACAAAAAATATTATGTGACATACATTATATAATTAATATATTATTACGATAATCTTTTGTAATCACACTTGTTTTCTATACAAAAAGGAACATATACAGGTCCGAACACATTCGTGATAAAATTTACATGACACAAATACATCCTTGGATCACTATTTATAATTATATCTAGGTTATGCTTCATATTACAGAATTCACAGACCGTATTTTGTGTTTTCAGGCGATTTTGCCTTGATTATTTTTGGCGTCAAGTATATCAGGTCCCATAATAGGTCTCGTATTTTTTATCCATAAAAATCACTATGGCTTATCCAACTATCGGTCTATAGTACTATAAACGATCTTTTTCTAAGAGGTTTTTCCCTCTCTAGTTAAGGATTTAGTCTTCCGCCTTGATACGCAGGAGATGTATTGACCATGTGATTAAATTCGTTGTGGCTTTAAGACAGCGTAGAGGCTCTGTTATTATGTTGTAATAGGCCACTTTATAACATCTGAACAGCGTAGAGATTGTTTTTTATGATTTTTAACTGTGTCAGCTCATATACGTCCCACTTCAGGGCACAGACCTATAGATAATGTAGTTTTCATGACGCCGTTTTATTTTTATACCAAAATAAACCGATTTCAAAATTTCACAATATTCGTAGCAATAAGTACTCAAAAGTTGATTTACATATCCTTGTATGCGCAATTTTCGTATAAGTGCTATTGGTTCAAAGTAGAAAACTGGTCCTTCGAGCCGGATACATACGAAAATACTTAATGAGTTTTACATAAATTTTAATTAACGTGTATAAAATTAGCTATTTAACTGCAAGTTAACTCGTGCGTGCTTACATTATGTGTTGGAAGCAGTTTAAATTTTAATCAGCTCGCGCTGCAGTGTCTCGAGTGCCGCATTGTAGTCGGCTTAATAAATTATAACTTTGAACGATCCATGAGTCAAGTTACCCTCGTAATGTAATGTTTCATTTCTAGAAACTTCGTTGGTATGTTCGTGTATTAATCGAATGTTAATTCATAATAAATTATTACATAAGAAAGAAAAATGAGGATTGACTTATTTTTCGAAGGTTTATTGAGATGGTGGATTCTAAGTGTTGGCAAAAATATTTTGGCGCTTCTTAAGAGCCTACCTCGAAAAATATTCGCAGCATTCTGGGGCGTGGTTAACGAAAGTTGCCGCATCACGCCGCGGCACTGCGCTACTGGCGCACATTCCCCGATTAAATATTATCTACTGGTATTATTAACATTAGTAATAACAAATTAATGTAGACCTATGTATATTTATAATCCGTATGATTCTGACAATGTGCCTATATATTGTTTATCATACTTTTGTATTGATAAAAAAGTCTATAATAATCTAAGTGTTAAAACACGAACTTTAAACTATTACTTTACGAAAACCTCAAAAACATTTACAATAATATCTGTATAAATACAAGATAGGTACCAATTGTTTTGCCGGTCACTCACTCTACTAGTGTGAAGCGCTAATCGCCTAGGCGCCCTTTGATAAATGCCGCCAAAGGCATTGCGCCTAGCGATGATTTATTTGTTTCTAGTTTCTACTTCATTTGACCTGTGATTTGACCACTGACTTTCGCCTATAAAACAACGTCATTCTTAGTTCTGCTGTTTTGTGATTTTTGACTTACGATACAACTGTAAATTTAACAAAAATGTGTGAAATAAATTTGAATTTTGTAATAACAACCAAACTAAACTGACTAGGTATTCCTGAAGTATTTACACAGAGCGGAAACGATAAGTAATTACATTAGATTATTGTTTAAATTCCACATAAAATAATTATTATTGATTTTCGAACTGTGCGGTCACACCGGCGCTCACGCTCTTATTATTACTGCTATGCGCTTGGCGCGAGAATGACGGCGATCACACCCGCCCGTTCCAGTTTGAACCTTCTTCACAACCAAATAGGGATAATTTTTGTTTAACAATGTTTCTTTTATTTACGCTAGACAAATTTTTCGGCGAAATTATTTGATATCAATTACAATTATTTTGCTTTTGTTATATGAAAAGCATTGTAAATATTAATTTTATAGTAATACTAGCGATCGGGCCCGGGTCCGCCCGGGTGCATACACGTTTAAAAATGGCGGTCAAAATGTTTAATTCTGACTATCAGTTTAGAATATCGACCAATCGGACCAAGAAAAACGAACAATATATCCTCGTCCGCGTCCGCGTGGAATTTAACAAAAACTTTATTTTTCTAAAATAAAAGAACTTTTTTATAATAAATGTAGCCTAAGTTACTCCTTATTATATCAGCTACCTGACAAAAAAAGTCCCGTCAAAATCGGTCCAGCCATTTCAGAGATTAGCCGGAACAAACAGACAGACAGACAGACAGACAAAAAATTTTAAATATCATTTTCGGCACAGGTATCGTGTATATAACGATATGTAGTAGGACATTTTTTTTTATTTTCACTCTTAAAACAGACACTTCAATTTTATTTATACCGGGTATCTCAAGACTGCTACCGAAAACGAAGCCGGGTGGTAGTTTTAGTGGCTACAAACACAATGCAATTAAAAATTTCGCCTAGAAACGCGACAATTTTTTTTTATGATTTTTTAAATATCGTCATTTTTGGGTGGTAAATCCATAGTTTTTGCTAAAATAATAATTTAAACTCTTTTATACCTTAGAGTATTTATAAATAAAAGGGTCTATACTATTATTTTAGGAAAAAAAATATTTACCACCCAAATATGGCCATAGGAAAAAAATAACAAAAAAAAATTGTCGCTTTTTTTTTGCAACTTTTTCTGTTGCATTGTGTCTGAAGTCGCTTAAACTACCACCCGGCTTCGTTTTCGGTAGCAGTCTTGATATACCCTGTATGTATAGATTAGTGTTTAGTGTCTTAAGTAGGGAAAAATTTAAACATTTCGTAATTTCTGCCTAGTGTTCTAGATACACCAACTGCGTGAATAACTTTGTAATCCCATATAAATGTATAGGATTACAAAGTTACATTTGCAGTTAAAGAATAATTGTACCCGTATATAATGGAATAATAGTTCTAGATAGGTATCACTACATAGTATAAAACAAAGTCGCTTTCTCTGTCTCCTTGTGTGCTTAAATCTTTAAAACAACGCAACGGATTTTGATGCGGTTTTTTTAGTAGATAGAGTGATTCAATAGAAAGGTTTACCTGTATAATAACATCCATTAAATAGTGGAGAAATACTGTTATATTTGAGGTTTCTAATGTGATGTCGTTAATTATCAATTTTTTCCGCTTACATTGCAAACGCAGGCTAAACCCTACGAGATTTATCAAAATAATGTAGTAATTATTTGTACACATTGAAAAGGTCTACAGAAAACTCCGCGATGGTATATGTCCATCTCTTATGGATATCCCACAATAACAGTTTTTTGTCATTTACTTTTTACGAAAAATACAGCATTAATCCTTCTCCAATTAAAAAGCTTAAATACATTGTTGGTTTAATATAGATCTATATGGTCCTTTACAGCACGAGATTTAAATGAATATTTTCGAAGATATTACAGATTTAAAATTGCGGGACGTAGCGCTTGCGGCGGTACTGGCCGGCCAGGGCGGCAGTAGCGTGCCTGAGTAGAAAGGTTTGTTGTATAATAATAATACGTACATATTTTTGTACAGAAATCTATTTGTACCCGGGCGAAGCTGGGCGGGGTCGCTAGTCTATAAAGGGTATATCAAGACTGCTACCGAAAACGAAGCCGGGTGGTAGTTTAAGCGACTTCAGACACAATGCAACAAAAAAAGTTGCAAAAAAAGCGACAATTTTTTTTGTTTTATTTTTCCTATGACCATATTTGGGTGGTAAATACATTTTTTCCTAAAATAATAGTGTATACCGTTTTAATTATAAATAATCTAAGGTACAAAAGTGTTTAAATCATTATTTTAGCAAAAACTATGGATTTACCACCCAAAAATGACGATATTTAAAAAATTATAAAAAATATTTGTCGCGTTTCTTTGCGAAATTTTTAGTTGCAATGTGTTTGTATTCACTAAAACTACCACCCGGCTTCGTTTTCGGTAGCAGTCTTGAGATACCCGGTATAATATGTATGTATATGTGGTATGTATATATATGTTTTTTATGATTTTATTTGTCTCCATGCTTTCGTTATCTTTATTTTACACCCTATCTTTTTTCCTGCTCATATATCCATCCCATGGTTGTCTGGTAGAAATTGCCTTAGAGCGATAAGACCGCCATTTGTACTTTGTTGTTTTGTATTATCTCTAAACTGTTATTCCTTTTTATTGTGTACAATAAAGAATTAAATAAATAAATATTTGGGTGGTAAATGCATTTTTTCCTAAAATAATAGTGTATACCCTTTTATTTATAAGTAATCTAAGGTATAAAAGCGTTTTAAATTATTATTTTAGCAAAAGCTATGGATTTACCACCCAGAAATGACGATATTTAAAAAATCATAAAACATAATTGTCGCATTTCTTTGCGAAATTTTTAGTTGCATTGTGTTTGTACTCACTAAAACTACCACCCGACTTTGTTTTCGGTAGCAGTCTTGAGATACCTAGTATATAAAAGGCATAACAGGAGAGGGTATTGAGAGGGAAAGGGTGTATTCAGCCCATGAAACTGTACAAAATTCCTCTAGAAAGACATAACGAAGAAAAACTTGCAAATAAATAGACTAAATAGCTCCAAAATATCAATTACCATAAAAGAAAGAATACTAATAATCAAATCCGTGATATTTGTGATAAATTGACACCTACAAAAATAAGAAAAAACCATAAGACTTTATGAAAAATTGTTGGTGATATTCTAGAAGTAAAAAGTACCGAAAAGAAAAAATGTAGGACTCTAAAAAAAGATGTGAGATCTCATCAAAAACATCCTGTAAAAAAATTCAGCCATCCAGCAGCATTATGTATGAATTGTACGATACATTATGGTTTCATGCGATGGCCAAGGCGATCCATTTATTTATAACGTAAAGAATTTTTAATATTTATATGATAATAGCTTACGTAATAACTTTATACAGAAGGTCCCTTACGCAAGGACTAAATAAATTAATCGACTTGGTATCGGTATATGCATGTAGCATCTCACAATTTTTTTAGGTAGAAACCCTGAGCTGCGAGACTTGGAATTTTTTTACAGGATGTTTTTGATGGGATTGTGTCTTCATCTGTCTATTGATAGAGGTGCTCCCGAAAGGTACTATTTTTCTAATGGTATTATACTGGATGGTTTTGAAAAATATCACAATATTATGATGACCAGTTCATGACCAGACACAAAACAGGTCAAAATGGCGGCCTCAACTATCAATTCTGACTTACTCATTCAAATGAAGGAACCATTAGATATCGATTTAGATATCAATCGAATCAAAAGCAAAAAAGTTCAAAATGGCGACCATAATTTTCAATTCTGACTTTGAATTTAGTGAAACGGAATAATATGGTAAAAAGGTTTTTCTATTTAATTCACTATTAATATATTTATTGGGCAAAACCCGATTAAAAGTTATAAGTAAATTCAATTGATTATAAAAGTTGGTGCGACCTTGGTGGGAATATCGCGTAGCCTTCATATTATAGGAGCGCTAGCAATAAGAAATATTGTGATATCAGATGAAAATATTTTTGATGAAAAATAATGATAATATATACTGAAAGAACAACACAACGAGAAACGAATTTATTTTAACCGAATTAATTCGATGACAATGATATCAATGTCCATATCATAGGGATTACGTTGGATCCCTTATTTTCATATTTCTCGTATGTCGTGGATCTACATACATACATACATAAACTCACGCCTTTTTCCCAGAAGGGGTAGGCAGAGGTGCCAAGACCCACATTTCGCCATGTATGTTCCGTCCGACGATGTGATAGGTGGCGAGCCTATCGCCATATCGGGCACAAATTCCTGACTCTGGGCTGATAATGAATAGAAAAATCCAATATCACTTTGCCCTACCCGGGATTCGAACCCGAGGCCTCACCTTTGTAACCGTACCTTAGTACAACTACGCCACTGAGGCAGTCTACAAGTCGTGGATCTACAAGCTCAGGTAATAGTTGAAAGTTGAAATTAATCGGCCAATTGTCAATTCAAGTGCGTGGTGGCCTAACTACTCTCAATTGTACTCTCGATTGTAGACGAGGCCCGTGCCCTGCAGTGGGACATATATGGGCTGACACAGACTTACCAATTCTGACCTTGAATTTAGTTTATGGAAATGAAGAGTCTCTCAGATATCGAATTACAAACCAATCAGAACAATAACAAAAAAATCAATAAAAATGCTGACCACATTTTTTTTCTGAGAATATTTTCATGTTTTCATGAACGAAGGTTCTTTCAAATATCGATTTGGAATCATTCGGATAAATAACAAAAAAACAAAAATTAAAATGAGCCGGACTCGAACCCGAGACTTCAGCGTCGTAGTCATATTATGAGGCAAAAATGTATAAAATTTCACGGGAATAATAACAAAAAAATCAATGAAAATGCGGATCACATTCTTTTTTCTGAGAATATTTACATTTTTTCGGAACGATGGTTCTTTCAAATATCGATTAGGAACATTTCGGATAAATAACAAAAACAAAAATTAAAATGACCGGGACTCGAACCCGAGACTTCAGCGTCGTAATCATATTATGAGGCAAAATGAATAAAATTTCACGCGAACAATAACAAAAAAATCAATCAAAATGCGGACCACATGTTTTTTTTTCTGAGAATATTTTAATTTTTTCGGAACGATGGTTCTTTCAAATATCGATTTAGAACCATTCGGATAAATAAAAAAAAAAACAAAAAGTAAAATGACCCGGTTTCGAACCCGAGACTTCAGCGTCGTAATTATATTACGAGGCAAAAATGTATAAAATGTTACGCTCCCTTCGACTAATTTCGTTGAGCGCTTATACGTAAGTCAATGACCTTTCTCTTTTATTTTGGTAACTTAGCTAGTTAAAAATGAACTTAAAAATTAATATATACTGCTATTTATTTTTAAATATATGTAAAAAAATTAAATGTACAAACAAAAAGAGTACCACCTAAAATAATAAGAATTACGTAAATTTGAAATTACGTAAAAAAATAATCGGCGGGCTAGAATTTCGAAACGTCGAGCGCAGATCCGTCGTCCACCAAGGCCCGCGGCCGTCTGACGGGAACGCCCCCAATGAGATAGCTTATATGGCCGTAACGTACAAGAATGGGATAGGATGGCCCATGCGCTTCTCAAAATAAAACAACATAAGCGCCAAACCATATTTTATTTTATTGTCATCGTACTATTACTTTTTTCTTGATTTTTTCTCGTGAAAAAATAATATTTAAAAATATGTTTATGTCAAATTAATCTTGAGTTTCTACACGGGGTAAGTTAGGAGTTCTGAGTTCTTAAAAAACTTAACAGCTGCTACTTTGGACTGTATTTTTGTTAAGGCAAAGTGGCGTAATCATGTATTTTGATTCATAAAATTGTTAATTATATCATCAATTAAAACATATCTGAAAATGGACTACCAAATCTTAGTAATTTATGATATGTAGGCTTTTAAAAAAGCCAAATTTTTCGAGGTATCCCCTTAAGTCTTGGCCTGTTTCAATGCAAAACAAGTCGGTGTTTTATATTCATCATTAAAGTTCTTTTGATAAGTGGAGTATTTTTACGATATTTTTATTATGATGATTAAACATTCTTTTTTCTCATGTATAATACAATATTTTATTTATTTATTTATTTATATAAGCTTTATTGTACACCATAAATAAAACAAAAGGAAACAATTCAAACTAGAGAAAAAAGTACAATTGGCGGTCTTATCGCACAAGGCAATTTCTGACAGACAACCATTTGATGGATATAAGAGAAAAGGACGATAGTTAGGGCAGCATTAGGTGTACGAATAATACCTGTAGATATTGTAGTAGTGTCTATATTCAATATATATACATAAACATACATACATAAGTAAATATCCCATGTAAATATACTTACACAATATACACAAATACAAACATGCTATATATTTTTTTTGACAGCCTCCGTGGCGCAGTTGGTTAGACGCTGCCTGTGAAACGAGAGGCCGTGGGTTCGATCCCCACACCGAGAGATATATTTGTGCGGCCCACAAATATTTCTTCCGGGTCTGAGTGTTTGTGAGACCGAAAAGTCTCTCGTAGTTCCTGATACCCACGACACAAGACTCGATCTTAGTGTGGGGTCAGGACTATGTATGTGACTGTTGGGTGTTATTTATTTATTTATTATATATATATATATATATATATATATATATATATATATATATATATATATATATACCGGGTATCTCAAGACTGCTACCGAAAACGAAGCCCGGTGGTAGTTTTAGTGGCTACAAACATAAAGCAATTAAAAATTCGCATAGAAACGCGACAATTATTTTTTATGATTTTTTAAATATCGTCATTTTTGGGCGGTTTATCCGTAGTTTTTGCTAAAATAATAATTTAAACTCTTTTATACCTTAGAGTATTTATAAATAAAAGGGCATAAACTATTATTTTAGGAAAAAATGTATTTATCACCCAAATATGGAAATAGGAAAAAAATAACAAAAAAAAATTGTCGCTTTTTTTTGCAACTTTTTCTATTGCATTGTGTCTGAAGTCGCTTAAACTACCACCCGGCTTCGTTTTCGGTAGCAGTCTTGATATACCCTGTTTACATATATGTATATGTATATACAGGTAGTTTAAGCGACTTCAGACACAATGCAATAGAAAAAGTTGCATAAAAATGTGTCAATTTTATTTTTTATTTTTTTCCCTATGACCATATTTGGGTGGTAAATACATTTTTTTCCTAATATAAAAGTGTATACCCTTTTATTTATAAATAATCTAAGGTATAAAAGAGTTTAAATTATTATTTTAGCAAAAACTATGGATTTACCACCCAAAAATGACGATATTTAAAAAATCATAAAAAATAATTGTCGCGTTTCTTTGCGAAATTTTTCGTTGCATTGTGTTTGTAGTCACTAAAACTACCACCCGGCTTCGTTTTCGGTAGCAGTCTTGAGATACCCAGTATATACATATCTATACAACATAAAGGTCATATAATTAAGTATAAATACACAAAAGAAAATGTATACAATTACTAATGTCCTCATTCAGCCAGGGAGTAATGTTCTTTAACCATCCTTTTAAAGATGGGTAGAGATTTGGCCCTTCTTACTGTTACCGGTAAAGCATTCCACAGCCATGCAGCTAGTACTGTGAAAGATTTATCTACAAAGGAAGTGGAATGCACGGGAATTTTCAGTCTTAAGTTCTCCGATGACCTAAGAAACTTCGAATGTGAGTCATGTAGGAATTCAAACCTATTTCTAAGATATGGGGGGAGAGTGGATTAAAGAGTATTTTAAAAAGAAGAGAGATAATGTGTGTATTCCGACGAAGCCGTATGGGTAGCCACTAGAGCTTTATGCGAAACTCTGAAACATGATCATATTTGCGTAATCCAAATATAAATCTAATACAGAAATTTTGAAGGCGCTCAAGTTTATTAAGTTGCTCCTCAGTAATATCAAGATAACTGGCATCCGCATAATCAAGGATGGGGAGAAGAAGGGATTGTGCAAGCGAAATTCTCGTGGCAATGGGTAAAAAATTACGTAATCTCCGCAAGGACCCAGCCGAGGCGAATAGTTTCCTACTCAACACTCGGAGCTACGGGCCCCAGGTGAAACATTTGTCAAAGTAAATACCTAGATTTTTTACACTGTCACTGTAAGGAATGGTGACCAGTTAAGTTTGGAGATCATCCTGGGGCTGCCGACAACAATTACTTGAGTTTTGGTTGGATTTATCATTAGTCCATAATCGTTACTCCAATCACTTATTTGCTTAATGTCTTCATTGATTACCGAGACCGCGTCATTTAACTGGAGCCAATGAGCCTAGGAATAAATCTGGAGATCATCTGCATAAAGGTGGTAAGAAGAACGGAGTTTATTACTAATAGAGTTGATAAAAATTGCGAAAAGTAGGGGAGATAGCACGCCGCCCTGTGGCACACCAGCAGAAGTCGAGCACCACGATGATACGTTGTTATCGACATAGATCCGCTGCCGGCGTCTAAACAGGTAACTACGAAACCAAACAAGCGCTGTTGGAGATATGTTAAGAGAGCCCAGTACGTTAAGTAGCACATCAAAATCGACTGTATTAAAAGCATTACTGAAGTCAAGTAGCGCTAAGACTGTCAGCTTGCCTTCTTCCATGGCTGATCTGATATCCTCCGTAGTATGCACCAAGGTTGTAGTGGTACTATGGCCAAGGCGGAAACCAGATTGGAGAGAGTTCAGGAGATGGTTTTTGTAAAGGAAATCAGCGAGCTGGGAATGGATTAGGCGCTCGAGAACTTTTGAAAGGAAAGGTAGGATAGAAATTCGTTTTTGTGCCGCACCGTCAGGCTGGCACAGGCACTTTCCATCAGGTGCAATGAGGCCACTATGCCAGGCCAGTATAAAAAAAAAGACATAGTACGGAATTCAGAAAAAAATGGAAGGATTACTTTTTTTAGGTAAAGGAATAATGTGGGCCTCTTTCCAAGCTGTAGGGAAAGTTCCACTGGTAAGGGAGTAGTTTAAAATATGGGGAATGATGGGAAGAATTTCATTAAGGATAGGGATAATCATATTACGCCCAATACAATCACTACCAACAGAGTTGGACGCAATTAGCGTAATGTTCTTCCTAACATCACAATCAGCAAGCTGTTTGAAAACGAAAGTTTTAATGTTTTGTTTTTTGTAGACCCATCTAAATTTGATGGAGAACAGAAATGTTGGTTGAGAGAATTTAAATTAATATTTTTAGAAATTGAGTCATGACGCGATTTTCCTACTCCCAGAGATTTCAGAAATTTCCAAACTTTCGCTTGATCAGCATCTTCAACTGAATTATGAATAAAACGGCGTTGAGCATTTCTACAC
This sequence comes from Hyles vespertilio, assembly GCA_009982885.2. NCBI lineage: Eukaryota > Metazoa > Arthropoda > Insecta > Lepidoptera > Sphingidae > Hyles > Hyles vespertilio. The sequence goes on along the minus strand of CM042822.1, from coordinate 7,162,294 downwards.
ACCTTTTTGCAGTGATTCCGGATTGTCACATATTTTTCCCAGTTTAAATCACTGGGACGACATTTGTACCTGGACTTCGCTTTAGCTTTAATATTTTATACCCATATTACGAAATGAGAAATGTAAATTCACCCTAGGGCTTAAGAATGAGCAAAACTGTGAAACAGCAGATGTTAAATTATGATAAAAAGAGGCCCCGGCCGGATTAAATGCAAATGAAAATTTGCATGTTTTGACCTATTCAGAATTTTGTGTGTGAATATTTTAAGAAATTATGTTAACTGTGTAATTTATGTATGTTGTGATAAATAAAATATTAAAAATTTAAACGCGTATTACGATTCAACCATTTTTGCGTATTTGTTATAGTTTTTGTTGTACAAATCACTGTCTTATCTTGTAGATTAAATACAATTATTACATCCAATATAACTTAAAACGCATTTGCATAGTTTTAATAATCATAATTTCTTTTGTTTATGTAATTGTGATTAAATTAATCAACATATGTAATCGCTATCTCCATCTATGCCGTCACACTATCGCAACATGTTGCGTTTATATTAATACATGCATGGCAATTGTGATAAATATTACTTATTTTTTTTATTAATTATTTTTTTATTAATTAACTAGTGATGTTCGTTTTTAATGGCACAGGGAACTAACAAACGGTCAACCTCATGGAAATGATCATCCTTAGTTGATTCTCCTTGGGGAGTGTGTTATATAGGAATTGTATGAGGGATGGCCTTCGATAAGGAAAGGGTTGTAATTATCGCGCCTGCGGGTATTGTTTGATATATTCATTTATTTCAATAGTTAAAATATTGGCAGTGATATTCGTTGCGGTTATCGTATTTAGGTCAGGTCATTGTTTTGGAGTAGTTTTAACTGTTTACCATTTATGTTTACCACTGGATTTTGCAGATGGAAAAAATATTTAATGCATTACCTACATTTAGTGCGTGGTGGCCTGTTGGTAAACGGACTAGACGCGACTGCCAACATGTTCACGGTGGTCGCGGGTTCGAATCCCAGGGCACACCTCTGACTTTTCGGAGTCATGTGTGTATTGATAGTCAATCACCACGCACTAAAACGGTGAAGGAAAACATCGTGAGGAAACCTGCATACCATAGCGATTTATAAAAAAATTCTATGGTATGCAAGTCCGCCAACCCGCACTAGGCCAGCGTGGTGGACTATATGGCCTAACCACTCTCAATCGTACTCTCGATTGTAGAGGAGGCCCGTGCCCTGCAGTGGGACGTATATGGGCTGATACAGATACCTACATTTACCTATTAATATTTGGTGTGGTTAAAGTTGCAAGAGTTTAAGAGTCATTTTATTTATTTGTTTATTTATATAAGCTTATATTGTACACCATAAATAAAACAAAAGGAAACAATGCAAACTAGAAAAAAAAACAACCATTTGATGGATATAAGAGAAAAGGACGAAAGTTGGGGCAGCATCAGGTGTATATTTATAATGTGTTTATTTATAATTGTTACTGGTAAAATGTTTGTTGTCCGCCTAGCACCACCTACCACCGCAATGTCTATTTCTACCGCCAAACAGTGGTGTAAATGCACTGTTGTGTTTCGGTTTGTACGACATTGTAGCCAAAGTAACTACTAGATATACTGGATATTTACACGTAACATATTTTGTCTCAAGATGACGAGCGCAGTGGAATGCCAAGCATTGCTTGGTAATTGGTGTTGTTTGGTTTTATTCCTATCAGGTGAACGATATGCTTGTCTCGCCATTCATTGCATAAAAAAAACCGTGTCGAGCAATTCTAATTTATCTAAATTCTCTTTCAATACAATGACAAGACCTTGAGGAACTATTGTTTATCTACACTACTGTAGGTCTATTGATATGTTAAAAAATAACTATACGCTGTACTATATCTAGAGAGGCAATCAGTCTAATGCCTTCCATTTGGTTGATTGACGTCCGCGTAAATTGTTACGCTGATAAATTCCAGCATTATCTCGGATGGAAATTGTGGAGTGAACTTTCATTACCTACGTCATTGGAAGTGATATTGTAGCATGATTTATCTATAATCCCGCAAGTAGAAATCCAATATAAAGTGAGTGATCTGTTCGTAACGGACCAGACGCGGCTGGCAATATTTTCGCGATGGTTTCGGGCTAAAATCCCAGACTTTTCGGACCCATTTGTGTATTGATAGTCAAACCACGCACTATGATGATATCTACATTTCATAGCAATTCTGAGAGCAGCGGCAGGCAGTGTCTTTGTTGTGCTGGTTCTCAGTCACTGCAAAGGTCCATGAGCAGTGGTAGCCGCTTACCATCAGGCAGCCCGCTAGTCTGGCTATAAAGGCAATCAAAATTAATTATTATGGTATTTAAGAGTTCACTAATACGAACTAGTTCAGCTTGGTGGACTAAACGGCCTAACTCCTCTCAATTGTACTCCGGATCGTAGAGGAGTCCCGTGCCCTGTAGTAGGACGTATTTGGGCTAATAAGAACTGAAAATTAGTAAGTTCATATTGCTGTCATACTGGTAGAGCTGTTCATTAATATATCTGTCTGTATCAGCCCATATACGTCCCACTGCAGGGCACGGGCCTACTCTACAATCGACAGTACGATTGAGAGTGGTTAGGCCATATAGTCCACCACGCTGGCCTAGTGCGGGTTGGCGGACTTACATACCATAGATTTTTTTATAAATCGCTATGGTATGCAGGTTTCCTCACGATGTTTTCCTTCACCGTTTTAGTGCGTGGTGATTGACTATCAATACACACGTCATGACTCCGAAAAGTCAGAGATTCGAACCCGCGCCCACCGTGACCATGTTGGCAGTCGCGTCTAGTCCGTTTACCAACAGGCCACCACGCACTTTTTACAGGCCACCACGCACTTTTTGCGTGTGTAATATATACTGAACTATAAAATAAGCTGTAAAATAGCATTATATTGTTTTATGAGATTACCTTAATACAAAACAGTCATAATAAACAACGTATGTATCAATAGCACTATATTAGATCGACGACCTTCCCTTCACTCCGCGTGGAGTAAGACAATCAAATACATCAAAGGAATGAAGGAAATAAATGGTATTCGCTCGCCTCGTTATCTCCTATTGCGACTTCCTAGTCATATGACTAACTCGATTCTGACGTTATTACACTAAATTGAGAATATATTAGCTATAGCATTGTACGCTGCAAAATTGTATCGAAGATCAAGGTTGATCAAAATCTATAAACACCTACAAAGTCTTTATTTCAATGTCAACGTGTAAATGACCTTACATGAAATTAATGTCGCCTGCACTAGACACTTGGTCGCGTTCGCCAGTACGCGTGTTTAAGGGCACTAATGCGCTATTACAATTGTTGATAATGTAGACTGGGCCCAGACCAGTCGCATGGTCACGTACTACGATATTCGTGTGCTTACCACCAAACATAGGTTGCGTGTACTTGAACCAGTGAATGAATTTATAATAGACCAATAATTTGCTTGTAATAGTGAAATACGCGTCATGCGAAATGATACGTACACGAAATAGTATCACTTGAATCATCTCGAATTTGTAGATTTCTGATAAATTAATATCGTAACAACATGGCGGTTCAACGTCTTATCGTGTTACAATTGAGTTAGTATCGCTTACATTAAATTCACAGGCACACAGACGTCTCCCGTCTCGCGTCGTCGATAATATCGATATCTTTAACCGGCTGTTTATAGCTTGTAGGAGACTACGTTAGACACAAACACAAGTTTTATATGTAGAGTTGTATACAAAGTTCATTCGACACACGGGCACGGCACCACGCGCACGTCGACGTGTTACAGTAAAAAGTGAAAGTGATCAGTTCTGTGCGGATGAGTCTGCGGTAGCGTTTCAGTGAGTTATGGAGAGCGCGGTGCACGCCGCCGTCCCGCTGCGGGTCGGTAAAAAGATGAGGAAGCGCCGGGAGTTGGACGCTCTGGTTGGGGGCGGCGGCTCGCGAGGAGGCCGGCTGCTGTCAGCTTCCAGCGATGAAGGCGAGCCTTGGGGCAGGAGAGCCACCAGACGCCGGCGGTCCAGGCCCTTCGTGAGGCTCGCCGCGGGCCTGGCCCTGTGTGTTTGTGTGGTCTCCGCTGCGACAGTTCTCTGGCTATTCGTGGACGTGCGACGACAGATAGTGTCACTCCGTATCGAGATGGACAGAGGTTCGAGTTATTGATTTTTATGCGAAACTTAGTTGACCCGAATCCGAGCATTGTAAAAGTTGCATTTGTAATGTTGTAACGAGAGCGTGGGTGTAGGTTGAATTTACCTCCTTGTGCGAAACCTTTCTACAATTCACGGGTGCAGCGCGGTCCATGGCCAAACAATGGGATTCATACACCTACGTAGAGTTAGTCACCTTCCCTAGAAATATGCTTGCGTTTTGAACATTACACAGAATTTACAAATTAAATCTTATTTTGACATCGATGTGATGTAAAATTCAAGGCGCGCCAATGTCAATGATATCAATATTATTTTAAGGTATTTTAATGTAATATTTAATGTCTGCTCAACCTTGCGCTTATTTGTGTTAAACTCATTACAAAATTCAAATTCAATGTTTTTATACCATTGATATATGACATTATTTATCTGGTTTTTATGTATGTATTCTAACCTTATTATGCTTACGTACATCGATACCAAATTACTTACACTTTGCTTAGTAAAAAATATTCTATTTTTATTTATAACTTCATTGACGTAATCCGGCCCTTCATCAGATTTTCCCTCTGATTACGGTCCCTACACCCTTATTACGTGTTGTTCATCGAATGTTGGTAAGAATATTGCAAATTAAAATCATTTATAACACTACATATAGTTTGTCATTCAGTAACCCAAATCTAGCTTATAATTACCCAAACGTCCTCAGTCACGATTCGGTGTATGGCCATGAGTCAACCACATTGCAGGGTATATTACGGGCGGTCTCCAATTTTGGTCCTTAATCATTATTTATTCATATCACTGACTTCAAGAGCATACTATTCAAGCTTTGTTTTATGTCCTTTCACCGCCTTGATAACTACACGATGTTTCCGTAATGCTTATTTAATCCTTATATTAGCTATTTTTTCGTGATTTAAGAAAGAAAAATAAGTTTATTTGCCGCAAACAATAAAAATTAAGACGTACATCTCACCAATATCAAAGGGCGTCGCCAAGGAGGAGCAGGTAGGGGCAGCTGTCCCCGAGAGATTAAAAAAAAATCCCAAATGTAAAGCAACCAAAATCTTTGACTTGGCTTGCTTACTATAAGGTATTTTTTTTGCATATACCATACTATTGTACAATAATATTGACCGTTTGAGAGTCATCGTCAGTATTGTGTAATTTGCAATCACATTTTTCTCATTCTTCATAATATTTGCCCCTCCCTGGACCATCGGCTGGTGACGCCCCTGGCAGTATCTCTTATCAGTTTGAAATTCCCTAGCCATGGTATCTTACAGGCCGATCAACCATGAACTATAAATCGAGAGATTCTGTGGTAGATTCCTTTTTGTGGGACAACTTTTATGTTCCCTTTGATATATTGAAGACAGTCTTCCCTGAATCGCTTTGTGCTCGATATGATGGCAGATTTGTTCCCTTTTTATCGCGCCACGGATAAAGCAAGGGTATACTTTAATTTCTCAGGATTTCACTTTGATATAACTTGTCGTGAAAGATTTGAATATTTTTTCGGTTGGATTACTTCCTGTGTTGCCTAGATTTTAAACATATCACGCCTCTGCCTAGTTAGTTTGCAGTTTAAACTTGTTTAGTCTACCATAAATCCAACGGTACTCTTATGATCTCATAACACAAATCACTTTTGGATATCTTTGTTTATGTCTTGCGTTAAAACAGTTGTTTCTTTCAATAAATCTATTATATTTATTGCTATGTTTAAATCGACTGTTCCTTACAGACATATTTCATCAGTTATTATTTCAAGTCCTGATGACTAACACCGGAAAACCCCTTTATTAGTGCTCGGTATTAATGAACCTTCTGGTATCACGTAACAACAGGTTTAATCTGTTCTTATCTTCATTTGTCAGCCTCGGTGGCGCAGTTGGTTATACTGTAATCGGCTGCAAAACAAAAGGCCGCGGGTTCGATCCCCGCACCAAAACAAATGTTTGTGTGAATCACTAGTATTTGTGTTGGGTCTGAATGTTTGTGAGAACGAAAAGTTTCGAAGTTCCTGATACCCACATCATAAGCCTCGATCTTAGCGTGGGGTTAGAAGTTAGAATTGTGGCCGTTAGGTATATTTATTTATTAACTGCAGTATGGAATATGCAAAGTTTGCAGGTAAGTTTTGCAGGACAATTACCTTTTACAAAAACTGGAAACACCATGGTTCAAGTGTGTTGCGTTTCAGGATCAGCCTGTGTATTAGTGATAAACCAGAAATAATCTTTCTTAGCCCATGGATACTCTTTCTAAACTATATTTGTCTTACAGCCAGTTACACTTTAGGCATTGTTTTGTCAGATGGTACTAATTTTTGAGGCAGTATGACTTTTTTAATTAACGTCGCTAAAAGCATGTTCATTTATCGATACGTTTTTTCACAAATGGCTATTAATGTTGGCATTAACTTTATGTTTCGATACTAGTGGTATTGTCTTAAAATAATTTGCTTTGTTGAGTACGAGACAAGTCGATTACATCGTGTCGTAATAGTTTGATTTGGAAATATTTTTACCGGCTTACGTGAGTAGTAAGTATAAAAATGGTGATAATTACTATAGTATACCTATAGTAATTATCACCATTTTTATTGTTTTTTTTTTTTCAAGTTGTAAGTTTAGAAGCCTTTTACGTTTATTTGAGATACTTCTTTCTCATAATATTATTTTCAAGACATGATTTGTGAATTGCGTCATATAAAATATTATTTAGAAATGATGCCCTCTCGCCAAAACTGAAGTATTAACGTTCGCAGATTCTTAACCAAAAAAATCATCATTGACATTCGTAAGGCGATTTTAATATACAAATTATTAATTTTACGTAAAGCAAAAGTTTCCCCAATTGTTTATGACATAAGATTAAAGAAAAACTCGATAATTTATAATAATCCACTGCACAGCAAAGTCTCTACGAATCAAAGTTTATTAAAGCCAAACAGTATATGGCATCCTATAGCGTCCTAACATACATCTGAACCATAACAGCATAGAATAGTCTTTATACTGTAAAATAATGTTGAGTCCCTGCAATCCAACCCAAGGTTATAGGGAAATCCGTGATTATCAGTAGGCAATAACAAGCTGAGACAGCACTGTACAGGAAAATGACAAATCTGCCTGCTACGTTTGTTCCATTATAGTCAAGATTCACGACACAATCTCATTCTAATTCGTGTCATTTTGTTTATACACCAGAGCGGCATGTAGTATGTCCATTCATCCCACCCTTAAAACGCAAGCATTGTTTGTGACTGCGATGTCATATTCTAGGTCAAAGGCTTTTAGCTGTTTTGGAGCACAGCCAAAACTCGAGGCGTACTTTGCTTCGTGTTTTCACGAGAGCTCTGTGAGTGGGTGTTGGCTTGTACCGAATCCCAGACACTTCTTTTATTCGTCCTGACGTATGTAATGGACTTTCATGAATAAAATGTTGTGTAACTGTTGCGTCGTGCACTGTAGTGGAATTTGGGTTTTTAGTTCAAAAGCGGTATTGAGCTTTATGTAGATCGAACTTGAATTCATTTCATCAATAGTGGTTACTTCATGAATAATTTATTTCAACTAGCTTTATTTAATTGCTACTTGCTATCAATTTTGCCTCGACACTCTGTGTACCTTCTTGATAAAATTAACTCTAAATGTGACTATTTTATTGTGTCACTCTTATCGATTTAACCCATGTTACGTTTATCTCATCGGCCCATCTTGTGGATGACTTATCCCAATTCCTTATATTTTGTATTCTGGATAATATTACTTTTATCAGTTTGTCCTTGCGACGACTAATATGGTATGTATCCTTATCTATGTGTATATGTTTTGTAACAGTTACCGCTGCAATTCCTAATTAGCCATATAACATCACATCATTTCCATATTTTAGGGATTCCCCAGATAATATATCGGTTCTGTGATTTATTATTAAACATTGCATCGTTATGTAATAAGTTACTTTACCTCTGTAATTACCGATAACTATTTATCATCAGTCCTTAATAAGAAAACGTGAAATATTTCATACTTAAAAGAGCTGCATTGTTTTTCACGTCAATTTTACTCAATGTGATGATGTAAATATTTTCTTTTGACATGATTGAACAATGAATAGATATCTAATCAGAATATAATAATGTTAACATTACGCCAAAATACTATACTTTTGGTATTGTTACATTTTATCTCGTCCGGGTAGCTACATTCCTTATACTGCAGATAATCTGTATCTAAGTAGAACATCTCTTTCATAGGCTCGTCAAATCAATTCTATCTAATCGCTGAAAAGGAATGAATAGGACACTCTTTTTGATATAAGGGTATATCACGACTGCTACCGAAAACAGAATTGGTTAATAGTTTTAGTGACTTGATAAAAAAATGTTGTATTATTTTCCTATCTTCGTATTTGCGTGGTCAATACGTAGTTTTTCCTTTTATTATTAAAGAAGCTGTGGTACGCAAAGGTTAAAATTATAATTTTATCAAAAACTATCGATTTACCACTCAAACACGATGATATTTAAAACATCACAAAAAAGTCGCCTATTTTAGCGATTTTTTCTTTGCATTGTGTCTGTAGTCACTAAAACTACCACATGGCCTTGTCTTCGGTAGCAGTCTTGATATACCCTGTATATTTTGGTAATATTTACGTGGAAGATGATTGTTGGAATTCTTCTTCTTCTTCGTAGTCCTGCACGTGACAGAGTGTTCGTGGTCATGTTGAGGCCGATGAGCAGCTGTTTCGCGATGTGTCTCTACGTGTCTTGATGTTTAGCGGGAGAATCCATTGATATGGGTATGCGTCATGGATTTAATTAAATCTATCCAACGTGTTAGAACATGTCTCCGTTAGACTTACATTGACCGAAGTCATAGAAATAAACAAATGAAATTTCAACATAGTAGCTGAAAAACGTACTGTGAAGAGAGGTGCTGAAGGTTGGATACTAACAACTAAACACCTGTCTGCTAGTCTAGTATTTCATTTGGATTCTATGGAAATGAAAAGTTCATAGTGGATTCTTATGGAAAAGTCTTTAACCATGCACTTGGGTCTGTGTGCAATTGAGATCGAGTGTTTGATTTATTCATAGTTGTTATAGATCTTCTGCTTCCTTCTATTAGCTAACTTGTCAATGAGGAAAGAAAGCTAGTGTCTTTTCATTTATTTCTAGCTATTATAGAGTTGCGTAGTTATTTATTTCCACATTACTGTAAAATGGTTTGACTTACTGATATCAAATAAATTGTCTCATTAATTATAATGTAATTAGCTGCTTGTAAGGAATTACGTAGATGTCTGGACTAATATTTTTTATCGTATATTGGCATTAATGTCTTGACTTTTACATTCCATAATCTACATCAGTTTTAAGACCCAACGCATAATTGTTATAGGCTACCATTATTTCGATGTAAATAACATAATTGTTATTTATATATGGTGTATCGGACATCAAAAGACTAGAGCAATACAACTGGTATATTGGAAGATTATCTTTAGCTTCTTTTTTTTAATGCATAATAAACTTGTAATAATTATAAATACACAGTCACATATATAATCATGAACCTCACACTAAGATCGAGTCTTGTGTCGTGGGTATCATAAACACCCACTTAGGTGTAGTGGTAGAATAAATATATATTTTTTACTAGTGACAACATATTTGCAAAAGAGCGTACAATTTTTAGGCTTTAACTGGTCGCTCAAACTCTGTCTGTCTTTTCAGTAATTGAAATACTGTGATAAAAGAGTTATTAATTACTCTTAACAAGTATTTTTATACAACGGCACAATAACATCGAATGGTGTGAAATACCTAATTGTCTATCGCCACTTGAAACTCATATCTGCAGTGTCCTGTGCACTTACCAATTGCAGTACATATTATAATGAATTTCGCGACTTAATTTGAAAAGTAAATACATACGAGTAAATTCACGCCTTTTCCCAGAAGGGGTAGGCAGAAGTGTTACTAGGACACCCACATTTCGCCTTGTATGCTCTGTCCCACGATGTGATAGGGGGCGAGCCTATCACTGAATCGAGTCGAATTCCTGACTGAATCGAAAACTCATATCGCTTTGCCCGACGCGCGATTCTAACCCGAAATCTCAGCTTTCGATATCCAGTGAAAGGTAAATATGATACATATTCCACATCGTTACAGTATCAACGAGCAGCGAGAGCGTAGGTGACGCGCTACAGACATGCCACACAGCGGCGAAGGAGCTTCAAGCGAACACAAGCGACTTGAACGCTCGACTCGCGAAGCTGGAACAAGAGCACCAGGAGTTGGTGCTGAAGGTGAATCAGGTGGCCGTGGACCTGACGACGGTGTCCAATAAATTGGTCGCGGCGCCCAATCTCGCGGATACGCCACGGAGGTTGGCCGAATTGCAGAGGACCGTCGCTGATTTTGGGTCACAGGTGAGGCTTATATAAGCTTTTGTCAATGTGTTGTGGATCTTGTATCAGCAGTTGATGATGGTTTTTGCATGAGGTTGGTGAGTGTTAAGGATAGGTTACATCTTTAATACCCTAAAATATAGGAATTAGAAATCAATGTCTAATTCACCCGCCATACAGCAGTGTAAATGCACACACAAACGAACCAAATTATCAAAAACTCGCAATTTTTTTATTCCGCGCCATTAGTTTTTGCGTCTCTATCCGGTCGTAAGGTTCTCACGCCATTTACTTTGATGCGCCGAGAAGATTATTCAAATGTAATTAGAACTGAATGCTCAGCTTAAAACAAGGTCAAAAAGAGCAAGATTAAAATTCTAAAAACAAACGAGGCATGTACCATTTGGCATGTGAATATTTCCTGTCGGAATAAGTCTCTGTCAAAACGAAGAGCAATATTATGATGATTTCTACAGTTATATTACAAGCTTTACTATAGAGGATATATTATAGGACACTGTTCACGTCACGAATGCTGCCGATAGTCATTTTTTATATAATAATAATAATAAATAATAATAGTTTTTATTATTGGCACAATAAAGATAAACTAAACTACGAGTTAACACTTTTTATGCCTAAAATATTGTGCCAACAATGAGCCACTCTTTCAGCTTGTATGCTGCGATATCACCTGAATAATACCGCAGCACTGGTTTTCAAAGAGAAGCTCAAGTGACACACAGACGTCCAGTCGGTACAAAAACAAATTGGAGCACAAACAAGTAATAATTATTTCTATAAAAAAGACAATGCATAAAAAATAAAATAATACAATAATCAGCCATCAGCAACCGTAATTAGTAATAAGAAAAATATAAACTATCTGAGTGGGTAGATTGTTGCAACGATCACCTCATAAACATTCATAGCCGTCATTATGAGCCACGCGTACGATAGCCAACGCACATCTTAAGACTAATTTAAAAGTAATATAGGTAATTATGCTATTCATCTAGTTTCACGAGTGGCATCAAAACAACACAAATTTCGCAAACACGCACTTTGAAACAAATTACAATTTCCGTCCATGAAGTTAAGGAAAAAAAAAACAAAACACGTTATTTCATGGAGTTCAATCATGTGGTAAGTACAGGCTACTTATATGTACACGACTAGGCTTCTACAAAGCCTCTAATAATAAGTGCAGCATAGTCTAAATAAAGAAGCCACTGTCTCACTATGTAGACCTGTTTAAAATAGACTGAAACCAATACGCCATTTAATTACGTGGTTCAATATCAATGAGCCACTATCATCGATCGATTTTTTCCTATACTCATATTTGGATGGTAAATATATAACTATGTATACCCTTTCAATTTTAAAGACGCTATATTATGCAAAGGTTTAAATTATTATTTTAGCAAGAACTATGGACTTGCCAACCAAAAATCATATTAAAAAAAAGACAATGGTAAATTGACGCGTTTCTTTGCGCCGTTTTTTTTTAGCAGTCTTGATATACCCTGAATAATAAAACCTTCACTAACAGATAAACGGATTCGACGGAGCACTAAACTCAGCGAAGAAGCAAGCTCTCACAGCTGCATCGGGGGTGGACGAGGTTCGAACCCTGCTCCATCAGTTAGACGCGCGGACCAATGAGACCATAGCCAACGTGACTGCTAATGCGAAACGCGATGAGGAGATCAATAGCCAGGTGGCCACACTCAACAGCACGCTAGGAGCCAAGCTGGACGCCTTGCAGACCAGGATACAGGATATCAGTGTGAGTATACTTACATTACACGACCAATAAGTAATTAGTAGATTGGTAGATTGACTGAGAGTACTGGTGGTCGATCATGTGTGAGAGGCCGCCTGGGTAGGTACCACCGCATTGCCTATTTCTCCAGCCAAACAGCAGTGTTTCGGATTGAACGACATTGTAGGCAGAGTAACTACTGGACATATTGTGACTTAATATTATGCCTCAGGATGGTGAGCGCAGTGGAATATCAAGAAGTGTTTTGTAATTCAAGGTGTTGTTTGGTTTTACTACTGTTCATGAGCGGTCGTAAAGCTTACCATCAGTCAAACAGCATGCTCGTCTTGCCATTCATAGCAAAATAAAAAATAGGTTGACTCAATTACATGAGCGGGTCACCTGAATTTAAGTAGTCAAGTTCGACTTGAGTACCTACAAAACCCGAAGAGTTGGTGTTGCATAAACTAATAACTGTCTAATGTTGTGTATAAATAATGTTCTCTTTTAACTTAGCACTTACATATAAAGCCTTTACAATCTTAAAGGACGTTCGTTCCGGCAATTGGTTCAACTGCCAATCTAGATAATCGGGCCTTTAGAAAATGAGTGGAGGTTACGTAAGAACCAGGCCAGGTCGCAGTATCTGTAAATGTGCCGGTCTGGGGGGTTACTTTATGCTCCACATTACTTTCGAACTTCGAATGTCTGACTCCGTGACTACACAAATGTTTCTATTCTACATAATAATCATGTTTGAATCCTCTATCGTGCGTCGCAACTATAGTCTCAGTTCGGAGTGAATGACAAGCGTTATAGAGAATATAATTAATTTTTAGAAGACAAAAACTTCGTCGTTTTTTCGAACAATCGAATCAAAACGAAGTATACGTTAACCCCTCTGGACAATACGTGGTACCTACGTAGCCTTGTAGCCTTCTGTTAGAAATCAGAGCTATCGTGTACATCAGAAAACAATATTTAATACAAACCTTGCATAGATCAGAAGTTATTGTACGATGGTTCTCATCCCCATCAATAAGCTAAATATAGGTCGTTGACCAATTGAACCTAAATGTTCTCGGTTGAAGGCCATATACAAGTAAGCTGAACGTTGATCATTCACAAGGGCAGACGACCTGCCAATAGCGCATGAGGTCGCTGCACGAAGGTTCGACATAAGTATGCAAAATACAACAGGAAATGGCATGTCACGTTCGGTATAAGGTTGACAAAATTATCCCTGTTGATCTCAATGTCGCATGTAATTTGTGACTTCTTCATTTCCGGTTTGTGTTGATAGGTGAAGAACATGGTTGTAGAAGATGTATTTTATAGATATAATGTCTAAGAAAGAATAGCAAAGATTATTGAAAAATAAACTTTGTGTGTGATGTATTTATCACCATAGTACGTTTAAAGTGCGTAGAGCCCGTCTAATTACTACGTATGAAGATGTATTCATATCCCAATGACACACAATGCATTGTGTCATCAAATTTAGCGAATCTAATTTTCAAGCACTTAATGCTAGCTAAATATCACTTACTTCTTGTTTTCTTGGATAAACCATAATGATTTTATTCATACAAATCACCATATTTATTAGACGGGGAAAGTTTAACGTCATCAAGACGCGAGTATCGTAAGGATATATAAAATATTTATTGCTTAAAGTCTAAAAAATTGTCAGACTCGATAATCACGATGCTGTTCAATTCAATTTTGAACGTTAGAAGGCCGTTTCTCTATAATATTTCTACCGTAAATAAATCAGACGTAGATAAATCCACGGTGAAATCCTCGCCTTGCAATATTTTCGTATCAAATTGAATTATAGGGCCGGTTCGCGCTGATTCCCGATAAAAGGAATATGAATACGTTTCCTTCGCATCTGCCGCGTTCCCGCCCGTCGCGGCGGTGACTTGTGATTCAATATTAACGCTGACTTCAATACATAACCCTACTTCGTTTTGTTAAATGAAGTAATAAATAACTTAATGTAACATTTATTAAGATGTCAGCATAGAACCCATTTCTATGGTATGTAAAATTCGCCAACCCGCACTAGACCAGCGTGGTGGACTATATGGCCTAACCACTCGCATTGGTACTCTCGATTGTAGAGGAGGCTCGTGCCCTGCAGTGGGACTTATACCGGGTATATCAAGACTGCTACCGAAAACGAAGCCGGGTGATAGTTTAAGCGACTTCAGACACAATGCAACAGAAAAAGTTGCAAAAAAAAGCGACAATTTTTTTTTATAATTTTTTTCCTATGGCCATATTTGGGTGGTAAATACATTTTTTCCTAAAATAATAAAGTATATCCTTTTATTTATAAATAATCTAATGTATAAAAGAGTTTAAATTATTATTTTAGCAAAAACTATGGATTTACCACCCAAAATTGACGATATTTAAAAAATCATAAAAAATAATTGTCGCGTTTCTATGCGAAATTTTTAATTGCATTGAGTTTGTAGCCACTAAAACTACCACCCGGCTTCGTTTTCGGTAGCAGTCTTGAGATACCCTGTATGAGCTGATACAGATAGAACCCAAGGGGTCGACGAGAAACTAGGAAAGGCCTCCGAAAACAAAAAAAATATGGGTTGGGGCTCCATTATCAAATTTTAACAGGCTGTTCCATTTTTGCTTCTTATCTTTTCCTTGCGGAGCGGAAGGCTTTTACCATTGAAACAAAAGGTTTATCTCAGGTGAACTAGGGACGTGGGAAGCACTTAGTAGGAGTTGTTTCAATTCACTATTAGAAATTATTTGAATTTGTAAAAATTCATAACACAGGACTTAAACTTTTGCAAAGATTTTTCTATCACAAACATGATTAAGAGCGTTTATACCCTGCACGCGCTTTTTGGCTTAAAAACAGGACTTTTCAAATGAGTTAATAGCCACCAATAAACAATTTAAAGGAAAAATAATCAGTACTCATTTTAGAAAAGGTTGTCATCTAGGGATTTTGGTGGAAAACATTATAGATTGATGGATAATTTGTGAGTACTATAAGGATTACTGAACACAAGTTTCGTTATTTAGGCTTTAAATGGCAATTTAGAAGCTTAAGATATCCGAAACCACTAAATATAAGATGAAAATAAAAATATCATCAGACTAATAAGACCCTTATGGAGGGATTTTGCTGAGAAAAATAATCTTTTTGTGTTTAGTTCCAGAAAAATAAAAATTTAAACAATGCGAAATTATTCAGGAACTCTCGTCAAGAACATATTTTTTTTCACCAACTTATCGTACATAATTTTTTATAGCAATTGCATATTACAATAGAAGAACATCTTATCAATAAATTACCATTTTTATATTTCAACAAAATTAGTTTTCATGTTTTCTACAAATATTTTAAAAACCACTATAAAACACGCTGTCCGACGTGGATCAAATCAGACCGCCGCAAGGCCTTCTAGAGGGAGGACGTATCGCTCGTCGCTCCGGCCTGGCTGCAGTCGATTATGCCGCGCGTAGTAAAAATAGCCACGCGCGGAATGCGATTACCACATCTTAGTACTTTGGTAGTAAAATATTTAATTATTTTTATTACCTACAATGATTTTGTTGTGAGTATAAATTATGTTTCAGGTAATATAATGGGAGACTTCAACGCAAAGTTGGGCAAGGGAAGCGATGCAGAGTTGAAAGTGGGGCAATTTGGACATGGGCAACGGAACCTCAGGGGTCAGAGGCTGGCCGACTTTCTGGAGAAAGAGGGACTCTTTGCGATGAACTCTTTTTTCCAGAAGCCGCCTCACAGGAAATGGACCTGGCTGAGTCCTGACGGTTCCACGAGAAACGAGATAGATTTCATCTTGACGACGAATAGACGGATATTCAGAGATGTCTCTGTGATCAACAGGGTGAAAACCGGCAGTGATCACCGAATGGTTAGGGGCACACTGAATATCAATGTCCAATCGGAAAGGCGTCGCTTGATGAAATCTACGCTCCGACCTACTCGCGCCCATATCCAAAACCCCGAGAGCTTTCAACTCGAGCTGACAAATCGCTTTGATTGTCTAGGAGAAAACCTTGCAGTGGACGAGCTAAACAGCGGTTTGGTAGAAGCTGTCCATACGGTGGGATCTAAGTATTTTAGACCTCGCCGTAGAGATAGACCACAAAAACTCTCGATCCACACTCTTGACCTCATGGCCGAACGTCGATCTTTAGCGCTGCAGTCTTCCGTTGACGCCGAAGCATATCGGCGGCTCAATAGACAGATCTGGAAGTCCTTGCGACACGATGTCCGTGCTCACAATACTGTGAGCATTAAGGAGACAATCGAGCGGAACGGAGGCTCTAAAGTGTTTGCAAGAGACTTGTCTATTGGGCAAAGCCAGTTGTCTAGGCTGAAGACGGAAGACGGCCGCGTAGTATCGACGAGGGCAGAGGTATTAAGGGAGATCGAGAGGTTCTACGGACAGCTTTACACCTCGGTTGCCAAACCTGCTGTTAGCTCGGCCAAAGACCCGAGAGCCGAGTTGATCCGACACTTTAGCGATGATATCCCGGACATCAGCCTGTGTGAGATTGAGATGGCCCTTAAGCAACTTAAAAACAACAAGGCGCCGGGCGAGGACGGAATAACTTCAGAGCTTCTGAAAGCGGGCGGAACGCCGATACTGAAAGTCCTTCAGAGGCTCTTCAATTCCGTTCTCCTCGAGGGCTCAACGCCAGAGGCATGGAGCAGGAGCGTGGTGGTACTGTTCTTCAAAAAAGGTGATAACACTTTGCTGAAGAATTACAGGCCCATCTCGCTCCTGAGCCATGTCTATAAGTTGTTTTCGAGGGTCATCACAAATCGTCTCGAACGCAGGTTTGATGACTTCCAGCCTCCCGAACAAGCCGGTTTCCGAAAAGGCTTTAGTACCATAGACCACATCCATACGCTTCGGCAAGTTATACAAAAAACCGAGGAATATAACTTGCCGCTTTGTTTAGCGTTTGTGGACTATGAGAAAGCCTTTGATTCGATCGAGACTTGGGCTGTGCTACAGTCTCTCCAGCGGTGCCATATAGACTATCGGTACATCGAAGTGTTGAAGTGTATATACAACAACGCCACCATGTCGGTCCGAGTACAAGATCAGAGTACGAAGGCTATTCCACTACAGAGAGGCGTGAGACAGGGAGATGTCATATCTCCGAAACTGTTCACTGCCGCGCTGGAAAACGCCTTCAAGCTCTTGCGATGGAAAGGATTCGGCATCAACATCAACGGCGAGTATATCACTCACCTTCGGTTTGCCGACGATATTGTAGTCTTGGCAGAATCGCTGGAAGACCTTAGCACTATGCTAGAAGACCTCAATCGAGTCTCCCAACAGGTGGGTCTTAAAATGAACATGGACAAAACGAAGATCATGTCGAATGTCCATGTTGTGCCCACCCCCATCGGTGTTGGGGGCTCGACTCTTGAAGTTGTTGACGAATATGTCTATTTAGGACAAGTGGTCCGGTTAGGCAGGTCCAACTTCGAGAGAGAGGTCAATCGTCGAATCCAACTCGGTTGGGCAGCGTTCGGGAAACTACGCGACGTCTTCTCGTCAAAAATACCTCAGTGCCTTAAATCGAAAGTCTTCGATAGTTGTGTGTTGCCAGTGATGACTTACGGCACCGAGACGTGGCCTCTCACTATGGGCCTTATTAGGAAGCTCAAAGTCACTCAACGAGCTATGGAGAGGGCTATGCTCGGGGTTTCCCTACGAGATCGAATCAGAAATGAGGAGATCCGTAGGAGAACTAAAATAACCGACATAGCCCACCGGATTAGCAAGTTGAAGTGGCAATGGGCAGGGCACATAGCGCGGAGATCTGATGACCGATGGGGTCGGAAAGTGCTCGAATGGAGGCCGCGTATCGGAAAGCGCAGCGTAGGACGTCCACCCACACGATGGTCCGACGACCTGGTAAAGGTCGCGGGACGTCGCTGGATGCAGGCTGCCTCCAACAGGTCTCTGTGGAAATCATTGGGGGAGGCCTATGTTCAGCAGTGGACTTCCTTTGGCTGATGGATGGATGGATGGAATATAATGGGATGTAATTCCGAGGCTAAATTATGTTATGTATTGTAATATAAAATTAAATATATTTTGTAATTGTAAGGGGTTGTAAGGCCCCTAACACTATTTATGTGTTCGAACACGAAATGATTAATAAAACGTCCGTAGTGTATACTGATTGAACACTGATTTGAATGCAACTTAACAATGTAATAATAACGAAAATATGATTAGTATCCAAAATTTGTATTATTCTTTGCTTGCACAGTAATATTTATCTACTTATAATGCAAATAAAATATTTTTATGATATTATATTACAGTTACATTTCAATTGAATATTTGAAGCGCACGGATCAAAGTTGTTTGAGCCGATTGTATAGCGAGCCGACGCGGCAGCTCTACGCACACAGCTTTGGTCGCTTATGTGTGCGTGAAATTAACGAAGAAATACCTATAGTTGACTTTGCGCGCAAGGTGTATACGCTCTTAAGGTGATTTCCAGTCGAGCGAATTTTTATGGCTGTAAATATCTGTTTATAAAACTTTTTATTTCATATGGAATTGTTGGTACGGCATGGTAAATGCGATATTGCTGTCACCTTGAACCTATTTAATGAATTATTGAGCGCGAGGGCAAGGTCGCCACATACCGCCATGCCATTTGCCTTTCGTTTATTTGTTTTTATTTTATTTACGATCGCACTTTTAAAACAAAATGTATTTAATGAATGTCCAATAAATATTATTTATCTTTTCATAATAACAATAACAGCTCATATGTGACCCCTTAAAAGGGCTTAGACTCTAAGCTCTACTATGCTCTAAGGCCCAAGCCTAAGAGCATAGTCCACCACGCAGGCCTATTGCGAGTTGGATGACTTCACATGCTTTAGATATTCTTACAAAGATCTCTGCGGTATGCAGATTTCCTCACGATGTATTTTCTTTCTTGTTAGTGCTAGGTAATATGAAAAAAAAAAAGTATTCTTAATGTTTTTCCCGATTTAAAAAGGCTCTTTTTTAATCGACTAGTATGTAAAATTACTATTTTTTTAAAATACTACTGATTTAATTTTATAATGCCGTTCGCCTTATGGCAAGCGATACTTCCGCTCATGAATAGTAGCAAAACCCAAACTTATTTAATTACAAAGCAATACTTAGGATGCTGCGCTTGTCATCCTGAAACATAAAATATTAAGTCTCCATATGTGTAGTTACTCTGGCTACAATGTCGTTCAAACCGAAACACAATAGTGCATTTGCACTACTGTATGGCGGTAGAAATAGTCATTGCGGTGGTACCAACCCACTCGCCCTCTCACATATGAGAGACTTACCACCAGTAAATAGGATTATTTTTAATAATTCGTATGTTCTTCTGCTCAGAAGCCGACTAGTACGGTGGCGCCGACTGCAGCCCCGGCTCCCACGACAACCAGCACAACGACGACCACCACCACTCCATCCACCACTACCACGCTACCACCAGGTAAAAAAAAACATAAATACACCAAGCAGTCATACATGGTTCCACTCCATAGTAAAAATGTATAAGTCTTGTATCGCCAGTTTTAGAAACAACGAAATGCCTTTTGGTCCTAAACCAACAAACAGTCAGTCCTCAGTCGAAACAAATGAAATGAAAATATATATTGAATCCATAAAATTCGATACATTATTCATATTCAGTCACTTTTATCCCACTACCACCCGGTTCACAAGGCTTTTTTCGCCAGAGAAGAACGGGCAAGAAACTCTAGCGTTGCTCTTTTAAAAATAGGTTTAGAATACAGACATACTGGAGTTGCAAATCAGAGTAGTTCATAAATTATTCATAATAATAATTATATTCTATAACGAATATTTGATGTTTGAGTACAAGGACTAAGACTGCGGCCTGTCGATTCACTGCCAGCTTCTCATCAAATCCGCCAAGGCTGTCAAGTCAAAAAGTGGACGACTAACAGTTTTTATTTAGCTCATAAAAAATAGATTTGCGTGAAACCATACTGTATAAAAAATATACATATTAAGATAAGAGTATCTGTTATCGTATATTAATTAATTATCGTAATTCATGGTATTGTTTTGTTTTGCTACTGTCCAGGAGCGAGTCGTAACGCTTAGCAACAGGTGAATGAATGCTCGTGTCTCACATCAATATATAAAAAAAATCAAACATAATCAAAATAAGAATCACGGAAAATTATGAGTTGATATTTTTCGAATTTTCTAGATTATCGTCGTATCAAGTAATGAATATTAGTACGAATCGATTATTACTATTAAACATCGATTAACTTTTAAATCGACTATCAGTCGGATAAGGTGAAAGAAATGTAGCCATAAATTATAAATGTATATTACACTTCATGCCAAAGCATGCCTAAGAGCAAACTTCAATGTAATGGCCTAGAAGTTTAAGGTCGTAAGTTTGTAAACTTCTGCCAACTTCAGCTCCCCACTGCATTTCTGAGTAATATCGATGTGCTAAATCGCGTAAGTTGCTGTCCGGGCATTGGCCCTTGTTTGACTTTTGAATAAAGTGGCTTTACTGGTGTAATCATTTTGTATTGAACATTTTAAGTATACGTATGTCTCACTTAACAATTTTTTTTCCTTATTTCATAACTCAATTATAGCAAAAGTTGCAATGTTAAGCAATTTACAGTACAAGAAACTGAATCGCAGGTATAGGTCTACCAGAATCTCATGGCATTTTGGGAAATTTGAATTTACGCATTGCAACACTGGGGTAATTGGATGAACATATTTTGATACTTTCAATAATTGTAATTAATTATTATTTCAAATTGACATGTTTTTTTAGTACAACTTTGTAAATAAAGTACATAATGTTTTAAATATAAATATAAAGGTAATTTAAAAATTAAAATGACTTCAAAATTGTACTTTTAGATTACTTTTTTTTCAGTTTTACACTATAATATACATACGTGCCTTACGAGTATTTATAGAGGGAGCGCTGGTACTTCCAAAACGTAGATGAAAATGGCGGTAAAGAGCCACTAGTATCGTTTTAATTCTCTCTTCTTATTAGTTCTCACTTAGTCAAACAACTTTCAATTTCTAAATTGTAAGTAGTTTGATTATGAGTCGGTTTTATTGAAATAATTATTAGATACCAAAAATGTTATACCAAAGATGCAAGATTGTAAAATAAGATAATGTATTTATGTAACGTATGTAAGTAACTTTATTTTCAGTCTTCTTTATTTAATTTACACTTTAGTCAGGGCTTATTTCTAAAGATCCTGGTAGTACATGATGAGACGAAGGTGTTGATGATAATTATTTATAATAAAGATTACGTCTGGGATTACAACTTTTCACTAGAAGTGCAAAATATGTTATTGTTTGATGGATTCTTATCTAAAATCTCTGGAAAGTCCTGCACATAGGTATTTAATAAAGTACTATTTAGTTTCATAAATGATATCAAAGTATATACGATAAAACACATTTACATATCCAACACTAACCAAAAAAAATTAAGCATCAAAATTATTCACTCCGACTAGTTTGTTAAAACAACGTCGATTTTAAAATCGTCGATTTTGTTTAAATTTGACCAAATTATACACGGATCTGGCGATAAACCTTGTATACAATGTGTCGCACTTGTAATCGTAGAACTAATTTATATATTTTCGCTAAGGAAGTATAGAAATCATAAATTATTCACATCGAATGACATAACTCAAGTTTTGAAACAGCTGTTGACCGATGGTATTGCCACATAAAAATCTTTATGTTTGTTTTTAATTTTATGCCATGAGATTCTGGTAGACCTATACATTAAATGTAAAATAATTGAGATCAATTGAAAACATGTTGAGCCATTTCTAAATGATATAAAGATAAGCAACAGATACATTTGGCAGGTAATAATAAAACGTATGTTAATCAGAATCCGCGACATAATAATGAAAATCTGTTTTCCTCGTCCAGACAAAGCTGTACGTCACTAATGCTTTAGGCCTAATTAAAAAAAGAACAATGCGATTAATGTACCAGGGTCATTGACTCACAAAAGAACGTGCACATTTAAGAACGTATTGTTTACGTAACAGGTTTCTAAAATGTCGTTTAAATAATACAAAATGTTCTCCATTACAGGTCCCGCCAAACCTGTCCTACTACAATGATGGACGAACATTCCAGTTTTAAGTTCGTGAAGTGATGCTCACATCTTGATCTCAAGATACCTTACGTCCACACGACAAATATACGAAAAGTAGGCGTTCTTCGGATGCAGTAGAGAAAAGGATACCCTCCAATGTTATTGTTAAGGACAATGTTGGAAGTCGAGACACGGCTCGGTTTTGTGAGTTGGACGTGGCCATATTTCTCAGTCAGTACTTAAAGCGAACTTAATTCGTACAATAAAATGATTGTGACAAATTAATATATATTTCGTAATAAAATATATTACGACGAATGAGATTTTCTTCGTGAAACGAAACGTTTTTTGTTTGTGTTGCCCATATAAATAAATGACGTATCTATGGTAAATATTTTCATTGACTTTAATTGTAATTTAATGTTGTTTAAATTTATTTTAATGACAAATTTGGTATTGTATTCACTTATTTTGTAAATATAATTTGATTTTTTTGCGAAGTTGCTGGCGTCTTACGACTGCTGGGATTTAACACATCACTTTTACATTTGACTTTTTAAATGTTTATTTTAGTTTCCTCGTGGTAATATAAGAAGAAAATTCACAAAATGGGCGTAATACAGATAAATCGCAAAAAAGTATTGTCTAGATTGATACGAAACCATTGTAAATATACTACATAATTATAATTAGTTTTACAAGACGGTCGCACCGGGTGTTAATGAGTTGTCGAAATGAGTGTGAGTTTATTATTTGTAATAAATTATTGTTAATAGATCAATTATTATTATTAAAATAATCTTATAGATTATTTTTTATTTTTTATTTCTGCTACTTAGAATATTTAGAATAGATTACCTTATTTTAGTAGTATGCGATAGTAAGATAGAACATTGATCATGAATCCTTAGTAAGCAAACTTATATTAACAGACCCATTCTTTCAAATTCCATATAAAAAGGAAGTAGTATATGATTTACATTTTAGATTATCTTTAAGCCTCCATGTTAGGGGTAATAAATTGCTTTAGTAGGTAATACTTTTTTTCAGTTCAGCATAGTAAAGTATTAAGGAGACTCCTCAATTTAGGTGTACTCCTCACTGGTGGTAGGTCTCTCATATGTGAGAGGCCATCTGGGTAGGTACCACCGTAATGTCTATTTCTCCCGTGAAATAGCAGTGTAAATGCACTATTGTGTTTCGGATTGAAGGACATTGTAGCCAGAGTAACTACTGGACATATTGAGACTTAACATCTTATGTCTCAGGATGGCGAGCGCAGTGGAATGTTGCTACTGTTTATGAGCGGTCGTATCGCTTACCATCAGGCGAACGGCTTGTTCGTTTCGCCTTTTATAGCAATAAAAAAAAATATTTAGTAATATTTTGTTGATTGTTTCTAGTCTGGTCACATTTTTACATGTCTGAAGCCTTATTAAAAGTAACAAATAACAGTTTATCATTGCATGGAAAATCAAATATTCATACCATGTATTGACTTTTAATTTTCCTTTTTGAACATATTTTTATAAACTAAACATTACAAATAATAATGAATTTCTTGGTAAGTTCATGACATAATTAAAAAGCCAATAACAATAAAAATATTGTATTTATTCAATCACATAAATATAAGTACTTGGACTGATATTTACATAAAATATTAATGAACACAATACATTTCTAACAACGTTTGGACATTAAACAGAAATCCTAAAGTACAAAGATCAGTATTGAGATAAATTCATCCATTAATTAAAATATATTTTATAAGAAATAAAATATTGTTTTATTTCGATAACTAGTCAAAATAATTAGACTTGAATATCGAAACTAAAAACACAGCAATGTATAATTTGTTGCTTTACTAATATTAAAAATAACTCTTATAAGTAGCGCAGTAAATAGTAATGGACGATATTAGTGTAAAATGCTATACAAACCATGGACAATAAATACTGTTTATGGGTACAGAAGCTAGAACAGAAAGTCAGAAGTCTAGTAAAAAAATAAATCAGTTTCTTATTATCAGCCATAATTAAAAGTACGTAAATGTAGCAGTCATATAAGCAAAGTTTCTTTTATAAGCAAAGACAAGCACTTGGTATAATTAACAGGAAAAACTTGGCAAAAAAGAGTACGATATGGTGACAATTGGCATTAAAGAAAAATAATTTTGGCAACACTATTAAACATTTTATACCCATTTCTATACGGTTTTGTACGGTTTTTTTTTATTTAAAATAAACAAAAGAGAATTAACAACAATAAATGAAAATAAACATTTTCCGTCGTAGTATGTCGGGTTGCCATATTATTATTAGATCTTAGCGCCCTCATAAAAATCACTTTTTTGCCAAACTATACGTGCTGTTTAACGCTATTACCACGTAGTTGATAAATTAGCTGCGGCACCTGCGGCACCAATGCAAAGGTTCATATAAGAGTCGGCATGTAGTGCTGAATCAACAAGCCAGGCCGGTGAAAATTGCAATGTTGCAAAGTAAATGTAACAGATGGCGCTATACAATACCGCGAACGCGTAGCCAAATGTGCGTTATCGGCTGAGTTATGGGTATATAGTTTTTATTTAGGAATGAGTCCGATTTTCTTTCCAACTTGAGCGAAGGCGTCGACCGCTCGGTGTACGTCGTCGAGGGAATGCGCCGCGCTGAGTTGCACGCGCACACGAGCGCCGCCCTTCGGCACCACCGGGTAACTGAACGCCACCACGTAGATGCCGTGCTCTGGAAAAATATACATTGTACAGTCAGGGTGAAATAATTTGTTCGTTATGTGTAATTTCATTAGGTGAGTATTTATAAACGAGTCACATAGTCCCGATCCCCCACACTAAGATTCAAGTGAAACTTTTCAACCTAAGATCCAGTGGTCAGAGTCGAAAGAAGTATTTGTAGATCGGCCATACATTTGTTTCATTGCGGGGATAAAATCCGCGTCTTTCTAGTTTCTCAGCTCAGCGCTCTCACTCTCAGCGCCACGAGAACAATTTTTCGGAGAGGCCCAAAAGAGTATTGTAGTGTCTGGTGACACTTACTCCTTGTCTGACTAGGTCACCAACGATACTATACCGGTATATCCCTGATCTCTTGAGTCACTATAGGCGACGGCAAGCCGAACCCATAATGATCCGATACTGCACTTCATTTACCACGAAGTGCATCGCAATTAAATCCTAAAAGCGGAAAATAATCTATCTTAAGACCCCTTACCCAACATGCCAGAAGCCAGCTGGACTGCTAGGGGTGCCTCTCCCACCATGACAGGGCATATGGGGTGTTCATCCCCTGCCACCTTGAGTCCCGCGGCATGCAATCCCTGACGGAAGGCGCAAGTATTCTCGCGCAGCCGGGCGCGCAGTTCCCCGCTGTTTTCTACTAGATCTAAAGACTGGAAAGGAGATGTAATATTAGGTAAAAATATACACTAGATTAAAACTTCAAAAAGAAGAAAAGAAAAATAAGAGCACAAATAAGTGTGTTGTCGTATTTGATTTTAGTATGGTCCAAAAATATAATCAATCAATTTAAAGGAATAAGGGTAACCCTTATTCTATCTCGTAGTTCAAAATTAAAAAGTATTGGATAAGCAACCTCAGCTACTTTTGACGTGTGATTTTGTTCCGGACCCTGTATCTAGTATATATTTGATCGAAGATTGTAGCTGATATTTTGTTGTTCTAATAGGGGTTAAGCTACGTTCACATTGTATTTATGCAGTATGACTTTCAATAATGTTTCAGAATGATGTAGGTTATAATTTTGCAATCAGCTGCCTGCATAGTGTACCTAACCGTTACAAAAATACGATCACTAGCCAGTTTTCAAAATAAATGTTGGTGTGTTCTTTTAAAATCACAAATAAAATTAGTTTAAACCGATTCTAATAATATCTACCTTTCTTTAAATAATACAAACAGCCACTTACTTTCAAAGATGCGGTAACTACAGGCGGCGGCGGTGCATTAGAGAACAGGTAAGGTCTAGACACGTTTCTGAGCAGCGTGACGAGCTCCTTGGGCCCCGTGGTGTAGCCGCCCGCCGCGCCGCTCACCGCCTTGCCAAGCGTCGAGCAGATTATATCAGCCGCGCCCAGCAAGCCGCAATACTCCTCTGTACCACTGCAATATACAGATATTTAGTTATTTAAAACAGGTACATCAATGTGTACAAATGCAAAAGTGCGTGGTGGCCAGTTGGTAGACGGACTAGACGCGTCTGCCAACGTGTTCATGGTGGTTGCGGGTTCGAATCCCAGGGCACACCTCTCACTTTTCGAAGTCATGTGTGTATTGATAGTCAATCACTACGCACTAAAACGGTGAAGGAAAACAAAAAAAATATAAGAATTTCTATGGTATGTAAGTCTGCCAACCCGCATTGGGCCAGCGTGGTGGACTATACGGCCTAACCACTCTCAATCGTACTCTCGATTGTAGAGTAGGTCCGTGCCCTGCAGTGGGACGTATATGGGCTGATACAGATACATCAATATCATTACAGATATATAGGACAAAGCATATAAAATCACTGGCATGTATACCAACTAAAGACATATACAACATTATAAATAGTTCAATTGATATAATGGCAGTGATTATGCTTAGTGGATCAAGAGGCTTCGATTTAAATTTCTTGGTCGAAAAATTATAAGGCGGTAGTTGCCAAAATATAGTTTTTCATATCCCATTGAACCCACCTATGCTTCAGATATTAGGATAGATACCTAAGTAGAACACGGCTATGAAAACATTCAGGGCTAACATTAAAAGGCAATCTTAAATAGTTCCGTGCAGAAAAAGGTTTTTCATATAAATTATTTTCATTTCATTTCATTTCATATAAATGCTGCTATTTAAGGATTTTATCGCGGATTTGGTTTATTTTTTATATCTTTTAACTTCCTACCTTGCTAGTTTACAGCTTTCGTGGTCACGGAGCGGACTCTGGTATTAGTCATCCGCTCAAAATAGTTTTATTTCAATGTGTAGAATTATCGTTAATCTAATAAACCATTATGTCTTATAATCAATCACGTAAAATTATGTTATTCTAAAAGATCGAATATTTTAATAAATTATAATCAATGAGGTATTATGACATCGACATAAACATGATTTTTTGCCACAATGCGTATTTTTGTATAAACCTTGTCTGGTCTCACAGAGCGTTGAGGAAAATGTGCTAATTAATCATAATATGTCCTCAGCGAAACGCATCGAAGGTGATCAGCGAACTTTGTTTATTGGAGGTCGGTGCTCTATTAGGTAACCCGTACATTGCAATAAATATAGTTGTATACCGGGTATCTCAAGACTGCTACCGAAAACGAAGCCGGGTGGTAGTTTTAGTGGCTACAAACACAATGCAATTAAAAATTTCGCCTAGAAACGCGACATTTTTTTTTATGATTTTTTAAATATCGTTATTTTTGGGTGGTAAATCCATAGTTTTTGCTTGAATAATAATTTAAACTCTTTTATACCTTAGAGTACTTATAAATAAAATGGTATATACTATTATTTTAGGAAAAAATGTATTTACCACCCAAATATGGCCATAGGAAAAAAATAACAAAAAAAAAATTGTCGCTTTTTTTTGCAACTTTTTCTGTTGCATTGTGTCTGAAGTCGCTTAAACTACCACCCGGCTTCGTTTTCGGTAGCAGTCTTGATATACCCTGTATAAGTGCCGGTACCGTTGAACGTTTTGAGGTTCAACGGTATAGAAGTTTTATTAATCGCTTAAACTCACGAGAGTATTCATTGTTATTTGTTAACATGACTTTTTATATCAACTTATATAAGCCTATATTCTTTTGAATCATATATTTGGAGAGTGTATCATCATGATAATCAACACTGATTGGTGAAATTCTTATAATATTTACAGGTTAGTGATAAAAAATATTGACCACCTATTAACTATGACATAACACTATACTTTATTCACGCTATATCTAGTTGGTATTTAATTTCGTACTACTATCGATTCTGCTTTCGTAAGCTCCAAAAGTGGGTGTGAGGGCGGAGCGATTTAACACCTAATCTAGATAGTTCACAACTTATCATAACTAACCGTCCAGTCTCCCCGAAGAATCCTGTAGCATGACTATCGTCAACAGCTAGCAATGCTCTGTATTTATCAGCCAAGTCTCTCAGGCCTTCGATAGGCGCCACAGTTCCGTCCATAGAAAACACTCCATCAGTCACTATCAACTTGATGCGAGCTTCACTGTGCGCCAGTAAATGCTCTAATTCTGAAATAAAAATGTATAGCTTTAAGTACCTATGTATATTTGTAAATTCTAATAATAGGAAGTTATCTGGTATTAAGAAAGGCTGTCGTATCGCGAATAGAAACTAGTTTTGGAAAATAAATATTTTCGTATTACATAATGAATGTTGCTTATACCTACATCGTGTTCTTTGACATTTATAGAATTCACAAATATGCCTTTTGGGATCGAAATAAAACTAAATATAAACTACTTTTTGTGTAAATTAAGAGCTGTATTTTTAATGTTATCATTGTTGTTATTAGCTTATTGTTGAAATCGAAGCTAAAGTGTAATTTTATTATTTTATTCAAGGATAACTCCTGTGTCTACCAGTTACCCTGTAGGACCTAGGTATACATAAAAATAAAAACATCTACAGCTGATTTTATTGTAGCTAAAGCCCAAATAATAGCATAGACATTGTAGCCAAAGCAACTATTGGACATATTGAGACTTAACATCTAATATGTCTCAGGATGGCTAGCATAGTGAAATGCCAAGTATTACTTTGTAATTCATGGTGCTGTTTGGTTTTGCCACTGTCCATTAGCGATCGTATCATTTACCTTCACGGGAATGGCATGCACATCTCGCCAGTAATTACTATAAAAAAAGTAGTTCAGATACTTACCACTTAAATCTCTATGAGGATACCTATACTTCTGTGCCTTGCATAGCCGGATTCCATCTATAATAGACGCGTGGTTCAGGGCATCCGAGAAGACCGCGTCTTCCGGAGTAAGCATGGACTCAAAGAGACCAGCATTAGCATCAAAACATGACCCGTAGAGTATCGCGTCTTCACGCCCGTGAAACTTCGCCAAGCGATCCTCTAAATCCTAAAACAAAGTTACGATTGATAAGAGAAATTACGTGGCAATAACAAATAAACGCCTTGTAGTGTTGTTTACAAGGATATTGTTATGAAACTGCTAATGTGACGTTAATTTACATAAAAAAATATAGATAATTTAACATGTGTATTAACTAAAGTGTTTTTCTTATGTCTGGAGTCTGAATCCCTAAAAATATCAATGCGTTATAAAAGCTACGTAGTGTGTAAACTAAATACTAATGACCTTAAACGTAGTATGTATATATATTTCAGTTCTCGAATAATTGGTCCCTTTCGTCTTTTGAACAACTTTTGAAGTCAGTTTGAGCGGAGAATATAAAACATTCAATAGCTAAAATAGATTTAAAACTGTCCGCGAATAAGGCCATTACTTACATAAAACAAGCAAATAATAAATAAAATATATTTACCTTATGTATAGTTTGTGTGCCGCAAATAAACCTAACTGAACTAAGACCAGCTCCATACTTCTTTAAACCTTCTCTCGCCGCCTCTACCACTTCAGGATGATTCTAGAAATATGAAAACTTTATGTATAACTTATCTTTTAATAAATATATCACAACACAATTAATTTTATACTTACAGCAAGTCCTAAGTAGTTATTGGCACAAAAGTTGAGGAATTGACCATCAGCACCTTTCACTTTCACCTGAAAGTGGAAAAAAGAACAACTTTTTAAATTACTTTGTTTATAAACACCCACTGCTGAATTCTGCAAAAATGGGGCACTTGTCCACCACACTGGTCTATTGTGGTTTGGCGAACTAAACGTACAATATACGAGTAAATTCTTAACCACTATGTTAGCTAACCTATGCATGTTGTCTTTAAAGTGTGTCGTTATTGACCATTGATTTTAAAACTAAGAATAGGTCCTTTAGTGCATTTGGAGTTTCAAAAAGATAACTGTGAAATCACGCATTCTAAAACAACTCTACAGTCTACACTAATGTGCGAAACCGCTGCTGCCTCCTCTGCAATCGAGAGTACGATTGACGTCCAATATTAATATCCAGAATTATGGAATTATTAAAAAATCTCGCGAAATCACCAAAATAATAACATGGCACAATAGTCATCAAATTACCAGAAATGTATCGATTACTTTAAAAATCAAAATTAGGCATAGCTTATAAGTACATACTTAGGTAAATAAGTTGAATCACATATCATTACTAATGTTAAATGAAAAGAGCAAACACGGGCGTCATTATCCAATCTTCATAATAATTTTATTATGCTGTGATGGAATCCTATCACACAATGGGTTAAGTCAGCATTTCACATGAACACTGTGTCTATATGTTTTCACATTCAACAACGCATCCGATAACCAACTCGCGTATTTAGCTGATACTAACACAGCATACGTAATATGCAAAAATAACCGCGCCCATATGGTATTGTTTATTGTTTAAATTATTCAATCGTTTTAGCACTCCATCTAAGTTTTTGTATTGGTAGGATATTCGTCTGTACGATAACGACCAATCTATTATACTGCAAGGAAAGTCGTCTGGGAGTACGGTTCAGACGGCATAGGCCATAGAACACCCTGCATGTACATATATAAACTCACGCCTTTTTGCCATAAAAGATAAGCAGTGACGCTATCGCTTTAAAATTAAGAAAGATGCAAAAGAAAAAAGAAGACAGTTCGTGTTGCTGAAGGGTTTTTTTTCTTCACAGCTAAAACACGTTCCAATGCGATGGGTACCAGTAATAAAAGAATGAAAAATGTGAAAGACTATATTACCAATAAAGAATATGTTGATTTTCAACCAATGCATCCACATTTCGCTCATACAGTGGTGGAAAAATGAAAAAAAAAACCTCTCTTAGTGTTCGTGCTTAGGGTTCTAATTATATAAGTCTGATTTGATAGACAGTGGCATAATTATATCAACTGAGAGAGTTATTGTAGTTCTATTACTTTGCAATGCTCGTAAACCTGCTATGTATGTAATATCAAGATTATTTTATCTTTGTCGTGCGAGTATAACAAAATATATTTTCCTTTAATACTGAAAAACAAGTAAGTGAGCATTATACTTGTGATTTTAATACCGAAAATGGCCTTGCCAATGAATATCCCATGCACATAAAGTTTATGTAGGTATGTGTATACACTTCATGTGCATTAAGTT
Organism: Hyles vespertilio; assembly: GCA_009982885.2. Lineage (NCBI taxonomy): Eukaryota > Metazoa > Arthropoda > Insecta > Lepidoptera > Sphingidae > Hyles > Hyles vespertilio. Next base: position 7,130,368 of record CM042822.1, on the reverse strand, counting down.
TATGTATGGTATGTTAGAAAGTGACTAATGGAAGATACGACGGATGGCAAAGAAATGGGCATAAGTAATTGTTAGGACAGTTAGGCAGTCATTAGGTACATAACATATTCATTAACCAAACAATACGTGATTTGCGTTGGTAGAGCCCGCTGGAGCCCGCTCGATATGCTGTATTGACTTGATATTATATTTTTTTTATAATATCAAAGATATAGATCCATGTTATGTAATGAGTATAAAATACGATAATATAATTGGTGCATTAAGCCTAAACTACGTATACCATGACTCTACCTCTTATAACAATTACTACTATTGGATTTAATTATTATATAATATATTATGAACTAATATTATTTTAGTAGGTAAATTTATGTAGATAAATAAAAAAATATTGTAGAAGACAGAGAATTCTTCTCTTATAAATTTAGATTTAATTAATCATTCTTTACTTATACAAAAATATAGAGTTCTGAATCCTGCCAAAAATATATCTCTTGTCCGATTAATTATTAAACATATTGTTGTACTTCTTTGTATGTTTGAAATATGTACGTACCTACTTATAAATTTACCAAAAGTATGGAGAATAATTTTACATATATTATTCAACACAGCTCTCCGATCGAACTCGGATTTAATTTAGAATTGTTGTATTCGAGTACGTCTGCGTTTGAAATGAAATGAAAATTTCATTTCATTTCAGAAATTTTCATTTCATTTGAAATATGTACGTACCTACTTATAAATTTACCAAAAGTATGGAGAATAATTTTACATATATTATTCAACACAGCTCTCCGATCGAACTCGGATTTAATTTAGAATTGTTGTATTCGAGTACGTCTGCGTTTGATATCACAGAAACCAAATAGGCGAATTGAATCCTTAAGGATTGAATTTTTAAGGGCGCTGAGTTAATCGGTACCGCGCTACTATGTGAATAAAGTCTTTTTGGGTGTTAAATAGCCGTTGTGTTATTCCGTTCGCTCTTTAAAGGATGCGATTGATTCCTCAAACTAAATCCGCAGAAATCATGACTAGTGTGGATAATTATAGTACACATACCTTTACTAGGTATATCCAGATATAAAAACGTTATACTTATTTGCAGAACTTATAAACATCGCAAATGATTCCGTGTGGACATTTAAGTGGCTGCTTATAATAGAAATCATTAAAATCACGAACCAAACATCTACTTTAATAAGACGTGGAAATTATTACGTTGAGGAAATCTCAAAATGGATTTATTATTCATTCTATTCATAGCGGCCTCTGGACTCTAGATATGTAAACAAAACTGGCCTTCAAATAAAAACAGACAAAATTAAAACAAAGTTAGATAGCTAACTATAAATACTAGGATAATTTATATTCCTGTTTATTAAAAATGTAACACAGTTGTAATCGCGCAATTTAATAAATATCTACTTGATTAATCGGTAGTATCGAAAAATGATTGTATTTCCAAGTAAGAAAAACACATTTAAGTTGCGCAATAATAAAAATCAATCTAGGATTATTTTATGTAATCAAGAAAAAAATAAATGAATTAAAAAACTTAAAACATTTCACAAAACGTATTCTCTCCTACGGATTTTTAAAAACAAAGTCGTTTTGGTTCTACCCTCAAACATCCCCTAAAGTAAGTTCAACGACCGTAGGGACAAACGAGTTTTTAAAACAAAGTTCATTTCTATCACATAGGTTATGTCACAGGGTTATGTATTAAACAGCGATTGAATATTTTTGCCCCGGACAGTTTACAAGTTTTCATAAAATTGGCGTAACTAAATGCTTATTCTCTCCTCCCAAGGATGATCTCAAACAACACGTGTTAATACCTTATACGTAGACTTTATTAAACTTAAAACAATTGCACATAAACAAATAATTATGCTTTTGAAATTTCTATTATTTTAAAATTTTTATACCACCCTAGTACCACGAGGTACTGCTTAGCTTTTACAAGTTTGGTAATATTAGGTATTGTTTCAAATAAGACAATAACCAGCTCATTGTTACCCCCGCAAAATACAGGTTTTACCACCGCGGGGGTAATTACCCCCAGGTTAGGAACTCACATCATTTTTAATTATATTTCCGTTCTACAACATGGTTTTTGTAATGGATTGCAATATAAATATATAGCAAGCCACTTCAAAATTCATAAACCACTTAAGACTAAGATGGTCATTAAGAGCTGATTAGTAAAGTAAACAATATATTGCGTTGTTGTGAAAACTAATGTAAAAACTTCAAATCCTTTACGATGTTCGTTATAGTCTTCTGCACGCACTAAAACAGTGAAGGAAAACATCGTGAGGAAACCTGCATACCATAGCGATTTATAAGAATTTCTATGGTATGTAAGTCCGCCAACACGCACTATGCCAGCGTGGTGGACTATTTGGCCTAACCACTCTCAATCATACTCTCGATTGTAGAGGAGGCTCGTGCCCTGCAATGGGACGTAGGTATATGGGCTGATACATATACAGACAGATAGTCTTCTGACGATGCTAAGTTTGTCTGATAAAGTCGACGTGAAGATATAGTCAGTGTGCCTCTGACTATATCTTCACGTCTCGTTGTTAAGAGACGTTGTGTCACAGGGGAAGCAATTACATCTGCTTTAAATAAACTGAGAGTTGCCAGATCACATTATAAAGCGGCCGTCCAAAAATCGAAAGGTAATTTGTTACGTAAAATTGTGGCCCGGTTAGATAGTGAGGGTCCGTGGTCTCCTTTATACCATGAATTCAAAGCGAATAGGTCAATCAATTTGGCTTATATTGAGAATTTAAAAATTGACAACAACTTCACAACTGGTATTGAGGAGACAACGGAGGCTCTGTTACAATCGTTAATTCCGGATGATAATATTGAAAATGATACAGAATACCATAAGCAGATTAGGATGTGGGCCTTGGAGGTACCGAACTCTTCCGATTCAAATCTCGTGTCGTTTGATGAATTTAGCGAAATTGTACGAGCTTTGCCCCTAAACAAGGCTTCTGGTGACGATAAAATAACTAATAAAATGATCAAAGAAGCGTGTAAATTGGCCGGCGATGCATTACTCACTGTTTATAACAGATGTATTGCTGAAGGGGTATTTCCACGGGTATGGCGTACCGGTTTCATTCGTATAATACCCAAGGGTGGCGATAAATCTCCACATGATCCTAAGTCGTATAGACCTATTACACTCTTACCGTCTCTAGGTAAACTTTTAGAACGTCTTATCGTCCCTCGATTGCTACCGGGTGGACCAAAGTTTCACGAAAAACAGTTCGGATTTACGACGGGTAAGTCAACTATCGACGCGGCAATATCGGTTAGAAGAGCTGTAAGTACATCGGCGCGCAAATATGTACTCGGTATTTTCCTGGACATATCCGGTGCTTTCGACAACGCTTGGTGGCCAATGCTGCTTCTTAAGTTGAAATTACGAGGTTGCTTTAAAAATATATATTCACTTATTTACTCGTATTTCTCACACGGAACAACAAAACTTAAACTTGGACATTATGCTGTGTCGAAACCACTTACGATGGGCTGTCCACAAGGTTCGGTCTTAGGTCCTTATTTGTGGAACTTAGGGTTCGATGATTTTCTTGCAATTCCCTTGCCGTCAGGGTGTTCTTTGACCGGATATGCGGACGACGGCCTCTTGCTTATAGAGTCAAATAGTAGGTCGGGATTAGAAATTATGTCGGACGCGTGTTTAAAACTAATATGTGATTGGGGCCATCGAAATCGCTTAACCTTTGCACCACAAAAAACGTTCCAATTACTTCTGAAAGGAACTTTAAAATCACAGCCGCGAATTAAATTTAATAATATCAATGTTAAAAAAAAGGAATCGGTTTGTTATCTTGGTTTAACTTTAGAAAGGAATTTTTCCTTTCTTGAACATATTAAGAACGTCGGGGAAAAGTCGAAAAGGAACTTTTTTGCTTTGACAAGAGTATCAAAATCAACGTGGGGGCTATCTTTCAATACACTAAAAATCATCTATGGAGCAACTTACTTAGGATGTATCTGTTATGGATCTCCCGTATGGGCTGATAGGGCTACTATCGGTGCTGTGCGAAGAAAACTGCTCCAGAGCCAACGTTTGGCGTTGATATTCTTGTGCAAGGCATATAGAACTGTTAGTACCGAAGCTTTGCCTGTCCTAGCGGGTGTACTTCCAGTCGACCTGGAGGTGCAACGTCGCGCCGCGATGTATTACTCTAATAGAGAGAATATGGATAAAAGTTTTTTCACCGCACGTGAACTTTTAAAAGTTGACAGATTATTTAAACCGGTTTCAGTGGTATATAGCGAACTATTAGATGAATGGCAAAATAGATGGGAGGTATCTTTGAAGGGCCGGCATCTGTACCAATTTTTTCCTTGCGTACGAGATCGTTTAACAAAGACATGGCTAGATGTCGATTATTGCGTATCACAATTTCTCACGGGCCATGGTAACTTTAAGTCTAAACTATACTCTTTTAAGCTTGTTGCGTCGCCTGCGTGTCCATGTTCAACACCTAATTGCGAGTATGAGCAGTCCGCGCATCATATACTTTGGGAGTGTAGTCTTTGGCATAATGAGCGTAAAACCATGCTAGATAGTATGCAAATATCATCTGGAGTTGTATACTACATGGACCTTGTAGAGACTAGAAAGAACTTCCGTGCTTTCCGGCGTTTTTGCCATACCTATTACTGGAATCAAGCATAACAGTTCACATAATAGGTCCCATTTAAATGTAATAATAATTTGATCCGTGGTGCTTTACAGCTGGCTTCTCCGGCTGTGAAAGTCTTTTTGCGAGGTTATTTACCTCTTCAGTTCAATGTTTTGTCACCCGCTTTGCACGGAGGGAAGTGGACAATAATTTATTTCCAACTCCTCCTAATAATTTAACTTTCTGATTAATTTCGTTGCGGGTTAAAGACAAGTTAGACATTCCCGGGGACTCGCCGAGCTTCAATGCTCGGTGTCATTACATTGCGTGCCACTGTTGATCCTGGCTCACAGGAGTTACAGTGGTGGGTGTGAGGGTGGGACAGTCTCCAGTCAGTGTGCCTCTTAAAACATATGTGCTGTTATAACTTAATGGTCTATTCTTCGTGCAGTAGGGATATAATTATGACACGGGAGTTGCAATTTGCATAGGTTAATGAAGTCAATCCAAAATATGTCTGTGCAATATAATCAATTAATGGGAAAATTGCATCTTCAAATTTTGTGTGTATACAAAGAAAAAGTACAATGTGAGAGCCTATCTACATAACATAGGCCCAGTTACATAACCTAATTTTGGCAAGAATTTTAACTTTTACAATTATAAACATTAAACGTATACATATTGCATTCAAATGTGAAATGGAAAAATTAAGGTTATGATCAAAAATATATAATTTTTGCAACTTGGTCTTAGAGTCTTTTCTGCTTACTTTAGTGTCCTGAGGTGATGTAAGCACTCTTTCATGTTTCCAAGTCTTAGCTTTCTTTATCTCCTGCAAGCGATCTTCGAGCACCTCCCGCAGCTTAGCAACACCAGCACGTTCATTCTTCAATTCGTGAAGTTGTCGAGTTTGTGTGCCGTTGAACACTGAACAATAAAATAAAACTCTTATTGATCCGTATATTTCCAGGTTGTAACATTACTACATAACAACATGGACTAACCAAATGAAAGCATTTTCGTCCGGAAAGTTCTATACACGAGACGCGTTGGATGGACAGCCATGGAGACCATTCATCCGCTCCAGATACCAATCAGATGCTGACCACAATCCTTAGACTTGGGTACCGACCAGAGAGTGCGAGAGAAAGAAAGAGAATCATAACTAATTATAGCTGCAAACTATTGTTTGTACAAAATCACTTTTGGTACTGGTAGGACAAAACTACTTGAATTCACCTGATTGTAAATACCATCCGAAGTAAGTACGAACCGGTAAGTTATGATCATCTGTCACTGGTCGATATAATTATGCTGGTTCGATCGAAACCGGATATACACAGACTGAAACCGAAACACGACCCTCTTGCGTGGGCTACTGTGATGAACTTTTCTACCATTGGTTATTCGGTCTCTACACCAATTCTTAGCCCAAGACTATGTAGTCAGTTGATCTATATGAGTTATGGAATATAGTTTAACTCATCTCAATCGTACTCCTGAATTAGGATAAGGCCCGTGCTGATAATTACGAAATATAATTAATTATAAATTAATCAAGATTTGTAGAAAATTGTTTTTGCAAAACGAGTATAAAACAAAAATGCTTGTAAATGAAGCCTCCAGACTTTCCTCTCTTCAGTAAATGCTTACTCAACTGTATGAACTATGAAGATAATACAATGCACGTTCATATTGGTTAGGAAAGTAATAACAAGTTTATTGTTTCGCATGTGAATGCACGTTATATTTTACAATAGCGTGTAATATACAATGAAGAGTGCAAAGCCATCTACTGATTGTAGTAATCCATCCTCATCAGGTAATTTCAAAATTGTAGGCTTCGTAATTTATCTCATTAGCAGAACAATCCGAATGTAACTGTGCTGTGACATTGTCATTCGCATTATCTTACAACATTTTGTGCAAGTGTTTGTCCTTGTTCAATGTTTAGTTTCAAGTATTTTGTGATAATTTTGAACGTACAAATAGCGCTTTATAAAATTTTAACATTACAATATTTGCGAACATTCACTGATTATTGTAATTATAAGTCGCGAATAGTTGAATACGGTGGCAAAAAAAAACGAAATAACACAAACTGGAAATCCTTAACACATGATTGAAAGTAGCGCTTTATCCAAAACAAGGACGTTAAGGTCTGATATTACCTGAACCAATTTAATCACACTTCACAACACTGAGAAACGGTTTAATAAGCCGGCTACATGATTAAATAAGGTAATATTATAAGTAATATGAGTGAGACGTACCGGTGCGCAGTAGCTTCGGGCACAGCGCCATGGCGTCGAATGGAGGTGTGTCGACTGTCGCCGGCCAGCGCGGCGCGGGCGCATGTTAGTAGACCAGTCACGCAGGTTTTTGTTTCGTACATGTTGTTTTATTTATCAAATAGCTGAATAGAATACCACATTCTAATCATTTGGTACAATTTTGTCTCGCATTGATTTAAAGGATAGCACAGTTTATCTCTGTATGCAGCACGTTGGTGAAGATGTTTTTGAAAAACTTCTTTCAAACTGCTTAATAGGTTTTTGTAAAATTGTCTTTCTTTTTCACACAAATGTATGTGACATTTAATCAAAGATAACTCTATCTTCTTCAAAAGATTTCAAAATGTTTTTTACTCTGTTAATTTTACGTAAGAAACCAGTATCAACTGCCGAAGTTCTCGTTTGTGGAGGGTTCAAATCCCAGGGATACCTTCTGACTTTTCGACGTTTTGTGTGTCAACTACCACGCACTTTAAAGAAAAGAAAAAAAATTGTGAGGGAACCTAGAGACCATAAAGTTTTTCAGGAATTACTTTACATAATATTATGTACATTATATTATGATTCCTCCAATAAAGGATCGTTATGTGTTTGTTTGTAAAGTTCATATAATATGATAAGATTCATTTATTCAATCATATTCTCTGATAGTTATAGTGATATTCACAAATCAGCGCAAATTCAATTTTGATCTCTACAGTTTTCAAATTGAGAGAGAGAGCTTTAGCTCTTTATAAAAAGTGGCTTATGGTGGACTGGCTGTGCCTACTGTATATTTACGTGTGGACCGCACACAGATTTAGAACTACTGATATCTGCCCCAGTATCACCTCTCTTTTTTATCTCTATTTCTTTTGATATTTCCTACCTTAGGGATTATAGAAAAGCATATAGCACCATCACGCACTTTATATATGCGTAATGCGTATATAAAGTGCGTGATGGCATGTTGGTAAACGGACCAGACGCGGCTGCCAACATGTTCACGGTAGTCGTGGATTCGAATCCCCTGGGGTACTACGGAGTAATATGTATTTTGATAGTCAATCACCATGCACTAGAATGGTGAAGGCAAACATCGTAAGGTAATTGCAGTACAATAGCGATTTACAAGAATTTGGTATATGGTATGTAAACTGCGCTAACCCGCATTAGGTTAGCGTGGTGGAAAAAAAATACGAAATGCTTTAAAATCATTCATTTTATTAAACAAACAGTCTTCAATTTATGTTTTGTAATATTTTTTCTGGGCTCCTCTCAGTCGTATACGCTGCTCACAAACGGCTCTGCAAGAAAATCACAATTTTATTGCATGAATTTTTTTTAATCCATGGAAGAAAATAAGTGGTACGTCCAAAATATTGGAAGTGCATATTATTGGAAATAAAAATGACCCAAAAGATTAAAGCTATGTTTAAATAAGAAAAGGAAATAATTCTTTTAAAATTACTTAAAAATTAATTAATAGATTTATTTACATAAAATATCCCATTCGTAACTTAATGCTGAATAGGGGCTCAGCATACCACAAACATTCCTGGCCAAATCATGTGAGTTTTTGGAGTGTTAAAAACTAACAGAAAATTAGTAACCCTATCCGGTAATCTAGCTTAGGTATCTGTCTCTTCATAGTTCTCAGCTAATACCCTGTCATGGAGTCAATATTGGCGAGTTCTATGGAAGCTTTTTACGCTGATGACGCTACTGCTATCATAAGCCAGTCATATACCCGGTTGCTTAGCGTAGGCAGAATTAACCAAAATCCTCTGTATGAATCTATGACTATTCAAATCCTTCGGCGTATACTATATTTAGCAATGGACTTTCTATGGCTGAAGAAAAGAAAGAAAAAAAAATGTTAAAGAACTTTACCTCTGGTCCTATGTGTATGGCCAACATCATGTCGTACTCGTTGGCTCCAACGTAAATCTGTGCTCGACCGTCGTTGCCTACTGTAACTGTCTTGCCTCGACAGCTGTTGCCCTCCTTGCTGCCGGATATTACGTCACAATACCTGCCTGCCGGGAGACAAGTCTGAAAGGAATGAAAAGAATAATAAATTTTATAATGTTAAATGATACGTGAATTAAGTCCACCCGCCCTAGACCAGCTTGGTAGACTATCTTCTGGGCCGTCTCAATCGAACTACCGATCATAAAGGAGTCCTATTGTTAGCATTGGGCTATTACACAATATATTATGTAGGTTGTTATTTATGTTTATGTATCAGTGGGTGAGATTTCCAGAGAACTAAAATTTGTTTTGTCTTCGCATCCTTTTTCCTTTCTTGTCTCTTTTTGAGAATAGCAATTCACCTACAACTTATCAACTTATTTATCGTTTGTTGGACCGATGCAAATAAAAATAGAGCCTTAAGATAAGTTGTTTTCTTCTAACTAGATTTTCATTCAGATTGTAAAATTACGCAAAACATTACCTGCAGGGTCTGATTGAGATCCCAAACGTCGTTGTTGAAAGCGATGAAGGCATTGTTGCCGCGGCAGAATGCTATCTGGTTGCTATTGTTGTCCCACCAGTTGTTAACACCAGTGTTGCCAGCGACGTTCCTGAACGCCACCATGGAATAGATCTGGCGCCAGCGGTGTTGACACACCCAGCCGTTGCCGCAAGTATTGTCCTGTAAAGAAAATATAATTACGAGTATAAAACGCATATTTAGTTTTAAAAGACGGTTCTGAGGAAATTTAAGTGTTTGCCACAGTGTAGAGATGAGTCTCCGCAAGCCTACAATTTACCTTTATATCACAGTTTACTTTGGTTGGATACTATGCAAATATTTCACTGTTACAAACCTACAGGTACCTATAAATAGAAATGAAATGAAATGAAATGTATTTGAACTGAAATGAAATGTATTTATTGATCACGTAGGCAATTAAGGAGCTCTTATGACAAGTCAATACACATAGAACTTAATCTCTATTTACAATATATTTTATATACTTATTATTACTTATTTTAATTTCTTGCTTTTATCAATTTATTTATTAATTTTATTTATTTTTAAATTATTTTTATTTTTATTTATAATTAGTTTTATTTATTTATTTAGTTTTTATTCATATTTTATTTAAAGTATTAGTTTTTACTTTATAGTAATTTATTTGTCAAAGAAATACATTATTTACGTTAGTCAAATTAAATTATATTATTTGTGGACCATAAATATTACAACGGTGCGTAGCGGTTTATAGTTACCACCGGATCCAACGCGGCCCTTCCTGAGAAGACCCGGCGAAACAAACTCAGTGAGCTTACACTACCACTGGAACTACGCGACGCGACCCAGTCCTGAGTATATCCAGCGACTAAGACTCAGTGGGCTTGTTTTGGGTCCAACTTAAGACAACGACCATAAGTATTTCCGATACGTCCCGTATGTTTAGGCTTACTGCCGGATCCAACGCGGCCCTGACTGAGAAGACCCGGCGAACAAACTCAGCGGGCTTTACCACTGGATACTACGCGGCGCGACCCATTTCTGAGTAGATCCAGCAAGTCAAACTCAGTGGGCTTGGTTTTGGTCAATTTACTAAAATAAGTATGTGTGACTTGTCTTACAAGGATTTGCCATATTAATTATTATTTTTATATGATTTTTTCGATCGGTCGTCATATAATTTAATTGATTTATTTGATTGTATATAGCTTAGTTTTTGAGTTCACAATTTTAAATATTTTTAATTATTTAAATTAGGTGGTGTAATAAGCGAATAGTTCAGGGCCCCAAGAGGTCGCAATGTGCAAGAGAACACCTAATCCCAGGCTTTTTTATCCTCAATATATTCCTTAATATTATAATAACCCCTAGTCATAAGTTTGTTTTTAATATGGGCCCTAAATAGTTTGTCCGGTAGCTGCGTTATCCTATTGGGAAGTTTATTATAAAATTTAATACAACTACCCAAGAAAGATTTTTTTGACTTTTCTCGTCTAAACGAGGGTATTGCTAGTTTATTTTTATTCCGCGTATTAATGGTGTGGGTGTCACTGACCTTATAAAACTTATTAATATTTTTACGAACGTGCATTATATTCTGAAAGATGTATTCAGATGACACGGTTAGTATATTGCTTTCTTTAAAAACAGATCGCAAAGAATCGCGGCTTCCTAGATTATAAATAGCACGGACTGCTCTTTTTTGTAAGATGAATATGGATTCGATATCAGCCGCTGATCCCCATAAAATAATGCCGTATGACATTATACTATGAAAATAAGCAAAATATACCAATCTAGCCGTTGCAACGTCAGTTGTCTTATTTTTCGGACCGCGAACGCTGCGCTGCTAAGTTTAGCTGATAATCTCTCAATTTGTGGACCCCATTGTAATTTTTTATCTAGAGTGATCCCTAAAAAAATTGTGGAATCAGCTAAATTTAGAATTTCTGAATTTAATTCGATACGCGTGTTTACGCTTGCCACGTTCGGTAAAGCAAAACGGACGCATTTAGTCTTACTAGCATTTAATAGTAGATTATTAGCAGAAAACCAATCCGAAATTAAATTAAGAATATTGTTAGGTGTATCTAGATTATCGTCTTTCCGATTAACTTTAAATACTATAGAGGTGTCGTCAGCGAATAAAACTATGTCTGACCACTTCTGAACCATGCAAGGAAGATCATTTATGTAGACTAAGAATAAAAAGGGGCCCAGAATGGAACCCTGCGGAACCCCAATTTTAACTTTTGATCCTACCGAAGTGAGCCCGTCCAAAGAAACCTTTTGTTCACGACCCGACAAATAAGACATTACGAGATCAAGTGACGTATCACTGATTCCGTAGTACCTTAGCTTCATAATAAGTGTTTGGTGGTCAACACAGTCGAAAGCCTTGGAGAGATCACAAAAAACTCCTAGAGCATCTTAAGATGCCTCCCAGGCTTCTAAAACCGACGTGATTAGTGATGTCCCGGCATCTTGAGTTGAGCGACCCTTTGTGAAACCAAATTGATTCCTATGTATTAACTTATTTTCATCAAAATGTGCTAGCATTTGATTAAGCAAAAGCTTTTCGAAGATTTTGCTAAGAGCCGGTAGTACAGAAATGGGTCTATAATTCGACGGATTGTTCGAACATCCTGACTTAAAAATGAGTACGACTTTACTCATTTTCATTAAGTCGGGAAAGATACCGTCACTTAGGCAGGAATTAAAAATAGTAGCTAATAACGGTGCAATGTTAACAATAATAGCTTCTATAGCTTTAACAGATAGTCCCCATATATCTTCTGTAGTTTTTATTTTAATTTGCTTGAAAGCCTTTATTATTTGACAACTGGTTACCTTTTGAAAGTTAAACTTAGGCATATTTCCAGGAACATTTTCCTTTAAAAAAGATTCCGCTAAATCTACTGATGAATCTAAATGTTTAGTTAAGTCTAATGATATGTTAGTGAAAAAATTATCAAGATAATTGGCAATAGTAGATTTATCTGAAATAAGGTCGTCATTTATGCGGAGAGCAATTTTGTTGTCATTTTTTTTATTTTTCCCAGTTTCAGTATTAATAATTTGCCAGGTAGTTTTTATTTTATTATCTGACAATCTAAGCTTTTCTGTGCTTTTCACTAATATATTTAGATTTAGCCTGCATACATACTTTTTTAAATAATTTTGAATATAATCCGACATATTTTTTAAAGTTGACATCAGGTGTATAGGACCTTTTGTCATATAACTCATACAAAATTTCCCTACTACGTCTAATGCCTTTAGTGGCCCAAGCACAAAATTTTATTTTAGAGTTAATTTTAATAGTTTTAATTTTACATACTTGGTCAAGCTCTTTACGTATAATTTTAAATAATGATGAGTACATGTCGTTTGGACTGCCATCAAGTGTAAAAGTATCTATTTTTGATTGTACATTACTGTTAAATTGACCTAGGATTTTCTTAGATAACAGCCTAAAAGTTATTAATCTACTGGTTTTGTCTACAGCATGTTCTAATTTCACTAATTGGCATTTATGGTCAGATCTAACCCCTATCTTTATACCTTTTTCTAGTACTTCGAAGTTTGTTATGATATTGTCAATACAACTCGAAATTTCAGACGTAATTCTAGTAGGCTCCGAGAACAAACATGTAAAATTAAATGAGCCGAATAAAGACACAAACCTACACTTATCAACCGAATCAACTAGTAAATTAATATTAAAGTCCCCACAGACTAGAACTTTTTTATTACTTTTAATTTTATTTAAAATTTCCTCCATTGTTGATAAAAATAGCGAAATATTTGATGAAGGAGGTGTGGGCTACTTATATATACGCCCATACATACGCACATACATATATACACACAAACTTATATATTACATATACACTCACACACACACTCAAACATTCGAAAATATATATACTTAAATACCACATCACAATAAATAAATAATATAATATCAACACGTCATTCTAAATTATTCAATTGAATGACGGATGAGCGCTAGAATAGTGTAATGGAGCCGGGACCGTAGGCCGGCCGGCCGCCTCAAGACAAAAGGTGACGTAGTAGTTGCGGGCGGCGCGGTAGCGGACCCCCCCAGCTGCGCCTGCGCATGTTCCACGCACCGGACCTCTAGTTAGTTCCGACCGGACGATCGTACCGCGCACTGATGACGTATAGTTTGTCGCGAGCCTACCCTATTATACTGTATGCGTGTACCTAGTGCTTTTCTTATGGACTATTTCGCTGTACTGTTTTTCTGCTTTCGGCTTGTGCCTTATACTGACTATCTTGTGCTGTGCTTTCTATAAACTGTATTCTTGGACTAAACTTCTTTTCTGTTCTACTCTTGGTGTTTGTTCCCTTCTGTGTGTTAGTTTATATTTCAGACTGTTCTCTGTGTGTAAACTATGACTTTGTGCTTAGTGCATTAAAACTTTAATTATAGTTTTGGTGTTTTGTTGCGCTTGCGTATACCACCTGCTTACGCCTACTACCCAACACACTACCATTACCATAACTGGTAAACCGACCCTAAACTATAGAGGTCTATAGACACACAATATGACATAGGAATTTGTTTCCGCACATGCGACCTCACACACTCGTTCAACAGAGAGGCAAGAGATATCCTTTCTTTCCCTAAATGTGATATGATCACGAACTAGAATTAAGGAACCTCCACCTTCCGCCGAAATCCTGTTAAACGAGCTGGCGACCCTGAAACCATTCACATTGAAATTCATAAGGTGCGCCTTCAACCAGGTCTCTGTAAATAAAGTGATCTATTGTACAATAAGTTAGAGATAATCATAATTAAATAGAACACCCCGATATTGCAATACTATGTTCAGACTGGAATAACAAATATTATATACCTATTACCTAATATTTGTTATTTCTCACTTCAACCTCCTAAAGAGTTGAGCCTCTAAATGCTCAATAATCATTGTCTAAATGTCGCGTACACACTCCTGCTTAGTATTTAGCCATGACCGTGACCCGTGTTACATAATTATGTCAACGCCTGATTATTTTAAATTACTTGTTCTAGAACTGTTGCTTTAATAATCTGCGATTAGCAAATTATTCAGTGAGTAATCTGCAAATCACAATCTTAATTACTCCAGTAAATCAGATAAAATCAACAATGCACTTACAGAGTTTATCGCTGGAGATATGATATTGCCGGAACTGTCCATTGGGGGACCGATTTCGGAGTCCCAGAAATCGAAACTGCTCATAATCTGAGGTTCGCCGTACGGATGTGCTAAGAGGAACGCTATAGCTCCTTTATAAGGTTTTGGTTCCTTGTAAGTTAAGATTCCGCCGCCACCTCCGTGGCCTCTTTCGTTGTCGTGGTTATCAATGAAGGTCAAGGAGTCGCTATGGGCCAAAAGACCCCATTGAGGTCCCCAGCTGTTTAGCCATCTGAGTTGGTTGTTGCGTCTAAACGCGGAGCTCAGTTCCAAGCCGACTTTGAACTCTGTCACAGCTCCTAGAGGGGTGTACTCATCCCTGCTGATAGCTTCACCTCCGTAGTCGATGACTTCTTGGTAGATGTAAGGGCGGGCATTGGCCGGGAATCCGTGGTTTGTGTTCAAGTTGTTGAGGCGGTCGTAAATGACGCGCAAGTCGTGGGGCCACATGTGTTTTGCTGCGTCAATTCTAAATATAATTAAAAAGTTAGTAATTTTTTTGCATAAAGAATACTTGAATTGGAATATAAGAGTTTATATTTATTTTTACTCATATAAAACTGTTACGTATGTGAAAGTGAATCCTTCGACATAATATTCACCAGCTTGTTTAAGATTTTGTCATGATTGAGATTGGAAAAAAGATGGTAGAGTCGATGCTATGCTTGAGTGTGGAGGTACCTTAACTACCACGCGTGTTGTAGGTATGCGAGGGAGGTTAAAAATAACAACCTCATAAGCTTAATAAATCCGATGACGGGCGGGGAAATAAATCATTGAGCCAGAGGATGGGCAACAGAGGTACTAGTGAGAAAACTTCAGTACTATTACCAACTTATCTAATCAATGTGAGTATGGCTAAATCAGAGATTAACATTCAATGGTGAATATTTTACATTGACGCATCTCCAGCAGGGAATTACTGTATTTACTGAAGAATATAAAATGATGGATTGAATATACTTACTGAAAAATATACCCTCTTCGTGCTGTGTCTTTCTTTGAAATCTAATATAATGTAATGTTTATTATAACATTTTAATCAAAAATATGTGCATGTAACATACCTGAATCCGGCAACGCCTAAATCAATCAGTTTATTCATAAAGTTGACGATCATGTTTCTCGTGTGCTCATTGGCTTGATTGAGGTCCTTTAATCCTACAAGCTCGCAATTGCGCACCTGTAGCAAAAAAATTGGATACATTTTAATTATGCACTTACAGAAATAGAATCAGGACTCTGTTAAACTAATGGATTTGAATAGAAAAAAATGTATACCCATTGTATTTCTACGTAATAGATAATGTTTGCCAACCCGCACTAGTCCGCCAACCCGCAATAGGCCAGCGTGGTGGACTATATGGCCTAACCACTCTCAATCGTACTCTCGATTGTAAAGGAGGCCCGTGCCCTGTAGTGGGACGTATTTGGGTTGATACAGAGATAATGTTACTGTACTGTTTTATTAGGCCGTTCAACATTGTTTCACGTCAACACTCTGTGAAGTGAAGATCTTCAAAAATCGGCTAGGTAGGAATGGCCGAATCCTTTCCGGTAAAAGGATGGAGTGATGAGTTTACGTACTTGGAATAAAAATTGAATTTTGTTTCTTTGTAGGGCGTTTATCTGCTCGTGGGTTGTTAATTGTTGTTTTTATTTCGCATTGTTGTGAATTTGTGCAACTTTATCTTCAGTAAGTACTTTTTATTTTTCTACTATGTGTACAGCGAAATAAAATCCATCGGCGGCAGTCTTAAGCTTATCGAAAGTCACCGCGTTGAACACAGACTGTTGATTAAAACAGCTTACCCTCCAAGCATTGGTGGCGTAATCACTGCCGTCGATGACGCAGTGTGGCCAGTTGAAGTGCTCCGCGCGGTAAGGGACTGCCGGGTAATACCAGTCCCTGAAAACGGCGGTGTTGCCAGCCGTACCCACGTTTTCTGGCGGCTCCCCAGTCATGTGGTTAATTACAGCATCCACATAAATTCTACAAGAAAGGAGATTTTATTGTGGAGAATTATTTTAAAAATGTCTATTTTTGAGCAGGAGGCAGAATAGCTTGGTTATTTTCG
Source organism: Hyles vespertilio (assembly GCA_009982885.2). Classification (NCBI taxonomy): domain Eukaryota; kingdom Metazoa; phylum Arthropoda; class Insecta; order Lepidoptera; family Sphingidae; genus Hyles; species Hyles vespertilio. The sequence continues at coordinate 7,113,634 of CM042822.1, read as the reverse complement.
CAAAATATCAACAAGGCGAAAAATAGTAGTCGAAGATCATGTTCAGTTATACTTATTCAAATAATGACTGTTTTAGAACTCATGTACCTGACTCCAGCGTTGTTACACCTTCGTACCATATCAGCGAATTCCCTCTCGTTACCAGATCTGGTAACCAATTCGTAGGACATTGGCTGATAGCGCTCCCACCACGGCCGGTTGTAGTTCCACAGGATCACATTCTCATTCGGAGGGGATATCTGCAAATATTATATAAATATGTAATATTCTATATTTACCCGGCACATCCGCTTTTGTTTAAGCCAGTGGCTTGTAAGCTCGCGGCTATCTTTGTTTAAAGATAACCATATCTCGGCGATAGACACTAGTTTCTCTATCTTGATACTGACCTAACCAATGAAGTATGAACCTGGTAAGAGCAGCTACATATCCACAAACTAATAAGACGATAATTCATACTACCACATATCTCTTGAAAAACGGAAAATTTCCTCATAGAAATTCCAAAACAAAAAATGTCTTGCCGTACATCATTCCCATAGATTGTCGGTAAAAGAGACACAGATACATATAAGTGGCTCACAATTTTATCCAAGTATTTCAATCACTACGCCCTATGAATATGTGTCTTCGCTCTAGCGTGAAATGAATAATTGTAAATCAATTAAAAATAAATCACGGACAAGATAATGCATTCTGCGTCCATTCTCTTAAAAGCATGACTACTGAGTACTGAGAATTCCTATTTTAATTTCGGAATTAGTTCCTATACTCGTAACATCTTTATTTTAATTGCTCTCCACAATTGTTAAATAGGTTTTACAAATTTAAAGAGTATATAAACGAGGACCCTGTAAATCACGGCACCGTTCGAAGAGGAGAAGCTTTACCTTTAGTATATAAAATCGAAAAAATAGTAGTGGGATTAGTTTGTATTTTTTATTATTGTTTATTGAGTTAGGTTTTGTTTAATATACATAATATATACTATATATTCTACTTCATACTTCTTAAATTTTATTCGCACGTTGTTTTTATTTATATGCTAACATCTACTATTATGATGGCTCCTAATTTATCGCTAAGCTGGACATAAATTCGATTCTTGTATAGCTCGAATTCACATCAGATTTTTATTTTGTACATATTATGTAGGCATTTCTACATAACTAAATAGTTTCGTTGTCGTCACCTATTTCATTGTAAATTCGTTTACCAAAAAATCAAGTAATGTAAATAAATTAATAAATTTAACTTACCTGAATACCTCCGAAACCTCTAGGTCCTAGAAATCTTTCACATTCAGCGGCAATGTCGTTCCATTTCCACTCGAACAAATGCACGTTCACGGATCTGCCAGGCGCATAGTGGGGGGTTTTGTATGCTGTGGCAGTGGCCAATACCACTAGACACAGAAATATTGCTATTCTCTAGAACAGGCGTAAATGTTAACACATTAAATATTTTATTAATAATCATAATTTCCATTTATTCCAAAACTAATCTATAAGGCAGTAAAACCAGAGACACTATTAGACATAATGAGACTTGGCATCTTATTTCTCGGGATGGCGAATCCAGTGGAATGCCCAGCATTGCTTTATCGATTCGTGGTCTTGTTTGGTTTTGATAATGTCAATGAGCGGTCATATCGACAGCAATTTTTTTAAATCATAAAGCATAACCAACTTTAGGCACCTATAGGGCATATCCAGACTGCGTCCAAACATTAAGCCAGGTGGCAGTTTTAGTGACTTCAGACACAATGCAACTAAAAATTTGCAAAAATGCGACGATTTTTTTTCTAATGTCGTATTTGGGTGGTAAATAGGTACATAGTTTTTCCTAAAATAAATTCCTAAATCGGGTATATCTTTTTATTTTTAAAGACGCTATGATACGCAAGAGCCTAAATATTTTTTTGTCACAAACTATATATTTACCACCCTACTATGCTATGTATTTACCCTATCCCAAAGATGATGATATTTAATACAAAACTAAAAATAATTGTTGAATTGTATTAATTGTAGTCACTAAAACTACTCGTTATCGCTCGAAGTCTTTATATAAACTGCATATTACAAACATAAATACTATAGTAACTTATTCCTGCATTCTAAGTTGTAATATAAACGAATTATTTAAGAAAATATAAATTAAGTTTCAGTTGAGAAAACTTACCATCCTTTGCGCACCTTTATACGAAGTGATTTAAACAATTCTGGCTAAAATCAGTTTTTATATCACGTAGATAAAGCTTCTTAGTTTGTCGCATTTAATTATTGTTTTCATACTCTTAATATCACAGTAATACCAGATAAGTTATTGATAACTCTATAGCCACTAGTATATGTCTTTGTAGGGGTTCAATCGTTAGTGGATAAAATTTATTTATCTATAATTAGGTAGGTGATGATAGGTAATCATAATTACCTATGCAAATCTGTGGGAAATGAGTAGACTTCTAGACTTGTTTTCAAGTTCCCGCATTAATTATTCAACAATATTTTTTTTTATTTCATAAGTATGGCCAACGAGCTAACAGATCACCTGATGATGAAGGTTCACTACCGCCATTTTACTGAAAGACAATAATTATATTGAAAGAAGCCTGATTTTGATTTTAAAATTCCTCACCGCTACAGCAAAGCTGTTGCTTCATGTCAATTTCCTGTGATGTTCGTAAATCGACGCATTTTTATTTACACCTAATTCAATAAGCCAGTGCAGCGTGATAGACCATTCCCTTATCCTTCTAAATCCTAGTTTTGAACGTAGAGACGTGGACGAAAATTGGTTAATTTAACAAATTTTCATCTCATTTATTGGTTAAAAGTAACATTAAAATGTTTCTTTCAGCGGTCTGTGAAATAGCAATTGTATTGAATTGTCGTCTATTGAGATAATCTTCTATCGCCAACTGATATTGCACTAACCATCGGGTGCCGTGAAATTATTTTATTATCGTCGTAATTTTTCATTACCGTACCACACATGGACGTATTTTAAAATCTACGTTCATGGTATCGCTCCGGACGAGCCTATCCAGTCATGCTGAGTTAAAATTGATAAGAGCGTGGTCCTATCTGCCACTTCAAGAGCTATTCAAAATATGTGGCTATACATATTTGGTCAGCGAACGGGACCTGAATTTGAGTTAAATGTGCATGATGCCTAGGAAATATGCCCATTGGTAGTAATGTGTTAATTGAACAGGGCGTGGTCTATTCTTTGTACAGGACGGAAGGCGCGCAACGTATTCCGACTTTACTTCTTGGTCTGTGGTTCCGAAGTAAGTGGTGCACGCACACTCCACTACATCTCTAGTGGAGCGTTAATAAAACTAGTCGTCATTCGAAACGATTTTTAACCGACTTCAAAAAAAGGAGGAAGTTCTCAATTCGACTGAATGTTGTTTTTTTATGTTCGTTACCATATCTCATATCTCTGTACTTAGTGGGTGAACCGATTTTGATTATTCTCTCTTTGATTGAAAGCTGGTGTTTATCTTCGGACTTCGGAATTCGGACATCTTCGGACTTGGAGTGAAGAACTCCTCAAAATTAATTTACATGGCAAAAAAATTATTAAATCTATTAAAAAAAGTAAAAAATATTTAACTTAGCGCGATTTTTACGGTCCTATTTTTCAAAGTAGAAATGTACTGTAGGGCTTATTCTGCTAAGTTTAATGTTGCGCATAAGCTGGACAGTGTTTCGGTCCAACAACAAAACTCGTGGAAAATCCTTGACAACGATCTAACTTGTTGGGAAAGGTTGAGGGAAGCAGATGACGTGGCCGCAGACCAGGGGCTCTAATATATAAATCCGAAATTCGAATCTTCGTGACGTTTTTCGTTTCGGAACCTAGGGCCCTACTATATTCATCCGAACGAACGAACGAACGAACGAAGTTCGAAACTTCGGACAAACGAAGTTTTTTATATGATACGAATGTATCTATTCTGTAAAAGTTCGAATTTGTATAACGTACACCGTAACTCTAAGTCTATGGTTACGACCATAAATCAATAACGACCATAAGTTTTATATAGGTACATTCGTATCGTATAAAAAACTTCGTTTGTCCGAAGTTTCGAACTTCGTTCATTCGTTCGTTCGTTCGGATGAATATAGTAGGGCCCCTACTCTGTAACACGAAATTCGAATCTTCGTATCGAAGAATGAATGATTCGAATATATCGGCAATCTGAACATTTACAGGGGCCCTACTATATTCATCCGAAACGAAGTTCGAAACTTCGGACGAACGAAGTTGGTGACGATACGAATGTACCTACTCTGTAAATATTCGTATTGCTGATATATTGGAATCATTCATTCTTCGATCCGAAGATTCGAATTTCGTGTTACAGAGTAGGTTTCGAAACGAAAAACGTCACGAAGTTTCGAACTTCGTTTCGGATTAATATAGTAGGGCCCCAGGTCGTTGGGCTGATCAAATAAGCAAGATGCTAGCCATAACTATCTCAGAGTGGTGTATTCAGAGACCAATAAGAAACACCTGGCTGAGGATTGTGTCCACCAGGGCTTGAAATACCGGTAAAAGTTTGATATCGTTAATGGAGCTAGAAGCAGGTATCGGTAAATTCATAAGTAACGATACCCAATTTAACGTTATTTTAACTTTAAATATAAATACCGTTACTACCAAACTTACCGATACTTATAACGTTATGAGTGTATTTCGTTACCTTAGCTCAAACTTACCGATAGTTTTAACATTATGAGACTATTTCGTTACCTTCGCTCCCGGCAACTCGCAATGTTTACCAACCAATCACATTCATAAGAAGAACATGGCAGCAGTCGACATGCGTTTGTGGTATATCCCGTGGGACGCCCGAGAAAACTTTGAGAAAATCTGCAACGTCGCATAAATTAACGCTACGAAATTACCGATATTTTTATCGTTATAGACGCAAAAAATACTGATAATTGTTATCGTTATGGTATCATAACGATTGTGTTCCGTTATGATCAAGAAGTTTATACCCAAATGGAGATTGCATTCCGTATTCAGTGTTTTACAAAAACTCAAAAATTTGACCTTGAATGACGTCGCTGTTGCCTGCTATCCTTTTCTTTAGAGTGATCGTTGAATGAAGTTCATTCATTTTCACTCTAAAGAAAAGGATAGCAGGCAACAGCGACTTCATTCAAGGTCAAATTTTTGTGCTTCAGTGTTTTATACGGAATGCAAATTGCAATCTCCATTTGGGTATAAGCTTCTTGGTTACGATACTCAATTACCGCTACTAAATTTTAACGATACACAGGTATCTTAATGTGATATATTGTAGGTATGTATGTGATGGATACTTTTATTGTGAATTGGTATTTTCAAGCCCTGGTTTCCACAGATAAATTAATGTTCGCCGAACTTTTTTAATCTATATGACGCTCGGTCTCAAGAAGCTTATACTCGGTCTTCACCAAAGAATAGTTTATTCTTCTCACTTTCATTCACTCATTAAATTTTGCGATGTGCGGAGTTGTGTAGACATCAAGTTTTTAGTTTCTCATTATCCTCTTTAATTTAAATAATATTCATTATTAATAGAATATGTTAATTAATGCGTATGTATATTCGATTCACAGTAGAAAATAAGTTAGTCTTCAAAGTGTTTCCTTAGTTGACGCACGTGTAATTTGTCCGTAATTGTTTTGTTTATTTTTACAAGTTAACTTTCTCAAAGTTGTTTACAAGTTTAGAGTGTTGTTTTTGGCGATGGCTCTTAGAATATATTTACTGGTTGCGGTGTTATGCGTTGTGCCTATAGTGTACGCGTGTAATGAGGCAATTTGCGCGAGTGTGGTGTCTAAATGCATGCTTACACAATCTTGCAAATGCGATCTGAAAGATTGTTCGTGTTGCAAGGATTGTTTTAATTGTCTTAGCGTGCTGTACAGCGAGTGTTGCAGCTGTGTTGGTAATTATTGTTAAAAACTTATTAAATAAAAACAAATGTAATTTTTTAACAATACTTTTTATTTAGACTTCAATATCAGTCAGTCAGTTTTGTAGTAGAAGCAATGGAAACACTACTTATATCAGCCAATAATACATCAGTAATCAGTAACTACATTGCTCTTGATGGAAGATGCAGTGCAGTCCAGATAAAATACCTACTGAGTCGAGATGACTATCACTCACCAATCATCAAATATTAATATTCATGCGGACTTTATCTGGATATACCCATGGTGAAACCCAAACATGTCACATTTGGATTACTGTGCCAATTTCTATACAACTAAATACAGTTGTCACTACAGGGGAAATACAAATCCATCTGCAAAAACTGAAATGTCTAAGAAAACCAATATAATATTTAATATAGACACTTATTTGATTATACATAATAGATTATTATTGTACTTGCATACATTGTGATTTAACAAGTTTGCTAGACATTAATTCAAGCACAATACAAAATAATATCATACTGGTGACTGGTGGTAGGTCTCTCATATGTGAGAGGCCATCTGGGTAGGTACCACCGCAATGTCTATTTCTCCCGTGAAACAACACTGCTTAAATGCACTGTTGTGTTTCGGATTGAAGGACATTGTAGCCAGAGCAACTACTGGACATATTGAGACTTAACATCTTATGTCTCAGGATGGCGAGCGCAGTGGAATGTTGCTACTGTTCATGAGCGGTCATATCGCTTACCATCAGGCGAACGGCTTGCTCGTCTCGCCATTCAATGCAATAAAAAAAAACCTGGATCTGTCTAACAGTATTGATTATACAATTTCCTAGAATACTAATAAGCTCAACATTGTGCCTCACAGATATGTGTCCGAAGCCAAATGATACACAAACAGAGCTGTCAAAGACTTCATATGTAGAGGAGCTCGGAGATGGTGTGCCAGGGCTTTTTGCCGCATTGACTAGCGACCCTGATCCTCAGCAGCGATGGTTGTCCATCACTTATCCGGTTGACATTGACTTGTCTGCATACCGAGCAGTACCTGAGAAGCAAGTGGTGTATCATTTACGTGAGTTGCATTTTATTTTATTCTCTTTATATTCATAAAACTTAAACTTTATATTATATTAAACTAGTATGTACTTGGGGGTGGCAAAACATAAACGTATTTTATTGCTATATTGCAAACCTAATTTTGTTTGTAGTTTTGGATATACTACTTTACACTTTACAAAATCAACATGTAATTAAATAGTGTTGTCTATACTCGGAAATGGAATCCGAGATCAAAAATGTAAACAAAAGTGTTACCACTACAATAAAATAATTTGTCATGGTAATTTGTTCACAACCGTTAAAAAAATAGGTTGGAATTATTCTCATTGGTTAAATAAGTATAAAACAAAGTCAAATAAAGATTATTTGGTATAATATTTACATTAACTACAATTTCAACATCTTTTTTAAGTATGAGAAAAAAATGGTACGAAAATATTTTATGCTACAGGTATTATGCAGAAATTCGTAACCGTAGGCCACTGAAATAAAACTTTTTTTAAATTTCGTCTCATCTACAAATAGGTCGCTTTGAAGCCCGCGACACCTCCCTTTAGTTCATTTAATTGCTTAACTTGATGAATGTGCATCATGTGATAAAGCTAAAACGCCGTGAAGCTGGTTTCACGTTTTCTGTTAAGTTTTTGTTCCTAAGATTTCTGGCGCTCGTGTTCCTAGCCGAACGCACTATGGTCTTTGAAAATCACTGTGAGTTAAACCCATTAGAATTTGTTTGGGCCCAAGTCAAGGGTCACGTCGAAAGGCATAATAAAATATTCAAAATGTTCAAAATTCAAAAATAAATAAAATATACATGTCACTTTTACAATGACATTTGTTTGTTTACATTTTTGATCTCGAATTCGATTTCCGAGTATAGCTGTCAAAACCATTATGTATCTCTAACAATGAATCCTACTGTCTTTTAATTTTAGAATTTCATAATTATGTTATAGTCATTTTAATAATACATTGTAGTGCAAACATAGGGAATTCTGATATTTAAATAGGAAATTTTAATTCTTCCAAAGACGTGATAGCGTTAACCCCGTCACCACGCTGCACCGCGGTGCGAGTAAATTCTAGACTTGGTTCACACTACAGGTCACACATATGACATATTTTATTAAAGCAATCATACAAGAAGTAGATTTCTCAACCTAGGATCGAACTAGGACCCCGCGGCTTAAAGCCCGGAATCTATACGCGCTACCATGAAACTGACCATTGAGGCTTGATTCAAAAGAAAACACAAAACCATAAACAATTATACCTTTGTTTTACTAAACCACATCAATTGTGCGGCTAATAAAGAGCCACCTGTGGAATCGTAATTACAAAGGCATTAATGGCGCCCTCTCGAGATGAGTTGAGTCATCACGGAAAAATGCAAAGCTACCTGCCTCGTGATCTGTTTGATTTACCGACCGACTAACATTTGTACATAACCGTACGTCAACAGTACCGTAATCGTTTGGAAATCTATATTGTATAGAAATCGAAAAGACGTTAACTAAAAATAAAGTCAAAAATTCAGGTAGAATGAAGTAGAAAAAAATAATCTCGATTCTCGACCACCCTTAGGTTTTTTTTATGCTTTCCTCAAATAATGACTCATATATACCTACATTATATCAGTCTATTCTTTTTAAAACTGTCTTACAAGTTTGTAGCTGCATCGAAAATAATTAATAACACAAGACAAAGTATCTTAGCGACAAGCCATACTACATAATTATATGGGGAATATTTTAAGTTTTAACACGGAAATTCCATTGAATTATTATTTTCTAACCATAATGACTACATTAAAATCTCTTAAATCTAGCGAGGCACTACTCAGCTACAAAATATGCAATTTAGAATAAAATCTTAGTAAAGAAAACATTCCGATCGATTGTAAAGCGGCCACTTAAAACCGGATTGTATGCGTTTCCACCAGTGCAGCGCCGTAATATGTAATTGATACTAAGATGCACTATTGCATTTCTATTTCTTCGTGTTTATAAGTATATTGTGTCTTTCTTTGAGACACATGATTTATTTAGAATGGAGACCTCTACGTAGAAAAATAGTAGCATAAGTTTTCAAGCCCAATATACAAATACAAATTTAGTTGCTTTCATCTGTGTGATTGCCTTATTGTATTGTTTTATTCAATGAGAATAGTAGGTATTGATTTTTAGGAGTGCAAATCTTATATGTTGACGTTTAAAATCTCAAAAATTCAATCTTCCTGTCGGAGTATAGAGTAATCCCCCAGGACAGATATGCCCACCGACGCGAAATAGCTATGTCCGACCCGAAACTCGACACACTTCTGTGAGTCACTGTGAGGGCCAAGGGATCTTTGACCACTATGGAATTGAATTTTTCGAGTGGGCGTTTAAATTCTACTAAAAATGGCCTCTTTCATTTCGTAGTTGAATTTTCATAAAAATCGCGCTCGAGATTACTTTCAGTATGTACTGTCATTCCTCATAGTTTCGATTTGGCCATCCACGCCTAGTTGAAGAATTCATATACGAAGATACCTACCCCGAAGAATACAACATTTTACCACTAGCAACTGCTTTTGGTTGCTGCACAAGGGAAGAACTCAATACTATTGCACTAGGAATCAATCATACGATATCTAAGGTATTTTCACGCTCGATTGCATGTGTGGTGTACAGAGAGCGTGGAGCAGGAGCCGGCGCCGGTGAGCCGAGACGTGGTGACGTTTAACTGCACCGTGGCCTACATGTCGCAGTGCATGTCGTGCGACAAATGCCGCGCTTCTTGCAGGTCCATGGGCGCTAACAGTATACGGTCAGTGGTGTCTTAGTTACTATCGAAAAATAATATACATTTTCGTAGAGAAGAAGCTTGAACTAGGTACGTCAATTATATTGCAAAAAATATCCCAAAAATAAATAGAATAGTATATACATACTGGAAAATTAAATTCGATTTATTAATATACGCTTTTTTTCAAAATGGAGTAAAGTGTAAAAAATCTTTTTAATTTTTAATTTAACTATTTCTAGGATTCATGAATTTCAAGTTAAGCATTTTTAAAGATGACTATTCGGTTTTGCTAAAGAAAAATATTGTGAATCTCTAGTTCGGGTCCAAATCGTGTATGTCCGAAGGGAAAAAATAGCCATATTGTGAAAATGTTTTAACAAACATCGACTCAGTAAATACTTGATGTTTTCCAGATGGTTCCATGACGGTTGCTGCGAGTGCGTAGGAGACAAGTGCTTATATTACGGAATAAATGAGAGCAGGTAATGTATTGCAAAATTTTACTAATGTCATTCAACTTACTTATAGATTGCTGTTTATGTACCGTAGTCGCATTGCCTTGTTCCGTGTTATAACGTAATGTAAAAGTAAATAAATGCAATAATAAAATAAACGATCTATTATGATTTACAAATAGATGTAGAGGGGACAATGTATTTTTAAAAACAAAATTCCGGCTTATTGGGTCCTTGAATTACAAAGCAATGCTTAGCATTCCACTGTGCTCGATATCCAGAGACAAAATATGAATTATGGAGTTTCAATTAAACGGTCTAAAATGAATTACATTTGTACTATCAGCTACCACCCGCAGTTTTAGGTCACTGGTGTACAAAGCTAAACTGATTCAAGAACAAAACATCTTTCAAGCACTTATCTTTATTGTGTATTCAAGTTGTCAGTAAACTGTTAAATACGCACTCCGTTAGCTCATTGAATTAACACAAACAGATTATTGACGTGTGTATATTTTATGTTATAACTTGCACTGTATCAAAGACAATTCAAGTATCTATGGCTCAGCGTATTAGGTGTAAGCCGAGATTCGGTTTGGATACTTACCAACTGTCACATACATACTCCTGATCCAGCACTAAGATCGTGTCGTGTGCCGTGGGTATCAGGAACTACGAGACTTTCCGGTCGCACAAACATCCAGACGCAAAATAAATTCTTGTAGTTCACACAAACATTTGTCTTGGTGCGGGATCGAACCCGCGGCTTCTCGTTTAACTGTCAGCGTTTAACCAACTGCGCCACGGAGGCTGACAAACTATTTCTGTGAACCACAATAATTGTTTTGGGTTTTGTGGCAATGTATCAAAAAGTATTTCTTAGTTGCACATACCCTCAGATACGAAACGAATACTGTTGGGCCACACAAGCTTTCCTATTCAGGGATTCAACCTGCGGCCCTTTGTGGCACTTTCTGTAATTTGTTTACATCATCTGATCACCTATCATAATTTGATAAATTGTATTTTAATTCAAAATTCAATTTTAACGAACATTCGTATAATATTATTATACGTATATAATGAGTAGTATACGTGGAACACCTGCGTATGCCACAAGGTTGTTTTCCCGCCATTAACATTAACATCGGAACACGACTCCAGTCTACAGCGTATCGGATTACGCACAGGTGCTGCCATTAACAATATGCTAATTAGCATTGTAACTTGAAACTTGCTGTTTAATTTCCTAGTTTTTTGATAATTAAAATCTTAGTGATATATGCTTAAATAATAAATATACAGTCACAGAAATGCGACTTGAATTGAAAGTTTTCTGTTCGGCAAGCGAGCAAACAGCTTATCTACAATATGTGGATGTGAGATGCCTTGCCGGCATCTTATAATGGAGCGGGACGGGAGGAAATTAATCTCACACGAAAAACAACAGCGAAGCGGTTATGTCGATTTTCTGTAAGACAGTAGGACGATCTCAGACAAGACATCGCATTTGTTCTACACAGCATGTCCAGTATCAGTATCTTCTTTAACAGTGATAGAAAACATATTTTGGAAACCTACTTGCATACAATAGCGACTTGTAAGAATTTCTATAGTATGTAAAGTCCGCTAACTCGCAATAGGCCAGCGTGGTAGACTATAATATGGCCTAAACCCTTAATCGTAATCCCGATTGTTGAATAGGCTCGTTTTTTTTATTGCAATTAATATAAGTGATGAGCGAACGCTCATAAACAGTAGCAAAACCAAACAACACCTTGATGGCTGATACAGAGTTTTTCTACCAATTTAAGATTTTTTAAATTAAATAAAAATAAATAAATAACCCAATAGTCACATACATACTTCTGACCCCACACTAAGATCGAGTCTTGTGTCGTGAGTATCTGGGGGCACGGCAGTGCCCCCTCCAAGTCGAGCTAAAAAGCGGCACTGTCGTACCATCCTTTCCTCGAAGCAATTCAGACCATTTTCTACCCTCTATAACTTCGTTGTGGTTAAAGCAAGAAGCCTGAATTTTCAGTTACTAAGCAGGCATTGTATAAACACGGTATATTTAAAATTTCATTCAATTTGAACCAGTAGTTTAAGAATTGTAACATGTCAACCTTTCTTAATTTTGTCACTGACTGACCGATCATCAAAAGTCTAAGGCACTTCTAGCAGACATAAAACCTTCAAATTTAGAATATAATTAGTGTTTAGTGTCTAAAGTAAGGAAAAATTTAAATTTTTCATAATTTCTGTCTAGTTTTCTAGATACACCAACTGCATGGATAACTTTGTAATCTCATATAAATGTATAGGATTACAAAGTTACATTTGCAAACTGTACAACATTCCTCTAGAAAAACATGACGAAGAAAAACTTGCAAATATAGACTTAATAGCTCGAAAATATCAAGTCAAGTCGATCTATTTATTCAAAACGTAAATAATTTTTAATATTGATATGACACTAAATTACGTCAGGGGTGCTCCTATCTAGTGGTCATGGCTTGTCCTAGAATAGGTGCTACGAGTACGCGACCTCGGCCCCCCGAGCTACTGCAGTCACTACAAACATTCCCTTCCATGACTGCAGTATCCACTCCTACAGGCCATACTCTCCTTTCCCATTATATCCTCTACTCACAAACCCTATTTCCTTTCCCCCGCTGATGATGGGCAGCAGCGTCGTCAGCGCGAGTCCCCTCCTGCGCTCGCCAACCCGCCTGCCAAGCGTGGCGAGTATTGGCAAATACCCCTCAATGGCGACACAAAAATTGACCAGGCCCCCAGTCCCCGGCAGCCCCACTATTCCTGGCGATGGTAGCAGCCATGGTTACGGTGGGGCAGGGGGTGCTAAGAATCCCCGGGCTGGCCCCGGCTACCACCTCCGACGACGACTGGCCCTGGTAACACACAACATACGCACTTTGAGGACAGACGAGAAGATTGTCGAACTGGAAGAAGAATTGAGCGGGTTACACTGGGATATTCTGGGGTTATCGGAAGTCCGAAGAATCGGGGAGGATACGATAACCCTGAAGTCTGGTAACTTGCTCTTCTACCGGGGGGACGACCAACAGTCCCGAGGAGGTGTCGGATTTCTCGTCCACAGGTCTCTCATCAACAACATCGTATCCATCGAAAGTGTGTCGAGCAGGGTAGTATACCTTATACTCAGAATATCCAAAAGATATTCGTTGAATACACCTCGGTTGCCAAACCTGCTGTTAGCTCGGCCGAAGACCCGAGAGCCGAGTTGATCCAACACTTTAGCGATGATATCCCGGACATCAGCCTGTGTGAGATTGAGATGGCCCTGAAGCAACTTAAAAACAACAAGGCGCCGGGCGGGGACGGAATAACTTCAGAGCTTCTGAAAGCGGGCGGAACGCCGATACTGAAAGTCCTTCAGAGGCTCTTCAATTCCGTTCTCCTCGAGGGCTCAACGCCAGAGGCATGGAGCAGGAGCGTGGTGGTACTGTTCTTCAAAAAAGGTGATAACACTTTGCTGAAGAATTACAGGCCCATCTCGCTCCTGAGCCATGTCTATAAGTTGTTTTCGAGGGTCATCACAAATCGTCTCGAACGCAGGTTTGATGACTTCCAGCCTCCCGAACAAGCCGGTTTTCGAAAAGGCTTTAGTACCATAGACCACATCCATACGCTTCGGCAAGTTATACAAAAAACCGAGGAATATAACTTGCCGCTTTGTTTAGCGTTTGTGGACTATGAGAAAGCCTTTGATTCGATCGAGACTTGGGCTGTGCTACAGTCTCTCCAGCGGTGCCATATCGACTATCGGTACATCGAAGCGTTGAAGTGTATATACAACAACGCCACCATGTCGGTCCGAGTACAGGATCAGAGTACGAAGGCTATTCCACTACAGAGAGGCGTGAGACAGGGAGATGTCATATCTCCGAAACTGTTCACTGCCGCGCTGGAAAACGCCTGCAAGCTCTTGCAATGGAAAGGATTCGGCATCAACATCAACGGCGAGTATATCACTCACCTTCGGTTTGCCGACGATATTGTAGTCTTGGCAGAATCGCTGGAAGACCTTAGCACTATGCTCGAAGACCTCAATCGAGTCTCCCAACAGGTGGGTCTTAAAATGAACATGGACAAAACGAAGATCATGTCGAATGTCCATGTTGTGCCCACTCCCATCGGTGTTGGGGGCTCGACTCTCGAAGTTGTTGACGAATATGTCTATCTAGGACAAGTGGTCCGGTTAGGCAGGTCCAACTTCGAGAGAGAGGTCAATCGTCGAATCCAACTCGGTTGGGCAGCGTTCGGGAAACTACGCGACGTCTTCTCGTCCAAAATACCTCAGTGCCTTAAATCGAAAATCTTCGATAGTTGTGTGTTGCCAGTGATGACTTACGGCACCGAGACGTGGCCTCTCACTATGGGTCTTATAAGGAAGCTCAAAGTCACTCAACGAGCTATGGAGAGGGCTATGCTCGGGGTTTCCCTACGAGATCGAATCAGAAATGAGGAGATCCGTAGGAGAACTAAAGTAACCGACATAGCCCACCGGATTAGCAAGTTGAAGTGGCAATGGGCAGGGCACATAGCGCGGAGATCTGATGACCGATGGGGTCGGAAAGTGCTCGAATGGAGGCCGCGTAGCGGAAAGCGCAGCGTAGGACGTCCACCCACAAGATGGTCCGACGACCTGGTAAAGGTCGCGGGACGTCGCTGGACACAGGCTGCCTCCAACAGGTCTCTGTGGAAATCATTGGGGGAGGCCTATGTTCAGCAGTGGACTTCCTTTGGCTGATGGATGGATGGATGGATGGATTCGTTGAAGGTCATACAGGTATACGCGCCGACCTCGACACACCCAGATGAAGAAGTAGAGGAGATGTATGAGGACATTAGTCGGGCCATACATACTTCCAAAACCTACTTCAATGTTATGGGGGACTTCAACGCAAAGTTGGGCAAGAGAAGCGATGCAGAGTTGAAAGTGGGGCAATTTGGACATGGGCAACGGAACCTCAGGGGTCAGAGGCTGGCCGACTTTCTGGAAAAGAGGGACTCTTCGCGATGAACTCTTTTTTCCAGAAGCCGCCTCACAGGAAATGGACCTGGTTGAGTCCTGACGGTTCTACGAGAAATGAGATAGATTTCATCTTGACGACGAATAGACGGATGTTCAGTGATGTCTCTGTGATCAACAGGGTGAAAACCGGTAGTGATCACCGAATGGTTAGGGGCACATTGAATATCAACGTCCAATTAGAAAGGCGCCGCTTGATGAAGTATACGCTCCGACCTACTCGCGCCCATATCCAAAACCCCGAGAGCTTTCAACTCGAGTTGACAAATCGCTTTGATTGTCTAAAAGAAAACCTTGCAGTGGACGAGTTAAACAGCGGTTTGGTAGAAGCTGTCCATACGGTGGGATCTAAATATTTTAGACCTCGCCGTAGAGATAGACCACAAAAACTCTCGATCCACACTCTTGACCTCATGGCCGAACGTCGATCTTTGACGCTGCAGTCTTCCGTTGACGCCGAAGCATATCGGCGGCTCAATAGACGGATCTGGAAGTCCTTGCGACACGATGTCCGTGCTCACAATACTGTGAGCATTAAGGAGACAATTGAGCGGAACGGAGGCTCCAAAGTGTTTGCAAGAAACTTGTCTATTGGGCAAAGCCAGTTGTCTAGGCTGAAGACGGAAGACGGCCGCGTGGTATCGATGAGGGCAGAGGTATTAAGGGAGATCGAGAGGTTCTACGGACAGCTTTACACCTCGGTTGCCAAACCTACTGTTAGCTCGGCCGAAGACCCGAGAGCCGAGTTAATCCGACACTTTAGCGATGATATCCCAGACATCAGCCTGTTTGAGATTGAGATGGCCCTCAAACAACTTAAAAACAACAAGGCGCCGGGTGAGGACGGAATAACTTCAGAGCTTCTGAAAGCGGGCGGAACGCCGATACTGAAAGTCCTTCAGAGGCTCTTCAATTCCGTTCTCCTCGAGGGCTCAACGCCAGAGGCATGGAGCAGGAGCTTGGTGGTACTGTTCTTCAAAAAAGGTGATAACACTTTGCTGAAGAACTACAGGCCCATCTCGCTCCTGAGCCATGTCTATAAGTTGTTTTCAAGGGTCATCACAAATCGTCTCGAAGGCAGGTTTGATGACTTCCAGCCTCCCGAACAAGCCGGTTTCCGAAAAGGCTTTAGTACCATAGACCATATTCATACGCTACGGCAGGTTATACAAAAAACCGAGGAGTATAACTTGCCGCTTTGTTTAGCGTTTGTGGACTATGAGAAAGCCTTTGATTCGATCGAGACCTGGGCTGTGCTACAGTCTCTTCAGCGGTGCCACATAGACTATCGGTACATCGAAGTGTTGAGGTGTATATACAACAACGCCACCATGTCGGTCCGAGTACAGGATCAGAGCACGAAGGCTATTCCACTACAGAGAGGCGTGAGACAGGGAGATGTCATATCTCCGAAACTGTTCACTGCCGCGCTGGAAAATGCCTTCAAGCTCTTGCAGTGGAAAGGATTCGGCATCAACATCAACGGCGAGTATATTACTCACCTTCGATTTGCCGACGATATTGTAGTCTTGGCAGAATCGCTGGAAGACCTTAGCACTATGCTCGAAGACCTCAATCGAGTTTCCCAACAGGTGGGTCTTAAAATGAACATGGATAAAACGAAGATCATGTCGAATATCCATGTTGTGCTCACCCCCATTGGAGTTGGGGGCTCGACTCTCGAAGTTGTAGACGAATATGTCTATTTAGGACAAGTGGTCCGGTTAGGCAGGTCCAACTTCGAGAGAGAGGTCAATCGGCGAATCCAACTCGGTTGGGCAGCGTTCGGGAAACTTCGCGACGTCTTCTCGTCCAAAATACCTCAGTGCCTAAAATCGAAAGTCTTCGATAGTTGTGTGTTACCAGTGATGACATACGGCACCGAGACGTGGCCTCTCACTGTGGGCCTCATTAAAAGGCTCAAAGTCACTCAACGAGCCATGGAGCGGGCTATGCTCGGTGTTTCCCTACGAGATCGAATCAAATGAGGAGATCCGTAGGAGAACCAAGGTTACCGACATAGCCCATAGGATTGGCAAGTTGAAGTGGCAGTGGGCCGGGCACATAGCTCGTAGAACCGATGGCCGTTGGGGCCGAAAGATTCTCGAGTGGAGGCCACGTACAGGCAAGCGAAGTGTTGGACGCCCGCCTACAAGGTGGACGGACGATCTGACTAAGGTCGCAGGAAGTCGCTGGATGCAGGCCGCTTCCAACAGGTCATTGTGGAGATCATTGGGGGAGGCCTATGTTCAGCAGTGGACTTCCTGTGGCTGATATGATGATGATGATGATGACTAAATTACGTAATAACTTTATACAGAAGGTCCCTTAAGCAAGGACTAAATAAATTAATCGACTTGGTATTACATGCATCTCACAACTTTTTGCGGTAGAAAACCTGAGCTGCGAGACTTGGAATTTTTTTACAGGATGTTTTTGATGGGATCAGGAACTACGAGAGACTTTTCGGTCTCACAAATACCCATACCCGAAACAAATACATGTGATTCAAACAAATACTGGTCTCGGTGCGGGGATCGAACTCGCGGCCTCTCGTTTATGTACCATTTGCAATGTCTATGCATTACACTGCAGCTTAGTAATTTGATTGTTTTATTGAGAGAATATACTAGAAGGGAACCTGCAAACAAAATGTTTGTAACAAAATGAAGGGTACCTTCTATTTCTGTCTGTCACGCCTACGAAATAACATTATCTTCCCTCTCGCTTCACTGTGTACCCGTGTGCCATACGCAGAGATTTTGTTCCCGATGTCCGCTCTAGTATACCTCAATGGTTTGTTTGTTTTATTTACAGGTGCTTGGCGTGTCCAGGTGGTAAGGAGACGGCCGTCAACACCCTCGATGAAGACCTCACGTACGACGACCTCGACTACGGAGAAGATGTGGACGCGCAGGCTGTGTAACAACTTTGTATATATGGACGAAATCTCGTAGAAATACTTTAGTTATGTAGATAATTACAGGTTGCCATAGTTGGCATATTGACGTGTGCTTGTATCACGAATTTATGGTGAATATGTTTCTGTACTACAGTCCAGAAGCTTCTTACAAGAAGCATGGAAGTTTTGTCTAACGTAATTATTTCATGGAAAGAGGATGCTGAAAATCTGTCTACGCACATTAAAAGAAAAAAATAAATAGAACTTGTAGTGTCCAATTTATATTAAGTAATGCAAAAAGTAAAAGCATTATAGTTTATATTCTTACATTTACGCGAAAGTTGCACATTAAATTAAAACTAATTTCCACCCGCCCTATCACCAATGCGAAAACTGCAATATGATCAAAAAGTTTTAAAATTTATAAATTAAACCAAAATCGCAAAATCCGTAAAAATAATGAAATAAAATTACATCTTATTACTGTTTATTTTAGTATCTTCTTTCTATGAAATATTAGCGCCTCTCTCTTTACCGAACAATTTTTAATAGGTACATATTCATTATTTGAAATATCTCCCATCTGACAACGTTAGCCAATATCTATAAAATCAAAAATACATTTTCAACACAGATTTCTGGTATTAGCACCAAACCTTATAGACAGATCACTTGTTGCGCGGCTCTCCAGCAGAATGATAGGCGTTGAGAAGAGGGGAGTATCACGTAATATAGTAGCTTTAGAAAGAAAACTTCAACAAGAAAAAAATCCTTTTTTTATACCCACAATTTTTGGCTAGTGACTTTACTGTTTTAACCTCAGTTGCTTCAATTGACTTTAATGATAATTTTCTCTTAGACCAGTGGTTGTTTCGAGTGGTTTAGAAATTTTAGTCATGAGCTACCATTTAACAAAATTTTAATCTAGCCAATGCCCACCTAGTTGATTAACTGATTTGGAAGTATGTTAGTTAATACAGTAACGAAATGCATTTAGTTAAGAGATGTTTCTATCTATAGATAAATAAAACAAAATTATTTTAAAGATGGCTTTGGGATGGCCCTGCGGACTACTTGGGATACTTCCAGGAACCAGTTAAGAACTTCTTACTTAGACGGTCTCAGAGCCACATATTAATACCTGCTTTGTCGTTTGTTATTGTTAAAGATTCTTGAAGCAACCGTTCATCAAAGGCGGAGCCAGGGGGGAGGTTATAGGTGTCATGACCACCCTTGGGCTGGATTGACAATTTATGAATTATCTTGTTGATAAAAATTTAATAAGTGCTGATAAATTCTTTGTATGTTGACAAATACAGAAAAAAGTGTGTGTGTTCACAAATCAAGGCCGTAACAAACTTTAAAAAATCATTATTACGAATTCAAGTATTCAAATTGCACCCGGTGTTCTGACAAGAATTACATGAAAGCTTGGAAGCTGGATCCGCCTTTGCCGTTCATTACGGAGCGGTCCGCTATTTTTCGCAGATTCCTATAACCCGTGTAAAAATCTTTCCTACCACCCTCCCCCCAACGTTCCCCATTCTGCAGAGGGTTGCGCACCAATGTGTCTATAAAATATTTTTCATGAAATTATTGACTTGTACATGCCATGATATTAAGCGCCTTTAATGCTTTAATAGTTTACGCATATTAATTTAATTGTTAGGTACAAAATCAAGCTTCAATTCTTTTTAGTTACGTAATTTAATTATTTCATCTTGCAACAATATTATTTTATTTCCACAGTGACTATTGACGTATTTCTAATATATTAATTACTGTGTTAGTAGTACTTCATTTAACTTCGTATAACAATTAATATTTATGAATAACACAATGCTTAGAAGAGTTATTTTATAAGACTTGTCATAATGTAATATTTATATGGAAAGAAAATCTAAATTCTAATTACTCTTTTTTCAATCAATCAATCAACCTACATACTTCAGTGCAAACCGTCTTTTAATTACGTATAGAGCTTCGAAATTTAATATTAATTTATCATAAGGCTGATGTATCGATTGGTGTATTTTAGAACGAATAACAATGCGTTTATGACTTATTTTCATATTTAGAATCACCTAGTGATGTTTCCCAGTCTAGATTTAGATTACTGTTGCGGAAATGAATTCTTTGCTTAAAATAGGATACCGAGTATTAACAGTTTGACTTTGGAGCCAAAATAGTCACCTTATTTCTTATCCACTACAAATATGAAATATGTAAAATGCTGTAGATGAGTTTTTAGTACTTTTTGTCTTAAAAATATTATGATTACTAAAATAAGTTTATCATATCAGATAAACATTTATGTCACAAATTGTGTAATGTCTCATTTATTAGCATATCATAAAAAATAATGGCTTATATTAACCTTCATGGAATTAAATAGAATAATATAAATAGCTGCAGCAACGGTTCAATTAAAACAAAAATTATATCAAGTTTATTTTATTTTTTCAGAAAGTGATTGGGTTTTAGAAATATAGTCCCACAAACTTAACTGACCCGGTGAGAGAGTCGCTGTTGTCGAATTTGGTGTTGCCATTAAAAGTAGATATAACAATAAAGTGGGTGAAGTAAGATTTTTCATTTCGATCAATAGTGTCAGGAAAATGAGCAGACCAGTTTCATCTGCATCTTATTTTTCCTTCCCAAGATTTCTAACAAATCGCTCCCCATACCTCTCAGCAAGTGTATCTGTATCAGCCCATATACTATATGTCCCACTATATACTATTGAGGGTGGTTAGGCCATATAGTCCACCATGCTGGCCTAATGCGGGCTGGTGGACTTACATACCATAGATATTCTTATAAATCGCTATGGTATGCAGGTTTCCTCACTATGTATTCCTCCACCGTTTTAGTGCGTGTTTATTGACTATCAATACTACACATGACTCCGAAAAGTCAGGTTTGTGACTTGGGATTCGAGCCCACGACCACCGTGAACATGTTAATTTTGTTTACGTGGAATTTATTTTGAAAAGCTGACAACACAAGCCTGTAGTGGCAGCTACGCGTTGATACAATTTTTCGAAGGGTATTATTGGTGTCTGAAGACGCTTATCTTTCTTCGTAAAATTGAATACCTGGAGTCTAACGTTCCTAGCATAACTTTTTAAAGTTTTCGGCATTTTTTACTAATTTTTAATAATGCAAGAGAAATAAATACATCGAGTAAACAACCAATGGCGGTAATGTCAGTGAGTGGCAGGTAAATTGTCAATTCCAAATGACGTCGCTGTTTCCACTTTTGGCCTCCGGGCCAGATAAGTTTGTGGCTCTATAGAATTATATAATATAACCTGTAGGAGCATGACTGACGACTGACTGATGTTTTGACTTAAATGCCAACATTTCAGGGTCATAAATAATTATTTACATATTTTTACAAATTTTAATTTGTAAAATCGTATAAAATGTTTTGTGATTGGGACAATTCCATAACCGAATTTCGTCATATATATTTCTTTTTTATTTAGGCTAGCCTCCAAATTGGATTAAAAAAATGATTAATGAAATCTCTATTTTCCGTCCGGTTCTAATTTATGTAGTCAGGGCTCATTCTGAGATAAAAATCAGAAATCTACTGCTAAATTTCAATAATTATTTCATAAATATCACCTAAAGATAATCGAAGATATAATTATTACGTCTTCGTATTTTTTGGCCAATTAGCGTGTTCGAAAACTATTTTGTTTTGTTCTTTAATCTAATAAAATTTGAAAACAAATAATCATAAATGTATTTAGGATGATGTGATGAATATCAAAGACTTCATATTGTATCTCATAATGGGCCTTTATAGTTTCGTAGTCTCAAATCTTTATTATCTAAGATATGTATTAAGCTATGTTTTTAACACGAATGTATTGTATGAAGTCTCGTAGTGCCAAACTAGTTGCTTGTACAAACATGTATGCCATTACATAATATGGAATTACAAAACATCACTGAATCTCAGTGTAGCCATAAACTTAGTCAATTTATAAGTGCCTTTTTTAGTATTTTTACTATTTTTGTATCAATTTTGTATTACGAATTGATTTATATGATAGTAAATTGTAATTTATATTATTACCTTGGGGTTTTATTTCGATAGAAACATTTGAAAACGGTTTAAACAAATATTTGTAATGCTATAATGTATTTGTACGGAGAATTAAATTAATCCTTATTTATTTAAAAATTATGTATACGAAAAAAACTACTTATCATGCCAACAAGAAACTACGGAAAGCATTTTAAATTAATTCTAACCAACGTCACGTAATTAATATTCATAAATAAATTAAAATCTATTTTGTAATTTACATTGTATGCATTCGCGGGAGCATTAACATATTTAAACGAATGTTTGAAAATTTTAATTTCACTTTAATGAACATCCTTACCTACTTTGTATAGTTACTCTACTCGCTTACTGTAAATAAATAATGTCGTTGCCACTTACCGGTGCAGCCTGCGGAGTATTTTTGGTAGGACACAAAAAGTTTATTAGATAACTAGGTAGTAATCACAAATAATGGGAATATTAAAAGGAATGGTTTCAATATTTATTTGAAATTAATACATGAATACACCCAACAGTCTCGGCTCACATATTCTTGACCCACACAAAGATCGAGTTTTTCACGTGGGTATCAGAAACTACGAGAGACATTTCGGTCTCACAAACACCCAGACCCGAAATAAATACCTGTAGATTATACAAGTATTTTTCTCGGTGTCGGGAACAAACCCCCGTCCTTACGTTTCAGTTTTCACAGACGGCGCGGCGTCTAGTCAAATGCGTCAAAGCTAATTTAAGTATGACAGCCTCCGTGACTGACACAAATATTTGTATGAGACACTGGTATTTGTCTCGGGTCCGGGTGGTTAAAACTTAAAATTCCCTACTTGAAAGTCCCTCGTAGTTCCTGATACCAACGACAGAAAACTCGATATTAGAGTTCAATCAGGACTATGTAAATAAATAAATAACACCCAACAGTTGCATACATAGTCCTGACCTCACACTAAGATCGAGTTTTGTCTTGTATCAGGCTTTTCGGTCTCACAAACACCCAGACCCGAAAGAAATATTTGTGGGCCGCACAAACATTTCTCTCGGTGCGGGGATCGAACCCGCGGCCTCTCGTTTCACAGGCGGTGTCTAACCAACTGCGCCACGGAGGCTGTCAAATATGTATGTGACTGTTGGGTGTAATAAAATTTATTTAATTGCAAATATACGTCATTTATAACAAACGTTACGCTTGTGTTGGTATAAAACTGTGGCTGATAGAGCTTTATGCACATTATACTAATAGGAAATAGAAGACTTTATATAATAATATTGTCAATTTTGAGATATGCAACCATGGCACATTGGTCGTTAAATCTTGTAAAAATAAGAAAATTATTTTCGTTTTTTAATGTATATAACGCAATATCATAGTTGCTCATAGTGGTATTCCCTATATATCATGCGTTGTATAAATTGGAATTATTAACCTGAAGGAAATAGTCATAGTTAAAGTAAATAATATTTGTTTACCTGCCCCTTATTTACTAAAGAAAAGGAAAACAATAGTGCAATTCTCACTATGGATATTTCCGTATGAAAATTTCCATTTTATTAAAATTTATATGTAACTACATTACAATATACATACTAAGAAATAAATTCGGCGAACTGCTAGTAGTAGTGACACTTTACCTGTCCCATAACACTTGCTTTTTTAATAATAAAGCTAAATATTCCTCGTTAAAATCTGTTACAAGAACTACATACATCAAGGTTAAACAGATTTAAAGTTGTGCGCACTTCGGTTGACTAACAGCCTGTGCTAACAGCAAAACAAGTCTCAATACATAAATTAAAAACTTACTCCTAATAATGATAATGTCGTCAGTAGCCAAATTCACACGCATGCGCTATTTTTAACGCAAAATTATCATTTTCGGCAACACTAAATAGTAAATTAGATTAGCACTTATACTTACTATTTTATTAACATCCTATAGCATCGAATGCTTTTCCGCAAGCATGTGTGTATTGATAGTCAATCACCACGCACTAAAATGGTGAAGGAAAACATCGTGAGGAAATAAGCATATCTTGGCAGTTTACAAGAATTTCTATGGCATGTAAAGCCAGCCAACCCGCATTAGGCCAGCGTGGTGCACTTAATGGCCTAACCATTCTCAATTGTACTCTCGATTGATTTGATCGATCTCTCGGCTGATACAGATTATGGATACAGATACAACAATAATACATCAATAAGCTTCTTTTCTTAACCAACTTCAATAAAGGAGAAGGTGGCTTGAAGACGCTTGAACCGATGTGGAAAATAGGTAGAAACGGTTTGAGATGAAAGGGGGAGAAAACATTAAAATACATGTAAATATTCAATATCTCCGGCGGGTTTGATTTTAGCGACTTCTTTTTCATCTGTTGTCAGTTACACGAACATAATTACTTCGCTTAATCTAAGAGCATGATACATTTTTCGATGAGCTCTAGTATCTCCACTAAAGAACACGCTAGATGAATTATTTATCGCTACTTTTTCTGGTTTTCCTTGTATATTTTTTTCTTCTTTATAATGCTTCATAGCAACAACTAATAGTCTCATGATGCACAATTGCACAGTAGTTGGTTCATGAAACTATTGGTTGTTGGTGAGAAACCTTATGTGAAACGAGTGACACCGAGTTCGAACCCCATATTGCGGCAAATATTTATGTGACCCACTTATATTGGTCTCGAATGTGGGTATTGTGAAACTGGAAAACCTCTCGAATTTTCGAAAACCCACAATACAAGACTAGTTATTAGTGTGAGCTCAGGACCATGTGAATGTTGTGCGTATTTATTTAATTGTGGATGGATTCCAAAATAAATATATAGGTACATAAGTATTTCATTGAATTTATTTATTACTGGCATGGCGTCCCTGACACTTCAGTTGCCAAGTACCTTACGCGACCTGTAACAGGTCACTCGTCTGTCTCACACTTCGTTATCTTCGCTTCCTATTTATTACGAAGTAGGGGAATGTAGACGGTCTGAATAAATATAACATAGATATGAATCTTTGTCCATGTATGCGGATTAATTAACTGGTATAATATTGCCTAGTAATCACTACATAGTATAAAACAAAGTCGCTTTTTCTGTCCCTATTTTTCTTGTTCGCTTAAATCTTTAAAACTAAGCAACGGATTTTGATGCGTTTTTTTTAATTGATAGAGTGATTCAATAGAAAGGTTTATATGTATAATAACATCCATTAAATAGTGGAGAAATAGTGTTATATTTGAGGTTTCTAATGTGATGTCGTTAATTATCAATATTTTTCAAAGTGCAAACGCAGGCTGAACCCTACGAGATTTATCAAAATAATGTACTATAAATTTGTACACATTGAAAAGGTCTACAGAAAACTCCGCGATGGTATATGTCTATCTCTTATGGATATCCCACAGTAACATTTTTTTGTCATTTACTTTTTACGACAAATAATGGCTAATTTTCGAAGCGATTTTAACCAATACAGCATAAATCCTTATCCAATTAAATAGCTTAAATAAATTGTTGATTTAATATAGATCTATGTGGTCCTTTACAGCACAAGATTTAAATTAATATTTTCGAAGATATTACAGATTTAAAATTGCGGGACGTAGCGCTTGCGGCGGTACTGGCCGGCCGGGGCGGCGGCAGCGTGCCTATATAGGAATGTTTATATGTATAATAATAATACGTACATATTATTGTACAAAAATCTATTTGTACCCGGGCGAAGCTGGACCGGGCCGCTAGTGTAAGTATAAAATTAAAGCGCGTGCAACAATCGACATGAAAGATAAAACAAACGTATGTCATGCTTCGAATCATAGGCAGATAGAAAAGAATTTACCTAAAAGTTTAAATACTTACAAAATAAAAATATATTTTACCTATGTACATACAATAGGTTCTAGATTTAACCTTTACTAATAAAGACGACATCTCCAAAGTCATAATTCTTGTTTAGTATTCTATGGCTAGGAGTATAAAACTGATTTTTTTTTAACTTTGTGCACTCTGGCACTAGTATCACCTCTGCTTACCTATTTAGACTTCAAAAAAACTCCTATGCAACAGTATTAATTGTTAAAGGGGTAAATCAACGTTTATAATTATAACATTTCGAGTTCTGACTGCCGCGGTGGCATAGTTGTTCAACGGTACGATATGCTAACGCATAAAGCTGAGGTCTCGAGTTCGAATCCCAGGTAACTGATATTGGATTTCTTTATTCATTATCAGCGCGTAGTTAGAAATTCTTGTCGGATATGGTGATAGACTCACCACTATAATATCTTGGGACCGAACATACAGAGCGAAATGTGGGTGTCCTGGTAACACCAGAAAAAAGGTGTGAGGGTATGTATGTTGTGTATGAGTTATGACTTGGTGATAACTTAATAGTAACTAAATAAATAAATAAAACATGCAGATGTGTAACATTGTTTACAAACTCCTCATAAAAGCTACCTCATGACAATCGTGTCATGAATCGAAGGATGATATGCAATTTAATACAATAATAAAAATAATCGACAACATTTTTTTTTTTTTTTATTGCATTGAATGGCGAGACGAGCATGCCGTTCGCCTGATGGTAAGCGATGCGACCGCTCATGAACAGTAGCAAAACCAAACAACACCTTGAATTACAAAGCAATGCTTGGCATTCCACTGCGCTCGCCATCCTGAGACACAAGATGTTAAGTCTCAATATGTCCAGTAGTTACTCTGGCTACAATGTCCTTCAATCCGAAACACAACAGTGCATTGAAACTGCTGTTTGACGGGAGAAATAGACATTGCGGTGGTACCCACCCAGGCAGCCTCTCACATATAAGAGACCTACCACCAGTATACAGTTACATATTACAGTTAATGCAATATCTAGAGAGGTTTAGATTAAAAATTGTATATTTTATCAAAACTCGATGATTTAGTGAGCATTATATAGAATTACGCAAGAATGTAGATTTACAACGGTTTATTAAATAGATTATGTACGTATATCGATAATGAGTTAGATACAACGTTGGATTTGATAAAAATAATGCAAAAGATTACTACTATGAATAAAGTGTGTCCTTCTGTCTGAGTTGAATAGGTTAAACAATTTTAAACTTTATTTCTTTGTGGATACATTTTAACTGTTAAGTTTCATGAAATAAAACTTAATGAAATGAAAATATTTAATGAACCCATAACATATCATACATTTCAAGATATAAGTAAGTATTTCATTTTGAACAATTGTGAAGTTCTAATTTAATATTTACGGTTTAAGGTGTTATTAACGACTAAAACAAAAAATATGAAACAGTTTATTTGTCGATAAGTTGTTAGAGATCCATACATGTATATAATCAAAGGATATTTGTTTATATTAAATCGCTCTTACCCACACTCTTACCTTATCACCTAATATGATTTTTCAACATGGATTTTAATAGATTATCACCATGTCAAATTATTCAAATGATATAAGCTTAGATAGCTTATTTTTTATACATAATTTTCTTATCATGGTTTTTCAACATACCCATTTGGCTACACACCGGTACGACTACATTTTGGGCGCGTTTTACATCCTACAAGATACCTTTACATAAACCCATGGACGGATAAATGGCTTTATCTTTGGAATAAAACCTGCGGCCTCTGGCATATACAGACAACATCTAAAGCATTGTGCCAAAAAAAGTTGTTAATATTAAGATAAGACAAAAAAGGTAACGAAGTAGGACATAATTAAAGGATATGTAGGTAGCTTAGAGTATATACATATACTCTAAGGTAGGTAGGTGTCCAGGAAAAGTTTTAGTCGTTTTCTGTTCGTTAATCTAAAAACTACAATATATTGGGAATAATTATACATCTAGATAGCCAATTAAAACTGAGCATTAACAAAGCGCCTCTAGAAATTTCTGAGTTTGGTAAACAAGTAACCAAAGGATATTTAAATAGTCGATTCATTAACATAAATATTTTTGTTAGATTATAAATTATGGAACAGAGAAATACCTACCTACTTACTAGTCACTAAACACGTTTGGTCAGTTGTTTTGAACTTACGATAGCTGATAAATGGCGAAGTGCGAACTAGTTAAAAGTGTGATGAAGGTGTGTCAAGTAATCAGTCTTTTGATCAGCGACTGCGTACCAGCAGAGCCATCGATTAGCAAACAGTTCGACTGCATTCAAATAATTCCATATTATTTATAGTGGATCAGCTGATGGCGCGACTTGCGAGCGTGGCGCGGCGCGGCGCGAGTAGAGGCGCGACCCGCGCGGAGACAGCCCGCGATACACCTCGCCGTGTGTCGTGTATTGTGTAGCCAACAGCCCCCCGCCTATCTCTTCAAACGCGTTATCGTTTAAAATATTACTACACGCGAAACACCAATAAACCGAGTCCGTGGACTTGTTTACGCCATTGCACAGAGCACATAGTTACGAGACGTCAACGTGAACTCGCAGCAAGCTCGGTGTTGTTACCTTGTGACTTGCACCATCTACAGTTCGCACACCGACAGTGTTATGGTGATACCGTATAATCTATTTCTATTACAAACTTAAGTGAAATGCATCTGTGACAAAAAGCATCGAAACATGTTGACCCCTTTCTAAGGATATTAAACTTTATTGTTGTGAAGTTAAAGTGTCAAAATGCGGAGCGACGTGTTGGCGCCGAGCGAGCTGGAGGGGACGGATTACCTTCTCTCCTCCACCATGAGGCTGGAGGACACCTTTCTGCAGATACTGGGTAAGCTATTGGCCACGAGCTTCTTAAAACTACTACCTTAACCATACATTTTCCTCGGCGTCATTCGTCTTGTCTTTATTTACGTAGACGTCTTGGTGAATGCCCAAATGCATAAATTTTGCGTCAAGTATTTGGGTAAATTCGTTCCTACTGCCCGTTCGATAATATAATATCTAAAAGTAAACCTTTTACGCAATTTAGATGTAAATATCACTTGTGCCCGATTCTCTATAATCTTAAGGTAGGTACTTAATGAACTGTGATAATTTTCCTGATCGTCAATTAAAGTAGTGTGGAAGATTTCAAACTGTTTTATTCCTTAACAGTAATGATTCCAAGGCCACATGTAATTGACCACTAAATGACTTCGCCAACAGAACCACATAGTAGGCGAATGCACGTGCATTACTCAGCTGTACTTATTGAATGCATTTTAATATTCCCTTCTACTACAATATCTAAATAAGACGTTACAACGTTTAGAACCAGATGCTCACGTTTATAATACGATATTGAAAATATCAAGTAAGTTTAGTAAGCAATGTCATGCAAATATATTTTATATAACATGGTAGCTTTGAAAAAATGTTTTATGACTTCCCTCCTGTGCGACTTCTTGTAATAACACTTCGTCGCGTTTCTTGGGCAATTGCAGGAAGTAATCACGCTTGCTTTACTGTCATAATTAAATTTATAATTAATGACGTCACAAGGGCAAAAACAAGCTACTTTTTCATAGTGCATTATAATTCATGAATGGACAGGGATGCCTGTAGGCTCTTAATTAATTGCATATTGTATTTGTAGTATCGTCTCAATCTGTATTTCACAATAATTATACTCACCAACTAGAAAATGTATGTAATTATAGATGCAATATTTTTTTAGACTCCTTCATATTTTCTTCTATTTGCTTTTAATTGACATCGTTACGTTATCGCATTAATCCGTATTGATAACATATAGATACACAGCTGAAGTTTTTAAAGCGGTGAAATGAGGCAAATCCGTTGATATAAATTATAAATATTTTGAACTCCTGGAACTAATTAGCTTTTACCAGAATTATAATCTA
Source organism: Hyles vespertilio (assembly GCA_009982885.2). Lineage (NCBI taxonomy): Eukaryota > Metazoa > Arthropoda > Insecta > Lepidoptera > Sphingidae > Hyles > Hyles vespertilio. The sequence continues at coordinate 7,083,482 of CM042822.1, read as the reverse complement.
CGTGAGGTAATTAAGTATTCTATTATTAGAAAATTATATTTCGATATACAGGGTATATCAAGACTGCTACCGAAAACGAAGCCGGGTGGTAGTTTAAGCGACTTCAGACACAATGCAACAGAAAAAGTTGCAAAAATAAGCGACAATTTTTTTTTCGTAATTTTTTTCCTATTGCCATATTTTGGTGGTAAATACATTTTTTCCTAAAATAATAGTGTATACCCTTTAATTTATAAATACTCTAAGATATAAGAGAGTTTAAATTATTATTTTAGCAAAAACTATGGATTTACCATCCAAAAATGACGATATTTAAAAAATCATAAAAAATAATTGTCGCGTTTCTATGCGAAATTTTTAATTGCATTGTGTTTGTAGCCACTAAAACTACCACCCGGCTTCGTTTTCGGTAGCAGTCTTGAGATACCCGGTATAATATAAATAAGAAGGAAATTATGATATATACCGATATACTTCCATATTTATTAAACTTACTTCTGAACAAAATGCCTATGTAATATATAACTCCAGTCCGGATCACTAAAAAACCAGGGCATTATCTCTGTTTTTATGAAATATTTGCATAGATTATTTGCTTCAATACATTAACATTCATACGTCTATATAAGGTGGTAATGCTAATATTAGGAGCGATAATTATCAATATTGAAGTCAAGTTCATTTACGCAAGCTTGCTATTTTGCCAAGAAAATATTATGAAACTGAATTTATCTTACACTCTACTTTCTCTACAAAACACATGACGCGATGTGTAAACACAGGCTAAAAATGTACAATAAAGATATACGTTTGTGAGTTTGGTATTTTGAGATAACCTTCAAATTGAGTATCAGGATTTTTGGAGCAATTCAGAATGTATTAAGTCAGCATTGAGTGAGTGAATGAATCTTTAACGATACTTACACTTTACGACCTTATACTTTAGGGTATTTAGGTGACAGAAGTTATATCTGGTATATTGCGTGTTTAATTAGGTCTTTAGTGTCGGACGCCCGCCTACAAAGTGTTTAGTGTTCGGACGATTTGGTTAAGGTTGCAGGAAGTCGCTGGATGGAGGCCGTTTTCAACAGGTCGAAGTGGAGATCCTTGTGGAGGCTTCCGAGAAAGAGAGAGAAAAGCGACTAAAGCAAAAACGTTTTGCTTAATGCCCTTTATGATTATCGACAAATAAAACTGAACCTTATAATTACTTGTTAAATAACTATAATTCCTGTATAAGGTGCTAGGATATTCGTCTCTCCGCGCCGGGACCATTGTGCACGAACATTGAAAACCCGAAATGACCTGTGTACAAACCAGCCTAGAATTAATGAATTGAAACATCATTTTGACTGCTGCACTTACCTACAATATGTAGCCACTTTGTCGGACCTGTTTATTAAAAATACTGGCTAGATAAAGAGCATCTGAGGAAAAGTGCAAAGCCATCTAGATAGACTGAGCAACAAAGCATAATCTCTACACATTTGATCCAATTTAAATAACCTTAATCAATTATAAGGATGTTTTGGTATTATATTATTTACCTACCGGCACAAAAAGATAAAGATTTTAATATGTTGTATGCGAATAGCAGGTCTGTGAGGAAAGTTGTCAAACGACGTTATTTCGGAACGGTAAGCGGTGTCCGCTCGGAAAGAAATCGTGTTTTTGAACTATGTAGGCAAGTGAGCTGGTTTTATTTGCCTTGCAAATAATCATGCGTATGTCATATTGTAAAAACCTTTACTAAACTAAAAATAAATTAATAAGAGAAGAACAGGAGGAGCTTATGCTCAGCTGTTACATTACATTTGTAGATAATAATCACTATATTGTAAACTGGTTTTGAATAAAACAGCACTAGATTTTCTTGTCCGTTCTTTTCTAGTGAAAACCGCTATCCGCACCAGATGGTAGAATAAAAAAATACTTAATCTAAATTATGTTTACATTTTTAGATTCAATACAATATTTTCATTTTCACCATCCAAAAAAGTCACAGATACCAGCTAATCGTCAATGACAAAGCACTTTTCACGAACTTGAAGATTTACATTTCGGTTTACCGGACATTAAAGTTTATTAATGGCTATCACAATAGGTTTCGTCAAATCCATATTCTTCTCTCTAATGGTAGGTTTCATACATACAGTATGTAGAGGGATGTACTCCCATACAGTGTGGACATGGCACTTAATCGGTGCTGTGGGGGTCAATAAATAATCTAATTTCAGAAGATTAATAGAAATAGAAACGTGGACCTGTCCTTAGCACAAAAGCAAGTATGGAACGTGTGCCCATTGCCATTTCCTATGAGCAATTTCATTGAATATAAACGCTAAAAGAATAAAAAATCTATTTCGATACAAGTTTCTCTTTTCATGTCCTTAGACGAAACTTATTTACTTGCTCGATTTGCATGAACTTCTGTTTGAAAAAGTCATGGATCAGACTGTGTTTTATTCTGTATCAGCCCATATACTTCCCACTGCAAGGCAAGGGCCTCTTCTACAATCGAGAGTCAGATTCAGAGTGATAAGGCCATATAGCCCACCACGGTGGCCTAGTGCGGGTTGGTGGATTTATTTATCCGTCTATTATTACTGACGTCTTAATAGCACACTTATGACAATAAATACCAAATATAGTATTATCAAAGTGTTGTTAACAAGTGCCAATAAGTTAGTAGATTCACGTTAAAGGGAAGTAAAGGATGTGCTAACAGGGCTGATTACAAAACAATTTTCGTCCCTAGCTCTCATGGCGCGATCAAATTGGGCTCAATGATTTTCGACATCTGAATCGCTGGGGGAGACATGGCTGGCTTGTAGTAACGTCTAGGCAAGAATATACGCATATTATTATGATTTAAAGTGACTGATGCCCTAGTTGTGACCTAGTTGTGTTGTGTTGTGATGTATTAAATCAACAAAGATGTCGTTCCTAAGGAAGACACATCCGATCTTTTGAGCTTCCAAATGTATTCAGTTATTTAATGGTTACTATAACTAGTATATCATACATTGTGAGTAAATCTGTAAATAATATTGAAATTATCTAAAAACATCACGTGTAAAATAAAACAGCTGATTGTATATCAATAATATTGCATATAAAATATATAATACATAAAGATGATATTAAAATTTATACACATTTTAAAATTAGTTGAAATTTACAATGAAAAGTTTTGTTATTGATAAAGGCTTTCCTTTTCACATACTTATAAGGTAGGACATAAATGTCTATGCAACGTTAGTAGAATTACACCCAGAGTCACAGTAAACCCAGAATTACCAATCCGTTTTTCTTGATATAGGTACCTACAGTGAAATACTAGATCAACAAAGAACAAAATTTTACCGTCATTACAACTAGTCGAAACCGGTTTAAAAGATTGACGTCAACTCATATTACTATTATTAAAATTCTTAATTTAAATAATAGCGTGCATCAATGGGTCTCTTATAATACCTATATTTCATAGATTTATTTGTTTTTAGCCTTTTAGGAATAACAGATACCTACCTATGTGTTATTAAATCATAAAATAATGTTTTCCATATAAAATATCTACGCTAACTTTACCTCAATTTTCTTCTTTTTTACACGCTTTATATTAGCTTCACTTGTATTTATCGTTATTTGCATTGGATTTATGCCTAACGCCAATCCAAAGTAAAGACTTATATTTTTACGTTTCGATTTTTCTTATGTATGTTAGGCAACAGCTTCATAAATCACTACCTACCATTATTTTTAGCTGCATCACATCGGCTGTATAAATGTAAAGGAAGTTATAACATTTTTGTCTTGCCCATCATGTTCCAAAAAAAATATGAGTACATTTACAAAAAGGTGTTTAAAAACTGCAAGTCACTAAACCTAACATAATATGATGCATGTTATGTTGAAAGTAAATTACGTAGCGATGGTCACTTCAAGTTTGTTTGTAAAAGTGTTTTTAAGCTCGTAAAATCGGTTAAGAATAACACTTAAAAATTTATATTGCTGTTTGCTGAATTGTAGCTAGAAATTAATCAACAGCTGTCCAACAATTTACTGTGCAAGTTTTCTGTATGTAAATCCTCATATGAGTTGCACGGGTGACGGGAATGGTATTAGCAAAAGATATGGCAATGGAAATAAGCTTCGCAAACAGTACATTGTACAAAATAGATAACTAATAGTAGTTATCTACATAAATAATATACATGACTGTTATAATCATGATTTTACCCAAAATGCACATAGTATTGTAATCTACAGGTTATTGCGCTTTAAATTCAGGAAGAGAAGACATCGCCACTTTAAATGGAGTGGATGTTTTTGATATCGTACATTTTACTTGACGCCCCCCTCTAGCTATTTCAAGAAATGATAAAAGATAATGTATCAAGTTGTGAGCCGGTTATTTGGTATCAGGTATTTAGCTAAATACCTGCGTATATCTAATCTGTTAGTTTTATTTACACACCTTCGCGTAATCTTTTCAAATTCACTCAGCAACTACATGATGTGTAATTTTTGTTTTTTGTTCACTCGTGTGCGTAACATATCCGCGTTATTTTGTAAATATATGATGAGTTTTTGCTGATTAATTTGTTCTGTAGTTCTGTCAAGGTTACTGGAGAAGCTGTGTAAACATTGTGACTGGAGTTATGATTTTATTTTGTGGGTTAGAGATAAGCTAGTGTGCCTAAGAAGCTTGGCGCGTTAAATGTACTATTTCAATCCTTTTCGTGACATTGTTGATTTCTGTTGACAAGACTGTTACGGTGGTGGAAGCGTGTAGGCCAAAATGTTTCTAGTTATATTGAGAACTCCAGTTTTTTCATTATAGTAGATAGTAGTAGTCCCACGACCAAAGCATAAACATAACTCGTAGATATATTACGTTGGTAATTTCAGCGGGTATTTGTCCATCCGGATGACTTGTCATTATACCGGGTGAGACTTAAACTATGCTGACGTAGGTATAGCTAGGGACTCAGCTCGACCACGATATACGCATGTGTACCGGGCTGGAAGACCAGAGACACTGACATATCCCTTACGGCTAACCCCGGGGTATCGGAAGGCGAGCTTAATAGCTTTTCCTCGTGAACAAAAAAAGTGTGTGACTTAAACAAGTGTGGCGCTTTCGGTAGTTACATTTTAATCACGTGCCAGTAAACATCCGTGATTGAAAAACTTCAGTTCTGATTATTCTGTACAAAATAGACTATTATTGTACCAATTATATCATGGACAACAACAAAAGAATTATTATGAACCTACATATTAACCTGAAGTAGGTTCTTCGATGAGCGAACAATAGTTATCAACCAATCATTGGCTCCATCAACCCTATTAATTAAGATTGACTGGTAGGTGAATAAGGGACATGGAATCGCAATGTTTTCTTTGAATTGTTTATTGCACCACGTAAATATTTATCTTTTGAATATATACAGCAAGTCACTAAAGCCCAGGTTCGTTTTCGGTTGCAGTCTTGATATATCCTGTATACGTATATTCGGAATTATAATACACTATAACTATAAGGTTAAGTTATTTTTAAGGCGGAACCTGGCACTGGCCGGGACAACGCCAGATAGGTAGAATTATAAAATATAACGGTAAAGAAAAAATCGTGAGGAATCCTTCATAGCATAGATATTTGGAAGAAATCTATGGTATGTAAAATTCCAACCTGCACTAGGCGAGGGTGGTGGACTATACGGCCTAACCACTCAATCGTTCTCTCGGTTGTAGAGGAGGCCCGTGCCCTGCAGTGGGACGTATATGAACTGATACAGATAAAGATAATAAATTTCACTTCCATTTATTTATTTTTTTATTTATTTATTTATTTATTTGAACAGTACGATTATTAACATCAATTACACTATTCAATTACCTATTATAATATAAAGAACAAAACATAAAACTTAACAAATTTTAACGTACATTACAAACAAACTTATACTAAAATAATAATATTCATTTTATATGTACCTATATAAATAATAGATAGCTTACTGAGGAATATAATTTTCGCTAAAATTAAGACAATTCCTAACAAGCGGCTTCCATTCGTCGTTGAAGATATCGAATTGCGGGTAAGCTTCCATGAAAGCATTTAGCTGATTAAGAACTCTTGGGACTGGCGACATGGCTCGTGCCACCGTACGACAAACAGGCGTTGCAAACAACTTGTGTCTTCTATTTCGAAGATAGTTGTTAGGAGTATAGATTTGTATCAACTCACTGTGAATATCCGGCGCATCGATCATACTACGGCATATTTTAATCATACAAATCAATTGGTCATAACTTCTTCTTGTCTCAAGCAAATTATATCCTAGACATCCTAAAAGGTATTTTGTTGGGTACATATATGGATAGTAGCCCGAGACAAATTTAAATAGAAATCGCAGAAAAGCCTTCTGTACCTTTTCTAGAACAAGAGAATATGTCTTTTCGTGCGGGTTCCATACGCATGAACTTGCCTCAAGCTTACTTCGTACCAATGTGCTATATAAAAGTTTAATGATTTGGGTGTCCTGGAAGTCCCGTGCATTTCGTAAGACGAAACCAAGACGCTTGAAAGATTCCATAGCAACATTAATTATGTGATTGTGGAAAGTGAGACTTTGGTCGAAAGTGACTCCTAGATCTTTGATAAGCTTTGACCTAGTAATAGCATTACCATTGATGTTGTAATCAAAGGTAATAGGATGTCGTTTGCGACCAAAACTTACGACGAAACATTTTGTTGGATTAAATTCCATCTTATTGACTACACTCCAGTTATAAACAGCGTCTATGTCAGCTTGAAGAGCTCTGCAGTCGGCTTCAGTATTGACGTTTTTGTATAATTTAATGTCATCTGCGTACAAAAGACAATGTGCATGGGTTATAAAAGTCGGCAAGTCATTAATCATTAGCAGAAATAAAAAAGGTCCAAGAACTGAACCTTGACCAACTCCAGAACGAGTGTGATAAGGAGAGGATTCGTAAATCCCGAGTCTTACAAACTGCCTACGATCACGGAGATAGTCAGCAAAGAGACGAAGAAGATTGGGCGAGAAACCAATAGCACAGAGCTTCATAAGGAGAATATCATTGTTAATGCGATCGAATGCTTTGCAGAAATCAAAATATATTACATCAACTTGAGATCCTTGGTCAAGCTGCGACGAAATATAATTAACGAGTACTAAAAGGTTGGTGTTGACTGACCTCTTACGTCTAAATCCGTGTTGACAATCGGTGAGGCGCTTTTCAACTTGGTAGTATATATTTTGATGCAAGATATATTCGAAAACCTTCGCAGGAGCAGATAATATGGCAATGGGTCTATATTGTTATCCATGTAATGTTGTGAATGATGCGACATGCCAGATGTTTCCATCAACGTTCCGACTAATCAATTTAATTAATCATAGATATTTGTAAACACTAAACACACTTAGTTACATCAACTGAGAATATGGTGATTAAATACAAGCTGTTACGAATATTGTACATAGTAACAACAAAAACGTAGGTATCTGAAATACTAAGTTGAGAAAATGGGCTTATTTTCCTAAGGGTAGGAAATGGGAATAGATTGGAGCGTTTTCAAGCAGTTGTATGGAATGTAACGTAATGAAAGGAACAATACAGGCAAATTAATGTTCAGTATAAAACTGCATTTCATTTCTACCTGTACGAAGCGACTTGCACTCAACGTAATATTGCAATATTCATTAAGTCGGTTGCTACCTTAAAACAATTTTAAAATATTATTACGACAATGAAGTAATGCAAACACATCCAACTTTTTCTATAGATGGTATATGTTTTGGTACTGACTTTAAAGATTATTTACAAATATTGCGTCTAAGCAAGGACGGGAACTCTCACCTTATATGCAAACAATACACGACGTCGTATTTCTCTTTAACATTCCACTATTTATAGCAAACTTCTTACAAACGATGTCAATCATTCTAAATTGAAATACCTTGACGTTTTGCAAACGTTTCATCTTTCGTCCTTAAATTCATAAAATACATTAAACAAGAATCTTATTACCTTTGTAAACCTTATTCAGCGGTGAGGTTAATCTATTTCAGTGTGAACTATGGAGACAAGTGACACAAGTTTCCTCCACAAATTATGAATATTACGAAACTAAAGTAATCCTAACTTTGTAATCATTAGTTGTACGGGGCTTAAATTGAAACAAAATGCATTTTATTGAATGATGCAGACATAACGAGCAACTTAGATTCGCTACACTTGCGGAGCAATGATGTCTCTATAAGCGTGTCCCACCGTCTGTATCACGGTGAATTCTTTGAGGAATTGTTCGACTTTATCACCTCCTCTCCTTTTCTTAAAAGAACACACCATCGGAATGGTTTGCTGTCACACGTGTTTTCTCCTTATAGTTTTGGGCTCTTACCACCAGGCGCAAAGCAGTCAATGCCATGCCTGAATTCAATATAAAAAATACACGTAGTAATAAACAACATGACCTATAATAATAACTTAAGCGCTGTCTTCATTTCTTGGTGTAGTTTATCATGAATAAATTGTCAGTTGCTAAAATTAGTTAACTTTATAGTCAATAAGCCGGACTCGTAACACAAATTAATGTTGTTATTTGCTAATGACTATTTGATTTAATTTGTGGATCCGTTTCAGATTATTGTCGCGTAATGTTGACGGTATACACTTGCCTACTTGAAGTTTGTTATGTTGATAGAATCCGGGTCGACGCGCCGACGCTATCACTCTCTTATCGGAACGTAAACTGTTGATGATTTAATGCTGGCGAAAACGTATCTATTGTTTGCGAAAATAATAACACATTTCATTGTTAATTAACAGATGTTTAATGTTGGAACCTTAATACATTAACCTCTTAGTAGCACAGAATTTAGCCTTGTACGGCTTAAATATTGATTCAGCAGTAGAAACCTTGTGACTAAAAAGCCTTTTAAAATTCAAGTGGCATAATTTAAATTAACAACATAATCTAAGTGAGACATAAGGAAACAAGATTCTAGAAGTTAGATAGGAATTTATAAACATAAATAGATAAGGGTAAACATCAAGTAATCTGTAAAACATTTACTATTAAAATTAACAACGTGATGTCTTTTGCACAAATGAACCTCCAAACGATAGCTATAAGCTTATCTGCTTTATCATCATCCATCAATCACCTTATATTATTTTAATTCGTCAACTTCAAGACACGGGCCTTTTTAAGATTAGGCTTTAGTCACGAAAGATATGCCTATATGCACACATACTGGACAGGCAGCTCGGTGAGCGGTCCCAATAGTTTCTATCCACCAATTAAATTAAGGATTTAAAGGCAAACACCACATAACACATCGACATAAATATATGAACAGGGCGAAGAGCACGTAAAGTGTTACGACGCAAGTGGTGCGGTGCTCCATTGCATTTGCAGTGCAGCGTTACTGAAATTATTCGTCGCTCACAATGATATTCAAAATGCTTGCCTCTGTATGACAGAAAGTTTAGTAAAAAAAAAGACACTTATTCTTATCATCGTTAATACAAAATCTATTTCATCAAGGTAATTTAGTATTTACTTTAGCGCGATTTTCACGGCCATCTTTTTCATACTCCAAATACTGAAGGGCTTATCCTTAATTTATAAACCAATGACAAAACAGGAAAATCTTAACAATGTCTCTAAGGATTTTTACTTTCCTCAGTCCTAACATTGCTTTCGCTTCAACCAGCTTCATCAATCTTTTCATACAATAGACTCCATAATTTATGTTTTATCAATTTTATGGATTAGCTGCGTACGCTCAACGCTGCCATCGGATCGTTACCCTAGTTCAATTCAAACCATAATGCAATACAATCACAACGAATATACCGTCTTGTCTATCTATAGTGTTAGATCAATGGAAATGTTCAAGATAATAATAACAGTGGTCTATTGAAGCATGCGCCTCGGTTGCCAGTGGCTGCCTAACCTATGCCAACATTGCGCTGTGGAGCTGTCTCTTCGTACATAAGTGAGTCTATAATTTATATATTGACAAATGCGATGATGGCGAAATTATCGTGAAGAAACCTGTGTATCTTTCAAGAATTTCTATGGTGCAGTCCGCAAATTGCAATAGAACAGTGTAGTAGGTTGTAGTGATCTTTTAATCAAAATCTTGACTGTAGATGAATATCCTGCATAGCAATGGGCTTATAGGGTCTGATATCGCTGGGTTGTTTAACCAAATTAAGTACATACATGCAAAAGAGAATTCAGAAGTCTGTGGACTAATAGATTTCAGAAAATCAGAGGTCTTCTGTCTTCGGACTAATGAATATTAATTGAGCTATGTGCTCGTAAATATCTATAGAAAAAGAGATATATCGCTGAATGACCGAAACAGTAGATGAAAATCATTATCGCTGAGATGTAAAGCAAAATTAATAAAAAAAAATGATTAGATTGTTTTATGACTACCGGCCTATAACATTCAACATATTTTGATTTACGGGACTGCAAAATTCCATCGCATGAAAACATAATGTATCGTACAATTTATACATAATGCTGCTGGCCAAGTCGATCTATTTATTTAAAACGTAAAGAATTTTTAATATTGATATGATAATAACTTACGTAATAACTAAACAGAAGGGCCCTTAAGCAAGGACTAAATAAATTAATCGAATTGGTATTAAATGGATCTCACAACTTTTTGCGGTAGAAAAACTGAGCTGCGAGACTTGGAATTTTTTTACAGGACTTTTTTGATGGGATCTTACGTCTTTTTGTAGAGTCCTACTTTTTTCCTTTTCGGTACTTTTTACTTCTAGAATATATACATACTATAACGATTTTTCTTAAAGCCTCTGTCTTATGTTTTTTTTCTTATTTATGTAGGTTTCAATTTATCACAAATATAGCGAATTTGATAATTAGTGTTCTTTCTTTCATGGTAATTGATAATTTCGAGCTATTTAGTCTATTTATTTGCAAGTTTTTCTTCATCGTGTTTTTCTAGAGGAATGTTGTACAGTTTCATGGGCTGAATACACCCTTTCCCTCTCTATACCCCCCTCCTGTTATGTCTCATATATATAGATACCTATCTACAACTGCAAATGTAACTTTGTAATCCTATACATTTATATGGGATTACAATGCGATTATTCATGCAGTTGGTGTATCTAGAAATCTAGACAGAAATGATGAAATGTTTAAATTTTCCCTTACTTTAGACACTAAACACTAATTATATTCTAAATTTGAAGGTTCTATGTCTGCTAGAAGTGCCTTAGACTTTTGATGATCGGTCAGTCAGTCAGTGAGTGACAAAATTAAGAAAGTTTGACAACTTATAATTCTTAAACTACTGGTTCAAATTGAATGAAATTTTAAATATATTATGTTTACACAATGCTTGCTTAGTAACTGAAAATTCAGGCTTCTTGCTTTAACCACAACGAAGTTATGGGGGGTTAAAAATGGTCTGAATTGCTTCGAGAAAAGGATGGTACGACTGTGCCGCTTTTTAGCTCGACTTGGACACTACCGTGCCCCCAGATATAAAACAATTACCGAATATCGTATCATTACATGGAATGTATTTATGTTTTTTTGTAATAACGTAATTTCAGTAATGGTCGCATGGCATCATCGGAACGTAAACAAGAAAAAAACGAGTTACGTAGGAGATGTGGGAGAAACCACCGTCTGTATATCAATATGAAATAGTATATTTTACATCAAACATTCGCGACGCTTTTGGGTCGGCGCCAATATTTGAATCTTTCTTTTATAGTTAGATCTGGAGGGCTTGGCGATGTGGTAATATCAAAGACGACAACGTTGTTACCGATAGACAATATAATAAAAGCTGGGACTACATAGAATTAGAAGCTGTTTCATTATATTTTGTTTATTAAAATGACATTTAATTCATCCCCAAATGACTACGCAGAGACCATGATATTGTTCACAAAATTTTATTTATTATTAAAATATGCTTGCAATCTACTGGGCGATATTTTTATCCTAAACCTTTTATTGATGACCCATAATTAAATGGCCTTGAACTTTAAAACTACGAAAATATAACGCCGATCGCAGAAGAACCTTACATACTACCCACAACATTCACATTTCACAACATACAAGTGGTAGGTCTCTCATATGTGAGATGCGCAGAGATTTTGTTCCCGATGTCCGTTCTAGTATAAAATCTCAATGAAACGGAAACATTAAAGAAGCCTAAATAAAACAAGACTTAGATACAGTGTAATTTATTGCAGCGGCAGTTAGTCAACTCAGCATTATTTAAAGTGGATTTTTTGCTACATGCAATTTTGTTTTCTGAGCTTTTTATTTGGTTTAGCAGGCAATGTTATTATTACCACTACACTCCACTACATATAAAATAAAGCCTGTATCATTATAAGTGTTATGTATTATCTTTAGACCGGATTCCTGCAGTGATATTAGTGTTACCGGATCGAACTAGGAACAAAGCTCTAGAATACTCTAGAAAAAAGCTAACGGTTTTTTCTCAGAAGAGCCTTCACTGTCTCGACACAACATATACCTAGACGTTTCCTATCGTAGATTTTGAGTTTATTAGTTGTACTAATTAGCTACTTACAATCAGGTGGTCCGTCACCTCGTTTACCTCCATTCTAGCCATGGTATCATATACTTATAGCTAAGCTACTACTAGATACTGGTCTCACATATGTGAGAGGCCGCCTGAGTAGGTACCACCGCAATGTCTATTTCTAAATAAATGCACTAATGTGTTTCGGTGTGAAAGACATGGTAGCCAGAGTAACTACTGGACATATTAAGACCTAACATCTTATGCCTTAGGAAGGCGAGCGCAGTGGAATGCCAAACATTGCTTTGTAATTCAAGGTGTTTGATTTTGGCACTGTTCATGAGCGGTCGTATCGCTTACCATCGGGTGAACAGGATGCACGTCTCGCCGTTAACTGCAATAAAAAAACAGTATTTAGATTGACCACATGCGATGACCACATGGTACACATGTTGTCTTATTTGTACAAATGTGTATATTTGTAAGTATTTTTACTTCACATATATTTGCCAATTTATACAGCTTTCTCTCGACCCAGTGGCGTGCAATATTGTATAAAGTTTAATACTCTGACCGTGAACTTATGTCAGTGGTTGGAATACATTGAGGAATACATCCTGTTGCCGTAAAGTTTTCGATGGTATAACTTAACATTTGAGCAAATATTATCGAGGCTATGATCAAGTTGGAACCCCCTGAGTTGTGAATAAATAATGTACACATTACTATATTTGATAAGTGGTAGCAGTTCCGCGCGTATCCTTCGACAGACCAGGCCTTTAAGCGGAGGCCGTCAAGTCTATGGTTTGATTACCAGGATGAGTAATGCAGGGACTTTATTTTAAATTGAAAAACATATACTGAATTGGGTTGAACCATCTTCGAATAAAACTGAAGTTAGGAAGGTCGCAGATCATACAATGATTTTCAAGTAAATCTTATTATTTTTTTGCATAATATAAGCTTGTTTATTATGGTTTCCTATACCTACATATAGTTTTTGCCACACACGCAGAATCTATTGAAAATAAAATAATTAACATGATGTCCATGATTTTTATACACACGTCAGTAAAAAACTTTGATAGTTTTCTAATTTAGGAATCCATTAATGAGCTTACTGGTTTCCATTGTATCGCCAAGGTCATTGGAGTCAGTCTATGACCTTCCTTAATATTATGAACAAAAAGGCGGAAACATTTATAAGCAAATGCTTAGTTATATGTTGTGTCAATGTTTATTTCAATATTAACGACATAAAATAAACATTCGTTACGTAATATAAGGCGGTCGATAACAACCGCCTAGACTTTTTCCTTTAGCATTTTATCTTGACTTTTTAACAGACTATAAAAAAGGAGGAGGTTTTCAATTCGACTGTATGCTTTTTTTGTGTGTTACCTCATAACTCTGTACTGGGTAAAATAATTATAAAGCATAGGGCCTATGCCTTATATTAATTTAAATTTCTGCATGTTTGGTACTTGGCGAGCCGCCTTCAATATACTTCAACATACCATTTACTTGTTGGTTAAACAAGTTATTATAGCAAATTAATCAACATTTGTTTGTACGATGCAATAATATATATTTTTTGATTTGCAGTGTTTTTTTTTTATTTTGTTTTTTTTTATTTTCTCTGTTTATGTAGGATTTATTTTATCCAATGGACATGCCAGTTCCATCATACCCTTATAAAAAAATTCTACTTATCATGATATAATCCTATTTATTCTAATCATCATCATCATCATCATATCAGCCATAGAAAGTCCACTGCTGAACATAGGCCTCCCCCAAGGATCTTCACAATGACCTGTTGGAAGCGGCCTGCATCCAGCGACTTCCTGCAACCTTAGTCAGATCGTCCGTCCACCTTGTAGGCGGGCGTCCGACATTTCGCTTGCTTGTACGTGGCCTCCACTCAAGAACCTTTCGGCCCCAACGGCCATCGGTTCTACGAGCTATGTGCCCGGCCCACTGCCACTTCAACTTGCCAATCCTATGGGCTATGTCGGTAACCTTGGTTCTCCTACGGATCTCCTCATTTCTGATTCGATCTCGTAGGGAAACACCGAGCATAGCCCGCTCCATGGCTCGTTGAGTGACTTTGAGCCTTTAATGAGGCCCACAGTGAGAGGCCACGTCTCGGTGCCGTATGTCATCACTGGTCAAGACTTTCGATTTTAGGCATTTATTCTAATACTAAACTATAAAACATTCTAGCTTGCTCAGAGTCAGGTACTGGTATATCTATATCTAATTTATTTAATCTTAACTTATTTACAATCGTGTCCCGTAAAGAGCTATTTATGAAACATATCAACGCACTTACATTGGTCACAGTTAATGTCATGGTTGAATTGTATCGAATGAATTGATTTGTATGAATAGCAATGTAAATGCACTGTTATGTTTCGGTTTCAAGGACATTGTAGCCAGAATAACTGCTGGACTTGTTGAGACTTATATAACATCTTATATGTCAGGATGGCGAGCGCAGTGGAGTGCCAAATATTGCTTTGTAATTCGTTGTTTTGGTTGTGCTACTGTTCATGAGCGGTCGTAACTCGTATCGCTTACTATCAGGCGAACGGCATGCTCGTCTCAACATTCATTGCAATAAAAAGAAGTCTTGCTATTTAATGACAGCGATAGTTGGTTTCCATCGCCGGTGTACAGAATTATGCTTATGATACAATATACATAATATGTTCAAAACCGGATTTCCTTATTTCCTTACCCACTCTTAAACTGAAACGTGATAGCTACAGTTGCGTGGGTTCTTGTAAAGAAGTTTCCACCGTAGCTTAGTGCACAGTAGTCGCATATTCTTTATTTATCACTATTCCAAAATAATCACATTTAACATATCACATAGTAAACTTTACCGAACCCGCACTAGGGCAGCGTGCCTGACTAAAAGGCCTAACCTCTCTGAATCGTACTCTTGGTTCTACAACCACAGTGCAGAGCACGAGCTTCCTCTACAGGAACTTATACGGGCTGATATAAACATAGATAGTAGGCATTGAGCAAACCACAAATTTTGTCAACAATGCTATGATTCGAGGAGACGCGAATAACTCAGCATCATTCTTAGGGTGTTGGGCAATATCGCCTACTTGCTTAGATACTTCTCGCACGTTTTATGTGTGACAGTGAACCTATAATGCGTCCAGCCGATGCGTTTACTACATTTTTAAGGACTTACAGTTACAACGCTGAAATCTCGGGTTCGAATCTCGGGTCGAGCAAAGTAATATTTAATTTTTGTATTAATTATCAGCCCGGAGTCAGGAATTAGTGCCCGATATGGCGATAAGTTCGCCATCTATCCCATAATGAGATAAATATAATGTGCAAAGGGAAATGTTTCTATCCTGGCACCTTTGCCTACTCCTTCTGGTAAACAAGCTTGAGTTTATGTAATAACAAATTACAGCAACTCTTCATCAGTAACTAACTAAAACTAGTTTATTATTTATCTATTTGTTAGAGATATTTGCATAACACAAATTAGGTATATCAATTGATTTCGACTGTGGTAGAACTATTTTCTGACTATTGTACGCCTTTAGTCGCCTTGGTTTGCTGCCCAGAAATAAATCTATATATTTACGTGGCTGGCTCGGGTTAAATCGATAAAATGTGTCTTGTTTATATTTTGCTCATATGCGTCCTGCCTAAGCTGTGTACACAATATGCAAGTGTTTTCAGTCACCACTTCAACTGTTTGTAAGTATATAAAGTGTATTTACTTACATTATCTTATCCTTTGAGTTCGTCTCGGACGTAACATGTTGTATCTAATTGTTGCAAATAAATCATACGGGCAAATCACTGAAGATTAACTGAGAGAAATATTAAGTATAAACAAATATTAATCATACCACTTTCATGAAATGAAAATATATTGAATCCATTAATATATTCAGCTGTCAGCATCATTTGTATTCAGTTATGTTTTGTTCTACCATCCAATTCGGAAAGCGGTTTTCACCATGTAATTTGACTCTTCTAGTCTGGTCCCTATATGAGGTGGCATTCACAGAGTACATTTTACATACGCATTTTATTTGTCTGTAAGGTGTATTAAAATATGCTTTATTGTGCTGGTTTGTTCTTTGTAGTGAATACTTTTATAAAATCTTAGTGATTTGAATTTTTTTTAAACGAAAATGTAGCACCCGAAAATATTTGTAACTTAAAAAACTGTAAATACTTCTGTCGAAATATTTTCAATACTGCTGGTTTGTTTTTTATAACGTATTTTATTTAAACACTTGACAAAGTATAAAACACACGGATACCAGGCGTTGAAAACTGAAATAAATTTATAATGTATGTAAATGTGTAGGATTTAGGAACAGTGGTAACGGATAACCTCATCGGCCGAATTCATTAGTCGCTCAATGCCCTCTTTACAGGTAATTTATATACTACTATTAAACAGGGTATATCAAGAGTGCTACCCATGATATTTAAAAAAACAATAAAAATAGTCGGGTTCCCTTGCGAAATTTTTAGCTGCATTGTGTTTGCAATCACCTAAACTACCACCTGGCTTCGATTTCGGTAGCCGTCTTGATATATCTTCCCTATACACTGCACCAGGAATACTGCACTACCAGTTTTTACGACGTAAGTAAATACAATTGTTAGAAATAGATAATTTATTGTTTGTCTGTTACCGGCGAATTATGGCGACCCTTGAGGATTTGGACTTCCAAACTATTGAACAGCTTTTGCGTGAGAATTTCAGATCTAAAAACAATATTTTATTTATTATGTCTCCCGCAACTCGTTTGATTATAGAGCGTTTATTAAAGAGTCAATCATTTCTTGAGATCAACATATTTGCTTCACAGAAATAAGAAAATCAGCAATTTTATAAATAAATGCATTCGCGAAAAAAATACCGATTACTGAAATTATATTTGTGGAAAAATATCGCAATTAAAGACTTAGATAAATAAATAAATAAAATAAATAACACCCAACAGTCACATACATAGTCCTGACCCCACACTAAGATCGAGTCTTGTGTCGTGGGTATCAGGAACTACGAGAGACTTTTCGGTCTCACAACACCCAGACCCGGAAGAAATGTTTGTGGGCCATACAAACATTTCTCTCGGTGCGGGGATCGAACCTGCGGCCTCTCGCTTCACAGGCGGCGTCTAACCAACTGCGCCACGGAGATGGATTAGACTAACCAAATTTAAGGTCATTAAAAAAATGATTCTTGAGTTGAAGCAAACGGGTTTTTGTTGACCTTGTGTACACAAATTACTTGTATGTTTTATACTGAATTCTCATGATTCTTACATACAATAACCTTGATTTATTTAATATAATACATGGTTTTGTTGACACACCAGATATTTTAAATCGTATTCAATTCGCTATCCCGCGCCCTGAGAGTCGTTTAAATAACCGCAAAACTTTCTTCAAGTCGTTTTTTAAAACTAATCTCGGTCAACATTCTCCTATCTGCCGCATGACTTCTGCTTATAATAACATCCAAAACAATTTTGATATATTCCGTCATGGTGCTAAGGCTTCCGTAAGAAAAAACATTATGTTAATCTACAATACCAAATCATCTAATTGAGATAGTAATTTAATGTGCATCACAACCTACATTCTCATTAAGCATGCTGTGTTCACACTTAGTAGGTTGCAATCTATAGTTTTAATTTCTATGTCAGTTCCATAAGTTTATAACTCGTAAGATTATATCCAGTTCTGTGAACCAAATAAAAAAAAAAAATATTTCATGTCTCAATATCAACTATATTACATAAGCACTTCAACCTACGTCATATCTACCTAGTCAGGTCATAAATTCTGTCACATGTTTAATATAAAATAATTGAAACAAGTTTATTCATTATGTAACCATCTCCAACCTCTGTTAGGCAGTTAAGTTCAATAGTAACTGTAGCCTACACACTGGTTCACTAATCAGATTTAAAATAGGAATACAATTAAGCCTTGAGTTTGGAATTGGTAAAGGGCTACCATTTATTTACTAAAAATCATATGACCCATGTATGACCCCTATATATTCCAAGGTTGTAATATACTACCTGTAGTGTATTGATAAATTCATACTCTTAGCATCTGTCGTCTCGAACTATACACTACGCGAACCAAGGGTGAGTGAGATAGATATAGAAGAAGATAGATCATAGACGTGGAGGACGGAACGGGGGGTGAAGACGTGGTGTATAGCAAACGAGCCGATAAATATTAACAATTGTATTCTACTACAATGTTACACATATTAACCATAAATAGTGACTATTACACTACCACACTTGTTTCGGCCGAAAATATGCCTGGACAAATTAATAAAAACACAGCAATTGGAAGATATTCTCACGCATAATAATCAAGACGTAGCATTCTCATAAAATACACATCATGAAGTTTATACAATAATCTATATATATAAAATAAAGTCGTGTTAGTTACTTCACTTATAACTCAAGAACGGCTGAAATGACTTGGCAAATTGGTGGGGAGGTAGCTTAGAACCAGGAGAAGGACATAGGATACTTTTTATCACGTTCCCGGTTTTCCGAGTTTCTATTAGCTTATTAACATTTTCTCATGCAAAATGTTCATGGGTTCGTAACTGTCAAACATTTAATGTTCATCCCGTCGATACGGTAAATTCTTCCTTCAAATGAAATAACGTATTTAAATAAAGGTTTCGAATCGACAACATATATCCATAATATTCGATTAATGGCGTATTTTAGGTTTTAAAGATGTAAATTAATGACAGTAATAAAAAGTGATTAACATTTAAATTGGTTGTCAAATATTTATGCATGCGTTCAGAAATTAATACTGGTGGTAGGTCTCTCATATGTGAGAGGCCATCTGGGTAGGTACCACCGCAATGTCTATTTCTCCCGTGAAACAACACTGCTTAAATGCACTGTTGTGTTTCGGATTGAAGGACATTGTAGCCAGAGCAACTACTGGACATATTGAGACTTAACATCTTATGTCTCAGGATGGCGAGCGCAGTGGAATATTGCTACTGTTTATGAGCGGTCGTATCGCTTACCATCAGGCGAACGGCTTGCTCGTCTCGCCATTCACTGAAATAAAAAAAAGAAAAAAAATAATTTTGTGTAACCAAAAGAGAATATATTATGAATTTAAACAAATATAGGACAATTAAATAAATAATATTCACACGTAAGAAGATATACTTTTTTTTCAAGATAAAATATCACTCGAAAATGAAGAATCTTTATTAAAATAACAATTTTACATATGGAGAATATTATAATATGTGTGTTATGAAACCAGTTAAATATAATTGTTATTACATTAAATGTGAATGTCAGTGTGAGAAAGTGCTAATAGTGTATGTTTGTGTGTGTGTGTGTGTGTGTGTTACGTGTTATTATGTTCACTTTTATCACGAATTTTTACAGTGGCTTTTCCTTCGCTATAATTCACTGATAGAAATATTATGCGTTTTGAAATTTTATGTCGTAGAAAATCGAAACCACTGAAGTTATTTCTATGAAAATTAATATTTAATCTCTTTATTACTAACAAAAAGTAATGGCGTAATATTTATGGAAAAACAGCATAGTGGGGGTGAAATAAGGGATGGAATATTGCATGGATAATCAAAATCGCTAACGTGTTTAATGTCAAAAATTTATAAGGAACACTATTTGGATATGGAGAAACGGGATATAATAGAGTGGGAGGCACGGGAGAGGACTGAGTTAGCTGACAGATTTGATAGGACGAAATGTAAATGCACGGTATAAGTCAGGATAGATAATGAAGAGAAAGGACGAGACATATCGGGAAGAGACTGAATAGACGGGATGGGACGGAATTGAGTAGGACAATAGGATAGCTACGTTATGTTAAGGTATACACGAGCTTATACGAAAAATAACATTTATTTGATATGAAGTAAAATAAAAAAATATCTGCATCCAGGCAAAGGTGGGTCGGGCATTTTGCTATGCTAAATAATTGAATATAATATTGATCATATAATAACTAAGCCGTAGCGAAGCGTGGTCGGGTCAGCTATGGTATCTTTTAATTGATTTCAATGAATGTCGTTGGAGTAGTAACAGTTTTATAATATCTCCGTAGCAAAATAATGATTTAAATCTGGAGAGATGGGATAGAATAGAATATAAGGTGGATAAAATGGGACAGTAGAATAGGTACAGGATGGGATTGGAATTGGATAAGCAGTTTAGACAACGGCTGTCATGTTGATTTTAAATAAAATATGGACTGGAATCTGTATTTGCACCCAGGCGAAGCTGGGCCGGGCCGCTAGTATATACATTAAATATAAATAAAACTTCCCTCCTTTCCTCTCACGCCCCGTTATCTGAAAGATCGATTCATTTTTCTCCACGACTCACATTCAAGATCCTTGAGGTCATCGGAGAACCTGAAACTAAAAATGCCCATGCACTCCACAGTTTTCATGGACAAATCTTTTGCAGTCCAAGCTGTCCGACTGTGGAACGCACTTCCAGTCGAGATAAGACGGGCACGAACACTGTCGTCTTTTAAAAAAAGGATTAAAGACCATTTCCTTTCTCAACTAGAGCATAGCTGACGAATATCTTGTCCATTCGCCTATTTGGTAAATGTTAGGATAGGTCTATACAGGGTATATCAAGACTGCTACCGAAAACGAAGCCGGGTGGTAGTTTAAGCGACTTCAAACACAATGCAACAGAAAAAGTTGCAAAAAAAAGCGACAATTTTTTTTTGTAATTTTTTTCCTATTGCCATATTTTGGTGGTAAATACATTTTTTCCTAAAATAATAGTGTATACCCTTTAATTTATAAATACTCTAAGATATAAGAGAGTTTAAATTATTATTTTAGCAAAATCTATGGATTTACCACCCAAAAATGACGATATTTAAAAAATCATAAAAAATAATTGTCGCGTTTCTAAGCGAAATTTTTAATTGCATTGTGTTTGTAGCCACTAAAACTACCACCCGGCTTCGTTTTCGGTAGCAGTCTTGAGATACCCGGTATATTTATGTATATGGTAAATTGTATGTATGTGTATTTTAATATATTTTGTTGGTATGTATTCGTATATACGTATATATATATATATACATTACTATTTTATATACCTTAAACTGCCCGCTCATTTTTCCTATCTCAATATCCATCCAAAGGTTGCCTGGAAGAAATTACCTAGAGTGATAAGGCCGCCTCTTGTACTATTATTATTGTTTCTTCACTGTATTTTTATTTTTGTGCAATAAAGGATTAAATAAATAAATAAATAAATAAAACAAACATTGAAACATAATTATTAATTTCGAGCTCCTGTTCGTTTACTTTCTGTTTAGTTCATTGCGGGTATATATAGACAAGCTAGTCTCTCGAGAGCGCGCAGTTTGAGCTCTTCGACTCATACTGTTGATTCTGGATGAATGAAGTTGTACTGTAGTGGGTGCAGGGTGCTTTTTTATGGCAATGAATTGCGTGACGAGCATACTACTCTCCTGATGGTAAGCGATATTATCGCTCATGGCCAGTAGCAAAATCAAGCAACATCGTGAAGTACCAATCAATGCTTGGCATTTCGCTGCGCTCTCCATCCTGAAACATAAGATAAATAGTCGCAATCCCACAGTACTATACGTATATAATGTATTAAAACATATAGGAAGTTATTTGGTTCAACTTCACCCATTATTCCAATCCGAAAGCCGTATTTATTGATCGTATAACAGTTTTTCTTCACGCAGGTCTTGATAGATCTATCTAAAGGCGGGATCGTCTAGAATTTCAAAAACCAATTCAATAAAATGCGCTACTGTATATTGTATACCTATCTTATTAATATATTTTATTCAATAAGCAAGTAATAATAAATTCAAGTAAATATGAAGTGCGAGATGGCTTGTGGGTCACGAACTGTGGTCACGAACTAGACGCGGCTACCAACATGTTACTGGTGGTCGCGGGTCTACACCCCAAAGGCACACCTTTGACTTTTCATGACGGAGTCATGTGTGTATTGATATTTCAATCACATTCAAAGTTTTCATAGTCAATCACCACGCACCAAAACGGTAAGGAAAACACCGTGATGACACCGGCATACCATTTAGAATTTCTATGGTATGTAAAGTCCGCCTTCTGCACTGGTTAGCGTGATGGACTAAATGGCCTACTCCCTCTCAATCGTACCCTCGATTACCGAGGAGGCCCGTGCCCTGCTATGGGACCTATATGGACTGATACAGTATATTTATTTAGATAAACATGTCCATACATAAGATAACATTTCAAAATTATACATTTATCAAAGGTTTTGTTTTGTTTTACTCATACTGCCCAAAGTCAGTTTCATTAAACTTTTGTTTCGTGAATTCAATTTGCAAACAATGCGACGTATAAAGTTGATATGAAAAATGTTCTTATCAAATAAAAATATTTATCCTTAATATGTTAAAATGAACAATGTCACATATTAATTTGGAAATTAGCGCATTTAAGCAACGGTTTTTAAGTACCTAACTGCATAATGTGACTTTTTAATGGTGATTTGTGATGAAGCGTTAAGTGACATAACCGAAGTTCTAAATATGAATTACCAGCCATCGCCCATCACCTATTTTTCCAAAGGCTCTTTATTAACAATAAAAACTATTACTTTTCAATTTAAAAAGCTTCTTTCCAGACTATTTAATTGTAAAACTCTGCTACAGAGAATTTATCTTTGACATTTGTAAGGCATCGCGGAAGATTACCTTGACGTGACCTCTTAGTTAATCATTAACAGCAATTGAATACGCAACAGTGTAAAACATTAGATGCCTCGTGTACGCTCAAACTTGTAATTACAACAATGATTTGGTAAGGCCGAATATTTTAGTACGCCTTGCAGGTATCTAAACACTCACGGCCTCATTCATGGACAGTTTTAAAACATATTTAAGCTACCGAATATTTTGTCTTTATCACTCGAACTGAATTCAAAAGTCGTTCGAAAGGGACAAAACATTCAATTTCATTCAATAAGGCCGTTAATTTTAACATGATGGCTATAAAATAATAATTGGTGTTTATATTTATATAATAATATAGTTTATTCATTGTACACAGTGGCGTAACAATAGGGTGGCATAGTGCGCAAAATGCCACGGGCCCCCGACCTTAGGGGCCCCCGGTGGCCCTAAGCAAAGAAAGAACCTAGCCAATTTATTACCAACAAAATTAATAATCAAAAACTATTTTCTTAATTTTCATTAAAGATACCAAGGTTTATTTGTGATACATAAAAATCATAATAGTGGTTCTTTAGATTTGCGCAAATATTATATTTTTAATCTATTATGTACAGATTGTAGTGCGGATTTGGTTTAAAAAAGAATGAATCTTCAATATTAGGCTTCCGAGAGGGCCCAATCACCATTGCTGCGTTTGGGCTCCACCAGCGTCGTAAAGATATTACGACGACTTATTGGTCTCGTTGTGGAGTTTTTATTATGGCCTTGCAGGCAAAAGAGCATACAGCCCGCCTCACGGTCAGCGGTCACCGCAGCTCATAGACTTTCGCAGATCTAGGGATCCAGCAAAATGAAGTCGCTTCCTAGCGTAAGGAGAGCACTCTATTAAAGCCTAGCTTAAAGAAGGATAGGTTATAGCGCTCAGGGAATACCGAAGCAGGGTACAGTGCGTGGTAGAAAAGAACACTGGAAACGTACTTTCCGGGAACGGATAGTTTCCAAGTAGTAACAATGAAGTCTACTGCGGTGATGGGAATTGTGATGGGAGAATAGCGATAGTGCACCATCTTCCTCAGAGCACTTTCCTTGGAACAATCGATAGATTACACAGAGAGACCCGAAGTCTCACCGCAATCCCAACGGCTCCCGGCTTCTTTTCCTGTGTAAGTGATTGGGTATGTCATGCTCGCTAAAAAGTCAGTGCTTGCGGTGGCGTCGTGTGCCAGGTCGGTCACTTCCCTGCAACATGGTTGAGGAGGCCGATGGCTGGCAAATGCGTCATACTCGTGAACGGGTGCTGCTTGCGTAGACTGGTCTATCCGATTTGCTTACATTGTAATGGATTGATTGATGGATTACATAAGGCTTTCGCAATTATTCACTGCTTTGGCGAAAAAGAGTATACTGATTCTTCGTTCTGGGCGACTTCACTTCACTCAGCCATAGTAATTATAATATAATAATATTCATATTAAAAATATTTATTGTAAATTTACAACATATTATTATTAAACTGCTCTTCTGATTTAAACCAACTTGTAAATTTTGTAATAATTCACTACATTGTAAACTGGTTTTGAAAAGAGCAATAGAGTTTCTTGCCCGTTCTTCTCTAGTGAAAACCGCTTTCCGAACCGAGTGGTAGATAAAAAAATGACTGAATCTAAATGATGTTGAACATTTTAATGGATTCAATAAATTATTTTCATTTAATTTCATTTCCACGTTCTCCGTGCGATCTGAATTATCGATGATTCGAAGAGCTCGGCGCTGTATTAAGTCAACTGGGTTGAGCTGGTATTTTGGGGCTTTTACCCAGAGGTGGGAGCAGAACTCCACGTCGTGCCGGGTCGTCGCATTTATAGAGCAATAACCGATGATCCGATGAGAAGTACCGCTTGGCTCTGTTGAGAATCCTTAATATTTTGCTGGCCAATTTGCCCTTGCCTTTCAAATGACACCCAAACTGCAATTTGCTAAATATTTCGGGTCAAGGAATACTCTCGGATGCTTAGAGAGAGTATCTACATGACAAAAGGGCTCTTCTTGGTTGTAAACGAGCAAACTTGTGCCGTCGTGGGGTTAAATTGTGCTATCTTCAATTTACCCTATTGAGAGGACCGTCCCAGAGAGGTCTCGACTTCAGACAAAAATTGAGACCACTTTTTCTCAACGGATCCCCAGTAGAGATTCTGTACTCCGATGTATCTTGCCTCACTAGCACCAGCATCTGCATAGCAATGCTAGTTGGTGATTGAGAACATGTTATTGATATGCAGTATAAACAGGGTCGGCGAAAGCACCGAGCCTTATGGAACATCAGAATTAATGGTCTTGGCCTCGATACAAAAGTCGTCCAATACGAATTTTATGCTCCGATCATACAAGAAGGCTGGCGATGTATTTTCAGAGTCCTCAGGTTGAAATACCAGGCCGGTAGCTTCCCCAGAACGACACCACGCCACACTCGATGAAAATATCAAGGCCTACCGTAATCGCCTCGCCCCCACTATCCAATGCCTCCGCCTGGTGGTGGGTGAGATAAACGAGAAGATCACCATCCGAACGACCCTGATGGAAACCGAACTGACGATCACAAATCAGTTGGTGATTCTAAAGATACGTCAGGAGCTGCGTATTTATAACTCACTCGCAAGACCTTGAAGAGTAAGCATGTGACAGCAATCGGCCTGTGATTCGAAGGATCCGACCTGTCACCCTTCTTGGGGACTGGATGAACATGGGCGATATTCCATGAAGCCAGGCCTGGGTTGTTTTAATAGAAAAGACGCGTGAGTACGGGGGTTATCTCAGGGGGGACGTCTTAAGAACCACTTCAGGGACACATTCCGACCCACTCGATTAGTAGATGTACCGCCCGAAATGCGGAAGACAGGGTTTTATTCGGTATGCTAGCGCAGGTTTTTGTTAGGGACCCGCCTCGGCCGCAATTTGCTGGCAAGCCAGTGACACTGATATATTCCTTTCGGTCAGTTTTCCTCTCCATACAAAAAAGGGGGGCCCCATCCGATGATTTTGCCACGGGCCCCAGATGGTGTAGTTACGCCACTGATTGTACATTATTATTATTTTATTTATGCGCTGGACTGCCCTTTCTTTCTTCTATTTTTACATACAGTTGAATTTATATCCAACAGTATGCAACCCATGGTTGCCTATAAGAAATTATCTAGTGTGATAAGGCCGTAGTTTGAAGAGGCATCTTAGCAGACCGGCATAATTGTATCGAATGGCATGGGACTGCCGTCTGATGCCATTCAATACTCTGCCTGGACGGCATTTGCGCTTACCATCAGGCGTAGTGTAGTACCATTTTCCGATTTGGAAATCTTTTATAAGTCATGACCAATAACAGTTTCGACCCAATTCATTCATTTTTAAAATAGCATAGATATTAGCACATAATTCGTTTGCATATATTTTAGGCTGCTCCGAGTTATTTTAAGAAACAGCAAAAAATAAACGTATTTTTAGCCCAGAATCTTAGATATTTTTACACTGTTGATTGGCACTCGCTCCGATACTATTTTGTAATGTGTAAATAAAACTCTTTCACAACTTTTTCGTTCTGCGTATTTTTTGTTTTGTTTGTGCTACACATTTTGTTATTTGTGATTCAGGGCAATCTATACTAATATTATAAAGCTGCAGAGTTTGTTTGTTTGTTTAAACGCGCTAATCTCTGGAACTACTGGTCCGATTTGAATGATTCTTTCAGTGTTGGGTAGTCCATTTATCGTGGAAGGCTATAGGCTGTATATCATCACGCTGTGACCTATAGGAGGAAAGCAGTAGTGATATTTCTAGCAAATACGAGGAAATTTTGTTCGTTTTCGTGGTCCGATTGGTCGATATTCTAAACTGATAGTCAGAATTAAACATTTTGACCGCCATTTTAAAACGTGTATGCACCCGGGCAGAGCCGGGCCCGACCGCTAGTCACTCAATAAAAATGTAACAAACAACAGTATTATGAAAAGGTCTAAGAACAGAACATTTTTTTCAGTTTCAAGCCTGAATATTTTTTCAGTTTCAGCCTTCTTTTTTTTCATCAGCTTGGAGACTGTCCCACCCTCACACCCACCACTGTAACTCCTGTGAGCCAGGATCAACAGTGGCACGCAATGTAATGACACCGAGCATTGAAGCTCGGCGAGTCTCCGGGAATGTCTAACTTGTCTTTAACCCGCAACGAAATTAATCAGAAAGTGAAATTAATAGGAGGAGTTGGAAATAAATTATTGTCCACTTCCCTCCGTGCAAAGCGGGCGACAAAACAATGAACCAAACAGGTAAATAACCTCGTAAAAAGACTTTTACAGCCGGAGAAGCCAGCTGTAAAGCACCACGGATCACATCATCACTACATTTAAATGGGACCTATTATGTGAGCTTTTAGACTTGATTCCAATAATAAGTATGGCAAAAACGCCGGAAAGCACGGAAGTTCTTCCTAGTCTCTACAAGGTCCATGTAGTATACGACTCCAGATGATATCTGCATACTATCCAGCATAGTTTTACGCTCATTCTGCCAAAGACTACACTCCCAAAGTATATGATGCGCGGACTGCTCATACTCGCAATTAGTTGTTGAACATGGGCATGCAGGCGATTCAACAAGCTTAAAAGAGTAAAGTTTAGACCTAAAGTTACCATGGCCCGTGAGAAACTGTGATACGCAATAATCGACATCCAACCAAGTCTTTGTCAAACGGTCACGAACGCAAGGAAAATATTGATATAGATGTCGTCCCTTCAAAGATACCTCCCATCTATTTTGCCATTCATCTAATAGTTCGCTATATACCACTGAAAGCGGTTTAAATAATCTATCAATTTTTAAAAGTTCACGTGCGGTTAAAAAACTTTTATCCATATTCTCCCTAGTAGAGTAATACATGGCGGCGCGACGTTGCACCTCCAGGTCGACTGGAAGTACACCCGCCAGGACAGGCAAAGCTTCGGTACTAACAGTTCTATATGCCTTTCAGTTTCAGCCTGTAGGTAATGTACAAAAATATCAAACAGTTCTACACAGTCGCAGACGTATTTCGTAGATATCAGAAACTATAAAAAACTGTTAAGTCCAACAAATTCCCTGACCCGACTCAAACATTTTGGATGTCACAAATTATTGTCTTCGCGTTAGGATCAGACTCGCTCTAAACATCCTATCGATCCTAACCAAATGAACCGACGCTGAATGAATAGAATGAGCAAAACATAATGTACAACTGCAGAACTACAATTGTTATATGTTACATTCTGCACCACGAAGATTACTTAACCACCGATAGGTATGAATGGATCGTCTAACTGATCCATGTCATTGAACGAAGCTAGTGCCGAGGAGTGCCAACTGCCAAGTTGATTTAGTCGCCAAGGTGCCAAAACTGATGTGACGTCACGCGATATATCATGACTCACATAATTAGACACGTTGCGTAATTATCAAAGATTTATTGTAGGAAGATGTTTGGCTCGATATGTACTCGTCTTTGTAGGGCACTTTCTGGTATAGATAACGATGAAAAGTTCTAGGTGATTCCTTTAACTGCTCTGAGTTCTGACAAACAAACAAAGTTGGCTTACGATTGCATATACGCTATAGCCTCCTTGACATAAAACATTATTTTTTTTAATTAAAAGCTCACTCGAACTGTCTAGACACAATGGATTACCGGACTTAAAAATCCGACCCAAACCCTCTTTATTTTCAGTTTCACGTATTGAAGTCAATATCATTGTAGATGCAATATGGCATATGCATGAATGGACGAGCTTGTCTGGAGCCACACTACTGTCGCACAAGAAATCGATGTGAAACAACAGCTTAGCTGTCGCATTTCGTTCTGCGATTGAGAATTCCAGATACCCAATTACCCTTTCCACTTCTTATCCTTTTTCCTTCCTGATTTGATGGGCAGCAACATATCCATAATACAAGCGTTGTTGATGTTCATGGGTGGCAGTGATAACTTACCATCAGGTCACCTTTTTGCTCGTTTGCCAGACTTAGCAAATAAAGGTATCACGTCCAGCTGATAAACCTGAAATAGAACTTTGGTTTTCGATCACTTTCAATCTTTGTATCAGACACGACAAAGCTCTTACAATATAAGTGTATTTTTTATAATTTTATCGCCGCTGAAACATGATAACATGAAACAATGTCCGGCAATGTTTTCGCAACCACCCACGACGAAGGTTCCATGCCCTGTAAATATCAATAATATCGAACTTTAATTTCCTCTGGACAATCATTTCCCGGATAAAAATGATACTGGAGAAATAATTTTGACACCTATTATAAAATTTTAATTCCACAATCGAAACTCTCGCCAATTCAACCAATAGGAATACATGGATAGAGTTTTCAATGAAGGAGAAAATTGTAGGTGTAATTTAACACCGCCATCATGAAACTACAAACGCTGGACTCTATCAATTAAAATATAACTGTAAGTAATCGAACTGCAAAACTAGTTTTTGAGAAAATACATTAGTACGCAAATTATCTACACAGTTATAATTAATTTTCACCTCGGCCCACTTCGGGCGGTGCTCTAATCTTTTTAATTTATAATCTGGCAGATAGCAATCTTTGCGCCTTTGTTTCAGTCTAGAATTGCGGACATGCCCGGTACCATAGAGTATAGTAATACACTGGGTAGGTATCGGGTACCAAACACACAGATAAATAATTATATGAAGTTACATAACTTTAGTGCATTAATATTAATCATTACATACGATTTTCCTTTTAAGTAGATTAAAATTGTTGTTTTATCTTTCGAACGACCTTGTTAGATTACTTCAAATAATATAGAGGGAGTGCTGGGTGCTGGTACTTCAAAAACGTAGATAAAAATGCCGGGCCACCCCTTTCTGTCCTCCTATTTGACATATTGTCCAACATACATGAATTACTTGGAAAAGAAAAGTAAAAATAAATAGTTTAGGGCTATTTAATTCCACTCAAATTAGTTTTAAAAGGATTATAGCTTAATATAATTTCGGTTATCAAAGGAATTATAGTAATTAATTGCTAAATAATTAATTCAATTTTCACGAATATAGGAGCGCTACCAACATTACGAACAAGAAAATATCTACATTTTTCAACATACGAATGTATGACAGCGCTCCCTCTATATTATACATACTCTAAGATTTTTTTATATTAGCAGAGAAAGGTGATTACACTAGAGCTGCATTGTCGAAATAGAATAGCGATGATTAGAGAGGCCTATGTTGCCGACATATAATCGGATATAACATCGATGTCTATAGTTAGTGTATCTTAATTCCTTAAGCCAAAGATTGCTAAAATTGAGTGATTACCTAGGATTAGTACGAGAGATGACAAATTATGATGATAATTTTGAAATCTTAAAAACCTACTCTTCCATCCCCGAAAACTTCGTCAATGGCAGATGAGCAAACCATGCCTTATCATTGGGAATAGAAGAAAAAAAACGTCCACGAGCCCTCGGACCTCAGAACAATGAGTAACACATTGTTCTGAGCCTCGGACAACCAGCGACACACCCACGTCCACCTGAGCAACTTATAGTTTGTTGTCACTTTAAGTGAGCGTCATTTCAACGGTTAGGACAGCTGGTGAGTGACTATGTATAGTAAGAGTGGTAGGAGCATAATATGAAAAAAAGCATTCCCACCGCAGCAGGAGCGTAAGAAGCGCTCAGGCATCGGCCAAGCGACTCCAAAACGTTCTTTTCTCTTTTGGGAATACATGCGACATCTAAAATGTCTGAAAACATTTTTTGCAATCCTGCCAAATTTACGAACGATAGAAAAAAAAAATCATTCGTATTGCTATAATACAGGTCGGCTAAATTTGTTGACATTTTAAAAAAATCGCTTCAGCTATATACTACGCGCAAAATGTCTGAAAACCAACTTATTCGTCATAAAATTATAAAATATATGTACATTTCCAATATCAGACGTATTGCTATGATACCAACTGCCTTTTTTTTGGACACAGCAGAAATAGCCACACATGCAATTGCTACACTTTTGACCGTTACTACCTAACTAGTCGGGTTCAGAATTACATAATCTAACGATTTTATACAGTTTCGACCGTATTGCTATGATACATGGTTTTAGTCGTCATCTCTGGGACTATAATGAATAACGTCAAGTAATAAAAATTAAAAAATATAGCAACTGACATTTCAAATAGCATAAAAAAATTTATTTCATTTTTCTACAAAATAAGAAAAGTAATAAAAAATAACATATGAATAAACGTACTCTTAGAGTGCACAAGTTCAACTAATAAAAAGTAAAGATATAACGAAACAAAGGGCACCAACATGCGGCACACGTGTCGCAGCCACAGTCGCGAAAAGTTCATGACTCGGTTAATTCTGTTTTGCGACCGAACACATCATATCCCATTGCCGCTACACTCTCTCTCTCTCTCTCTCTCTTCAGTCACGGGAAGTCCACTGCTGAACAGAAGCCTATCCCCGGGTATCGCCACATCGACTTGTTGGAAGCGGCCCACATCCAGCGACAACCTTAACAGATTAGGTATCCGTCCACCTTGATATTGTCCTCGCGTCAATGAAATTAGCCAAGTAATAAATCAATAATCGAACTTTTTATATGATACTTTTATATCGCTATTCGAAATGAAATGGTTATGTATGACGATATAATTATGTAGGTATGATGAAAATTTAAAAATAAACTAGAACACTGGAAATAAAATGACCTAGAACCAAACTATGAAAATGTCATACATGACGAATGCACCCTACATTCTTGAGTAGAAATATTTGTTGTGCTGGTGTTAAGGCGTATCTATATATCTATATTTACTATTACATAATGAGATGGAAACTGGCGTCGAGAATAGAACATCTATTTCAGCCGTAGTTGGCTGCCGATGACCGAAATCCGAGATTTATATGTGTGCGGCCTGCATTTAAATAAAATTGACGATTTCTGAAATAGCTCAAGTTCATATGATTTATATCACTGCATACCCTGAAAGCTCTTTTTAGTTTCAATAAAAAATATATTTATTTCAATTCATGCCCATAAAGCGTATCTTGACATCATTATCGTGAAACCAGTGGCGTAACAATAGAGTGGCATAGTGCGCAAAATGCCATGGGCCCCTGACCTTAGGGGCCCCCGGCGGCCCGGCCTCTCAGGCCGTAAGAAGAGAAGAATTTATTACCAACAAAATTGGTAATCAAAAATTATTTTCTTAGTTTCCATTAAAGATACCAAGGTTTATTTTTGATACATAAAAATAATAATGGTTCTTTAGATTTACGCGCATTTTACTAACTTTTTTTAAATTATTATGTACAGATTATAGTGCGGATTTGGTTTAAAAAAGAACGAAACTTCAATATTAGGCTTCTGAGGGGGCCCCATCTCCATTGCTGCGTTTGGGCTCCGCCCACGTAGTAAAGATATTACGACGACTAATTGGTCTCGTTGTGGAGATCTTTTTATGGCCTGTAGGTATCCGAGCATACAGCCCGCCTCACGGTCAGCGGTCACCGCCGCTCATAGACTTTTGCAGATCCAGGGATCCACCAAAATGAAGTCACTTCCTACCGTAAGGAGAGCACTTTCTTAAAGCCTAGTTTAAAGAAGGATAGTTTATAGTGCATAGGGAATACCGAAGCAGGGAGGTCATTCTAGAGCTTGCACGTGCGTGGTAGAAAAGATCACTGGAAACGTACTTCCCGGGAAGGGATAGTTTCCAAGTCGTAAGAATGAATTCTACTGCGGTGACGGGAAGTGTGATTGGAGAATAGCGATAGTGGCACCATCTTCCTCAGAACACTTTCCATGGAACAATTGATAGATTATACAGAGAGACCCAAAGTCTCACTGCAATCCCAACGGCTCCACATTCTCCGTGAGATCGGGATTATCGATGATTCGAAGAGCTCGGAGCTGTCATGAGTCAAGTGGGTCGAGCTGGTATTTTGGGGCTTCTACGCAGGGGTGAGAGCATAACTCCACGTCGTGCCGGATCGTCGCATTTATAGAGCAATAACCGATGATCCGGCGAAAAGTACTGCTTGGCTCTGTTGAGAACCCTTAACTTTTTGCTGGCCAATTTGCCCTTGCCTTCCAAATGACACCCAAACTGCAATTTTATCAATAATTCAGGTCAATGAATACTCTCGGATGCTTAGAGAGAGTGTCTCCATGACAAAAGGGGTCTTCTTGCTTGTAAACGAGCATACTTATATATTCGTGGGGTTAAATTGTGCTATGTTCAATTTACCCCATTGAGAGGCCTGCCCCAGAGAGGTCTCGATTTCCGACAAAATTTGAGACCATATTTTCTTAACGGATCGGATAAAGATTCTGTAGTCAGATGTATCTTGCTTAACTTGCACTAGCATCTGCGTAGCAATGCCAGCTGGTGATAGACAACATGTCATTGATATGGAGGATAAATAGGGTCGGCGAAAGCACCGAGCCTTATGGAACACCAGAATTAATGGTCTTGGTTTCGATGCAAAAGCGTCCAATACGACTTTCATGCTGTGATCATCCAGAAAGCTGGCGATCTACTTTCAGAGTTCCTCAGGTTGAAATACCAGGCAGGTAGCTTCCCCAAAACGATGCCATGCCACACTAGATGACAATTTCAAGGCCTACCGAAATCGCCTCACCGCCACTATCCAATGTCTCCACCTGATGGTGAGTGAGATAAACGAGAAGATCACCATCCGAACGACCCTCAGTTGGTGATCCTCAAGATACGTCAAGAGCTGCATATTTATAACTCGCTCCATATGTTCCTTTCAGTTATATATTCGCTTATATATTCCTTTCGGTCTTCTCCGGGATATCGGAAAATAAGCTTAACAGTTTTCCTCTCCATACAAAAAGGGGGGCCCCCATCCGATGATTTTGCCACGGGCCCCAGATGGTGTAGTTACGCCACTGCGTGAAACACATCTTCTTAAATGCAGCACGTGTGTTTTTCTGTTATTAGTCACGTGTGCATGTTTCGTTTACTCTTGTCTCGAACGTTTCAATACAATAGCTAGTGAAGAGTGGAGAATATTGACATAAGTATGTAATATCTTCGTAAGTACCTAGTATCAAGAATTAATGTTGCGTAGTTATGGCTTGAAGTATTATTATTCGTACAATTTATCTAATAACGACTTACATTTTACAATCAATACCAACACAATTCATTATCATAATATAATTTTATAACGTGCTACCACAGCATGCACACACCACCACAATCTAAAAGTAATCTTTAAAATTTAAAGATATTTGATATTCCCGGCTACTCACACCTACTTAATTCTAAAT
The DNA here is from genome assembly GCA_009982885.2 of Hyles vespertilio. Classification (NCBI taxonomy): domain Eukaryota; kingdom Metazoa; phylum Arthropoda; class Insecta; order Lepidoptera; family Sphingidae; genus Hyles; species Hyles vespertilio. Next base: position 7,048,729 of record CM042822.1, on the reverse strand, counting down.
ATATTTGTTAGATGGCGCTAACAACAACTATCTATCAAATATTTTTTAACGTTGTCAATACTAACAAAAATGTCTACGTATTCGTTCTTCCATTCGTTCTTCGTTCCTCATTCATTCCGCTATTTTGACATTTATAACGTCAATGTGACACCTGTCAAGATGCTGACGATCTGGTTTCCACTGTAATTGATATTAATACGAAGTTTTATAAAGAATATTTATTTATGAATACTGTGTAAACCGTACCAGCGAAGTTTTGACGACAGTGCGCTGTATATACAATGGGACTCTGCGATTCAGGTAAGATCCTGCTAGTTTCACAAGACACCATTAGGGTAATAGTAAACAAGTTAATTAAAGCATTAGCCGTGCAGCTCTTGTTAATTCCTTTTAATTCTTTATAGAAAAATACCAATAAATAGTGTAATAATCCGTAATGTATTCGAAACAATTGACTAATAGTGTATTAATGTGGGTAATTGCGTCGTTGTTGGTCTACCCTACTATGCGATGTTGATTTTCGTTTGATGGAATGTGTGTGTCGCGGTATATAGCCGCTGTCCTTCTGCCGTCGATCGCGGAACTATCCAAAAGGTCCGACCTCTAATATTACCCAATGTTTATGTTGAAGGGTTATCAACTAATGTAGGTCAATAAACATGTTTATGTTTGATTTATTAAGTTAATTAGATGCTTTTAGTTGGTTTACAGTTTTTATAATCATTTGCATATCCCAAGTAAAAATATTAATGCATGAAACTAGGATTTATTTTATTTGACTGGGGCTTGTAATTAATTCAAACAAATACTTTTCTGATTAATTCTTATGAAGCATACAGTTATATGTTACTATGTTATACTAACAATATTATGTTCATAAGCCATCAAGTTCAGGGAGTGTATAAGCACCAAATTAAAAATAATTTAATAAAAGTAAAGTTAAACCAAGTTGCGGAAGTACTTCATAATCACTTATTGTTTCTGTCACTGTAATGATTACAAAACATTCTGTTACACCTTTCCTGAGTTATTCATAAACAATAGTTTTATTTTTTATGAATATTTATATTTTGCTGACATCAATTTTTAAATTACAGTAAGTATGTAGTTAAGCTATTTTGATAATGTTTTCTTTCTTTGGTCATAACTGGAAAAAGATCATATTTATATTTGGAGTAATGCCATGCCATTTCAGTGTCCACATTTGCACGATGACTGAAATGATTAGTCCTTTTTCAATCAATGAAAATCAATGCTGAACATTGATCTCCAGCAAGTATTTAAATAATGACAATCATTAAATAACTTATGTTGTTATGTAAGATTTAAGATGCCACAGAAAAATGGCACTATCTGTTTCCTGTTACAATTTATAGTTTAACTATGACTTGTTATGTATCCTTGATTTGTAGATAATCTGTCCATTACTGGAATAAAGAATATATGTATAATGATGTTTACACAGTTGTATCATTCAAAACATTTTAATTATCCAAGTTATCATTCATATTAGCATTGCAATGATACATATTTAATTAATGTATACACTATACATGATGTAACATAAACTATTGTATTAAATAGCTCTGCAAGTGTTTCTGTAGTGACTAGATCCTATTCAAAATAATTGGATGTACATAAGAAAACTTGTGGAATAAAAATTGGAACAATATTTTATGGTATTGCAACAATGGGTGTATTGTTAAAATTTTTATAATTTATTTGCCAGAATGTATAGTAAACAGTAAAGTGTTATTAAGTAACTGGTTCTGTTACTGTATTGTACTATATAATATACATATTATATATGTTCCACTGTGGGACACAGGCCTCCAGGAATAGTATGAGAATTTAAAATATTTGGTAGCATACAATAAATTAAAACAATGAAAGCTATGAAAACAATAATATACTTATTACTTACAAATACCAATAAAGTAATATATACATATGTATACTTTAAAAAAAGATTTATATTTTCTTTTTTATTTTATAATGAAAAGCCATAGAATTGCACTTACAAATTATACATATAATACATATAAATTATTTTTTAACCATTGATTCAGATGCATAAAAATTAATTTGGTCTCGGTTCAAATACATTTTTTTTATGTATGATACTTCCTTGATACATAAGTATAAACAAATACTAAATATAAACTTGTTTTAGTGTTTGTGACACTTTTTGGTATTATACTACCATCCCATTAAAAATAATTTAGAATCACACTAACCTATAACACATTACAAGGACTAAAACCAACAGTCTTTTATTCCACCACCACTTAATTTGTTAATAGTACCCTGGAGGTTTGCAAATTATGTATATATGTATATAGTGGTCTATAATCAGTATTATTGTACGTCTGGCTTCAACTTACCTAAAGACACGCATTGATTGTTCCATCATGAATCACAGCAATGAGTCAATCTTACATTCCTACATTTTGTGATTATTATCCATTACTAATATGAAACTACCAATGTATAAATAACTAGCGGCCTGACCCGACTTTGCCCGTTTGCATATACAGTCGAGTCCACATCAGGCCCATATTATTTTGTCACTAACTATTTTATATTTATACTGCTTTTCCAATACCGCCCTCTTGTGACGTCTCTCCTTATATACTGTTTCATCCATCCATCTTAACATCTTTTGTCTCAGGATGGCGAGCGCAGTGGAATGTTGCTACTGTTTATGAGCGGTCGTATCGCTTACCATCAGGCGAACGAAAAAAAAACCCGTCTCGTCCGTCTGTTCAGTCTTTTCCCGATCGGTCCCATCCTTTCTCTTTATTATCCATCCCGTCTTATAACGTGCATTTACATTTCGTCCTATCAAATCTGTCAGCTATCCCAGCCCTCTCCCGTACCTTCCACTCTATTATATCCCGTCTCTCCATATACATGTACATATAAAAACAAAGCTTGCGGCAACGTCCAGGCTGGCGTAGATCTGTCGCTGATGGTGTATGCAATTTTGAAGCACTGCGTCTTGAAAGTCTCGATACCAAACGCCAATTAAGAAAGACCCAACCCAAGCGGACTTATAACTATACATATAATGCAGTGGGCCAACTATACTGCTTATTATGTAACCGCACTTTTACCACCAAATTCGGGTTCGCCCGTCACATTCGAGCGCACTCCAGAGTATAGCCAGGTGTCGCCGTCGATGGACACGTCGTGGAGGACAACAACAACAACATATAAAAAAAAGAATTGGCCAAATTGGTCCAGACGTTGTTGAGTTACGCGCTTACCAACACATTTTGCGATTTATATATATTATATAAGAAGATATAGTCCACCCCGCTGGCTTAGTGCGGGTTGGCGAATTTTATTTCACGTAGAAAACAATCCGAAAAGTCAAAGGTGTGCCCTGGGATTTGAACCCGTGACCATCGTTACCATGTTGGCAGTCGCGTCTAGTACGTTACCATATACAAATTAATAAAACCTTCATACTGCCTTACCAGGTGACGTAAGTAATAGAACAAATATTTAAAAATATAAAACTGCATATCGTTTCATTATAATGTCTAGATACGGCGTCAACGTACCAATATTTTTTTATTCTTGAGTCTGAAAACAGTACTAATGCGGAATTTAAATTGTTCCCCCAGAGCATCTAAAAGTATCAATTCAAAAAAAAAATGTCCTTTATGAAAACGAAAAATTATGATTAGATAAATTTTCGAGAAGGGTAGGGCGGGGCTATTGAGCAATTTTTTACTTGATCTATCATTGCTCCTTAAAGATAGGTCCAAATTGCTGGTAATTTGTACTTATAGGTAAGTAATTTATTCCTTCTAAAAGTCTTCATAGTAATTTATTATCAAGATATAGCATTTAAAAGTTACTCCCGTTTAAGTGCAAAAAGTCAGATATGCTCAACGTGCCCCATGGGTGGGGTAAGTAGAGCAAGGGTATGGGGTACATTGAGCAGTTACAAATTCTAGTCTAACCAAGGTTTCTAAAAAAGAAATAACAATTGTATTTGATAATCAACTGTTTATTTATTCATCTCTAAACTAAATCTCTTAGTGAAACAAAACTTAAAATTCTTTTGAAGGTATTTTTAACATAAAAATAGAATCAACAAAACCGCAACATATTATTAGATTAATTTTTGGATTAGATTTAACCTTTCCACTTAAAATCAGACTTTTTTAGGAACTTTTGACAGGAATTATTATTAATAGTGACTAAAACTAATCATCATCGTCATCGGAATTGCAATTGATGCAAATGAAATGAAGGCCAGTAACTTGGACACATTTATTATGTGTCCATTCTTTACATTCTTCGCATTGGATCCACTTCTCTCCTGGAATGCTGTCAGACCAAATTTCGCCACAAATCAAGCAAATACATTCTTCTTTGTCACTTTCATCACTTGACTGAAGTATTTGTTTGCGAACACTCTTTTTTCTTTTTTTTTTTCAATGTTATTCTTTGGCTTCTTAACTTTTTAAAACATTTATTTTGCTGTTCTTGCAACGCGTTTGCTTCCATTGAAGGAACACATCTTTCAGAGCCTGATTTCTTAATGAATCTGGTCAAAGTCATTCGCTTGATTCCGAATTCCTTGCCTGCGGCATTTACACTTTTTCCTTCTTTGACAGCATTTGCAGCTTCAATTAACTGTTGAGTAGAATAAGAACCTTTTATAAGTTCGCATTTTAAAACGAAAAAAAAAACTTACATCATCATCATATTAAATCGCGGGGTAAGTTGAGCAACAGTTGCTCAACATTCCCCAACCCGAATATTTGAATTAAAAGTGAGGCTATAAAAAAACTGTATTAGATGAAACAAAATCCTCATTAGATATCAAAAATACATCAAATTGATGAACTTTTAACACTTACCTGATTTAAAATGGATAACATTTGAGTCGTACAGACGAAATATACACAGCAACGATTTTTTTACTTTTTGGTCGCAAAATAAACAAAACGCGCGTGTACTTTACTCGTTCGTCAATTCGCCACTAGCGGTGGCGTGATCATTTCCCCTCCCGCGACCCCTCGTTTTCCTCATTTGACGTGCTAGCGTTTGATGTATAGTTTCGGATATATTTTAATTGCCCAACTTACCCCTATGCTCAACTAGCCCCGCTCTACCCTACTCCGGCAAAACGCTTCGATACAGTATACCTTGTTTAAAACTGTTGCAATAATCTCAAAAAACAATGGGCTATTTTGGTAGATATGAACATCGTTTTATTTTATATTTAACAAAATTACGCGCAAGACGCCGTATCTAGATAATATTATATACACGATGTACATTTTTATTGAATTTTGTTCTATTTCGTCAGCCGTCAATTAAAGACAATGGAAAGATAGATCATCTTACGTTGGATGGTAGTTGAAGCTTGACCGTCTTTTACGTCTCCCGTCAAATAAACAAAGCTATATTGGTGGCCGCGTCACGCTTGAACGATACCCAAAAACAAAAGGTTTTTAGTATCTTCCTTAGAATTTTTTCTCACTCCTTAAACCTTCCCAGGACTTCCACGAATATTTCAAGACCAAAATCAGCCAAATCGGTTCGTACGTTCTGGAGTTATAGCGTCAGGAAGGAAAACCCGACTTATTTTTATATAATAAATAGAAGATGATAATGGCATGTTTACTTACAACTTATCAACAGCTTTCAAATTTTTCAATCATTATTTGTACATTGTTTATATTGGGTTGTATGTTTTATAATTTATAGTATATTAGTTAATGCTTCTGATAAAATGTAGACTCGACTTCCATGACTCAGTTTCATAAGATGCTGGCTCTGAAACGGGAGGCAATGTGGCCAAACTAGTATGTATTTATTTCTGTTCTGGGTTTTCTAAGATAAGTCTTTCCTAGTTTCCTGATACTCATGCCACAAGTGTTAGTGTGGGGTCAGTACTATCACAGAATACATTCTGTGGTACTATGCATGTGACTGTTGGGTGTATTATAATCAGACAAAACGTTTACTGCACGAAATCCTCTATGCAATATAGATATATCCAGTCTGCTGAATATATTGCTTTATAGTTTTATTACAAAGATATAAAATTGCCAATTGGACAATAACGTCCTTCGATACACATGCGTGGCTTCACAAGAACTTGTTTCAAAATATGTATATCTATTATCAATATATTAAATCAACACAATAATGAAAGATAAGCGGTTATGTATTTTTGATAAACAACGATATGTTTTGTATCAGCATTTAGCCCCACTCTTATTCTCTAAAAAATCTTTTGGGATCCTACATAGAAAATAATTTATGTAACACCAATAATACGCTTTAATTATGGAATCATTTTGGCTTTGCGAACACATCTGCCCACTTTTTATATTTCGTACGCGACAAAATGAACATAACAACAATGAGTAGCAACTGGACATATTGAGATGTTACATCTTACGTCTCAATGGAATGCCAAGCATTACTTTGTATTCTTAATTTTGATGGTTTTGCTTTTGTCAATGAGCGGACGTATCGCTTATCATCAGGCGAATTGCATTCTCGTCTCGCCATTCTCTGCGATAAGGAAATAACAATATTCAGACTTATTACAAGTCTAAGGAATGAATATTTTGAGTTTCGTTGACTGTACAGTACTATATAATCACCCTAACACAGATGGACATCAATAAATACATACATGCATACATAAACTCCCACCTTTACCCCAGAAGTGGTAGGTAGGGGTGCTACCAGGACACCCACATTTCGCCTTGTATGTTCCATCCCGGGATATAATAGGGGCGAGCCTATCGATATGTGCACAAATTCCTGACTCCGGGCTGATAATGAACAGGAAATCCAATGTCATTTTGCCCGACCCGGGATTCGAACCCGAGACCTCAGCTTTGTAATCGACCCGTAGAACAACTAAGCCACCGAGACAGACATAAATTCATATGCCTATATGTCATCCTTATCATTATTACTTTGGGTGGTTATAAGTGTAGGTATTAGAATAAGCACTCACTTCCAGGAACTAACTATTGTATATTTTGTAAATTAACACTTAATACATTCACAGACAGAGTAAAATTATAATTATGCGACTCGGAGCGAGATGTGCTCGTGACGAGAGATGGCAGACTGTCTTCTCATCCAAATAAACCGACCCTTTTATAGGACTACCCGAATGAGGATCGGTGGGGATAAATCTTCCAGAAAATATATTTAAGCCATAAAATAGGGTCTATCCTTTCAACTAAAAATTAAGGTCGGCCCAAACATCTGGGCTATTGTCCAAACAGAAAGGTTTACCCAAACATGTGTACTATTGTCTAAAAAACATAAATTTGTTGCAAAGGATTACCGCCACTAAAGAACTTAACTATAATAATACAGTTTTATTGCCCCGGCATGAACGGGTCATTACAATTAGGAAACAATAATTTAGAACAGCATCTTTTTAACTAATATTATACAATAAGGTACACAAAAATTCTTACTTAAATAAAACGACTCGCAGATGTTTTATGGTTAAACATCTGCAGTCATATCTTAAAATGAAATGCGTGTTTAAATAATGTTAAAATTACAAATAATAAGCGTGTTATTTTATAAGCTAAATCTAAGTTGGCGTATTGCAACCGCCACATTACTTTGGGTGATATTTTTTTTTTCTTCTGTTTTTGGCTTCGCACTAGGTGATATTTTTTAAGATTCAAAGTCTAAATATTTTCCCTGACTTAAAACCTAAACTCAACATATCACTTTAAAATTTACGATATCACTAGACAAATAAAACAATATATAATGTTGGGACAGTATAATAAAACTTGTTATTGCAGTGATGGATGGCCATTGTGCATTTGCAGGCGGCCTGAGGACACAAATTAGTAGCAATTGTGTGCTTGTCACGATACTAGACCCGCCAATTGAACGTGTTCTCTCTACTTATACGTGTTTATTATTATTATTATATGGGTTTTATATTTAAGCAAGAGAAACAACCCGATTTTGCCCAAAAGCACACCCATTTCACGGCAGTGGTAAATAATTTACATTGTTTCAAAATCTAGCACAGCTAAAACCTAAAAATTCACCTCCTGACATTCAAAGTTTTTTTGGATACCGATCTGGGTTATTGGTTTTTTTATGCTACGGCGCAAAAATCCGGGATTATAGGATATGCATTAGCATTGGTCAACAAACTTGGCCACAGAGTGGTATGAAATATGGATTAGAGGTCGTCTTGCTGTTAACTAGGATGTGTTGCACCACGAAGCGTCTGCTCGCTTGAAATATACAACATATATACACACATTCATGGTTCCCTCTTCTTCTCCAGAAATGATGGACAGAGGTGCTACCAGGACACCTACTGAAATTTACTAGTAGTTGAATTCTTGTATCCGCCTGGTAGTTACGACCATGCAGAAAAACCTAACAATGTTATGAACTCAGTAATGCCGATACAAGATACTGACAAGTCACTAATAGTGTTAATGTTATGGGCCAAGTGATTAATCGGGTATTATTCATAATGTCCAGGCAGTATGAATAATGCCCAATAAGAGCGGGCAATGTGATTATAACCAATCAATTTATCACATCGCAAGTGCCTATTGCGCAGAGTGATGTAAAGCGAATCAAAATCAAAACAATGAGCCGAAGTGGTAGACTTTAGAATAGGGCAACACAAAGGGGTGGGTTGGAAGGAGTGGAGGGGGAGAAATATCTATTATAGCAACCTGACCCTTAAAACACTTGTTGTCAATACCAATTAGCTTCTGCATCGTCTCCGGCGCTACGGGAAGTTCAGCCCCTTCGCCCTTGCGTAACAAAAGGTAGACTCCTATGCTCACCTCAGCCGCTACGGCTCGCACGGTTGTCTATCCTTCGTTACAGCGGGCGGGGGCTGCTCTCCCTCCGTGCCTCCGGCTTTTTATATACACTCTAGGGTCGGTAGCCAAAAGACTACGTGAAGTCGGGGTGTTCCGAGTCGGTTTTGGGGCACAGTTGACCTAACTGATCCATAAAGTGGGTATACTAATTTTCTTCTGAAGATAATGTTTCGGACGTTAAAAAACAACTAAACATAAGCAAATCAATTCAACCTTTTTAAATTTATGGGTCTATCGCAGATGCGACAATGCGGCAGCTCACCACGTAAAAAATCACCTATTAATCACATTGCCCGATCAACATGTAGCCATATTCATAATGCCCGGGCAATGAGATAAATAGGTGAGTTTAGATTGTAATTAATCACTTGGCCCAATATGGGTCGGCAATATTCATACTGCCCGGGTATTATGAATACTGCCCGCATTAATCACTTGGCCCATAACATTAACACTATGTTTACAATGTTCGCCACCAACCGGATACGAATATCCTATTACAATTTACAGCTAACTATGCGACATTTATCAAAATATTTGCTACAGTCTCGGAGTGCAAATATTTACGATGTTTTGTAACTAGATGACTTAATTACTAATTATCAAAAGAGGCGCCAGTCGTTAAATTAATTGTATTTGGATATTATAAGAAGAGAAAAAGCAATTAAGAATGCTGGCATAATGATTTCGAATGAATAATAATTTTCTGTTGCTATTGACAGCCTCCGTGGCGCAGTTGGTTAGATGCCGCCTGTGAAACGAGAGGCCGCGGGTTCGATCCCCGCACCGAGAGAAATGTTTGTGCGGCCCACAAATATTTCTTTCGGGTCTGGGTGTTTGTGAGACCGAAAAGTCTCTCGTAGTTTCTGATACCCACGACACAAGTCTCGATCTTAGTGTGGGGTCAGGACTATGTATGTGACTGTTGGGTGTTATTATTATTATTATTTGCTTGCTCTATGGTGTATTCATAAAAATACCTATAATATAATGCTCTGTTGGAATAATTTTTGTCGCTCGAATATTTACCGTACAGTTAGATAACAATGTATCCATTTAAAAATATTGAATTTACTTGTTTGTATTTGTTAATGATAAAATTGTTTAGTTGACATCGTGTATTTATAAACTATTTTAAAGCGTTTAATCACTTAATTATCTTAATGATGCAAGCATACAACTCATACCGCCGATATTATCACTCGTAAATACGAAAAGTTTCCAGTAAAATTTGTGATTAGTCTCATTAACTAAACCTATTAACTAGTTATAGATCACCATCTCTAAGTTTCGTGAACACTTACTACAACCAAGACTTAAATCTATCTGAGTGTATATAGGCTTTAAAAACTTCTTGTCGTGCCTCTGGGCATAGAGTAATATGCAAGAGCTGCTAGAACTGCGTCAATTTAGTTAGACTGGACATTTTGTTGATGTATGTATCTATAATTGTTTCACACCATCCAAAAGACACGAAACATATATCCGAAAATTACATAAGCAACCCGGTGTACACTACTTATCATCTAAATTCCAGCTTTCCGGAAAAATACGTAGGCCCCGCTCCAGAATTTTGGACCTCTACACTTAATTAATCATTGTACTCGACCCTGTCAACGAGAAAACTATGAATAGAATGATATTTTCATTATACATTTTCTAAGTAAGACTCGAGGTGATCAATTAAAATAAAACGATTAAGCATATTTCCTACCTCATGGCATATAATTGTAGGTTTTATTGACCCGTCACGGTGACACGGTTCGTAACAAGTTACGAGTGGCGAATAGTTTGCATCACTGTTGGGAAGCTCGTACTATCTGCAAATGACTAATGATACAAAGTTCGTGTTTTGATTTGAGCCTCTGTTTTGTTTATGTGTAAAGTTTGCATCATAGGTATTATCGCGAATAGAGGACTGTTATAATCAGCTGCTGTTGAAATACTTGAGTAAGGCGTATGTCCAATATTGGACTTCTTGAGACTGAAGATGATGATGTAAATAAAAATGAATTCGGTTTACTAGTCACAAATTTCTTATCTTGATCAGGAATCTTTTACGTTATAGTCTAAATCAAGGAAACTTAGCTTTTTTATGAGAGACTTTAGCTATCATACCAAGATTTTGCAAGAGAGATTCCAGTCGTTAAACTTGTATCAAATCCTACGGTTGGTTCCCACAATTGTACACTACATGTAAATCTTCGCGACATTAATGTTTTTCAAAATTTCCACAACATTTAAAAGAAGGCATCCGATCTAAAATAGAAGCTAGTAACTTGTTATGTAAGTAAAATTGTTGGCGATAGACAATGTCAAACCCTTGGTTTTAATGTGTTGACCCGGTTTTCCGGTCAGTATTGGATTTGTCGTCTATTATAATGTAATGAAATGTGCATAATTAATCATATAACATGTTTGATTATTATTGGTACCTACTTCAAACTATATTTTGCATTCCTTTGTAAACATATGCGCATGTTACAATATCTCCTACACCCATTTTTACTGAATTAACTTTAAAAACACGAGGATTTTATAGAATTGTACTACCAAATTATCACAAATATGTATTTTCACATGATACTCATACATATATATCCATATTTTATGTCATAATTTATATCTTTTCGACTTAGTTACCGAAATTCTTGCATATCAAAGCGCCATAATTTTAAATAATTGCATTTATAAATCGGTTACTGCAATTACTATCATTGATCTACCTCAACGTTTTATTTACAACTTTAAGCTTCGTAAAAGATATCAGCGTTGGCAATCTCCATAGTAAATCATATTCGATAAAAGAATTTCGCAATATCTATAAATTGGCCCATCGAGCGACACGTAATATGGACTTTGACTTGGAATTCTGCTACATGTATTTTATCATTTTATCTAGGTCCAAAGTCCAACGGCCTACCTGCAATTATTCTTCCACGAATGCTCGAGTCATTCGATCAAAACGCCTGTGATGCTAAAAACTAGAAATGTATCGATACGAACGGTTTTAAGAGGTTTTCCGCTTATCAGCATGACTCGGCAGTCTAAAGTCTAGTACGTTGAGCCTAGTTTTCGGGCCTTTACGTCAGTTGTTTACAATATTTCTGTGATCCGGCATCAAACCATTTGCGACGATACTTAGGCACTTTTATCAGGCTTGTCGTTTGATCCCCTGCTGAACTATTTACGTGCTTGGTGTTTGTGTTGACATATTTTGTACGTTTTATTAGATATAAGTCGTTAATTGATATGAAAAATAATGGATTATTATTTATTTTGCGATCAAGATATTAGCTTAATTTCCTCGTATTGTCCTGCTAGATAGCAATCACTTCAATCAATCACCCTGGTAATAAAGTCACATTTTGGGATGGGCCTGCTTCTATCCGGCTTGGTGCAAGCTCATGTAACATATGGATAAAATTGAGATGATACATAATAATCTATTGCATACTTTTCGACTGCAAAACAGTTGGCACCAGCTACCGTATACCTACCACTTGATGTGACAGTATAAGAAAGTCTTTTAAAATTATCTTGATCATATACCCTGAAACTTGCAACTAAAAAGACGGCGCACTAATGAATACTGACATTGTGAACGCTTATATAGAAAATACCTGTTACTCACGTATCTACTTTCAATTACTCAGTTTACTCCAATTACTTCAGTCATGTGCCATCCAGTTACTCAGTTCCTCTAAATAAGAATTCAAAAATAAGAATAAAAATGTATTTATTATTGGCATAATAAACCACAGAGTTGTATAGAACAATCAAGGTACTATAAAAACAAGTACAGAATATACACATAAAAAATAACAAAATCAAGATAAATAAATCCGTCCTTCGAGTAGACTTTATCAATTTGGTGGGTTTACACTATACAGCCGATTTGGTTCGCATGCATGAAGACTATATAGCCCGTGTTCATGCTGAATCTTACATCATAGTGATGAAATACTTTTTTACTCGTTCACCGCGAACTCCAAAACATGCGCTCGATAAAATCGACAAGTTTTTTTTTTCATTATTTAACATGTGGACGATTTGCGTTGGAATGACGTCAACAACTCAAAAGCAGGTAAATAAAGTACGATTTTAATAGATGCAGAGTGCTGTGACGTCGGAAACCCAGGCCTTGACATGAGACAATAAGCAGAAATGAACATAAAATTGCTCCATTACATAATCATCAATATTTGCCATGTAATCAAATTGTGTCGCTAATAGGGAATATGCACCAGACTTCAAAATAAGTCAAAATATTTTTTTGTAATGTTTATTAATACCGGGTATCTCAAGACTGCTACCGAAAACGAAGCCGGGTGGTAGTTTTAGTGGCTACAAACACAATGCAATTAAAAATTTCGCATAGAAACGCGACAATTATTTTTTATGATTTTTTAAATATCGTCATTTTTGGGTGGTAAATCCATAGTTTTTGCTAAAATAATAATTTAAACTCTTTTATACCTTAGAGTATTTATAAATAAAAGGGCATACACTATTATTTTAGGAAAAAATGTATTTACTACCCAAATATGGCCATAGGAAAAAAATAACAAAAAAAAAATTGTCGCTTTTTTTTGCAACTTTTTCTGTTGCATTATGTCTGAAGTCGCTTAAACTACCACCCGGCTTCGTTTTCGGTAGCAGTCTTGATATACCCTGTATAGAAATATACCTTAAAGATATTTTTTAAATTTATCAACTCTAAATCGGTAGAATAAATACTTAAAAAATGACATTTCAAATTTGCCGCGCATTTTTTACGAAACGCGATCTATTGCTTGGAAAGGAAAGTGACGACAATGGGCACGTTTTTATGAAGTTTTAGCTTGTTATATTACGTTTGTTTATGAGTTATTTTGTGCTTTCTTTATACTATTAAATAAAATGGATTATTTTGTCACGAAATACAGTTCTGTAGCAATTCATGAAAGAAACTTATTCCAAATACTACGTTGTTCATATCGTGCCCTATGACGTCACAGCGAGTTCGCGCCAACATGGCGTTTATGCTGCTGCTTATTGCAATGCTTTGAAACTGATAGCAGTTTTGATTATTTTTTTGTCCTTTTTTTATTGATATTTTCAAAGACTTATATTTTTTTCCGATAATGTAATAACATACAGAATTGATTAAAAATATAAAAAAATGACATGCATATTCCCTAATGTCTCGGGCCTTATTTACGACTAGCGGTAGGGCCCGGCTCCGCCCGGGTGGGTGCATACACGTTTTAAAATGGCGGTCAAAATGTTTAATTCTGACTATCAGTTTAGAATATCGACCAATCGGACCACGAAAAACGAACAAAATTTCCTCGTATTTGCTAGAGATATCACTACTGCTTTCCTCCTATAGGTCATAGCGTGATGATATATAGCCTATAGCCTTCTTCGATAAATGGACTACCCAACACTGAAAGAATCATTCAAATCGGACCAGTAGTTCCAGAGATTAGCGCGTTCAAACAAACAAACAAACTGCAGCTTTATAATTTATTTACGATTGAAAAAGGTTAGATCTCGGAGCCCCCGTTGCACTGGCTTAGTGTGGACTTGTCAACATATTTGTAATATTGTTTCTTAACATTTTACTACATGCGGGGTGGACTGTTGGTAAACTGACCAGACACGGCTGCCAACATGTTCACGGTGGTCGCGGGTTCGAATCCCAGAGCACACCTCTGACTTTACGGAGTCATGTGGGTATTTATAGTCAATCACCACGCACTATAACGGTGGAAGAAAACATCGTGAGGAAACCTGCATACCATAGCGATTTGTAAGAAATTCTATGGTATGTAAAGTCCGTCAACCTGCACCAGGTTAGCGATGTGGTCTTTATGGCCTAACCACTCTCAATCGTACTCTCGATTGTAGAGGAGGCCCGTGCCCTGCAGTTGAACGTATATGGGCTGATACAGTAACAGTACAGTACAATGTTATTGCATACAATATTTTTTAAATATATCTGATATCAGAGCAAAATGAGAGTTAAAAGAGTTGTTAAGTACCTTTTACAACCACAAGTGTTTTCTTCTATTCACCTTATTTGTTTGAATTGGGCATGTTCTTTTGTGGTTCGTATGTAAAAACTATACTAATGTTTCTTATGTATAATAACACTAAATTTAAAATATTTGCCACAAATTTACGTCATATTTGGTCACTGAGTAATTAGGTTAAATGACGTTATAGTCAGTTGTTTATTCGTCTCCACTAAGAACTTGTGAGTTAAAGACACCTTTGTAATTAGTGCTGTAAATTAGTAAATGTAATAATTTTATTTCTTAATTTTTTATCAGCCTAAAGTTGGACACAAAGCTCAAATTGGATGTCACAAAATAACAATTCTCTCTTTCATTCCAAATCAATAATAAGATGGAAGTGGCAAAACCTACTTTAAGGCATCTAATACGTAAATACTGGTGGTATTAATGAACGATTTTATTTAAATAATGAAACCTGAAATAATTTTTTATATCATACTTACACACATGTTACCAGATTACCAGGTTAAAGTGATAGAAGTCGCAAGTTGTATGAAGTTTACCCGCTGGTGGCCGTAAGGGGTGTGTCAGTGTCATTGGCCTTCCAACCCGGTACAATGCGAATGTTGTGGCCGAGCTGGGTCGCTAACAATACCTACGCCAGCATACTGACTAAAAACCCCTCGATGGCCATCAAGTTGTATGTAGTAGCATCAGTATGGAAATCTTTAATGATGTACAGTCAACGACAAAAGTCGTTGAGCATATTTAAAACGCCAAAAATCTTGCACACATGAAGTAACAAAAGTGGTTGACCAGGTTCGGCCACAAAAATTCGTGAACACCTTAAGGTTACAAAAGTTTCTGAGCAACAAAAGCAACAAAATTCCTAAACACGCCAATATTACATAATTCAATGAACACTTGTAAAAAGCAAGTTTGCCGTAGATGTGTTCATCTACTTTTGTTGCTTTGTAATACAATTTTTATTTTTTGCTTTTCTCTGCATTGACTTATTTTGTGTTTTTGTGAAATAATATATATTTACGCGAAGTTTAAATGTTGTTTTTGTTCGTCTGTTATAATACGTGCCTAATGTTATTCATACCGTGCTGTTGATGTTGCAAATATTATAATAAAACTTACATAAAATAAGAAAATATAAATTACTCACTGTACTACTTGTACTTGTGTGTACGATTTCGGAAATAATTTAAAAAAAGTAAATGCAAAAATAATAATATTTATTGATCGAAAAAATAAATTCAAAATATATCTAAAAAGGGTAGAAATATTTAAAATCTTGCGTGGCCTCCATTTGCTTCAATGACGGCCTGTAGTCGGCATTGCATAGAATTTACCATATTTGCACACACATCTCCTCCTCTGAATGTATCCCATATGCGTTTCACGTGCCTTATAATGCCTTCCTTCGTACGTGGCGTGTCAGGCTCCCAGGCTTGGACAATGAGACCCCATAGATTTTCTATGGGGTTCAAGTCTGGACTCTTCGGCGGGAACGGCATCTCTATAACAGCATTTTCATTATTGCAGAACCATGCTCGACATCTTCTAGCTTTGTGCACGGGGCTGTTGTCGTGGACGAGGTGTATTGGCTCCGATACGTGCATTCTGGCCGTAGGAAGTAGCAGGTTCTCCAACAGATCTATATAGCCTTCGCTTTTCAAGCGGCCGGTCATTTCTGTCAGCTCACCGGGGCCCGATGCACTCATCCAGCCCCAAAAACCAACGCTAATACGGCCGCTCGATCGATTAGCTCTGATATTTCCGGTTATATCTCTCACCAGCTAATCGCCAAAGAGTGCATCTTCCATCTTCCCATGATTGGAACGTTTTTTCGTCCGCGAAAACGACTTGTGAGAAATCGAAATTCAGAAATCTTTCGGCAAATTGCAGGCGTTCCAGTTTGTGCTGTGGTGTTAAAATAAGTTTTCTCGCTGGAACTCAATTATGAAAGCCGTGTTCTTTCAGCCGCCGACGAATTATTTGTGTCGATAGATCCATGTCTGCTGCGACCGTCGATACACGAGTGAAGCCGCTGCTTTGGAAACGCCGAACAATATCAACATCTTGATCTCTTCTAGTTTTCTTCGGTCTACCAGTACGTTTAGATGTTTCAATCAAACCTTCAGAATCCCACCGTCTTGTCCACAGGTATACGGTATTTAATATATCATATATCATATAAAAATCAAAACTGCAAGTTTTTGTTACCCCAGTTTATTAATGACTATAGACTGCAGTCAATCATATTTTAATGATATATTTTTTCAGAGAAATACCGTGGATGACATGGATCTATCGACACAAATAATTCGTCGGCGGTTGAAAGAACACGGCTTTCATAATTGAGTTCCAGCGAGAAAACTTATTTTAACACCACAGCACAAACTGGAACGCCTGCAATTTGCCGAAAGATTTCTGAATTTCGATTTCTCACAAGTCGTTTTCGCGGACGAAAAAACGTTCCAATCATCGGAAGATGGAAGATGCACTCTTTGGCGATTAGCTGGTGAGAGATATAACCCCGGAAATATCAGAGCTAATCGATCGAGCGGCCGTATTAGCGTTGGTTTTTGGGGCTGGATGAGTGCATCGGGCCCCGGTGAGCTGACAGAAATGACCGGCCGCTTGAAAAGCGAAGGCTATATAGATCTGTTGGAGAACCTGCTACTTCCTACGGCCAGAATGCACGTATCGGAGCCAATACACCTCGTCCACGACAACAGCCCCGTGCACAAAGCTAGAAGATGTCGAGCATGGTTCTGCAATAATGAAAATGCTGTTATAGAGATGCCGTTCCCGCCGAAGAGTCCAGACTTGAACCCCATAGAAAATCTATGGGGTCTCATTGTCCAAGCCTGGGAGCCCGACACGCCACGTACGAAGGAAGGCATTATAAGGCACGTGGAACGCATATGGGATACATTCAGAGGATGAGGAGGAGATGTGTGTGCAAATATGGTAAATTCTATGCAATGCCGACTACAGGCCGTCATTGAAGCAAATGGAGGCCACGCAAGATTTTAAATATTTCTACCCTTTTTAGATATATTTTGAATTTATTTTTTCGATCAATAAATATTATTATTTTTGTATTTACTTTTTTTAAATTATTTCCGAAATCGTACACACAAGTACAAGTAGTACAGTGAGTAATTTATATTTTCTTATTTTATGTAAGTTTTATTATAATATTTGCAACATCAACAGCACGGTATGAATAACATTAGGCACGTATTATAACAGACGAACAAAAACAACATTTAAACTTCGCGTAAATATATTATTTCACAAAAACACAAAATAAGTCAATGCAGAGAAAAGCAAAAAATAAAAATTGTATTACAAAGCAACAAAAGTAGATGAACACATCTACGGCAAACTTGCTTTTTACAAGTGTTCATTGAATTATGTAATATTGGCGTGTTTAGGAATTTTGTTGCTTTTGTTGCTCAGAAACTTTTGTAACCTTAAGGTGTTCACGAATTTTTGTGGCCGAACCTGGTCAACCACTTTTGTTACTTCATGTGTGCAAGACTTTTGGCGTTTTGAATATGCTCAACGACTTTTGTCGTTGACTGTACATACAGCGTTCTTTCCTACCACGCACGTGTAAGCTCGGGAATGAACTCCCTGCATCGGTGTTTCCTGAGCGTTATGACTTGTCCTTCTTCAAACGAGGCTTATAGAGAGTACTCTACTTAAGATAGGCAACGTCATTGTTGTACTGGCCCCCTGGCACTGCGGAGTTCCATGAGCAGCGGTAGCCGCTTACCACCAGGCGGGCCGCTAACTCGTCTGCCTATAAAGGCAATAAAAAAAATTACTTTCGGAAGTATAATTTTGTTATTTGAGGATGATGAAAAAGACTCTTAACTGCATTGATACAACGCCTAAAACGAGTCTCCGTGATTGTCTTGAATGTAATGAGCGTAAAATTAAGTATGCATTGCGGTATGTAATTTTCTTACTATTTATAAGAACATGTTCTGATGAACCGGATTTTCCTCGCATTGCAATAATAGTAGCGGATAAAACGTTATTAAATGTTTTAATATCTTCTAGTGATTTTGTAGAATATAATAATATTATAGATAGGTATATAGATTGAATTTATAGTCATAATATGGCCATCTTATTATGGTAATGAGTAACCAAGTAAAGCCGGGACCAACTTGATTTTGATTATGTTTATTAATGTAGACGTTTATTATTAATCATATGGGAATTACATAAATAAAAGTTTAATGAAAATTGTAAAAGGGTATTTAAATGTTGAATTTTTACTATTCTTTGTATCCATGCCGGTAAGATTCTTAATATATACATCAGCTACGAATTGAACGCATCCGAAAAAGATTTACGAGACATCTTGCCTATCACAGTAGAGTTAAAAAAAATACCATGTCTTATACAGAGAGGCTCAACTACTTCAATATGATAAGCTTAAATGACAGGAGGAAACTTCTTGACATGAATTTTTTATATAAAACTCTAAGAAACCATGTTGACTGCCCACCACTACTAGAGTTGGTGACTCTGCGCGTCCCTAGCCGTTTGCCGCGGCGGCCTCTGGATCTGTTGTATCCACGGGGGGCAAGAACTAAACTTGGATTTAACTCCGCACTACCGAGGCTTTCACGCACACACAACTCTCTAGGACAGTCCGTCGATATTTTTGGCAGTTCCTTAAAATGCTTTGAAACTGAAGTCTTAAAAGCTTTGAAAAGTAATATTTAAATTCTTACAGTTGCAAACTTTTGCATTATTGTTCTATCTAATAAGTTCATTTTAGTTCAAGCTTTTACAGTGATACATTTATATGTATCCCTATTTATGGCTAGTAGTTCAAGCCGTAAATATTTCTATGTTTTTCTTTAAATTTAATGTTATGTTTACTTTTTTGCTATTTTTTCCTAAATGTCAATGCATGCAGTGGCAACTAAAGGTAATGCATTTAGTTTATTGTTGTTTTTTTTTTAATTTAATTATTGTAATATAATGTAATTACCACTGTTTGTCCTTAAACAATAAAAATAAAATAAAATATATTTTCGCCAGGTTTTTGAAGTTGTATAGTTTCTGTTTTTTCTATAATTCGAAGTCGTAATGTTTTTTTTTTTATGTTGTAGTCAATAAAGTTTAAAAGTACAACAATTCATTTGAGGCGCGATACTTTGTAAAAAAAGCCTATACACGTCCTACTACACATACTTACTAAAGATTTCCCTCAGCGTTAAAGGGAAATATTAAATATACATATATATATATATATATATATATACAGGGTATCTCAAGACTGCTACCGAAAACGAAGCCGGGTGGTAGTTTAAGCGACTTCAGACACAATGCAACAGAAAAAGTTGCAAAAAAAGCGACAATTTTTTTTTTGGTTATTTTTTTCCTTTGACCATATTTGGGTGGTAAATACATTTTTTCCTAAAATAATAGTGTATACCCTTTTATTTATAAATAATCTAAGGTATAAAAGAGTTTAAAATATTATTTTAGCAAAAACTATGGATTTACCACCCGAAAATTACGAAATTTAAAAAATCATAAAAAATAATTGTCGCGTTTCTTTGCGAAATTTTTAGTTGCATTGTGTTTGTAGTTACTAAAACTACCACCCGGCTTCGTTTTCGGTAGCAGTCTTGAGATACCCGGTATATATATATATACCTCAATTAATATTTAATAACCACTCTCAATCGTACTGTCGATTGTAGAGGAGGCTCGTGCCCTGCAGTGGGACGTATATGGGCTGATACAGAATACATACCTAGTCAGGTCATAAATTCTGTCACATGTTTAATATAAAATAATTGAAACAAGTTTATTCATTATATAACCATTTATATACCAAAATGAACTTAACAAAACATAGATTCTTATGACAATAAAGTTTATTCAAAATGACCTCCTTGATTTTGAATACAGGCTTTCAATCTGCGCGGCCAGTTGTCTATCGCAGCACGAACGAGGCACATGTTAATATCGGCGGCTGCCTTAATCAAGGATGTCTTGAGTGACTCCCAATTGGGATGAGGCTTTAAGCACGCCTTTTCCTCCAAATGTTGCCATATCTTGTAATCTAACGGATTCAAATCTGGACTGAAGGAGGGCCAGTCTTCGTGCCGAATGAAGTCGATTTCACGCGCCGCCAGCCAGTCTTGTGTGCTCTTCGCTCTATGAGCTGGCGCCGAATCTTGTTGGAATACCCAGTGCCTGTTATTGAACATGGTATCAGAAACAGGTTCCACAAGGTTCGTCAGGACTGTATTTTGATACACGTTGCATTCGTTTTTACACCTTTCTCACAAAAATGTACCTCTGTTAAGCCCCAATAAGAAACTCCCAACCATACCATGAGCGAGGATGGAAAATGACCTCGTTGGACACGCGGAATACGGTTGCTCGCTTCTTCACTACTGTGTGCGTACACCTTATCATTTTGTTTGTTGTAGCTCTCTTCAAGGGTAAAAATTTTTTCATCTACAAAAAGAATTTCCCGATATTTTTTCCCGCGTACCGCTTCAGAAAGCGCGGCATCTCTTCAGTCATGTCCATTATACGAGCATTCAAACGATGTCCTGTTTTTCTTCGATATGCCCGAACCCCTAAGTCTTCATTTAACACCCTTTTCACCGTGGTTCTGCTTAACCCCATCTGAAGGGCCAACAGTTTCTGTTTACGTTTTTGATTTCTTTGAATTCGCACCTTCACAGCTTTTATCACTGCTGGAGTCCTAACAGACCGAGGGCAACCACTTCTTGACCTGTCATCTACACTAGAGTCTTCATTGTATCGTTTGATGGTACGATAAACGAATCTTTTGGTTATATTCAAATTTTTCAGTATGTCAAAAATTTGAATTGGCGCGTAACCGCAACGATGCAACGCAATAACTGCAACACGGTCTTCTTTAAGCGTCCACTCCATATTTAAAAATGAGTAAAATTCTAAAAGTATACATTTTTATTTTCATGAAGAATTCGAAATTCGAATTCAATAAACTTTTCTGTGGCCAGCATTCTAAAAGAAAAGTTTTTACTGTGTGACAATACTTATGACCTGACTGTGTATATTACAAGACGTGAATATAAAATACCTTAATCTTAATAAAACAAAAATTGTTGAATCCCTTCCTCGCGTCAGGTTTGCCTTGAAAGTTAATAATGTGATTATTTTGACGATTAATACGACGGCATCCATACAAATGAACATAATCCTAAGAAAAAATATTCAATAAATAGTTGCGAGGTTCTTTTGTAAAATATCAATAGACATTTTTCCTTGTTCCTCCAACTCGTGCTATAGAGAATATTTTGTATTAGGCCAAGATTATGATTAAGATATACGTATATTATTATGCCGGAGTAGTTCGTTACGGTACTTTCTCAGTATAAAAAAACCTTAAAGCCATGAGTTTGGTCTTATGTCGGGAACCACTATAGGTCTTTCAATTTAATTGTAAAAGTTTTAATACTATATACGACATAAGTGATATAATTCTTGGGTCTTTTATTTTATAAATTATAGGTGTATCTAACCATTGGAAAAACAATTTACGTGTTGTATCATCTCAAAATAAGAATAAACTGGTTTTACAACTATTGATGTCCTATGCGAGATTTTTACAGGGACCTCTATGTAGTATGTACCAACAAAACTCATAGAAAAAAAACCCAGTAAAACTAGGCCCACGGTAACCTGTTCCTTAATTAAGCATTTCTTTTTTATTTATTTTCTTTTGTTCCTGACAAACTAAGCAGTCACTCCACTACATCCTAGCCTTTGGTCAGCTAAAAGCTCGTATACCCACACCACAATCGACCTAATTACTAAAATAACTATAAAACTACCTAGCAACAGACACAATGGCATTACATTGTTGTATATTTTTCCAGCTATGATACATTTATGAATCACTTTGCATGCGTAAAAACAATGCTCATAATTACGTGTCTTCGGATAGAAATATGCTCATTGTGACTCTTTTTGTGTGTGATCAATCGATATTGATCTTGTCAATTATTAAAAAGAAGAATAAGATCTTGTGAATGTCGATGATTTTCTATATTATACAGGGTATATCAAGACTGCTACCGAAAACGAAGCCGGGTGGTAGTTTAAGCGACTTCAGACACAATGCAACAGAAAAAGTTGCAAAAAAAAGCGACAATTTTTTTTTTGTAATTTTTTTCCTATTGCCATATTTTGGTGGTAAATACATTTTTTCCTAAAATAATAGTGTATACCCTTTAATTTATAAATACTCTAAGATATAAGAGAGTTTAAATTATTATTTTAGCAAAATCTATGGATTTACCACCCAAAAATGACGATATTTAAAAAATCATAAAAAATAATTGTCGCGTTTCTAAGCGAAATTTTTAATTGCATTGTGTTTGTAGCCACTAAAACTACCACCCGGCTTCGTTTTCGGTAGCAGTCTTGAGATACCCGGTATACTGTTGGATTATATCGTTCCTAAATTACACCTTTATTTTGTCTTCAATTTGTATCATTCAATATTTTCATGCCCCGTATTTTTTTATTTATTGCAATTAATGGCATCATAAGGGGTAGTTCAATTTCATCAGGTCAGTCGCTGGCTAATACCTATCAGCTTTTGATGCTATCAAAA
This sequence comes from Hyles vespertilio, assembly GCA_009982885.2. Classification (NCBI taxonomy): domain Eukaryota; kingdom Metazoa; phylum Arthropoda; class Insecta; order Lepidoptera; family Sphingidae; genus Hyles; species Hyles vespertilio. Next base: position 7,025,174 of record CM042822.1, on the reverse strand, counting down.
TTAGTATCATCATCATCATCATCATATCAGCCACAGGAAGTCCACTGCTGAACATAGGCCTCCCCCAATGATCTCCACAATGACCTGTTGGAAGCGGCCTGCATCCAGCGACTTCCTGCGACCTTAGTCAGATCGTCCGTTCACCTTGTAGGCGGGCGTCCGACACTTCGCTTGCCTGTACGTGGCCTCCACTCGAGAACCTTTAGGTCAGGGGTGCTCCTATCTAGTGGTCATGGCTTGTCCTAGAATAGGTGCTACGAGTACGCGACCTCGGCCCCCCGAGCTACTGCAGTCACTACAAACATTCCCTTCCATGACTGCTGTATCCACTCCTACAGGCCATACTCTCCTTTCCCATTATATCCTCTACTCACAAACCCTATTTCCTTTCCCCCGCTGATGATGGGCAGCAGCGTCGTCAGCGCGAGTCCCCTCCTGCGCTCGCCAACCCGCCTGCCAAGCGTGGCGAGTATTGGTAAATACCCCTCAATGGCGACACAAAAATTGACCAGGCCCCCAGTCCCCGGCAGCCCCACTATTCCTGGCGATGGTAGCAGCCATGGTTACGGTGGGGCAGGGGGTGCTAAGAATCCCCGGGTTGGCCCCGGCTACCACCCCCGACGACGACTGGCCCTGGTAACACACAACATACGCACTTTGAGGACAGACGAGAAGATTGTCGAACTGGAAGAAGAATTGAGCGGGTTACACTGGGATATTCTGGGGTTATCGGAAGTCCGAAGAATCGGGGAGGATACGATAACCCTGAAGTCTGGTAACCTGCTCTTCTACCGGGGGGACGACCAACAGTCCCGAGGAGGTGTCGGATTTCTCGTCCACAGGTCTCTCATCAACAACATCGTATCCATCGAAAGTGTGTCGAGCAGGGTAGTATACTTTATACTCAGAATATCCAAAAGATATTCGTTGAAGGTCATACAGGTATACGCGCCGACCTCGACACACCCAGATGAAGAAGTAGAGGAGATGTATGAGGACATTAGTCGGGCCATACATACTTCCAAAACCTACTTCAATGTTGTTATGGGGGACTTCAACGCAAAGTTGGGCAAGAGAAGCGATGCAGAGTTGAAAGTGGGGCAATTTGGACATGGGCAACGGAACCTCAGGGGTCAGAGGCTGGCCGACTTTCTGGAAAAAGAGGGACTCTTCGCGATGAACTCTTTTTTCCAGAAGCCGCCTCACAGGAAATGGACCTGGTTGAGTCCTGACGGTTCTACGAGAAATGAGATAGATTTCATCTTGACGACGAATAGACGGATGTTCAGTGATGTCTCTGTGATCAACAGGGTGAAAACCGGTAGTGATCACCGAATGGTTAGGGGCACATTGAATATCAACGTCCAATTAGAAAGGCGCCGCTTGATGAAGTCTACGCTCCGACCTACTCGCGCCCATATCCAAAACCCCGAGAGCTTTCAACTCGAGTTGACAAATCGCTTTGATTGTCTAAAAGAAAACCTTGCAGTGGACGAGTTAAACAGCGGTTTGGTAGAAGCTGTCCATACGGTGGGATCTAAGTATTTTAGACCTCGCCGTAGAGATAGACCACAAAAACTCTCGATCCACACTCTTGACCTCATGGCTGAACGTCAATCTTTGACGCTGCAGTCTTCCGTTGACGCCGAAGCATATCGGCGGCTCAATAGACGGATCTGGAAGTCCTTGCGACACGATGTCCGTGCTCACAATACTGTGAGCATTAAGGAGACAATTGAGCGGAACGGAGGCTCCAAAGTGTTTGCAAGAGACTTGTCTATTGGGCAAAGCCAGTTGTCTAGGCTGAAGACGGAAGACGGCCGCGTGGTATCGACGAGGGCAGAGGTATTAAGGGAGATCGAGAGGTTCTACGGACAGCTTTACACCTCGGTTGCCAAACCTACTGTTAGCTCGGCCAAAGACCCGAGAGCCGAGTTAATCCGACACTTTAGCGATGATATCCCGGACATCAGCCTGTTTGAGATTGAGATGGCCCTCAAACAACTTAAAAACAACAAGGCGCCGGGTGAGGACGGAATCACTTCAGAGCTTCTGAAAGCGGGTGGAACGCCGGTACTGAAAGTCCTTCAGAGGCTCTTCAATTCCGTTCTCCTCGAGGGCTCAACGCCGGAGGCATGAAGCAGGAGCTTGGTGGTACTGTTCTTCAAAAAAGGTGATAACACTTTGCTGAAGAACTACAGGCCCATCTCGCTCCTGAGCCATGTCTATAAGTTGTTTTCAAGGGTCATCACAAATCGTCTCGAAGGCAGGTTTGATGACTTCCAGCCTCCCGAACAAGCCGGTTTCCGAAAAGGCTTTAGTACCATAGACCATATTCATACGCTACGGCAGGTTATTAGTTAGGTTTTAAAAAACCGAGGAGTATAACTTGCCGCTTTGTTTAGCGTTTGTGGACTATGAGAAAGCCTTTGATTCGATCGAGACCTGGGCTGTGCTACAGTCTCTTCAGCGGTGCCACATAGACTATCGGTACATCGAAGTGTTGAGGTGTATATACAACAACGCCACCATGTCGGTCCGAGTACAGGATCAGAGCACGAAGGCTATTCCACTACAGAGAGGCGTGAGACAGGGAGATGTCATATCTCCGAAACTGTTCACTGCCGCGCTGGAAAATGCCTTCAAGCTCTTGCAGTGGAAAGGATTCGGCATCAACATCAACGGCGAGTATATTACTCACCTTCGATTTGCCGACGATATTGTAGTCTTGGCAGAATCGCTGGAAGACCTTAGCACTATGCTCGAAGACCTTAATCGAGTTTCCCAACAGGTGGGTTTTAAAATGAACATGGATAAAACGAAGATCATGTCGAATATCCATGTTGTGCCCACCCCTATTGGAGTTGGGGGCTCGACTCTCGAAGTTGTAGACGAATATGTCTATTTAGGACAAGTGGTCCGGTTAGGCAGGTCCAACTTCGAGAGAGAGATCAATCGGCGAATCCAACTCGGTTGGGCAGCGTTCGGGAAACTTCGCGACGTCTTCTCGTCCAAAATACCTCAGTGCCTAAAATCGAAAGTCTTCGATAGTTGTGTGTTACCAGTGATGACATACGGCACCGAGACGTGGCCTCTCACTGTGGGCCTCATTAAAAGGCTCAAAGTCACTCAACGAGCCATGGAGCGGGCTATGCTCGGTGTTTCCCTACGAGATCGAATCAGAAATGAGGAGATCCGTAGGAGAACCAAGGTTACCGACATAGCCCATAGGATTGGCAAGTTGAAGTGGCAGTGGGCCGGGCACATAGCTCGTAGAACCGAAAATTAGTATAATGACTGTAAATTCTAGTTTGAAAAATTATACATACATACATAAAATCACGTCTTTTTCCCAGAAAGGGTAGGCAGAGGTGCAAGGACACCCTCGTTTCGTCTTGTAGGTTCCGTCCCTCGATGTGATAGGGGCGAGCCTATCCCCATAACAAAATTCCTGACTCCGAGCTGATAATGAAAATAAAAATCCAAAATCACTGCCCGACTCGGGATTCTAACCTGGGACCACAGCTTTATAACCTTACCATAGTACAACTACGCCGCCGAGGCAGTCAAATAACATATTAATAAATAACACCATTAATAAAAATAAGTAAAATTTTCGCGAATTTCGTTCAATAAAACGCAAAATCACTCAAAGTAAGTAAACAGTTCGGATGATTCATTTTTGTTGTTATCAACAAAATTACTGTCATGCTTTCAAAACAACATATTTAGCGTTGTTTTATGCATAATGAAATGAAAACAAAAATAATTTATTGAATCCATTACGATATTCTACATCGTTTATATTCAGTCTTTTTTTATCTACCACCCTATACGGAAAGCGGTTTCCGCAAAAGAAAAACGTTCAAGAAACGTGTTCCTCTTTTCAAAACCAGTTTACAATTATTACAACATACAATCGTCTACTTAATTTAACCTTAACAATAATTAGCTTAGTTATCTATTTAATCATTTGTTTACGAAATTAGCTATCTGGCGATAACACGAGTATTAAAATTACATTTATGCATTTAGATAACAATGTATTTATCATATATGTACCTTTTTTTCAATTGCATGAAATATCAACGTTATATCAAAGGTTTTTGTTGATCAAGAATTCATTAATTAACCTCCATTTGGTGCATGGAGCAATAATATGACCGCGCCCGAGTTAGGTGTAAATATTTACATTCTTCTAGGTATGGATTTTGGTAACCGCACCAAGATATGACTTTGTTATAGCACTACAAAGTCATCAAATTGCGAGTGGTAATATTATTTTCACCCCTCTATATAATGATTCCGGCCTACTCAAGGTTTTCAGTAGTACCTAATCCTAGTATAAGGCATTGCTTTTAAAGTTAAAGGGGAGGAGGGGATCAAGCTAAATCTTCCTAAACAATCTCACTTAGGGAGAGGGGGTATTAGCAAATATCACGTATCACCCATGGCCTGAATTAGAATAAATCTTTTTCTAAATTTTTGTTTCATATTTATGATTTAATTTTATGATTGTGATATTAAATAACTGTAATATACACAAATACTAGTCTTCGCTTGTCTTCAATAAGAGTAATTGAACAAGTAGTTTTTTTTTCTATAATGCAACACGTTTACAGGCAAATCATATTTTTTTAAGAAACTCGCGTGAGATTAGTTGAGAGGGGAGGGAGTTGAGGAAAATCTAACGAAATTCCACCAAGTTCTTCCCACAAAAGTCTTACGTAATTAATATAGACGCCCCCTTAGGATAAACGGATTGCACAATATCTAAATGAATTATCTATTTCAGCAATGCCTGACAGAATAATCATTTTGTTGTGTTGGCAACAAAAAATTACAAAGATATTACTGTTTACCTTTTAGTTGTTATCTCGCATTGATATGGCGCTGCGAGCATCCGTGCTGTTGATAATGCCGTGCACATGTTATTATGCATCATAATTAATATCATTCGATAAATTTTCGCAAAACTGCAACTAACGAAATTAATAAACGGGAGACTCTATCTAAATAGCGATCCTGATATTAACCAATCAGGATATGTAAAATATGGGCGTGTCAATAAATCTTTAAATAGATTGGTCTATTTTTTGGGGTTTGATCTCAAATAGAGATCGAGATAATGTATTTTGATGGACATAAGTTTATATAGGTCACGAAAAAGTAAAAAAAATACGTTTGAAACGATATTTGAATTTGATTCAGAAGTTGCGATCAGCAAATTTATGACAAAATTTAATTTGAAAATGCTGTGTAATAATTTCATCTCCCTTAAACTACAATCGATTTCGAAAAGGGGCGGTTCCAATTCTACGTAGTTTTATGATAAGTTTCATCTCATTGATTTTACATCCTAAGTTGTTCTTCAGTTTAGTACTTCGTGTATCATGTTTAATTTAATTTCTGCGACTCTCATATGAACTTAACTTGAGTAAATTTTCTTTAGAAAATTGCTCTTATAAACATAATATCAGCCATGAAAAACCTGCAAGATTGAAAACGAAAAACATAGGCTACACTAAAATGAAAAAAAAAAATGATGAAAAGGGTGGCTCCTCTTACAGCCGCTGCCAATAAACAATCCCAATCCAAAATTTGCCGTTTTAGATTGACAGCTCAATCTTTTTTCTGATACTAAATTGCCAATAATCAATCTCAGTAGTGAAAAAACTATGGCAACATGACAAGAGACCAATCGAAAAGTAGAAATAATCCAGATTTACTTCAATCAAATTTTTTCGATTGATTATTGGCATCGGCCGTTAGTGGTATAACCTCTATCTATCTGTGTAACATTTATTAGTTTAATGCTTATAATTAGCAATTACTTTTGTTTTTAGTCGCCGCGCCGCGCCGGCCTGGATTATGCATAGGTTATTGGGTTACCAGTGTAGTCTCTGAATGATAACGACGCGACGCGACAATTACGAGAGTTAAGACTGCTAAACTAATAACCATATCGGTTACCTTGTAAATGACTGGTCGACTGTAGATACATGCAATTTATTTATTTGATACTAGCAATCTGACCCGGCTTCGCCCGGGTGCATACGAGTATACTTTTTGAGTTCAGTCCACATCGGCCACATTATTTCGCGTACCAACTGTTATGAATTTAAACTATGAGTATACGTGATTGCCGTCCATTATTCTGCTTTTCTCGTCCCGTCCCGTTACAAGTCGTCCTTTTTGGGTTTCATGACTCAAGGCATAAAATTTTGTCCTCTTAAATACCATTTCATCAGCCCTATATTCTATCCCATTCCATTACTTTTAGATTAAAAGAGTAGCAAATACACGTATTTTAATTCCTTGCTCATGCCATGGAAACACCATTTTTTTAGGGATACAAATTAGCGTATATGTTAATCCAAGGCATCAGCTACCTCCATATCAAATTTCATCAAAATGTACCTAGTCGTTTGAGCGTGAAGAAGTAACAAACACACAAACTTTCGCATTTATAATATTAGCAGGAAGTCTACTAGAATTCGTATTTTTGGTCCAAGCTGTAGGTGCCTCTGATGTGACCAATACAAATGCACCAAATGACACGAAATCCCCAATTAAATTACAAAGACAAAAAAAAAATATATTTATATAGCCTCCTGTGGCGACGATTGCAGGGCATCTACAGTGTAAACGGCAAATCTTGCAAAAAAAAAAAAACCTCTATGTACAGTTACTTCATGAAATTTCTTACATATTTTATATCTATATCATAAGAATGAGAATCTTGCATCATTATTTTCTTGGTCTTCTTTCTGTCATGATTTCTCCAGTGTCGTGTATTTGCGAAATCTTAATATTTAATCTCAATCATAGAATGTAAAACTTTCCTATCACAAATAAAGGGCTTGTCTGTAATGACATCCCATTCAAATCGTGGAATATATGTAGTAAAGTGTATCCACGTGCCCCGGCCGTGCGTTTTGCAATCAACCGTGGACTATTTCGATAGAAAGGGTCATTAAGACGAGTTCTGGAGGCGTCGTGTTCGGTAGCAGATACCAGCGACCCCGCTGCCCCGCGCGCCGATAGCGGCCGACGCTCATCGCTCACTGCACTGATTTATGTGTATTTATTACTGAAAGACAAGGGAAAGTACATGATTTTACGATATATGTATAGCTCAATACTAAGATCAATGATTTGTAGGTGCGTCTGGAATTGGTACAAGAGTATTTTGTTTGAAGGGTGTTTTCGGCATATTATTGATATATTGTCTGAAGTAAGAATTTTTGGATAATCCTTGTGTTATTTATAACAATGAAGTACTGTTTGTCCAGTTTATTATTTATATCACGACAATAATACGGGCATTTGTTTACATCTTCACTCCAGCTATGAATAAACTGATTGGGTGCGCCAAGATTTGTAATAATAGAAATGTAAGAAATACTTACATTGTAGAATCGTATCTACATGTCGGTAATTGTGTGTGGAATGATATGCACAGGAACTATGTCCGGTGTGCTAAACGGAGTGGAAAGCAAAATATGATATACTATATACGTCGAGTACATATCTATGTACGTACTCATATACGCTGCTTGTGACAAGTAGGTAGTAAGTAATGGAATAATGTAATAATGTGGGGCATTCCGGTCGCATTCCATTTATGGTGCTCCTGATAACATCTGTATTATCTACGCGGTTCGCAGCCACCAGTGAGTGTATCTGCCGCCTATGGATACAGTTTAACACATGATAAAGCATCTGAACGGGGCTTATCTAAAACCCGATAGATGTATGCCGTAGAGAAATGACTACACATGGCAACAAAGGAACAAAGAGAGTGGGTGACACAATCAATTAGTCATCCGGTCAGTTTTGTTTACTTACTGTAACGCGGTGTTTACGGTGCATTGACAATTGGTCAGGCCTGCGCTCAGCTGCGGGTGAGTCCGGCGCCGTTCGATTCCACATCCGCTGCAGTTCCGATAAGGCGTGAGTCAGCCGCGGGAGCTCGCATGTGCTGATCTCGGCACTTATTGTGCGGGTCATTCATATACGCTCCCAATGGTTTTGTCAGCGGATCGTCATTGAGCCGGATGTTAGGTGTCGTGGTCAACGCTCGTCCGTCAGTTGTGGCTGAAACGCGCGCCGGAGAGGTCGTCTGTGACGGCCACACCGCAACCTCGGTGACACGCCGTAAACATTATCGAACTCTCTGACAATTAGTGCGCACATGAACCTTAATCACTCGGAAACTAAAATCGTACAAATATTGACAGTGATTTTCTAATTGGTGGTTACACCACTTGTTTACAATACAGTAGTGTCGGTGATAAAGGCGTTTGTGTGGATTAACGAGCGGTGTCCACCTGTCCCGCGGTTTGTTGCACGTGAACGTTATCGACGGCCTGCAATCGGAGAAACCCAGCGGACATCAGACGCAGGAGGGGTGTGAGCGGGCTCGGTCGCTTGAAGATGCCGGTGCTGGGATACGGAGAGATGGCCTCACAAGACATGTGTCCCATGGGATACAGCTCGGACTACATGCTGCCGACCTCCTGGGACAAGCACGTTGAAGGATACTCGGCATACGCACACCGCGTCCCGGTCTCCGGCGCCGTCGCCACCACATACAACACAGAAGGTTTGTCAACATTATGCGCGTCATCAGCAATTTTTTGACACACGAAACACGCGAATCAATTTAACAGGAAAATAATAAAACACCATTTTGCTACTGTATTATTATTTTATACTTTATCGTATCAGGTGTGGCGGTAGTTATTAGTAATCCATTCACGATAAATTTTCACGTTTTATCGGAATTTCGTAATGTTTATGAATTATGGCCTTTTAAAGGTTATGTGCACTCATGGAAAACTCCTATACTCATATGCATTTATATTTATGTAGAACTGATATTGTATTCCCTAATGTAAATATTATTTGTAAGCTATTATTTAATGAGATGCTCACATAATTATTCGTAGTCAAATAATATATTCTAATTATATTTGGCAGTCAATGTTAATATATCCATATGTATGAGGATTGACACGAATCGATGTTCCTTGATGTTTTGGTAATGAAGAAATATAAATAGCTGGCCCTTGAACGTATTGTTAAATCATTTTAAAACACAAAAGTATATTTCGATAACCGTGTACCTAATAAGCCTAGTTGTCCATTAATGTTCATTTAAAATTAAAAAATTAGGTAGTGTGTAATGATAATTTACTATCGCGTATTCACGATTACTTACTTGCCATTACTTAATTATATTGATTATTTCATCATACGTAAAAATTATATAAATAAACTCAAACAAGTTGGTAGTTGGGGTAGGCAGAGACAGTCGAACGCCACATTATGCCTAGGATTATCGATTCCTCAAATCAGTCATCAAATCCAGGGAGGATACTCTATACACCAACACGAAGTTCTAATGTTCGGACGATGAATGACAACATAATTATGTATAAGATAAAAGATTTATTTAATTTATTTTTGTACTTGTCTATACATTCTGTATTTTATACCACATAATATAGTAATAAGAAAAAAAAAACTCGTTTAAATAAATAGGATAATTGGCGGTCTTATCGCTTACCGCGATTTCCTTCCGACAACCATTAGATGGACTAGGTTGAAAAGAAGCTAGGGAAAATAGGGTGGAAAATAAAGTAAAAACAAGTAAAAATTAACATAAAAGATTCCACTTCTAAAAATCAATATTATTCTCTATGAAACTTATCATTCACTTCGAGCTTAGTCGTACTTCGTATTTGGCTGTATTTATTTTTTTCTTAGTAAGAAGACTGTGAGTGATGTGAGAGATGAGTGAGAGATGTGTGAAGTGCGTGGTGGCCTGTTGGTAAACGGACCAGACGCGGCTGCCAACATGTTCACGGTGGTCGCGGGTTCAAATCCCAGGGCACACCTCTGACTTTTCGGAGTCATGTGTGTATTGATAGTCAATCACCACGCACTAAAACGGTGAAGGAAAACATCGTGAGGAAACCTGCATACCATAGCGATTCATATGAATTTATATGGTATGTAAGTCCGCCAACCCGCACTAGGCCAGCGTGGTGGACTATATGGCCTAACCACTCTCAATCGTACTCTCGATCGTAGAGTAGGCCCGTGCCCTGCAGTGGGACGTATATGGGCTGATCCAGATCCAGAAGAAGACTGTGCATTATCTATTAGAGTTTTGACAATTACGCATGGTAAGCAAAACAAAAGTTATGTAACCAAATCTTGCGTCGTAAATCGTAATCATCTGTTAGTAAGTATACTTGGCGTCATACGGATGTGTGTACTCAGTCATATGTTTGAAGAGAAGTGGGCCTAGAAAGCCCATTTTAGGATAGCACGTCGATTAATACAGTTAATGGTTTTTTTATTGCGATGAATGGCAAGTCGAGCGTCCCATTAGCCTGATGCTAAGAGATACGACTGCTCATGAACAGTAACAAAACCAAACAACACCATGAATTACAAAACAATTCATGGCATTCCACTGCGCTCGCCATCCTGTGACATAAGATGTTAAGTCTCAATATGTTCAGTACTTACTCTGGCTTCAACCCGGAACACAACAGTGCATGCATATTTCCAATTGTATGTGAAAGATTAAGATATTTTTTTTTTAATTTGTAATTGATAAAGAATTAGAATCGAGAAATAAAATTGGCGTAAGATTTCTAGATTGGTTTTTACTTAGGTTTCTAATTTTAAATTACATTTACTATGATGACCAAAGACAATATTATGTTCGATTGATACTTATATTTACATTTATTTTATTCAATAGTAATGATAAATGTCCCGAATATGAGTGATAGAGACTTTGCCGTCGAAACACCAATACAACTTCTGTCAGCCAGGATCAACAGTGGCAAGGATTGACGATTTAAATCAAAATTTGTTAATCAAACCGAAATTTTTATTGTAATGCACCATGAAGCAGATGAGGCGAGGGAGGACATAGGAGCTGCATTTCGTCTGTGTCCTCGCTGGCCCTATCTGTCTGTGATGTTTAATTCTTAGGCAACGCGGTTGGTTGCACTTTAATTTAAAAGTTTAAGTTATTAGCAAAGTGTAATTGTTTGTTGCTCCTTGAAAAAAAAAACAAATAAATAAATAAATTACCCAATAACTTGTTCCATGGTTTGGGACTGTAGGTAACGAATCACGATGATTCCTTATCATTTGGCGCATTTCGGGATATACGGTGCTAATTCATTATTATATTGCGATAACGAGGAAATATACATACTGAGAGCTTATATAAATACTGAGAATACAATCAATCAATAGAAAACATGTGTTACTACGCATTACAGAAGTGATATGTAGTAACAATATAATTATTAATTATTCCTAGTTTTTGTTTGCTGTAGCATTATAAAGTTAACTAAAATCATAATCAATATTTTGATGGAGAAGGACTTGTCTATTATTGGAAAGTACTTAAGCCTTATTAAGTCACAAATCGCCTAGACTCTAGAGTATACTACTTCGATAACTGAAATAAATGCAGTAAGTGTTTCCATTCCAATCTTATTTCAATAACTGAATAATAAAGGAGACGTAATTGGGTTAAGTCTGCTACCGAAAACGAAGCCAGGTGGTAGTTTTAGTGACTTCAGACACAATGCAACTACAACTTTTAAAAAATATCGGTTGTTTTTTTTTGTATTTGTTTTCCTATCTTCCTATTTGTGCTAAATACATAGTTGTTCCTAAATAATAATGTACAGCCTTTTATTTGTAAAGACGCTATGGTACGCAAGGGTTTAAACTATTATTTTAGTATAAACTATTGATTTACCACCCAAACACGATGATATTCCAAAGGTAGACTTGTAGAAGAAGCCTCAGGCATTAAGTCCGTCTTTATACAATATTGTATATAAAAAAATCATAAATATTTATAACGGCACAAAAAATGTCGCGTTATTATGCGAAAATTTTATTTGCATTGTGTCTGTAGTCATTAAAATGGCCACCCAGTTTCGTTTTCGGAAGCAGTTTGATACCCTGTATATGAAATGTTTGTTAATATTATTTTCCTTGTTTTGTTTCTCATCGATAAATAAATAATTAATAGGTCGGCAATGGGACGTAAAATGAATGGTTTAATTAATATATCGTTGATATTCTTTGACAGCATAATTAAACCATATTTTTCAATGTAGCTAGATATTACCCTTAATTAAGACAGTAGATGTTACGCTTTTTTCGCACTAGTGTTACAAATATATCATTAATTATGAAATATAACTACATCAAGTATTTTTATAAACAATAATATACACATATTTCATAACGCTAAATATAAAATTGAAATACAAACTTCATTCAAACATACATAAACATCAAACCTGAATCCCATAGGGGTAGGCAGAGACAATGGATATAAAAAACTTACGAACAAAACTAAAACTTTACTTTTTATAAACTTCACCTATTGGCTTATTGTATATTTCCTGTCATGTGTATTTTAGCGGCATAATAAATAGCGATTATTTCTTTACTCCCAGTTAGTGGATTTTTTTTATCCGTTGTCAATATAATTGTCTTATGCCTATTAAATAATTCAATAAACCAATTTCAAGGCTGCCCCCAAGGTTCTATGTAGTTTCGCCCCTCTCCTTTAGGTAAAATATTTCTTGAGACTCCCATTTTATAAGTAAACCTATGAGAGATTTAGTCATTTACTTAGTTAATTAGTAAATGGTAATTCCATTATTGAATAAATGAATAGAAGAAATGAATACATTCCAAGGACCTAAACATAGTCTCGAAAAAACCCAATTGTAAAATGTATTTCATTCCATCATTTTATATATCGGAAGAAGTAATAAAAACTAAAAAGTAATTCATAATAAGATGTCATACTAATCATTGTAAATTGCTTGTAAAATCATAATTTTATTTTAAACTAGCTGTCGGGCCCGGCTTCGCCCGGGTGCAGATAGTTTTTGAGTCCAATCCACATCAAGAACATATTATTTCGCGTGTCTACTAACTATATTTCCCGCGTGCCGTCGACTATATTTCCCTTCCGTAGGAGAGGACATCCCGTGCCAACAATTTGAATTTGAAAGAGTAGAAAATATGTATATTTGGTTTCCTGACTCATCCCACGGGAACACTACATTTTTCGGGATAAAAAGTAGCCTATGTGTTAATCCAGGGTGTCAGCTATCACTATACCAAATTTCATCAAAATCTGTTGAGCCGTTTTTTCATGAAAGAGTAACAAACATCCATACATACATACAAACTTTCACCTTTATAATATTAGTAAGGATTTTATTTGTCAATTTTGATATTGCAGGAAATCATGTAAAATCCTGGTCAAAAGGTCCTGAATCCTAGCACGGTATCTGGGGGCGCGGCCGAGCCCCCTCCAAGTCGAGCTAAAAAGTGGCATGGCCGTAACATCCTTTTCTCGAAGCAATTCAGACCATTTTCAACCCCCTATAACTTCGTTGTGGCTAAAGCATGAAGCTTGAATTTTCAGTTACTAAGCAGGCATTGTGTAAACACGGTATATTTAAAATTTCATTCGATTTGAACCAGTAGTTTAAGAATTATAACTTATTAAACTTTCGTAATTTTGTCACTCACTGACTGACTGACCGATCATCAAAAGTCGAAGGCACTTCTAGCAGACATAGAACCTTCAAATTTAGAATATAATTAGTGTTTAGTGTTTGAATTTTCCCTTACTTTAGAAAGTAAGGGAAAATTCAAACATTTCATAATTTGTGTCTTGTTTTCTAGATAGACCAACTGCGTGAATAACTTTGTAATCCCATATAAATGTATAGGATTACAAAGTTACATTTGCAGTTAATGAATCATTGTACCCGTATATAATGGAATAATAGTTGTAGATAGATATCTATATATATGAGGCATAACAGGAGGGGATATAGAGAGGGAAATGGTATTCAGCCCATGAAACTGTACAAAATTACTCTAGAAAAACATGACGAAGAAAAACTTGCAAATAAATAGACTAAATAGCTCGAAAATATCAATTACAATGAAAGAAAGAACATCAATAATCAAATCCGCTATATTTGTGATAAATTGATACCTACAAAAATAAGAAAAATCCAAAGACAGAGGCTTTAAGAAAAATCGTTAGTGATATTCTAGAAGTAAGAAGTACCGAAAAGGAAAAAAGTAGGACTCTACAAAAAGACGTGAGATCCCATCAAAAACATCTTGTAAAAAAAATCCAAGTCTCGCAGCTCAGGTTTTCTACCGCAAAAAGTTGTGAGATGCATGTAATACCAAGTCGATTAATTTATTTAGTCCTTAAGGGACCTTCTATATAAAGTTATTACGTTAGTTATTACCATATCAATATTAAAAATTCTTTACGTTTTAAATAAATAGATCGACTTGGCCAGCAGCATTATGTATAAATTGTACGATACATTATGTTTTCATGCGATGGCCAAGTCGATCCATTTATTTAAAACGTAAAGAATTTTTAATATTGATATGGTAATAACTAACGTAATAACTTTATATAGAAGGTCCCTTAAGGACTAAATAAATTAATCGACTTGGTATTACATGCATCTCACAACTTTTTGCGGTAGAAAACCTGAGCTGCGAGACTTGGATTTTTTTTACAAGATGTTTTTGATGGGATATAAGTTACAACAATAGGTTGAAAATATTTCTGTTTTTATTGAGTCGTGGTGGTTGTGGAAGTTTTGCTCGGAAATCAGTGTTACGAACCTACTTCTTGTAAGTTTTTTTACAGCTGCGTTAATTGTGCAAATGTGAATAAACTGAATACCCACTATGCAAGTGCTTTGTTGATTTGCTGCCCGTAATAATTTTGACGGCCCAGCGCCCACAGGAAAGTCATATCGTTCTACAATCGTGTAAATCCCCGACATATTCATTGCTTTAAGAAACAAAAATGTACCCTTATTTGCGTTATCTTTATTACATTCGATGTAATTTTGAGATTAATGCAAAATATTGGTTAGGTATAGTCGTATCCTTTGATTATAAAATCTTTTAAATATAAGGCTATAAGGACCATGGTAGAAAATAAATTGGGAATATTTTTCATTGTCATGCATACTAAAATAATGTCCGGGCGTTGTAGCGTTTATAACATAATTTGGTCTACACTAGTCATTTTTGTAATGTTTGTGGGTAGGTATTGAGACGAACACGCGATAATGCTATGTTGCGGCGTTTTTGTAGTGTGGTTTTGGCCATAGAAAATAATACAATTTGACTAACACCTGTTGCATCGCGGTTCGTGTGGCGTTTCAGTAGCATGTTTTCGCCTTTAATCTTGCCAAACCCACGGCTCCTAGCTTACAGCCTATGTATGACCAACTACGCCACGGAGGTTGTGAAATAATATAAAATTATTATAACATTACCTTCGACACCATGGTAATAATTTGGGAACATTATTCTCTGTAGCATACAAAGATGAAATACACTATCCGGGCTTAATATTGTTTAACCTACAATTTACTCAGAATTGTCATTGCCTAGTTTTCTCCATATGGCGAACTTTTATCGATCAACGTGCGGCTTTTTATAAAAATAATGTTTACTCAATTCATAGACGTGTCGTCAAATAATTTTGATTTCAACGTTATTGGGAATTTGCTATACTAGGAGTACATGCATGAACAAATGAGCGCATCATATATTTTTGTTATGGTTTTTTTTTCTCAATGCGTAATGAAATTGATGATCGGTGCCCTTGCACGTGCCCAAAATATAATGTCGAGTGCCGTCAATAGCACGCGTGCCTTTGATACGCTTTCCCTGGACTACGAGAATATCTTGTTTATAACGCCTCATATTTATAGTGTTTCGTTTGTAACAGACAGTGACATGCAACTGGAGACGAGCAGTAGCGAGGCGAGCGCCACCAGCTCGACGACTCTGTCGCAGCACTGCGCCATCTGCGGCGACCGCGCCACCGGCAAGCACTACGGAGCCTCCTCCTGCGACGGCTGCAAGGGATTCTTCAGGCGAAGTGTTAGGAAGAACCATCTGTATACGTGCAGGTAAGGGATACAACATTTTTGTTTTAATTGATTGTCGAGACGCTCTTGTCATTCACCTGGTGCTAAGCGATACCACCGCTCATTTACCAC
Source organism: Hyles vespertilio (assembly GCA_009982885.2). Classification (NCBI taxonomy): domain Eukaryota; kingdom Metazoa; phylum Arthropoda; class Insecta; order Lepidoptera; family Sphingidae; genus Hyles; species Hyles vespertilio. The sequence continues at coordinate 7,009,038 of CM042822.1, read as the reverse complement.
AACACCATGAACTATAAAACTATCTTGAAGCTTACGATGTTAAGTCTCGATATCTCAAGTAGTTAGTCTGGCTACATTGCTCTTCAAACCGGAACTTAACAGTGCAGGAGAAATAGACATTGCGGCGGCACCTACCCAAGCGGCTACTCACATATGAACGACCTACCAGTAAAATGAATAAGTAATTTACTAATGAAATAGCTACATTGTGCCTGGTAGTAATTACAGAGCCTTCCATAGGGAAGACTATAACATATGGCAGCCCGCTTTATGCACCTGATTGTAAGAGGAGAGTAAATAGGAGGTACCAGTTTTTTAATGGATGAAAAATAAAAAAAGGCACAAAAAAGTTATTGCTATAAATATTACCATATCTAGCAGAATTCGAGTAAGGTGTTCTTTTTAGGAATATTATTTCATTTGTCTGTAAAGACATGTGATATTCAACGCACAATGTAATTATAGTGAAATGATATATAGCACATTTGGAGTACGCCCAGATTTAACTCCCAACCGTTGGTAGACAGAATGCCGCCGCATTGCCAATAATCCATCAACGGGATGCAATCAAATGACAGATATTGTGGCTCGATGTTCAATTATTTGAAACATTGGCGTTTCTAGGAAAAATTAGGGTAATTGCCCTCGCTAACTATCGGAGTGTCTTTTTAAGGTTATATCGGATTGCAATGTAGGTGTTTACTTATTATTTTTAGATTAAATCTACCATGATGATCCATATCTGATGTAACTTTGGTAGCGTCTCAAAAATGCGCTTCGAAAAAAACAAGTATTTTTATAACGAACTGCTTAACCCTCCTTAGTCTGTTCCTTGTTTTTGTCCCTTTGTCCATCTTTAGCTTAGACAAGACCAGTAGCAATACGTGGATAAAAACACAAATCAATCTTTCTTTTAAAAGATTTTGAAGTTCAGCTTAAAAATATAAATCTTTTTTATTACAGATTTAGCAGAAACTGCGTGGTGGACAAAGACAAAAGGAATCAGTGCAGATATTGTAGGTTAAGGAAATGTTTCAAAGCGGGAATGAAAAAAGAAGGTGAGTCATGTTTATATTGTAATTTGTGTATATTAATTCAAATACTACCAATTGACGTGGTTTTGATGTAGGTACTAAATAGTTGTCTTAAATGACGTAAACAACTTTCAATAGGCACCCACGAATATAACTCCAAACAAAAACACGCAAAGAATTGAAACCGAGCTCCGGAGCTCGGCGAGACTCTCAGGGACACTAACTTGCCTTTAACCCGCATCCAAATTAATCAGAAAGATAAATAAAATAGTAGGAGTTCTAAATAACTAATTAAAACAACTTTAAATAATGCAAAAAGAAGAAGAAACCAGAAATCTATTATACAGGGTATATCAAGACTGCTACCGAACACGAAGCCGGGTGGTAGTTTAAGCGACTTCAGACACAATGCAACAGAAAAAGTTGCAAAAAAAAGCGACAATTTTTTTTTTGTTATTTTTTTCCTATGGCCATATTTGGGTGGTAAATACATTTTTTCCTAAAATAATAGTATATACCCTTTTATTTATAAATACTCTAAGGTATAAAAGAGTTTAAATTATTATTTTAGCAAAAACTATGGATTTACCACCCAAAAATGACGATATTTAAAAAATCATAAAAAAAATTGTCGCGTTTCTAGGCGAAATTTTTAATTGCATTGTGTTTGTAGCCACTAAAACTACCACCCGGCTTCGTTTTCGGTAGCAGTCTTGAGATACCCGGTATAAAATTATATTGTGTAGTTAAAATGATTATAGTAATTAAAAACAAAAACCCGGGTACAAAAACGTCCATCAATACATTGGTACAAAAATGACAATTAATGTTTATTTTCTCGGTAATTACGAACAATCACATAATCCTAGATTAAAATATTATAGGTTGTATAGACCTCATTTGTAAATGCACATATTACGGGTGAATTTTCGTCCTCATTGCACCCCTATGTGAATAAAAATTAATAATCTAATTAATTTTTAGTGTACAGTCAGCAACATAAGTCGTTGAACACTTCACATTTTTGATAACCTTTTTATGAATTAAGATTTGTACATACTACTCTGTAGTCGTAAAATATAACCAAGTAAAGTCATCTATGCCGAAGAGTATGTATACGATATTGAAAATAATTATTATTTTGGATGATAAGACAATTCCAAATCTCGTGACTGTGTAGCGACTTATGTTGCTGACTGTACCAATAATAATGTTGATAATGATATTCCACTTCCATTCCATTAAAAAAAGTCCATGCCATTGTTACGATATGTATACTTTCTAAATGCTATGAGGTTTATTATAACAAAACACATTTAGGTTTCCATAAAAATATATTTCAAAATCGTAACCAAGTCTTAAAAATTCCCTTAATCGGGTTAAAAAAAAAAACACCAGAAACGACTCTGCATTATTTGTGAAAAATATACGAATGCCAGCATAAACAGTAGCAGCGTTTTCTGGGAACAATGTGTCACTGTTTGGTGCAATTAGCCCTTTGTCCGATAACCGACGGCCGTTCACTCAAGTTCAGCCGGCCACATCGGCAATCTTAATTGTAATTGCTAACATATCTCACACTATTCATCATTGCGAACACTTTAATTGGATTACAATCTTATTGTGTGAAGGAAATTTAGGAATTCGAAATTAATAGTTTGTGATGATAAGAAAATTTTAGCAGCTTTTAAACAATGTGGTTTATATTGTGATTTGCGATGCATAATTTGTGTAATGAATAAGAAAATTAAGTCGTATTTGGAGAACGGCATGGGATTTTGAATATTATACCGGGTATCTCAAGACTGCTACCGAAAACGAAGCCGGGTGGTAGTTTTAGTGGCTACAAACACAATGCAATTAAAAATTTCGCTTAGAAACGCGACAATTATTTTTTATGATTTTTTAAATATCGTCATTTTTGGGTGGTAAATCCATAGATTTTGCTAAAATAATAATTTAAACTCTCTTATATCTTAGAGTATTTATAAATTAAAGGGTATACACTATTATTTTAGGAAAAAATGTATTTACCACCAAAATATGGCAATAGGAAAAAAATTAAAAAAAAAATTGTCGCTTTTTTTTGCAACTTTTTCTGTTGCATTGTGTCTGAAGTCGCTTAAACTACCACCCGGCTTCGTTTTCGGTAGCAGTCTTGATATACCCTGTATAGGTGTTATTGATATATGGTATATAATTTAAGCCGCATGTTCCTAACCACCACATATACCATTGTACTAAGTATAAGAAAAAACTGCCTGGTAGTTTTGTCAAAAATAATGATTTTAGTTTTCAAGGCTTTTCATCAATCCATATAGGTAGATGTATTTTTTACTGGTCAGGTAAGTTCTTTAAAATACTCGTATTCAAATCGTGAAAACTAATGACGTATTTATCGTATTATCATCTTGGATTTTTTTTTCAAATATTGTACTATATCGTCTGGAGTGATGAGAAACATTTCAGTTAAATTATATACCATATGTCAATATCACCTTATTTATCTACATTAGAAGGTATTATTCGAAACAAAATAACTAACAAAATGGCAGTTGAAAGAAGTATGGGATTTTAGTGAAACCTAATATCTATGTATAAAAGTATTATGTAAATTCAGTCATACTGTGCACGCTTGTTATCCATAAAGGTAAATATTTTTACATTTGTCTGTTAATAGATGCCTAATCTGTCCGATTCGTTTTATGGAAGCGTTATAGACGCACAAAAGTTGATAATTTTAGAAAAATAATGAGGATCTAACTTTGCTATATTTGTTGCCATGGACTAACTAAACGTAGACTCCTCACTAAGTAATAATGATGTAACCAAATTGACGTACTTAAAATCAACAATTTCTCTGAAATATACTGAATCACTGTGAATACCGTACTGCAAATAAAACCGCAATGCACGCAGATGATACATAACATTTATAATTGAATATAATAATTAAATCTTCCTGTTAGCTTAGTTCAACGTATTACTACTAATAGTAATTCCGATATTGTATGTACTACTATAAAACTCAGATGTTACTAAACTTCATTTATCTTCAATTGGAGTGTGTCGAGTTTTGGATATACAAATAATAAATTTAATAATATAAACAACTAGCATTTATACTTGTAATTTAAAATATCCATAAAAATAAAAAAATATTATAAATGAGATAAAATGCCCTAATATTGCAGCAGTCCAACAATGCATTCAAACTCCAAAATACCGTAGACGATTTATATACAGGGTATATCAAAACTGCTACCGAAAACAAAGCCGGGTGGTAGTTTAAGTGACTTGAGACACAATGCAAAAGAAAAAGTTGCAATAAAAAGCGTCAATTTTTTTTGTTATTTTTTCCTATGGCCATATTTGGGTGGTAAATACATTTTTTTCCTAAAATAATAGTGTATACCCTTTTATTTATAAATACTCTAAGGTATAAAAGAGTTTAAATTATTATTTTAGCTAAAAGTATGGATTTACCACCCAAAAATAACGATATTTAAAAAATCATAAAAAATAATTGTCGCGTTTCTTTGCGAAATTTTTAGTTGTATTGTGTTTGTAGTCACTAAAACTACCACCCGGCTTCGTTTTCGGTAGCAGATCTTGAGATACCCAGTATGCTTCATGGGGAAAAGAAAATAAAAAGAGACAAGTGTTTGGCATGTCAATCATCCGATCACTTAAAACTGTGCCCATAAAAGGCGACATTACTCTTCCTTTAACCCATTCACACAAATAAACCACATAGTATGAATATTCACCGCACAGGGATTTTGGAAGTGACGGAAGACAAAAACAAATTTACAGGAATAGGTGGTATTTAGAGGAAACTTGAATATTCGTCATTTTATTGTTTAAAATAATTTTACGATGTTTTTGACGTCATTAAATTAATTCAACTTGAGGAAATAGAAACACATTGAATTATTCAATAAACCGAAGACTTTTAAGCCGTATTAAAAACTCATCGGAGTTTTACACATTATGGGATTAGACTAAATAGTATAGTTCGGCGAGATTTATTCAAGTTTCACGGTATTGGCATATAAACTTTTATGGTTTTAAAAATATTGCGCCGGCAGTTGAAAAAAGAAACAGAATGGGGGAACAGGCACAGATGGTCCGGCAACTTAATCAACCATTCGAAATTTTTCATCAGCATTGTTACGACAAAGGTGGACACGACGAAGTAAAACTGCAACATGGTCGCAAGAGCCTAGCATAACACTTTAATATTATTAAATTAGGTGTCGTGTCTAAATATAACAATAATATTAAACAAGCGAAGTGAAAAAACACCGTTCCTTTGATGACAATTAACCTGCTAAAATAATACATTGTTGAAAATAAGTTTTATCCAGACTGCGACCAAAAACAAAGTCAGGTGGTTATTTTAGTGTCTTCAGAATGTAATTAATTTTTTGCAAAAATAAAACGTGACTTTTGCAATTTTTGTTCTTTTTGTTCATCGTATTTGGTAAATTATAATTTAAAGATATTTGGTGTTACATAAATTATACAATTAATTTCGTATCTTCACCGCCTTATTTAAGAGTTGCTAGTGCATTTGTTGAGGTGTGAACCTTCAGTGTTTGGTTGCAGCGGTGCAGAACGAGCGCGACCGCATCAACTGCCGGCGGCCGTCGTACGAGGAGCCCACGCAGGCCAACGGACTGTCTGTCGTGTCGCTGTTGAACGCTGAGCTGCTCAGCAGAAAGGTCATTGATGAGGTGAGTACCTTTTATTCAGATGCTAAGGTTTTTCTTTTTCGTATTTAGGCTATTGTTCATTTGTTTTATTATTTGATCAGCAGTCATTTGTGTAATAAGCTGCTGTGTAATAAGATCTTAGAAAAATATATATTGACTCCTAATAAGAAACTGCAAAGTGACTGCATTGCATCTAATAGCAGGTGCATGTGTGCATACGTCTCCCTTTAAAACATATGCTAGCTTGGTCAGTCCCTTCAGTTAAAATATTCAAGGTCACATACAAAAAGGAAACATATCAGTCAACAAAGTGTTCCAGTTTTAATTGTGAAAGATAGAAACTAACGAATCAATTGGTTCGTGGTAGGATAATGACCACTAAGCTGTAGCTTTTGTTATCCTCAATCCTGAACACGTATATTAAGTACTGTTACGAGGAGATGTATCTAAAATTATGTTTTCTCTGCTATTCTGACAGACAATAAACGTGAGCGACGCGGAGATCAACAACAGAAAACTGGCAAAGATCAACGACGTGTGCGACTCCATAAAGCAGCAGTTGCTCATACTGGTGGAGTGGGCCAAGTACATCCCCGCTTTCACAGAACTACATCTAGATGATCAGGTCAGTTGGAACTCTTATGGCCTGTGAGGGTTAGGAGGAGAGGTATATTTTGGGCATTGAAGATAGTATTTCGAGACGATTCTTCTAAGAAACGTGCATAACTATGACACAAGATATTATTATAGAGTGCAAAAATATAGGCAAAAAATTGTAAATAAATAGAAAATATAATTATGTAAAAAGCGCCTTAAAAGTTAATTAATACTAATTAAATAGTTTAAACATTTCATTTCGAAATGTTTTCTCATTATATTGTTTTCAATTCTTAGTGAATACTGAAAATTCAAAAGCTCAAAACATTTCAGTGTTTAAATTGTATTTAAATATTAACGTGTTTTAAGAAGGTAAACACATTAGTTTAGCATTAGGCAGTGTAAGAAATAAAAAAGGAGTTATTTAACATGATTTTATTTCACAGGTAATCGATTTACATTTCAATCCTTCACATGTTGTATACGTATGTGATGCGAGGTGTCGTGTGCAGGTGGCGCTGCTGCGCGCGCACGCGGGCGAGCACCTGCTGCTGGGCTGCGCGCGCCGCTCGCTGCACCTCAAGGACATCCTGCTGCTCGGCAACAACTGCATCATCACCAAGCACAACATCGGTGCGTACGCACTTGTACAAACACGCACGCACGCACGCGCACACACGCACACGAACACACACACGCTGCTCAACTATCTAGATTATGATTGAGATGGGTGCTGTACACTATACCGACTAATAATATGCATTGGCAATTAAATATTTGCTCTATAATGTAAATTTTAGCGGCTAAGGTCATCCCAACCCCAGCTGAACCTACCATGGCACTTCAAAGCCTGAATTAATTGTATACCATTAATACATAGTTAATTATTGAACTTACGTTGTTGACAGACGGCCGCATGGACATCGACATCAGCATGATCGGCATGCGCGTGATGGACGAGATCGTGAAGCCGCTGCGAGAGATCGACATCGACGACACTGAGTTTGCGTGTCTCAAGGCCATCGTGTTCTTTGACCCTAGTGAGCATTTTATGTATTTTTATACTTCATTAATGGTCTCATCTTATTGAATGGAAGAATTTCAATTGTTCGATAATTCCATGATCCACAGCTGAAAATAAAAGTATTTTATAAATTCATTTTATACTGTTTTGTTACAATATGATTAGGGCGCCCCCTCACACCTGCGTTTCAACTTCAGACCGGACGAGTTTTGCAACTATTATAATTCAAATCCAACTAGATCAGAGTTACGAGATAAATAACTATGATCCATATTCCAGACGCGAAAGGTCTCTCGCAGCCGCAGAAGATCAAGCAGCTGCGCTACCAGATCCAGATCAACCTGGAGGACTACATCAGCGACCGGCAGTACGACGGGCGCGGCCGCTTCGGGGAACTGCTGCTGTGTCTCCCGCCGCTGCAGAGCATCACGTGGCAGATGATCGAGCAGATACAGTTCGCCAAGCTGTTCGGAGTCGCGCACGTGGACAGCCTGCTGCAGGAGATGCTGCTTGGAGGTGAGGGTTTTGAGGTTCCCTTCCATATTGATGTGATTTTTGGACTCCCCATCAGTGGATAGTCGCGCGAAGGATAATCAGGTTAATGCGCTTCAAAAGGAAAGAATTCCTTGATGGATTCGACAGATCCGCAAAACTATCGAGGAATTGTCGTTTTCGAAGCGTAATGACCTGATTCTATTCTTAGTGTGCAAACCTTAGTCCTCGGATTCACATCAGTAAAAAAAATAGCGATTTCGTCTCAAGGACTTTATTATTTATGATGGGAAATATTCCCGCATACCACTTCGTACATTCATATAAATACAACGCTTCATTTATACTAAGTTGGACTATTCTATACGTAGATGCTACCATACATTAAAGGCGGTGCACACTCACCATTATAGTAGGTCATTCATCTGCCACATCGCCACGATAACACTGGTCAACATGAAAATTGCCTTTTACTTGAAACTGCTATATATCTTTAGTATTCGACCCCCTTAATCTAAATATAGAACTTAAAATTAATAGTTAGCTCTTATTATTAATTTATGCTATATTTAAGATAATACCGGGTAACTTGGTGGATGTCACTTTATATTATGAGATTTCAAATAATTTTGTGAGAGTATCCGAGTTAATTTTATTATTATGCTTTCGTTTCATGTGTCTTATAGTAATAGCGTTTCATTTGTTTGTTAAAACGCGAAATTTTAAAAGTTATTTCTCATTTTCGACAAATTTCTGTTGCAAAAACTACAATTTGCAAAAAGTACGGTTTGTTGGGTCTGCAAATGGGCTACACCAAGTGCTGGTGCTTCTTGTGTGGGTGGGATAGTCGGGCTAGATCGTTACATTACTTTAAAAAAGATTGGACTTGAAGACAAAGTCTGTGCCCTGGAGAAAATAACGTTAAATATCCCCTAGTCGATCCTCATAAAAATTTTCTCCCTCCATCGCATATGAAATTGGGATTAATGAAGACCTTGGTTAATCCTCTCAACAAAGGCTGACCAACCTTTGAAGGTTGGTCCACCTTTTTTCGCACCCACTTTGCAAGTAATTGATTACTTGCGAAGTGAATTTCGACATCTATGCGGCGCCAAAATAAAAGGGGGAGTTTTCGTCGGACCTCAAATATGAGAGATTCTTAAGAACCAAAACTTTGATCCGATTTCACAGGGCATCGAAAAAGAGGCATGGGAATCTTTTATAGCAGTAGTAGTACATGATTTTTTGGGCAATAGGAGATTTGAAAATTACCACGAGCTTGTGAACAATCTTCTGCAAAAGTATCAGCAAATGGGTTCACTCACAAATTCACTCTCTTCATTCTCACCTCGATTTTTTCCTCCTAACTGCGGTGATATGACTGACGAACATGGTGAACGATTTCACCAAGACTTATTGACAATGGAAAAGACATACAACGGCCGATAGAATGCGTCAATGCTAGCGGACTACTGCTAGAACTTGGTTTAAGGTTTTCGTAAAGATGATTCCAAAAGGAAAACGAAAAAAAGAGAAATTATTGAATAGTAAAGGTTAAATACTTGGGAAATATTTTAAAATACTCAGTTTCATGTAAAAAGTTTATGAAAAAGTAAAGAAAATGTATTTTTTTAAAAAGAATCGATTTATATTTTATGAAATTTTACTCTTACGTCATATATTTCGATACCAGCCCTAATTTTAAAATAAGAGCTATCTTTCAAATTTGGTTTATATTTTCGTATTCAGTGACCCCAAATTAGTAAAATAATAAAGCATTTATTTTACAGATAAACAAAAAGTTAAATTTTGTAGACCAGTGTAATTACCCGGGTCTCGTCGCTGTAAACTCCGAATAGCTCTGCACCCATCATTCAGGCACAATGGAGTCACCTCGTCCTGCCAGTCAAAAAATATAATTCATTTGGACATCGCTTCAGAATATTAAATACACCCAACGGTCACAAACATTATTTTAACCCCACATAAGATCGTGGGTTTCAGAAATTACATAAACTTACCGATGTCACACAACCGGACCTAAAAAATATATATTTGGATCACACAAACATTCAAAGAAACATTCAAATAATAGATTTATTCTTTTATTTAGCGTTATTTTGGCCGGTGCCAGGGTCAGGCTTCCGGCTAATACCTTCCATTTCGCCCAATCTTCGGCGTCAAACTATATGCCTAACCACTCTCAATCGTACTTTCGATTGCACAGGAGGCCTGCGCCCTGCAGTGGGATGTATACGGGCTGATACAGAACAGAATATGTGGAGTAAGGATGTTGCGGATATTCGCATCCGCATCCGCAAATGCGGAGCTTCCGCATAAATTTGGACATCTGCATCCGCATCCGCATCCGCAATAATCAATGCGGATATTTATGCGGATGCGGATGTGATACAAGTTGCGATAAGAAACAAGGGCGCTACTCTGTAAATTTCAGATTCGTATAACGTATATCATAACCTTAAGTCTATGTAGATACATTCATATCGTCCTAAACTTCGATCGTCCGAAGATTTGAACTTCGTTTCTGATTTTTAGAGTAGGGCCCCACATTTTGCCGTTCCGACGAATGGCGGTTGCCGTTCTCACGTCACATTGACCAATGGGAACGAAAGGATTAGTGACATGATACGACGCATTTGTTGTTGTTATGGATGTTAGATTCTTCTAACGAAAATGAGAGTTAAGAAAAACCAGAAAATGATAACACTGTAGCTGTACTCAAAAAAGAATTATTTTCTTAACGCACTAAAAAGAGTGTATGTGGATGAAATGCCTCTCAATTGATGACATCGAGAGGAATTTAAACCGACTTCAAAACAACAAAAAAACTATAAGACAAAATAAAATAATAATAAAAATAAGACAGCAAAGCAAAAAATATTATTTATTTCGTTGTACTTGTAAATGTTGATTAATTTGCTTATTGATTTGATTAGCCTACAAATCAAAATATAAGCGTCACGTATTGAAGTACCAAACGAAGTACCAAACATATAGAAACTAGAGTTTTAACATTAGTCATATTAGGTCCGACATGTTGGCATTTTTTGCTTTGCAGTGGTATTAAATTATTATTTTATTTTGTCTTTATAGTTTTTTTTTCTAAATTCTTATACTATATTTATATAAGATCCTAAACATCCGCATCCGCATCAGCATCCGCGGATGTGAGCCTTCAAAAATCCGCATCCGCATTCACATCCGCGGATGTGAAAAAATCGACATCCGCAACATCCCTAATGTGGAGCTTGTAATTAGCAACAAAGTTATTAAAATAGTAAAAAAATAATTATTTGTCTAAGTTTTCTTAAAATAAATAATATAAAATAAATAAAACCATTTACGGTTTGTTCCAGGCGCGTCGACCGAGGCGGGTATAGAGGAAGGCGGCAGCGAGTGCGTGTCGGGCGCGGGCGCGGCCGAGTGTCGCGCGGGGTCGCCGCCGCTCGTGCCCACGCTGCCGCTCGCCTTCACGCCCATGCCCTTCAAGCAGGAGCCCAACATGTGAGCACTTACACACTATGTGCCTTACTCGAGGAACGAGCTTATACTCGATATCAAATATAAATTCTGAAAGGGAGATGCCCTGTATTTATACATTGTTGGACTCTGATGACTATAAAAAAAATCTATTTTGGACTTTAACTATGTTTGACATGAATAAATTTACAATTACATGACTTTGAACTTGACTATTTTACAAATTATCAACTAGCCTTTTTGCCACTTGAAATTGAACAATTTTTTTTATTCCTATCCGGATATTACTTGTTTTGCTTTTGAGTAGAACATATTTTTGCAATATAAATGGTTAATATATGAAGCCAACAGGACGTAATCCCCTCAAGTTAATAAAACTTGATGTAAAAAGGACGTGAAGTCCGAGAGAAGTTCAAAAATTTAAAAAGCTATGTCGATGTGAAGTTTGAGATGAATATTCTCATTTCAGCCGCTAATGTGCAATTTTATATGTTCACTATGTTAATTGCGTTATTATTGCTTATTGAATTACGAATTACCAAATAGATTTTCTAAGATTTTTGTCATAAAAAATATACTTGATGATTTCAAGGAAACATGTATAACCAAATTGTTCGAATCCTAATCATTTAGACACATCAAAGCCAAATTAACTTTTAATAATGCTTATAAAATAATAAGTTTATCTAAATAAGAAACTCATAAAAGCCTCTAACTGATCTAAATTAAACAAATTATTAATTTTAGGATTGAATATTATTAGTCTGTAGGAACTAAATTATTTTTGCTATTTTGGATTCTTATATCTAAATTTACAAGTCTAATAGATTCTTATTTAAAATGGTGAAAGAATTCGCGCCTTTTGAGGGCAGATATTGCAAAACTTTGTTATTAACAAACAACTTATATATATTTTATTGTCACAACCAGGAGCCCAGGGCCCGACTCACAAATGGCGAAGACTGCTGATATTACATTATTATAGTGCTACAGAACAATGTCTTCTAACCTTATACATATCCAACCTGATATATCATGTATACGTCCCACTAGTGGGCACCGCCTCTACTCGGAAACCACGTCCACACGCGAATTACGCGCGAATTTTAGTAAAGAAATTGCGTCTAACGCGCGAGTAAAAATCGACAATGCCTATATAAATTCGCGTGACCCAAATCGCAAGTAATTCGCCTCTTCTGGACTTGGTTTTAGGTTTAGTCCACTACGCTAACCTACTTGGATTCATGTATATGTATGCGTATTATGTGTACATTATATGCATTATATACCGGGTATCTCAAGACCGCTACCGAAAACGAAGCCGGGTGATAGTTTTAGTGACTACAAACACTATGCAACTAAAAATTTCGCATAGAAACGCGACAATTATTTTTTATGATTTTTTAAATATCGTCATTTTTGGGTGGTAAATCCATTGTTTTTGCTAAAATAATGATTTAAACACTCTTATACCTTAGATTATTTATAAATAAAAGGGTATACACTATTATTTTAGGAAAAAATGTATTTACCACCCAAATATGGTCATAGGAAAAAAATAACAAAAAAAAATTGGTCTCTTTTTTTTGCAACTTTTTTTGTTGCATTGTGTCTGAAGTCGCTTATACTACCACCCGGCTTCGTTTTCGGTAGCAGTCTTGATATACCCTGTATAAATGTTACTTTTACGTATTAAACATATACAGAGCACATAATATTTAAATCGGAAGACTTCATTCATGTGTGTTTCTAAGTAAAACAAAATGAAGTCGCACTTATATTTTTTTGACGATTGAAACAATCCATTGTCTTATCAAGAGTGCCTAGAAATATGAATCTTTTTATAAGATGTTATATTAAAATGTATTTACATATAAGCAAGTTGATAGAATGATTTGAAAAATTGTATCTGGGTTGAGAATAAAATGGCGGATGCGAACTTCCTTACAAGTTGATTATTGGTATATTCAATAATTTTTCAAGGTATACAACACGCCAAACCTATATACAATTGTGAGTATATTATGTGTTGATAATTATGTTATATTAAAGATGTTTAAAAAGGACTGTTCAACGGTGGTTGAAATAGTTATTTATATCCAAATTTTGAAGCTTTTAGGTGCCTGTATTTTTATATAAACGTTTTGTGCATAGGTGTAGGTTTACCACATTTGCCAATTATTAAATATTTAGATATAAGTATCGTAGTTTATTATGTAGTGGGTGAAGAAGGACTGTAAACATTTTTATATCGAATAACATCATATTAAGCAAATGTATTTTTGTTTAAAAATATTATTATTTATTTGTAACCAAATTCGGACTGCTAGTGTCAAAGTATTTGAAATACGTAAAATATTTGTTACCATTAAAAATTAGGTGACGGTAAATTGTAAGGAGGTTAGGTGTTTATAAAAAAATGTGGGAATTGTTATAAAATACATATTATTTTTATGAATAAGTTTTCGAGAATGTGCCTTGTTAACTAATAATGCATGCAACAGGAAATGTTATGATTGCCATCTAATGTTATAATACACGTAACAAGTGTATGTATTAGCGGGACCCACGAATAAAATCGTATCTGATATATTTGTTATTTGTATTTTACACAAACAATATTTACATAATTTTTAAGCTGATTACTGATTCGTTATAATATCGTAAAGTAAGGCTAAAAAAATATAGTGCTGCACAAAATCAACATGATATTTTTACATACGTCTTTATTCCTGGGACTCGTCGATATGTGTTTTTATTTTGGCTAAATGAATGCTCAATAAATTCCTGCTGCATATTCGGTATAATGTCATAAAGGTGATAGTTACGTTCGAGATGTTATTATGAATCGTTTGTGGGTTTGAAGCCTTAGACTTAGTATATATGAAATAGGTGCCTTTTATCCTATTGAGGTGTACTGTTGAAAATGTACATACTATGTTATGAATTTTAGTAGAATATATTTTAATAAATTATGTTACAAATCTGTTGTATTATTTCCGCGTAATGCATATTTTTATGCATCTAGGTGCACACTGCACACACATTAATTACGATGTGAATTCAATAAATGAAGGGCTGAAAGATGAGTATGACCTGAGGCGAATTCTGGTTTTACGAGCATTTACACGAAAAGAACATCCTATTCTTGACATTAAACATGCAGTACCACCAACTTTGCACGTAGGAAAACTTATAACTAAACTAGGATACATAAGTCACTCAGGAGTCCATTAGAGGGCGGAGCAGCAGTGGCGGCGTAAAGGGGGGCGGAGGGGGCGGTCCGCCCCGGGTACCAAGCACCAAGGGGTGACAAAGTCACCCACAGAAAGCAAACAAAATCTACCTTTATCCAGAAATAGCTACCAACCCTTGTATCTAACTATTTGTATACTAATAGTATATTTTGAAATTTATCGCAACTGTAAATATTTTCTTTTTTAAATATAATGTCTTATTCTCTAAAATAATGAATTCTAGAATTCGGTAGCTGGGCCTTGCAGTGGATTAATTTGAGACTATCTTGCACGAGTGTAGGGGCCACCTGCAAGGGCCTATATAACAGTTGATGGCGTGGAGGTCTCTATCAGCTTCTGGTGAAGTTAGCGTTGTCTTGTATAGTTGGTGGAATGTTCTTTTAAAAGCTTTAGACCGAAACTAGTCAAGGCAGCAGACGCATTGTCTAGCCTAGGACTTCCCAAACTAAGCGTCACGACGCTCTGTGGCATCGCAGCACTGTCCCAGGGGCGATCCAGTCGAGTGAGCCAAACTGGAGCCCCGTTTTGGGATGCTATGCTCAGAAAAGCAAGTACATTCTTCCCATTACCAGTTAACCAAAAGTAAAAAATATAAATTTAAATATTATTTTTTTGCTTATTTTCTAATTAAAAAAGAAACTTTATGTCAAATTAAGAGTTTTTCTGATAATCTGTTATTAAGGACTGGTCTGAGGGAATCGTAAAACAATGCCAATTTCTTAAGGGTCTGTGAATGTCTGTCTGTGTGAACAGTACAAATAACTTCGGGAGGTCCTGGTCTTACCAACTCAACTTCGAAGGTTCCGGCACCCCTTACCAGAAGCTGTACGCGGGAGTTGTGCGATTGATGGCCTTTTACAGTGTTTTTATATTATAGGTGGCAGACGACCATACGGTTCACGTTATGGTAAGTGATCACCGCCGACCACGAACATCTGTAACACCATAGGGCATGGAGATACGTTGCTACCTTTAAGGCGAGAATACGCTATTTTCTTGAAGGTGGCCAGGTCGTATTGTCCGGAAATGATGTTGTTGGTAATTAGATCTCGCGATTTGCTGTACGTAGAAGAAAATGTCGGGAGAAAGGTACTAGAGTGGTATTGGAGGTTTGTTGCGTTGTACGTTGGCGGAACTCAGCAGCTGAGAAAATTCCGAACATCGGAAAGAACTTGGTCGTCGATGATTCGATCTGCCCGACGTTGAAATCGGTCGAAAGGGAAAAGTTTGTACTCGGGTGCCCCTGCCCATAGTTGGGTGCAATGTTCCATGTGGGGCCGAACCTGCGCCTGATATATTGCCTCGATCTGTTCAGCATACCAAGCTTCTTTGAGGCTAATTCGAACATATACCGTTTCGGTTGAATCTCTGAGCAGACTGTGCTGTTCTCTCGAGTGGTGGCGTAGCGGATGATCATTATTCAAGGGATATCGTGCGATCTCCCAAGGGGCCGCCTGTTTTCTTCCCTGGGGCATTGATGCCAAAGCCCTTTCGTCGTCGGTTTATTACTAGCGACTGGATACGTCATGTTAAGGGGAGCCACCAGCCTTTGAGAGATACATTCACCGTCTTGGAGGAGTGGTAGCCTACGACGGACAATCATCCCAGTACTGGTGGGTGGACCAATCTGGCAATGCGTCCTTTTTTTACCAGTGGCCGAACAGGCGCCACGGCATGTTGTGATCCCTCTGACACCGGTCGGGGCACGGTTGTTTCGTTAGATATATGTGACAGGTGGCGAGAATTAATGAAACCGCTATGTGTTATCATTGTGAAAAGTAACACACTCTTTGGGAGTGCCCACCCTGGGGTGACGAGCGCAGAATACTCCATGCAGCCGCCAGAGTAGACCTCTCGCTCTCGGTCGTGATGCCCTCCATAGTCGAGATTCGGAGGTCTTGTCAAGCAATGCTCTCGAGATCACGATCTCGCAGAAGAAGAACACCTGCAAAAAAGGGTTGCCGGGCGATAAACGGCTGAACCGCTGCGGCGCCTCTACCCTATCGTAGGGTGTAAGAATTTTGCCACGGTATTTCCTATCCGTCATAAGAGGCGACTTCAGGCTGGGCTGGGCCTATTGTGCAGGGGGCGGTGCGCCCTTACCTACAGCAACTCAGATATGAGCGACAGTGGCATGGCCTCATCTCTGACGTAAACGACCTAAACATCTTTAACCGGCGCGGCAACCTTAAACAGTCGCACCCTTTAAAAGGAGAACCAGCAATGATTTTCTGTCGGACGCTGAGGCGGGCATCGATCATGCGCTTCTCGTCTTGTGATGACTAGGGCCGCCCATAATGCGTGTGACGGTTATACAAGGGATTTAGTCGGTATGCTAGCGTAGGTTTTGTGAGGGACCCGGCTCGGCCAAAACATCCGTAACGTGCCAGGCTGGAAGGCCAATGACACCAACATACAGTTCCAGACGCCTCCGGGGCACCGAAAGGGGAGCGTAATAGCTGTCCTCTAATAAAAGTCAGATTTCATAAGTGCACGATATGTCCGGTGTAGGCTTGTTTAGCATTGGGTGTTATATTTTATGTAGGGGTGCTCACTACAAAACCGCCCCGGGTGCCAACCTACCTTACGCCGCCACTGCGGAGCAGTAACGATCTATATAGGAATGCGCCTGTCCAGTATACTGTATAACAGTCGCCAAGGCCAAAAATGGCTAGAATATAATAAAAGTTAGATATCTATTCGCGCGTCGGTCACCCTAGGCTACATGACAGCGTAAAAATTCACAGGGACCCAAAGATATAGGGACCCAACGTGCTAGCTATACCCCCAAGCGAGTCGGGCTAGTGATTCTAGCATACCCTATACTGACTCCGAGTACTGGAAAGTGGGGATAGGTTTCGTTTTATAGTCCCACTAAATACTGTGAATTATGGATAGATTAAGTAACATACAATTTGAGAGGCCAGTTAACTGGTCTAGTGAGAACTGGCAATACCTAGGGGCTGGGAGCCAGAAAATGCTAGATTGCATTTCCACTGCACAATTGCCTTTATTGAACTCAACATAATAAAACTATCGACACAGTGGAAAATATTCAAATTTAGGCATGTAATTTATTTCAATTTCATATTATCCTAATCAATGCTCAAATTATACTCAACATCAGCTATAAGCACGGTCGCTGGCCATTACATACAAAAATGCGCGCGTGTCTGTGTGTGTAGTTTATGAAGGGGCTTATTAATGTCTAACGGCCTTATTCATAGACAGTTTCAAAACCTATTTTACTGATGGACAATCATGATTCAAACCTCCTATTAAAATGTTAGCAATCAAATCAAAATAGCCCTCTATACAACATTATTCTGAATTGAGAGAACGATACAAAATAAACACGGATTATCAGTTTTGGAATTTAAGTCCGACATGGTGATATGTTCGCTTTCACGTCTTGGGTTAGATGTATGTTCTGCAAAGTCTGGAGAAGACTAGTAAGCTAGATCTTAACATTTCTACGAGTCCGCATATCAGTATGGAACCAAGACAAATGTCGGTTTGAACCACACATATAGGCTTTGGGTCTGCAAGTTGTGAACTTGTGAGACTAAAAAGTCTTCCCCAGTTTCTTTGTGTGGGCTCAGCATAGACTGACTTGACTGCCTCGGTGACATAGTTATAATATATCGTACACGATTTCGACGCCTGAGGTCTTGTATTCGGATCCCAGATCGGACAAACTGATATTGGATTTTCTATTCATTATCAGCCTGGAGTGAGGATTTTTTGTCCGATATAGCTCATCCTCCATCACATCGTCAGATAGAACACACAAGGCGAAAAGCGGGTGTCCTGGTAACAACTCTGTTACACCTTCTGGAGAAAATGCATGACAGCAAGTATTTATCTGGTTCAGCACTTTGCTTGTGCCCTTTTAGGTTGAAATTTTGTGGTATTATCCCTTTCTCATAAAAACAGGCAAAAAAAAATAACAAAAACATATTTATTAATTAATAAGATCGCATAATCATTCAGGGCTCCTCTTCGCAAGGCTTCTCATTAACATCCATGTACCCTTTCCTTCTGCTCCCCCGATTCTTGCAGTACAGGAATATGACTGATAAAGCAGATACCGCGGACATAGTCAACAGCGGTATGAACACGTAGTACATTGCTATACTTCTACTTGCCTTCCCCGTTTTTCTAAATTTCGTGATATTGTTCAAACTCGAATCATGATGACCAGATAAACTACTCGTTTTATGTTGGCCATAGATGTTGACACAATTTGAGTTTAATTATGTCATTTTTCTGCATTTTTCATTGGAAATTACGTCGGAAGCGGTCGGAAGTATGTATATATTTTTATTTTATTGACCGCCAAAATATATGGAAATCTGCCTCTATCTAAATAGTTTTTATATTTAGAGTGGGTCTCCGAAAACGTACCTATCCATGCTAGTCGGCGATTATGATGTTGAGTTTATTAGCACTTATGGAGGAGAAAACCTATGAGTTAAACATAGGGAAAATAAATAAAGCATCAGATGATTATTACATGTATGTACTTAGGTACCTACCTATCAGTAAAAGCAGAGGGTAACCGGAGCACTTTTTCTATCAATTTTCAAGAAATCTTAAAACACTATTTTAACGAGGATTCAGCGCTAAATTGCTTTTATAAGATTAGACGTAAAACCATTTTACAAATTGATAAATAAAAGTCACTATTAATTACAAAAACAATGCAAGTTAAACCAAGAGAACATTTCTTATCGCTCTGTAGCGTAGTTGAACATGTAAAATAAAATTTTATAACAAGTTTCAATGTATAGCAGAAGATATTTTGTTAATCACTTTTTTCTGCTTTTATGACTACTGACTTACCTACTGATTTATCATTTCAGTAATTCCAATCCAATATCCATAACATAAAACAGTCCAATCATTAAAATGTTTTCTCCATATCCATATGTGGCCACTATCGGGAACAATGTGTGTAATGCGTTCAGCCGTTCATATATTTACTGTAACCATGTTTTTTTTTTTCAAATAAAGAAAATAACAGATGTGTTCCTAAATATTTTGCCTATATGACGTCATTTATCGGGCATATGATTTTTTTTTGTCCTAAATAATGTTTCGATCAAAAGAGCACTATATTTATGGGACTGAATTTCGTGCTACAGACTCAAATAACATTTGAACCAATAGCCAATGGTCAGGGATTAAGTTTTTATAGCAAACGCAGATGACCCCCATTTGACATAAATCGAAAATCGCGTAGGCTATAAACATAATTCTACGACATTACGCCTATTGTTTACAGATACATAAAATGTCGCGAGAATACAGACGGGCTTCACCTGGTAATTTACCCGACTTTACCAGAAGTGTAGCAAGTGTATTTACTGGTAGGCGCCGAAGCAGTAATAAACCCAAAACGGTTAGTTAAAAAACTTAAACAGTATCTTGTAAAATTGCAACACAAATACAAATTATTAAAGAAATTTAAGTACTTACATGTAGCGTTATGCAGGCGAAGAGCAGCCGAAGACAACCACTTACATTGAGTGAATAGCAGTAACTAACTGAAAGGAATATCTCTAGTGATACAATCTTTGAAAAAATTACAATAGCAGGTATTTAAAGAAAAATAAAACATTGAGGGTAACAGGATATGAGGGTGGTCTAATAAAAAGTGTAAATCGAACAAATTTACTATAAAGCCTTATTCTGGGGGCGCGGCCGAGCCCCCTCCAAGTCGAGCTATAGGCCGTAACATCCTTTTCTCGAAGCAATTCAGACCATTTTCAACCCCCTATAACTTCGTTGTGGCTAAAGCATGAAGCCTGAATTTTCAGTTACTAAGCAGGCATTGTGTAAACACGGTATATTTAAAATTTCATTCAATTTGAACCAGTAGTTTAATAATTGTAACTAGTCAAACTTTCTTAATTTTGTCACTCACTGACTGACTGACCGATCATCAAAAGTCTAAGGCACTTCTAGCAGACATAGAACCTTCAAATTTAGAATATAATTAGTATTTAGAGTCTAAAGTAAGGGAAAATTCAAACATTTCATAATTTGTGTCTAGTTTTCTAGATAGACCAACTGCGTGAATAACTTTGTAATACCATATAAATGTATAGGATTACAAAGTTACATTTGCAGTTAATGATTCATTGTACCCGTATATAATGGAATAATAGTTGTAGATAGATATCTATATATATGAGGCATAACAGGAGGGGATATATAGAGGGATATGGTGTATTCAGCCCATGAAACTGTATAGCATTCCTCTAGAAAAACATGGCGAAGAAAAACATGCAAATAAATAGACTAAATAGCTCGAAAATATCAATTACAATGAAAGAAAGAACATTAATAATCAAATCCGCTATCTTTGTGATAAATTGATACCTACAAAAATAAGAAAAATCCAAAGACAGAGGCTTTAAGAAAAATCGTTAGTGATATTCTAGAAGTAAGAAGTACCGAAAAGGAAAAAAGTAGGACTCTACAAAAAGACGTGAGATCCCATCAAAAACATCCTGTAAAAAAAATCCAAGTCTCGCAGCTCAGGTTTTCTACCGCAAAAAGTTGTGAGATGCATGTAATACCAAGTCGATTAATTTATTTAGTCCTTAAGGGACCTTCTATATAAAGTTATTACGTTAGTTATTACAATATCAATATTAAAAATTATTTACGTTTTAAATAAATAGATCGACTTGGCCAGCAGCATTATGAATAAATTGTACGATACATTATGTTTTCATGCGATGGCCAAGTCGATCCATTTATTAAAAACGTAAAGAATTTTTAATATTGATATGGTAATAACTAACGTAATAACTTTATATAGAAGGTCCCTTAAGGACTAAATAAATTAATCGACTTGGTATTACATGCATCTCACAACTTTTTGCGGTAGAAAACCTGAGCTGCGAGACTTGGATTTTTTTTACAGGATGTTTTTGATGGGATATGAATTTACTGGTGGGTAGGCACATAAATAGTTAAATTCATATTAAGTAGGTAGCCTATGATCAGATGAAATAGCAAAAAACATAAAGAACATTTTAGAATGAAATTTAGAGCTCATGAAAAAATGAACCAGAACGTCACCGAATGATATATCCATGGCGATATGGATTTCCAGACTCCCATTGATCAAACTAAGCCGTCATGTCCGATCTAAAACCCACCTCAAAACAGGTACGAATCTACCAACCGACCTACCAGCTCAATCCAAGGAAACGTTTTAATGTTGAAGTTGTAGAAAAGATCCTGCGAAGAATAGTCGACTGCGAGCTTGAAGAGGTTGAATACAGTGAAAAAGTTGTACCCGAACTATGCCTGTCCCTGGCGGAAACAATACGAAACGCAGTGAAAGAAGAAAACTATGACAGGTAACGTGACATAAGAATAGTAAATGATAAAAATCATAAAAATGCTTGCTAGTTCGAAATTATGATGTATATTCTGCCGCTCTTAGCCGGTGCTTCGGCTGTAACATTGTTTTATTGTTGTTGCTTCAGAAAACGGTGCTAAGGGTCAAATCATGTACAGTAAGTACTTTATCTACAGATAGGATATTAAGGTTCCTTTAGTTAGCCGGACTTCAGAGAATTCAGAAATTCTTAAGAGTAGAGAAGTTTGTTTCCATTCTTCAATCCCTACTTAAAGTGGATGTCAGCTTGTTATTGTAGCGCGTGAACTCTATAATTAATATTAGAGATGCTATTTAAGAAGTCTATATGAAGTTTCCTGGCTATATTCACTGTACTGATGATGGTGGTCTTTCTTATCTAAGTCATTGAGGTTTGCATTGATTGCATATTATATTTGCGTGACTAGAGCTGTTGCATCAAGATTTTACTTTCTCTCATTTTACAAATCCTAAATTCTCCTTTATATGACCAATCCTTCAAATATGCATCCAACTCGTCTCGCCACCTGCGTCTAGGTCTTCCACGTGGCCGACGGCCATTCGGGACCCATTCCGTGGTGATCTTCGCCCACATCTCATCTGACTTATTAAGGCCCTTGCCCCTTAGTATGATCTATTAGCTTATTTTAAATGTACAAGGTTTTAAAAGTGCTAGAGCACCGCTAATGTCAGTTATGGACTCAGCATAAATTGGCTCGCTGGTTCGATACCACTATCGCACAGGAGACTGACGTAAAGCAACAGCTTTCGTTTGGTGATTGCGATTTCTGGATGCCCAATACCGCTGCCCTCTTCCCATGCGATGGGCCGACAACACATTAATGTTCCAAGCGTTATGGATGTTCATGGGTGGCAGCGATCACTTACCATCAAGTGACTTGTTGACTCGCCAGACATAGGCCAGAAAACCGTTATTGTAGAATAGAATCTCTATTTGCTTAATTTTTTTGTCATTTACATATTATTTTTGTGATTCATCCATCATCATCCATCAGCCAAAGGAAGTCCACTGCTGAACATAGGCCTCCCTCAATGATTTCCACAGCGACCTGTTGGAGGCAGCATTTTTGTGATTAGATTAATTTCATTTGAGTCTATGATTGATTGACGCCGTATTTTTTGTAACCCTTTTTGTATTCCAGATACAGGCTAGTGGTGTGCGTGAGTATCGGTCAGCGGCGGCAGCAGGGCGTGCACGTGTTCCACTCGTTCCTGTGGGACGGCGAGCGGGACGCCTTCGCCGCGCACTCCTTCCACAACTGCCACTTGTTCGCCAACGTCGTCGTCTACGGAATCTATCTCGATTAAAGTATGTTCTTTGACAATAAATATTGAGTTGTGAAGTGAACTTTGTTTTTCTCCAACCTTCCTTCCAACCTCTACTATAATTTTTAGTGGTCCATCGGTTTTCCCTTTTGTTAGCGCACAATCGGAAAGCGTACGTAAAACCCAGTCTTTCCGAATTTGGAAGTACTAACTATTGCGTACAATTTCTCACTCGAAGTTTCATAATTGTACTAATGAATAAGAATGCACAGGGAATAAAAAGCTGATACTTTTTCCAACTCTTTTTATAGGGATGCGGGTAAGGGCAATAAATAAAAAACCACAATGCAATTTTACAGATCATACATATTTATTTATCCATTTCATAGTATAGATATCACACTGGCCCGCCCTTATAAAAATAAATGTGTATTACAATAACGACCCAGTCCAGGTGGGCTGGCGTGAGCGCGCTTCCGTCTAGATCTCTGTCCTCTGCGGAATAAATATTGGCATCATACAACAACTTGGACACTAACGCAAGGCGCGGTCACACCAGCTTCCCTTTACATTGGATTTAATGAATATTCTTATAGAAAAATGCAGTGATAAATCGTAAACCATTATACAGGTCGATATACACAAGATTCAATGAGGGTTTACAAGAAATTCGCACATATTTGACACACAAAGCGAAGAATATTATTGATAAGAAGACTAAGTTGCTAATATATTGGTCCGAGACACTGAAGCGAGATTTATCCGCGTACAAATACGAAACTAGCACCAAGCCACCGAGCGACGCGGCGCGTCTCCGCGTCGCTTGTACAAAAGCTAAGTCAGACACGTCACACGTCCCGAACGATCCTGAGTACTGTAGTACTGCAATACTGAACCCCGGGCCTGGCGCACCGCACTACCATTCTATGGATGCACCGGAAACTAGGCTCTTCAAAAATGTTCAAAAAGGGTAAAACTTTATAAAAACCGTCGCGCCTCCACGAGTGGAGAGCGCCGCTGCGTTCCTAACGAGACAAGAGTAAGCATTATTTGTTGTCCATTGAGCAGTGTTTGGAAAGTGGCAATTACTCCGGCGGCGACGAACGATGAGCGACCGACCCGCCGGAACACTTCAGCCTCAGCGTTACGTCATCCGCGTGATATGTGATTTAGATTAACATTTATAAATTACTGGATACACATCTAGAACCATACTGTACATCATATGGCTGTAAAACGTCACTAACAACCTTAACAAAATTAGATGTAAGTAGTACAAATATATGCTAGTTATACAAAAGAAATGCAATGAATACAGGTATCAAAATAGTAGTCCTAATATATACGTACGTAGTGTGAGGAGTGAACGTTGTTCAGATATGTGTCGTGTGTAGTGAGTAGTGAGTGACATACGAGTATGATCCACTGCGAGAGTATGGGAGCAGTCTGCGTAGAGCACATGAGAAGCGTTACACGAAACCACGATGCTTGTTGAGATACAAAAATATGCTCGACGTGACGCCGACGGGCCGACCCGGTTGCCGGGCAGACGCCAGGGTCATCTGGTGATGCCAGGGTCGCCTGGTGATGCCAGGGTCACCTAGCGATGCCAGGGTTGCCAGGTGTCGCCAAGGCAACCGCGCCGTCCTGTTCACGCCACGTCTCTCTTACCACACAATGACTGGTGCATACAAAAAAATCTGTCTCATCTCCTCTTAACTAGAAAATAATTTACAAAACTTCTAAGTATAAAAATATAAAGTAATCGCATTTTTTTAAACTCAAAATTTAAAAAATAATGTCATGTAAAGGCAGCATAAAAATACCGCGAAACATCTAGCATACCTACCACAAAATATCACACGTAAGATATTCTTTTCGTTATCCTTTCACATGGAAATGCGACGAGATGTGATGGATGTGAGCTGACGCTCGACCCGAGGGCGGGTGTGGGTCTCGTGGGCCAAATTTTAAACATTTACTAATAAAATATTAAAGCTTAACATACATAAAGATTAAGCATCTCTGCACCTTACATATATAATAGCCATTCAAAATAACTGCAGATTAAAATATCTCATCTTAAAAATAAAAAGTCTTAACCGTTAAACTATAATAAAAAGACTTGCATTGAAATCATACCTAAATTAGGCCAAATTAATTTGTAAAGTGTGGATTGAGAAATTACTAATTCATAATCAATTTCGCTGTCGCATGTCGAAGTAAATTACAACGATCTATTTCATTGTACATAATCACTGAGAAAACTTAAATAACGTGATGACAGTCGGATAATTTAAAACTATATTAAAAGCGTCGACACCGACCGACCGGGCCCGCAGTGTGGTAGCAGCGGGACAGGCGGCGACCGGCAACCAGCTGCCGACAACTAGCAACCAGATGCCGACAACCGGCAACCAGCTGACGACAACTGGCAACCAGATGCCGACAGCCGGCAACCAGCTGCCGACAACCGGTAACCAGCTGCCGACAAACAGCAACCAGCTGCCGACAACCGGCAACCGGTGGTGCGATGAGTAGTACAAACATCAAACATGAGGCAACATATAGAGTGACAGCGCAGGCGCCGACGAGCGCGCGGACAGGGTCACGTCGGTACAACGAGCAGCTTCAACACTAAAATAATCGATTGGCGGTGGTTTTACAGTTCACTCTTCGGCCGAGACCATTCAGCTGGACTCCTTCTCCTTCTCCTTGCTCTCTGCAACACAACACCGTGACGTCACTGCACTGCACACATCTACATTAAACTTCATGATCCTCGTGACGTCATAAGCCTCAATGCAAATATGCGAAGCGTTCAGGCGAATATATCGCGAACATTTTAAATTTCAAACACATGCTTGTGCCTGAATAAACTTTTACGTACTTTAAAATGTAAAAATATTTGCCAAAACCAATGTAAAAATTCGTAATGTAGTGGAGCTTAAGCTTAATCGAAAACTATGATACGGCAAGTCACTCAGCATACTTGAAGACTGACTCGATTTTTTATGACCAAGCTGACTAGACCCAAAAACATTACTAAACAGCCCTTAGACGTGTCTACGGCGCATCTGTATGTTAATCGAATCTGCTGGAATCGTAATCCATAAAGCCAATTGATTAAAGCATAAAAATGTTGCGAGACTAAAATGATCTAAAATTATGAATGAAGCAAAAATATTGCGATAAATTAAAGCATAATATAAAATTGACGAGTAACCAGGCAAGTCTAAAGGCTGTAGTAAGGCTACTCATTCGGTAGCTATTTTGCGTTTAGCCGTTGTGCGTAGATAAAATAAAAGCGTTATAAATATAATACTGAGTATACTGTGAAGCGTCTACGCGTGTTCGCTGTACGCATGCCTGGTCACAACAACTCGAGACTGACCTTCATCGCTGTTACCGTTAGTGAGCGGCTCCTCACCGTTCTTGTCTCCGTTCTCGGCGGGCTTCTTCTCCTCCTCCTTGCTCTCCTTGTCCTTCTTCTCCTCGGAGCTCTCCTTGGCCGGCTTCTTCTCCTTTCCGGCTTTGCCTTTAGCGGGAGTAGCTGGCTTGGGCTTGGGCTCCAGAGACGGGTCCAGTACGAGTTTTCCGATGTTTTTGCGATCGTGCATCTTCTGCATGGCTTCTCCGACCTTTGTGTATAGAAATACGAGAGCTGAATGCGATTGTTCAAATCTACACATGATATTAAGCAGATGAAATAAAACTAATCTAAATGAAATTTTAAATTAAAAACTATACGAGGTGAATTATGATTTAAGAGTACCTACTGTGAATCATTGTAGCGTTGTAAAGGGTAAATTGATCTAAAAAATTAAAATAATCGACGCATCGAAGAAGACGATCAAATTCAGCAGCCACCTTCAATTAATGATTCCATAACACTACAAAGGTTTACAATAATAAAGTTAAGTGGAATAAAAAAAAGCATTTTGGGTCTTTTAAAACGAGCGTATTCCTTGAACGCCGGCAACGTATCTTGATGTTGCAGATGTTCCCTTACCATCGGATCAACTATATCGCACCTTTAGAATGATAAAAAATCTTATTTTTGATGTAATGTAATAATGACGTAGTGCAGTAAGACACATCCCCGCCCCTGCACTACACACGCAGTACAACGACATACGTCCTCGAGCGCCCAGGTGGAGTCGACGAGCGGCTTGACGTCCCCCTGCGCCCACAGCGCGAACACGCGCTCCACGGCGCGCCGCACGTACTCCGCGCGCCCGTGCTGGAACAGCAGGTGCCGCAGGTTCAAACCCGCCAGGCTCTTGTTCTCGTCGAACAGCTTGATGGGCGACACTTTGTCCACCTGCCACCACTGACAAACACACAAACACACATTACTATTATTTCAAATTCATCCTTTTCCTTTCAGCTCTCGGCTAGTGTTGATAACTTGCACCTGCGGACCAGAGTCAGCCGAGCGAGTGCAATTTATATTATGGTGTTATATACATACTTTATTATTGAATACTTTATTGCACATCATGAAAAATACAATTTTAAAAAACAAGATTACAGAAACAAGCTTAATACATTATCGGTAATACAAGTGACGGTGCATTATTACATCACATCCTTATTAAGTATATACATATGTATTTGTTATGTATTTTTATGTAAGTTTATTAATTTGCTGAATTTAGTAATATATATATATATATATGTATATAATTCTAGAAATATATACTATATATGTAAGTATTCTTTATGCAAGTTTATAACATAAAGCACCGCCAATATCTCCTGGCATTTTTACCTGATTTAATGGTTGTCTGGAAGAGATCGCTTTTAGTGATAAGGCCGCCGATTGTTTCACCAAATGTTCTTCTGTCTCATATTTTAATTTTATGTTTTGTGGTGCAATAATAAAGACTTCATTATTATTATTATTATTATCCTACAACTTCTTTATTTCATTACTAGCTTTTGCCCGCAACTTCGTCTTCATTAAACACTGTATTAACTATGTGTTTTATATCTTTAAACTCAATACATATTCTCGTAAATAAGATATTACATCTCCATTTTTCCCCTCAAAATCATTAAATTACACTTCATCAATAAATTTCCCGCCTTACCTCCTTTAAAGATACAATTAGACATTAGTCATTATCTATCTTTAATAAGTAGATACTATTAAACATAATAGTTCCTAGCTCTAAAATTTAACTTAGGAGTATTTTTGTGCGGAACACAAATACACTGATTAAATATTTAAATACTAAAATGACTCTATCACATAAAATACATAAAATAATACGAAATTAATTCTCATTAACGACTGCAATTTATGCAATAACCTAAGACATTAAACTATCAACATTTTTCACCTAAACCCGGGTACTTAAAATGTCGAAAGCGATTAAAATCTAATATAAATAGTGAGGTATATCGATTTTGATTGATTCTTCCGTAATCGCAGACATCCGATGATTTCCATCCGTTGGCCGACAGTACACAGTACCCGTAGGTTATACAACGAACAATCAGATAATTAAAATGTAATGCACTCACCGCACGCGCAGCGCTAAAGAAGCTCTTCGTCTCGCCGGTCACGATGTTAGATGATCCTGAGATAAACACCATTGTTTACTCACTGACACGGTTGAGTGCACTCGACAGTCGACAGTCGCATGGGGTTACTCTGTACTACGACACCAAGTTCGAATGACGACGAATGTTCGATCATTGAACGTCAACACAAAGTTAAAAGATTTCCACTTTTACAATTCAGTACTGAATGGATCTTACTAACTCCGAACTTAAAATTACGACGTACGATACAGTATTCGAACATTTTGTAAAGTATTAAGGCTTCGTAGTTTTACGTGCGATGTTCGAACATTCGTCGTCGTGTTGGAGTACAGATTAACCCCCTACACACCTCACCACATTTACAAAAACCACTGACTAATGAGCGACATTAATCACTGCCACCGTGTTTACGCTGCCTTCATGCATACTTCCTCGCATTAAGGAATTCATACATAATTTTTCATAGGTCTAAACAAGGAGGTCATTAATATATAGTTGCAAACAATATTTGGTGAACGTGACTTGCCCTGGTGCATTGCATTAATCAATTGCAGTTAAATATGGATAGAGAAAAGCAAATAGAAGAAGGAATAGTATTGGTAGGCTTTGATTTATTTTCGAATTATTTCTTGTTATGTACAGCAGTCAGTAAACCTATGGCTCTTTAATTGTTCATCCATTCTTGCCAAATCGATGAAAATTAATCTTATAAAAATATATCAGTTAAAATCACCACCATTCATATAATTTACATAAAACTGTTCAAGGGCTCGTTAGTCATCCCACTTGATCTAGATTCCGATTGGTTATTAACGAAAACGTAGGTATGGAAACAGCTCGACTCAATGTCACCCCCACCCTATGACGTCAAAACTTCGACAATACAAAACACGCCCCATATCAACTGATGCCAATTAATTACTAAGCTTCAAATAACATTCAACTTTGTAGGCTATATAAAATTCTACAATATGGATAGTTGACGTAATAAGGCTTTTTTTATTTTTTTATTGCAATAAATGGCGAGTCGAGCATGCCGTTTGCCTGATGGTAAGCGATACGACCGCTCATAAACAGTAGCAAAATCAAACAACACCTTGAATTACAAAGCAATGCTTGGAATTCCACTGCGCTCGCCATACTGAGACATAAGATGTTAAGTCTCAATATGTCCAGTAGTTACTCTGGCTACAATGTCCTTCAACCCGAAACACAACAGTGCATTTAAACGGCTGTTTGACGGGAGAAATAGACATTGTGGTGGATATGTTAGAGGCTGCCTACCCAGGCATTATGAGAGATTATGAGAGACCTACCATCAGTGCATTGCATGAAATTGCTAGTAAATACAGGGCAGTTTCCAACATTCGATACGGAAATCCTTGGGTAGGGTTACTGAATGCTAATCTCAAATATTTGATGTAGCTCATGAGAATGAGAGAGGATGGTACAAGCATACACAAAAAGGTATATAAGGTAGAAGCTTACCATAGAGGATGTATCGGCCCATGGGCTTGAGCAGGGAGTAGCCGCGGTTGCACTCCTCGCCGCAGAGACAGTCCAGCACGATGTCCACGCCATCCGCAGACACCCTGGCAAAACATACCAAACATTACAATGTATCCTTGGGATATCCATCAACACAATCACTATTCGTCAATACAGCCACCTTCACTATGGGTAATTCAAATTTTTCGATTTAGTTCCTATTGCAAATCCTACAAAGTTTTTTAAGCTTTTCTTTAACAATATTTACTACAAAGCAAAACTTCGTCATAAACTACACAAATAGCGTGGAACATTGTATGCACATAAAAATAAAGGATGTTTTTGTATGTAAATTACTCCACAGTATGTACCTACTTCGTTATAAGAATTAAAATAATATTAACTTCTCAGAGGAAAACAAAATGATTAATCGCATTTTTGCAATGCGTTTTCCAATGCGAAAGCAGATTGGTCGTAAACTGTAGACCTGAAGTTACATTCATGTCCGGTGCCGACAAGCACTCATTGAAATATACAGTTTTATACGTAAAGCAATAATTCGTGCTGCCTCTACGACTAGTACATAACTGCCACGGTTTATTTACATTCGAGTTGTGTGGCTCCTCTTGTTTACGCTACTAAAAGCTCACCAGATATAAAAATATCTTTTTCTATTTACGAGAATTAAATGACGCGTTTGTTACGAAGCAGCTGCCCTAAGTAGTGGGTTTTAAACCGAACAATTAACGTAAAGTCCAACTTAATTGGAACTCCGTTTCAATGGGTAAGGAATAGCGTCGCGCCAACCAGTTATGGGAAGCAGCGAGCCGAGCTGAAGGCTCTCACTACGGCACACTTCATGAAATATGTAACTGTAATAACAAGCAATTAACGAGCTCCAAGATCGACGTCAATTTGGCTCATTAAGAAAAAATTGGAGCGTGGATATTTTACTCTTGTAATGTAGCAGTGACACATTCTTAATCACGCTCATTAACAAATTGAAAAAAATAGAGATGAGATCTTTTCTGATTAAGCAAACACTAATTATTTAAACAACAAAGATAATCTAAAAATTTCAGTGACAATAATATGAATAAACGAGCATTAAATCGGTCCAATTTAAAATTCACATGACATGTGTAATGTAAACAAAGATATTATTGGAGGGAAGATGAAGGGCCGCCTCGTTCGAATCTGGTTTTAGCTCCGTGATTTCATTCCATGCTTACATTTTTAGAATTCCGATTACAATCCGCAGCCATTTGTTTTACAGCGCTCATTCTTAATACCGAGCTGAGAGTTTGATTTGCTATATCTTAATTATCATTTGGCAACAAAATTTGTAAGCGTAAAGAAAGTGGTGTGTAAATCATTCCCAGCTGTTACGAGAGCCCCAACTACAGACAAACAGTAACCCATTTTCTAAATTAGTATGTGTTCAATTCGAAATGATGAGCTCCGTTGATTTGATGATCTCACGGCACTCGATGGGGCGTATATGGTTTGTAAAACACTGGACACTTACTTCCTGACTTCGCTGGTGTAGTCGCTGCCGCGCTCGAGCAGGTGGTCGATGTTGTTGTTGTTGGCCTTCAGCGCCTCGTGCTTGCTCTTGGAGCAGACGCCGAACACGGTCACGTTCTCAACGGTCTTCGCGAGCTGCGCCACGGCTTGACCCTGATCACACGTTTTATATTCTATTAAAAAAGCTTTCTGGAATTGATTGCCTATATTGTCCTCACTTCGAAGGTATGTCAGCATAGGTTCCCTAAAAACCATTTTTAATGTGTGTAGAACTTCGACAGAGCCAGTCTTTGCTAGAGTAATAACGGACCAACCTCAGCAAAACTTCATACCTTCATATTCAAAGGTATAAGTCCTTAAATTGATTGTCTTTCAGCGGGAGTTTACTGCGCAATACAATAACCGTTTGACCCATAAAAACAGTTATACGATATAGATAAATGTGTAGTTATACGTTATCGCATTCCATATTACCTAAAGAATTTTAAAGTTTATTTACAAATCCTTAATCTCCACTGAAAATCTCAAGGTTGTTTATATAAAGATCGACATGAATATACACTAACACACATTTACATAAAGTAAACATATCAATATTGTCAAACTTGTGTACTTATCGTGATGTATGATCACTAACGATACAGAATTCTTTGTTGTCAGTTACGATACGAAGAGAGAAATCACGCGCGCTTATCAAAAGTAAATATAGAAAAAATATAATACGAAGTTTTCTGTGCTGGTTTATTTAGCAGAAACATTAATTAGTTTGAGGCTCGTCCAAGCTCAGACGTAGCAGGTCACTGACATCAGATGTCGAGGTCACTAGACATGTAATGATTCTAAAGCAAATACTTTCCTCAACCAATTCACAATAATAATTAGGCGTTTATTTGCGAAGTCATTATGAACTTCGCGCCTCTACGCACAGAATTTGGAGCTTTCGAGTCAGAACATATGGAGTCAGTGGTTCGTTCAACGGTACTGAAAATATATTTTTAGCTTTGTCTTGCAGATATTAACAATTTCCGAGAACGCATGCCTTATTAAGAAATATGTGTAGTTTATTTTACCAACGCATTTATGTGAAATCAGAATAATGAAGTGGTTGCGTGGATTGAAGTGAATGTATGAAGTGCGGAAAATTTAAAAGAGAGCATTCATGCAGAGGCTCCTGTTATTTTCCACTAAAATTAAGCTTTGCGAATTATTAAAAATGACAAGGCCAATCTTGGAACAAAGATGAATCGGATGGATATAATAAACGGCGCCTACACCTGTTAACGAAAGGAAAGGTAAATAAAGTATACATATTGCGTGTCCAAATATAAAAGTAAACTTACCACGCCCCCTCCAGCCGAGTGCACGAGTAGACTCTTGCCAGGCGTGAGGTTAGCCATCTCGAACAGCAGCAAGTATGCGACGACGTAGTTGGTGGTGACCGCCACGGCGTCCAGTGACGTCATACCCTCGGGCAGCGCGTACACATACTGTGCCGGCACTGATACCAGCTCAGCCCATGCTCTGTACTCGGGGAGAGCCACTACTTGATCGCCGACCTGTACGGAGTTATATCAATCTTTAATTTCATCACGAATAGAAGGAAAACTATTTGAAACTGCAAGTTGATGGTAGAAGAAATAACTAAGAAAACGTGTACGTATACAGTAGAATGATTCCTGTACCTGAGTGCCACGAAAATACTCTTAATAACAAGGAATGTTGTCCAGCCTTTTCCGAAAATATGAGTAGGATCCTTTGCATATTAGTTATCAATTTAAAACATGTTGCTAAAACTATAATTCTTGCGTAGATATCGCATAATTCATCTTAGTTAAAACAGGTACCTGTGAGTTACAACTTACAAAGAATTCTTTGCACCAAAGTTCTTTTCCCCTTATAGTAAAAAAATCCTACGGCATTATAATCAGACTTTTATTTTCTCCAACTTGCCGTAATCCCGAGCGTTGCTATTGTCCGCGTTTCTAAGAAATATTCTTTGCTTGCTTTATCTATTGTATTTTCAGAAACCTGGCCTCTTATAACTTATACGGCGAAATTTTTGTTTAATTACGGTTTGAGTACTTCACTAAAAGGATTAACTTTTGTATAAAAAGTAATTTAAGTTAGTTTAACAATACTAGTAAAAATATTGATGATATAAAAGTATTTTCTACTTGAAACTACTTGCCTAATGTTAGTTAAAAATGTCTAAATAATACAATTAAAAACATAGATAGGTACAGCAATTTTTTTAACACTACTCAAAAACATTGCCAAACTGAATATCGATCCAACTATCCGCTTGCAAATCCACGTATCGTGTTTCGCAAGGGTGAACGGTTTTCGTGAAACCCGCGTAGGTTCAGGAAGGAACACGGCTGTATCCAGTTACACAGTAAATACGTCGCGTACGAACAATGCATCGGATACTGTTTCTCACCTTAAAGTTGGTAACACCCTCGCCGACTTGTTCGATTTCACCGGCGCACTCGAAGCCGAGGATGAAAGGGGTCTTGGGAGGCGAATCGATTGCGCCCTGCCGCACGATCAGGTCTTGGAAGTTGAGTCCACTGTAGCAAGAAATGTTAATATTAACGAAAAATATTTTTAAACCAAAATGTACTTAACTTATTGTGCTATTTATAAAATGACGTGGATACGTGATTAAATTTCTGAAATTATAAAGAGAATACCAAAATGAGGTGTGGTAATTATTTATTTATTTATTATTTATTTAATCAATCAAATTCTCATCAAGATAAGAACGCTTAACGATAGACAACCGCATAGTTATTACCTATTAGATAATATTGATGCAATTTTGATGTGAGTCATAATTATGAGAAGTTGCACGATTTCATAAAACTAGTACCAGTGAGCACTTAATTAATGTAGTGAGACATGGAATGCGGCAGCCGTTTGTTATGTTCTAGAAGGCACGGCCAGCATAAAGACAAGCGCATTTAAATTTTTAAACATGTACCAATCAACGTCAATATGATATGCCAGCCCATTGTTACTTCATATAATAAGGACTCGATAATGTAGGTTAAATTCAATTATTTGTTCGAATCAAAATCCTTCATGGTTTTTTTTTTATTTTCAAGCCGTTAAGTTCGTTTCTCTCTACAGGTTTGTCCTTAATTATATTATGCTACGGATTCTTTGTCATTAATTTCGGAAATATATGTCCTAAAATCGATTCAAAGTGTCATCTGCATCACGCACAGTCGAAAGCAACAATACCAATACTGCTGAGATTAAAAACAATCTCTCTTTAAATATGTAATGCACGCTTACATTAACATAAATCGACACTGTCTCGAGTATTTGTCTAGTCGCCGCGTAACGTCAATGACTTCATCTTTTGTTGTGCACGAAGCGTTTGAATAATCAATAGAGATATTTGCAATCAATCATATATTTGCTATGGCCGTATAAACGTAATGAAGTAGTATTAAATATAAATCACTCGATACGTGGTGTTACAAAAGTGTCGGCAGGCGCTCGCTGTCTGCATAAACCTATGTGCTACATATGTATTCGAAGTAATCGATATTTCGCGATTACCTCCCCCGCCGAACGTGTACATGTATACATATATTGAATTGATTCATTCAGACACTGTGTTCTATGGGTTCGTCTTGCATGTACAATTTTATATGGCATCCTCTTTGGTTTCAGCGTGATAAGCATTTGATAGATTTGTATTTATGTAAACTAAGTTAATGCATTTAGCTATTACATAACGTAAAATGTCCTCTTGGTTACAAAGTTTCATAATATCATGTACAAGCTTAAGAGTAGACTTAGCTTAAGAATATTCAACCAATAATAATGTCCTAACGCTAACAGCAAAATTAACATAGCTCACAAAATGTTCAGCTTCAACCATCTTGCTACAGCAATACAAGTTAGACCATTAAAAGACGTGCAAACCACAAACGATAAAAACGAATTAGCTTATGTTTATACTTTCTGGTTAAAAATAAAAGTGCGTTAAAATTTACAAATCAGCGTTTTATGTTCCTAAAGCGTATTATTCAAGCGTCTAAACAAGGAAATGCCGTTGGTTGGAGCTAAAACAACGCCGAAAATATCCGTGTATATTCACGTTGCTAGTAGGTACGTAGAAACGTAATCAACGATGGAAATCCAGTCGCACGATAAAGAAACAGTGCTCACTGCTCGCCGCTCATGCGCATGTAGGAATGTTAAAGATGTTTATAAACATTACCATAACATTCACGTTGTAAATCTATTTCGCCAAAATTTTATACACATTTTAACATGTGTTTACTTCTTTCTTAATTAGAAAATGCCATACACCTGAGAATCCTTATACTGATCTGGCTTTTTCTATCTGTATTCGAAACCCGAACTATGAAATGCTCAAGTATCGTGGATGTGGTGGGTTTTGATACTTCGTAGGTCCCCGAAAGGAATGATGTCATATGGACAAGTAATTGCAAAATTATAAGGCAAATCATAGAACTAAATGTACCACGGCTGATGATAAGTCATGGTAATATTAGAGTCATCTATCTCGACCTTACTGTCGAAAACTTTAAATGAATGGTAGTTACTGTGTTTTGCCTATAAAAATATATATTTTGTAACTGATTTAAAAATATTTACATTTTTAATCCTATTTCTAAATAAAGGAAACCAAGAGATGCAGTACAAATAAGTATTTAAATTAATGCACGTAGCTTGAAATTTGTTCAACAGGGATATCCAGAACAATAAAGGCCAAAATGAAGTGATACGTCATGATTATGGGGTTTGGGATTCACTAGAGGAAGCGATAAACTCAAAAAATAGCACTTATCAGATTATAGGATAAACATACTGACGTAATTTGGATGTACTCGATGCACCGATGCCTATAATTTCGATGGCACGGACGTAAACCGATATGCGAAACTACGTGTTCTGTGTACAGAATGAAATCCTCCGTATCATCCCTCAAGTAGTAGAAGCTGAAACTACAATTGCATTGACATGTAGTAAATATTGATACTAAAAATGAAACGAAACAAGTCCACGCCGCGAGGAAGTGCATGCAAAACATTAGTCACACGCAACTGACTTTCATAGTGATTCATACACCAATTGCTTACACTTCACAATCAACTTTATTTACTTTGTTCTTTGGGGGGAAGCGGCGTGATGCGGGGCGCGCTGTCCCCATTCACGGCGACCCCTTGCATGGCGAGCCGTCATGAGGACGTTAATGCACTTAAGCTCGGTAATTGTGAATAATTACAACATGGGAGTCGAAAGAGCCGATCGCCGCCACGGTGTCGGCTGACTAGCGCCCGCATGTGTTTTATTGGAATAAATTGGACGCCGGATCTACTGGCTCATTATTAAAAACCTTTGTCCTACATTATCACGAACGAGTCCAGAGACTCACGCACGTTCGGAATGTTAATCCGAGATAATCTGCGCCTACGTCGCCCGCATCGAATTTTACGCACGCTACCCTACCTACCTGCTTGCTTACACAACCAATTGAATGGCTTCCTCCAACAATACTCAGTAACGCGCCGTGTACGCAGGTAAAATGTGTCCCTTTTCTAATCCTCCTAACGGCCGAATATTCTTTGTGGCGTATACCTGCATTCTAATAAACCACTCAAGTGACACGCAAACAAGTTACAATTTGACGATAAATAACGTTTCTATTACAGGTACTGTTGCTACAGCGGATAGCGTGTCTGCCGAAACTTATGTCAAGGTCTCTGGGGTCGATAAAACTACCTGATTCAACGATAAAGCTTTTAAAGTACGAGTCATCAACCCTGGCGTCCTTCGGCAATCTTAATTACCAAACTATTTAAATAAATTCAGTTAAGTTAAAGGTAATGAGGCAATTCTAACAACGGCTGAATCACATTTGACGTCAACTTAAATAAATTCGTTATTTTTCGAGGTCATGGTTATCTGAAATATACATCAACATAGACAGATAAAATTGTCTCGCCATGTGTCACTATCGAATAATCAATGGATGATAAACGTGAACTTCGGTTTCACCCTATCAATACCCAAGGGACATTTCGAATAAAGCAATAAGTGAACACCCTCAATACGGGCAATTTGAAACAGTGGGGTTGATGTGTCGGCCGGCGGAGTCTAGCGTCGCGACGCTGCCGGCGCGACGTCTCGCCAATTCATGCACAATACCCTGCCATTACCGGCGGGAGGTAGACATGGTGACTAACTTCATAGAATCACCAACGTGTCAGGTGTCTTTGAACTTGGTATAATGTCATTCAAGAGAACGTTTCATGTTAATTTAATGCCAGTTACGGTAGTAGTTATCATTTCGATGTATTGTTTAGAAATTAGAACGTGTTGTATTTTTTGTCAGATTCTAATGCCTTGTTTTGCAATTCCACAGTATATCACGAACATAACTCGTTATCTATGGATGAATATTAAGTAGCTCAAGTGTCAAGTTATTTAAATTACAGAAAATATTTACACCGCATACAGTGCGTAGGGACTTGCGCAAAACGGAATACGTGTCGTCACGAACCACTACGCTTCGGCGAAATCCTTGCACGATGCGCCTCCATATGCACAAAGCCAAATGAAATTCTGAACTTTGCACTTTCATTTTCAATATGGGAAAGTTGCCCGACCGTTATTGCATTCGCTTCATTCTCGACACTGGCCATTTTGTAAAAATTTCATGTGCGTATAAGCTAAATGCGTTCACATCGACGCATTTCATGATAGAGTGAAAAACTTTCCATTACATACGAGCCACATTAGAAAGCAGTTATTAAGGTAATACGGTAACCACCGAGATCATGTGAACAATTTAAACATGGTAATGATATCGCCGTGCCTGGTAAACTTTTTAGTTTTTATTAGAACATGTTTGGGTTATCTGCCAGTGCGCGCTGACAGAGGGCTATTGAAATTCGATGTGCGTTCGTCAGTAATGTAAAAACTACTTCCGTTTGGCGGCACTCGTTTGTCGTGCTAAGTGCTTCGTTGTTAGAGGTTTGGACAAGGTGTCTGTCATAGTTACCTCAACGACATAATGGTGATAACAAACTACATTTAGGTAATGAATTGCATGTTTGAAATTCATGCTATCATCGCTTGACTTATTCTTGCCATCGTCTTTTCGTTTCTTGTTCACCTCATTGTCATCTCAATGCTTATTTATCGAAATAAAAACAAATGTTACCAATTCTATTTGTTTCAAAAGCAGTTATTGTTTATAAATGTCTGGATAAAATACTTCGAGTGGAAGAGAAATATAAAAGATAATATATGGCATAACAGAACGTACAGTTGTAACCCGTAATACTTATTGGCACATCCTGCATAATCAAACAATAGGCGTCTGAAGTGAATAATGTGCTATGGAATGTCATATTTGAAATCCTTGATAATGCACTCCGTACTCATTCCAAGTATTTTTATTTGCTTTTGTTATGTAGTTGGTACTAGGTAAATATCCGAGCCTTCTTCATGTTACAAATAGGAAAGTTCTTAACAGTGCTAAGTAACGTCACGAAAGCTTGCTTAACGTAAATTATCAGAAACAAGACACTAATGAAGTGTTAAATTCTGGGAAACGTGACGAGCGTTTGTAATCTAGAAAGTTAATCGTTAACTTATCACAATATATATTTATCTTTTGCTGCATCGAATAGCCTGGAATACGGGGAAAGTAACATCAAACTCAATTGCTTTTGATAAAAAGTAATCTATTTTAAGTTATTACTTGAACTGTAGATAATATAACAAGAAGCGATGACAGCAAATAAAATTCCTTAATACAAATTATTTTAGTGTCTTATGTCATTTCAAGGTAAAATATCAGGAAATTTATCAAGAGATAAGAGTACTCCCGAAAGTAGGTACTCGTACATTGTGGATTGTAAAGGCTGATGACAGGATGAGACGTAATCAGCGAGCTCGTGGGAACCGAGCTGCCAATCTAACCAACTAAAATTGTTCACGAGCTGTCGCAATTACTCGGCTTTGATGGATGCCGAGGACGAAATTAATTAGAACACTCAGACGACTACCACGGACAAGGACTCTTGTATTATGAAGATTAAAATATCAACGTGATCTGTTTTATAACTAAAGTGGGCTTCTTTGTTCTGTTAATTTAATTAATTGCCAATCTAAACCTAGTGAACACATTTTCATAATTCTTAATACATCTGAAATGCCGACAGTAGCATTCCGTCATGTATTAAAACATGCAATTAAAGAAACCTTTCTGATCTGGGATCTTTTTTGCCTTATTAGCCCGCAATAGAATAACGCTGGAAAGCAAGATTTTCTATCACGACAAAGCTGATTGTAATGATCGCGCACGAGGGCGCTGTAGTCTCTCGGTTAATTATTGCTAACTATGCTACGAATGTGCGTTAATTACGGCGAGTGGAGCGCCCGCAAGGGATGTGACTCATGAGCATGGCAGACGGCCGGAACATCACGCACTAGATCCATAGGCCATTGCTTTACTAAAAAATATTTGTACACAATACCAGTTACAGGTTTTGAGAAATACCATTCATGTTTCTAAATTTTAAGTTCACAAGAGTAAATAAAACACTGGCTTGCACTAGACGAAAATGACAGCCGATGATCTTACAATTATTGAATATGATGTGAATCTAGACAGAAAAATAAGTGAATGAAAACATGAATAAAGGTACCTAATTCTAAAACCGATCACATCCAACGTGTCTAAACCTAAAATAAAAAATAAAGCGCAGGTAAAGTAAAGTTGGAAGATATGAAGTCGCTGTAGATCGACCGCAGCCCGCGCCGCGCCGCTGGAATTTCCTTATTCGCGCACTTTCTGATTCATTTGTATTCAACGGCATCGCGCGCCGGCGACGAGTTACCCGGCTAATACACAATAACTATTATGTTATGAGCTTATGAGAATACGCACCGGAAGTCCAACCAACTGAATCAATTACTGATGCATCGTATGAATCAATTTTAAACTTATGACGCATGAGCATGGACTCATTACATGATAATTAATCAATGCAATTATTTATTATTGTTGTATTTGTTTAGTATGCTATTCTTTTTGTTTTGAATATTATAATGAGATTTTAAATCATGTTAATTAACTATTTATATGAGGAAAAATATGGTATATTGTAAACAAATATCTAAGTTAGATTACGCACGCTTTTAAATAATTAATAAAAAGTATAAAATAAAAAAATGACAACTTTTTTAAAAGTTATTAATACTTTTTTAAATACGACTAACAATGTACGACAACAACGATACAACGATATGTTGATATTTGAAATAAATGTATGATAGTCACATCGTCATTCGTCTACTAAAACGTTATTACCGGAGTAAATTTCAACAATAGACCATTTACACGGAGCGTAATCCTCAGCCGACGGTATAAGCCGCAGAGCTTCTTATTCATACGCCACGCTCGTGCACCCCAAAATCGATTTCCCGTGTTGTATTCAAACATTAGGAAGCAACAGCGCGCGTAGATCCTAAAAGCGTTAATATCCGGCTAGCGGTTACGCGATGACCAGAATACAATGTGACACGCGTGACGGACTCGCACCCACCGACGCCGGGGACTATCCACTTCCGATCTGTGATGAGACAACCTACAGTCACCAGCTGCTCCACCTAACGACCTCATGATGATAGCAATTAACACATTCATGTCCCATTAGAAATCTACATTTCACATACACCATCAACTTATGTACAAGCCGAGCACAAGTTTCGAATTAATGTTTAATAGAAATTAAATTACGCTTAACTTTTACATTTAAGCCGATTAAAGGTACAGATCAAGATAAGTAAGTTAGTGACGCCACAGAGTACATTTTACATACTAAGAAGTGACGCCAAACGCAAAAATGTAATGACACACGCAATGCTACGGATTTTTTCCGATATTAGCATAAACAGTGTTTTAAAGTAGGGACTAAAGTATTTTTACACTACCCTATTGTAGATGATCCCAAATCAGACAACAACAATTTTACCGTCGCAGTCAAAAGTTTTGCTAAATATTACGTAGCATTAAGCTTTTAAATTATGATTCGGAACTACATCTATTTTTACATTTTGTTTTTCAAAAAAGTCACTAAAGCTTTATTTCTTCAAATTCTAAAACTATTTTTTTAGATATTTCAACAGATTAGACTTATAAATTTTGTCAAGATTCAAAATTAAGGACTACATCGTAACAATGGAGGTTCGTAACAGAGATTTTGAATAGGTTAGATTGTTTGCTATGTAGCAGATGTCACATCATTAGCTCCTTATCTGTATGTTAATTATTTGCGTTGGTCATGTTTCGGACCACCGTACGCCAGTCATCCGCTTTAATTGTCCACTCAGGAAGTGAACTTGTATTCCACAGATGACTGAACGTTTTAAGTGAGGGTGACTGAATAATTATGTCGTTAATAGTAACTGCTCCCATTTCGAAACCCGTTTACAAAACTAAATTAATAAGACTTCATTTGTGTAGTTTAATAATGTAATCTAACTTTATTTCATTATAATGGTATATCTAGTCGCTATTTTACGTAAACATTATTAATATTTTCGATTTTATAATAAGACCATTATAAGACAAGTGGAAGAAAATAGAACAGCTACAAAAACTACCGGTCGATCTATAAAAATAATAAGAACTACTGACTTTCTAAAGATAAATCTCTACTCTTATTATAACAAA
Source organism: Hyles vespertilio (assembly GCA_009982885.2). NCBI lineage: Eukaryota > Metazoa > Arthropoda > Insecta > Lepidoptera > Sphingidae > Hyles > Hyles vespertilio. Next base: position 6,966,429 of record CM042822.1, on the reverse strand, counting down.
AGGCAATCGCAAAGTTAAATGGTTTATCGCAAAAGGTTGGTTTGAACAGTGGAATCTTACAAGTGGCTGCCGATATAAAACAGACAAGGTTTCATTAGATATCGACGCAATTACAGCCTACAAAGGCTGCAGTTGCACAACAACTGATATTAGGCCTTGATTTCATCCACTAAGTTCAAACACCTGCATTTTTCACCGGTGCTACTTAAGAACGTGGTCCGTGGGATTTTTATTTTTATATCTACATGTTAATGCATCGGCTTTGTAATCATCTGTAGTGCATTAACTGTCGATTTACTCGTAAAATTCTACACTGATATACTTAATTTTTTTATCAGCTGAGAAAATATTACTAACAGGTTTTATTTAGATATTTCATAATATCATGATCATTTGAGAAAACTTGATGAAATAAAATTTCTTAATATTTGAATCATAAGTAAAGCAGATTTAAAATGTGCAGCTATTTCAGCTTATAATTTTATATTGCACATCATGACTTGGGATATTACTAAATATTCCGTTCTATTTTTCTTTCCAAAAATATTGAATCCTCTTAATATTCTGTGAACAATTATTTGAACCTTCTAATCACTTTTCGTACCATTCGAGGAATCTTTAGATTTCTTAGTAGATAGTGATAAAACATACTACGAACGGATAAAAGCACAAATATTGACTATTAAAAAGGGAATGGGTATACATTTGAGTAAGATAACAGAGTCATTGACCTCGTGTTTACCCTTCGGCATTGTAATAAAATTGGGCGTGGTACTTAAATTCCTCCATCTGTCACTTATTGATTGACATATTTATTTTTAACGGTAAAAGATAACAACTAGCATCTTGAGAACAAACCTTAGTGGCAACACTTTACTTACACATTGAGACAAATGTGTTGCGTCATTAAATATCCTTTCACAAAACATTTGCCATACATATTTGCGTTGAAATTTTAACAATGCTATAACACGAAATCAATGTGACAGACGGGCGTATTAAACATGTGCGGGCGGCAAAAAAGACGTCTGCCGAAGCCCTGACGACCGTCGCGGGGTAATAAATGGAATATCATAATACAGTGTCGGGCCCGAATACTGGACGCAAAAAAGGTGTCGGAAACTCGCAACTGTAGTACGAAACATGTTAGGGCGCATTAGATTGACGCAAAGGGTGCCCTTACTCCTGCCAAACTAAATATAGATTCTGCAACGACGTGATGCCGGAATTTATACTCTAACACGTCGGCGACTGCTCGTGGTGCCTGGCTGTGTGCACGACACCCAACACCTCGCGCCCTCCCACCTAACTCAATTTGCTATGAATGCAATTAAAGTTACGGAATTTTCATTCGCCGCATATTTATGAGCCCTAAATTCATAAACTTTTCGATGTTAAAATGTTATGAATGTTGTGTAATAATAAATAGTAACCGTGCCATACTAGAATTACCTAACATTGAAAATAATTACCTTGAAAATAAATATGACCAAAGCAACCCCCGTTATAACAAACAACAAATGTAGGTACGTAATAATGCATAACTCATAGATTTCCGTTCAAGTGTAAGTAAGTAAATACCAACACATGCTTTTATTCATTTATCGAAGAGCATGGTTAATGGGAGCTATAAAAAATAAGCACGGGCGTCGAAAGACGTAGGGCCTGCGGAGGTGTGCGGAGGTTGGCGGCGGGTGGTGCGGCGGGGGGTGCGGGGCTCGAGCGGCGTGCGGGCGGCGCGGGTAGGGGACGCGCCGTATTGATCCGGCGCTCGCCCTCGCGCCGTCCCCCGCGCCGCGCCGCCCGCACCCCCGGCGGGTACCTCGCCAGACATTACAGAAGCACTCGCAACCCTCACCCCTCCCATCGGGTGCGACGCGCACCACCCCGCCGACCCGCCGCAGCCCCGCCGCTCCGGCGCAACGCTACCACACCCTCCTCATGCGAGCCACGAGTCATGGGATTTTCCAATTCAATTTATTCCACAATCTGGAAAATAGGTATCCGCCGGCATGGACTGAATAGAATGCCACGCAAATACTAGTCAGAGACAATATGAGTACGGCGCAGCTTCAAGACTGTCCAGCGTAGGTACTGAACATCGATCGCAGATAAGCGAAATAACATTCCGAAGTTTCTAAAAACGCAAACCGAATGTTCTCGTGTTATACGAGCTGTCATCGGAGGTTTATTTATCAAAAAAGAGAAAGAATGAAACTTGCTGTCCACCATATACAGTAGCGACTTGATTCGATTTTGGACACAATAAGCCAAGGAGAATTTTCGTAAGTTCGTTGACTCTGCGAACAATGTGCCCGCAGGCGGTGGCTGCGCCGACCCCGCCGCCTGCCACATCTGCTCTGCGATGAAGGAATTTATAGAGACGGCATATGTTTCATCGGCAAGCTTTACAGTTTACACACCCACTGTACCCACATCTATTATCCAATCTAAACATTCTCTCTAATTGAATAATTCCTAGTTATGATTTGGGTGAGTTCATTTTTACTATGAAGATTAAGAAAGGCTTTGTTAAAACAGTATTATTACTCTTGGTAAAAAAGGGTTCGTAGCATATTTTCGTAATAATGAAGCCGAGGTAGGTTGTCAGACCACGCTCGTATGAACAAGAAAGGATGTAACAAAAGCAAGGGTGCGCGTGATAACAGAACGGAGCGTAGACTTCGTGGAAAAATGTCGTATTGTTTTGAATGAACAAACTATTTGTAAAAGCAACACGTGTAAGCCGCAAAAAATCTGTACTACCGCACAATACTATCATAACATCGTTAAAGACTGCGACGCACTCGTGATTCATTCGCTATGGGTAATGGGCCAAGTTGGCTTGAGTCACATTTGTAACTTAGCTGGGTTTGGTGACGCATCAACCCGAGATAAACGCGGTACAGCTACTCTTGTTCTATATAATTTCCTACCATTTTCCTATAGATTGAAAGTTGAAACAATTCGCCAGCTCAGCGCGGACGCAGCGCAGACTACGCAGACGAGAATCCGCCTGACGATGATTGATTGATGGACGATCCGTCCGCGGGTCATATTCAGATAAACGTGTTATTATAAAACAACAACGTGAGCATCCAACCTGATAAAAATATACATATTTTGTTGACAACTGAATGCATCTACGTACGATGAAACCGTTAACTATGTTGTGTTAGTAACATACGATTAATGTGGCAGATATTTAACTTCATGTTCAATTCTTAAATCATGATAATGTGCATTTCACGAGAAATTAAAATAAGGAATTCGTGATATATCTTGTATGTAATTCCATCAACCGGAAATATTTTATATAAAGTCAAAATAATATTTGTTTAATTAGAATTGTTTGCTCAGAAGAACGAGATGGAAGGTGTTAACTGTTAATGTAGTTCGAGTTTAGAGGCAGAGTGTTCGCGGCGGTGCAACCACAATCCACATCCACCCACTCAAGCTCTCCGGTCAGGTACAACAGCAAGTTATTCGAATCGAATTAGCTCAAAAACATAACTTTCTAGTGACTCATAGGAAGAGAGCTATCTTGCGCAGACGCTCTCAATAAGGAAGTGGGTAATAAACAAATTCATCTCTCCCATCTTATGTGGCTTCGGAGCCCATTAAAATGCACAATGCTGCACTTTATACCATAGCGGACGGCCCTGCGACCGGGGACAGTCGCTATTTTTAGGCATTAAATTGATACACCAACAAAAGAAAGGATATGAACAATTAACAAACACTTCGTAAAGCGGTGCATCGCGCCATGATAAGGAACCGGTGGAATCCTCCGTATTTACGATACCCGTGACCCCGAAATAAACTTTACGTTCGAAATGATGCAGGCCAGACGCCACACATGTCGGGAACAAAAAATAAAAGTCCAACCATCACATTTCCCATCGTGTTCATACACAATTAAGCACTCTCAGAATTAAAAAAAAGAAAGCCACTTGTGAGAGGCGTGAGTACTTCCATTGTTCTCGGAAGACATCTCTTACTGACACGAACTGACCTAATTGAAAATAATAGTGCCTCATTCACTGGCGAGATCCCTGAGGGAAGTCTCACAAAAATACATAAGCCGAATCGGACACAGCACGAAACAGACATACTAATGCATTAGAGAACAGAGAACAGTAATAGCGTTTCATTTCGTAAATTGTAATACAACATTAGTCTAATAGGCACACACAAGAACCCTTTCTACATCACAATGATTACACGTTTAGCTTTAAGAAAAAGAAAATATATAGCGTTTCTTTTCTACTATCGTCTCTACTCGTTCTTTTTTACTAGAATTGTAAGTTAAACTTGCAATGACCTGCACTATAATTGCACGTAAATATTGAATTGTGAATTTAGTTAATTTTATATGCAGAGCCCTAGTTATTTTATTCAACAAGGCTAGAAAAGAAATGTGGACCTTAACTTGCGGACATTGAAAAAATACATTCTGTGCAAAAAAAATTGATTCATAACTACTACTTCTTCTTCTTACGATTCAATTACAAAGTTTACCATATTTCGTTGATTTAAGGAAAAAGGCTTCTTAATTAGCATTAACTTGATAGTACCAACATAAACTCACGCCTTTTTTCCTCCCAGAAGGGGTAGACAGAGGTGACAGGACACCCACATTTTGCTTTCATGTTCCGGCCAACGATGTGATAAGGGACCAGCCTATCGTCATATAGGGCACAAATACCTTACTTCGGGCTGATAATGAATGGAAATCTCAGCATCGCTTTTCCCGATCCAGAACTCAAACCCGAGACCTCAGCTTTGTAACCGTACGGTAGCACGTATACGTCACCGAGACAGTCCTATCTTGATAGTTATTGCGATTATTTTGAAGTACCCTATAATATGTTTCACAGTGGGTATTTAAATCAATGAGGCCATTACATGGTGTACTTTTTCGCAGAAACACTAACTGTCGTATACGCAACCTCTTTATCGTGTATGTAAACAAAAGTATAACCATTAACCATCAGATGAAACGACTAACGAGCATTGCGTAAACATGTTGTGACCAATCTTTCGCGAACAAGACAACCGACGGACTTCTCATGTGAACTGCAATTATTATCATGGCAGGTACATAATAACAGCGTGATTTATTTTGAATGAAGTCATAATTAATCAGCTTCATTCCAATTGAGATAACGGGAACACGATAACCGGCGGTAAACTGTTTTATTTTAATAACTTTAAATCTGCCCACTGTGAGTGTGTGTTATTTAAAATTAAGTTGCACTAAAATATAGTAAATCATGGTGGTAGCGTCCACGGGCCCGGCACGACGAGGCCGGCGCTCGTGTGGGCGGAACTCACACGTTTTTGCAGCGCAACACTAGAGAGCAAACTCGTATCTGGTACCGGTCGAGACGCAACCAGTCAGTTAATATTTTCGCAGCAGATGGCGGCGGGTATGTCGCGGTCATTTACATAGTAAGTCGACGATAAGCGGGCTATATTTAGCACGAGCGGGGATGCGTCCTGGCCTGTGCAGTGTGCACGCACGCTGGCCCGCACACGCCTCGCGCCACCAACTACACGCAGCCTACAGCCGGCAGCCTCCAGCCTGCGCACTGTCAACAACGAGTCGTGGGCGCCGCCACGAACTGTCCGCTAGCTCACTACTACACTGATTGCTAAACGTGTTCCCAACACCCATGTCAACTGCACCCAATCACTACCTTAATCACTTCAAAAACTGCAGAAGTAATGACACGAATAATTACATTCATCTTAGAAGGATACCAAATTCATATACATGCCCACATAAAAAGGGGTCGGATCAACAATAAATAATGTCGCCGGATAACATTGATCTTAAGTTGAGAAAATAAATCCTTCAGAGTGAAGAGGCCGTTTTGTTGAGCAGTTAACGAAGTGCAGTTAACGTTAACGAGAAAAGTGGCAGATAAGTCATGTGTCGCCGCCGCAAGTAGCATGTCGACGTGACTCGGCCGATGCATTATCTGAAGCACTGGAGCGATAAAAAGGAACAAAGAACAATGTCAGTGGGCGCTCAGCTCCCTTTCGCACAGAGCCCGCTCGTAGCGGCTTTCAATGACAAAATATCATAAATTTGTTGTATCCATCCGTGCGGGCGTGCGCTCGTACGGCGCGGCGCTGCGCTTCGATGCACGCACATGCATGCACGAACGCAGCAATACCGACCGCGGTGGAAATATATTTCCATACTTAATCTAAGAACATATCTAAGAATAAATAATCTGGCGAAATCGCACGAAACAACCTACCCACATGCACAAGGCGTTTGACAAATGATGAGCCTTCAATAAACATATTATCGATCGGGATGTTCCTGACGTCGGCGCGGTATAGCAGTCGCCGTCGTGAGTCCGCCGGGACGCGGCTCACGGTCCTCCACCACGGGGTAGGTAGGCTCTTGATGCGAACATAAGGGCGGTGCTCAAGCTTTACAGCCCGAGTCATGTAGTAATTAAATCACCCCACTACACGAGATGTATAACACTAGCAGTTTACAAGCAGTTTCCAATGTCTATGATCAATCTGCCACCGACCAGGTGTTAAAAAAAGAATTCCTATGACATTCAGCGGCTGCCGTATAACATAAATCTATACGAGTATAAAAACAATATTTCAAAAATTAAACTTTAGGACGATGTAAAATAAAACCGGAATACTTTCAAACTTAACCGTCTGTAACCGGAAACAACATAAAATTTGCTATTTGAAGGTAGATTATACAATAGAACTTACCAAGCCTTGACGCGAATGAGGACTTCACCCTCGGCGACAGTAGGTTCAGGCTTTTTCAGAATTTTGACAGTTTTGAGTCCGCCGAAGCCGGTTAGAACGACCGCGCGCATTTCCTTCGGTGGCGGAGTCTCGTCCTTCTTTTCCTCGACGGGCTTCTCTGGAGTCTCTTCTGGCGGCGTCTCAGTCGTGCCATTCTCTGCGGGGGTCTTTTCAGGCGCCGGGGCGGCAGGAGCGTCCGTGCTTTCCGTCATGTCTGCTGGGAGTCGAGTGAGGTGGATGAGAGCGACTAGCGGACGCGATGGGAATGAGCCCGAGCGTGCGGAACGGAAACCGACCGGCGAGACGACGCGTCGCGGAACGAATGACTCGAGGAAAGGGAGAAGCCGAGTCGAGCACCGAGGGTGTCGGCCGCGAGTGGGGCCGGGGGTCGCGGGGCGCAGGCGAGGGCGCGGGCGCGGCAGCGGCGCGGGGGCGCGGGGAGCACGCGCGCGCCGCCGCGCGGCGAACAGGTGGCCGCTGCGGCGCCGCGCCGGCCGGTTTTCAAAACGCACACCGGTCGCCCCACCCGATATTACACTACACGAGATTTGGATTAACTTTATTGCGTATAAATACAAACCAAAACTTCATGCCAGTTATGAACCCGTTAAAATCCAGTAGGTTTAGATTATAGTTGTCGTAGCCCGAATACACTTACCTCCCCGATACGTGACTCGGCAACGAGATCGATCGATAACATGCTAGCTAACATTACCCGCACCCTGCGCCGGGCTCGGCTGTGCCGGCCGGCCATGAGCGGTTATGTTTACAACTCACTATTTAATACTTTACATGGGTTTAAATAATTATAAACCCTGGGAATTTTCTATTGATATATTTTATACTTCAATTACTTACAGAGGAAATAATAAAAAATATTTGCTCATGTAAAACTAAGTGATTGGGAATACACAATACTATTGCTAGATTATTATGATATGATAGGTATTACAGGATACGTGTGTAAGTGCAGCGCAATAAGCAATAAGCAATAAGCACGAGCAAATTAGCGCTCGGTGTTGATGCGCAGTGGTGCGTGGCTTTGTTTCGCAGATAACGTTATTGAGTATTGTTTATGTGATTAAATATGAGGTTGTTAACTATCGGCGCTACCTTCGTCATTGCAAATATAAACATACCCGTATCCACTACATTGTTGGACCATTTCCAATACGCGACATTAAAAACTACGTGAACTGCGAACTTTGATAATGTGGCTTCCTTCGCTACAAACAACAAGTTGTTTGCTACAAAATATTGGAAAGTTCTACAATGCTTACTTACATTTGTTTTTTTATACTAATGAGATCCTATTATTTATTTAATTGGAACAGAATGCAATGCTCAATACGAGCATAAATGACCGTGACATTATACGTGATGCAGTAAAGGAAAATATCCTATTGGGACCCGCATGTCGGAGGAATGTTATTTATTCGTTGTTAGAGCCAGACGAAGCAATAGCTCCGCCGGCACTCGTGTCTAGCAGTTAATTTATGGCGGAAAACGCGTGATCCAAATGAAAATTTTACCCCCATGCGTGTCTTCGAATCCAATTAGAAGAATGTAAAATGAATCATATTATAACAATTATTCAGAAAAGGACATTGCACTTAGGCAATAAGTTGTCGAAATTTGACGATACAAAAAGGTGTGCAGGTGTACAGGCTTTAGACAGCAAAAGTGTAAACTGGTATATGATTTCCTACATTTGCATATAAATTATCAACAGTGTCTCGCCAATAAGTGTAGGTACATACAAACCAAGATGTACCTTCCAATATTTAATACACACTTATAAGGACGGTATATGTATTCGTCACATTATTTTGTACTTGTGGAAATGAGTACCTACGGTGTGTCGTACTTGTGTCCTAGGCGCACAGTACCTACTGCGCAGGGCAAATTATTGAATACAGGGCGCACTCCCGCCGAACACTCTTTACACGAACCACTCCGAGCCATTTTGATTACCCTTGTAATTCAGTTCCTTATCAGGCTGTTTTACAGACGGCAAAAAATCACTGATTTGCGAGCAAATTACGGGCTCGTCATTCGTCATTAAAGTATACTTATGACGGCCTGAGTACCGTAAGATTTGATATTTACTGTTTTATGTATCTATCATGAAACAATAATTGTAGGCACTGAAAACATCTGCAATATTTTCAGATAGTTTCTGAAACCCTTAATATGCGTAAATAACATGGCTCGCATACATCTTCATTATTACATCCATCATTTCTGCTTGTGCCCATCGCTAAACATAGGACGTATATTTAACAATGATTTTAGCATTTTGTATTTGCTCTAGTATTATTTTATACAATAATTTCGTTGCTAATTATTAAAAATTAGAACAATTAGAGAATTGACGTTCCAAAAACCAAGCTGGATTATGCATCGAAAAGTTTTGATATACTAAATCATGAACAAGAAAACATTATTTCTTAAGGTAGTCGTAATAAAGAGGGAGCTCTGAGATTTCAAAAACGTAGATAAATATGGTGATGCAGGGCCACCTATTTCCACCCTCGTATTTGCCGAAATTGACTGGTTGTCCAACATGCACGAATTATTTATAATACTTATAAATAAAATAAAATAGTTTATGGCTTTTTAATTCCATTCAAACTCATTTTAGACGGATAATAACTAAATATACTTTCAGTTACCGGCGAAAATATAAATTTGTCAGATACTAATATAACAGAGAGGAAAGATTGGATTGTTTTCATTGAATAGGCTCTGAATCTATTGGACTGACTTGAAAAAATATTTCACCATTAGATTCCTACGTTAGCTCTGAAGAACAAGGGCGAAATAATATTACCAAAAAAAAAAATTGCACCCAGGAGCAGCCGGGCCTGATCGCTAATTGTTAATTAATTAGGTTATACACTAACATAGCGGTGCTACTAAATAAGCGTTGTTTATTTAAAATCTTGACTGAAAACAATAAACACTTTGTATGCAACATGAGAAACATTTAAGTTTGTCGGAAAAATGTTGTGTCGCTAAGAATAGACTACTAGAAACTACAAGAACACGCGTCTTGCGTCAAGGCTAGTTAGCCCCAAGAAACGATACCACACGTTTACAAAAAGATATTTAAAAAATATATATAGATTCGGTTTCCTTTAATAAATTCAAATGCCGCATCGGCTACAAAAACGAACTTTGTTTGATTGACAAAAAGTTGCTTAAAATTATTTTTGACTGATATTCACTTCACCAGACAAATCTTACAAAACTCAATTTAAAGTACTTTTTAAAATTATTACGATATTTTGAAAAGCCACGGCGTATCGTTATTCGAAATATTTGCCCACTGTACCAAGTACGTAAACTCAACTGTCCACTACGTAATTTCCAGATCGATAAGACTTAGGTAGTTTGAAGAGAAATGCGTACCTACTTCATACCTGAAGGGCCGGCCACGCAACGATGATCCCCATCGTCATCTCGTTTTGCAAGGGCTTCGTAAACGTTGCTCATTTATCATCAGGTAGACTCTTGCGCCGTTCCATGCTTTTCTGTAAAATATTAATTTCCCGCTTAAAGCAATCAGTTTTTTTTTAAATTCTCGCTCGAAATAGTGCAATACATCAAGGCTATAATGCCTACTGACAGTAAATGTAGTAGCATTGGTAGTCCATAATATTCAACAGCGACAGCGGACATATGAATAGGTATCAATTGGCGTAGCACAGAAAAGTGCTTGTAGCCACAAAAAAAAATGTATCAATATGTATTTGTACTAAACCCAAAACGTAAAAAAATGGATCGCAATGGCTGTAAACTGTACATTTATCATTGTATTCAGGGATGGATCTATCTGGAACTGGAACAGGGATTCTACCCGCTATACATATTTTGGATAGATAGAAAAATCCAGCAAAAGTTTTAGGGCTAAGCGTCCCCCTGGAATATCACTGATGAGTCATCGAATGAACCGCAATACCATAATTACTGTTATCTTACGTAGTTTTGTTTCAAAGCTTTTGACGTCACCGTCGCTACTCGTCGGTAAGCTTAAAAGTGCCATTTACAAATAAAAATCAGGAAATTATAACAAAGGCCAACATTTTTAAAATTCTTCTCGTTAATAGCAATCTTGTATGAAGAGAAAGAATATATGGATATACAATGAATATACAATGTGCAGGGCTAAATAGTCTCCACTCTTCGCCTAATCAAAATCCTTAGAGTATCTTTAAAAATCCTACGCTCGTAGGTATAACAACCTAAAACCGCTCGGTAGGTCTCATGCCCAATCTCATTAGTCTCATTACATCAATGGAACATATGCGTGAGTTTCTATATAAATATCAGCCATCAGTTGGCTCAGCCATTTCCAACATACACATACAAGGTATTCCCCCATCGTGGTTTAGTCGGCACCAATGTTTCTAGGAAATCTAACCCCGACAAGGGGTTCACGACCCTTACCTTATAGGGTTGTCTCCCCATAAATTGTAAAAACGTGAACATACAGTGTATAATGTTGTTTCAATATTAATTATCGTTTTTTAGCCTCTTTCATTTGTTAATTGCTTCTATATTTGTATGATCAAATGTGCTTGCCAAATTAAAAGTGTTAAAACACGGTATTTTCATATGAATTCGTCTCGTAGACACTAGCTAGACTCGTTGATACTTTCGGTTTATATCGAGTGAGCAGCGTGCTTCTTTTCTTTCTCATGTATAGAAAACATTTTTGCTCTCACACTTAATCAGTGTTATTGATATTCTTAGCCCAATGGTCTTTACAATTGATTCTTTGTCACTTCTTCCTTCCCTATCCATATGAGTCATCATGTATTCGTCATACCGTTCTAATTATCTCTATTGTCACTTTTTTATTGTTTCCGATAAGTCGTAATTTTTGAAATGAAACTATGTATTCCGGAGAGGAGACATGACAAATTCGATTTTAAATTAATCAATTGGGTTCCCATTCAACCGCGCGCCCTTATCATTTTAATGGTAATTACGGCGCTGCGTCCACCAGTTGTTGCTGGGCTAACTAACCTTTTGTGGAATTGAAATCGCTGGTGGTACATTTGTATATGCCCGGATAGTGATTACCGTACAAAAGCTTGCTGTATTATTCACGCCAAGTAGCGTTCCCGGATCAGATTATGCATCCATTTTTAGGCAAACTTCCCAAGGACAGTTAAGTCCAACTTAACAGAGCGCATAAGGACAACTTAGGTCCCTGAACAACAAGATACCATTAGTGGTAGTGGTGGCCACAGTACGCCGAGTTTATTTCTTTATTAAAATGTGATCTTGGGCGATTTTGTCACCGTACCAGATAATAGTTTCTGTTCTGGAATGAAACCCTCTTTAATCAAACTTATTAAGTATCTACCTACATTTACTGGTGGTAGGTCTCTCATATTTGAGAGGCGCCGCCTGGATACCTGGTACCACCGCAATGTCCATTTCTCCCACCAAACAGCATTGTAAATGCACTGTTGTCTTACGGTATGAAGGACACTGTACCCAGAATAATTACTGGACATATTGAGACTTTACATCTTATGTCTCAGGATGGCGAGCCCAGTGGGATTCCAAGCGATGCTTTGTAATTTATGGTGTTCATAAGCGGTTGTACCGCTTACCGTCAGGATAATTGCATCATGTTCATCTAAGCATTCACTGCAATATATAAAAAATAATCAATCTAACTTCTAATTTTTTCAAGCAAGTTTCAAGCAACGTTGACTGTAGAAATCGAGACAAGATTTATGACAGTCTGGAATAAATTACTCAATGTCGTCTGCGTTGCTGCAAGTTATATTATTTGATAGATATCTTGTAGATAATATTTAGTTTCCAATTTATACATTTACTGTGTCGTCGGCCTAACCATTTTTAACACTTAAAATTATGGTAGCATTAACGTTTCAAGGAACTCGTAAATAATATCCGGCTTGGCTTTAATTATTACAAAAGGAAGTATTACGTTTTCGCCGTAATACTCGAATTCTTTCCCTTTTATACGGTATCTTGTACAATCCCTCCAGCCCCCACTATCTTAAAAACCGTTTTAAATTCCTCGGTCAAACTCATGCGCGAACTCTTAGATCAACAGAGAATTTGATCCTAGAGATTCCCAAACACAGCACATCATTTCTAAGCAAGTCCTTTACAGTTCATGCTGCTCGCTTGTGGAACGAATTACCATTGTCTGTCAGACAAGCTAAGACATTACCAAGTTTTAAGAGACTTGTTAAGATACATTATCTCTCACTGCAGTAACGTATTATCCTGTTATATATATATATTTTGCTCCTCTACTTAAATCATCATTATAGTTAGCTCGATATATATTAGTATGTATGTTTGTATTTATTTATATTATGTAAATTAATATAATATAGCATGTACATCAATTATTATTGTTTATTATTATTATTATCTCGCTATTTGCACTACCCTTTATTTCAATTTCACAATAATCCAGTCCATCCAAAGGTTGCCTGGAAGAGATCGCAGCTAGCGATAAGGCCGCCTATTGTAACCATGCCTTTAGTTTTTAAGTACTTGTATGTGTCTTACATTTTGGTGTACAATAAAGCATATATAAATAAATAAATATATAAATATTAAAATTAAAGCATATAGTGCAATTAATATTTATTTGACTACGACATCAAGTTTTTATTGTTGTATCGGCGTGATATTGAGAGTTCTCCTGACAAAAATCATCTTCTTCGTAAACATACTCGTCATCAAAGTCACCATCATAGTTTAAGTCATCTTCATCATCTTTCTCATTATTGACAGCCAACCAGTCATCGTTCGACTTTCGTAATTGTTTCGACAGCTTGTTTTGTAATATCTGCAAACAAAATATTATTGAAAAATATATGATAATATAGATTTTTTAAGGGAGCTAGCGGCGCGGTCGATTCGGCTTCACCAAAGAGGAAGGGTACCATAATCCAATGGAGTCTAAACCCTAAGCATAACATGATACCATCTAAAACAGAGTTATCTACGTAAAATGGTCCAATATTTTCGAAAGGAACCTGCATAATAAGACCACAATTACATAAAATATACAAAAAAACATTTTAAAACTGGCATAACAAAGTTACATTAACTCCTCTAATGGTAAATGAGCTACAATCGACATATAATATCTACCAGTAAGGGACGTCTATCTCTCTTCTTTCACAACAATGCCGTTCAACTCAAAATCTGACACTGACAAATGAACCCGGAACTACATTTAAGTAGAATTACACAAATTCACTAAGGCATAACAGGTCTTATACATTTTACGTTCAGGGAAATCCGGGCGAATGCGCATAACCGACCATCGGCAAAAACGAAACAACTGTCATTTGTAATAAGGATACAATCAATACATTAACTTATGAACTGCAAGAAATATCTTAACCTATTAAACTTTAATTGCTCACTGCCTCTAAGGATAACCTCACCGATCTTGGAAAAAGGGTAATGAAACGTGAATCAGTTCCTTGAAATACAATGTATCGAATGGGCTCAAACAATAATCTCGATAATGCGTAATTTGTTAAAAGCTTTTAAGTTGAACGTTGATAAACAAGGTTACACAAGATATTGAAGAGTCACAGACAGTCATTATACTGAATATAATTTATTATATTAACATTTAAAGGAGGCAGACACTCCCTTCAAATCATCTCCAATATCTTTTTGAGCCAAAAATCTTTTCCAGGATCAGTGTTTTAAGCTCAAATAGACTCTAGTGGGTAAAAGTTATAAGCCTGTAAATACAAGCAGCCAAACACGACTTTCTGACTAAAATGCCGAGTTGGATGACTGCACGTACAAATATTTGTGTAATCTAACGATATTGTTACGGGTCTCTGATCTCTATAATTATGTAAATTGTTTTTGATACAAGATAAATCTTAGATCGAAGCAATATATTATTAACAAAAACTTAATCGCGTCTGTTCCAACAGCTGAAGCCAAGTTTGTCAAATTGGCTCATAAAAACATTGCGCCTAAAAGCTAACTGGAACATTGACCTGCCGACACGCCTAATAGCAAGGCAGGCTAGACAGACACGCTGTCGCCTTTTTATAGGCAAAACTTTATCACAGGTGGCAAAGCCACAAGTGGCTACGTGCATTATTATATGCAAAATATTAATAAAGACAAGCCGTTGATTATGAATAATATTACATTTCAGGCGAATTTGTTAACTAATTACGAAATTAAATTAAATGAGTATACATTTTTAATAATGATTTCTTAGATTTACGCGAATGTTACACATTGAAATTGTTTATTACGGATTTTATCGGGGATTTGGTTTGATTTTTACATTTTTCAGTCCGCCCTGTGACCTCGAAAAATGAAAAGTAATCGAAACGTCGGGAAGTCGAAGTTTAAAGTTATTTTTTCAACTACCTTGTATTTCCGTATACTTTACATTGCCAATTTGGCTCGAATGCATCCAACTTGTCTTTCCACCACGTCTTCTTGTCCAGCCAATATTGAAAGAGCTCGAGGACATGGTCATACAAAGGAAAAAGAGGCCTCTGGCCTTTGCATTGAGACACAATACCGGGTATCTCAAGACTGCTACCGAAAACGAAGCCGGGTGGTAGTTTTAGTGGCTACAAACACAATGCAATTAAAATTTCGCCTAGAAACGCGACAATTTTTTTTTATGATTTTTTAAATATCGTCATTTTTGGGTGGTAAATCCATAGTTTTTGCTAAAATAATAATTTAAACTCTTTTATACCTTAGAGTATTTATAAATAAAGGGTATATACTATTATTTTAGGAAAAAATGTATTTACCACCCAAATATGGCCATAGGAAAAAAAATAACAAAAAAAAAATTCTCGCTTATTTTTGCAACTTTTTCTGTTGCATTGTGTCTGAAGTCGCTTAAACTACCACCCGGCTTCGTTTTCGGTAGCAGTCTTGATATACCCTGTATATACTACAAAAAAAACTATCAATACTGGTAATTTTACGTCCATAAAATACCACGTGGTGATCTCACGGTGAGTACCAACGTTGAATCACTAAAGACCAATCACAAAGTAGACATAATTATAAAGAACGTAAGACGGCACGAGTTATGGGAATCTAACTGTATGGAACGTCTACGTTAAAGAGTTAACATTCAGTGTGTAGATTACACTAACAAAAAATATACAAGAAGCACCCCTACAGTCCTGACTCCTGACCAAAACGAAGATGTAACTCTTGTATCGTCAGTATCAGAAACTTCAAGACTATTCTCGCTCTTAACTTTCACCAGTATGTCAGGTATACTCGAAAATATTTATGGTGTTTTCACAGATTCGTTATCAAGTAAACTATGAAGGCATCTACAACGTACGTACCTGTCTTTTCAGCAAGAACTCTGCCAATTCCTTACTTTGGTTGCCTGTATCTTCTGTCGGTTTAACCTCCTGACCCGCTTTGTACGTTATGACATCATCACTGCCCAAGTTCTTCCATGCATCCCTACTTTTCTTTCTGGCTGCTAAAAGCCTGTTCATAATTTTAGCATGTCTAAGCCGTACACATTGTGTGTCATTTCTGGTAAAGGTTCCTCTACAATAGGTAATTCTTCCTCTACTTGCCTTATTTTAGCCTGCAAAAGTAAGTAAATATGTACAATAGTCACATACATAGTCCCGATACCACACTAAGATCGAAGCTTGTATCGTGGATATCGGATAATACGAGAGACTTTACGGTCTCACAAACACCTAAACCCGAAACAATAGCCTGTATATCACATCAATATTTGTCTCGGTACGGGGATCGAACCAGGGGCCCTACTATATCCATCCGTATCGTATATAAACTTCGATCATCCGAACTTTCGAACTTCGTTTCGGATGAATATAGTAGGGCCCCAGCATTCTCACGGCTTACAGCCGGCGTCTAACCATCTTCGCCACGGAGCTTGCTATAATATGAACAAGTGTTACGTCTTTTTCTCATGTAAAAACCAATGCACCTGATGTTAAATATGGTACAATCCAGTCAACCATAAATCAATATAAGCATACAGGATAAACCGACATACGACATATTTTCGAGGGTCCAAAGCAAGTTGCGCACGATACCTCTGTGCCAAATTTATAATTATTATCCATGAAGTTATTTTCCTTTCATTCATTATAATCAGGTTAAAACCAAGTCAACAACACTAACAAACTCGCCAAGCTGTTATGGTGTCGATTCTTTGCGTTCGTTTTTCAATAAAAACTTACAGAAGTTGTAAGAAGCATTTTTAGCACTAACAGCACTTATTGCAGGATTTTTTTGTTCCTTATCTTACGTGAAATCTCATGCAACCACCACCAACAACCAAGCAAACCTGGTTCGCTAAACCCCTTCCTCGCTCTCTATAAGGGCTAAAGTCAGCATCAGCCCTGGCTTTAGTCAATAAGAAATAAAACAATTCTACGGAAGTTATGGCGGTTTTGATTTTATTTTTCAACTTCCATGGTGACGTTTTCAATACTTAACATTTAGCATGGTCACTGGGCGGACTGTAATGCTTCAAAGTATAGGAAAGAGAAGTTAAAAAATAAAAATTAAATCAGATCCGTGATCAAATCCAATGTTGTAAACAATGTTTTTCAAATTAAAATGTGTTTACCCTTTAGGCAGCACATTAATCCTCATACCTTCATTTCAGGTGATAACTTAGTCTCCAAAGTGAACTCACTCTTGAGCAGGTGTCCCAGGTCTGTCGGTTTGTAATCCTCCCCGTAATCGGCCATGGCTAAACAACGATCCAGATCCACTAGTCTAGCCTCTTGCTTATCTGCAATGGTAAGTATTTTTATATTGATTACTAGCTGACCTGAGAATTTCTTTGCAGTTTACCATGATATATTTTCATTAATCATAAGTATTTCTATAATCTTTTTTTATTTATTTTTTTATATACACTTTATTGCACAAAAAAAATACAAATAAAATGAAAATCACAATCATAAAAGTACAATTGGCGGTCTTATCGCTCAAAGGCAATGTCTTACAGACAACCATAGGATGGATTTTGATAAAAGGATAATAGGCGTGACGACAGTATCAAAATATCAAATATTTTATGATGTTAGGGGGAAAAACATATTAGAAGGGTTTAAAACGATGTTTTAGTTTTAATCCAGAATTGGAGATTAATAAGATTTTCAATAAAATAAAAGTACTAAATATAGCAATCGGCCATTTTGACAGAAACGCTAGCCACGACGCATGACGTCACGCCTATGTAAACCTGCCGTAAACATGACCAATTTCTTTAGAAATGTGGAATGTGAACTTTACCGGAACCACTTATAGACTTTAGAATTCATTTTTATCAAACGAAATATGTTTTGTTTCGATAACTTTCTTGGCTGCGCATAGACACAATGACATGTTTACCTAGTGGTGACGTTATAACGGATGCCATGACACCTACTAGCTTTTTCTGTGCACTATTGAAAGATTATTAGAAAAATGGCTTAAAACTGTGTTAAACCTTTGTTTTTTTTTTATAATGGCCTGGCATAGTGGCGGCATTGCACCTGATGGTAAGTGCCAATGCCGCCCAGGCAGACTATCCATTGGCATCGGATGGCAGTCCCATGCCAATGGAAACAATTATGCCGGCCTGCTAAGGTGCCTCTTCACACCACGCCGGAAGGACCCAGGATTGTAGGAAGGAGGGAACACGTGAGACGGCAAACAATTCCACAGCCTGACGGTGCGGCACAAAAACGAATTCGAGAACCGTTTGGTTCGCGCCGGGATGGTGTGGACCGTCAAGCTATGGCTTCGCAAGCCAGCACGCGTGGTTCTGGTTAGGAATGGAGAGGAGGGGATCAAGTTGAACAATTCTTCAGACCGTGATACAGGCGGTAGAACACGCTTAGAAAGGCGACATCTCTCCGGAGTTGTAGCGACTCTAAGTTGCCCGTAACGTCTGCATCATTCGCAATGCGGATGGCCCGCCGCTGCAATCCATCCAAGGCAAGCAGGTACTGGGCGGATCCATCCCAGAGGTGCGAGCAGTACTCCATACCCGGCGGGACCTGCGCTTTATATAAACGACAAAGCTGAACGGGCGTGAAAAACCGACGCACCCTGTTCAGGACCAACCCTGCGTGATGTGGCAGTTATTACGCCCTCGATGACCTTGATAGTCCTTGGATTGAGATCACAGCGGATATCCACACCAAGGATACTTAGGTCATTCCGCATTGAGAGGGGAGCACCCTGAAGAATGGAGAGGGGAGAGAACGGGAATTTTTTGCACGTGAACGCACACACCTGGGTTTTCTTGGCATTGAACTCAATCATATTCCTGGAACCCCATGTAGAAATGAGATCCAAGGTCCGGTTGAGCTCAATGACAAGATCTTCGCGTCCCTTCACAGTTTCGACTCGGCAACCTGGAGGCCCGCAGTGGTATCGCCCATGAACCGTGCTGTCATCTGCATAGCAATGAATTTTGCCAAGCGACAACATGTCATTGATATGCAGAATAAACAAGGTGGGCGACAGCACCGAGCCCTGAGGAACTCCAGCATTTACCGACATGAGCGCCGAAGCGTGTCCGTCAACGACCACACGTATTCTACGCCCATGCAGAAAGCCGGAAATCCACGAACACAGGTTACCGGGTAGACCGTATGCCGGAAGCTTGGACAGAAGACCACGGTGCCAGACCCTATCAAACGCCTTGGCAATGTCGAGGCTCACAGCAAGAGCCTCGCCACGCCGGTCAATCGCCTCACCCCAGCAATGCAGGACAAACGCTAGAAGATCACCCGTCGATCGATTATGGCGGAATCCGTATTGTCGGTCACTGATCAACGAGTGATCCTCCAGGTAGCGGACCAAATGAGCGTTTATGATCCGCTCCATGACCTTACACATCACTGAGGTGATAGCTATAGGGCGGTAATTGTTAGGGTCCGACCGGTCACCCTTTTTGGGGATCGGTTGCACATTGGCCTCCCTCCAAGATTCCGGCACAACACCTGTGCGGTAGGACGCTCGGTAGAGGCGAGTCAGTGCTGGAGACAACTCGGCTGCACAAGCCCTTAAAACCACCGCTGGTATCCCATCCGGACTACTGGCTTTCCGCCGTTAATTCTTGAAATATACCGGGTATCTCAAGACTGCTACCGAAAACGAATCCGGGTGGTAGTTTTAGTGGCTACAAACACAATGCAATTAAAAATTTCGCCTAGAAACGCGACATTTTTTTTTTATGATTTTTTAAATATCGTCATTTTTGGGTGGTAAATCCATAGTTTTTGCTAAAATAATAATTTAAACTCTTTTATACCTTAGAGTATTTATAAATAAAAGGGTATATACTATTATTTTAGGAAAAAATGTATTTACCACCCAAATATGGCCATAGGAAAAAAATAATAATAAAAAAAAATTTTCGCTTTTTTTTGCAACTTTTTCTGTTGCATTGTGTCTGAAGTCGCTTAAACTACCACCCGGCTTCGTTTTCGGTAGCAGTCTTGATATACCCTGTAGATTATTTCGTATATAATAAATGTGCATCTATATTATAAAACATGATTTTAAAATAATTCGTCATGCCTATTAGAGGGCAGTTTAAAGTGTAAAGAATAGGAGTTAAGACGGAAAAAATATAAGAAATACAAATAATTAAATTACTAAATAATAATATATATATATATATATATATATATATATATATATATATATATACATACATACATCAATACATATATATAACCAATATACATATATATATATATATATATATATATATATATAACAGGTCATTGTGGAGATCATTGGGGGAGGCCTATGTTCAGCAGTGGACTTCCTGTGGCTGATATGATATGATGATATACTGGGTATCTCAAGACTGCTACCGAAAACGAAGCCGGGTTGTAGTTTTAGTGGCTACAAACACAATGCAATTAAAAATTTCGCATAGAAACGCGACAATTATTTTTTATGATTTTTTAAATATCGTAATTTTTGGGTGGTAAATCCATAGTTATTGCTAAAATAATAATTTAAACTCTTTTATACCTTAGATTACTTATAAATAAAAGGGTATACACTATTATTTTAGGAAAAAATGTATTTACCACCCATATATGGCCATAGGAAAAAAATAAAAAAATGATGAAAACCGGAACCGGATGAAGACCGAAAACGAAGCCGGGTGGTAGTTTATTTAGTTGGTCCTCGGTGAGATCAGGATAGCTGACATCGACATAATCAAGGATAGGGAGAAGGAGGGTTTGCGCTAATGAAATCTTCGTAGCAACAGGTAGAAGACTGTGTAATCTTCGCAAGGACCTAGCTGAGGCGAACAACTTACGACTTAGTTCTTGGAGTTACGGACCCCAGGTGAAGGACTTTTTATTTTTATTTTATTTTATACTTGTAGGAAAAACTTACAGCTAGTAACAATATAATATGAGCTTAGAAATAGAAGGCCAATTACAAGTTTTCACATATACAGACTAAATAAATGAAATATTACAGCAGTAGTCTTATTAATTAAAATAAGTTGGGTAGATGTACAAGGGAAACAAAGTTTAGGTAAAAAAAAGGAAAATAACAAAAAAACAAATAGACATTGATTAAGTTAAAGAAAAAAGTTGTTACTTAAATACTTTTTCAATTCACCAGGTTTGGTATTAAATAAATCATAATCTGAGTCGTTTAAGGCTTCATTTAGTGCGACACTACCTCTTATAATAAATGAATTCTGTCGATAATTAGTGGATGCAAAAGGGGTACCAAGAATAGAACGATTTCTTGTAGTAACATAGGGTACGCGAAAATTAATTTTAGATAATAATTCTGAACACTCAATAATATTATTACATATTTGAAAAATGTAGGTTACATCTGCTATTTTTCTACGCTCATAAAGCGGTAATAGGTGAAAATGTTTACATCTTGTTATATAATTAGGAAGAAATATCTTAGAGCGGTATTGCAAATATTTAAGAAATCTTCTCTGAATGGATTCAATGCGAGTTACGTGGCATTCATAGTTGGGGTTCCACACTTGGGATGCGTACTCCAAGATGCTGCGGACGAATGCGCAATATAATATTTTTATTGTTTTAATTTCACTAAAATGATTTGCCATCCTCAATACAAAACCAAGTGCCTTTGAGGCTTTGCCAACGATACTGTCAATATGCTTGTCAAAAAGTAATTTGGAGTCGAAGTAAACGCCAAGATCTCTCATGACATTTACCCTAGTCACGGTGTAATCATTCAGTTTATAACTAAATAGTAATGGTCTAGGTTTACGAGTATAAGAACATACATAGCATTTGGATACATTTAAATCTAATCTATTTCTATAACAGTACAGTACAAATCTATCGAGGTCTTGTTGGAGCTTAATTAAGTCACTATGATCTGATATAGGAGAAATAATTTTCATGTCATCCGCATAAAGGAATATTCGAGAGTTTAAGAAACATTCGGATATATCGTTGATATATAGGATAAACAATAACGGTCCCAATAGGGACCCTTGAGGCACACCTGAGGGAATTGGCATAGGTATAGACGTATATCCATTAAGGACTACTGTTTGGCATCTGTTTTTAACGTACGAGGAAAACCACCGGTATAGATTGCCTCTAATACCAAATGATGAAAGTTTATTCAACAAAATCATGTGATCAATACGATCGAAGGCCTTGCAATAGTCCGTGTAAAGAACGTCCACCTGTGAGGGTTTACAACATATGTTCTAATATATATTCGCTACACAGAACAAGGTTAGAAGTTGTGGATCTACCATGAAAAAAACCGTGTTGATTTTCATTTATGACATTTCTAAGAGAGGAAAAAAGCTGTGTATAAATAATTTTCTCCAATACTTTGGCAAATATGCAAAGCTTAGATATGGGCCTATAATTTTGAATGTCATTCCTCGCACCCTTTTTATGTATTGGGGTTATAAAGGCGGTTTTCCAGATGGCAGGGACATTGGTTTTACTATAAAAATAGGATGTATATTATCCGGGCCTGAGGATTTATTAACATCTAGGCCTTTCAGCAAACGTAAGACATGAGACTCCCGGATTTCAATTAAAGGTAAGTCACAGAGTGCATAATTTCCAACTCTATAATCTCCCGAGATGTGCGGTAGTACATCCGCCGACGGTGATAAAAAATTGGAGTGGAAAAAACTTGTAAACATGTTGCAAATTTCATTTCCTTGGCTGGAAATACGGCCGTCGTACTTAAAAGTAGTGGGATACGCGTTGGATAATTTCATGTGTTTTACATAAGACCAGAATGACCGAGGATGCTTTCTAATATTATTCTCAATAGTAGACATATATGAATCAAACATATCCTTTTCTAGTAACTTAGCCCGTTCTCTTAAAATTGTGAAAGAATTTAAATCAGAAACATTTTTATATTTTCTATACCTCGAGTGATATTTGTATTTGTCTTTTAATATTTTTATAAGAGGTTTTTTGTACCAGGGTGGATATTTATTGTTAAAATATATTGTTTTCTTCCGTATGTACTTGTCACGCAAACAATATAAAGTATCGTAAGTATAGGAAACTGCATCCTCCAGATTTCTAGTATTGATTTCATGATGCCAATTAATATGTTCTATTTCCTTACCCAGGGCTTCATAATCACCAAACTCGTACAAAAATTTTGTGTGGGGTTTAGATGGCATTGTATGATATTCGACAAAGTTAGCTATAATTGATAAGGGTTTGTGGTGAAGATCCTCAGGAACTAAAGGTTCACATCTGTCCACCTCTATTGGGTTATTAGACAGTATCAGATCCAAAATTCTGTTATTTGCATTAGTCTGTGTGTTGTATTGTTGCAAATTACATGTATCAAGCGCGTCTATAAAACTTTGTTGAATAGGACCCTGTACATTAGCCGGACAGAGAGAGTCATTTCCATTGGAAACAGAATTCCACTGTATATTTGGTAAGTTGAAATCTCCTAGTATTATGAAGACGTCAGAGGTGTTACGCAGCACAATGTCAGTAAGGTTATGAGAAAAGTTATTTAATTGAGTTGAAGAGGTGTTACCGTTCTTTTCATTACAAATATACACAACACAAATGTGGATTTTATAAGTTATCCTCGACTTAGAACGTCGAAGCGATATGGTAACCCAAATGTCTTCTGCTGATGAGCACCAATCAGATGACTGAGTAGCTGTTAAATCGCGGCGCACAGCAATAAGAACACCACCCCCCAACTGCTGGTTAGTGGTGGAATAATTTCTATCACGTCTCCATACTAAGTACCTGTCATCAAAAAGTTCACTATTTTCAATCCCCTCCACCAGCCAAGTTTCGGTTAGACATATTACATCATAACAGTTCATACTTATGTTCCGAAATATTTCTAATGTTTTTGTCCGGAGATCCCGCACATTTTGGTAATAAATTTTTAAGGGAGCCATATAAAAACACAATAATCTCCTTCACAATAGGAATAATAATAATAAAAAAATACTAAAAGATATTCTTTAAACGTAAATAATATAGTTGCAATAAGATAATCAACAACAATATTACAAATAGTTAAGAGCGCAGTAAACGTAAACGTATGATGACCTACATAATACACACAAACACTCAATTCCATCGCAATAGTGCACTCCCGTTTGCATCCACAAAAACACACGTACTTAAGAAGCATATTAAGCGGTAACGAATCATAAAAAAGCATTGTAAAGTTGCATATTATTGTAAATTGCTGGCTATAAAAATCGGAAAGCCGGAAAATATCTGTTAGCCGTGTTGAATAAATGTAATGCAATACTGAAAATGCGAATATTACTACTAATTTGTACCAGAAAATACCCCTAAAGTGATGACAATTAACTATAAAATGCACCAAATGAAAAAATATAATGCTATAGATCCACAACAACACCAGTAGTAATAATAAAAAGAAATGTGGGTAGACCATGTTGACTTTAAATCGATACCAGCGCGAGTCCGCGGTTCCCAAACTTGATGAATGGAATAATAATTTGAACTTATATTGACATAAAATTTGAATACAAAGGAAATGAAAAATGCTAATGAAAAATCCTTTTCAGGTCTAGCTCCGACTTGATTATATGAACGGGTGAGGTATTATTCTTCCGTACGTGTATTTTACAGGCCTTGACCCAAACATAGGCAAAATCTCGTTCCTTAGCATGCAGCTTGGTTTTATTAAGTAACATTTTATTCTCGAAGGTCAGATGGTCATTGACGTAGATCCTGCTGTCTCCCTGCAAGCCCAAGTCGGATGAGGAGATTCCCTTGTTTTTCTTAGCTAGTGCCGTTATATTGTCTTTGAGGTATCTATTGTGTAAGGCAACAATAATAGATTTATTTTCTTTATTATATCGCATTGGAATTCTTGCTACATAATTGATGTGATCTTTGAGTATTGGACAACCAATAACTTCACCAATTTTATTGACAATAGAGTACAGGTTTTCATCAGCTGAAGTAGGCACTCCTTTTATCTCCAGATTATTGAGCCGCGAACGTTGATCGTTTTCTAACATCTTGGCTTCAAGATGTGAAATGCGCTTTTCGGCAGAATTCAGGTCTTCCTTAAGCCGTTGGAAACATTGCACTTCTTTATCTATAACTGCAATCTTGTTTGTCAGTTCCTCAACGGACTCGTGAACAAAGTTGATTGAGGTTTTCACGTCGTTAATTTCCGGCATGATCGATTTCAATTCAGCGATTTCCTTTTTCAAAGCATAAAGTCTTCAGTCAATTTAGGTAAGACCGCGGTTTGCTCGGATAAACTTGTCCAGATATATTCCAAGGTTCCTGACTTTATCACTATATGTGACGGTAGTACCATCACAGGAGATAGGTGGTAGTTTGTCTCTATCTAGTTTTAAAGTCATTCTGGGGCTGCCGATAACTATAACCTGTGTTTTCAATGGATTGACTTTCAGTCCATGGGTCTTGCTCCATTCACAGATGTGCTGGATGTCACTATTAATTATAGCAATCGCATCATTCATATTACCCAAAGATGCCTGAGTATAAATTTGTAAATCATCTGCGTAGAGGTCGTAGGAGGAGCGAAGTTGAATATGGAATTTATAAAGACAGCAAAGAGTAGAGGAGATAGCACGCCGCCCTGCGGAACGCCAGCAGATAAGGAGCACCACGAGGCATAACAATCCTCAACACAAATTATCTATTACATTTGAACAAATAAGAGTAATTGTTTTCTTAACATCACAAGCAGCAAATTGTTTGGAAGCAAAGTCCGAACAATTGGGAGTTTGAAGGGTAGAAAGATTTCTTATAGTATTTTCTTTGATCGTCTTGTCGAAAGCAGACGAAGAGAAATGATGGTTTAGAGAGTTTAAATGTATGGATTTAGGAATAGAATCTTGTTGCAATTTACCCACTCCCAGTGACTTAAGAAATTTCAAGACTTTAGCTGGGTCTCCGTTTTCAACTGAGTTGTGAATATGTCGGCGTTGAGCATTCCTACACATATTTTAACCAATTCGACTCATTGGGGCGACGATAGTACCTTGACTTAGCCGACGCTATTTTGGAAAGTAGTACTTTAATTTCATCGGTAAGCCAAGGCGACGGAAGGTGTTTAATTTTAACAGTGCGAACAGGTGCATGCTTATTATAGAGATCCAACAGATTGCTAGTGAAAATACTAACCTTATCATCCACACAGTCCGATTGAAAAAGCAAACTCCAGTTGATTTCATCAGCATCCTTGCGAAGATTATCCAAATTAATACCACGAAAATTCCGCTGCGATAGGATCTTAGGTAAGGCTTTAGGAGGACGAAGGCGATAGGAAAGGAATAGGAGGTCATGACATGAAAGGGCCACCGCGGAACATTGCCCATATTTCGCAACGTGATTTAATGAAGAAACAAAGATGAGATCAAGAAGAGAAGGAGTATTATTAGGAGAGTGGTGAGTGGCCGAAAGGGGAAGAGTAGAAAGGTTACAGGATTGGATGGTGTTCAAAAGACAGGAGGAACGATGATCGTTCTGGAGGAGACAGGTATTGAAATCACCCATAATCATTTGTAAAATTATTAGAAATGTATACAGTTGTTTTTTGTTGGCCACGTAGCAGAAAGCGCAGCGTAGGACGTCCACCCACAAGATGGTCCGATGAACTGGTAAAGGTCGCGGGACATAGCTGGATGCAGGCTGCCTCCAACAGGTCTCTGTGGGGGAGTCCTATGTTCAGCAGTGGACTTCCTTTGGCTGATGGATGGATGGATGGATGTTTTAGGGCCTTTCATTTCTTATACTGGATAAACCAGTAATTCTTTAAATCCTGATAGTACTTTTTAATTTTGTCCTTGCAAATATTATTTTACAATTTAAGTTTCTTTTAAATGTCAATTTAAGTTGTTGTTGTTTAAGGCTCAAAAATCTTTGCACAAATACTAAGTTTCATAGTAAATTGGGCATTTTACTTAAGTACAACAAACATTGACATAAAGAACATTTTCAAAACAAATTCATTTATAAAAAATACCTTTTACAAAAACAATGTATGGCACTTCTCCCATAACTCGTAGTGTTGATAGCTCATGTCTTAAAGCACCAGCTGCTTCATTAAGGACCATTTCTGTTTCCTTATCTGATGCGTTACCTTTGCACACCCAGAACACATTCACTGTTTGGAAGTCTGCAGATACATTCACCTGAAACGACCATTACATTAGATAAGTATCATCAATTTAGTCCTAATTATTTGCAAAATTTATATTTTAAGTGATTTGTGTATTTGGAGAACCCTAAGTTGGGCCAAATTAATTTCATAAACTTAATATTCATACTACTTTTTCCAGATGCCCAATACCCCTTTTCTCTTCCCATACTTTTCCTTCTCACTCCTATTCTGATTTGATGGTCTGCAAACGCAACTATGATTTGAACATTGTGGATATCATTGTGGCAGTAATCACTTATCATCAAATGAGCTGTAAGCTTAACCACATCTACAGAAAAAATAAATATTCCTCAAATGGACTGATAATAATCAAGTGATTTCACCTCTAGCCTTAGGCTTAGATTTGAAATTGAAATGTTGTTAATGCCAATTGCCAAGAGATGATATTCTGTTGCAAACTGTCAAGGAATATCTTTCTGCACAACATAATATTACAATCAAGTGAAGTTTAGTCACTGAGGTGGTATTAACTTTAATGGGAATTTATTAATCACTTACTTTCGATATTTCAATCCCACGCCCAAGAATATCCATTGATACAGTCCCTGTCGACATAATATCTGTGATCTGTTTCATAAACATTTTGTTCAACATTGCTATTCTACGGATGCCACGCTTATCAGGCTCGTTTTTTACTTTTGTCAAGCTTTTCAGACTGGGCATCTGAGCACTGTCCATCTGCGCTGGATACCATTGCCTAGAACAATACTTGAATATGATCTATACTTTACAACCTAAACCACAAAGAAATTTGACATACCTTTGCCTTTAGGATTTATCATTTTGGAGAGTTTAATACCCTGCTTCTTAAAACTATATAATGTACACGACATATGATAATACCGACAAAACGTTATCATTTTTAAAGAAGAAAGTTTACCACCGACGCTCAATGCATAGAAAAAGGACTTAGATTATTATTTAGAACTTAAAAACATACAAATTATAATAATACGGCGGTATTTGATAATCTTTTAATAGAATATATATATATATTCCTAAGGATTACTTTAACTAAATAGTTTTTTATGAAAAACCAATTCAAAACACATTATAAGATTTTTTTTATTTTTGACAGTCTTTCACAAATCACAGACCAGTAGGGCAATTCACGTATTATAATAAGTTCAGCTGCAGTGCAGTTGCGGTTAAGTTTCGATCAAAACAGCCCTTTTCGTATTCTCGTAATTTTGACAACCGCTGTCAAATACGCTCGCGTCAAGTTCGCGTCACGCAAACGTTTTAGCGTATTCTACTGCTGCGCGTATATGTCAATCTCAAACAAATTTCATACGTCTGACGTACAGTTGACGCGCAGCTCACGCGCAGTTCACGCGCAGCTAAACACTTACAAGAATACCGTTTTGTACCAAAGCGTAAACTTAATTGTAACCGCACCGCAACTTGATCGGCGCGTCAAAAAGTTACGTGAATCGCACTATCCTTTGACTTTTGAGTGTTGACCGTAGAGAATAGAAGAATGGAAGAAATGGTCAACAATCATGTCAACAATGGTTACAAATACATAAACCAAAATAAATATGTAGTTCAAAAACTAACCCCATGGCGCTGATACAGTAAAAGTTCCGATTATTCGATTTTTTAATTATTCTTTGGAATAACTTTAAAATATTACTATTAACTTTTAAGTATTTAGTGTAGTCACTATTCAAAATATTTAAACCCTAATGGGATAGATGTTTCAGATTTAAGCATCTAACGGTTTTTTTTATTTACCCTCTCGACTCAGTAGCGCCTTAAAAATGAAACATCGCCAGACCGATAATTTTTTAAACTAGGTATGTCCTCCATGACTCTTTTACTCTATAGTCTATTCTACATACTTTTGACAGTTCACAGATGATCTTCGCCTAATAGAAATAAGCAATGGAATCGATATAATACAGCCTTTCTAATTTGTTTGGAAATCATGTGTGTTTATTACCTAATCACTACAGACAATTATTTATGTTGATGTACTAAACAAATACTGGTATTCAGCAACATTTTCATGTAAAGCTCTTTCATAGAAATATTTTTAGCCCGTTTAGTCATAGAGAAAACAGCCATAGTAAAGTAAGCTCGCGTTGGAGGAAACAGACTCTTCCCGCCAACGAGTTGTCAAAATTGTCAAAATCAGGAATAAGTTTGTGCTATTTATTGGACGATCTTGTTTTAAAAGAGATCATTATTTTAATTTAAAATCAATTTGTATATTTAATAGAGTAATAAAAAAATGTCGAAAGTGGAGGACAGTGAAGAAAATTTGATTGAGCAGTTGGACGAGCTGTGTTCGAGTTTAAATGTAGATCCTGTAGCTGCGAAAAAATCCAGAGATTCCTTTTTGGATATAAGACGAAAATATACATTAGACGTGAGTAAATTGTTTGTAAAACTCAGCGCGAATTGTATTAAAAATTATTGGCGTGTAGTCAACAGATACGTAACTTCTATTTTCCCACGTTTTACTTTATTATACAATGCTCATTTCTATAAACAAAACAATGAATTGTCAATACATTTCTGTTGTTGACTAGTATAGCTTTAATTTTCTATCAGATATTCACATTCACACACTTAACCAAGGCAAAACTTATTCTGAAAGGCCAGAATAATGACACTTTTATAATTCCTGAACTCAAAAAATAATAAATATACCACACGGAACTTAAAGTACTACCTAGTTAACTAAACAGTATATACTTATCATGGAAATTAAGTTTTTTGAGCTATATCTTAATACTATATTGTATATTTCAGGGTGATCCATTGCACTGGATGTCATGTGCACTGTATGTAGCATGTAAGACTTCAATAACACCAACTGTTCAGTCAGGGAAGGCACTGGAGGGGAACTGTGTTAGCCTTACCAAACTGTTGAGGCTATGTAACATTAGGTAAGTGATACTTTCATATATTATTAACACAAACAATAATACAATGTGTACAAGTCTATAAAATAGTATCCAACTGATCATTTGATAATCAATACTCTACCAAACATAAAAAGAGAAGAGGAAAGTCAAAAGAAAATATGGATCATTATGATGCATTATTTAACAACAATGACAGCTACAGGAATAGTCACAAGTTTGTTTCAAGAAAAAATAATTCTTTACATAATAACCTTAATTATTTATTTAAACACTAATGTTTATGTGTGATTAATTTTGTATGCAACATTTCATCTTTAATTTATACCTTTTGAAGCAAACAAATTAACCTAAGATTATTTAATTAATTTATTTATAAACTTAATTGTACACCAGGAAAAGCAGAAATTATAGCAACATATAAAATAAGTACAATTGGCAGCCTTATTGCACTAGGCAATTTCTTCCAGGCATCCTTTGGATGTACATAAGAGAAAGGAGAGAGAAAGGGCAGTCTAGAGTGTATAGTGACAATTAATATTAAATTTTCAGCCTCATCACCTTTTTTACCAAAATTAAGAATTGGATGGAGATGACATCTATGTCAACAGACTTCAAAGACAGGATAACAAGTTTAGAACGCAAGTTTGCAGTCTCATCTGTGTTGTTCAAAAAGTTTAAAACCAATCTTCCAAGAAATATTCAAAAGCTTGTCCAATGAGCTAACAAAACCAGTGTCTAAAAGGAGACCAAAGTAAGTTTACATTATCATTTAAATAGACTTATTTATTACTGCTTAAGTATATGTAAAATAAGAACATGAATGTGTAGACAAAAATTGTTATATTTATGATTTTAATTTTGTTATCTCTACCTACTCAAACATATCTCTCTTGCACCCTTATCACAAACTACATGGTGTTGTTGAATTGTAATAATTAATGAATATTGGTGTTATTTATTTATTTATTATTTAGCATATACTTCCTCAATCTACCGGCTACTAAAATATCAAACTTTTTTGAGATATTGTGTTGGAAACTAAAGGAAAATTGTTTTTGACGGCTTCCTGTGACAGGAATTGCAGGTTTAGTACCCCCATAGATTAATATTTGTATAGATTAAGAGTTCATGACTCATGTATGTCTAATTTATGATTCTAACATAACAATAATACAAATAAAGTATATTAAAAATAACCTAAATATTATTTCTCTTTGTTCTTACAGAATGCATCCGACCACCACAAATGCGTTATTTGAGTTCACCTGGTGCCTCTACATATGCGTTAAGGGAGAGTTCCACAACTCGGCCAATGATCTTGTAGACATGTACCACATTTTACTGTCATGTTTGGATTATGTTTTTGCTAATGCTTTCATGGCTCGCAGGATTGATTTAATTAACCCTGGATTCAAAGGTAACTGGAACAGCTTGGTATAGCTCTTAACTGCTAAAAAAATTTTTATGCTAACAGTAGTGAATTATGAATATAAATATTTTTCATGAAATAAATAAATTGCCCAAACACTTTAAATTAATCTTAAAAATACTACATTTATATTTAAAGAATATAGTTAATCTCAAACAATTAACATATAACTATGTTTTTATTGTTTTCAATAAGTATGTACTCCATAAGCTTTATAAATTCGAAAACATGTTAATTGTTAATTGTAATTTAAATATTGTATATTACCTAGATATAGAACTGTTTGTTTTCCGAATAAAATAAAATAATATATATTAATAGTAATTACTGCTCCAATTCTCAATTATTTTAATAAAGTAAAAGCAACATACATTGATTGTGTAACTTTTATTTAAAGATTTACCAAACGACTGGACGAAGGAGGATTTCATAATGCCCAGGAAACCACCATGCATTATATCAACTCTGTGTGAAATCAAAGACGGACTGTCAATCGAGGCTAGTACAATGAAGGAGTACAGGTGGAAGCCTGTCATTGACTCATTTTTAAAAAAGGAGTAAGTAGGTTTTTACCTCATTTTCATAACACTGTAAAGAGGCTTCTAGATGTAGATATTAGTGCAGAAAACAGTGTTACCCCAGTAGAGAGACCGGTCTATATCTTGGTTCCGTACCAGGCGATCATAAGAAAGGGATCGGGATGCTTCTCGCCTTGCGATATTTAGTTCCGCCAGAAATTCGTGCGACAGCCACAGCGGAAATTTAGTATTGGATTTTGTTAGTTAGCTGCGCATCGTATTGGGCTGGTTATCAATCACACGGACATACCCCTTTTAGCCCCTTTTTATTCATGACTAGCTGTGCCCGCGACTTCGTCCGCGTGGAATTTAATAAAAAAATTAATTAGTTTTTTGTTTTTAAATAAAAGAATTTTTCTTAAACAAATGTAGCCTAAGTTACTCCTTATTATCACCTACCTGACAAAAAAAGTCCCGTCAAAATCGGTCCAGCCATTTCAGAGATTAGCCGGAACAAACAGATAGACAAAAAAAATCTAAGATCATTTTCGTTATAGGTATCTTGTATATAACGATATTTAGTTGGACATTTTCTTTAATTTTCACTTTACAAACAGACACTTCAATTTTATTTATATGTATAGACTAGCTGTGCCTGCGACTTCGTCCACGTGGAGTTTAAGAGCGTTTACACCTTGTGCGCAAAGTCAACTATAGGTATTTCTTCGTTAATTTCACGCACACATAAGCGACCAAAGCTGTGTGCGTAGAGCTGCCGCGTCGGCTCGCTATACAGTCAGCTCAACCTACTTTGATCCGTGCGCTTCAAAATTCTAATATTCAATTGAAATATAACTTATGATTTATATATTGGTAATATAATATCATAAAAAGATTTTATTTGCATTATAAGTAGACAAATATTACTGTGCAAGCAATGAACAATACAAATTTAGATACTGATCATATTTTCGTTATTATTACATTGTTAAGTTGCATTCAAATCAGTGTTCAATCAGTAGACAAAACTACAACTACGGACGTTTTATTAATCATTTCGTGTTCGAACACATGAATAGAGTTAGGGGCCTTACAACCCCTTACAATTACGAAATATATTTAATTTTATATTACAATACATAACATAATTTAGCCTCGGAATTACATCCCATATATTATCTGAAACATAATTTATACTCACTACAAAATCATCGTAGGTAGTGAAAAAAAAAAATTCTACCAAAGTACTAAGATGTGGCAATCGCAATACACGCCTAGCTATTTTTACTACGCACGGCAAAAATCGACTGCAGCCAGGCCGGAGCGACGAGCGATACGTCCTCCCTCTGGAAGGCCTTGCGGCGCTCTGATTTGATGCACGTCGGACAGCGTGTTTTATAGTGGTTTTTAAAATATTTGTAGAAAACATGAATACTAATTTTGTTGAAATATAAAAATGGTAATTTATTGATAAGATGTTCTTCTATTATAATATGCAATTTCTAGAAAAATTATGTACGATAAGTTGGTGAAAAAAAATATGTTCTTGACGAGAGTTTCTGAATAATTTCGCATTGTTTAAATTTTTATTTTTCAGGAACTAAACACAAAAAGATTATTTTTCTCAGCAAAATCCCTCCATAAGGGTTTTATTAGTCTGATAATATTTTTATTTTCATCTTATATTTAGTGGTTTCGGATATCTTATGCTTCTAAATTGCCATTTAAAGCCTAAATAATGAAACTTGTGTTCAGTAATCCTTATAGTACTCACAAATTATCCATCAATCTATAATGTTTTCCACCAAAATTCCTAGATGACAACCTTTTCTAAAATTAGTACTAATTATTTTTCCTTTAAATTGTTTATTGGTGGCTATTAACTCCTTTGAAAAGTCCTGTTTTTAAGCCAAAAAGCGCGCGGAAGGTATAAACGCTCTTAACAAAAAAGTTAATTAGTTTTTAAGTATTTTTTTAAATAAATAAAATTTTCTAAAACAAATGTAGCCTTAGTTACTCCTTATTATATCAGCTACATGACAATAAAAGTCCCGTCAAAATCGGTCCAACCATTTCAGAGATTAGCCAGAACAAACAGACATACAGACAAAAAATTCTAAGACCAATTTCGTTATAGGTATCGTATATATAACGATATGTAGTTGGACATTTTCTTTAATTTTCCCTTTACAAACAGACACTTCAATTTTATTTACCGATCCCCAAAAAGGGTGATCGATCGGAGCCTACCAATTACCGCCCTATCGCTATCACCTCAGTGATGTGTAAGGTCATGGAGCGGATCATAAACGCTCATTTGGTCCGCTACCTGGAGGATCACTCGTTGATCAGTGACCGACAATACGGATTCCGTCATAATCGATCGTTACAGACGTTACGAGCAACTTAGAGTCGCTACAACTCCGGAGGGATGTCGCCTCTCTAAGCGTGTTCTACCGCCTGTATCACGGTGAGTGCTCTGAAGAATTGTTCAACTTGCTCCCCTCCTCTCCATTCCTAACCAGAACCAAGCGTGCTGGCTTGCGAAGCCATAGCTTGACGGTCCACACCATCCCGGCGCGAACCAAACGGTTCTCAAATTTGTTTTTGTGCCGCACCGTCAGGCTGTGGAATTGTTTGCCGTTCCCTCCTTCCTACAATCCTGGGTCCTTCCGCCGCGGTGTGAAGAGGCACCTTAGCAGGCCGGCATAATTGTTTCCATTGGCATGGGACTGCCATTCGATGCCAATGGATACTCTGCCTGGGCGGCATTGGCACTATCCATCAGGTGCAATGCCGCCACAATACCAGGCCAGTGTATAAAAAAGAATTATATGTATAGATGTAGAGATATTGAAAGGAGCTTTGAAGCTTTCCTCTTGGCACTAATCATTTTGTATAAAGCTTAGACATTCTAATATAACATCATATTTAGGTAATGTTTATGCTGAGAAAACATTTTTTATCTGTAAAATTATATTTAATTTGATGTAAAACGAATGTAGGTATATTGGCAAGCTAATCTATACATATAAATAAAATTGAAGTGTCTGTTTTAAAAGTGAAAATAAAAAAAAAATGTCCAAATACATATCGTTATATACACGATACATGTGCCGAAAATGATATTTTAAAAAAATTGTCTGTCTGTCTGTTTGTCCCGGCTAATCTCTGAAATGGTTGGACCGATTTTGACGGGACTTTTTTTGTCAGGTAGCTGATATAACAAGGAGTAACTTAGGCTACATTTATTTTAGAAAAAATCTTTTTTTTTTTTATAAAAATAAAGTAATGTTGCAATGCCCAAGTACTGTCCAGTACCGCGCGCAGCTCACGCGCATGCGCAATTTTTCAATGAAGCTAATACAAAAAACTGAAAATAAATGACAATTAAATAAAAATGCTCAAATAAAAAAAAAACTAAGTAACTTTTTTGTTAAATTCCACGCGGACTAAGTCGCGGGCACAGCTAGTATTCAATATTTTTTGTATCTTTTTCAGATCTTAAAAGGCAATTCTGATAATTTAGGTATATTGGATGCTGGATATTTTAATTTAAATGTAAAATCATTGAATAATTTATATGAAACATATGTACTCAGTGTGGGTGAATTTGACGAAAGAATATTTTTAGGTAAGTCATTTGAGGTTTTATTTCCTACACAAACTAATTAATAGAAAAAAAAAAATAAACAAAGTCATAATTAAGTCAACTATTTTCATAATTAAAAATGTCGTATTTCGTGATAAATCCGATTTTAACATGTTTTGCAAATTACGAAGGTATTATTTACAATTAGTCTGAATTTAAATAAAGAATAAGTTTTTATATTGTAGAAATAAATAGAAATTTCAATAATATTGTTCTTGTCTGAATTCTAGGACCAAAATGTAATTAAAAATAAATTTGTCATATTTGCAGGGGAACATGCAAATGAACAAATAAATCCTAGGCATAATGCATACAAAGAGGAAGAATTATCGCAAGTTCTTGCTAATTTTGGACCGGTGAGTTGATTTATTTAAATATTACATTAAATGTTAGTTTAATAGATGTTTTACCATAATGGTAATATGTTACTTTATTTAAAGATATTGTACAAAAATGGTAGTAGTAAAAGGATAAATTAAGCATTATATGGTCAACTAATTTAGAAAAATTGCTATGTTCAAAATGTGTATATCCATAAGTTATTTTATGATGCCAATCTAAATTACACCATTTGAGCATTCTTATGATGGATACTAATTCTAAATACAAGAATATCACTGTAATGGGTATCTGAAACCTGCATACCATAGTACTTTATGCAGTGGGACGTATGAGGACCAATACAAATACAAAATAATTTTCGAATAATGCGAACGTAAAGAACCATTGAAATCCTACTCCATTTTAAGGAGTTCTCCTCTCAAGGTCCAGTGATATTGATCAGGTTTTCATCATATTTATATGGGACCAAATGACAAGCACCAGCTTTGAATCAAAGAAGGAATATTCAAAATGGGTTACCCAGTACAGAGTAATGAGGTAACAAACATTAAAAATAGCCTACAATCGAATTGAGAACCTCCTTTGTTTGAAGTAGGTTAAAAATGATTCGCACGAGCGTGCCGTACAATCGAAAGTACGATTGCGAGGGGTCGATGCAGGGATGGAATAGTAGTAGAAGATCATCAGCCCATTTCAGTTCACTGCTGGACATAGGCCTGTCTCAAACTAAGATGATGTCGTACCTTTAGAATTAAAGAGACATAACTCAAAAATTACATTAATTAATTAAACTTTTTTTTGAATAATATTCATTAAAGATTTGTAACTTAAGAAATTTTGTACTTATGAAAGAGATATCGAGAAGACCGAAGTACATCTTTCTCTCTTTCACGCGTAAATAGTTCC
The DNA here is from genome assembly GCA_009982885.2 of Hyles vespertilio. NCBI lineage: Eukaryota > Metazoa > Arthropoda > Insecta > Lepidoptera > Sphingidae > Hyles > Hyles vespertilio. Next base: position 6,929,163 of record CM042822.1, on the reverse strand, counting down.
TTGTTTAATAACGGGTCAATGCGTCATTTTGACCCAATATAATAAAGCCAAAATCGTTTTTTAAGATAGTTATGAACATAATATATTGTTTGTTTTACGCCCGTGACATCATATTACGGCCACACGGAAGACCGGCGCTGGTAACACCAGCACATGCTGAGTGTGGCCCGTATGTGTATCACTATTTATAATATTTTGGTTTTGTTACTGCTACTTGTTGTGCAAAATCTATAGATTTACCACCCAAAAATGACGATATTTAAAAAATCATTAAAATTAATGTCGCGTTTCTTAGCAACATTTTTAGTTACATTGTGTTTGTAGTCACTAAAACTACCACCCGGCTTCGTTTTCGGTAGTGGTCTTGATATACCCGGTATAAATATTTTCTTTGTTTTTTTCTTTTATTAGATCAGTTTAATTGTTAATTTGCGATGTATGTAGGTGCATATGTACATATGTAGTGACGGTATTGTGTCGGCAGGGCGGTCGCGCGTGCCCGACACGCCGCTGACGGGGCGGCTGTACCTGTCGCGGCGCGCGGAGGAGCTGACGCCGGTGTCGGAGGCGCGCAACAGCCTGGCGCGCCTCGCCGCCGCGCTGCGACACGCCAAGCCGCAGCCCTCGCAGACGCTCAGAGCGCTGTTCACGTATGTACACACTCTCACTCTGTCTCTCTCGCGCGCGTTCTCTCTCTCTCTCTCTCTCTCTACAACTCACTTAAGCTCGAACATACTATTGAAACGCCACGCCTCCCGACCCGACGCCACGCAACGTAGCATCGCGTGTCGCGTCGGGTCGGGTGGCGTGGCGTTTTAGTAGTATGTTTCCGCCCTTATACACACATAGCTACATTTCATTGCTTACCTTACTCCCCATTTTCTGCGAACAGAAAGAAGGAATAGTATAAATATAGATTTCCTCCTACTGTCAAAAAATAGTATTCTTCTTCGAAGAATATTGTTCACTGAATGATATTTAATAAATACACACGGACAGCCTCCGTGGCGCAGTCGGTTAGACTCCGCCTGTGTAACTGTGATTGGCCGCGGATTCGATCCCCGTACCGAGAAATAGGATTGTGCGTCGCATAAATGCGGCCCACCAATATTTATTTCGGGTCAAGGTGTTTGTAAAACCGAAAAGTCTCTCGTAGTTCCTAATACCCACGACGAATGACTCGATTTTAGAGTGAAATGTATGTTGGGTGTTATTTATTTATTAAATACCACTAAGTGCCGAACATCAATGCAATGCTTAACTCCTATTCATGCATACTTGATACTCACTAACATCATTCTGACTAAAATTATCCCAAATGAATATAATCATGAATACTATTTTTCAGGGAGTGTGGAGTCAGTGAAGAGACAATAAACACATGTGTGATACAACCGTGCAACGGTTGGATGAACCAGTTTGCCAACAGCCTGCGTGAGGCCACCGGCAGTCCTAATAGCGAGACCATCACGTTCCGCTGCAACATGGTCACATGCTTGTACTACAAGGTGTTGGAACACATCATAAAGGAGGAACACAGGAAGAAACCACAGATGTCACTGCAGGTATGTAGCAGGAAGGGTTTCTATTGATTCTCCAAGCAGTAAATACATAACGCCAACCACTGCTTTGTAATTCAAGGTGTTTGGTTTTGCTACTGTTCATGAGTGGTTGTATCGTTTACCTTCAGACAGACAAATGGTATAGACTACAAGCCCGTGGCAAAAAGTGATGGGTCAAATGAACCACAAGGAGACATATTTAGTAAGATACAGGGGCTTAAAATAATAATATTTAGCACTATGCCGTCACTTGTAAGCTGTCCGTCTGGATGCAGATGAGACTTCAAAAGTACAGGGAGAGGGTGTATATTTTGGTCATATATTTTTGTACGGCATTTCTACCATCGATAGATCCATGAAAAATAATAAGAAAACACGTAGTGCCGTACAAAAATAGTGCACCACAAATTCAGCAGAATGTTAGATATTCCGGCAATTTTCTTGGTAAATTTGGTTATTTGATTTTATACGGCATCGTTTCCATACAATTTCAATACCTCTTCTAATCCATTATTCCGCAACGCCGTACAAAAACCATGCGACAAGGAAGAAAAATCGGTGGTTGTAACCCACTTCCCTTCAGTGGTCAGGGGGGTGATTTGACGCAACATGAAATTAATTTATTTTGAAAGTATTTTAGGCATAGATAACATTTTTTCACATGCCGTAAATTTTTTTTGGTCCAAACTTCTGTAGGGCGAAAAACACTCTCGAAAAATCCACGTAACTATATACTTTAAGTTGATATTTAGTATGAAAATTTTTGGACGGCATTTAGATTATTTATTTGTTTTATTGCAATAGTCCATAAAAAGTCAATTCCATACAAATCTCAATGTTCATATTGATAAAAGTTGTGATATGGAATATATTGTTAAGTGGTCGCCATGAAAAATTTAATGAAAAGTTATTAAACTCGTACTCCGTATCAGCCCATATACGAGTACCTCCCACTGCAGGGCACGAGCCTACTGTAGAATAGGCCCGTGCCCTGTAATCGTAATCTCGATTGTAGAATCTAGAGTGCGATTGAGAGTGATTAGGCCGTATAGTCCACTATGCTGACCTAGTACGTGTTGGTACTCGTACTATTGCTATAATTTTAAGAATATTTTATTTGTTCACTACCTACATTAGTTGCTTTTTTTACTATTTTATTATACATACTTTGGAAAAGAAATAAGATGTTACATATTTTGTTTCATTGTTTTATGTCACTAAGGAGACCACCCTAATCATTTATTATTATTTATTGAAATTGTGCAATATGGTGTCCAGACATTGCCTAGCAAATTTCACCTCCTCAAATTCTCACAAAATATATCACGCAAATTGTGTCGTATTATCTTGATAAAAAAGTACATTTTAGAATGTCACAGAAATGAGATCATGAATTTGTCTAACTTTTAAAATTTTTCGATAACTATATGTACAAAAAAAACGGAGTAAAATATTTAAAAATTACAACATTCTTTGGGATTTTTTATTATCGGTATCAGCCCATATTTCGTCCCCCGGCAGGGCACGGGCCTCCTCCACAATTGAGAGAATGATTGAGAGTGATTAGGCCATATAGTCAACCACACTGGCTTAGTGTGTGTTGGAAGACTTACATACCATAGAAATTCTTATAAATCGCTATAGTATGCAGGTTTCTTCGTGATGTTTTCCTTCACCGTTTTAGTGCGTGGTGATTGACTATCAATACACACATGACTCCGAAAAAGCAGAGGTGTGCTATGGGATTCGAACCCGCGACTTTTACGATAATATGTGTATATATCATAAAAATCGATCGTATTTTAGACTTTATTTCCCGTTAAAGGGCTTATCTAAGTTAGGGCAGTTGACGGTTCCTATTTGTTTTTCATTTTTGTATACTGGGTGGAATCGCTTATCGTCACGAAAAAAAATGTGCATGACAAGTACATGACTTAGAACCCTTTGGCATACTTATTTTAATTTTTTTATGTTTTTGTTTATGTAGTGTAAAATTGAAAGTGCGTGGTGGCCTGTTGGTAAACGGACTAGACGCGACTGCCAACATGTTCACGGTGGTCGCGGGTTCGAATCCCAGGGCACACCTCTGACTTTTCGGAGTCATGTGTGTATTGATAGTCAATCACCACGCACTAAAACGGTGAAGGAAAACATCGTGAGGAAACCTGCATACCATAGGGATTCATAAGAATTTCTATGGTATGTAAGTCCGCCAACCCGCACTAGGCCAGCGTGGTGGACTATATGGCCTAACCACTCAATCGTATTCTCGATTGTAGAGTAGGCCCGTGCCCTGCAGTGGGACGTATATGGGCTGATACAGATACAGATACAGTGTAAAATTAATTTACCACTACTAGTTACTAATTTAGAATAAGTTATTCATAAAAAAACGTTGTTTAGAGAAATATGATATAAAAGAAAAAAATCTTCATAAATACACATCATTGTTACCCTACTTTATACAATATGAATTCGAGTAGAAACTTCTAAATCTAAGTAATAAAATCCTTTGATTGCGCCGCCCTCACCGCGCGCCGCGCCACCGCAAGCGCAAGTACAAAGCGTGCCGCCGCCGCGCCGCGCCGCCCGCTCCCGCGCCGCCGACACCTTCCAGGGATGTTGCCACTTCCTCAGTCGTGTGAAATTCGTTACCGAGTGACGTTGTACGAAATTATTTTGGTTATTCGTTAGTTTCTTGCGGTTAAAATGAGTGATTACACGAACAGTGAGTATGTGGCAATGATGACATGCTATGTCCGATCCAATGAAAACTTGGGTCATGCAAGAAGGATGTATGCAGATCCAGAACATCTGCAGTCTTTGCGTAGGAATGGTATCATGAATGATGAATCCGAGTTCCCAGCACAAGAACTATTTTAAAGACTTATCCGAGGCTACTCGATCATGGTAAGTTCAGTCTTCCTAATCATGCAAGAATCCGTGACCTTCCACAGCGAAGTAGTCTATTCTCGACTTTATTATAAGGTTTAAATAAAAACATATGCAGCTTTTTCTAAGATAGTAGGTGCGTTATGAAAATAATATGTTCAAAATCTTAACAACTTACCAACAACTACATTTACTTAAATGATCCTAACACACTAAGATTCTAAGTAAATCAAAATGTTATATGGTAATATTTAGAGTAATAATACCGATAAATAGGCGCGAAGTAAGTTCAAGGTCGATGCTCGATAGTCAGCTGCGGTGTGGCGTGATTCATACACGCGCGCGTCTGTGTAATGCATGTCGTTGCACTTTTAAGTGTAGGGTGATTTAGATAATATGTGTTTTGGGGATATCTTGTACTGATATTTTTTATGCGATAGTTTGTACTTTTTAATGATAAATATTGTATACCGGGTATCTCAAGACTGCTACCGAAAACGAAGCCGGGTGGTAGTTTTAGTGGCTACAAACACAATGCAATTAAAAATTTCGCCTAGAAACGCGACAATTATTTTTTATGATAATTGTATTTACAATTGTATTTAGCAATATAATGTTAAAAAAGTAGTTGCCGTACAGGATCAAATGACCTTACAGCTTTCAGGGTTAGATTATGATAAATTTAGATATTATTGATTTTATACATTCAAATGAACTATATTTTTTGACGGCATGTTTTTAAATAGTTCTTTTGAGCGCTACATAATGTTATGAAACGATGCCGTACTTTTTCAAATCACCTCCCGGACCACTGAAGGGGGAGTGGGTTGCAACCGCCGGGTTTTTTCCCTTGTCTCATAGTTTTTGTACGGCGTTGCGGAATAATGGATTAGAAGAGGTATTGAAATTGTATGGAAACGATGCCGTATAAAATCAAATGACCAAATTTACCAAGAAAATTTCCGGAATATCTAACGTTCTGCTGAATTTGTGGCGCACTATTTTTGTACGGCACTACGTGTTTTCTTATTATTTTTCATGGATCTATCGATGGTAGAAATGCCGTACAAAAATATATGACCAAAATATACACCCTCTCCCTGTACTTTTGAAGTCTCATCTGCATCCAGACGGACAGCTTACAAGTGACGGCATAGTGCTAAATATTATTATTTTAAGCCCCTGTATCTTACTAAATAGGTCTCCTCGTGGTTCATTTGACCCATCACTTTTTGCCACGGGCTTGTAGTCTAATGCTCGTCTCATTAAAATAAATCAAAAATTGTCACGCCTGTATCTCATAGGGGTAGGCTGAGACTAAACTGCCGCTTTGCTTGATCTTGATATACTACTTTCGCTTCAATCACTTTCAGAGGGGGGTCTATGTGAAATGGCCTTTTTCACAACGTTTTTTCTTGGAGATCTTGATTTTTTAGGTCTTCAAGAAAAATGTATGTTGATCTACACTATATGGACCATATCCCCTTCTTTTCAGAATTCTTACAAGTGTATTAAAAGTACTTGAAATAAAATTACAAAGTGACCTCTGTTTTCGCAATTTACAACGTTTTTTCTCGCAATAGAGGAATCATTTGAATTTTTGCATTTTTGTAACATTTGTATTTAACATTTTTGTATTTAGATTTTTTAATATTACCATTGTTTATTATGAATAAATTCAAAAATTACTCAAATTTTTTTTCACTTTTCGAATCCAACATTATCCTGGAGTAACATTGGCTGTATATTTGGCTAAAGGGGTTGAAATGGAAAATAAAAACCATTGATGATATCTTTTTGAAAAATATTTTATCTCCTTATTACAAATGCAAAATAATGACGTGTAACAGTTTTGAAAGAACAGCTAATGGCGGTTAAATAAGGGATGAAATATTGTATCGTAAATCAAAACCGCTGAAGCTATGAATGTAAAAAAAACATAATTCGGTTAAATACAACTATGTACCCCTTTAGATAAATATACAGCATCTCTTATTCTAGGATAATATACCACTCGTAAAGTGAAAGCATTTTAAAAATCAGTCCAGTAATTTTTGAAAAAAATCCAAAATCACAAATGTATCCTCTTTATAATATTAGAATTAAAAAAAATACAAATATTAAAAATCTAAAATACAAAAAATGCCAAAATACAAATATTTCCTCTTTGTAATATTGGTATAGACTATATAGATGAAATAAATAAACACAAAAAATCGTCTCAATGCGGGGATCGAACTTACGGCCTCTCGTTTATTAGTCGGCGTTCAAAAAGCTTCGCCACGATGGGTGTTGTCTTATATGGTGAATTAATTATTCACTATGGTTAGACCGCTCCTAACTATACTCAATGGGAACGTCGAGCAAAATAATGAAATATATCGTTCCGCTAGCGGCGAAAAAATTGATGCCGAATAGGTATTGCGCAGCGCGCTCGCTCGTACGTCGTGCGCCGATGCATGAGATTTGGTTCCGCCCGTTCGAGCAAGGTTATCGACGTCTACCGTCCTCTTCATCAACCTCTTTATGCATTATCGTCGGTCCAGAATACTTTTGACCTGACCAAGCAGTAGTGCGAAATTAATGTACCAATATTTTGTTCTTGCATATATCCAGTAAGCAATTAAATGGAATTTCTGGTTTTCTCTTTAGTAAATGCTTGACCACATCTATTATCATTTGCAATAGTTTGATTATAGAAATAATGTCAGTATATCGTTTTGGGATAATATGGAAATAGTTTAATAGTGAGAAAGGATTTAAATGAAATCTGAACATATTTTTTTCTTTTCACAATAACATGGCCAGCTATCATTAGTTTAATATATTTTATTGAATAGTACATAACATTGTATGTGTACAGATGTTGCTGAGCCAGGAGACGTACCAGCTGACAGTATACGCGTGTTGCACTGAGATCGTTCTACACGCGTACGGCGTGCACTCGATGAAGTTCCCGCGCGTGCTGCACGTGTACGGGCTCAGCGCGCTGCACTTCTACAAGACCATCGAGCTCGTCGTGCAGGCCGTGTTCGACAAACTCAGCCGGGATGTTATCAAACATCTTAATGCGGTGCGCCTTTATTTTTCTGTTTTTTTTTCTTCTTTTATTTGGGGTTTTTGATGGTAATTGTGCATATACCCTATCACATTTCTGACATTATAAACTTTATACAATAGGCTATTTGACTAGTTTCTGGAAACTATACCCCATTATGAAGTGGGGTCTATAGACCTTACAAATAAAGGTTATTTTTAATTACTATATCTATATCATTTAAAAATAAATTTACAAAATACACGGAATAATTACACTGTCAAAACGCTCTGTCGGACAATGTGGCGTCCAGTTTGTAAACATCCGCTCCACAGATTCGTTCGCATATGTCAAAGATAATTTAAAACACTACGTTAAGAGACGGGACTCTATACATATTTTTTTTATCCATTTACATGGCATTCTGTTACAAACATTAGGCCAGCAACGTCTGTCATTACGTCAAAAGTGCCAAACTAACCGAGCAAATACTAAATAGTGCTGGTCTGCTCATGCGTGCAGTGCGCCTGATTTTATCGATATCGATAAAATTTACGGAATCTAATGAAGCCTATTTTTAAACATTTTTTTATGATTACTAAATTCCACATTATAACCACAAATTTGTACAATGGAGAGTCCTAATACAATAATAATAGTACCCGAAACAAAATAAAAACGACTTTTATGAAATGTTAATTTTTATTTAATATTTTTTATTAGACTTTGGGAAACAAACATAACAATAGTAACTATCAACACGTTTCAAATATTAATACTAAATCCAACGAAGTTTCGGGCGGACGGAGTCCGAGGTCTGAAGTCCGAATCCGCCATATCCGTAAATAATAGTTTTGTTTCAGTAATTGAAACAAAGCGATTTCTTAGAGAAGTGGAATGAATGAACAAAGGAAGTGGATCAGCTTTTAAGTTTTGTAATGGTACTGCAGATTTCTTAAGGCGATTTTGTTTCCAATTAAAAGATGTCCTCTCAAAGTAGTTTCCACATACATATTTCAAAGTATGAATTATGAAGTAAAGTATTTTCAATAAACACTTCTTCTTCTTGTTTGTTTAACACAGATTTAACCCACTGCTTGCATCTGTAAAACAAAGGACAATAACGACCGAGTTCGATAATACAGTGATTATACAAGAGTCGCAGCTTGGTTTAATTCACAGCAGTTCATAAATGATTTATAATTTCGACATATTATGCAAAAACCTGTGCACAAATGAGTTGGCAAGGAATTAACTTAAAAATATGGGATTTATTTAAATTAATTATGTTTTTAAAGTTATCGATAATAACAGTATGTAACATCCCTAGTTTATAGTAAACAACATAACATTTTAAAATTTTGGTTGAATACAGCCTGGTGTCCCTACCTAACAGTAAATATTATCATGTAATTTGCTTACCAAGCCTCGTTCAAAGGAAATGTAGCCATAAACTTCCTATTTTCTTGTTTTTTTTGCTAGTACGATTGACTAGTACGATGTCCACAAACTTCACATGTTATAAACCGTTTTTTCGGTGACATTTTAAGAAAATCTGTCAAAGAACTGTATTAAGCACTTCACACTTTTTTTTAAATTATTTTATGGAATAAACACAAGCTCGTACAAAAATAAATATTACAAACAAAATTGCTGACAACTGACAAGTGTTGACATCTGCAATCAGAAAGAGAAGCGCGCCGAATGAATGCAATAGCAATAACCCATAGGTAATACACTTATTTATGACAATAATCCACCATTATTTGCCATGCCGACTCCATACAAAATGGTTTTTCTTCTAAGTTGCGTCAGGCTGTATGTCACTCATTCTCAAATCAACCATAGATCAATCAATCAATCAATCGTCCGAATGAGTTTTTGTCAAAAAAATTAGAATTATTTTTCTTTCTTCACATTTTATTACATTGGACTTGATAATATTATTAATTCACGGGAATCACGGGTATAAATGACAAATAATTGCGTTTTAAAGGTATTTTTAATATTTAATTTGCATCTATGCCGTTATCAATCCCATTCATTTCCTGTACGTGAGTAGTTCATACTAATGCATCACGTCATAGCCAATCAAAATCGTTTACGATCACGTGGCGCGAAAACAAAATAAATTAAATTGTAATTGTGGTTTTTAGCTAAAATATACAATATTTTTAATGTATGATAATGAAATATGTTTTAAAATTAAATTATCTACACAGATGGAAACAAATAAGTCAATAATTTTTATACAGTCAAATAGCCTATTATTCTTAATGTTGTACTTAAGATGAAAGGAGATCGGTCGATTTCCTAAGAAATTGGGCCTAGTAGTGAAAACTTGACGGACACAAATGAGACCTAGAATTAAATAATAAAGATTCAATATCCTTTAAATATAATATAGTCTTTTTGAGCTACGATATGGGGTATTTAAATTATATCCTCTTAAAGTTTTACAAAAACTACCATATTCTACTATCTTCACATATACAACGTGTAACAGGATTAATTCACAACCTCAGACACCCCAACTTTAAAATATTATTGCAATCATAGTTTATGCTTTGAAATCGTACTACCCTAATTACAAAATCTTTTATTTATGAAATTAGTTATACCAAATGTAGGCACTTAACATGGTCACTTTACGAGTTACAAATAAGAGGTACTGGTGGTAGGTCTCTCATATGTGAGAGGCTGCCTGGGTGGGTACCACCGCAATGTCTATTTCTCCCGTCAAATAGCAGTTTAAATGCACTGTTGTGTTTCGGATTGAAGGACATTGTAGCCAGAGTAATTACTGGACATATTGAGACCTAACATCTTATGTCTCAGGATGGCGGGCGCAGTGGAATGCCAAGCATTGCTTTGTAATTCAAGGTGTTGTTTGGTTTTGCTACTGTTCATGAGCGGTCGTATCGCTTACCATCAGGCGAACGGCATGCTCGTCTCGCCATTCACTGCAATAAAAAAAAAAAAAAAACACGTTAAATACTTTTCGATATAAAGTTGATAAAGAAAACATTTCTGGGGGTAGAAATATCCGTTTCAAAAGAAGGTAAGTCATTCTTAAAAGGGAATGATGACGGTAAAAATGTTGGTATTGATAATAAGAAACACATTTTTATAATAAAAAGTTCTATCGAACTTGTTTCTAAACAATATCTTACATGTTGGAACTAAATAATATTATAGAGCCTTTCCCTCATAAAATCCAATGAGGTATTGCGTAGATGCACTGAGCAAGCTCTGCTATTTTTGGAAATATAATAATTTTAATTTTTTTAGAGAGAGCTGTCGTAAATAATAAACTCAAAATAACCAACACCACAAAAGTATATTCCCTTCACGACCAAGCACAAAGAATAGAATTTGACAAACACTAATTATAAGACAGATGTCAATTCTGATAATATTGCAAACAATGCAAAAAGTGGTAGAATATTTTATGATATCCTTTTTTTTACAAAATCTGATCCCGGCGGTGTAGGATAAAAATAAATAGAGAAATGAATCTAAAAAAATACGCCTGATTTTTAGTCATACTTAATTTCATGTCCGTAGTTGGACCAAATCGACTGATCTCCTTTTATGCCTATTGGTGAAGACTTGTCAGTTTAAACAACTCTTTGAATGGCTGAAAGGTTGAATTAGTTAAAAGAATGAAATTCTCCTACATCATAATTACTGTTCAGACATAACTCGTCACGAGCTTCTATCTCATGAAATCAGACACATTTCACAAACAAATAGTGTATGCAAAATACATAATCATAAAAAATGCATCAAATATGTCTTCTATGCCACTGATGCTAATAAATAACTATAAAATTTTATGAAGAGTATCAACCAACTTTACTCGCTGCGCTCGCCTAGCGTTGCGAATATCAGCAAAGACCCCACAATACACCATTGAGATCCTTTAAGTAGGCCTATATTTAGTAGTGGACTTTCGAAAGCTGAAGAAAGATACTTGCATAATATGTTAATCAGTTAAAAATATGAATTTGCATGATAAATTATTTAATTTTGGATATTGCAACACAGGTTGAAGAAGAGGTGTTGGAATCCTTAGTATGGACGTCAGACAGTCCGCTGTGGGACCAACTGAGCAAAACACCCGTGCCAGCTTCCTCAGACGTGTCCGTCCATGACTCTCCCTACCGGAGAAATAGTAAGTGGTATTTCTTTGCATAAAGTATAATTGTATTTTGTCAATGATGCCAATACAGTTAGAAATATTATCAACTAAATATACAATTAAGTTATTTTAAAAATATGTTTCGGTTATTGTAAAAAATTAAGATTTAAATGAGTCAAATGAATCAAAAAATTCTCATTAAACTTCTCTGTAGATTTTGTGTTGAAAAACGACGCAACGTGGAAAAATCTGACTTTTCTTTGCAAATATTAAAAAATATTCGAAGATAAAATGTTGAAGTTTAGTTTATACAAGTACATACATACATACATAAACTCACACCTTTTTCCCAGAGGTTTTGGGTAGGCAGAGGTGCCAGGGCACCCACATTTCGCCTTGTATGTTCCGTCCCACGATGTGATAGGTGACGAGCCTATCGCCATATCGTGCACAAATTCCTGACACTGGGCTGATAATGAATAGAAAAATCCAATATCACTTTGCCCAACCCGGGATTCGAACCCGAGTCCTCAGCTTTGTAACCGTACCGTAGTACAACTACTCCACCGAGGCAGTCTTTTATACAAGTATTATTATAGTAATAGGTTTTTTAGATTGAAAAGTCTCACTTATTTTGTAATACCTACGACACAAAACTTAATTGATCTTAATATAGGGTTAAAACTATGTATGTAACTGTTGGGGACTATTTATTTAATAATATAAAACTACGCGTGTTCTTTGCAGATGGCCTGCAATCGCCACTGTCGTCATCGGATCGCATCCACCATCCTTTGGCTGACCAAGCTAAGAAACAACTCTTCAAAGACCCTATAAAACCTGGACAATCGCTTTTAGGTAAATGTTCCATTACTTTTACAACAAATAGTTATAGCAATATCCATACACAGATGTCAATTTTATTCAATTTGGAATATGTTGTACAATATAAATGAATTGAAAACACATATTAACAAGTATCTGCTTGATGAATTGCAAATGTAGACATAGTAAAATATGGTCTAGATTTTATAGGTTTTTTTCCAAGCGGTTTTAGCCAGCTGTAAATAGCTTGTTTTTATCTTTTATCATTGTTTTTTCGCACAATTTATTACTTATGTGATAAATATAAGATGTAAATGAAATAAATTGCCTTTTTCAGTGCAAACAAATAACACATCTCAGAAAGAAAACAACTCTACGCAACAATCACAAAAACCGCCAAGTGAAGAAACTACGCCAACGTCTACACCCAAGAAAAACAACTCATTAATATTATTCTTTAGGAAGGTAAATATTTTTTTGTACATTGAAACTACTACTACTACTGCTTAGTATGGTATAGTAAGTTAGAACTTTTATTCTAAATCTTTAAAGCAGGTCTGTGTTTAACTGTAGATAGAACTGTTGTAGAAAAAAGAGAGTTGGATTATATCTGGGGGCGCGGCCGAGCCCCCGTCCAAGTCGAGCTATAGGCCGTAACATCCTTTTCTCGAAGCAATTCAGACCATTTTCAACCCCCTATAACTTCGTTGTGGCTAAAGCATGAAGCCTGAATTTTCAGTTACTAAGCAGGCATTGAGTAAACACGGTATATTTAAAATTTCATTCAATTTGAACCAGTAGTTTAAGAATTGTAACTAGTCAAACTTTCTTAATTTCGTCACTCACTGACTGACCGATCATCAAAAGTCTAAGGCACTTCTAGCAGACATAGAACCTTCAAATTTAGAATATAATTAGTGTTTAGTGTCTAAAGGGAAAATTCAAACATTTCATAATTTGTGTCTAGTTTTCTAGATAGACCAACTGCGTGAATAGCCCTATGAGTGCTCCATGTCAATTAGTAGTTGACATGGTATAAAAGTGTATATTAAGCGTATATTTCCCGTGTCAACTAGTAGTTGACATGACGTGGCACGTTTGGATGCATTAGAAATCCGTTAAATATGGTCATTTCGGTCGCATTAAGGGCAATTTGTATTACTATTTTAACCTTGACGGGCATGAGCGGCGGTGCGGATAACTTTGTAATCCCATATAAATGTATAGGATTACAAGTTACATTTGCAGTTAATGAATCATTGTACACGTATATAATGGAATAATAGTTGTAGATAGATATCTATACAGGGTATATCAAGACTGCTACCGAAAACGAAGCCGGGTGGTAGTTTAAGCGACTTCAGACACAATGCAACAGAAAAAGTTGCAAAAAAAACCCAACAATTTTTTTTGTTATTTTTTTCCTATGGCCTTATTTGGGTGGTAAATACATTTTTTTCCTAAAATAATAGTGTATACCCTTTTATTTATAAATAATCTAAGGTATAAAAGAGCTTAAATTATTATTTTAGCAAAAACTATGGATTTACCACCCAAAAATGACGATATTTAAAAAATAATAAAAAATAATTGTCGCGTTTCTATGCGAAATTTTTAATTGCATTGTGTTTGTAGCCACTAAAACTACCACCCGGCTTCGTTTTCGGTAGCAGTCTTGAGATACCCAGTATATATGAGGCATAACAAGAGGGGATATAGAGAAGGAAATGGTGTATTCAGCATGTCACATGCCCTTGCAAATAAATAGACTAAATAGCTCGAAAATATCAATTACAATGAAAGAAAGAACATTAATAATCAAATCCGCTATACTTGTGATAAATTGATGCCTACAAAATAAGAAAAATCCATAAGACAGAGGCTTTAAGAAAATCGTTAGTGATATTCTAGAAGTAAGAAGTACTGAAAAGGAAAAACCGACTTCAAAACAAAAAACCACTAAAAACTAAAAAATAATAAAAAAATAAGTACCACTGCAAACCAAAAAAATATATTTATTTCATTGTACTTGTTGATTAATTGCCTTAATGACTTGACTAGCCAACAAATCAAAATATATGCGTAACATATTGAAGGCGGGTCGCCCAGTACCAAACATATAGATATTTAAATTAATTTATAGCATAGGTCCTACATGTATGGTACTTGGCGGCCCGCCTTCAATATGTTACGCATATATTTTGATTTGTTGGCTAGTCAAGTCATTAAGGCAATTAATCAACAAGTACAATGAAATAAATATATTTTTTTGGTTTGCAGTGGTACTTATTTTTTTATTATTTTTTAGTTTTTAGTGGTTTTTTGTTTTGAAGTCGGTTTTATTTTTTTTTATTAAAAATTTTGGTTATTTTTATCTTTTTAGTGTTGATAGGAATTTAAATGAAGAAGATTTGGTCCCCACAAGGAATATGTTCTTTCCGATGATAATGAAATCGCTAAAATCGGCTAAAAGCTGCCGAAAATATTGGAGGAGTATTCACATGTTTATTATTTTTTCTCTCCCCCCCCTCCCTTTGCCTCTACCCCCTTATCTCGCCACCACTGTAGCTTAGCTTTTATACTGAACCCAATGCAAAAAGAACCATTGGAATCCTACAAAATTTTGAAGAGTTCTACACTCCAGGTCCGAACATGATCATCAGATCTTCATGTTGTGTTCCTGCGATCAACCTGTCAATACGTTCTTCCCAATGAAAAAGAAATCACGAAAATCGGTTAAAAGCTAAGCGAACATATTAGAATTTACGTGTATTTTAATTTTATCACCCACCCCCCCTCTCCCCACCCCCGTTTTCCCTCTCTCACTGTAACTTAACTTTTATAATGAACGCAATGCAAAAAGAACCACTTGAATCCTACTTAATTTTAAGGAGTTATCCTCTCCAGGTCCGAAGATATTCATCAGATCTTCACCATATTTTTATGGGACCAAATGACAAGCACCAGCTTTCAATTAAAGAAAGAATGGTCGAAATCGGTTCACACAGTACAGAGAAACGAGGTAACAAACATAAAAAAAAAAAGCAACATACAGTCGAATTGAGAACCTCCTCCTTTTTTTGAAGTCGGTTAAAAAGTAGGACTCTACAAAAAGACGTGAGATCCCATCAAAAACATCCTGTAAAAAAATTCCAAGTCTCGCAGCTCAGGTTTTCTACCGCAAAAAGTTGTGAGATGCATGTTATACCAAGTCGATTAATTTATTTAGTCCTTAAGGGACCTTCTATATAAAGTTATTACGTTAGTTATTACCATATCAATATTAAAAATTCTTTACGTTTTAAATAAATAGTTCGACTTGGCCAGCAGCATTATGTATAAATTGTATGATACATTATGTTTTCATGCGATGGCCAAGTCGATCCATTATGATATGGTAATAACTAACGTAATAACTTTATATAGAAGGTCCCTTAAGGACTAAATAAATTATCGACTTGGTATAACATGCATCTCACAACTTTTTGCGGTAGAAAACCTGAGCTGCGAGACTTGGATTTTTTTTTTACAGGATGTTTTTGATGGTATTAATTATATTAAATATTCCCACTCTACTTATTCTGCTGATTTAGACAAGTATATGAAATGTTTTTTTTGTTGTTGTATTTTATACGTAAATTCCCATATACATTTCTAGGATTTTGACATGCATGCATGTCTACCAATCATGTTGTATACTAGTTACTAATGTATGATGTTTTTGCAGTTCTACAGCCTAGCGGTGGTTCGCATGAACGACCTGTGCACGCGTCTGGACCTGACGGACGAGGAGCTGAAGCGCAAGATCTGGACCTGCCTCGAGTACACCATCATGCACCAGACGCAGCTCATGCGCGACCGACACCTCGACCAGATACTCATGTGCGCCGTCTACGTCATATGCAAGGTGATCTTAACTACAATCATGTGATAATGGAATACAAATGTGAGCACATTTGTATTCCATAGGGGTAGACAGAGACCGTAGGTTACCACTTTACCCGATCCTGTAATATTAATTTCGGGTCATTTACTTTCATCAACCTCTTCACGCATTTTTGTCCATTCAGGGGATTTTAACACAACCTTTATTGAAGCAGTCATCGATTTGCATGATGTAGATTCGATGAGTTTGAACACTACCGGTTCTTCCATCAATACTCGTCTTGTATATTTGCTTGGTTAGTCTTCATTAATACATCCTCTCTACGTGACCAAAACATGGTAACATCTAGAATTTAAATATATTAATATTATATTCTTCACAGGTATCAAACAATGCAACAAACAAGGTGGAGAGGACGTTCGCAGAGATCATGCGCTGCTACCGACAGCGGCCGCTCGCAGACAGCCACGTGTACAGATCTGTACTCATTAAACAGAGCACTAGAGAGAGTGAGTCTTACACTTTTACATATATTTATATTTTATTGTAATTAATGGCGAGATGAGCATGACGTTCGTCTCAAGCATGGGGGTGCAACTCTCTTATAATTTATTCCTATGGTACTACTAGTTAGAGCCATCTTACTTTACGCAGACACAAACCAGATGATTTTTTTTAAAGTATTAATAGATGCCGCTTTGAGTACCAAAAAAATAAATAAAACTAATTACTAAAATTAAGAATAACTACTGTTGGCTTAAAATTATTAATTGACTGGTATTTTCTCTTTATTTTATTTAACATATTTTTTCTATTTTTACATATCTATACATATAAATAAAATTGAAGTGTCTGTTTTAAGAGTGAAAATAATAAAAAATGTCCTACTACATATCGTTATATACACGACACATGTGCCGAAAATGATATTTTAAATTTTTTTGTCTGGCTGTCTGTTTGTTCCGGCTATGAAATCATCTCTGAAATGGCTGGACCGAATTTGACGGGACTTTTTTTGTCAGGTAGCTGATATAACAAGGAGTAACTTAGGCTACATTTATTTTAGAAAAATAAAGTAACGTTGCAATGCTCAGTGCCGCGCGCAGCTCACGCGCATGCCACCACTGGGCCGTCACGTCGGGCGCCTCCCACCACTTCTCCCACCAACAAATCAATATCACATTTACAAAATATTGTAAATAAAGAAAATTTTCAATAAATACAAAAAACTGATAATAAATGATAATTAAAATTTCATCATGGGACTGAATGAGACGGGACATAAACTGGATAAAACGGGACGGGAAATATAGTCGACGGCGCGCGGGAAATATAGTTAGTACGCGAAATAATATGTTGTTGCCAAATCAATACTGGACTCAAAAGCTATCTGCACCCGGGCGCATTTATAAATAATCTAAGGTATAAAAGAGTTTAAATTATTATTTCAGCAAAAGCTATGGGTTTACCACCCAAAAATGATGATATTTAAAAAATCATTAAAAATAATTGTCGCGTTTCTGTGCGAAAATTTTAGTTTGTAGTCACTAAAACTACCAGCCGGCTTCGTTTTCGTTAGCAGTCTTGATATACCCAGTATAAAAAATAATTTATTTACCCTCCGGTGGTAAGGCTCAAGACCCAAGCCACCGGCGGTTAGGGAGACAAAGTGAGGAACCGCCTCACAATGCGTGCCGTGTCCAATAATACTGCCTTCTGTATTTGACTTTTGACCCAACAGTCATTAATTGACTTATTATGAATATAACAATATTATTATTCTTAATTTATTAAAATAAAAATTGTATTAGTTACTTTACATTTTTAAATTCATACCGCCTCTTCACAATTTGTGTTATAAATTGACAGTTACACAATTTTTGCGAAAACTTTCGTGTGCGTGCTACTGCGATTCAATTACTATAATTTTGCGACTTTGGCTTTTAACTGGACTTGTTTGATATCTTCTGCGTTTGACCTCGGCTTCCTATTGCTGGATTTTGATACTTGCTTCTCGATTTAGCTTTATTTGACTTGGATATTTCTACAATAACTTTGGATGCATTATTTACATTTATTCCAATTGTGGGATTTGGATAGAATACGATGAAATGACGTCGCGGCGCGGTGGCGCCAAATTGCCGTGACCTTCATTCTTTAGATATTATTGGAAATTATAAAGGCACAATAGGGAACATGCACCAGACTTCAAAATAAGTCAAAATTATTTTTTTTGTAATCTTTATTATTATAGAAATATACCTTAAAGATATTTTTTAAATTTATCAACTCTAAATCAGTAAAATAAATACTTAAAAAATGACATTTCAAATTTGCCGCGCATTTTTTTCCGAAACGCGATCTATTGCTTGAAAAGGAAAGTGACGACAATGATCACGTTCTTATGAAGTTTTAGCTTATTGTTTTACGTTTGTTTATGAGTTATTTTGTGCTTTCTTTATACTATTAAATAAAATGGATTATTTTGTCACGAAATACAGTTTTGTAGCAATTCATGAAAGAAACTTAATCCAAATACTACGTTGTTCATATCGTGACCTCTGACGTCACAGCGAGTTCGCGCCAACATGGCGTTTAAATGCTTCGAACTGAGAGCAGTTTTGATTATTTTTTTGTACTTTTTTGATTGATATTTTCAAAGACTAATATTTTTTTCCGATAATGTAATAACATTCACAATTGACTAAAATATAAAATAATGACATGCATATTCCCTATTGCACCAACTGGCGGATTTTATTTAAAATAAAATATTTCCAGCGACATCTCGCACACAGCAGAGTAAATTTTTGTTCCTCAAATATATTGAGGAGTTGCTCATTGATTTCCTATATAGTGCATTATCTATGGTCCCAAGTAAGCGATATAACCGCTCATAAACAGTAGCAAAACGAAACAACACTTTGAATCACAAAGCAATGTTTGGCATCGCATTGCGCTAGCCAGAGACATAAGATGTCAAGTCTCATTATATCCAGTAGTTAATCTGGCTACAATATCCTTCAAACTGGGCCATAATAGTGCATTGACACTGCTGTTTGGCGGGAGGAATAGACATTGCGGTGGTACCTGGGTAGGTGCGTCCGGGTGGGCGACCTATCACATATGAGCGACTTACCACCACTAAAACATTTCATAATATTCATATCTTTCAGTGTGTTTGAATAGAATCTGACATATATTTGTTTGCAGGTTCACCCGAGAGGGGAGATTTAATAAACTTCTACAATAAGGTGTACGTGCTGTGTATGCAGAACTTCGCGCTGCGGTTCACCGGCAGGCAGAAGGACGTGAGTACTTGAGTCATGTTTATAAAAATGTGTGTATAGTTATAACCTTGCCAGTGTTATAGACCATAGATGTAGTATAGAACATAGATCGGCAATGTGTCATTTTGAGCGCGACCAAAACTGATTTACGATTGTGTGCGTGAAGTTTACATGTGTGCTTGACATATAGTGGTGTACCATGCACTTTCGATACTATCATATCGATATCGATATAGCTGTCGGCCTGTAGTTGTGAAATAAAATGTTATGGATATATGCGACATTTTAATATTTAATAATAGAAACTTATTGGTGTGTTTATTTCAATACAGATTGATAAACACACAAATAAATAAAGATAAATTGTCATATTATTTGAAAACATTTTGTTTGAGATGTTTTGTATGGGTCTTTATGTTCACCTGAACAAAATTATTTTTTTCATTGTGATGTACATATACTAATTAAATTGAGAACAAAAAACACTTTTATTAAAATAAAACTATTATTTACAAAGTTTAGCGTTTTCGGTTTATTTTTTTCATTTTTAATTTCCCGTCGCGAAGTTTCGATTACTTTACAGCTTTCGTAGTCACAGGGTGGACTCAGTCTGCAACAAAATCCGTGATTATTAGTTTTTTTCAATGAGTAACATTCGCGTAAGTCTAAGAAACACATTTTTACAATATGTAAACTAGAGTTAAAAAAATGCTTATTTAAGTCAATTAATTGACAACACATTGGGAAGTGTTGGACGCCTGCTAGGCCGCGTTGGAGGTGTACGGAGGAGCTTGTAGGAAGTCGTTGGATGCAGGCAGCTTACAACAAACTGATGTAGACATTCTTGTGGAAGGCCTATGTTCATTAGTCGCATTCCTGTGACTGAAGAAAGAGACAGTTTTATAAACTATGAAGCTTTTCTCGATCACGTCACCTAAACTAATGTTTTTCCTAAGAGAATTATAAATTTTAAACCTATATCTAATGTTATGATAAATGAATAATGTTGCTTCAAGGTTTGGACGATCATACTGTGCATAGAAGTATCGCATATTTTATAATAATATCGAATATATTCTTGTTTTACTATTATAAATTGACACCCTCTTGGCGGAGATTGAAACAGGTTCTTAATTCATAAATCACATACATGAAGTGTTATAATAACTATTCCACAAATATAAAAAATGAGAAAAAGTAAAGTAATAAGCAATATTGTAGAATGAATACTATAATAATGGCCGGGGAAATATGGCCGGGATAACGCCAGGTAGAAGAAGAAGAAGGATGCACACTATCACAACATACTATAGCTACATAAAAATGTAGGGAATCATGTGTTGTCATCGACTATTTTATCGACAACCTTTTATTGATCGAACCTGTCAGTCAATCCCTAGCAACTTTTGGTTGAAATTATTGTAAAATCACGTATTTGATATTATTTTTTATACGTAATGGATGATTTCAGCGTATTTATATAATGAAATACTATATTCTTTTCTACCGATATGTATACACGGATTTCCATTTAATTCTATAATATCGTCACAAAATAGTATTGTGCAAAAGTGGCCGGTACCTGTGAAAACTTTAATTATTTCGGATTTTTACGCCTGCATGAACCACACCTTAGCACTGCACAATGCACTATAATAAACTACGTTTAATAAATATAACCAAGTACTGTAAAATTAAATAAATTATGAAAATAAGCGAATTTTGTTGCTCGCTTAGTTTGACATATTTCGAGTCTGGGTCACTGCAGGCTACTTCTGTGTAAACGTATGGTCGCATCATGCATCTCGCTTTAACATATGAGTTAAATTATTCTATCTCTTTCACATTGCCGATCTATGTTTTATACTAAATCTATGTTATAGACCGAGTGCCTTCAGCGATATTGTTTTTGGTACGGAGTACCGACTGTAATCAGCCATCCAAAGCTACACCAAAAACTACGTTATCTTAAAAAAATTAAAACGAAAACTAGTAAAAAAACTAAAACCTGTAAGAAATAACGAAAAATAATCTGTAAAAAATTAGGTGATCTAAAAAAACATTAGACTTAGACAAAAACCAAACTTGCAAGAAAAATATTTAAATAATGTGTAACATTGTGTGGTTTGGTGCAGGAGCTGAGCCTGTCCCCGCTGCCGGCGGGTCGCGGCGACGCGGCGTGGTCGCCGGCCGGGCAGCGCGTGTCCGAGCGACACCAGCTGTACGTGAAGCCGCTCACCTCGCCGCCGCCCACGCACCACCTCACCTACCGGTTCAGCCGCTCGCCCGCCAAGGACCTGCACGCCATCAACTCGCTGGTGGCCACCGAGACGGGCCTCAAGCGCGCGCTCGACGTGGCCGCGCCCGACTGCAAGCGCAGCCGCCTGCCCGCGCCAGTCGCGCGCAAGCTGCACGGACTCATCACCGACCGACAGGCCATATAGACAACACCACCACGTATAACCCGTTACTCTGCCATCCGAAACGTACTCACGATATTGAAATAAAACTATTACTTGCGGATTACAGTCCGCCCTGTGACCAAAAGAAGTTCAAAATGTATAAATTAAACAAAATCCGCGATAAAATTCGTAAATAATAGTTTCAATGTGTAATTTGTGTAAATCTAAGAAACCATTCAGGCTTCCTATCTTACATTCTAAAAATTAATACTATTTTCTATGATACTTATCATTAACTCGAAATTGTGCTATAATTACGACGTACGATAGAAGATCCAACATTTTAAGTACCTAGGCACATTCGTAGTTTAACGTATCACATTCGAACTTCGTTTCGGATCACAGAGTAACCCCCCAGATATCTACGACCATCAATTAACTTTTTAGTTTTTACATATATATGAGGCGTCCGAGGTCGCTGAAATCCATTGCTAAGCAACACACGCAGAAGGCGTGGATCGATCGTTAAACTTAACGATGTCTCGAAATTAAATATCGTAACTGTCTCGAAATTTAAATCAAATGTTGTGGTTGGTAACAGAAGACCAGTGCAACATTATACGACCAGTCACATTCACGCATGCTTGTAAAAACTGTACTACCTTTAGCTCTCTAAAGAATGTTCTTTCGCGCATAGTACGTGAGACTTTTGTATTGCGGTGTGTTCGGTGACTGTCTACAATTGGCGTTATTGTTTCATTGTTGTTTTTTTCCGTCACTTTGGCCGTCAGACGGAATTTAACGACGACGAAAGTTTTATTTGTTGCGGATTACTCTTTCTGACAATGAATAAGCATATTGATCTCATTTCTTATTTAAATATAATATAAAAATCGATAAGCCATAACTTAATCGTGCTCATCGCTTACATGGGATTTAAGTTATGTAATATTATAATAGGCTGTGTGACTCCATAGCTATATTTGAAACTACAATGACCTATTGGAGAGGTATTTTTATTTATTCGAATGTGTTTTTTTTTTATAATATGCACACGCTACTTGCGTAGATGTGTTAATGTACGAGGTGTAAATTTAAACGTGGGATTTATTAAAACAAAGAATAGCGCATGCTTTTATTAAAGAAACCTTTGCACTTACCGCAATTAGCGGTTGACGCGTCCAACACAGACGGGTGGTTGTTAACCAAATCAACGAACATACTGCCCCCATATTTTTAATAACTATCAGCTTTTGCAGCTTATGTAGTCAGTATATAATAAGGACCATTCTGTCAAAATGTAGGTCGGATTGTAAAAAGTAGGTACGAAATCAAATACTCAATAATTTTGTTCAATAAAACCCTCGTTTAACCTCACACTCTGTATAAAATATTAAGAGGTCAGTCAGTAAATATTTTAACCTATTGAAAATGTAAACTATATCAAATAGTATAAACAGAACAGTATATTCAAAGATAGTTCCTTAGACGTTTTGTTTATTGGAACGTAAGTTTTATTTTCTTCCATTACTCTTTATACATTAGTTGTATGTAATCGTAAAATAAATCTATTAAATCCATTTTTAACATTAATCAAAATTAATTGATTGTATATTTCGGTTATCATGTATTTCTAATTTTAGGATAATAAAAAAAACTGTATCCCATATTGCGTTTTATTTTTACGATGTTTAGAAGCAACCACAATTTTCAGGATTTTCTGAAAAGCTTCTAGCAGTCTGGAATAATTGTTATGGACTGATGTGAGGGTAAATCATAAAATGGTAATTTTAATTAAAGATGCATTCTATAATATTCCTCATTTGTAACTTTCAAATATTTTTGATAAAGTTGTAAACACTGTGATTGTAACCAGTTGTAAGGTATGTGTTAATGAATAAAAAAACAATATTCACATTTATACATATAATAGAATAGACTTAATAACACATAAGTGATCAAATGTTAAGCTTATTTTATCAATTTTACAAGCTAAAGACAAAACTAAATTTGCCGTCGGCATATTGTAAGATTAGCCTTCATAAGAAAATGTGTATTTGCAAAATAAATAATAATAATAGCACCCAACAGTCACATACATGTTCCTGACCCCACACTAAGATCGAGTCTTGTGTAGTGGGTATCAGGAACTACGGGAGACTTTTCGGTCTCACAAACACCCAGATCAGAAAGGAATATTTGTGGGCCGCACAAACATATTTTCTCTCGGTGCGGGGATCGAACCCGCGGTTTCTCGTTTCTCAGGCGGCGAGTAACCGATTGCGCCACAGAGGCTGTCAAAAATGCTCGCTATTTTCCAAAGAAAACATTTTTAACAACCTTCTGAAAAAGTTCTTTCAGTTAGGTGAAATAATGTAATAATATAATCTCTAATTTAGGTTTGTAGTAATAATAGACTGACGGGGTGTTATGATAAAGACCAATATAATTTGCCGACGGCAAATGCGATTATTTATATAATACTTGCTAACACACGAACAAATATTTGTTGATATCGGCAAATATAATTGGAATTAAAAAAATAATTTAAATTAGAATAAACTGCTTATGTTAACCCCCTTATTCATAAAAACGACCACATAAACGTAAATTAGTTAAATCATGTCATAATATATCATTAAGGGGGAGTCTGTGTCTATGTTAAGTGGTTGGTTTATCTGACAAAGAGGGATGATGCGCTATTTGATACGATTGCTATCAGCTCATATTAACGGATTTTTAAAACTGCGTTAAGTCTTTATAAATAAGGGGGTAATTATTTCCGGTAAAAAAATATGAGCGAAATAGGTAGGTATGTGGATAGATATGGTAGATGGATCGTAGTATTTGGCGCTTTATAGTCTCTGCGTACCCCGATGGGACATAGGGTATCTATGTAAAAAAAAGCTACAAACGACGCGTAGGTTTTTATCAGAGCCAAAGCAAAAAAATCTATTTATGTACCAATAGAAGAACGCCAATATTTTAATAATCAACTAGTAGGGACATTTCCAATGTGTGAATCAAAAAATACCGGCACCAAACTGCTATTTTTCTTTCTATTTCTGTCATTCTTCACAATGTCACTATTATCTCTTTCATTCCATTAGTTCCCGCTCACCTAGGTAATAAATACGCGATGCGTATAGATTTCTTTAGGTGTGTCTTCCCTAGTACGAGTATAATATCTCAAGGGCTCCAAACATTTCTATGCGCTATCATACTATACACATGTGATTCACAAAAGTCCGTACATATGGTAATTATTCAGTGTATTTTAATAATAATTTTAACTTACAATTATACACGTGGCATAAAAGGAAAATTTAATAATTGTCAATAATCGTATGCCATTATCGCATTCTATCTATGTTTAGGACAAATGTTTACACGAAGTTACTTTTTTACATCCATACAAAATACAATACGTATTTTGGAGGCGAGAAACTCCGAAAACATATTTCTGAAACGTCACGCGATCCGAATCGACGCGACACGTGTTGAAACAAATCAAATTGTTGTAATTTTTACCACACTTCTAACACATTAGGCATAATTTGTACAGTCAAATAAACAGTCTCATACAGTCACAGTGAGACTCACTACATCTTTTGTTTCCATTTACCATTCGGCCTAACGGCTGGCAAACTGCTCATAGTCATACTACGATGTAATTTGATTCAACAGGTATCTCACATGACACACGCATAGGGTGGCGTTTCGGTAGTATATAGCCAAAATCTGCCGTGTAAATGTGGCTTAAGCGTGAGTGCATTACATGGAGGAATCAGTAGAGGATCTGTCGGAGTGTGGTGCGTGTGGCGTGTGCGTGGCGCGTGGCGCGGGCGGCGGGCGCGCGGGTCAGGTGGCGCGGCCCTTGCCCTCCTTGATGGCGATCACGTAGCGCTGCGCCACGCGCTCCGGAGGCGAGTAACCGTCCGCGTACGACGAGTCCTGACACAAATACATTCATTTATTTACAGAATACAGCTTACAAAAAACATATAGTTATGGGAATTATTGCTATTTCAAATTAACATCACCGCCTTGTTTAATCCTGACTGGGCATGCAACTTAAAAATACGTCGATAAAGTAAATTCAGTATTATATTTAAAATAAAACATTATTCTAAATTATACATGAATGATATTTAATTAAGAAAAATAATACAAACAAATCAGGACCAGTCATGGTCATCATTCATACATCATTAGAAATTAACCATACTATTATACCGGGTATATCAAGACTGCTAGCGAAAACGAAGCTGGGTGGTAGTTTTAGTGACTACAAACACAATGCAACTAAACATTTCGCAAAGAAACGCGACAATGATTTTTTAATTATCGTCATTTTTGGGTGGTAAATCCATAGCTTTTGCTAAAATAATAATTTAAACACTTTTATACCTTAGATTACTTATAAATAAAAGGGTATTTACACTATTATTTTAGGAAAAGAATGTATTTACCACCCAAATAATAACATAGGAAAAAAATTTCAAAAAAAAAATTGTCGCTTTTTTTGCAATAATTTCTGTTGCATTTTGTCTGAAGTCGCATAAACTACCACCCGGCTTCGTTTTCGGTAGCAGTATTGATATACCCTGTATGTATATTTTTTATAATTTATACTAGCGGTCGGACCCGGCTTCGCCCGGGTGCAGATAGCTTTTGAGTCCAGTATTGATTTGGCAACAACATATTATTTCGCGTACTAACTATATTTCCCGCGCGCCGACGACTGTATTTCCCGTCCCGTTTTATCCAGTTTATGTCCCGTCTCATTCAGTCCCATGATGAAATTTAATTATCATTTATTATCAGTTTTTTGTGTTTATTGAAAATTTTCTTTATTTACAATATTTTGTAAATGTGATATTGATTTGTTGGTGGGAGAAGTGGTGGGAGGCGCCCGACGTGACGGCCCAGTGGTGGCATGCGCGTGAGCTGCGCGCGGCACTGAGCATTGCAACGTTACTTTATTTTTCTAAAATAAATGTAGCCTAAGTTACTCCTTGTTATATCAGCTACCTGACAAAAAA
Organism: Hyles vespertilio; assembly: GCA_009982885.2. NCBI lineage: Eukaryota > Metazoa > Arthropoda > Insecta > Lepidoptera > Sphingidae > Hyles > Hyles vespertilio. The sequence goes on along the minus strand of CM042822.1, from coordinate 6,902,080 downwards.
AAGTCCCGTCAAAATCGGGATTATTTTAGTAAAAAATTTATTTACCACCCAAATATGGTCATAGGAAAAAAATATCAAAAAAAATTGTCGCTTTTTTTTGCAACTTTTTCTGTTGCATTGAAGTCGCTTTAACTACCACCCGGCTTCGTTTTCGGTAGCAGTCTTGATATACCCTGTATAAATCGTTTTTTTTTAATTATTTTATTTATTGTATAAAGTCACTGAATGAATAAACGGTTTTAAGCCAAATAATAAAACTAAAGATAGGTCCCTCGGTACATGTGGAGTATCAATAAGATGGCCGTGCAAATCGCGCCATTTTATAGATTTTTTCATAACTATGTCGAAATAAAAATGCCGTAATAACTAATATTAATTTAACATATTGCACTCGATTTTATATTACAACCTAACGGTGACAAGATTTTTTCTTCTACCAAATTTTTTGCTACAATGCAAACAAGCATTTTCGAAATCGTAATGCTGCACTGGGGCGCTACCCACGCTCGTTGCCCTATCCATATAATGATGTACGATTGTAGGTATTTCTAATATTGTATGCAAACTGTGTCCTCCCATATTTTACAAAGACACATACGCTAAAAATATGAAGAAGTATTGAACAATGAAATAAGTAAATAATAATTACCGCTAAACATCGTGATATTACAGGTCCATTACATGACGTTAAAAATATTTAGACAAGTAGAGAGACGAAAGATAATTAAAAGGGAAGTAATACCTCAAATAGAACTTCATACGGGTCGGCAGCGCTGGCGGGCAGTCTGTTCACGACGGCTCGGTAGAAGCACGTCGTCTGCGGGTACAGCGCCATCACCACCGCACCTGAATTTAATAGTCATTACTACTACAAATCATACACTAAACAATACAGTTATAGAAACATTATGCAAATTATTATCATTTAATTTTTTTTGTAGTCGGTTGATTGACGTATATTTTACAAATAAATCCTTGAAAATAATTTGTTATCTTTGACAGTTTAAATACTTTGTAGAAGATGAACAGCTATGTTATTAAAATTACAGAATTACATTGTGGAAATATTAATTGGTGGTCTTTGTTTCACAGTCAACTTTCTGAGATGACAAAATGTATGTGTGTATGTATGTATGTATGCATGTATGTATTTATGTATGTATGTATGTATGCATGTATGTATGTACTTATTTATTTATTAATAAATTCTTTATTGAACACCACATACACTAATAAAATAAATATGACAACACATTTAAGTAAAGGTGACAATTGGCGGTCTTATCACTTATCGCGATGTATGGCCGGTATGTATGTATGTATGTATGTATGCATGTATGTATGTATGCATGTATGTATGCATGCACGGTATATAGTTACCCTTGGGGAAGAGCGCGTGTTCGTCTGTCCGCGGGTCCGCTCGCATGAGCGGCAGCGGCACGACGCGTCGCTTGCTGAGCACGTGGCGGTTCTTCTGCTCCTCGTCGATGTCGTCCACCTCGTACTTGCCCTGCGCCGGCAGCCAGCTCACCACCTGCACGCGACAAAATACTTTATACAACCACTATCTTCGTAATGTTATTTAACATATTTATTTGCACTGTTGTAACTGTTTATTCTATTTTTAATATACCGGGTATCTCAAGACTGCTACAGAAAACGAAGCCGGGTGGTGGTTTTAGTGACTACAAACACAATGCAACTAAAGGAGATGGGCCAGAAATGTATGGGCCTTGGGCCGTTTGTAGTACATTACACCAAATTTACTTAGTGAAATTGGCATTCGATTTCTGTATGAAATACTATTATACGTTACATATTAGCTTTATACAAAAATAAATACCAAGCCAAGAACAGCAACATTACAAGGGGACAATATGGCGTCTGAAACGGCATGTTTGACAACCGATGTCAAAACTTGACATTTATGAAATATGAAGTCGTGATTCGTTTTCCTATAAATCAAATATTATTTTTAGTCGTCTGTGCTATAAATTACTGTATTCTATATAACTCGTAAATGTTTTTACGTCAACGGAATTAGTATCATACTTTATTGATCATCTAATATAATATAACATAATGTCTATACAATAAATTGCAACAAGTCTGTCAGAATCTCGTCATGTTTATAGTAATTTAATATTAAGAAAGTGTACCTATATCTGGCCGTAAGTGCGGTGCATAATACTTGCTAAACAACCTATTTAAATAATCCACAATAAAAATCTGCTAGGCATGAGATACAGCACGGCACAGACTGATCACTTGTCGCGACTGCTAGCATCTGTATCAGCCCATATACGTCCCACTGCAGGGCACGGGCCTACTCTACAATCAAGAATACGATTGAGAGTGATTAGGCCATATAGTCCACCACGCTGGCCTAGTGCGGGTTGACGGACTTACATACCATAGAAATTCTTATGAATCGCTATGGTAAGCAGGTTTCCTCACGATGTTTTCCTTCACCGTTTTAGTGCGTGGTGATTGACTATCAATACACACATGACTCCGAAAAGTCAGAGGTGTTCCCTATGTGCATATGAATAAATAATCATTTTATTATTAGGCATATGCACTTAATAAGCTCTTAGTTATTATCTTATATACAACATGTAACAGATTTAAATGTAAAAGCGGAAAGTAGTACGTTCAGAATCAGCTACTGAACCGATATTTAGATTTTTTTGGTAGGTATTTTTTTTCAAAATAATTAGTTAAGACCAAGTAAATTACAGACACTCTTTCATTTAGTACTCCAAACAAACGAAATTGAATCGTAACTTCAGGACATAAGATCATTTTTAAATGAATCACTAAACGAATACTCTAATAACTAAATCATGAACAAAAATGAACTTTATTTCGATAGTCATAAAGTTTATTTAAGCAATCTATCATTAATCAAACGCACACAACGATAGGCATGAATAAACGTAATAAGCTACCAAAATAAATAACTATCATATTCTCTTTTCCGCACATTTAACTACAACTAGATAGAGCAGGATGCAGCTATTGTTTAATGCAATTTGATCCATCGGACAAACGACGCGACGGCGCGCGCGGTGGTACATCAAAAGGTTATAGGGATGCGCCGCGAAAAAAATTACTCCCGGGATTTGCAGGACCGGGCGATCCAAATCCCGCGCAATACATGCACTTAAATGAAACAAATTAAATTGTAACAAAATCACTATGAAAAGAAACAACAAGTAGATATTTCTATGAAAAATAATTTCGCGGAACGTTTAAATGGTGATTAAATTCGGTTTATAATTATGCTACAATGTATGCGGAATCCCGGTGTGTCGGATATCCCGTTATTGCAATCCCTAAATGGGCATTGGGCACCGACAATGTGAAAAAAATCTAGTCGTGCACCGCAGTTATCTGTGTCTACTTGTGTTTAAGTGTTAGTAGATATTTCGACAACTTTCGCGCGCGATGTCTTTTCGGTATTCGAATATTGAATACACTGAAATGGTGAGAACTTCCGCACTCTGTGGTGATAATGTATCATTGGCATGCTGATGCAGGACATTTAACAACAGGCACGGCACCAGTGTAGTGTCCGACAGTATCTCGATGCTGAGTTCGGAGAGCGCTGGATAGGTCGCGGCGAACTTGTGCAATGGCCTCCTGGGTCACCTGACTTGACGCCCCTTGACTTTTTTTGTGGGGACGTAATAAATCTCTATCGGTATACTTCAGTGAAAGTACTAATGTGGAGGAACTAAAAAGTAGAATAGTGGTAGCCTTCCTAAAAGTGAAAAGTGACACTGAAGTTTTACATAAATTACGTGAACAATTACGCAAATGTGCATGAAAGTGTATCAAGGTGGTGGACATTTCGATCATATTTTAAAAAGAAATCGCCGCATGAGTGCCATGTAACACGTAAGTTAATTTTTTTGTATTTTTTGTGTTGTTATTCCCAATCTAGTCTTCGTTGTTAGATATTGCGTTATCTTATTATCTTATTCATTAGTAATGCAAAATAAATGACGCCCGTATCCTGCCGGCCTGTAGGATCTAAGTTTAGCGGAAGTGAAATTAATAATATTTTATAGCCGATTCATGCAAAATATTGTCTTATGTTGAGTTCGTACGAATTATATCTTGTAAGTAAAATATTTAGATTTTATAGTCAAAACACAAATGTTATGCTTACATATTAAATTAATAATAATTTGTTTACCAAGCTACCAAGTAATCAGTTACATACGTAATTTGTATTTCGTTTATTGTCAGCTGTTTCTGCCGGCGCGGCGGCGCAGCGTTCGACGTTAGGTACTCGTGTGAATGGGTCTTGTGTACATGTGTGCGTGTCCGCGAGCGTGTGTAGTAGTGCACTCTTATTTGTAACTCGTAAGGTAACCATGTTAAGTGCCTACATTTGGTATAACTAATTTCATAAATAAAAGATTTTGTAATTATGGTAGTACGATTTTAAAGCATAAACTATGATTGCAATAATATTTTAAAGTTGGGGTGTCTGAGGTTGTGAATTAATCCTGTTACACGTTGTATAAAAATGAATCGCAAAATGTGTTGGTAACCGCATAATTCAACAACGCCTGGACCAATTTGGCTGATTTTGGTCTTGAAATATTCGTGGAAGTCCTGGGAAGGTTTTAGGGATGAGAAAAATAGGAAAATTTCTTAGGAAGATACTAAAAACCTTTTTTTTTTTGGGTATCGTTCAAGCGTGATGCGTCCAGCCAATATAGGATGATCTTTGTTTATTTGACGAGAGACGTAAAAGACGGTCCAGCTTCAACTACCATCCAACGTAAAATGATCTATCTTTCCATTGTCTTTCATTGACGGCTGACGAAATAGAACAAAATTCAAAAAATGTGTACATCGTGTATATAATATTATCTAGATACGGCGTCTTGCGCATAATTTTGTTAAATATAAATTAAAACGATGTCCATATCTACCAAAATCGCCCATTGTTTTTTGAGATTATTGCAACAGTTTTAAACAAGGTATACTCTATCGAAGCGTTTTGCCGGAGTACACCAAAATATATCTAATTATAATTTTTCGTTTTCATAAACGACATTGTTTTTTGAATTGATACTTTTAGATGCGCTGGGGGACATATTTAAATTTCGCATTAGTATTGTTTACACAGTTTTATATTTTTAAATATTTGTTCTATTACTTACGTCACCTGGTGAGGCAGTATGAAGGTTTTATTAATTTGTATATGGTAACGTACTAGACGCGACTGCCAACAAGTTAACGATGGTCACGGGTTCAAATCCCAGGGCACACCTCTGACTTTTCGGATTAATTTCTACGTGAAATAAAATCCGCCAACCCGCACTAAGCCAGCAGGGTGGACTATAAGATCTTCTTCTATAATATAAAAATGAATCGCAAAATGTGTTGGTAAGCGCATAACTCAACAACGCCTGGACCAATTTGGCCAATTCTTTTTTTAAATGGTTATTATTACTTTATTACTAACAAAAAGTAATGGCGTGCAATATTATTAGGAAAAACAGCATTTTGGTGCTGAAACAAGGGACGGAATATTGGATGGACAATAAAAAACGCTAAAGTTTTTAATCTCAAAATTTCATAAGGCTATATTTATATGTACATACTAGCGGCCCGGCCCGGCTTCGCCTGGGTGCAAATACAGATTCCAGTCCATATTTTATTTAAAATCAATATGACAGCCGTTGTCTAAACTGCTTATCCATTTTCAATCCCATCCTGTACCTATTCTTATGTCCCATTTTATCCACCTTATATTCTATTCTATCCCATCTCTCCAGATTCAAATCATTATTTTGCTGTGGAAATATTATAACACTGTTACTACTCCGACGACATTTCAATTAAAAGATACCATAGATGACCCGACCACGCTTCGCTATGGCTTAGTTATTATATGATGAATTTTATATTGAATTATTTAGCATAGCAAAAAAGCCCGACCCACCTTTGCCTGGATGCAGATATTTTTTTATTTTACTCCACACCAAATACATGTTATTTTTCGTATAAGCTCTTGTATACCTAAACATGAATTAGCTATCCTACTGTCCTGCTCAATTCCGTCCCATCCCGTCTGTTCAGTCACTTCCCGATACGTCCCGTCTTTTCTCTTCATTGACCATCCCGTCTTATACCGTGCATTTACATTTCGTCCTATCAAATGTGTCAGCTATCCCAGTCCTCTCCCCTACCTCCCACTCTATTATATCCCGTTTCTCCATATCCAAATAGTGTGCCTTATAAATTTTTGACATTAAACACTTTAGCGATTTTGATTATCCATGCAATATTCCATCCCTTATTTCACCCCCAGTATGCTGTTTTCCAAAAACATTACGCCATTACTTTTTGTTAGTAATAAAGAGATTAAATATAAATTTTCATAGAAATACACTCACACACACAATTAATGTAGTAACGGTCATTGAGTAACGGTAGTAACAATTATATATAACTGGTTTCTCAAGACACAGACAACGCCTAATTTGAGAATCCCTGCAATATTCTCCATAATTATATAAAATTGTTATTTTATTCAGTTCAGTTCAGTTTTTATTTTTATGTGTTATTTTATGAAAGATTTTTCATTTTCAAGTGACATTCTATCTTGAAAAGAAGTAAAACTTCTTACGTGTGAATATTATTTATTTGATTGTCCTATATTTATTTAGCTTCATAATATACTCTTTAGTTTACACAAATTAAATTTCTGAACGTATGCATAAATATTTGACAACCAATTTAAATGTCAACCACTTTTCATTACTGTCATTATTTTACATCTTTAAAATCTAAAATACGCCATTAATCGAATATTGTGGATATATGTTGTCGATTCGAAACCTTTATTTAAATACGTTATTTAATTTGAGGGAAGAGTTTACCGTATTGACGGTATGAACATTAAATGTTTGACAGTTACAAACCCATGAACATTTTGTATGGTATAACCAAAATCAACAACTCCTTATAAATAAGAAATTAATTGAAAATACATTTTCCAGTAGACCAAACTGTAAATCTAAACCATTCTCGAATCTCCACGAACACACACAAAAAATTTCATCAAAATTGGTCCAGTCGTTTAGGAGGAGTTCAGTCACATACACACGCACACAAGAAATATATATATTAAGATATATGGAGAGACGGGATATAATAGAGTGGAAGGTACGGGAGAGGGCTGGGATAGCTGACAGATTTGATAGGACGAAATGTAAATGCACGTTATAAGACGGGATGGATAATAAAAGAGAAAGGACGGGACGGATCGGGAAGAGACTGAACAGACGGATGAGACGGGATTGAGCCAGACAGTAGGATAGCTATGTCAAGTTTAGGTATACAAGAGATTAATACGAAAAATACATGTATTTGGTGTGGAGTGGAATCAAAAAATATATGCACCCAGGCGAAGCTGGGTCGGGCCGCTAGTAGTCCATACAAATGAATACGCTATAAAAATGGAATCGAATCTGATAGCAGCCATGTTTATTTCTATACCTTAATGTCTAGTAAAAGAACATACTAGCAATCATTTCTGTACAAGCTAACATTTCAAACATTATATTTAGTCTACCCCTAGAAGTCTAATATACTTTAGTATATACTTTAGTATATTAGACTTCTGCATACTTAAAAATAATATTATCCTAAGGTTTAAGATATTATTTTTCAAATAATGTATTTGACATTAATTCTAACTGGTTATTTCTGAGCACACATAAGGAAAAAGTAGGATTAATTGATGAAAGAAAACTAAAATCAAACAAAACTTAAGGACAATAAAGTACAACCAGATCTTGCTTTATATTTTTTATTTATATTCGCCTAAAAATAATCTCCAGTCAAAACATCTAGGAACAATGCCGGTGCTCCTATATTGTACTATTGGTAGCCCAACCTAAAGGCTAAATACCACAGTATAATCATGGTATGAGTACAGCAACCCACTGTCCAGTATCCAGCCATGTTCCTTTCAACATGAAGCATTTGTGGGTGTTAAGTATGTCCAAAAGAATCGAGATTGATACAATCTTTTTACGGCGGAGTTGGAATAAAATCTTGCTCATTGTCTACAGCTTGATTTATTTGCAGCCAGCAGTTTGTACAGATAATTGCTCGTCCTAATAACTAAAACAAAATAAAAAAGATTTAATATTGAAGATATCGAAGAATTATGATGAATAAATAACTCTTTGCAGTCACATGTGTATGATCCCAGGTCTTCTTCTTTAAACAATAGCGGACTATTGTTTAAAGAAGCATGTTAGCAGGCCGGCCGGATAATTGTATGAAATGTCTTGGGACAGTCATCTGATGCCATTACATATTCCTCCTGGACGGCATTTGTGCTTACCATCAGACATAGTGTTGTTATTATGGATATAATTATAATATAATATATTATACATAACACAAGATCATCTGAGTGTCCAGAGGGAAATAAAAGAAAATGTAATTCATTTAACAATTTAAACAACAATATATAAAATATCACTTCTTACATATTTATGTAGTAGTAGACTTGTCCTGTGGACACAATGCAATTCAGCTCTAACATGAATCCATCCATCCATCAGCCAAAGGAAGTCCACTGCTGAACATAGGCCTCCCCCAATGATTTCCACAGAGACCTGTTGGAGGCAGCCTGCATCCAGCGACGTCCCGCGACCTTTACCAGGTCGTCGGACCATCTTGTGGGTGGACGTCCTACGCTGCGCTTTCCGCTACGTGGCCTCCATTCGAGCACTTTCCGACCCCATCGGTCATCAGATCTCCGCGCTATGTGCCCTGCCCATTGCCACTTCAACTTGCTAATCCGGTGGGCTATGTCGGTTATTTTAGTTCTCCTACGCATCTCCTCATTTCTGATTCGATCTCGTAGGGAAACCCCGAGCATAGCCCTCTCCATAGCTCGTTGAGTGACTTTGAGCTTCCTAATAAGGCCCATAGTGAGAGGCCACGTCTCGGTGCCGTAAGTCATCACTGGTAACACACAACTATCGAAGACTTTCGATTTAAGGCACTGAGGTATTTTGGACGAGAAGACGTCGCGTAGTTTCCCGAACGCTGCCCAACCGAGTTGGATTCGACGATTGACCTCTCTCTCGAAGTTGGACCTGCCTAACCGGACCACTTGTCCTAAATAGACATATTCGTCAACAACTTCAAGAGTCGAGCCCCCAACACCGATGGGGGTGGGCACAACATGGACATTCGACATGATCTTCGTTTTGTCCATGTTCATTTTAAGACCCACCTGTTGGGAGACTCGATTGAGGTCTTCGAGCATAGTGCTAAGGTCTTCCAGCGATTCTGCCAAGACTACAATATCGTCGGCAAACCGAAGGTGAGTGATATACTCGCCGTTGATGTTGATGCCGAATCCTTTCCATTGCAAGAGCTTGAAGGCATTTTCCAGCGCGGCAGTGAACAGTTTCGGAGATATGACATCTCCCTGTCTCACGCCTCTCTGTAGTGGAATAGCCTTCGTACTCTGATCTTGTACTCGGACCGACATGGTGGCGTTGTTGTATATACACTTCAACACTTCGATGTACCGATAGTCGATATGGCACCGCTGGAGAGACTGTAGCACAGCCCAAGTCTCGATCGAATCAAAGGCTTTCTCATAGTCCACAAACGCTAAACAAAGCGGCAAGTTATATTCCTCGGTTTTTTGTATAACTTGCCGAAGCGTATGGATGTGGTCTATGGTACTAAAGCCTTTTCGGAAACCGGCTTGTTCGGGAGGCTGGAAGTCATCAAACCTGCGTTCGAGACGATTTGTGATGACCCTCGAAAACAACTTATAGACATGGCTCAGGAGCGAGATGGGCCTGTAATTCTTCAGCAAAGTGTTATCACCTTTTTTGAAGAACAGTACCACCACGCTCCTGCTCCATGCCTCTGGCGTTGAGCCCTCGAGGAGAACGGAATTGAAGAGCCTCTGAAGGACTTTCAGTACCGGCGTTCCACCCGCTTTCAGAAGCTCCGAAGTTATTCCGTCCTCGCCCGGCGCCTTGTTGTTTTTAAGTTGCTTCAGGGCCATCTCAATCTCACACAGGCTGATGTCCGGGATATCATCGCTAAAGTGTCGGATCAACTCGGCTCTCGGGTCTTCGGCCGAGCTAACAGCAGGTTTGGCAACCGAGGTGTAAAGCTGTCCGTAGAACCTCTCGATCTCCCTTAATACCTCTGCCCTCGTCGATACCACGCGGCCGTCTTCCGTCTTCAGCCTAGACAACTGGCTTTGCCCAATAGACAAGTCTCTTGCAAACACTTTGGAGCCTCCGTTTCGCTCAATTGTCTCCTTAATGCTCACAGTATTGTGAGCACGGACATCGTGTCGCAAGGACTTCCAGATTTGTCTATTGAGCCGCCGATATGCTTCGGCGTCAACGGAAGACTGCAGCGCTAAAGATCGACGTTCGGCCATGAGGTCAAGAGTGTGGATCGAGAGTTTTTGTGGTCTATCTCTACGGCGAGGTCTAAAATACTTAGATCCCACCGTATGGACAGCTTCTACCAAACCGCTGTTTAGCTCGTCCACTGCAAGGTTTTCTCCTAGACAATCAAAGCGATTTGTCAGCTCGAGTTGAAAGCTCTCGGGGTTTTGGATATGGGCGCGAGTAGGTCGGAGCGTAGATTTCATCAAGCGACGCCTTTCCGATTGGACATTGATATTCAGTGTGCCCCTAACCATTCGGTGATCACTGCCGGTTTCACCCTGTTGATCACAGAGACATCTCTGAATATCCGTCTATTCGTCGTCAAGATGAAATCTATCTCGTTTCTCGTAGAACCGTCAGGACTCAGCCAGGTCCATTTCCTGTGAGGCGGCTTCTGGAAGAAAGAGTTCATCGCAAAGAGTCCCTCTTTCTCCAGAAAGTGAACATGAATACTAACATGAATACTTTTGTAATACTCCATACTTTGTATTGACCTTGATTAATTGGCATAAAACATACATTTCCCAAATTAATGAAGAAAATAGAATACTTACTTCTTGTTCTGCCATTTCAGCAATAAAACGTTTTGAAATACTCTACACGAGAGTGAATTGGCAGCCCATGTAGTTACTAAGATTCTGTTGAATGATAGAATCCATTTCAATTTTTGATTGCAGAAGTGCAATTCAACCATTTCACAACAATTGCAGAAGTGCAATTCAAGCAAAGCGCCACTTTTGATGTGCTGAAAAGCAGAATTGTGGGTTAGAAGAGAAATATGAACATAGAAAAACATAACAGTATTACTTACATGTGGCATTCAAAATAATAAATAATATGTTTACTCACCAAAATACGAACTAGTAATTGCGTTTAAAACGTCAAGATATATCATCTGCGAGAATCAGAATCCATAAAACAAAGCCAGGTATTCAGAGAAGCAAATACACATTTGCGAAATGTATGCGAATAATAAAAAATAATACGAATTACATGCGAATTACGGCCACAGACGTAGACAGATAACACAGAGTTCTGCAATTGCTGTCAAGTTAAACATTTTCGTTCTTAAACTAAAATCATGTAACATAAATAAAATAATAAAAGTGACTTCTTTAACAACATAAATCGTCTTTTAAAAAGCGAAGAATATGGAAAAAGAAATATAGACAATAATTATAATTTGTAGGGGGGTTTTAAAAATAAGACATATTCAAGTTAAAGATAATGGGTTCGCGCATTTTTGAACGAAATGACAATTAGGCATCATGGAGGACAGATTATAGAAGAAAATATTGCTTCTGTACTAAAACAATCACATTTTTGTATAAAGCCCCCTGTTGTCCAAGAAATCTAAATGTATTTTATTTGAATTCCACATTTTTTTCTAGAATTTGTATTAGACGTACACAAAACGGCCCAAGATAGCACATCTCCTTTTCGCAAAGAAACGCGACAATTATTTTTTATGATTTTTTAAATATCGTCATTTTTGGGTGGTAAATTCATAGTTTTTGCTAAAATAATCATTTAAACACTTTTATAACTTAGGTTATTTATAAATAAAAGGGTATACACTATTATTTTAGGATAAAAATGTATTTACCACCCAAATATAGTCATAGGAAAAAAATAACAAAAAATAATTGTCGCTTTTTTTTTTGTAACTTTTTCTGTTGCATTGTGTCTGAAGTCGCTTAAACTACCACCCGGCTTCGTTTTTGGAAGCAGTCTTGATATACCCTGTATATTTATCAAAAAAATTTGGGACATTTTACATCTTGAAACGTATGGTATTGCCCATGCATGTTACCGCCAGTTGCTTTAGGTCGGTATGTTGGCGCAAGATTTCCTTTAGACCCTCGTCAGGCCACAATATCCCTAAATATGCCAAGCTTGAAGGACAGTAACACTAGTGTAATAGTTTTGCATTATCTACACTAATATTATAAAGAGGAAAACTTTGTTTGTTTGTTTGTTTGTTTGTTTGGTTGTAATGAATAGGCTCAAAAACTACTGGACCGATTTTAAAAATTCTTTCACCATTCGAAAGCTACATTATCCACGAGTAACATAGACTATATTTTATTTTGGAAAAAAATAGGGTTCCGTAAGATATTTGGATTTTTCGGACACAAACTGAAAAAAATCAACCAAAGAAGTTACTTATTTTGCGTACGCTGCCTAAACTACAAAAGATAGAACCATAAAATGTTATAATTAATTGTAGATCTTATAAATATCTACAAAAATGTCCGCGACACACTATACCTATCTATGTCGAGTGAGGCACAACAACCACATTTTTATTTAAAAATCTTGATTTTTTTTGGACTACATTTAAACGCGTTTATTTTACTCATGCTATTAACCCTTATCAAAATAAATTATTTCATTAATAAGTACAGTTTATGTTGATAATGTTTGGTCTTTGAATGATTAAATTTGGACGTTTGGTTTTGAAGTTGTGGTGAAATTAAAATATTACGATTTCTGCTGCACAAAAATTTCATAAGGCAATCTTTATATGTACATGTATATGGAGAGACGGGATATAATAGAGTGGAAGGTACGGGAGAAGGCTGGGATAGCTGACAGATTTGATAGGACGAAATATAAATGCACGTTATAAGACGGGATGGATAATAAAGAGAAAGGACGGGATGGATTGGGAAGAGACTGAACAGACGGATGAGACGGGATTGAGCCGGACAGTAGGACAGCTACGTCAAGTTTAGGTATACAAGAGTTTATACGAAAAATAACATGTATTTGGTGTGGAGTGGAATCAAAAAATATATGCACCCAGACGAAGCTGGGCCGGGCCGCTAGTTATAAATAATTTATGAACTGCTCTGAATTGCAAATCTTGTATTTGAAACTTATTTTGAAAAGAGCAACGCTACTTTCTTAACCATTCTTCTCTGGCGAAAACAGTTTTGTGAACCGGGCGGTAGTGGAAAAAGTGACAAAATTTTGAAATTCAAAAAATGTTTTCATTTCATTTAATTTCACCCTCTCCCCGCGTTAATAAAACGGAGTCTCAAGTTGGAGTGGTGGTGTACCTCAGCGAGTATCCAGTTCTCCTCCTTGTCGGAGACCCGCACGAGCGCGGCCACGGCGTCGCCGGCGCGCGCCACGTGGCCCGCGTCGGCCGGCACGGCGCCGCACAGCGGGGGCGCGCGCCCCCCGCCGCGCCCCACGTGCAGCGGCAGCGTCTGCGCCGCGCTCAGCAACATCTTCATCAGCGCGCCGCAACCGATCGTCTCCTTGTTGCCGGCGTGACGGGCCTAACACGCATATTCATACGCTTTGATCGATTCTGACAAATTAATTTCATTTCTTTCACTTTCATTAATGTCATCATGCATTTTCTTTGGTTTGGGATACTTTTAAGTGTAATGTCTGTTGTGTCTAAACAAACATTCGGCTTCAGCCAGAAATTAATGTGCAATATTAAGTTATGTTATTATTTTAGAATTCAGCAACAAAATATAATAAAATGAAATTGTATGTCATTCATTATTACACTTTTTTATTACGCTAAAAAGTTCACCACCCTGAGGTAGACTGTAGAAGAATAGCTCAGACATAGAGTCCGCCTGTATACTGTATCAGACCATATACGATCCACTGCAGGGCACGGGTCTTCTTTACAATCGAGTACAATTAAGAATTGCTAGGTCATATAGTCTACCACGCTGACTTAGTGCGGGTGCCGTCTATATACTTTCGGTAGTACATAGTATAAAACAAAGTCGCTTTTTCTGTCCCTATTTCCCCTTGTTTGCTTAAATCTTTAAAACTACGCAACGGATTTTGATGCGGTTTTTTTAATAGAGTGATTCAATAGAAAGGTTTACCTGTATAATAACATCCATTAAATAGTGGAGAAATATTGTTAAATTATCATTTTTTTTCCGCTTACATTGCAAACGCAGGTTGAACCCTACGAGATTTATCAAAAAGATGTACTAATTATTTGTACACATTGAAAAGGTCTACAAAAAACTCCGCGATGGTATAATATGTCTATCTCTTATGGATATCCCACAATAACATTTTTTTATCATTTACTTTTTACGACAAATAATGGCTAATTTTCGAAGCGATTTTAACCAATACAGCATTAATCCTTATCCAATTAAATACATTGTTGATTTAATATAGATCTATATGGTCCTTTACAGCACAAGATTTAAATGAATATTTTCGAAGATATTACAGATTTAAAATTGCGGGACGTAGCGCTTGCGGCGGTACTGGCCGGCCGGGGCGGCGGCAGCGTGCCTATATAGAAAGGCTTATACAGGGTATATCAAGACTGCTACCGAAAACGAAGCCGGGTGGTTGTTTAAGCGACTTCAGACACAATGCAACAGAAAAAGTGGCCAAAAAAAGCGACAATTTTTTTTTTGTTATTTTTTTCCTTTGACCATATTTGGGTGGTAAATGCATTTTTTCCTAAAACAACAGTGTATACCCTTTTATTTATAAATAATCTAAGGTATAAAAGAGTTTAAATTATTATTTTAGCTAAAACTAGGGATTTACCACCAAAAAACGACGATGTTTTAAAAATCATAAAAAATAACTGTCGCGTTTCTTTGCGAAATTTTTAGTTGCTTTGTGTTTGTAGTCACTAAAACTACCACCCGGCTTCGTTTTCGGTAGCAGTCTTGAGATACCCGGTATATATAATAATAATACGTACATACCGGGTATCTCAAGACTGCTACCGAAAACGAAGCCGGGTGGTAGTTTTAGTGACTACAAACACAACGCAACTAAAAATTTCGCAAAGAAGCGCGACAATGATTTTTTATGATTTTTTAAATATCGTCATTTTTGGGTGGTAAATCCATAGTTTTTGCTAAAATTATAATTTAAACACTTTTATACCTTAGATTGTTTATAAATAAAAGGGTATACACTATTATTATAGGAAAAAAAATATTTACCACCCAAATATGGTCATAGAAAAAAAATAACAAAAAAAAAATTGTCGCTTTTTTTTGCAACTTTTTCTATTGCATTGTGTCTGAAGTCGCTTTAACTACCTCCCGGCTTCGTTTTCGGTAACAGTCTTGATATACCCTGTATTATTGTACAGAAATCTATTTGTACCCGGGCGAAGCTGGGCCGGGCCGCTAGTAAAGATATAAATAAATAAAAAATTATCCGTATACTGTAATTAATTGATTCACCTGTATCCGTCTTTCATTCTTGATAGTGCGTATCTCGTATATCCGCGAGAGCGCGGCGCGCAACAACCTCTCCTCTTGTTCAGCTGCAGTCAGCCCTGACTTGTACAGATTCTTTAGCTGCATTAACTGCCAAAAATAATTAAATCATAGTACTGCAACACGTTATAAGACATTTAAAATCAATTGAGTATCTAAGTGCAGATTTTACGAAGAAATTAATGTAGTAAGTGGAGCAGTAATAATTTAAAACCAAAATAATTTATTTCTTAGCTTCTGTTAACAATAACACAAGATTTGTATTTTATTATAGAATCAAAATAATGTACAGTCGACTCTCGTTAATTCAAACCTGCAATAATTCGAACCCCTCGATAATTCAAAGTTATCACCCTACAAAATCTGTTTATATTTCGAACTAAATCCATACATTTTTATACACTTGGTAATTCGAAGGCAAAAATCATTGCTAAATTACAAAACGACGCATTAATTCGAACTCAACGGCGTCCAAAACTCCACAATACAAAGTTGCAGAGAGAGAAAGAGAGAGTGTAAATGTTGGACAATTGCTACTTAATAATTCGAAGTTTTATACAGGGTATATCAAGACTGCTACCAAAAACGAAGCCGGGTGGTAGTCTAAGCGACTTCAGACACAATACAACAGAAAAAGTTGCAAAAAAAAGCGTCAATTTTTTTTTTTGTTATTTTTTTGCCCTATGGCCATATTTGGGTGGTAAATACATTTTTTCCTGAAATAATAGTGTATACCCTTTTATTTATAAATACTCTAAGGTATAAAAGAGTTTAAATTATTATTTTAGCAAAAACTAAGGATTTACCACCCAAAAATGACGATATTTAAAAAATCATAAAAAATAATTGTCGCGTTTCTATGCGAAATTTTTAATTGCATTGTGTTTGTAGCCACTAAAACTACCACCCGGCTTCGTTTTCGGTAGCAGTCTTGAGATACCCGGTATTGTCTCTCGTAAAATCGAACCATTTGATATTTCAAACATTTGATAATTCATAATATTTTAAGTCCTTCGAGTGTCGAATTAACGAGAGTCGACTGTATGTGACTGTGATATTCTATACAGGATGTTCCAGAACTAATTGATAAATTGGTAATGGAAGATTGGCCAAACTATGAAGGCACAGTAACAGTTTTAGTACTATCCAGTCCTGGGACATCCAAAGTAAGCAAGCAGAACAGCCCAATTCGAATTCTGTATTGTTATTTTAAAAGCAAATTGTGTAACTATATCCCTGTGCCTTTCAACTTGGGCATAAAGGAGAGAGTTTATGTAATTTGCAATCAATATACCTGTTGTGAAGATCCAGATGAGTCCTCAGAGGACTGTGTTGATTCGGCCGCTTTCTCTGCCCTTAGTATAGACTCTATACACTGTTCATTTCTGGCTCTTTCAGCTTCAATGTCATATATCAACCTGTGTAATGACCTCAGACGCTCCTGTGAAACACAATTTTTTTAAGGATTTATGCCTGAACAATGTTTTATAAAAGAGAATGCCCAATTTCCTATGAAACTTAGTATTGGTGTGAGGATTGTTGTCCCTCGATGAAACCTACTTTTTGTGTAGGGAAACAAATATATCTATATATATAAAAATGGAACCCGTTTCGCGTTCTCACGGCATCACGTGTGAACGGCTGAACCGATTTCGATAATTCTTTTTTTAAAATTTATGGAAGTCCAAGGATGGTTCTTACGGCGAGAAAAAATCGAATAATTGCCGGAGAAACCCTAAAAACAGCCCTTTTCTTTTTCCCATACAAACGTTTTCTAACTAAAACGTAAAGTCAATTTGAGCTTTATAGGTATTGCATAAAGTTCATATTAAATTACAAGCACTCACTGTTGTTTAAACAATGTAGGTATGTTCCTAACGTCAAAGAGTCAATTTGCACTTTATTACCGCTAAACAAAGTTCAAATTCAATCATATCTATCAAAACAGTGTGCGTGATTTTCCCATACAAAATGTTCATGGGTTTGTAACTGTCAAACATTTAATTTTCACCCTGTCGATATGGTAAACTCTTCCCTCAAATTAAAGAACGTATTTAAATAAAGGTTTCGAATCGACAACACAATATTCGATTAATGGCGTATTTTAGATTTTAAAGATGTAAAATATTGACAGTAGTGAAAATGGATTGACATTTTATTTGATTGTAATTGTTTATGCATGCATTCAGAAATTTATTTTGTATAAACTAATGAGAATATATCAAGCTACATTAATATAGGACAATGAAATAAATAATGTTCACACGTAATGGTAGATTTACATGTTGGCTGAGGCTGGGCCAACGTCTACCAATTCCAAGCTATTAACTATGAAAAACATAATGCCAGACACTCCGTTTACACGCTGCCGTTGGTCGAGGCTGGCCAAGCGTGTAAATGCAGCATAAGAAGTTACACTTACTCCTTTTCAAGATCGAATGCCATTTTTATCACGAATTTTTACAGTGGCCTTTCCTTCGCTATAATTCACTGATAGAAATGTACATCGTATCGGAGTGAGATAGGTTATCTATACATATAAATAAAATTGAAGTGTCTGTTTGTAAAGTGAAAAAAAAAAGATGTCCAATTACATATCGTTATATACACGATACCTATAACGAAAATGACCATAGATTTTTTTTTCTGACTGTCTGTCCGTCTGTCTGTCTGTCTGTTTGTTCCGGCTAATCTCTGAAATGGCTGGACCGATTTTGACGGTACTTTTTTTGTCAAGTAGCTGATATAACAAGGAGTAACTTAGGCTACATTTATTTTAGAAAAATAAAGTAATGTTGCAATGCCCAAGTACTGTCCAGTACCGCGCGCAGCTCACACGCATGCCACCTGGGCCATCACGATGGGCGCCTCCCACCACTTCTCCCACCAACGAATCAATAATTAAAATAAAAATGCAAAAACCAAAAAAAAAACGAAATTATCTAATTAACTTTTTTGTTAAATTCCACGCGGACGAAGTCGCGGGCACAGCTAGTTTTGAATAAATATAAACATAATTTAGATCCAGGCCTGCAGTTCTTGGAGAAAAGACAAATCTACATTTTGTTCACAAAGCCCCATACAAAAAAATAAACTTCAAGTTCATTTCTTGACTATAGTAATAAGAGAGTATGATGTATTTTTCAATTTGTTCATTAAAGCTATACTTTTTCCTTTCCAGTCTATGTTCATTAAATAATAATATATAAAACATGCACATGTAATTTTATCCATGGTGCATTATTAGTAATAAATTAACAAGGAATAAAGTTACCTGCACTTGTTGAGCAGCTACATCAGCTGTTAATGGCATGGTTCTCTGACAAATGTGACAGCTTCCAGCTTAGATATATTGTATGGCACCAGCTAACAGCTACAAATACCTAGTGAAATACAACATCTGACTTTACTAAGATTTATTCCACCATGTGTATGTTAGAGCCCATTGAATGAAGTGTAGTAGTTTTTAAGTCCTATTCACATGAAGTGTGATGTGAGAGTTGAAAGAAAATATCGTGAGAACCCCTGCATAGCATAGCGATTTACAAGAATTTCTATGGTACTTCATGTCCACCAACCCGCTTTAGGCCAGCATGGTGGACAAAATGGCCTAACCACTCTCAATCGTACATTGATTATAGAGGAAGAACGTGCCCTGCATTAGAACGAATAAGTGCAGACACAGACAGTCCTCTCCTCATAAATTGAGCAATTCATGCATCATGGGTTTCCTGAGCTTATTTCTGTTCTGAGTTGAGAAAGAGAAAGTGCGGAGCGGTGTTTAAAAATATCAAGAGTTGCGAATATTTATAGTCATAGAATTAATAAGTACAACCATTTATTAATTAATGGAGGTTTATAGCTGTTATTATTATATCACTAATATCTGGTCTCTTCTTTGACCTTCTTGTGAGAACTCTTTCTCACATGTTTAGTGAAATGAATACTCAGCAGAGTTCAGCCATAGCAAGCGTTTAATGTTATACATACATTAGGTATAAACTTTAATCACAACACAATAAGAACTTAGCAAAAATATATGTAGGGTGACGGTAATAAAATCCATTGTGTTAATTATTTAATTATAATTATCACCACACATTATAATTAACGGATTAACGGTTTATCCGAATATCTGCGACAACTTGTTACTTTTATAGTAGACACGCGTATGTCTATGCTTCACAGCCGACTGCTGGATCTCGAATGCCTTGTCTACGGTCCGGACGCGCTTTATATTGCAAACTGTCATGCTCCCACCCTTACTCTGACTGTGGGTAGTGAAATAGAACCACAATCGGGTTTCCTTTATTAAAATTACTTCTACAACTACCCGTACATTACTGACGGCCGATATACAATTATTTAGCATATGAGCCTTACATAAGAACACCCCGACATATATATATGTGAAAAATATTTGATGTTTATGACATATGTAAACTTGTGTGTTTACAATAACAACTTTGAACAACGACTGACGTCCCAAATATTTTTCACACATTCGAAGGCTTATTTTATTTTTGAATCTACATTCAAAAATACCTTCCAGCCTGTCTTACACACTGACATGAGGTTACATACAGTCCAATAGCAACTCTATGCTCTAACATTAATGAACTAACACATGAACTAAGAAAGATTATGAAATAGCCAAGTATTTATAATATTAAAACTAAAATTTCATACAGATACTATTTTAAAGATCGATAGATACTCACCGAAATAATAACTTTAGACCAATTGATAACGAATACCATTACTAGCAGTCAGCAGACACACATACAACGCCTGTGTATAGTATATAACGTCCACCTGATTTTAGTTCTCTAACCTCTCTTGATGTTCAGTTTGTTTTGTTAATTGTTTTTTTCTGCTTATCTTATCACAGACCATTAGAGGAGAATCATATTTATTGTAAATCACAATCACAGACGACTAAAAAGTATGAAAATGCTTGTTGACATCTTTTTTTTTTTTTTTTTTTTTTTTTTTTTTTTTTTTTTTTTTTTTTTTTTTTTTTTTTTTTTTGTTGTTTTCGTTCCGTAAGGAACCGGCTAAGATCCAAGACCATGCTGCCAAGTCGAAAGTTGACATCTATCGACTTGTTGTTGTTGTAAGTTTTTAATTATTATTTTCGAATGCCTCAAGAAATGAAGCTATACAGCCTACGTGTCTTCTTCTTTCCAAAGAATGAATTCTAAATAATCTTCAATGTTGTTATTGTTTCTATTATTTTATCCTCAATACTCAATAGTAATCTGGCTCTCAACAATTATTAAGATTTATAATTACGCGCCAGTTCTCTTGTGCTATTAGTTTCGCCGGTAATGTACATAATAAAAGCATATCGCCACTTCAACATATTAACGTGATATTAACTTTCAGAGCTATGATCACAGACCAAGTAGTACTACTACTAGCTATGATGGTCACCTTATAGACTAAGATCCCGTGGCCTCTAGACTTTCGTTATTATAATAAAAGCTAAAAATTAGTCTGTGCATCCCTCTAACTTAAGCATCTTAAGATATTTTTTTTGTAGTCAACCCTCACTACATAGAATAACTTGAATATAAATATAGGGTAGGGAAGATGCACCGTGAGACGCCTTGAGTTCAAATGATACAATGGAATTAATAACATAGAATATGTAGTTTATTTTTAATATTGAATGACCATTAATAGAGCTTTTACTTCACGATCTACTTAATAGTAATATCTGTCTATGACTTTTTGATCACGCACGCAAGCAGGTGCTTTTACTTATCAAGTGTGATCAAGTGGAATTTTCGTCTAGCAACACTATAGTTGTTTGGGTTGGTTGGTGTTAAATTTTTTGATATTTTGAAATAAATCTGTAAATATCACGTAATTACTGTAGTGTTTATGAAATACTAATATTTTTTGCGAATATAGATAGCGGACATTAGTTAACGTGTACTATATTTTATAAGTAGGTCATTAGTATCTTAACGGATTTGGTTACCGGTACGTCAGTATCATCATAATTATCAAATTATTTACGAGTTAGATAAATATAGTGTCTGGTATTGAAATTTCAGGGTGTTAAACTAGTGTGCACGGCTAAGTGTTGAATTCATGAGCGAGACAGCCGGTGGAAATGGCAGAAAATGATGATTATTTAGATTCAATTGACAACAATCATTTAGACGGACCCAACGGTTCTCTGAACATGACTGACAGCAGCCTCGGGGTAAGCGCTATTCTGTTATACAATATTTACCTTATTAACTTTGATACGATCCCTCCTGCTATAATAAAAACAAGTGTTGTTATTGTTATTTGGTAACACGAGACGGCGCAATAGTCACAACATTTTCGTGTTATTTATGGACACCGCGACTTTCTAATCATTAATGTTTAATAACTGTGCCTTACTGATCAAAACGCCCCATCATTTGGTAATCAACGCGAGTAACAATAGTGCGGCATGATATTATAAAGATTATGTTGATTATAGTGTAAACAATTGATTGCCTCTTGATCATACTCATTTTGGCATCAAATTTACCACGTACTAGAATTCTTCAAGTTATTCTTATAACAGGTGTAATCTTGGTTGTATTGTACTGAGTATTTGTGATTAAATAACTGTTATCTGGTATACAATGTGTTATTGAAGTCAGTATAACTGTAAACATAGGTTTTTTTCATGTACCAGTACTGTGTGCATCAGGTTGGAACAAACTTATGATAATGTGGATGCTTTCATTAATATTTAATATACAACTTATGTTGATAAATTATTTATGGCAATTTTCTGTTAATCTGTTAATATTTTATAAACTAGACATTAGTTAATATTTTGCAATATAAAGTGCAGAGTAATGTATTAAAGGTACAATGTAGTGCCATCCGTACAATATATTATGTTCTGTCTGATCATTTTGTGATTTATTTGCATTATTAAATATTGTTTACTGACACTAAAGTCACTCAACAGATGAATATCTGTTGCCACACCAGCATGTTGTAATTCATGTCATCCTTAGGGAACTGTGCAATTTTCCAGGATGAAAAGTGCATGACATGATCAGCTTATATACATCCCACTGCAGTACTCATGCCTCCTCACATTAATGGAAGGGGTTTGGGCAATATATTCCACCATGATGCCCAAGGCGGATTAGTTGACGGTTGGATTTGTAGACTACTGGCCAGTCTAGTGTCAGACTTTTCATGTCATCCATTTTGTGACACAAGTTAAGGACTGCTGCCATTATACAACAACCGGAGTCCATGGAAAGTACCCTATGTGCTAATTTAGGATAGTCTATCTGTGTTTATTTATGTGCTGTAAACAAACACATCAACAGTTATGGTAAGGCATTGTTCAAAATGTCTTGTTTATTCACAAATTATAATGCATCCACAAACTGCAGTACTGTGCTTTTTTTGTTAGACAATGGACCATAATGTTTGTTTGGTTACTTGTTTGAATGCGTATAAACAGTAGGTACTGTTATTAATTTGTCGATTACATAACTCTATACATTGAGATTTAGTTTAGACGCAGATTTGCCTTGTTTACATGTTATTGCTATAATTTTAAAGTTTATACATATTAGTATTATTTTGTAATCTGTGTTACCCGCGGCTATGCTGTTTGATTTATTCTATGAAGATCCTATCCTCTGTACTAAGGCACATAAACTATGCATGCTAAATGTGGTAGCGAAAAGTTGTTTGCCTGCGGAATTATAAGTTAATAGTTAGATTTGTTGTCTAGGGTGGAGATGAGGCCGCGGGTGGCGAAGTGCCCGACCTGGCCGCCATAAAAGCGCGGGTGCGGGAAATGGAAGAAGAGGCGGAGAAACTGAAACAAATGCAAACAGAAGTTGATAAACAAATGAGCATGGGAAGTCCACCTGGGCTTAGTAAGTGATACAATTTATGCAATACCAACAATTTATGCTTTTACTATCATCTGGAATTTCCCCTTTCAACCACAGTAGATTAATTTTTAAGTCCCATATAATTTAGAAATAAGTTTGATGTTTTAAAGGGGATTTATTAAACCAGTCTATCAAATTTCCTAGAATGATAAATTGTGTAATTATAATGGAGTTTTAAATTGTTATAATTTCCTTCATATGCAATGCAATAAAAGACACAAAAAGGGGTAGATATTATTATTTGAAACATTGATTTCACTACATATGGTTTTTCTACTAATATTATATTTAATCATAATTTGGAATCATGCTTGCATGTTAATTCATGGAATCACTTCGTCAAATAGTATTGGATTGCATTACGATTCCCCATTTTTTAAAATAAAAATCATTGATAAAATTCCAGTGTTATTACATTCTTAGATCCTTTGTAAGTAAATCTGGCATATAAAAAATATATTCACACAATAACAATATTTTTTATTAACCAGCGAGTCCGTTGAACATGTCATTGGAGGAGAAAATCGAAGCAGACAACAGATCTGTTTACGTTGGCAATGTAGACTACGGAGCCACTGCAGAGGAACTAGAACAACACTTCCACGGATGTGGATCTATTAATAGGTAAAATTTAATGTTATAAACTGACCTGTACTGAACTCTGCTGTAGATGGCTTGAAACAGATGCGCGTTCTGAGCATTGTAATGCGGACGCGAAACTCGTGTATATCAGTTATAATATTAGCCATGAGTAAATTGAATATTATGAAATCAAGTGCAGTTAGATGGTAATGAAATATTGAAATTGCCGAGGCTTTAAATGAAACGGAGGGTGCGTTTTTTGTCATAATAAAAAACATTGTGCCTCTAAAATATATTTATAATTACCTTTTTATAAGCGAAAGTAAGGATGCATTCGAACTCAACTTTGACTGAAAAGGATAATGTTGTTCAGACTATATTGATTTTCCATTATTATTAAAGTTTTATTGCAAGAATAGTGAGACCAGCAATGATGATCGCCTGATAATTAGCGATACAACCGATCATGAACAGTAGCTAAACCAAACCAAAACATATGAATTACAAAGCAATGCTTGGCATTGGCTACTGCCCTTAAAACCGGAACACAAAAGTGTATTTACTTACACTGCTGTTTGATGGGAAAAAAGAGACATTGCAGAGGTACCTACCCTAGTAGCCTCTTACATATGACCTACCACCAATATACCACTATTTTAATAAAGATCAATTTAAAAAGTATTTTATTTTGTAATTCTTTACATATTTAATTATTTAAATATGTTCCAGGGTTACAATATTATGTAACAAATTCGACGGCCATCCCAAAGGATTCGCGTATATAGAGTTTGGCGACAAAGACAGTGTACAGACAGCTATGGCAATGGACGAATCATTATTCAGAGGGCGACAAATAAAGGTGGGCCAGTAACTAATGTATGCATAATATTAATGTTTCTTTAAAACATTTCAAAACTGATTTTTTGGTACGAAATTTGTGTTCATAATACAATGAGTTAGCTCAACCAGAGCGGAACAACTGTCTCATAGAAAACCTATGTGGAACCAACTGTTGTTGTGTTTTGTTGGTCCGGTACCATTGCGGGGCGCCTTCTAGCTCAAAACTTATCTAATACTTATTTTATTTATTCACGCTAGCGTTTTGCCTCAACTTAGCTAACCATATCTCACTGGACGATATTACTTTTAGTTTACATTGTAAGCGAGGTTTGTGGTGACCTGTGTGTTAACGGACTAAACATGACTGCCAACATGTTCATGGTGGTTGTGGGTTCAAATCTCAGGACACACCTCTGAATTTTGGAAATCGTGTGTCAATCCCCTCGCATTATAAAGGTGATGGAAAACATCGTGAGGAAACCTGTATACCATAGCGATTTGTACGAATTTCTTTGGTAGGTTAAGTCCGCCAACCTGCACTCTCACTCGTACTGTCGGTTGTAGAGAAGGCTAGTGCCCTGCGATAGAACATTTATACAGGGTATCTCAAGACTGCTACCGAAAACGAAGCTGGGTGGTAGTCTAAGCGACTTCAGACACAATGCAACAGAAAAAGTTGCAAAAAAAAAGGCGACAAATTTTTTTTTGTTATTTTTTTCCTATGGCTATATTTGGGTGGTAAATACATTTTTTCCTAAAATAATAGTTTATACCCTTTTATTTATAAATACTCTAAGGTATAAAAGAGTTTAAATTATTATTTTAGCAAAAACTATGGATTTACCACCCAAAAATGACAATAATTAAAAAATCATAAAAAATAATTGTCGCGTTTCTATGCGAAATTTTTAATTGCATTGTGTTTGTAGCCACTAAAACTACCACCCGGCTTCGTTTTCGGTAGCAGTCTTGAGATACCCGGTATAAACTGAAACAGATAGGCAATTTCCTGTCATAATTGCGAAAATGTAACCCAATCCTAATATTGATTGCTATATAGCAATATTTGGAGAAGGCCTATTTTCGACATTGTACACTGCCTGTGACTGAAGAAAAGTATTATAGTATAGTAATGGTGCACTGTACAGATCAGCTATTTTGCTCTGTAAAATGATTTCTGAAATCTAGGTTGCAATTCAAAACACTGCATTGAAAAATCATAATGGAAATTAAGTTTGGTTTTATACTTCATTTGAATATCTCAATGATTATTATAACCAGAGTAGGAAGGATAAATCTGTTGGAATATTATTCTGAGTATTTATATCAAATTTAAAAATTTCATTCACATATTTTTAGGACAAAATATAAAATCGCATTCTGAAATTGTTGGTTATTTTAGCACTTTTTATTTGTTATTATTTCAGTATCATTCATAATTAACAAAATTGAAGTTAAATTAGGCACCACGATTGTCAAACTGTACACTGAACCAACATTTGGCGTTGATATTCTTGTGTAAGGCATGTAGAATTGTTAGTACCGAAGCTTTGCCTGTCCTGGCGGGTGTACTTCCAGTCGATCTGGAGGTGCAACGTCGCGCCGCCATGTAGCGGCACGTGAACTTTTAAAAATTGACAGATTATTTAAACCGCTTTCAGTGGTATAGGTGTATCAGAATCTCATGGCATTAAATTAAAAACAAACAATGATTTTTATGTGGCAATACCATAGCTCAACAGCTGATTCAAAACTTGAGTTATGTCACTCGATGTGAATATTTTAAGATTTCTTTACTTCCTTAGCGAAAATATACAAATTAGTTCTACGGTCACAAGTGCGACACATTGTTTACAAGGTTTATCGCCAGATCCGTGAATAATTTGGTCAAATTTAAACTAAATCGACGATTTTAAAATCGACGTCATTTTAACAAGTAAGTCGGAGTGAATAGTTTTGATACTTCATTTTTTGTTGTTGTTAGTGTTAGATATGTGCATGTGTTTTATCGTATATACTTTGATATCATTTTTTGAAACTAAACAGTAATGCATTAAATACCTATTTACAGGAGTTTCCAGAGATTTTAGATAAGGAACGGTTTATTATTATTCCTTCATCTTCATCGTCTTCATCAGAAGATGTACAGGAAGAGTATTTAGAAATAAGCTCTGACTAAAGTGTTAATGAAATAAAGAAGACTGAAAATAAAATTATACGTTTTTATTTTACAATCTTCCATCTTTCGTATAACATTAATCGAATCTAATAATTATTTAAATAAAACCGACTCATAATCAAACTACTTACAATTTGGAAATTGAAAGTTGTTTAAGTGAGAACTAAAAAGAAGAGAGAATTAAAACGAAACTGGTGGACAGCCTCTGTGGCGCAGTTGGTTAGACGCCGCCTGTGAAACGAGATGCCGCGAGTTCAATCCCCGCACCGAGAGAAATGTTTGTGCGGCCCACAAATATTTCTTCCGGGTCTGGGTGTTTGTGAGACCGAAAAGTCTCTCGTAGTTCCTGATACCCACGACACAAGACTCGATCTTAGTGTGAGGTCAGGACTATGTATGTGACCGTTGGGTGTTATTTATTTATTATATACTAGCTTTTGCCCGCAACTTCGTCTGCGTGTATATTATAATAATACGGACGTAAAAGCAATACATTATATCGCTTCACCAACATTACACTGTAAGCTCTGCGAAAGATTTGCAAAATAATAATTTTGCTAACATACATCGGCTTCAGTGGTTCTAATTTGCACATAATGTAATGTCATCCCTTATTTCACCGCCTTACTGCTTTTTTTTTCTAATGGTAGTTCACGGAGTTATATTTCGTTTAAAATATGTGGTGAAATACAAATTAATAACTTCAGCGGTTTCGATTTTGCATACAACATTTCAACCCCTATTTTGAACCCTTTAGTAGGCAATTATATTTGTTTGTAATGATTAACTAAGTGTCAGTGCCAAGTTTTACCATAAAACACTATTTCACCTTTTTTCATCCCTTTGGGGGTAGAATTTCCAAAAATACTTTCTTAGTGCTAGGGTAGCACGCCACAGTAGGAATCTCTGTGTAAAATTTCAAGTTCATAGTTTCAGTAGTGTTGGCTGTGTGTTAGTTAGGTTCTACAACATATCAACCCCTATTTTAACCTGTTTGGGGTTAATTTTAAGTAAATAAAGTATTCAGTTAATTTTGCTTTTGATTAAATAATTAAAGTGCAAAGATTGATAATTGTAGCTTTAACGGTTTCGATTTCCCGTACAATTATTTTTTACCCTTTACACCCCCTTAGGGGTTGAATCTTAGGTCACAATGGGAATCCCTGAGCAAAATTTCAGGGTCCTAGTTCCAGTAGTTTCGGCTGTGCGTTGATCCAACAGTTCGGTGCTAGAAAATTGTAACCCTTTTATCTTAACCCATTTAGGGTTAATCTTAGAAAAATAAAATATGCAGTTATTCATGTTTCTAGATAAGTAACTAAATTGCAAAGTTTGACAATTGCAGCTTTAATGGTTTCGATTTCCTATACAACCGTTTTTTCCCTTTTCACCCCCTTAGGTACTGAATTTCCAAAAATCCTTCCTAAGTGCTACCCTACGTTATAATAGGAACCCTTGTGTACAATTTCACGATTCTAGCTCCAGTAGTTCCGGCTGTGCGTTGATCCGATAGTTCGGTTCTGCAAAATTTCAACCCTTATTTTTACCCGTTTAGGGTTAATTTTAGAAAATTAAAGTATGCAGCTATATTTGCTTTTAATTGGCTAACTAAACTGCAAAGTTTGAGAATTGTATCTTTAACGTTTTCGATTTTCCATACAACCGTTTTTTTACCCTTTTTTTACCCCCTTAGGGGTTGAATTTCCAAAAACCCCTTCTTAGTGCTACCCTACGTCACAATAGGAAACCCTGTGTGAAATTTCAGGTTCCTAGCTCCAGTAGTTTCGGCTGTGCGTTGATACGTCAGTCATAGACCAAGAGCCCGTGGCCGCCAGACCTTCGTTATTTTATAAAACCTGAAAGTTTGTGTGCGCATGCCTCTAACATAGGCATCGCATAATCAGCTATTATGAAATTCCGATCGTGGTTGCTTTGAAAGTTATGAGCTTCAATGTTTCTGCCTTAGAGTATTTATATCACAGATCACTTCCAATAGATACCGCATTACGATAGTTTTGTTTTGAACCGAAAACGCCAACGAAGGGAATTGCGCGGTCACGTGGACTTCACTGGAGAGATGAGGCATAAGTCGATAAGTAAAAAAATGTATCGATAGTTCATTTGCCAGCAGTTCATGTGTTATGATCGCTTCTATAACTTAATTACCAACTTGTCAAATGTTTGATAATATTTTTTCACCGGCCTGATCTGATAAATTATACCAACCGGCAAACGCTATCTACGAATAAAATAGGATTAAGATTTATACTTTAGTATGTAACGGTTTTATTTCTATTATTCACCGTGTATTTTTGTATACCATAATGGCGAAATACCCAAATTAAGTGTTGATATAAAAGATTAGATAAAAATATGAAATAGTAAATAACTAAACCTCACGCCCTAAAGGGCTACAATAACTTTATAATTCCGTTTCTTGAATTCTGACGGCGGCTGTAGTAAATGTAATATCGACAAGTGACGATGAAACCCACTTGACGAACTATGAATGTTTTTGAGACGATATACAGGGTATATCAAGACTGCTACCGAAAACGAATCCGGGTGGTAGTTTAAGCGACTTCAGACACAATGCAACAGAAAAAGTTGCAAAAATAAGCGACAATTTTTTTTTTGATATTTTTTTCCTATTGCCGTATTTTGGTGGTAAATAATTTTTTTCCTAAAATAATAGTGTATACCCTTTAATTTATAAATACTCTAAGATATAAGAGAGTTTAAATTATTATTTTAGCAAAAACTATGGATTTACCACCCAAAAATGACGATATTTAAAAAATCATAAAAAATAATTGTCACGTTTCTATGCGAAAATTTTAGTTGCATTGTGTTTGTAGCCACTAAAACTACCACCCGGCTTCGTTTTGGTAGCAGTCTTGAGATACCCGGTATACAACGTATGTTAAAATTAGTGCAAAAGCTTGTGCTACTGATTCTCAATAAACTTAGTATACTAAAACTTATGATAAATACCCTCCCATTATATTTGAAAACGTATACAATTAGAGGGAAAAAGGAAATTTAATTACGCCAAAGATAAAAATAAATAAAAAAATATTGTAAAAGTACCTTGTTAACAAATTTAACTATTTCAAATCACATAAAATAACGTAATTATGGTAATTTGCAATTTTTATTTAAATCAATATACTGGGTATCTCAAGACTGCTACCGAAAACGAAGCCGGGTGGTAGTTTTAGTGGCTACAAACACAATGCAACTAAAAATTTCGCATAGAAACGCGACAATTATTTTTTATGATTTTTAAAATATCGTAATTTTTGGGTGGTAAATCCATAGTTTTTGCTAAAATAATAATTTAAACTCTTTTATACCTTAGATTACTTATAAATAAAAGGGTATACACTATTATTTTAGGAAAAAATGTATTTACCACCCAAATATGGACATAGGAAAAAAATAACAAAAAAAAATTGTCGCTTTTTTTTGCAACTTGTTCTTTTGCATTGTGTCTGAAGTCGTTTAAACTACCACCCGGCTTCGTTTTCGGTAGCAGTCTTGATATACCCTGTATATTTTGTGACATTGTCATTTAATAAAATTAATTTACATTATTGTTTTACAATATCGATATTTCTGGGAATTATGTTATAAACATGCGTCAAACACTAGAAGAACGCGTGATTTCGGCAAAAAAAGATAGCTTATTACGGTTATTGCTATGCGAGAAAGAGACGGCTGATTCTCCATCCGAACTCGACTGTTTGACATTGATACGTTAACCAGTATAAATTGAGCTCGCTCGGGACCAAATTAATTTAAAGAATATTAGTTATCGACGAAAACTTATTGCGTTTTTTTTATATACTTTATTTTTTGAGTTTTTTGCTCACCATTTTATTGAACAAATCATTTTTAACTGTAATATTATGTTCCCAAAATGTAAATTTCGCTAACGTGCGACGACATGTGTGGGTCCACTACTTTGACGACACTGATGACGCGACATTTGGCATGGTTTATATCTATCTGATAGCTTATATGTGTTGGGCGCAACTGCTGCCTTGCATTAGGTATCTATTGGGAGTGATCTGTGATTTATATACAGGGTATATCAAGACTGCTACCGAAAACGAAGCTGGGTGGTAGTTTTAGTGACTTCAGACATAATGCAACCAAAGGAGATGGGCCAGAAATGTATGAACCTTGGGCCGTTTGTAGTACATTACACCAAATTTACTTAGTGAAATTGGCATTCGATTTCTGTATGAAATACTATTATACGTTGCATATTAGGTTTATACAAAAATAAATACCAAGCCAAGAACAGCAACACTACAAGGGGACAATATGGCGTCTGAAACGGCATGTTTGACAACCGATGTCAAAACTTGACATTTATAAAATATGAAGTCGTAATTCGTTTTCCTATAAATCAAATATTATTTTTAGTCGTCTGTGCTATAAATTACTGTACTCTATATAACTCGTAAATGTTTTTACGTCAACGGAATTAGTATCATACTTTATTGATCATCTAATATAATATAACATAATGTCTATACAATAAATTGCAACAAGTCTGTCAGAATCTCGTCATGTTTATAGTTATTAATATTAAGAAAGTGTACCTATATCTGGCCGTAAGTGCGGTGCATAATACCTGCTAAACAACCTATTTAAATAATCCACAATAAAAATCTGCTAGGCATGAGATACAGCACGGCACAGACTGATCACTTGTCGCGACTGTTAGAATCTGTATCAGCCCATATACGTCCGACTGCAGGGCACGGGCCTACTCTACAATCAAGAATACGATTGAGAGTGATTAGGCCATATAGTCCACTACGCTGGCCTAGTGCGGGTTGGCGGACTTACATACCATAGAAATTCTTATGAATCGCTATGGTATGCAGGTTTCCTCACGATGTTTTCCTTCACCGTTTTAGTGTGTGGTGATTGACTATCAATACACACATGACTACGAAAAGTCAGAGGTGTGCCCTATGTGCATATGAATAAATAATCATTTTATTATTAGGCATATGCACTTAATAAGCTCTTAGTTATTATAGTCCATACAAAGGAATACGCTATAAAAATGAACATACTAGCAATCATTTCTGTACAAGCTAACATTTTAAACATTATATTTGGTCTACCCCTAGAAGTCTTACTTTGGTATACTTTGGTATATTAGACTTCTGCATACATAAAAATAATATAATCCTAATGTCTAAGATATTATTTTTCAAATAATGTATTTGACCTTTAATTCTAACTGGTTATTTCTGAGCACACATAAGGAAAAAGTAGGATTAATTGATGAAAGAAAACTAAAATCAAACAAAACTTAAGGACAATAAAGTACAACCAGATCTTGCTTTATATTTTTTATTTATATTCGCCTAAAAATAATCTCCAGTCAAAACATCTAGGAACAATGCCGGTGCTCCCAAATTGTACTATTGCCTAGCCCAACCTAAAGGCTAAATACAACAGTATGATCATGGTATGAGTACAGCAACCCACTGTCCAGTGTCCAGCTATGTTCCTTTAAACATGAAGCACTTGTGGGTGTTATATATGTCCAAAAGAATCGAGATTCATACAATCTTAAGGTGGAGTTGGAATAAAATCTTGCTCTTTGTCTACAGCTTGATTTATTTGCAGCCAGCAGTTTGTACAGATAATTGCTTGTTCTGATAACTTAAACAAAATAAAAAAGATTTAATATTGAAGATATCGAAGAATTATGATGAATAAATAACTCTTTGCAGTCACATGTGTTCCCTCCTTCCTATGATCCCAGGTCTTTCTGCTATTGTTTAAAGAGGCATCGCAGCAATCCGGCCGGATAATTGTATGAAATGTCTTGGGACAGTCGTCTGATGCCATTAGATATTCCGCCTGGACGGCATTTGTGCTTACCATCAGACATAGTGTTGTTATTATGGAAATAATAATAATATAATATATTATACATAACATAAGATCATCTGAGTGTCCAGAGGGAAATAAAAGAAAATGTAATTCATTTAACAGTTTAAACAACAATACAGGGTATATCAAGACTGCTACCGAAAACGAAACCGGGTGATAGTTTAAGCGACTTCAGACACAATGCAACAGAAAAAGTTGCAAAAAAAAGCGACAAATTTTTTTTGTTATTTTTTTTTCTATGGCCATATTTGGGTGGTAAATACATATTTTCCTAAAATAATAGTGTATATCCTTTTATTTATAAATACTCTAAGGTATAAAAGAGTTTAAATTATTATTTTAGCAATAACTATGGATTTACCACCCAAAATTGACGATATTTAAAAAATCATAAAAAATAATTGTCGCGTTTCTATGCGAAATTTTTAATTGCATTGTGTTTGTAGCCACTAAAACTACCACCCGGCTTCGTTTTCGGTAGCAGTCTTGAGATACCCTGTATATAAAATATCACTTCTTACATATTTATGTACTAGTATCCTGTGGACACAATGCAATTCAGCTCTAACATGAATACTTTTGTAATACTCCATACTTTGTATTGACCTTGATTAATTGGCATAAAACATACATTTCCCAAGTTAATGAAGAAATAGAATACTTACTTCTTGTTCTGCCATTTCAGCAAAAAAACGTTTTGAAATACTCTACACGAGAGTGAATTGGCATCCCATGTGGTTACTAAGATTCTGTTGAATGATAGAATCCATTTCAATTTTTGATTGCAGAAGTGCAATTTAACCATTTCACAACAATTGCAGAAGTGCAATTCAAGCAAAGCGCCACTTTTGATGTGCTGAAAAGCAGAATTGTGGGTTAGAAGAGAAATATAAACATAGAAAACATAAAAGTATTACTTACATGTGGCATTGTAAATAATATACATGTTTACTCACCAAAATACGAACTAGTAATTACGTTTAAACGTCAAGACATATCATCTGCGAGAATAAGAATCCATAAAACAAAGCCAGATCAACAGAGAAGCAAATACACATTTGCGAAATGTATGCGAATAATAAAAAATAATACGAATTACGGCCACAGACGTAGACAGATAACACAGAGTTTTGCAATTGCTGTCAAGTTAAACATTTTCGTTCTTAAACTAAAATCATGTAATATAAATAAAATAATAAAAGTGACTTCTTTAAACACATATATCGTCTTTTAAAAAGCGAAGAATATAGAAAAAGAAATATAGACAATAATTATAATTTGGAGGGGTTTTTAAAAATAAGACATATTCAAGTTAAAGATAATGGGTTCGCGCATTTTTGAACGAAATGACAATTAGGCATCATGGAGGACAGATTATCGAAGAAAATATTGCTTCTGTACTAAAACATTTTTGTATAAAGCCCCCTGTTGTCCAAGAATTCTAAATGTATTTTATTTGAATTCCACATTTTTTTGTAGATTGTGTATTAGACGTACACAAAACGGCCCAAGATAAAACATCTCCTTTGTGCAAAAACTTGTGACGATTTTTTTTTGTATTTTTTTTTCTATCGTATTCGGATGATAAATGCATAGATTTTGCTTAAATAATTCTGTACACCCTTTTATTTTTAAGACTCTGTGATATGCAAGCCTTTAATTATTATTTTAGCAAAACCTATGGATTTACCACCCAAAATCGACGATATTTAAAAAGCAATAAAAAAAAATTGTCGCGTTTCTTACCGAAATTTTTAGTTGCATTGTGTTTGTAGTCACTAAATCTACCACCCGGCTTCGTTTTCGGTAGCAGTCTTGATATACCCTGTATTGTTGTTTAAACTGTTAAATGAATTACATTTTCTTTTATTTCCCTCTGGACACTCAGATGATCTTATGTTATGTATAATATATTATATTATTATTATTTCCATAATAACAACACTATGTCTGATGGTAAGCCCAAATGCCGTCCAGGCGGAATATCTAATGGCATCAGACGACTGTCCCCGGTACCCGGTATATAGAGGGAGCGCTGTCATACATTCGCGTTTTGAAAAACGTAGATATTTTCTTGTTCGTAATGTTGGTAGCGCTCCTATATTAGTAAAAATTTAATTAATTATTTAGCAATAAATTGCTGTAAATTCCTTTGATAGCCGAAATTATATTTAGCTATTATCCTTTTTAAAACGCTTTTGAGTGAATTAACAGACCTAAACTATTTATTGTTTAATTTTTTTTCAAGAATTTTATGTATGTTGCACAACCTGTTCAAATATTAGCCAATAGGAGGGCAGAAAAAGGTGGCCCGGCACCACCATTTTTATCTACGGTTTTTGAAGTACCAGCGCTCCCTCTATATATAAATACTCTAAGGTTTCTGCCAAGATGAAAGATCCATCAAAGTGTCTGAATACTAGGATATATTTGTTTATAGTGCCTTAATAATATATATAAATTCAGCTTTTATATATATACATCTTAATATATATATTTCTTGTGTGCGTGTGTATGTGACTGAACTCCTCCTACCGACTGGACCAATGTTGATGAAATTTTTTGTGTGTGTTCGTGGAGATGTCGAGAATGGTTTAGATTTACAGTTTGGTCTACTGGAAATGTTTTTTTCAAATAATTTCTTATTTATAAGGAGTTGTTGATTTTGGTTATACCATACAAAATGTTCATGGGTTTGTAACTGTCAACATTTAATGTTCATACCGTCAATACGGTAAACTCTTCCCTCAAATTAAATAACGTATTTAAATAAAGGTTTCGAATCGACAACATATATCCCCAATATTCGATTAATGGCGTATTTTAGATTTTAAAGATGTAAAATAATGACAGTAATGAAAAGTGGTTGACATTTAAATTGTGTTGTCAAATATTTATGCATACGTTCAGAAATTTAATTTGTGTAAACTAAAGAGTATATTATGAAGCTAAATAAATATAGGACAATCAAATAAATAATATTCACACGTAAGAAGTTTTTACTTCTTTTCAAGATAGAATGTCACTTGAAAATGAAAAATCTTTCATAAAATAACACATAAAAATAAAAACTGAACTGAACTGAATAAAATAACAATTTTATATAATTATGGAGAATATTGCAGGGATTCTCAAATTAGGCGTTGTCTGTGTCTGAGAAACCAGTTATATATAATTGTTACTACCGTTACTCAATGACCGTTACTACATTAATTGTGTGTGTGAGTGTATTTCTATGAAAATTTATATTTAATCTCTTATACTAACAAAAAGTAATGGCGTAATGTTTTTGGAAAACAGCATACTGGGGGTGAAATAAGGGATGGAATATTGCATGGATAATCCAAAATCGCCTAAAGTTTTTAATGTCAAAAATTTATAAGGCACACTATTTGGATATGGAGAAACGGGATATAATAGAGTGGGAGGTAGGGGAGAGGACTGGGATAGCTGACACATTTGATAGGACGAAATGTAAATGCACGGTATAAGACGGGATGGTCAATGAAGAGAAACGACGGGACGTATCGGGAAGTGACTGAACAGACGGGATGGGACGGAATGAGCAGGACAGTAGATAGCTAATTCATGTTTAGGTATCCAAGAGCTTATACGAAAATAACATGTATTTGGTGTGGAGTAAAATAAAAAATATCTGCATCCAGGCAAAGGGTGGGTCGGGCTTTTTGCTATGCTAAATAATTCAATATAAAATTCATCATATAATAACTAAGCCATAGCGAAGCGTGTCGGGTCATCTATGGTATCTTTTAATTGATTTCAATGAATGTCGTCGGAGTAGTAACAGTGTTATAATATTTCCACAGCAAAATAATGATTTGAATCTGGAGAGATGGGAGAGAATAGAATATAAGGTGGATAAAATGGGACATAAGAATAGGTACAGGATGGGATTGAAAATGGATAAGCAGTTTAGACAACGGCTGTCATATTGATTTTAAATAAAATATGGACTGGAATCTGTATTTGCACCCAGGCGAAGCCGGGGCCGGGCCGCTAGTTTATATAATACTTATATATATACCGGGTATCTCAAGACTGCTACCGAAAACGAAGCGGGTGGTAGTTTTAGTGGCTACAAACACAATGCCATTAAAAATTTCGCCTAGAAAACGCGACAATTTTTTTTATGATTTTTTTAAATATCGTCATTTTTTGGGTGGTAAATCCATAGTTTTTGCTAAAGTAATAATGTAAACTCTTTTATACCTTAGAGTATTTATAAATAAAAGGGTATTACTATTATTTTAGGAAAAAATGGTATTTACCACCCAATATGGCCATAGGACATAAAATAACAAAAAAAAATGTTCGCTTTTTTTTTTGCAACTTTTTCTGTTACATTGTGTCTGAAGTCGCTTAAACTACCACCGGCTTCGTGTTTCGGTAGCAGTCTTGATATACCTGTATACCGGGTATCTCAAGACTGCTACGAAAACGAAGCCGGGTGGTAGTTTTAGTGGCTACAAAACACAATGCAATTAAAATTTCGCCTAGAAACGCGACATTTTTTTTATGATCTTTTTAAATATCGTCATTTTTGGGTGGTAATATCCATAGTTTTGCTAACATATAATTTACTAACTCTTTTATACCTTAGAGTATTATAAATAAACGGGTACATACTATATTTTAGAAAATAAAATGTATTTACCCACCCAAATATGGCCATAGGAAAAAAATAACAAAAAAAATTGTCGCTTTTTTTTGCAACTTTTTCTGTTGCATTGTGTCTGAAGTCGCTTAAATTACCACCCGGCTTCGTTTTCAGTAGCAGTCTTGATATACCCTGTATACTGTATATATAAGGCAACATAAACAAATATTTCCTGGGTATTCAGACACTTCATGGTTCTTTCATCTTGCCAGAAACTTTAAAGCTCATACTTCCAAAGCACCCCACGATCGGAACTTCATAATAGATGATTGTGCACTGCCTAATTATGTGTCAGTGGCATGCGCAGACAAACTTTCAGCTTTTATAAATTACGAAGGTCTGGCGGCCACGGCTCTTGATCTATCAGTCAGGTTCCTCTTTTATACACAGTCATGTCATAAAGTATTGTCACACACAGTAAAAACTTTTCTTTTAAAATGCTGACCACAAAAAAGTTTATTGAATTCGAATTTCGAATTGTTCAGGAAAATAAAAATGTATACTTTTAGAATTTTACTCATTTTTAAATATGGAGTGGACGCTTAAGAAGACCGTGTTGCAAGTTATTGCGTGATGCATCGTTGCGGTTACGCGCCAATTCAAATTTTTGACATACTGAAAAATTTAATATACCAAAGATTCAGTTATCGTACCATCAAAATGATACAATGAAGACTCTAGTGTAGATGACAGGTCAAGAAGTGGTTCGCCCTCGGTCTGTTGAGGACTCCATCAGTGATAAAAGCTGTGAAGCCGCGAATTCAAAGAATCCCAAACGTAACAGAAACTGTTGGCCTTCAGATGGGGTTAAGCACAACCACGGCACAGAATACTAACAGAAGTCAAGCTTGTGTATGTACTTCACTTTGTTGCCACACTCAACACTACGCTCGGCGTTCGCGCAAGGGTTGTTAACTCTGGCTTATGCGAAAACACGTATCGTATTAATAGCACTCTTATCGTTGATTGAATTTTTAAAATAAAAATATATAACACACAATAATACATAAATAAATTTAAATTTTATTTATGACCTCGCTGAGAATGTTTATTATTATTTATTTATATTTATTTATAAATTCTTTATTGAACACCACATACAGTAATAAGATAAAAAATATATATGACAACACGTTTAAATAAAGGTGACAATTGGCGGTCTTATCGCTTAACGCGATTTCTTCCAGACAACCATTAGATGGATTAGGTTGAAGAAAAAAAAAAGGTACAAAGAATAGGGTGGTCACAAAAAAAGGTAAAAAAAGAAGAAAGTATTAATCATAATTGAAAGTAATATGTACAAAATATGAGGAATTAAAATATACATTTCATTAAACATCAGGCGGCGTGCACAGGATTATGATACTGGGTATGCGGCGGAAGTACTCGGCACAAAAACTTTTTTATAGATGTTTAGCATAGCCACAGCCACGTGACGGATCTCTAAGTCGGAAACCATGCCAACAGAACAAGTCTTAGATGTACTACTATTCATGTATATCTTCTACGGAACGCAGAAAAACCAGCGATAGATCGTCGCGGCCGAAGAAATTCTAATAAGTAAATCACTACATAGTATAAACAAAGTCGCTTTTTCTGTCCCTATGTCCCTTTGTATGCTTAAATCTAAAACTACGCAACGGATTTTGATGCGGTTTTTTTTTAAATAGATAGAGTGATACAAGAGGAAAGTTATATGTATGATACGTACATATTATTGTACAGAAATCTATTTGTACCCGGGTGAAGCTGGGCCGGGCCACTAGTTATTAATAAACTAAAATATTATAACTACTCACCGAGGTCAGATTCAATTTTAATAAACACCCATTTTCAACACAAACCTCACAATCAAATAACATTTTAAAAAATCAACAAACGTACTAGTAAAAGCAAATCACTACAATTATTATAGAAACTCAGTAAATAAACTATTGAATGTACACACTTTCAAATGCTAAAATGAAACTATTTTAAGAAAACTTAAATTAAACTGACACACACAAATAATAAACAATGCTCATCACATGAAAAAAGCAGAAATGGCCCCGCGAAACACAAAAAAATTGTGCTATTTAAAGTTATAACAAATAAAACCTTACCGAACAAAATGCATAATGTGCATTTTGCGCAATTCCTTACCTTTCCGTCTACTATTTTTACTAGGATTATAGGCAACGAACATTACCGATTACTCCCGAAACCAGCCGAACGCTCATAGCCTGCCGCAGGAGTCGCGCCTTTCGATATGCATGGGTGTGTGCGTTTGCGACTGTGCACGGACACCAAAATTACTACACACACGCAAACAAATTCATGCGGGACGCGGCGGCATACTTGGTTGATTAGGTAATTATTTTACTTTGCAGCGCCGCTTGTGTTGTCGTATAGCAATCATAATGTTTGTGTGCTTGCAAATAGTTGCTATTTATAAACATATTAGGCGTTTTTAAGTTATTATATTTTGTTTATTTATTTATTTACTATTGATTAAAGTCATCTAAGACGTACGTACGTTATAATAAATATCTGTGAATGGCAAGTAAAGCACGCATTTCTGCCTCACAAGGAGCGCACGCCCCTGTTAACCATACATAGACTAATATAAAATAAAAATTATCGTTTAATATACTACATAAACTCAATACAATATAAAATACTGATTTAGGGGAAACATGAAAGTAATAATAAATTTAAAGTGATAGATAAGGTGCTTAAAGGAGCCTTTTGAAGATGGGGAGGGATTGGCTAATCTAATAGACAATGGCAGTTCATTCCACAAGCGAGCAGCATGGACGTAAACAATTTGCTAAGGAAAGTACTGCTATGCTCGGGAATTGCTAACACAAATTCTCTGAGGATCTAAGATCTTGCATGGTGCTGCTGAGGAAAGTAAAACGTTCTTTAAGGTAACGGGGAGTAGTGAATGGAAAAGAATAGTATATAAGAGGAATAGGATACGAGTATTTCGGCGAAGGCGTATTGATAGCCACTTGAGCTTTTTACGAAATTCAGACACATGCTCATATTTGCGAAGTCCAAATATGAATCGGATACAAAAATTTTGAAGTAGCTCGAGTTTTTTCAACTGGGCTTCGGTGAGATCGAGATCGCTAGCATCAGCATACTCAAGGAGAGAAAACAGAAGAGGACTGCACCAAGCGCAACTTTAGTGGGAATTGGCCAAAAAGTTCCGTCTGCCTTCTTTGAAAGACCCAGCTGCTGCAATAATTTGCGGATGAGTTCTTGCAGTTGGGGATCCCCCCAGGATAATTTGGTTTTGTCCAAATTAAACCAAGGTCTTAACCTCTTGTCACTATAAGGATAATGCATCCATCAAATATCACGGTGGGTATGAGATTGGTATCATGTCATTATTCTAAGTTATTTTTTATTGTTTTTGTATAATATATCTTTTTTTTTTATTAAATTTATATTCAATTATTCTAATCTGGTGTTTATATACAAGTGTATACTCGGAAATCGAATTCGAGATCAAAAATGTAAACAAACAAATGTCATTGTAAAAGTGACATTTCAGGGTATGAAACATTTTCTCAAAAACATATGGGTATAATTTGATTAGTGAATAGATTCAAATGTTGCGAGTACTATGTTTTATTTATTTATATTTATTTTTGAATTTTGAACATTTCGACGTGACCCTTGACTTGGGCCCAAACAAATTCTAATGGGTTTAACTCCCAGTGATTTTCAAAGACCATAGTGCGTTCGACTAGGAACAAGGAGCGCCAGAAATCTTAGGAACAAGATAGAACAAAAACTTAACAGAAAACGTGAAACCAGCTTCACGCCGTTTTAACTTTATCACATGATGCACATTCATCAAGTTAAGCAACAAAAAATGAACTAAAGGTAGGTTAAGGAGAACTAAAGGTGTAGTTAAGGAGACGAAATTTAAAAAAAGTTTTATTTCAGTGGCCTAAGGTTACGAATTTCTGCATAATACCTGTAGCATAAAATATCTTCGTACCATTTTTTTCACATACTTAAAAAAGAAGTTGAAATTGTAGTTTATGTAAATATTATACCAAATAATTTTATTTGGCTTTGTTTTATACTTATTAAACGAATGAAAATAATTCCAGCCTGTTTTTTTAACGGTTGTGAACAAACTACTTCTTTGCACAAAAACATCTCACTATTTGCGTGCCCGAAGCGGGTGACACTCGCGCTCGCAGTGGTCTCGACTGGTTTGAAATATCGTGTCGGTGAACGCTGTCAATGTGTGCGTTGATTTAGCGCGCTTTGTATGGACC
This sequence comes from Hyles vespertilio, assembly GCA_009982885.2. Classification (NCBI taxonomy): domain Eukaryota; kingdom Metazoa; phylum Arthropoda; class Insecta; order Lepidoptera; family Sphingidae; genus Hyles; species Hyles vespertilio. The sequence goes on along the minus strand of CM042822.1, from coordinate 6,859,953 downwards.
TTGACTTCTGTTAGTTTAGTATTCTGTGACCACGGTGAAAAGGGTGTAAATGAAGACTTAGGGCTTCGGGCATATCGAAGAAAAACAGAACATCGTTTGAATGCTCGTCTAATGGACCTAAGACTGAAGAGATGCCGCGCTTTGTTGAAGCGGTACGCGGGAAAAAAACTAACGGGAAATTCTTTTTTCAGATGAAAAAAAATTTACCGTAGAAGAGGGCTACAACAAACAAAATTATAAGGTGTACGCACACAGTAGTGAAGAAGCGAGCAACCGTATTTCCGCGTGTCCAACGGAGTCATTTTCCATCCTCGCTCATGGTATGGTTGGGAGTTTCTTATGGGGCTTAACAGAGGTACAATTTTGTGAGAAAGGTTGTAAAAACGAATGCAGTTGTGTATCAAAATACAGTCCTGACGAACCTTATGGAACCTGTTTCTCATACCATGTTCAATAACAGGCACTGGGTATTCCACCAAGATTCGGCGCCAGCTCATAGAGCGAAGAGCACACAAGACGCTGGCGGCGCGTGAAATCGACTTCATCCGGCACGAAGACTGGCCCTCCTCCAGTCCAGATTTGAATCCGTTAGATTACAAGATATGGCAACACTTGGAGAAAAAGGCGTGCTCAAAGCCTCTCCCAATTTGGAGTCACTCAAGACATCCGTGATTAAGGCAGCCGCCGATATTGACATGGACCTCGTTCGTGCTGCGATAGACAACTGGCCGCGCAGATTGAAGGCCTGTATTCAAAATCACGGAGGTCATTTTGAAATAAACTTAGTGTCATAAGAATCTATGTTTTGTTAAGTTCATTTTGGTCTATAAATGGTTACATAATGAATAAACTTGTTTCACTTATTTTATATTAAACATGTGACAGAATTTAGTACCTGACTAGGTATATATTAGATTCTACTAAAAAAGAATGTCATTTGAAATAATAATTAATTACAATTATTGAAAGTATTAAAATATGTTCATCCAATTACCCCAGTGTTTGCAATGCGTAAATTCCAATTTCCCAAAATGCATGAGATTCTGGTAGACCTATATATGCGAACTATTAGATGAATAGGCAAAATAGATGGGAGATATCTTGAAGGGACGACATCTATACCAATATTTTCATGGTGCGTGATCGTTTGACAAAGACTTGGTTGGATGTCGATTATTGCGTAATACAGTTTCTCACGGGCCATAGTAATTTTAAGTCCAGACTTTACTATTTTAAGCTTGTTTAATCGCCTGCGTGCTCATGTTCAACACCTAATTGCGCGTATGAACAGTCTGCGCATCATATATTTTGTGTAGTCTTTGGCAGAATGAGCGTAAAACCTTGCTGGATAGTATGCAGATATCATCTGGAGTTGTATACTACATGGAACTTGTAAAGACTAGACTTTCCGGCGTTTTTGCCATACTTATTCCTGGAATAAAGTATAAAAGGTCACATAATAGGTCCCATTTAAATGCAATAACGATTTGATCCATGGTGCTTTACAGCTGGCTCCTCCGGCTGTAAAAATCTTTTTTACGAGGTTATTTACTTGTTCAGTTCATTGTTTTGTCACTTGCTTGCACGGAGGGAAGTGGACAATAATTTATTTCCAACTCCTATTAATTTCACTTTCTGATTAATTCTTTGCGGGTGTTAAAGACAAGTTAGACATTACCGGAGACTCGCCGAGCTTCAATGCTCGGTGTCATTACATTGCGTGCCACTGTTGATCCTGGCTCACAGGAGTTACAGTGGTGGGTGTGAGAGCGGGACAGTCTCTAATAAACTGTACACTTAACTGTCCAATATAGAATTGGCATTGTATTAATGATGTGTCATATCGCATTTGCAGGTGATGCCAAAGCGCACGAACAAGCCGGGCTTGTCGTTACGAACCGGCCGCCCCGCACCATGCGCGGGCGCGGGCGCGGCTTCCGCGGCGGCTTCTCGCCTACTACTCCGGCTACCGACCCGTGCGCCGCGGCAGGTACACTCCCTACTGACCCCACATCCAGACATCTCCACATCCCAACATCCCCGCCACCACTGGTAACGGTCCGCCTCTTGCAACTGCCATTATTGATACACTAACATAGCACACCATACCATGTATGTGCCACATACCCATGCAGATATGTCTACCGTTGTACTATTACTGTTGTGTAGTATAAGTTGAAAATGCAATTGTTAAAAATAAGTCACAATAATGTACAATTGACGCTGAAATTAATTCACTAACACATCATTGGAGGTAATAATTTGCAGTTGCAATCCGTTGTAATTAGTTTCTATGAGGCTTCTAGTAATGTCTTGTTACTTTGTGTTGCTAGCTTTTTCAATTACTTTTTCATTTAAACGGAATCTTAATTTTTATTTCAAAATTGGTTAATACTATTTTGTATTATTCTTTATCAATGGACATTTATTTTTCTCTGAATGACTGAGAATGATCCGTTTGAAGGATTGTGCATGCAGCAATATGTATATCTTATATATTATGGCATTGTTAGTCTCATTGGTAATTGGTAAATTGTTATTAGCAAGTGGAATTATTATTCTGTAACCATAATGTCTTGGGTTCGAAACTTTTTATATGCATTTATACATATTTTTGTAGAAAATTAAGACCTAATTGAAAATAATGACACTGTTTTAAAACAAATTTGTACAAATTACATTGTAACATTCAATACCACATAATATGTAAAATGAGTCTGGCATTCTAGTAATTTCGAAATTTGTCAATCGCGGCTAGATATCACATTTCACACATCATATCTCAATCAAAATTACTTCATCAAACGATGTCTATAGTTTTTATTTAAAAAGACGTTAAGCTAATAAACCAAACAAATAATTATAAAGATTGTTTTAAAAAATGAAAAAGTATAAACTATACACTGTTCAAATAAGTTTGTGATTAAAAAAATATGTATTTTCAGTATAACCTTCTCCTATCTGCATCTATATTCTATAGAGGATCTATAACCATCGACTTCTTGATGTTTTGCCATTAGATTTGGAATGTACTTGCATGAATTGGTCAACATTGGAGTTTCAAACAGTTTGTCTTGAGGAAGTAGTGATTTTACACAATGATTTTATGGCTACTAGCGAATTGTGTAGTGATTAAACATGGCACCGAGAGAGTAGAATAGCGCTGTTGGTTGCATGGCGATGTAGCGCAGGGGTGGAGCGGGTGCAGTGGGGTGCAGCGGTAGTGAATAATGTCGTGGCTTGTTTGCAGAGGCTACAGGCGCGGCATGTATTACTCTCCGTACTGAGTGCGGTAGAGGGGGGGCGGTGGACGTGCCCCCCGACTAGACCCGCCGCCACCGCCACTGGACTGTAGCGTCGACTCATGTACACTTGTGTCAACTCATAGATCACGCCGACATCAATATAATGACTTATTTTGTAATTAAACATAGGGTATGTTGTGCTGTTTTGTATTGTAAGAGTAATGATGCTTACTGAGTAATGTCGATGAGTTACGGTTCGTTTTATAAGTGATTGTATATCATTGCGATCGGTCCGGTAACGGCAATACTTATGTTAGTGCGACATCTTTGTGAAGATATCATTTTATATTTCGGTAATTGAACTATTTTCATATTGTAAGGTGTCTAGACTAAATATGTATAATGTAAAAACACGAGGAGTATGATATTCATTAGAGCTGCTAGTTCAGACACTAGTCACACGACGCGATTTCATTCACAGTTTATAGATAAATTTGGAATAAGCGCTGAGGGCCTAATTGCGTCGTGTGAACGAGATTTACTTGTAATGAGCAGAAATAAATCCATGTACCTCATTAGATAAATTATCTATTAATTTTATCTTGTTCCATGCTTACGTTAGAAATTCAGTCCCCACTTTGTGTAATTGATCACTTACTCGGGACATTAGTTGCTCCAATGTGACAATGTGATTATAAAATATGATGAAAGAAATATATGAACTTAGTTACGTTCTCCGTAATTTAATTCAAAATGTCGTATTCTTAAATTAACTCACGGTACAAAGTATTATAAATTTTGAAAATGTGTGAGACAAGAATGTATGTCCTGTATGACCATACACCACTTTACGACAATCCTACACTCCGCAGTCTCGATTGGTAAACAGTGCATATCGTTATTTGTTTAGATGTATTTTTGTTGAAAGCAGTGCTTGCGGCTATTGGTAGGCACAAATGTATTAAAGCACAATTTGGAGACATTGATGACTTGTGAGAAGGGATAAGGCAAAATGTTTGTTGTCCTTTTTTATGTGATACATTACAAAAAATGTCATTAGCATCTATTACTTTTTTTTTACGTTTACATGTATTTTTATCGCCATATGAAATTGTCCATGCCTTGGCAAGTGTTCAATAAAATACCTTTACCGCTGTACTAATTACTTCCAGTGCATGCCTAGTAATTAAAGTTTATTACGTAAAATATAAATATACATTTAACTGGTATGTACTTTCGTCGACATTAATCAAGATATGGGTTGCGTCTCCCCGTCATGGAAGTTAGTAGGCATGAATATATTTCACGGCAAATGTTACAAAATGTAGACAATGTATCAAATTCTCAAATTGTAATGGAGATATTTTTCAATGTCTTAATTGTATTGATTAATTCCATAAGATAAGGCATAGAAGCTTGAAACCATGTACATCATAAGGTGAAATACATTGGCTAATATGCAATGAATAAATACAATGTTAACAGTGTCAAATCTCCAAAAATGTGTATTCCGAATAGATGATACCAACTACTATTATCTTTGAGTTAATGTAAATCGATAGTGAACAGTTGACACTACGAGACATGAGATGTATCTTTTCAGTTGGAGTGTTCAGGACTAATTAAAAGTTCCGTTTTTCACATTTAATCTACGATATGTGGAACAATTATTATTACATTGTATAAACTGAAAACTCAAGTTTCGTAGTTTCAATCTTTTAGATAGATAAATTAGTTATTTTGTAAACAAACTGGTTTTGCTTTGTTCATGCCGTACGAAGTGGTAACTTCAACTGTTATATCAGTGGACAATTTAGATGTATGTACATAAGTACTGATGTATTTGTTCACATTGTAAAATACACATGACAATATGAAAACAGCATAACTATGAAAAAATGAAAGCAAAATGATTCTCGGAAAAGGATAAAAATAATTTAAGAATAATATTTAAGAGCTAATTTGTTGTTTTATTTATTACCTTCACCAAAATTATATTTCATAAGGAGATGTATACAAAATTGGGATATATATTGTATTAAACGGGCAGCTAATTCACTATTGGAAATAATCATCGTCCATTTAAGCCACCCACATTTGAAGTCTTATGGTAAATAGTTGCCACCATCAATGAAAATAGAACTAGTGAACAATAAAAGCGTAGTCCCCGCCTAAAAAGAAGTTTCTTAGTCCATGACACTCCTTTTACGGACCTAAAAAAGTGCGAAAATGTAAGTATCGACAATTTCGCATCAGGCGTAATTACCTTAGATTGTGCCTTAGATTATATACTCGTCTAGATCACAGACGACTATAGGTCTACCAGAATCTCATGGCAATTGGGGTAATTGAAAATTGTGCATAGCAATACCAGGGTAATTGGATCGAAATATTTTGATACTTTCTATACAACTTATCATTAATTCATATTAACGAAATACTTTTATTAGTTTAAATGTCTTATTTGCAATTATTGTTATTAGAATGATATGTAAGAGTGAAACAACATATCTAAGTATTTTATTTGCAGTCTCTTTAATGTTTATCATGAACGAATTAATCAGGGCTTATTTATAAAGATCCTGGCAGTAGGTCATTAGACGAAGATGTTGGTGATAATTATTTTTAATAAAGATCCTCTTCTGGGATTACATCTGTTCACTAGAAGTGCAAAAATATATCATTGTTTGATGGATCCTTATCCAAAATCTCTGGAAACTCCTGTAAATAGGTATTTAATGCATTATTGTTTAGTTTCAAAAAATGATATCAAAGTATATACGATAAAACACATATACATATCTAACACTAACCAAAAAAACATGAAGTATCAAAATTATTCACTCCAACTTGTTTGTTAAAACAACGTCGATTTAAAAATCGGCGATTTTGTTTGAATTTGACCAAATCATTTACGGATCTGGCGATAAACTTGTAACAATGTGTCACACTTGTGATCGTAGAAACTAATTTGTATATTTTCGCTAAGGAATTATAGAAATCGTAAAATATTCACATCGAATGACATAACTCAAGTTTTGAATCAGCTGTTGACCGATGGTATTGCCACATAAAAATCTATATGTTTGTTTTTAATTTTATGCCATGAGATTCTGGTAGACCTATAAAAATACAGACGGCCAACTCCATACAAATTTTTTAACACGTTATGAAAACTCACACATCGAAACCAAACATGCTTTTTCTACATATATAATTCATTCAATCTTCATCGGATCTTTCTTTCTTTTCATTGATAATTTTGTCACTGACCAATAGTATCAAAGAATTTAGTTCATCGTATTTGAGCCATTTCTTTCGTACGTTATACGTATATATATTAGATGCGTTTCCCACCAGAGCTGATCTGAAATCGGTACTTTTCCGAAATTACCGATTTTGAAATATTAGGGATGTACGTTATACTTTCAGTAATCCGATTTTTACTACCGGAAATTTACCGGTTTTATATTTAGGTTTCATGCTTTTATGTTCAATTTATGGATTCAAAATGAAAATAACAAATAAAACCAAGTTATAATTCTAAACCTTTAATCAATAATATATTCTTTGATTTATTTGATGTTATATTTTTATATTAAAACACTTTTATTTAAACATTTTTATCCTAATGAATATTATAACCTCCAATACTTTTTATATATCTTCAGATTAATTTAAACATTTTCAATTTGTTAATATCTCTTAATTTTATCACTTAAAATTCTCTTAATTTTAGGACCAATAAAACAATGCCAAATTTAAGAACATGACTACAGAATTGAAATATGCATTGACAAATAAAAGTTTAAATGGAAACATTAATAATTGCAAATTATATTTTACAATACCATGAAACAGCACAAGATTACTTTGTTGGCAAATTTTATCTAAGACACAATTGACATTAAGTAAATAACAAAGCGATTTGGCTTACTTTTGGAGAAATTGAAAAGCAAAAACAAGACATACATAATTAAAATAAGCTATCAATTAACAAATAATTAGTCAAATCATGGAACGCATTAAATGCATGATAGCTATACTAAAACTTTTTTGATTAATTATTATAATATATTAATAGGCAGAACATATGTTTAAAATAAAGTCATTTTAAAGATTGTTAATGCTATTACTATATAGTATGCACAATATAGGTCTATAATATAATCTTATAAACTGCATTGCACTGAATTTGAAAATATAACCAAAATCTTTAGCAAATGCATTTTATGAGAATCTTAATTATATCAAGAAGTATAAATATTATATACAGATTATTAATGAACATAATTACTTCTGTTGTGATTTAACCTTCACCAATATTAACATATAAGTCTACAAAAAGTGATCCTGCAGACATAGTAGAGACTTTCTTTGTACTTCCAACGATGAACACATTTGCCTGCAAATTGCTTGGACTGGAAATTTCACCCGAGTCTAGCCTAGAAATTATAAAACAATTAATAAAAAAATAAATATTATAGGGCACAATCTGTTGAAGTTGACTGCTTTCCTGACTTTAGATACATATAACCATAAAAAACTGATAATTATACATTAATATGTTAGGAACTTGGAAATACCTATACCAATAGCTTTATCTTGCACTGTACTGTGCTGGGTCGACTTATACTTTCCACTGCAGAGCACAAGCTTCCTCTACAGTCGAGAGTACGAATGAGAGGAGTAAGGGTACATAATCCATCAATTCTAGACACTAACAAAAAGTTAACCTTATCACATGTTCAGAGATCTAATAAATCTGCATTTAATGGGTATTTATTTCAACTTATTGTTATTTCTTATATTCCTGTAGCAGATTAAACTAGAAATAGGGGTCACAGCGGAATAACATATTATTATATTTACCTTAATTATGTCAGATGAGGTTAGATTTATGTTTTTCTATAATTTCAATAATTTGGTATTTCTTGCTCCGCCAAACATAGCTGTTCACTTATTACAAGTGTTTGTATATTTTGTTTGTGAAGGCTGCACAGATATTTCTATGTTTTTTTCGTTTGTGCACTCGGGAACAAAACACATAACTAAAAATTATTAATTATCACGTAAATCACAAGTTTTTAGATACGATTTACACAAACCAAATTATATCACGTTTGTACTGTTAAATATTTACGTTACTGATTACAAAACGGATGAAATAACATGCAATTAAAATAAAATAAGCAAATCCAAACTAAACAGCAATCGACTGTTGAAAAATATGGCGGCAATATGGCGGCGACAGCGCACGCCGGCACACGCACACATTCATAAAAGTGAAAGAGATGGGGCGAAAACGGCATATGAGAAAGCGAGAAAGAAAATTGGGTTACTTTTTAAGCCCGAGTTAAACGGGCCTGGTCTAGATTGAGAAATGTCACAAACGATGCGCTAAAAGTGTCCTCCATAGACGTAGTATCAATAGACTTGACATGCATTTGACCTATAAAGTCCATCTCACTTAGACTTATGCATAAACCTTAAAAATGAAAGTGACAAAACATAATTTGCGGTCCTTGTCATAGTTTCACATAATTTTGTAGGGCAACACTGCGTGTACCCAAACAAATAATACGTGCGGTTTGTTATAAACTTGAATTACTGAGTATTTTACGAATATTTGCGGTCAAAAATGTATGTAAAAGAGTGTTGAAACTGATTATAAGACAAAAGGTATGGTGTGCTGCTTTATTATTGGCTGTGATAGCCGATCTAAACGATAATATGAAAATATAACCTCTCACTGGTAAGTGCATTTTATTTAGTTTATTGGTAAAAATAAATGTAGACGATTCATTATTACTAACATCTGCAATTAGTATTTCATAGAATACATTGAAAAATAGGATTATATTAGCATAAAAAATAAAAATGCTTTTTTTTTACTTTATGTCTGTCCCTTACGGTGGAACTCGAATGTCGAGTCCATTTGATACTACGTCCATGGTGTCCTCACTTTCGTTGATATGTGTGAGTACGGGTCGTGTAATTATTGTAATCCAACTGTCAAGGTGTGTTGTGTTTAGGATGCCTACTCCAGATATTAACTTAACTTTTCCCCATTATTTGATATACAAATAGGTCAAATAAAATATTTTTTCTTTAAAGTAATCATACTATTAATTATATTTATAACGCATTTTAGTAAAAACAATAAAGATCTAAACCCATCTCCTAGTGTTAGTTTCCGAATAGAATTAACTCTTTGGATTTATTGCCTGGGCTGTTATCTGATTTCTGTATTTATGTAAAATATAAATCATCATAAGTAAAATGTTCGGAACACACAACCAGGGCCCCCGCAACCATATGTGCAAAGTGTGCAATGCACACGGGCGCCATCCTTTAGGGGCGCCAAAATCAATGGCCCAAAAAAAACAAAAGTAATCAATTCATATAATAAAATCGTAACCGGTCGATGTCGGGCATAGAAGATATATGAGAATAACCTTTAGAGTTTTTACATTACCTGATGATACTCACCGTGACCCTTAAGTATTTTACAATATATATTTGAAAACAATTTAACTTCCACCCTTCCAAATGTAAGCGTTTCACTAAAAAATATTCTGAGATTGCCTGTATCTGTAGCTTCTGGCGAGCGATATTTGCAAAGTTAAAAATTATTTAAGGTCAACAACGCTTCAAGAAAGATTGTCTGGTCTAGCAAAATTAGCCATTGACAAGAAATTTTTGATGGTATAAATTTCAGCGATAATTAACGAATTTGCAACAGCATAGTCTCGGGAAAATTTCGCTACAGTAGCAAGAGTATGTAGTAGTGACTACTATAACAGCTATTTTTTAATTTTTTATTGTAACTAGATATTTTATTTTATTTATAATGAAGTTACCTAGGTATTTTTATTAAAGTATCTGCATATTTTAGTAAAATTAGGAAGTGATACTTATTTACGTGTTAATGAAAAAGCGCAAAACCTCAGAGACGCCAACTTATTTTGATTATAGAAGAATTACGAATATTATTTTGATTCAAAAACCCCTATTTTTTTAGTGGAATTGACTCTACTCACGATTATGAACAAACTAATTTCAGGTTTTGCGCTTTCTCAATAACAATTCAAGGTCAGGGATGCTCCTATCTAGTGGTCATGGCCTGTCCTATAACATCCTCTACCCACAAATCCTATTTCCTTTCCCCGGTTAACGACGGGCAGCAGCGTCATCACACCAGTCCCCTACTGCACTCGCCAACCCGCCTGCCAAGCGTGGCGAGTGTTGGCAAATACCCCCACAATGACGACACAAATTGAGACCAGGTCCCCAGTCCCCGGCAGCCCCACTATTCCTGCCTATGGTAGCGGTCATGGTTACGGGTACGGGTTAGGGGGTGCTAAGAATCCCCGGGTTGGTCCCGGCTACCACCCCCGACGACGACTGGCCCTGGTAACACACACATACACATACGCACATTGAGGACAGACGAGAAGATTGTCGAACTGGAAGAAGAATTGAGCAGGTTACACTAGGACATTCTGGGGTTATCGGAAGTCCGAAGAATCGGGAGGGATACGATAACCCTGAAGTCTGGTAACCTGCTCTTCTACCGGAGGGACGACCAACAACCCCAAGGAGGTATCGGATTTCTCGTCCACAAGTCTCTCATCAACATCGTATCCATCGAAAGTGTGTCGAGCAGGGTAGTCTACCTTATACTCAGAATATCAAAAAGATATTCGTTGAAGGTCATACAGGTATACGCGCCGACCTCGACACGCCCAGATAAAGAAGTAGAGGATATGTATGAGGACATAAGTCGGCTATACATACTTCCAAAACCTACTTCAATGTTGTTATGGGGGACTTCAACGCATAGTTGGGCAAGAGAAGCGATGCAGAGTTGAAAGTGGGGCAATTTGGACATGGGCAACGGAACCCCAGGGGTCAGAGGCTGGCCGACTTTCTGGAGAAACAGGGACTCTGCGATGAGCTCTTTTTCCAGAAGCCGCCTCACAAGAAATGGACCTGCCTGAGTCCTGACGGTACTTCGGACGAGAAACGAGATAGATTTCATCTTGACGGATGAATAGGAGACTGTCCCGCCCTCACACCCACCACTGTAACTCCTTTGAGCCAGGATCAACAGTGGCACGCAAAGTAATGATACCGAGCATTGAGCTCGGCGAGTCTCCGGGAATGTCTAACTTGTCTTAACCCGCAACGAAATTAATCAGAAAGTTAAATTAATAGGAGGAGTTGATGGCTTTCGACAACGCTTGGTGGCCGATGCTGCTTCTTAAGTTGAAATTACGAGGTTGCTTTAAAAATATATATTCACTTATTTACTCGTATTTCTCGCACGGAACAACAAAACTTAAACTTGGACACTATGCTGTGTCGAAACCACTTACGACGGGCTGTCCACAAGGTTCGGTTTTAGGTCCTTATTTGTGGAATTTAGGGTTCGACGATTTTCTTGCAATTCCCTTACCATTAGGATGCTCACTAACGGGCTATGCTGACGATGGCCTCTTACTTATACAGTCTAATAGTAGGTCGGGACTAGAAAGTATGGCTGAGACGTGTTTAAAATTAATATCTGAATGGGGTGACCGAAATCGCTTAAAGTTTGCACCACAAAAAACGTTCCAATTACTTCTTAAAGGGATCTTAAAATCGCCACCACGTATCAAGTTTAATAATACAACTGTCAAGCGAAGGGAATCTTTTTGCTATCTTGGCTTATTTTTGGAAAGGAATTTTTCTTTTCTTGAGCATATTAAGAACGTCGGGGAAAATCGAAAAGGAACTTTTTCGCTTTGACAAGAATATCGACATCAACGTGGGGATTATCTTTAATACATTAAAAATCATCTATGGAGCAACTTACTTAGGGTGTATATGTTATGGATCCCCCGTATGGGCTGATAGGGCTACTATCGGTGCTGTGCGAAGAAAACTGCTCCAGAGCCAACGTTTGGCGTTGATATTCTTGTGTAAGGCATATAGAACTGTTAGTACCGAAGCATTGCCTGTCCTGGCGGGTGTACTTCCAGTCGATCTGGAGGTGCAACGTCGCGCCGCGATGTATTACTCTAATAGAGAGAACATGGATAAAAGTTTTTTCACCGCACGTGAACTTTTAAAAGTTGACAGATTATTTAAACCGGTTTCAGTGGTATATAGCGAACTATTAGATGAATGGCAAAATAGATGGGAGGTATCTTTGAAGGGCCGGCATCTATACCAATTTTTCCTTGCGTACGTGATCGTTTAACAAAGACATGGCTAGATGTCGATTATTGCGTATCACAATTTCTCACGGGCCATGGTAACTTTAAGTCTAAACTATACTCTTTTAAGCTTGTTGCGTCGCCTGCGTGTCCATGTTCAACACCTAATTGCGAGTATGAGCGGTCCGCGCATCATATACTTTGGGAGTGTAGTCTTTGGCATAATGAGCGTAAAACCATGCTAGGTAGTATGCAAATATCATCTGGAGTTGTATACTACATGGACCTTGTAGAGACTAGAAAGAACTTCCGTGCTTTCCAGCGTTTTTGCCATACCTATTACTGGATTCAAGCATAACAGTTCACATAATAGGTCCCATTTAAATGTAATAATAATTTGATCCGTGGTGCTTCACAGCTGGCTTCTCCGGCTGTGAAAGTCTTTTTGCGAGGTTATTTACCTCTTCAGTTCAATGTTTTGTCACCCGCTTTGCACGGAGGGAAGTGGACAATAATTTATTTCCAACTCCTCCTATTAATTTAACTTTGACGGATGAACAGACGGATGTTCCGAGATGTCTCTGATCAACAGGGTGAAAACCGGCAGTGATCACGGAATGGTTAGGGGCACACTAAATATCAATGTCCATACAGAAAGGCGTCGCTTGATGAAATCTACGCTAAGACCTACTCGCGCCCATATCCAAAACCCCGAGAGCTTTCAACTCGAGCTGAAAAATCGCTTTGACTGTCTAAAAGAAAACCTTGCAGTGGACGAGCTAAACAGCGGTTTGGTAGAAGCCGTCCATATAGTAATCTAAGTATTTCAGACCTCGCCGTAGAGATAGACCACAAAAACTTTCGATCCACACTCTTGACCTCATGGCCGAACGTCGATCTTTAGCGCTGCAGTCTTCCGATGACGCCGAAGCATATCGACGGCTCAATAGACGGATCTGGAAGTCCTTGCGACACGATGTCCGTGCTCACATGTATTAAGGGAGATCGAGAGGTCCTACGGACAGCTTTACACCTCGGTTGCCCAACCTGCTGTTAGCTCGGCCAAAGACCCGAGAGCCGAGTTGATCCGACACTTTAGCGATGATATCCTGGACATCAGCCTGTGTGAGATTGAGATAGCCCTGAAGCAACTTAAAAATAAACAGACACCGGGCGAGGACGGAATCACTTCAGAGCTTCTAAAAGTAGCGGGCGGAACGCCAATACTGAAAGTCCTTCAGAGGCTCTTCAATTCTGTTCTTCTCGAGGGCTTAACACCGGAGGCATGGAGCAGGAGCGTGGTCGTACTGTCCTTAAAAAAAGGGGATAACACTTTGCTGAAGAACTACAGGCTTATCTCGCTCCTGAGCCATGTCTATAAGTTGTTTTCGAGGGTCATCACAAATCGTCTCGAATGCAGGTTTGATGACTTCCAGCCTCCCAAACAAGCCGATTTCCGAAAAGGCTTTAGTACTATAGACCATATCCATACGCTGCGGAAGTTATACAAAAATTTTCAGTGGTCAGACGACCTGGTAAAGGTCGCGTGACGTCGCTGTATGCATGCTGCCTCCAACAGGTCTCTGTGGAAATCATTAGGGGAGGCCTATGTTCAGCAGTGGGCTGTTGGGCAGTCTACAAATACATATGCCTTTAAAAGTTCAGTTCTTTGTTTTATTTCAAGAACCTACCGATAATTCAAAATGCCTTAAGGGGCGCTAAAATCTTTCGCACACAGTCGCCAATAACCGTTACGGCGGCCCTGCACACAACTGAAGTCATGTGAGGCTACGAATGGTCTTCTTTTCGTTTCCGCTGTGTAATGTCTCTCCAGCAATTTGCTAGTACGGAATCCGTAGGAAGTCTAAAAATATTATTAGGACCTTGAATAAGTTCTCGCTGTTTCTCAAAGATGACAATAGCAGTACCCCGTTTGTGAAATTTTGAATGGTAATACACATGCAAGGCAAAGAATTAATAAAATTACTATGAAGTGCATGTCGTCGTGGGTTTCATTAATATCGTGTAGGTAAGTTTTATTTACTCATTAAATAAATAATGCTATTCTTCTTGTTGTTATTCTGATCGAAATATTATGTAATGATATTTGTGTTTTATAGTTTCAACAAAGAACAATGATAATCCTCCATACATTTTTTTGTTGTAATTTTTTTTGTGTGTATTGAGATGAAAAATATTTTAAAATATAGATTTCGAATTATTTAACAATTATTTCTTAAAATTTACTATTGTAGCAAGCCTAGGAAAAAAGATATTCCACTATAAAGTTTTACAGATTTTCTACACCTTATCAAACTCTGTGGGTAGTTAATGTTATTTTGTTGCATTTATATAGGCGTGAGGCAAAGTTATGACGCACAAATAAAAGTAAAAAAATATATTTTACACGCAATTTAAATATCAAGTACTTATTTATTTTATTAATCTAATAGTAATATCATGTCAATGAAATAAAAAGGAAACAGGGGACAACTATTTATTATTATTTGCACAATAGCGCTTACGGGCGACAGAAACAAATTGTTATTCCTTAATTAATTAATCAGTGATTATTTTGCTTTTCTTACTTCTCTGCACTATTTTTTTACATTAATTATCTGAGAAAGATAATGCAAGAAAGCCAGTTGAGCTTATATTTTAAAAATGGCAACATTGAAACGACATAACGCTTCTCCAATAAAAATAAAGCAAATATCAATAGAGTTTTACGAAAAATGTGTTTTCGTAAATCAGGCTTAGGTAAGCCGTGAGCTAGGCACCAAAATTACTTAGAAAATTAATTATTAACATTTTATACATGAAATTTATAGACGCTTAAGAATTGCATTAACAATGATTTTACCAATGTTCTTTTCCTAGTAATAAATTGACAACACTGGCCAGTGAAACTCATCTTCAAAATAATGAATTAACGGAATTAAAAGTTATGTTTTTTTTTTCATTTATTTAGGATAACAAACAATAGTACAATACAATTTGTAACACATATTTAAATATATATATGGTGGAGAATAAATGTACTACCCACAACGTTATCCACGGATTACTGAACATGATGTTTACAAAAGTGACGTGATCGTTTACTGAATTAAAATTGAATCAAAAATAATATTGCTGTTTAAGCTAAAACAAAGAGAAAAAAAAACAACACAAAACATTTTGGAAGACAAAAAACAAATCTATATAAAGTATATCACTTACTTTTTACAGGCATTAATTATAACAATATAATATACGTCTTATTTCTTGCTACTACGAGTATAACAATTTGTGTTAGGTATATGGATAAAAAAAATAATATAAAAACTTAAAAAGTAATGAATAGTAATAATAAAACTTAACTTAGAATCTACATTGTGTCATCATTACAAATCACCATTCTGAGACTCCTGTCTCAACAAAAGCATTTTAATTGCCTGGGCTTTAAAACTTGACGCGGAAGTAGAGATAATGTCAATAGAGGAGAATACGCTGTTGTATGCTTCTGCCATTCTGCGTAACGGTGAACGCAGTCCAGCATTAGTACGACTAGTATTTGTAGCAAACAGGCGGCGCGGCGCGGCGCTCACGTACTGCACGCCAATGACGTTTTACAAATAGAATAGACACGTCATACACTAACATAATGGCACAAAAAAATGGCGCGATGCGTATTGTAATTTCAAATTGGTTCGAAGAAAGTGTAAAAAAGCAAGAATCATATGTTAGAAGAAGATGAATAGACATCGGTAGTTACGTAACAATAAGTGCCGCACGGTTATTGGCCAAAGCGCGTGTGACGTAGCACCAAGCATGAAGTACGGGATGACGTGGCGAGAGCTGTCAAACGTCGCTTTGAGAGCGAATTTATTAATTTTATTTAATAAAAAATTAAATGAGTGTGTACTTGCACTAAATAAAATATTTTTTTTGTTTCACAGTTTCAGAATCATTTGTACATTGTTTTAAATCACTCTAATCTATTTTTCCACATTTGGTTTCGGGAATACAAATAGTCAGAGAAACGTGTATCCGCGACACTGGTTGAAACGTGACTAATTCATATATTCAATAGTACTAAGTAATCTGTGGACTAATTGCAAGGGAGGCAAATACCTTCCAAACGTCTTGCCATTATAAAGCTCGGACAACGCATCTATGCTTTAAGCTCAAAACACACTGTAGGTTTTTGTCTTACGCATAGAGTAAAGAGCGGTAAGTACGGGGCCAACTGACCAATCAGGACAATGGAACGTACAGGGTTCTTTCTATGTAGTCTGTGGTCACGTCTTAAGCTTATGACCTATAATGTGCACACAACAAAAGAATCCATTGTTCAGATCGCTGTAAGACGCGTTGCTCTAGTATTTATGGCCGCTTCTTTACTCTATGCGTAAGACGAAAACCTACAATGTGTTTTCAACTTTATAAACATCTTAGCTGCACGCCCTATAACCGTACGAGGGACTGAATAACTGAAATTCTTGACCAATGTTTTCTTCAAACAATAGTGGTTTAACAATAATGTTACCGATAGAAAGTGATATTGGTATTATTATACAGTTTTCCCATACAATTGCGATACAATTCGACAGCACAAACCGGCATAATTAATTATTTTTCGGGAGCACGTTATCCATATGTAGTTCAAATGACACTGATGGACACTGACGTACGTGAGAAGCGAGTCTACCAAATTTGGTAGACTTTTTTTGAGCCGCGCGGTGAGGTGTGATGTGTCATCTAGACGAGTATAATATAATCTAAGCGTAATTACGTTCCTTACGAAAATACTAAACAGTGTATGCAGGAGAAACTTTTTCAGTTAATGTTCCAACGAAGTTCATTGTTGTTCCGCATAAATAGCTACATCACAGGCTAAAGAGATAATATCGAACTATCGGTACCACTCGACGAATGTTTTCAGCCATAAATTATAAAATTGGTACTATTCCATTGACCGAACATAATAAGTATTGCATGTCCCCTCTACATGATGGGTCATCATAGTGGACCATCGCGATGGCCCATCGTGTAGAGGGCGTAGTGGCCTATGATGGTTTATGACGCGTGCGATGATCTTGGAAAGGCATCGGTGTTAGTACGTCCGGCGCACATCAAAGGAAATGGGTGATCAATACTGAAAGTCGCCATCGTGAAGTGGCGTTTCTATCATTCACTTGGCCATTACCTACTGGCCAACTCACTGGCCTATTGTGTAGAGGAGCCAGTAGGGTACATGTAGAACGATATTGATACTAAAATACTAAAGACTGGCGACTTTTTCACAAAAAGGGTAGGCAGAGGTGCTATTCGGACACTTGTTTTGCCTTATGTATCCCCATCGCGCAATTTTATTGGGAGCGAGCCTGGAGACTGTCACGCTCTCACACCCACCACACTAACTTTTGTAAGGCAGGATCAACAGTGGCATACAATGTAATGACACCGAGCATTGAAGCTCGGCGAGTCTCCTGGAATGTCTAACTTGTCTTTAACCCGCAACGAAATTAATCAGAAACGGAACGGAAGTTCTTCCTAGTCTCTACAAGGTCCATGAAGTGTACAGCTCCAGATGTTATCTGCATGCAGATAACATCTGGATAGATATCCAACATGGTTTTACGCTCATACTGCCAAAGACTACCTAAATACTAATATCCTGCATTACTGACTCCCAGTTGATAATAAACAAAACAAATCCCATGTTACTGCCTGTCCCGGGACATGGGCGTAGCCAGCAATGGGCTCAGGGTGGGGCAGAATTCTAAAATAATATTTAAGTAGCAAACTATACCCGTTGTCTCACCCCGGTTATTTTTTTGTACAAAAAGGTTACACACTATATCACCATGTTACTAGTGTTTATCAAGTGTGCTACCGCAAACAAAGCCGGGTGACAGTTTAAGTGACTTCAGATACAAGGCAACTAAAAATTTTGCAAAAAAAGTGGCTACCACCCCCGGCGACCACTGGCCCTGGTAACATACAACATACGTTGAGGACAGACGAGAAGATTATCGAACTTGAATTCTTAGGAGAACATTTGAGTGAGTTACAATCGGACATTCTGGGGTTATCGGAAGTCCGAAGATTTAGATAGGATACGATAACCCTGAAGTCTGGTATCCTGCAATTCTATCTTGGGGACCACCAGTTCCGAGGAGGTATCGGATTTCTTGTCTGCACGTCTCAGGAGCATCGTATCCATCGAAAGCGTGTCAGGCAGGGTAGTGTTCCTTATACTCAGAATATCAAAAAGATATTCGTTGAAGATCATACAGGTATACGTGCCGACCTCGACACTTCCAGATAAAGAACTAAAGGAAATATACGAGGACATAAGTAGGGCCATACATACTTCCAAAACCTACTTCAATGTTATTATGGGGGATTCCAGCGCAAAGTTGGGCATGAGTGATGCAGAGTTGAAAATTTGAACATGGGCAACGGAACCGCAGGGGTCAGAGGCTGTCCGACTTTTTGAAGAAAGAGGGACTCTTTACGATGTTTTCCAGAAGCCGCCTCACAGGAAATGGACCTGGCTGAGTCCTGACGGTTCTACGGGAAATGAGATAGATTTCATTTTGACGACGAATTGATGGATGGTTCACTGATGTCTTTGTGATCAACAGGGTAAAAACTGGCAGTGATCAGCGAATGGTTAGGTGCACATTGATTACCAATGTCCAATTCGAAAGGGGTCGCTTGATGAAGTATACGCTCCGAGCTACTCGCGCCCATATCCCAAACCCTGAAAGCTTTCAAATGGCTTTGATTGTCTAAGTGAACACCTTGCAGTGGACGCGCTAAACAGCGGTTTGGTAGAAGCTATCAATACAACTTGCTGCTTTGTTTAGCGTTTGTGGACTACGAGAAAGCCTTTGATTCGATCGAGACCTAGACTACAGTCTCTCCAGCGGTCCCATATCGACTATCGGTACATCGAAGTGTTGAAATGTATATACAATAACGCCACTATATCGGTCCGAGTATAAGACCAGAGAACGAAGGCTATTCGAACGAAGGGCCACAACAGAGAGATGAAACAGGGAGATGTCATATCTCCGAAAATGTTCACTGCCACAACAACATCAACGGCGAGTAAATCACTCACCTTCGATTTGCCGACGATATTGTAGTCTTGGCAGAATCGCTAGAATACCTTAGCACTATGCTCGAAGACCTCAATCGAGTCTCCGAACAGGTGAGTCTTAAAATGAACTTGGACAAAACGAAGATCATGTCGAAAGTCCATGTTGTGCCCATCCCCATAAGAGTTAGGAGCTCGACTCTTGAAGTTATAGACGAATATGTCTATTTAGGACAAGTGATCCGGTTAAGCAGGTCCAACTTCGAGAGAGAGAAAGAGGTCAATCGTCGAATCCAACTCGTTTGGACAACGTTCGGAAAACTACGCGACCTCCTCTCGTCCAAAATACCTCAGAGCCTTAAATCGAAAGTCTTCGATAGTTGTGTGTTGCTAGAGACTAGGCCTCTCACTATGGGGCTTATTAGGAAGCTCAAAGTCACTCAACGAGCTATGGAAAGGGCCATGCTCGGGGTTTCCCTATGAGACCGACTCAGAAATGAGACGAATCAGAAATTAGGAGATCCGTAGGAGAACGAAATTAATCGACATAGCCCAGCATATAATTAAGTTGCTTTGGCAATGGACGGGGCACATAGCGCGGAGAGCTGATGGCCGATGGGGTCAAAAAGTTCTCAAATGGAGGCCTAGTAGCGGAAAGCCCAACCTAGGTCGTCAACCCACGAGGTGGTCAGACGACCTTGCAAAGGTCGCGAAACGACGCTGGATGCAGGCTGCCCCCAACAGGTCACTGTGGAAATTATAGGGGCAGGCCTATATTCAGTAGTGGACTTCTTTTGGTTGATGGATGATGAGTTTAGGGTCACTAAAACTAGCACCCACCTTCATTTTCGGTCGCAATCTTGATATGCCCTGTTATGTATAATTCGAATTGACCAAAAAATTTTCTTATTGCTCACCTTCCTACACCACGAAATCTTCCATCTAAAAATGTGTCTTTAAATTCAGCCGTTTGGGCTCTGGGAGTATGCCAATTTGTTAATCAGTCAATACAAAACGCTTATGTCTGTCCACAACCAGCACTTTACTTAGATAATTTATTTTTGTAGGTTTAGTTAAGTACCTTAGAGGCCAGAGCCACCACCGTGGCTACGTCCATGTCCCGGGATTCCAACCCGAAACAATGTTGTAATTATTGTACCGTAGTACAAATGCGCCACTGCACCCAGGCAGTCGTATGCAAAATTATAAATAAATGAATACAACACCCAGCAATCACATGCTGAACTTTCACTTATGACTATGATTGAGCTATGTGTCTGATATCAGAAACTACGTGAGCCGTTTCGAAACCGAAACGGCCAAACCCGAAACAAATATACAAACATTTGTTCCAGTGCAGGGATTAACCCAAGACCAAACACGCACCCTCTTGTTTCACAGCATCTACCAACTACACCACGGATTCAACAACAATTTTAGTAATATGCATGGTAATATGTACTGCCGAAGCAAGTAAATCACATCGTTTTCAAAAAATAATTTCTATTATGTGTTCCGTTTGACGTCCGAAGTCCTTTAAGAGAGTACATCGTATTTCCGCACGCATCCGTCAGATGTCGCTAACAAAATCCGGTCAATCTGTCGCTTTTAATAATTTTATCTGAAAACAACTTGTATAAATCTGAGCAAGCCACCCGTTTTTAGTCATTGTTGCGTCGTTTTTCAAACCGTTCGCTAAGTCGCTAAGTTTTTGTTTAAATTTAAAGTTCATAAGTGTTTTATTTACTAGTAAATTTAAATTATAACGTTTTTAAAAAATCCGGCGTAGTCAAAATGGACAGTGATAAAATTGTCGCGCCTTCGGAATCGAATCGCGTTCAAGAAGCTGCCACGCGGTCGGTTTCGTCAGGGTGTTCGTCGAGTTCGGGTTCCAGTGTTTGCGACGATGATGAACCGCCGCGGAAAAGGAGTCGGCAGCGGAGCCCTCGCAGCTGTTCACGCGACTCAACGCGGCATTTAGATCGCAGGTTTGACTTACTTGCCCAACAACTGGTGAGTCATGTCAATAATATTATATCTGCAAATTATGCTGTTGGCTATCAGAATACTTCTGCCATACCTGTATCAATTTTTTCAATTAGATCAGGCGATCCATTTTCTCAAGTACCGTCATCTGTGAACGATATTACCGATTTAAATGTAACTGTAAAAGAACCCTCTGTACCCCAAGCTTGTCCTGATCGTGTATCTAAATTAGCTTCCATGCAAAGATTCAATTCTCCCGAGTGGAACTCTGTGAGATACACAGACGTACAGAAAAAGTATAGAGCATTTCCAGCATTTACCGAGCTAAAAGTAAATGAGGAATTAAGACATTTTGACGATCGTTATGGTTCCTTACGTTGGTTTCAAATGGAACGAAGCTTTGCTGCCTTATCTAATGCATTTTTGGCACAAAATGAATTTGTCAATATAGCCTTACGCAGCATTATAGAATGGTCAGCACAACCTGGTACGATTTTATCACAATCGTCGATATATGGAAAATTAAAAGAATTATTTGGTGACGATTCCAGTTACAAATCCGTTTCCTATGATATTTTACTAATTATTTGCGGAAAACG